>JAUPFN010000005.1:4063247-5467856 GCA_036924255.1 Apodemia mormo | reverse complement strand
CGCCTTTTACGACGTGTCTTGAAGAACGGCAGTTGGTCTATTCTTCAAATCGCGTGGGATTTTTTTTAAAAAAGTTGCCTAAGTTACTCCTTATTACATCAGCTATCTCCCAGTGAAAGTCCTGTCAAAATCGGTCCAGCCGTTCCAGAGATTAGCCGGAAGTTTATTCCGGCTGTCTGTCTGTTTAAGACAGACAGACAAAAATCGTAAAAAGTGTTATTTTGTTATATGTACCATGTATATACATACATATGCATTTAGTTAAACCCGGTTATTTTAATGTTACAAACAGACACTTCAATTTTATATATTTGTATAAATTACTTTAGTATATTCGATAGGTATGTTACCAATTTTTTATTTTTCGACAGGTATGTTACCAATATTTTTATTTTTCGTGTTTTACTTAAATTTTGATAATAAAATATATTTTAATAAATAACTAATATGAACATGGTAATATTATTTTTTATACAATATTAGCGGCCCACCCGACTATGTTGAGATTTTTAATAAAGTCCATACTAATATTATAAATGCGAAAGTAACTCTGTCTGTTTGTCTGTCTGTCTGTCTGTCTGTCTGTCTGTCTGTTACGCTTTCACGGCCAAACCACTGAACCGATTTTAATAAAATTTGGTGCAAATATAGTTTGAGACCCAAGAAAGGACATAGGATAGTTCTTATCCCGGAAATTCCACGGGAACGGGAACTATGCGGGTTTTTATTTTAGATTTTTTTCCACGCGAACGAAGTCGCGGGCACAGCTAGTAGCTTATAAAGAAAGGTTAAATAAGTCTACCCCGCGTTGGTCCCGGGCTCCTTTGAAGAATAGGTCAACTTCCAGGCAGGTCGTAAGAGGCGACTGATTAGATTTACGAGTCACTACCATCGTGGCTACTAGGTGGTAGAGTTCTGCATTGTCTCGCCCAGGTCCTGTACCACCGCCTTACCTATTCCTGCCGGAATAGCGTTAGTGCTTGTTACTGTCGTGTTCCGGTTTGGAGGGTAAGGTAGTCGGTAAACTTATGCATGTGGCATTAGACCTCGCCATAAGATAGCAACGCACCATTAACACCTTTGTTGTCTATAGGCGATAGTTGACTCTTTCCATCAGGAGAACCATCTGCTTGTTTGGTATCTAATGACATAAAAAGTAAATATGCGCGAGCGAAGCCGTGGGTAACAGCTAGTCTCGCTATGAAAGGTAGGTACTTTCCTGTTTATAATTACAAAACTTCACACTTAATATAAATGTAATTTGGACAGTATTTTAAATGTAATGGTACCAAAAACTGGTACATTCAACAAAATCTTTCAAACTCTGATGAAAACCTCTAATTTTAAATCTAACTAGTCCCATATGTAAAATACAAGAAACAACAAAGGGAGCACAAATGAGTGAATCATAATACCATATACCATAACGAAAATTTTTGGATATAACAGAACGTAATGAATAACGTTATTAAATAGTAACAAATTCTGTATCATTATTGGATAGCGCTATGCTTGAAAATATCGCTATGTCTTGCCGTGAGCAATAACGATATCACATAATACCGGTATTTAAATCCTTGCTTTCTACTAAATAAAGCGCCAATCGCCATATATAAGTGCGGCCATGCGTAGTTTGCAAATTACTACTAAGTAATTCTACTAATTTGAGAAACAGTTTTTGCATTGCATAAGTAATTACGTAATAATTAAAATAAGCACATTTTAGAACTCACTGTGTTAATTACAATACATTTTATGTTAATGTATCTATCGACGTGTATGAATAAAAAGGATTTAACGATTACTGAATATGTAAAAATCTACCATCTAGATAGTTTTATTTACACTGGCAATTGCACGAAAGGGACAACATCCACTCTTGTCGTTGTCTTGCTCAGAATGTTTTTCCCCTCTGTTATGTAAGAAACAAATGTCAACTTTATCTGTTACGTAATAAAGTACATTTTTATTTTTCAAATGTTGCTTCGTAACAATTCCAGTTATAGTATATAAGTTCCTTGATTGGAACATTTTGTGAAGTTAAAAGTGTGAATTCCATACCATAGAACATATCTTCCATAGAGAACGAGTGTGTTTTAAACAACTGCTAACCTAGATATCTAACAAAGTTACTCAGACCTGTGAGAGTAAAAAATAATAATATTCTGAGGACCTTAGCTCAGCCGGTTTTGGCCTAATTTACTAATAGCATTCTTTATGTTTTTTTTTTTAAGTTTTACGATTGGGAGATAAATTTTGTCAAGAAACAACAACCATACATTTAGATTTTAAAATGTTACCATTTTTTTATAATAAACGGTAATTATGGAGTACAGCTCTCGTAATTTAAAAAAATGTTTACCGTGTGGTGAAAGGTTGTCACCGTACTTTACAAAAGAGTATTTAGTATTTAGGACTTGAAGATCCCATTTCACAGATAAAAATTACCTACTTGGCATCGTATATTTTTGTATAAAATCGAAACAAATATTCTAAATGTTGCCAGCCAAAGAGGAAAATATACTACCACGTATTTGTTTTTACCTATTTTTATTATAGTTAATAACGCCCCGTTGGTCGAGTGGTTAGCGACCCTGACTACGCAAGCAACGGGGCTCGGGTTCGATTGCCCGACGGGGACATGCATTTGTGTGATGAGCATAAATGTTTGTATTTCCGAGTTTGGGTATTTGGATATTGGGTATTTATTATGTATGTAAAAGTATTTATATATGTATTTCTATGTATTAGTATCGTTGAATAACACCCATAACACAAGCAAATATTTTTTTAACTTTGGGGTTAGATCATTCAGTGTAATTTGTCCCGTGAGTATTTGCATTTGCATTTGCATTTGCATTTGCATTTGCATTTGCATTTGCATTTGCATTTGCATTTGCATTTGCATTTGCATTTGCATTTGCATTTGCATTTGCATTTGCATTTGCATTTGCATTTGCATTTGCATTTGCATTTGCATTTGCATTTGCATTTGCATTTGCATTTGCATTTGCATTTGCATTTGCATTTGCATTTATATTTATATTTATATTTATATTTATATTTATATTTATATTTATATTTATATTTATATTTATATTTATATTTATATTTATATTTATATTTATATTTATATTTATATTTATATTTATATTTATATTTATATTTATATTTATATTTATATTTATATTTATATTTATATTTATATTTATATTTATATTTATATTTATATTTATATTTATATTTATATTTATATTTATATTTATATTTATATTTATATTTATATTTATATTTATATTTATATTTATATTTATATTTATATTTATATTTATATTTATATTTATATTTATATTTATATTTATATTTATATTTATATTTATATTTATATTTATATTTATATTTATATTTATATTTATATTTATATTTATATTTATATTTATATTTATATTTATATTTATATTTATATTTATATTTATATTTATATTTATATTTATATTTATATTTATATTTATATTTATATTTATATTTATATTTATATTTATATTTATATTTATATTTATATTTATATTTATATTTATATTTATATTTATATTTATATTTATATTTATATTTATATTTATATTTATATTTATATTTATATTTATATTTAATAACGTGTGTATTTAATGTGCGATATTACATAGCCCGGACTTTGCTTTTGCATAAAAAATATTTTTTAAGTGTTGGGTCTTACCATCATACTGGCACAAATATTACAATGCCGTTTGTCAGACCAATATTGCAAAGCCTTTATTTGTGTATAATGAGGATATATTTATATTTATATTTAATAACGTGTGTATTCCTATTTAATGTGCGATATTACATAGCCTGGACTTTGCTTTTGCATAAAAAATATTTTTTAAGTGTTGGGTCTTACCATCATACTGGCACAAATATTACAATGCCGTTTGTCAGACCAATATTGCAAAGCCCTTATTTGTGTATAATGAGGACTTTTAGAAGGCAAAAAAATTGTTCCAACTAGCATTCTAGATCCCGCAGTTATTATCAGAAAAATACCGTCACTGCCAAAAAGACATTTTTTTTAATTTGTCTTATGATCGTACGGCATTATTTCGTGGTTTGCTTAGTGTCAAGTAGTTTTATTGCCGATATTTTCGAGTTTAATCGACGGAAACATGTAGGGTAACGTGCCCTAAAGTGTGTCTGCGCCTAACTTCAGCCTCCTAATATGTTTATGCTGATTCAATTCTACACAACTTGAAATTTGTGTTGCGAATGACGTATTTGCTCATATGACTATTAATACACGACTTAATTAATTTGTGTCATATACTCCAACCGCTTGCGGCGCTTTGGCAACTAATGAAAATTCCGTTATAACGCTACGGTCTCTATAGGAACCTGAAACTGATGAAACATTGTACGAAATAGCATCAAGTTGGCACTCGTTTTTTCAAGTATGCTCTAGGTGATAATAAAAAAAAAATTGGTCTGCCATTTTAATCCGTGCTGTGTGCTGTGTGTTGGTTGCAGTTTATGACACAGTTTAATTTGTTTTGGCGTATTAATTAACAAATAAACTTTTATCATAATGAAGATTAGTTCAAGATCTTACAGTATAGATAATAATTTTGTCAAAAAATATTAAATATTAATTAATAAAACATATTTTCCTTCAACGACCATATTGGTGGTACCATTGCAGCGCTTTGGGTATGATGGTACCTATTTTTATTTATTTTCGTAAAGTTTAGTATTGATATCTAAGATCTCAAAAAAAATCATACAATGTGAATATAAGATATCCTAAACAATATTTTAAAAAAATTAACGTAGCTGTAAAATTGAAAAAGAAATAAATTATTTAAAAAATAAGAAAAAAATTACGTACCAATTATGGAAAAAAAAATTAATATTTATGTAAATAAATATTTTTGTACTACAGTATATGTTGTTATTTTTTCCGTATGTATATATTTACCAATTATATAAAAAATATAAAAAGAATAGGTCATCAATTTACTTTTTGAATTAGAAATCCTCGACTAACAAGTAGTCATATTTTTTTTAAAGCATTATATTATACCTGAATTATTTTTTAGTTTAAACCATTTAAGTTTAACAATTCTCACACCAGTGTATTACAGTACTCAAGACCATTAAAAAAATATACGCTTTACAGAACCGCATTCAATCCAAATAACTCATAAATCACTTTTTATGACCGTGGTCCGCCGGAACGGACCCGTAACGTGTGCGCGCGTAACGGTCCGTGTTTTTAGAATAAACAAAAAATCGGTTGTCTGTAAAGTTGGTTTACAGACGATAGTTGAACGTGACAACGTCTTAAGAAAATACTAATGGAATGGTAGCATTTACGGAACGCCTCAGAGCGAGGTAACGCCGCATGAGTCATGTTTTTTCGTGCATGCAGCCAGCTCTATCGAATTATAAGACGTTGTCACGTCAAAAAATGACCGGCTACTCGAGCGGATAGCGCATGGAAGCCAAAGAGTCGCCACAAAGAGCTGTATTGTTTCCGATTCCGCTGAAAACGTTGGAGGAGATTACGCACGGGGATTACGTTTTTCTATATTCTAAGATCTGAACCAAAACAGTTGCGCACGATAGGTGGTGATCAAGTCGTGCACACAGCCAATAGCAGCTTGACTCAATGTAGCAGTCAGAAATATTATATTTAGCTTAAAACATTTTAACTTTTTAAATTGATTTAAATAAATAATTTGATTAATAAGCATACCTATTCTATTACTTTTCCCTTAAAGTGTTCGTAAATATTGTTCCTGTTTGCCCGTCTATCTACTAACGTTCAAGTTAGTTTAGCTTTCACCAAACATACACACATACATAGCGTGTATGTGACACGCACACAGCTATACACATAAAGACACACAAGAATTCGCCAAGCAATGCACAAATTTGTATTGTACAATTATCTATACATATTGTTACGAATAATCTAGAAACGTGTAGAGTTGGAACGCTGCCTGGAGAGATCTAAAAATAAAAGAAAGAGATAGCTACTCCTATTGACAAACAAATAGTTAACCTAAGCTATACCATAATGAACTTTGTGATATTGGGCATAAGGTTGAAAGTAGCGTGTACTAGGAATTATGACTCATTACTTGTTTACAATAAGAAGTGATTCATTGTTTCCCGATACATTTAGATTTTTCTGGATCCAGGTAGAACTTTAGAGATGTGTTGACAAATGCAGGGCAGTTTTTATAAAGCGATCGAGAGCGATACTTAAAGTGACCAGTGCGAAGCGAGTGTTCTTAGTTAGCGTTGGTATAGTGAGTGACTAGTGTTATTCATGGTAATTAAGTATTACGTTGTGTTGTGTTGTGTTTATTTGTATTGTAAATACACGGATTTAATATAAATGGTGTTTTCTTAAAATTACGAACCCGAAGTACGTAACAACTGGTGTCGGAAGTGAAATTGTGAAATGCCACTTATTCCGAAGGAAGGTGTTACCACCAGGTCTCAAGCTGAGACACAGAGGGTGTCAGAGGACACTGAGATGCGTGCAGCCGAGGAACTCGCAAGTGTTGCCAGCTCGTCACTATCGTCGAGCGCAACGCCTACTGATCTTTCTGTCATACTGGCAGTTATTCAGCAACAGCGACAGGAACAGCAACAGCAACAACAAAAACTACAAGAACAACTTCAGCAACAACAGCAGCTACAGGAACAGCAACAGCAGAAGTTACAAGAACAGATCAAGGAACATTTATCTGGCTTTGATGATAAATTGACGGTTATCTTGGTACAACAAGACCAGCTAAAAAGCGATGTGGGCCTCGTTAAGCGCGACGTAAAGGGTGTTGAGAAGAGGGTTGACCACTTGGAGGCCAGCTGCGATAAGATAGCTGAAAACGTTGACCAACTGGAGAGGGAAGTCTTGAAAATGAAGATCACAAGTGTTAAATCGGGTGTTGCCATTAATAGTTGTTCTCACCAGGTAGGTCCTCGGGTCCTTTACCCACTTATGACAGTCTTACTTCATGGAGTGCCTACCGGACTCAATTTGAAATAGCAGCGAAGGCCAGTGGATGGACATATGAACATTGCCTACCCGCTCTGAGTACGGCGTTACGGGGACAGGCGCTCTCTGTGTTGGATGCAATGCCTAAAGAGTATCAGTTCGCTGATTTGATGGAGGCATTGGAAGCTCGCTACGGTGAGCGTCACTTGGAGCAAGTTTTCCGTGCCCAATTAAAGGACTGTTTACAGAGGAGCGGCGAGGGACTTCAACAATGGGCCGTGGAAATTGAGAAGCTTGTGAGTAAGGCGTATCCTTCAGCCGACGCTAACACAGTGAATAACACCATCGTCCAGGCGTTTATTGATGGAATTAGAGACCTGGAAGTGCGTGCTGCTGTTCACCTTCAGCACCACGTGACGATGAAGGAGGCTTTGGCTCATGCGCTGGAGATAGAAGCTGTTCGCCACGAACCTCGAGCACATAAAGTACGTGAGGTTACAGAAGTTGTGGCTCAAACAAAGGAAGTGAATCCTAGGAGACTGGGCCCCATGTGCTATGCCTGCGGGAAACAATAAGGTAACATTGGCTTGTAGAAATTGTCAGATTATATTTTTCTTAGTTATTTTTACATCGTTTCCTCCATAATGAAAGAAAATTCAGGAGCGCTCTAGAATGTCAAGGCAACGTTTTTTTTTGCAACTTTGTGACCCTACTTTCCCTTACGATATACTTGTTCAATTGCAATAATCCATTAATTACCATCGATTCCAGTAAGACTAACAATTGCCTGTGGCCTGCGCGCATTTTATTGTCTTACCTAACAGGTAACATATTTCTTGAACGGAATAAATTAAAACTAGCGACATCTCTGTGTTGTTGAAAAGTCAAAGTCAAATTTTTTTATTCAAAATAGGATTAGTTACAACCGAGAGTTACAATCTCTTTTTGAAAGTCATTTTAATACTTACACGTAACATTGATTTACAATAAATATAATCCTACATCTGTCTAATAATAATAAATAAAGTCTGCTTTAAAATCTTATTAACATACCTAATATATAATTGTCAAAAAAATTAAACATAAAATTTCAATAACGGAACAGTAAAATCATTATATATATTAAAAAATAAAATTAAAAATAATTTATTTATCACGAGCATTATTTACTCCAGTCTTCCTCCAAGAAATCGTGTAGGTATCTTATTACGCCTTACTAATTAATTTTTCTTTAAAATACTTTTTAAACTTAATGTCAGGTAAATGAATTATATTATCTGCAATTTTAATATAACATTGTATACCATCTCCTAAGAATTATATATATATATATATATATATATATATATATATATATATATATATATATATATATATATATATATATATATATATATATATATATATGTTAACCTGATTGACCTGATTGAAAAACAGTCCCAAAAGTTGTCATATCCCAGGTATGCGACGGCAACAGTTTATACATTAAGGGATTGATTAATGACAAGAACTGCAGTTTAACGCTGGACACTGGAGCTACACGAACTGTGGTGCGACCAGAAGTAGCTGACAATGGCAACCTGAGGAATTTTGGGAAAAGCAAGCTTCTGTCTGTCTCAGGTCAGCCAATACCCGTCTTCGGTGAAGCATCTGTAGTGATGCAAATAGGCGACGAGTATTACACTCACGACGTCGTAGTGGCCGATATTATGGATGACTGTGTACTTGGCTTAGACTTCATGAAGAAGAATGCCTGCAAGATTGATTGCAAAACAGGAGTTTTCGTATGTGGGCTTGTAGAAATTTTCATGGATGGGGGATCAAAAGGAAAGGTGACAGTGGCTAGAAGAACCATCTTGCCTGCAAGATCAAAGATATTGGTACGCGTGAAGTTACCTTCCAGTTACAAGGGCCGGGGTAATAGGAGTGTGTTAATTGAGGACAATGGAGCAGTTCCACACTGTATTACAGGCCGGAGTTTATTTTGTGACAAGGGCTTGGCAGCGGTGCAGGTAGTCAACTTGAGTGCCAGTGGTGTGGTACTTAAAGCAGGCGATGTTGTAGGACAAAGTGATGAAGTTATGACGTTAAGGAAACTGACATCGACAGGAAGTACAGCATCAAGAGATGTACCACAGGAACTCAAGGATTTGGTGAACAAGTACAGCTACCTTACCGCGTTACAACACACGGCAGCAGGCTAAGGATCTACTTTCACGTTATGCCAACATTTTCTCTAAGACTGATAGAAATATAGGTAGAACATCTATAGTGAAACATAAGATTGACACTGGAAATGCGCAGCCTATAAAGCAGAAAGCTAGACGTGTCCCAATAGCCAAAGAAAAGGAGGTACAGGAGATGATAGATGAAATGAGAAGGAACGGAGTTATAGAGCAATCTTCTAGTCCATGGTGCTCTCCTGTAGTGTTGGTTAAGAAGAAAGATGGGTTTACACATTTCTGCATCGACTATAGTCGGGTCAATGAAGTCACCAAAAAAGACAGCTACCCATTGCCACGAATAGATGACACTTTGGACACTCTGGCAAGCATGTCTTGGTTCTCAACTTTAGATTTAAAATCTGGGTACTGGCAGGTTGAACTTAGCCCTAATGATAAAGTGAAGACAGCATTCTCCACAGGACAAGGATTATGGCAATTTAAAGTGATTCCGTTTGGATTATGCAATGCGCCGGCGACTTTTGAAAGATTAATGGAATGTGTTCTAGCAGGACTTTTAGGCGATGCCTGCTAGTGTTTTTAGATGACGTAATAGTCATAGGAAAAGATTTTCAGTATCGTTTGTATCAACTGGAAAGGATTTTTAATATAATACAGGCTGCAGGGCTAAAGTTGAACCCAAAAAAGTGTCACTTATTTCGGAAGGAAGTCAACTATCTGGGTCATGTGATATCACAAAACGGCGTACAGACAGATCCTGAAAAGGTTAATGCAGTACAGAAGTGGCCAATACCCAGAGACAAGACCGAAGTTCGTGCATTTCTAGGACTATGCTCTTAGTACAGACGTTTTGTGAAGGGATTTGCTGAAATAGCAAAACCGCTGCATAGACTTACTGAAGAAAAGAAGAATTTCAATTGGAATGACATGTGTCAACAAGCTTTCGATGAACTTAAGAAGCGGTTGTGTGAGTCAACATTTTTGGGCTATCCTCATCGGAAAGGGCAGTTCATCGTAGACACAGATGCAAGTAACACTGCCATTGGTAGTATCTTATCACAGAAGCAAGGTGATCAAGAAGTTGTGATAGCCTACTTCAGCAAATCATTGTTGCGGCCGGCACGAAACTATTGTGTTACAAGAAGAGAACTATTGGCAGTAGTGAAGACTCTTCGACACTTCAAGAAGTATCTGATTGGGCGACCCTTCAAGCTACGTACCGACCATGCTGCTTTGAAGTGGTTGTTACAATTCAAAGACCCGGAAGGCCAAGTAGCTCGCTGGATTGAGCAATTGCAAGAGTTTGACTTTAACATAGAACATTGCAGTGGAAGTTCTCACTCAAATGCAGATGCATAATCACGACGACCTTGTACGGAAGATTGTAAACATTGTGTAAGGATGGAGATGAAGGAAAGGGTTCAAGTACTGCGAGCTAAGCCTACAGATAACAGGTGGGGAAACTGATGAGATACGGGAGGCCCAGTATGAAGATAGAGATTTGCGGCCTCTAATAGATTGCATGAAGCAAGACACGGGCAAACCGGAATGGCAAGAGCTGGCTCCCTTCAGCGCCATTACGAAAAGTTATTGGGCGCAGTGGGAAAGTCTTGTGTTGCAAAACGGTTTGCCATTCCGCAAATGGGAAAAGCCAACAGGAAGAGAACATCACCTACAATTGGTAGTACCAAGAAAACTAATCAAGGATGTACCACGTGAGTTGCGTGATGGGGTTTCTGGGGGACATCTTGTAGTACGACGAACGTTGGTAAAGGTGCGAGAGCGTTTTTACTGACTGAATTGCCGAGAAGATGTCGAGAATTGGTGCCGAAAGTGTACGTCATGCTCAGCAGTGAAAGGTCCGCAGGTCAGAAGCCGAGGCAACCTTAGACTATACAACGTGGGAGCCCCCTGGGAAAGGATAGCGATTGACGTGGCTGGGCCATTTCCTAAGACAGATAACGGAAACAAGTATTTTATGGTCGTGATGGATTACTTTACGAAATGGCCGGAGGTGTTCGCAATCCCTAATCAGGAAGCCACGACGGTTGCTGAAAAATTATTCAATGAGGTGATATGCAGATTTGGCGTTCCGCTGGAGATTCATTCAGACCAGGGCAGAAACTTTGAATCTAATGTATTCCAGGAAATGTGTAAATTATTAGGAGTGTACAAAACAAGAACTACACCTTATCACCCGCAATCTGATGGAATGGTCAAACAATTTAACCAAACTTTGGAAAGACACTTAGCCAAGCTGGTAGAAGATCACCAAAAAGACTGGGATAAATACATACCTCTGTTCTTACTGGCTTACCGAACAGCAGAACACGAAAGCATAAAAGTGACGCCAGCCTATGCCAACTTCGGCAGACAGCTACGTATACCAGCAGACTTAATGACTGGAGGCCCGCCATCGAATGCAGAGACCCAATTAAGTATACCGGAATATGTTGAAGACATTCGTGAGAGGTTACGCGATATACACTCGTTAATAAGTGAAAATGCGTTAGAATCAAGTCAGCGGTTGAAGACCAGATACGACCGAAACGCCAATCATCGTGGTTTTCAGGAAGGATCTTTTGTTTGGTTACATAATTCGGTTCGACGGAAAGGAAAATCACCTAAGTTACAGCGACGTTGGGATGGGCCATACAAAGTAATCACACGGATCAATGACGTAACCTACCGAGTGCAGAAGCAACCAAGTGGGACCATGAAGATTGTTCATGTTGATCGGTTAGCCGTCTATAATGGAAGTAATGATGTTTGGGACGAACATGACTAAGAGGGGGGTAGTGTTACAAATAATCTAGAAACGTGTAGAGCTGGAACGCTGGAGAGATCTAGAAATAAAAGAAAGAGATAGCTACTCCTATTGACAAACAAATAGTTGACCTAAGCTATACCATATTGAACTTTGTGGTATTGGACATAAGGTTGAAAGTAGCGTGTACTGGGATTTATGACACATAACTTGTTTACAATAAGAAGTGATAAGAAGTGATTCATTGTTATTTTTTTGTTATAGCACTCACCCCGTGCTTGGGAATCTGGAAAAATCTTAAAAACAACAAAGAAAAATATCGACACGCGGGATTTGAACCTGCGACCATTTCCCGGCTTTAGGGAAATGGTCGCAGGTTCAAATCCCGCGTGTCGATATTTTTCTTTGTTGTTTTTAAGATGATTCATTGTTTCCCGATACATTTAGATTTTTCTGGATCCAGGTAAAACTTTACCCTGGGTATAAATAGAGATTATAATAGCAGGGCAGTTTTTATAAAGCGATCGAGAGCGATACTTAAAGTTACCAGTGCGAAGCGAGTTTTCTAAGTTTAGCGTTAGTATAGTGAGTGACTAGTGTTATTCAGAGTATTTAAGTATTACGTTGTGTTGTGTTGTGTTCAGAAATTAGAAATACTTTATTCAATAAAACTTTTTACAAGTTATTTTGACACGTCAACATATTTTTTTAAAAACTACTACCGGATCGGAAACGCGGCCACACACTAAGAAGATCCGGCGGAAGAAACTCAGCGGGTTTGTCTTTTTTTTATATCATTGATTTTTTTATATTATCATAATATTACAAAAAATATATATGAGATCGGTATGAGGAGCAATTAATCCCAGGCTTTTTTGTCTTCTAAATAATCTGAGATTTTATAATATCCTTTTTTACACAGTTTTGTTTTAACACATTTTTTAAATTTATTGACTGGTAGATCTCTTATAGTTTCGGGAAGTTTATTGTAAAAGCGTATACATTGCCCCATAAAAGAGTTACTTATTCTGTGGAGACGAGATGCATGCACAACAAGATTGTTTTTGTTCCTTGTATTAAGTGAATGTACGTCACCATTTTTTTTAAAAAAGCAAATATTTTTACGAACGTACATCAAGTTCTCAAATATATATTGGGATATAACAGTTAGAATATTGATTTCTTTGAATTTTTCTCTCAGAGAAACCCTTGGGCTAAGATTGTAAATTGCCCTAATAGCTCTTTTCTGCAATACAAATACAGTATTTATTTCATCAGAATTTCCCCAGAGAAGAATTCCATATGACATAATGCTGTGGAAGTAATTAAAGTATACAATTCTTGCTGTGTCGACATCAGTTAACTGTCTAATTTTTTTAACTGCATAAGCTGCTGAACTAAGTCTATTTGCTAAATTATTAATGTACGGTCCCCATTGTAATTTCTTATCTAAAGTAATACCTAAAAACACAGCGGAATCCACCAGATCCAGGTTGTTTCCATCCAGTTGTACGCTGGTATCTACATGTCTTACATTAGGCAATGAAAATTTAACGCACTTAGTTTTGTTATCATTTAATAAAAGATGGTTCGTACTGAACAAGTGTACAACTTTTGAAATCGCATTATTTACTTCGTCATACTTACCAATTCGTCTTTTCACTTTGAATAAAAGTGAAGTGTCATCCGCAAACAGTACGATTCCTTGCTTATCTCCTACATAGTAAGGCAAGTCATTTATGTATATCAGAAACAGAAATGGACCAAGTATGGAGCCTTGCGGGACACCCATGATTACAACAGCACCAGGGGACCTTTCTCCATTAATATCAACCCTCTGAATTCTTTCATTTTAGTAAGAAACCTGAAGATCGAGAGCTTTATTTCGAACTCCATAATGGTGTAACTTCCTGATTAAGATGTTATGATCGACACAGTCAAATGCCTTAGACAAATCACAGAACACTCCAAGTGCATCCTGCAAGTTCTCCCAGGCTTCATAAACGTTTTTGAGTAATTCGACACCAGCATCTATGGTTGAGCGACCCTTCGTAAAACCGAATTGTTTATTGTGAAATAATCTAAATTTATCAAAATGTCTAAGCATTTGGTCTAGTATAATTTTTTCAAATATTTTACTTAGGGTTGGCAAATCCGAGATAGGCCGAAAATTAGAGGGATCACATTAGGGTATCAATAAATGAAAATTCAAAAGTTTTATCGCACTTGGTTACACATTGCATCAGTAATTATTCAACATTACTAACTGATGAACTGAGGTTTTGAGTTGTTAAGACCGCAGCATTGGAGAAAAATTTTTCAAACTCTGTTGCAATCTTCAAATCTCCCTCTATGTGATTCCATCAGATTTCAGTTGGAAGACATTATTGAAATTTTTGGTTTTTCCAGTTTCACTATTAATAATATTCCATGTAGCTTTTATTTTGTTTATGGATTGTTTAATAATATTTTTTATGTGAAGGACTTTTGCTGTATTACATGTCCTTTTAAAAATTTTGGAATACTTTTTTATATATCCTTGAAATTCCACACGGTGGTTATAAGATTTTTCATAATATAGGTCAAATAAGTGTTTTCTACTTTTAAAAATTCCCACAGTTGCCCATTCACTAAAACCTCTTCGGTTGCTTAATGATAATATTTTTGGAATAAATACCCGACTATATTCTGTGGCAATTAAATTAAACAAAGAACCATATAAATCATTCGGATTATCATGATAGGGTAGCTTTGGCAATTTTTCAGTTAAGTTAGCCTTAAAACATTTTACTCGGTTAGTATTCATTGGAACACAAACAATTTCTTTTCTTTGAGGTTTGTTTGTCACTTTTGGGAACTTAGCTAATTGGCCACTACGGTCAGAATCTAGTACATAAATAATTGAACTACTAGTGGGAGCTACATTTGTAAATATATTATCTATACAAGTAGCACTAGTGGCAGTTATCCTTGTAGACTCAGAGAAAATGTTGTGCAGATTAAATGATTTAAAAAGATTAAGAAAATTACATGATAATGAAGATTTGTCTAAAATATTTATATTAAAATCTCCACAGACAACAATATTCATCTTTGATTTGGAGGCTATGAATATAACCTCCTCCATCTTGTTTATAAACTCATCATAAGATGCACAAGGGAGCTTGTATACACTGATAACAATAAATTGCTCAAACTCAATACAAGCAATCCCAACAACTCGTTCAATAGAAAGGCTCACTATGTCTTTACGTTCCTTAAATTTTATTGTTTTACTAACTATAATCATCGAGCCACCATGTATCATATTAGTTCTACTGAACGAGCTGGCAACCTGGTGATTATTGAAGCTGAATATGAACTGGTGGCTTCTTAGCCAATGTTCTGTAATGCATAAAATATCAATATTATTACAGTTCATGAACAGCTCCAATTCTAATTCTTTACCATTCAGACCTTGAATATTCTGATGAACCAGGTTTAATTGACACATAAAATCTTTTTTCTAACAAGGTACTGGAGATTTTGTTTCATTCTCCGTATAGATAAAACTCATGGTATCTTTCAAAATGTCATTGACAGTATATTTCAAGTTTATGCACATAGCCACTCAATCGTCCAAGCCCCGTACGCGACTATCACTTCACGTGTCCGCGCATTTTAACTTTTCAACCGCGCGCGACTCCTTAACAAAAATCATTACTACTAAAAAATTACAAGAGCTAAGTTCGAATAAAAAATATTTACGGAAAGGTTAAAGAATGTACACCTTTAAATAATCAAAAATAAAAGGCTCAAATTAATTATAAAAGTTCTAAAAAAAGATGAAAATTGGACACATGGAAAAAGTCATATTTTTTTTGTTGATATCGTGTTTTACAACACAAACTTATAGTTACTTGTCAAAAATTATTTATAATATTATAGTACGCAATATATCCTTTCAAGCGACACCAATATCTTATTATAAACATTTAGTTTTCTTTCAACATAAATTAAACAAAATCAAATACTCCTTAAGAGGCCCTCAGATATCTAGCGACGGTAAGATGGCCGCCCGGCTAAGGCCGTCCACACGCAGGGAGTTTATTTCAATGAAACACAAAATAATTTCAGAGGTTTTGAATCAATAATATTTATTTTCTTTAATTATTTCTATTATCATTTATCATAATATTACTTATTGAAAGTCCGTCAAAGTCGGTCCAGCCGTTTCATATATTAGCCGGAACAAACAGAAAAACAGACAGACAAAAAAATATAAAAAATGTTATTTTGGTATATGTACCGTGTATACATCCATGTGCATTTGGTAAAAAGAGACACTTCAACTTTATTTATTTGTATAGATTACAAACAGACGCTTCAATTTTATTTATTTGTGTGAATGAAAGAAAGTGGCCTAAGTTACTTCCTATCACATCAGGTATTTGTCAGTGAAAGTCTCGTCAAAATTGGTTCAGCCGTTTCAGAGATGATCTGGAACAAACAGACAGACAAACAAACAGACACACAAACAGAAAATTGTAAAAAATGTTATTTTGGTGTATGTACCGTGTATACATACATATGCATCTGGTCAAAAAGCGGTTATTTTAATATTACAAACGGACACTCCAATTTTATTTATTTGTATAGACGAAAAAAAGTAGCCTAAGTTACTCGCTATCATATCAGCTATCTGCCAGAGAAAGTCTGGTCAAAATCGGTCCAGCAGATCCAGAAATTAGCCGAAACGAACAGACAGACAGACAAAAATTGTAAAAAATCTTGTTTTGGTATAGATACCGTGTATACATCCATATGCATTTGGTAAAAAAACGTTTATTTTAATACTAGCTGTTGCCAGCGACTTCGTCCGCGTGGACTTCGTTTACTCCGCACAGCACCTCCCCGCTAGGTGATAGCGTGATAATATGTAGCCTATATGTTGGCCCGACCGGTTAGTAATATTCATGCAAAATTTGAAGTAAATCCATGTAGTACTTTTGAGTTTACCCCGGACATACATACAGACAAACAGATAAACAGACAAACAGACAAAAATTCTAAAAACTATATTTTTGGCTCCGATATCGATTGTAGATCACACCCCAAGTATTCTTTTAAAAAAATATTCAATGTACAGTTTTGACTTTCCTACTATTTTATTATATGTATAGATTACAAACAGACACTCCAATTTTATTTATTTGTAGTATAGATTTCATTAATATAGAAAGAAAAAAATAATATTTAATAATAAAAAAAAAACAATTCATTTGAAACATTCACGAAAACATTCAATAAAACCTACACCAGCACTTAACACTAATACAACACCACAAACCAAACGCTTCGTGCGTCAAAACCCTTATTTAGAAATTAAGTATTCCTGTCCAATGGGGACTGCAGTCCTTTATACTAAAATCATGAATAAAGAGTTGTATTCTAAGTATTTCTAAACCAATCTCAACATATTTCAGTTGTGAATTATTACTACCATGTTAATAGTGAAGTATTATCTTATAATTAACACCAATTTTAAAGAGAAAAGCCCTAGAATACTTTTTATTACGACGTATAATTATCAAACAATGACCGTATAGTAAACAGTAGAACTTTTCAAGCGAAAGTATTCCATTGAAAAGTAATTGAACTGTCGTAAAACACGTTATTCCTAAAGTAAATATATTCACAATTAATAAAATGTACAGTGCACATATGAAACAATAAATAAAACTTGTAAACTTAACACATTTTTGTCAGAGCTCCACACACAAAGTATAGTCACAAATTATAATGACGGCCTGTCACAATTTTATATTTTTTAAAGATATTTCGTCGGTGTTGTTGAAAAACGTATGTGGCCGCGTTTCCGATCCGGTAGTAGTTAGTTTAAATAAAAATTTGACTTGTAAAAAGTTTTATTGAATAAAGTACTTCTTATTTCTGATTTCTGAAATGTTGGTGCAATTCACTTTAATTTAGCGATTTAAAAAATACAATGAAATTACACGGAGAACACATTTTTGAAGAATCATCCAAAAATTTTTGAAAATTTGTCCTATTTGGATTTTTGAAAATTGTATAATGCAAGGAGACCATTATATTTTCATAATAACTTCTGGTATGACTCAAAAAATGGCGCTATCTTTGACTTGATTTTTGACTTGACTTGAACTTGATTTTTCGACACGCTTTCAAAGTACAAGAAGTTTTCAACTTTTTTGCTGCGGTTTTAAGTAGTTTTGCGTAGATAATTCAAAAATGGCTGTACTCACAATTTTTTATTAACATCGCATTGATACGAGACAATGCACTAACGATCTACATTGTAGAATTTCGATAACTATTTAAAAAACACTAAGTTAGGCGACGCTCTTGTGTCTATTTTGTCTGCGACTTGCAAATTATATGATTCGTCCGTATACAAATGGCGTCGTCATTTTATAAAAATAGGTAAACGTTCAATAATAAGCACAGAAGGCAAATTGTTGATGACATAAATGGCATCAATGTCAACTATAAACTCTGACGTCGCTGAAGACGGTCGACGGAGATTTTTCCAGGTGTGGAAACTAAAGGCAACCTAACAATCCTACTTCTTTTTATGTAAAAAGTCGGAGAGTTCTAGTCATCGACATAGTAATACCTCGTTCTAGTTCTAAATAAATAAGCAAGCCACTTACTAAAGTAATTTAATATACGGCAATGTACATGTCATGGATATTACAAATTGACGACATTTTATATTACAATGTAAAGGTAAAGCATTGATTGAACGCTATCACTGCCTCTTCGGAGTTGGTAAAAGTAAAACCTCTCATCAATGATGCGCAGGAGAGTGACGAGATGTACTTTTTCGGAAGCTAAAAATGACTTTGTTTTGTTGGCCGTGTGTGAAGAAGCGTTATCATGGGATAAGAGAATGCGGCTTTTGTGTCGTCTTTCGCGAACTTTTTCTACACACATTATATATATATATATATATATATATATATATATATATATATATATATATATATATATATATATATATATTACAAGGGTTTAATAGGACGCACTGATGAAATAAAACAAAACAGACGTTATATTAGGTACTTATTTATTTTTAAAATCATTTACAAACATTAAAAAAAAATGATACAATATATGCCTACAAATATTTTAATGTGACTATATTAATATGAAAATAATTCTAATACTGCACCCCACAGCCCGCTGCGTAATTGAACCTTTTTCGGAAATCCTATACACAATTCCTATATGAATATGAAACTATGATTTTGCTCGCATTCAAAATTTATCTATGTATGTGTATGTATTATCTCTATTAATCCGGGATGTAATCCCGGTGAAAAGTGATTATGATTATACACTGTACAGTGAGCAATAGAACCACTATTTGACCGTCAAAGGCTTTGTACTCTAAAGTTATTATATAACATGTGTAATCATTTTATGGATATTGATATATTTTTACCATTTTTGTTTAAAATTTATTGAAGTTTAGTAATAAATACTCCAGCATTTTACAAATTTATTACAGTTTTATTAGTATTTTAATAAATGTCATTGACCCACCAATATGTCATTGATCCACTTTCAGATCGGACAGGATTTTCGTTGTTGACCGTAGCGTACCAGTAAATGAACTTTCATCCAAATTCATGGAGTCGTTTTATGTGGAAAAGCAGCATATACACACACAAACATTAGCAATTATAACAATATTGGAATTCTAACTAAATTACAGTCCGTACATCAAACGCTTTAATGCGAAAGTTTACTGATATTTTTTGTAAATATCAGCCAAGTAAACAAGATCCTAATTGCTGCTTTTAGCCAACCTTTAACATGTTCTTGAACATACATATCTTCACACCAGATCCCTTAGGGGTACACAGAGAAAACACAGTGCCATATTGAATGATTAAACTACGAGACTAAGTATATCCTTTTATAATGTTTAATCATCATAATTATGTTTTCTGTAGAATAAATTTGAAGAAAACTATTTCTGGGGTCTGTTGATAATGAAATAGGACACTTGTTTAATTCTCTGTTAGAGAAATTAAAATTAAGCAGACTTTACTTATTCTGCCAATGTTACAATGTGTAAAAAAACAATAGGTATGGCTTGCTGTTATCTAAAAAATTAAAGAGAACTTGGCACAGCTACTCTTGTAATAAAACACATAAATTTATCACATTTAACACTTAAACAGCGTATTTAAGGTGAAGTTAAAGCACAGGCATGGGAAACCTAAGCATGTCTTTCTCATGATCCTGCTGATGATGTTTATTTATAAAAAAACCGTAAGTTTGTGTTCACAAAACTCCAAAACTAGCCAGACAAATTAGATATTCACAACATAGCTATTTTCAACAGAAAAGTGTTTTATATACTTTTTATCTCGAAGTTCCAACGAAAATGGAAAATTTAAAGCAGTAACTTATAACTGAGCTTAAAGCGAAGCGTGGCCGGGTTCAACTAGTAAGTATATTAATATATTAATAAAAAATTATAAGTTTAAAGGTTATAAAGTTTTTTTTTTTAATATCGAATAGGTCTAGAAACATTAAGAGTATCTGCATAAATTTTCATCAAATCGTTATACAATTTCAAAACTGTTGGAGCAGCTGACAAATTTTCATTCACTGTAAATTGGCCCAACCTCTTTGCAGCAAGCACGTTATAGACAAAAGTAGCGTTGTATGTATTATGATAAATCGTAGGCACAAAAGGTTTACCGCATAATATGTTTAAATAATTTAACTGTTCCAAACATTCTTGAAACTCGTACAAACAGAAACAAGGTTTGTTTATTCTAAAATCCTTTATCATAAAGTATTTACCTAAAATAGATTTTGCTTTGGCGCTATCTTTTTGTGATACGGGTTCCCTTTCTTTCAACGTCACAAGTACGTAATTTAACATAACATACGACAATATAATACTAGAAACTTCATCATAAGTGTCTGTTATACCAAGTTTTTTACGCGAGAAATAAAGTAATGCGATTATTAACAGTTGTGCATCCTCCGGCGCTTTGTCCAAAAAACCAAAATCAAAACTCTCGAATGTCTCAGAAATAAAATGATGAAATAGTTTATATTGTTTAATATTGCGCCAACCATTTTCAAAAACACAATTTTTTGCGACATAGCTTGGTTTCCGAACAGAATAAATATTATTAATTACTATATCTTCATTGTCATTACCACGACAACATTGCTTATATTTAAACCAAATGGAGTCACCCCTAAAATTTGTTAGTAAATCAAATGCATATTTTATAATATCGAAACAAATAATCAAAGAATTTTGGGACCCGATTCCATTGTTTGGATGGCAATGCTTAGTGTTTGAATCATGTAATGTCACTATCACCTTAAAATTATAAATGTCTATGTATGGTATGGGGATATGTTTCAATGCGACGCCTTTTTCGAACCAAAAAGGATCCATTTCATTTATTTTCAGTTTATTTCTATTTGTCAAATAGAGTGTTGGAATACCTGATGTTATATTACTCTCCATGTTGAAAAGAACGGATTTTTTAGCATTCAAAAAGTCATTTTGATGCTGTGGTAATATTTGCCTGAAAATTTCTTCAATTACAGAAGTTGTAGTCTTTCTAGACAACCAAGAAAGTAATAACTGATTTCTTGAACGATCTAAAAAATTTATTCTAATCTTCTTATAAAAATTTTTGAAAATACTTGTTTGTAACCCTTTTTCATCAGTCAATATTACAAATATTGATAACAACTCTTTGGATATATGAAAACAATTTAAAAAATGTTGTAGTTTAAATATTTTACAAATTAATGTATTGTTATTTTTATTATAAATAATAGAATTTACACCATCAGGATTCACATAAGGAATATAATCTACACCCAGGAAACAAAATTCGATATCAAAACTAATAATAGGACATGAAAGCTTTTGAGCCAAAGCAACACATTCAAATTTGCAATGTTTTTTACACACGACGTATTTAAAGCCTAATTCATCTAAAACTTGTTTATAAATATTTCTCATAAATATTGGTTCTATTTCATATTGACGGTCATGTTGCCCACAGTTTTTCCTTAATCGTTCCTCCATATCTTCACAGCCTCCTTTGAAAACAAAGTAACAATTTACGTTGGCTTCTTTGAAATTCTTGAGGTATCTGTGCAAATATTCTGCATACGTGTTACATTCGGCTCCCCAAATGTTTGATATCCTGCTATTATTGTACAAATTATAAAAATAATTTTGTCCATCAATTACAACAGTTTTATTATTTAAACTATATTCTTGTAAGTATTCGTTCACTAAGCAGGAAAATCTTTTTATCCGCATATTGGTTCTGAAATTAAAAAATAACATTAAGTAGGCATATAATATAAAAATACTCATAAAATATGGGAGCTAGCAACGTCGGAAAAGAGAAAATTTCAAGAAAGCTAGTTTTTAGGGTTCATCACCTAAAAGGTAAAAAACGGGACCCTATTACTAAGGTACCGTAAAATGGGGTGAATAGGAATCATGGGCTGAATAGGAACAAAACCAAAAAGTTATTCAAGTCCACAGATCCAAGTCGCATTAGCGTAAAAATGCCATGTGTTTTTTTTATCTGCACACCATTATTTGCTCTGTGAATTGGCAACACTTGATTGTCTATGGAATAAAAGACAAAAAGAAATTAACGTCTCAATCACAGATTAGGGAGAGATACTACGTCTCAATCTTGACTGACTCAATGTTGACTGTGTTGTTGCGAGGTTAATAGGGCTCAGTGAATTTGGCCCCACTTTTTTTGATTTTCAGATTTTTGATATTTTTAATTATTTGTTCGTCGTTCGTTCTTTAACGTTCGATTGTAAAAACTGTTTGTTCGTCTTTTATTTATTTATAATTAATTAAACAAATGATCACCCCTAAGTTGGCCCCCCTTACTAGATATCTTTATTTTCATCACTTAGATTAATTAATTTTGATTAATTATCGTTTGTTCGACGACTATTGGTGATTGTTCGATCATAAAAACAATTAAATTCCCAATTATTATTTATTTTATATCTAATATGCAAACCATTCCCTCACGCCTACATTGCGCATGCGCCAGCAGTCTAATGGCGACTGAGCGATGCGTAGTGCATGTCATGTAAAAAAATGACATTATAAATAATGCTCCATTTCGAATGTTTAGTTGTAAAAGAATCATTATTAATAAATTATGTACTTATTAATAATCATCGAAAAACATCTAATGTCTATATAGTCCATTTACATGCATTACGTCCAATATATGTACTTAACTCATAAAGCCACATAAAGCTGTTTGTTGAGTAAACAAAAAGAGTAATTACTCTAATTAAATATGAATTTCTTATATATGTACATATGTGTTTGGGTGTGTATATCATACAACTGTTTTTAATTTGTTTCTTTGCTAAAATGATAGGCCTATTTATAATTCTGTTAAAGATGTATATATTAGATGTACTATTAGTTAACCTCAAAAAATGTGCAGATTTTTTTTTATGTATCGTGTTAAATTTACCACTATCGGAACTACCTACAATATTTCCTAATAAGAATTAAATACCTTTATATTTAATCGAGGTACTCACACTGTTGAATAAATACTTCATTCAAATCGTATAATTTGATGATATTCGAAATGGAGCATTATTTATAATGTCATTTTTTTACATGACATGCACTACGCATCGCTCAATCGCCATTAGACTGCTGGCGCATGCGCAATGTAGGCGTGAGGGAATGGTTTGCATATTAGATATAAAATAAATAATAATTGGGAATTTAATTATTTTTATGATCGAACAATCACCAATAGTCGTCGAACAAACGATAATTAATCAAAATTAATTAATCTAAGTGATAAAAATAAAGATATCTAGTAAGGGGGGCCAACTTAAGGGTGATCATTTGTTTAATTAATTATAAATAAATAAAAGACGAACAAACAATTTTTACAATCGAACGTTAAAGAACGAACGACGAACAAATAATTAAAAATATCAAAAATCTGAAAATCAAAAAAAGTGGGGCCAAATTCACTGAGCCGGTTAATAGGCACACATGCACACAACAGTGTGAATCTCTCGTAGAGAGTATAAGTGTTCTGTGGTGTGAATAGACACGAAGTGTGGGGTGAATAGCATTTCTATTCACCCCGTATACTGAGTAAATAGAATTAGTCTATATTTTGTCAATTTTCTTCTTAATGCATGGAAAAATTACTAAATAAAATTTTCGATAGAAAAACAGACTGGTAGACTCATTAAAAGAAACAGGGATAGTGATATGCACTCCTTGAAACTTGTAAAGAAAAACAAGTCTGAATTTTCGAATTGTGCCTATTCACCCCATTTTACGGTACCACCGCCTATTCCTGTCGCAATAGTGTGCAAAAAACGTGTTCCGGTTTGGGGGGTAAGGTAGCTAATGTAAACTTATGCATGTGGCCTTAGACCTCGCCACAAGATAGAATGCACCATTAAGACCTTAGGTGTCTATAGGCGACGGTTGATTCCTTCCATCGGGAGCTGTATATATTATGTATGTATACACTTAGCGGCACGGAAACTTGGTCAAGAATAAAATTTGTAATAAACTTTAGTTTTTTTCAATTTACACTGCAAATTTCGACCAATTTTGATTGTTGTTCATCTAATTAACGTCTTTTTTCATTTTTACTTATAAATAATGTTTTTTAAAGTTTATAATGAAGTTAAAGCGCAAAATCACATTTATACAAAATTAAACACTACAGTTTTGAGCACTAATACTTAAAAATGTTTTGATCTTTGATAACTTCTTGCACTTTTAAATATAGCGGGTTTCCTCTTCTAGCCCTTATGACCGCCTGTATTCGGACTGGCATTCTTTGATGTCCACTTGTGATTGCGCCAGGCAGTCAGTGCAGCACCTCGAAGTTGGCTAAGGATTTGTGGTTGGTTCGATTCTGTTTTAATTGTCCTTTTAGCTTATCCGAAATGAGCTCTATTGGGCACATTAGTCGGGGCTGCGAGCTGGCCACTGCAATTTTTGAAGGTAGTCATTTACGATATACGCGACGTTTGGACGTGCATTATCATACATTAAAATGAATTGCTCATATCCAATAAACCCTCCAAAAGGTATAACATGTTCTTGAAGGATATCCTCGACGTATCTTGTTGCAGTTAGAGCATTATTGACTATGACCAAATCTGTACGTGCATCAGAACTAACGCCACCCCATACCATTATAGAGCCATCACCAAAACTCACAGTTGGAGTGGTAGTAATCGCCAAATATCGTTCACCTTTCCTTCTTCACACACGTTGTCGATCGCCAAATATCGTTCACCTTTCCTTCTTCACACAAGTTGTTGTTGTCGAGTGCATTGAAAACGATCCTACACCGGTCTATAAAAAAACCCTTGCCCATTGTTCATGAGACCAGTTAGCATGTTCCCGGGCAAATTAAAGTCGAGCTGCTCTATGCTGTGCTGTGTCTGATAAATAACACGATGCAAATAAACTTCAGACCCCAAACCAAAATGCACTTCATCTTTAGTTAATTACCCTTTTAGGATTAACGTAAACATTATTTTTACCTACTTATACCATAAGAACAAAATTAGATACACTTAAAAATTTGTTATCGCATGCTAATTAAGTTTGGCCAAGATTCCCTGCCGCTGAGTGTATATAAAAAACTTGTTTTTTAAAGTATATATATATTAGACCGCCTCGTTGGTCGAGTGGTTAGCGACCCTGACTACGCGATCGACTAGGCTCGGGTTCGATCCCCGACGGGGACAAGCATTTGTGTGATGAGCATAAATGTTTGTATTTCCGGGTTTGGGTGTTTATTATATATATATATATATATATATATATATATATATATATATATATATATATATTCTAGTATTTATATATGTATTTTCTATGTATTAGTATCGTTGACTAACACCCATAACACAAGCAAATAATTTGCTTACTTTGGGGTTTGATCAGTAAGTGTAATTTGTCCCGTGAATATTTATTTATTAGACTGATTCAAAAAAAATCGAAAAATTTGAAATGACGAATCCTGTGAATCCTGTGAAAATTAGAGCTCTTAATATTAATATTAAGAGGTGCCGAGTCGAAAATTTCAATTTCCCATTTGATTAACATGGGAATTTTTTATTTTCTTACTTTGGAATTTTGTAACTCTTTAACAAGTCATCGGACTAGTTGAGTTAGAACATATTTTTGTAGAGAATTGAACACTCTACAAAAAAGCTCTCTTATAATTTTTCGATAAACCGATGCGTCTCAAAGATATTCAACTTTAAAATATAATTTACAATATTTTCTCATTTTTTTCCAAGTTTTTGACGAAACTATCAAGTTGATCAACAAATTTTGTCAAATTTTTCAAATTTTTTTGTATTCTAAATTTTATTTGGTTTCACAGATCCTTTTATTTAACTTATCATACCTTGATTTGCCAATAAATTCAATTTTTTTTTCAACTAAAAAATATTTTTATCTTTTATTTATTGGAACGAAGTTCCTTACGGCAGGCTTGGAGGGGATAGGGATTTTGCTGCGCGACCGAACTGAAAAAAATGTGATAGTAAAACCGTAAGAAAAATGCGTGGAATAAAATCGTTAAATGAGACGTGCGCAGGCGCGACAGTCGCGTACACAAGCGAGTAGTGCCGTTTAGCCGAAGGAAGTTCGTACCTACCTGGTGTCCCGCGACACCACATCATTTTTTTTGGATTTTATAAGTTCATAATATTATGTATTTTAAATTTATGCAATTAATTTTATTATTTTAATAAAAATGTGCTAATATAATTTTATTATTTATCGAAGCTAGTTTCACAGTTAAAATGATCGAAGCGCGAAACAAAGAAGACATCGGTTGTACTATTTGTTCTTAATTATCTTCACTACTACTATACCATCAAAAATGCTTCAAGGACGCCCCCTTCCACGCTCGCTTCACGATTGCAATGCTCATTGTTTCGCGACGTTCTAACCGAGCTTTTCAGATTTCAATTACCCATTTTTCTTACCGCCAAATTCGGTCTTATATTGTTGCTATAGTTTTTCATTGTTTTTTGTGAATATTTTGGCTTGTATTTTAAATTCATTTTTTTTGTAATTATGTAATTCTTATGTGTTATTTGTCCAATTATTTGTTGACCGATATTTATTTTTCTCTAATTTATTTCGTAACTGAGTACTTTTTTGAATGAATGAAATCGATTGTAAAAAATGGATAAAGAAAATTATTTAATTGGTTTTCCAATAAATGGTCTTGTTGGACGTAAACTTCCAAATTTTAGGGACGTTTTAGCTTTATTTTTCTATGATCATAAAGTACAAAAATGTAGTATTGAAGAAAGTGATTTATTTACTGTAACCGAGGTTCAAGAACAATGGAAAAAGGCTCAAATTCCTATTTCTTTAACTCTAAATGCCATCAATAAGTTATTGAGAATTTTCGAAAAGTGGAAAGTTGCAGAGTAGTTGTAAACGAAAACAATCATCCACGCAAATCAAAAATGAAACTGTTTATAAGAATAAGTTGAAGGAGTTATTTAATATTGCTCACGAGTTTTTTTTTTATATCATAAGATAGCAAACAAGCAGATGGGTCTCCTGATGGAAAGAGTCAACCATCGCCTATAGACACCAAAGATGTTAATGGTGCGTTGCTATCTTGTGGCGAGGTCTAATGCCACATGCATAAGTTTACCGGCTACCTTAGCCTCCAAACCGGAACACGACAGCGACAAGCACTGACGCTATTGCGCCAGGAATAGGTAAGGCGGTGGTACCAGACCCGGGCGAGACAATGCAGAACTCTACCACCTAGTAGCCACGATGGTAGTGACTCGATGGCCAATCGGTCGCCTTTTACGACCTGCCTGGCAGAACGGCAGTTGGTCTATTCTACAAAGGAGGCCGGGACCAACACGGCGAATACGAAGATAGCAGCCAAAACCTTAAATGGAGAGAAATGAATTATTGTTAGCCCAGAAATCATCAGGTCGGCGTGGATTTATTGATAATTTTCCACAAAAACCTCTAACATATGAAGAAAATATGTATTAATTCAAATTTTTCACAAATATTTTATATTACTTGCTGATTGAATAATTTATTGACTTAAAAATGATAAAAAAAGAATTGTAAAATATGAAGATTTTAATTTTTCTCTTTATCGGTTCAAAATTTATTAGTATTTTGGTTCAATTACATTCATCATTTGTTTTTTTTTTTTCAACGAGTTTAAAATAACAGTTTATTAATCAATATTTTGAACTTTAACTTCTTTGCAGAAGTATCATCCAAGGAGTGACTATAGAGAATTTTTGGAGCTGTGATCAGTTTTTTTAAGAGTACCAAAAGAAAATTTTTCGTTTAAAAGTCCAGGAAAATATTTCAGAATTGTATTAAAACTACTCTAATGTCACAAAGTTAAGAAAAGAAAATTAGAAAAACAGTTAAGCCTAAAGCCTATTCCTGAAATTTCATGTCAAGTCAATTCAAGTAGTAATTTTGATGTAATTTCGAAAAACATTTATTTCGGTTTTTTTTTTTCGACAACGATAACTCACGAACGAATCAACTGATTTTGACCGGGCTAGCAGCGATCGACGTGATTTTTTGATGTTAAGAGTTGATTAGTTTTTGGAATTGATCGGCACAGCCGTTTAAAAGTTATTCCAAAAAAAACACATTTAAAACAAAAATGTTTTGTAGTTTTTTTAAGATTTATCAAAATCTACAGGTCCGAATCAGTCCAAAGTATATTCAAAATCTAAGTATGATCAAGCCCTTTCGAATGGCACTAACCGCGATGAAATCGGACGAGCCTTTCAAAAGTTATGAGAGGTTTACATACGGCCGCACACACACACGCACACAATAGGAAATTTAAGGGAAATTAAATAAAAATAATTATTAGTTGAAAAAATAATAATTTGAATTAATTGACAAATTTAAATACGATGGTATGAGAAATTTGACAAAATTTTTTGATAAACTTGATAGTTTCCTCAATAAACTGGAAAAAAATGAGAAAATATTATAAATTATATTTAAACTTGAATATCTTTGAAACGCATCGGTTTATCGAAAAATTATAAGAGAGCTTTTCTGTAGAGCGTTCAATTCTCTACAAAAATATTTTCTGACTCAACTAGTCCGATGACAGTTCCAAAGTAAAAAGAAAAAATTTCCCACGTTAATCAAATGGGAAATTGAAATTTTCGACTCGGCACCTCTTAATATTAATTTAAGAGGTCTAATTTTCACAGGATTTTTTTTTCGCCATTTCAAACAATATTTTCAGTATTAATACGAAAAAAATAATTGTCGATTTTGTTATATATATATATATATATATATAGAAATATAGAAAAAGAAAAATATCGACACGCAGGATTCGAACCTGCGACCCTCATGAAATTCACATTTATAAAAAAATGATGTGGTGTCGCGGGACACCAGGTAGGAACGAACTTCCTTCGGCTAAACGGCACTACTCGCTTGTGTACGCGGCGCTGTCGCGCCTGCGCACGTCTCATTTAACGCTTTTATTCCACGCATTTTTCTTACGGTTTTACTATCACATTTTTTTCAGTTCGGTCGCGCAGCAAAATCCCTATCCCCTCCAAGCCTGCCGTAAGGAACTTCGTTCCAATTATGATTTTCTTTCGTGTTTCTAATTAATGTTGTTGCACTCACCCCGTGCTTGGGAAAACTTGAAACACTTCAAAAACTACAAAGAAAAAAAATGATGTGGTGTCGCGGGACACCAGGTAGGAACGAACTACCTTCGGCTAAACGGCACTACTCGCTTGTGTACGCGACTGTCGCGCCTGCGCACGTCTCATTTAACGCTTTTATTCCACGCGTTTTTCTTACGGTTTTACTATCACATTTTTTTCAGTTCGGTCGCGCAGCAAAATCCCTATCCCCTCCAAGCCTGCCGTAAGGAACTTCGTTCCAAAAATATCGATTTGAACCTGCGACCCTCTCCTAAATGTTTTTAAAGTTTTTCAAGTTTCCCCAAACACAGGGTGAGTGCTGTTACGCTGATTAAGCTGAGTGAGTATTAAGCCCCGTTTTCACTTTGATTAGTGCGAGTGTTAGTGTTTAATGTGGGTGCTTAGTATTAAGCTAAAAATACGTCAAAATAGCTGTGGATCAGTGCGAGTGATTTGTAATCAGCATAGTAAAAGTGAATAAACGCTGATTACATATCACTCGCACTGATCAACGGCTGTCTTCACGTATTTTTAGCTTAATACTAAGCACCTGCATTTAACACTCACACTCGTACTAATCAAAGTGAAAACGGGACTTTACGCTGATTACTAATCTCTCGCACCAATCAACGACTGTATCTGTACGTGTTTTTTGGTTAATACTAAGCACTTGCATTAAACACTCGCACTCGCTGTAATCTAACTGTAATCAGGGCATAAGCAAATTATTTGCTTGTGTTATGGGTGTTAATCAACGACACTAAGGCCAGGTTTACATTTTCATTATTAGCGTATTAGCGTAACGTAGAGATTAATTAGCGTAATAAAGTGAATAGAAGTGTTTTCTATTTTTTCGCGAATTAAACCCTGCTCCGCGCATACTTCCTACAGCTACGTTTTGATTTTGTGTAGTGTGAGTGCGAGTGTTTAATGCAGGTGCTTAGTATTAAGCAAAAAATACGTGAAGACAGTCGTTAATTCCTGCGAGTAATTAGTAATCAGCGTCTATTCACTTTTACTACGCTGAATACTTATCACTCGCATTGATTAACGGCTGTCTTCACGTATTTTTTGCTTAATACTAAGCACCTGCATTAAATACTAGCACTCGCACTAATCAAAGTGAAAACGGGGCTACTTCTGACTCGCGGCTTGCCGGGCCGGTCGCGTTTGTTTAATGATAAGTGTTTAGGGTTATTGAGTAAGTTTGTCCATGTTTCGACGCTTGAAGCTTAATGTACTAATCGTGGTGGTTAAACTGTGTTGGACACAACTCGCACTGACTACTCGCAATATCACTCGCAACTTATAAACACTCGCACTCCCGCTTATCAAAATGTAAACCCGGCATAATGCATAGAGGTACGTTTATAAGTACTTAATAAACATTCAAACCGCGAAATACAAGCATCGTTCACAAATGTTTGTCCCTATCGGGAATCGAACCCGCCCCCCTTCGATTCGTGATTAGGTATCCACCAACGAGGCGGTCAATATATGTAAGTTGTGGAACCTGTCTTATCGTCAAAGGTATTATTTGGTACCATAATACAATCATATTATGTGTAATTATTTTATGGATGTTAATTGTTAATAGATATAAATAAAAAAAAAGAAAAAAATTAATAAAAATAAAATAAAAAATATTAAAAATTAAATATTTGCTTGATTTATTGCTCAGTTATAGTACTAAAATGCTGCTCAGTTATAGTACTAAAATGTTGCTCAGTTATAGTACTAAATTAAAATCTTTAAAATACGATATTTTTTTGATAATATTGACCTACGTAGGAGGTTTTTTCGAATCGGACAGGGCTTTTTACACATTTTTATATATGTATATTGCCGCTGTGGTCTAGTGATCCGGTGCCAGTGTTGACCACATGAAATCTCGGATACGATTCCCAGGTCAGGCAAATCAACAATGTGTTTTTTCAGTTTTCTGATTAAAATAACTTTGCCAGATATGTACTTTTATACATACACTTTTGATACCCTCATTCCTGGGATGAAAGCCGTTGGAAATTTGTGTAAGAAATATTTGGTTTGTACTTTATAATTTGATGTATTCTAATACCCCACAATGCCTATTCTAAAAAAAATGTAATATTTTTATTTTTTTACATCTTGATAAAAAACAAGCAGATGGGTCTTCTGATGGAAAGAGCCAACCATCACTTATAGACACCAAAGATGTTAATGATGCGTTGCTATCTTGTGACGAGGTCTTGGGCCATAGGCATAAGTTAACCGGCTACCTTACCATTCATACCGGAACATGATAATGATGATGACAAGCATTGACTGTATTGCGACACAAATAGATAAGGCGGTGGTATCAAATACCAGGGCACAGTATACTGGAGACTAACAGTAGTCAATTTACATACATGTCATGGTCGAGCAACGCCCACATAGACACCTTTCACGGACGCGATATCTCGGAATGGTTCGGGACAGTTTGTTCCGCACCAGTCCGAGATATCGCGTCCGTGAGAGGTGTTTATGTGTGCTATGCTCGAATATTACTTGTATGGAACATTGACTTATGTTAGTGTGTAAGTATTCTGTGATCAGGGCGAGACAACGCAAAAATCTAACACCTATTTGTCATTGTCTTGTTCCGGTTTGAAGGATAAAGGCCGGTAGACTTGTGCATGTGGCATTGCAAACCCGCCACATGAATGGCAACGCACCGTTAATATTTTTGATGTCTATAGGCGATGGTTTCTCATTCCATCAGGAGAGCCACCTGCTTGTTACTATCTTATAATATAAAAAACAAATCGACTATTTTTTTTCGTTTCACATCTATAAATTATTTTATATAGAAATTGACTAATAAAAACTCTGACTGAGAAAAGAAGGTATTCAGTACTCGGTTTTAATATCGAATATATGTAAAAAAATTTGGTACTTAGACGCTGAGCTAATTGTTCAATGACATGTTTATACTTATACGGACGCCCGCGCATAGATGCAAAACATTTATATTCAAAGTATCCTTTATAGGTATCATCGAAGTTCATTATTTACAAACAGTGATTTTTCGAACTCGTGACTAGACTCATTTGTCAGTAGTCACCGCGCGGAAACTTTACTAATTTGGTTGTTGACAACAACATAGAGTTAAGCAATATTTTGATAACGTCATTTTCCTCTCCATTATACACCCGAGTAAATTTTCCTTAAAGCAATCCTAAAAAAATTGGTATTTTTCATTTTGTCTTTTTTTTATCTTGCGGGGCTGCCATCATCTAAAGTAAGCAATATTTTATTTATTTACTTATTTTAGTTTACTTTCTTTCGTACTAAATCAGGGCGGTCGTAAACTGATGAGATGCATCTTTATGCTTCTACAACATCAGATTCTAAATTATACAATTATAAAAACATCATTGAGATCATAATAAGCAAAATATTTTGTAGCTCTTCTCTTCTCTTCTTCCCGTGTTGTTTCCGGACTCCTTTGAAGAATATACCAACTGCCGTTCTGCCAGGCAGGTCGTAAAAGGCGACCGATTGGCTATGCGAGTCACTACCATCGTGGCTACTAGGTAGTAGAGTTCTGCATTGTCTCGCCCGGGTCTGGTACCACCGCCTTGCCTATTCCTGTCGCAATAGCGTCAGTGCTTGTCACTGTCATGTTCCGGTTTTCCGTGGAGGGTAAGGTAGCCGGTAAACTTATGCATGTGGCATTAAACCTCACCACAAGATAGCAACGCACTATTAACACTTTTGGTGTCTATAGGCGATGGTTGACTCTTTCAATCAGGAGACCCATCTGCTTGTTTGCTATCTTATGATATAAAAAAAAAAAGTTAAAAGTGTCAGAAAGCGACCACCGGCCGCTTTCTAGCATATTAGATATATGTATACGTACTTCGGTTTGCAACCACTGGATTAAAAAAATATAAGCCAAGAAATGATATGACTAGAAATTTCGAAAAAACATTGGTCTATAATTGAAGTAATAACGCTTCTTGTTTGAGTGTAACATTAGAATTGTTCGCCGCCCGGCGTGGTATTTTGTAGCACTACGCGACACATAAACACACCATTGACCGCCCGGCCACGCGAACCGGCGGCGGCGAAAATTCGTCGGTCACCCCCCCGCCGGTCGCCACGCCGCGTGACATGTTTAGTACTTTCCCATACATTTGTTTCAGACGCTAGATGCTTCGCCGTTCGCGCCGCGCGAAATTCGCAGGCGTGAATTTCCCGTGGCCAGGCCGTGAGTCATCACACGAACTCAGGCACTATTTTCTAGATTTGGGTTTAGCAGATAGGTTTAAATTTATGATTTTATTGTTACATAAGTATTCAATGAATATTTAATGCTTACTATTCATTGTTTTCTCCTGAAAAAATCTTTAATCAAAGAAACCTAGCCCCTCAAGTGGTCGCATACTAGAGCTGGTCGCGTTACCGACGGAGTGACCCTACCACGCCGGACGGCGAACAAAGTTACCTTTTGTCACCTTATACCAATGTTACACTCAAACAAGAATCGTTATTATTTCAATTATAGAACAATGTTTGTTGAAAAGTTGTAGTCATATCATTTTTTAGCTTATACTTTTTTAAATCCAGTGGTCGCAAACTGAAGTACTTATATATCTAATACGCTAGAAGCGGCCGCGTGGTCGCATTTTGACACTAAGCTATAATTTAAGTGTCAAAATGCGACACTTAAAGTATAATATTTTGCTTATTATTATCTCAACGATGCTTTTATGATTGTATAATTTAGAATATTATTGCGCGGGCGTCCGTACAAGTATATAAACGTGTTATTGGATAATTAGCTCAACATTTAAGTGCCTAATTTTTTCTCATATTCGGTATTAAATTCGAGTACTGAACACTCACTCTCCTTTAGTATCTACAGTTTTTTCAGTTAATTTTTATCTATATATATAAAAATAAATTGCTGTTCGTTAGTCTCGTTAAAACTCGAGAATGGCTGAACCGATTTGGCTAATTTTGGTTTTGAATTAATTGTTAAAGTCCAGGAAAGGTATAAAAGGTGAGAAAATATAGAAAAAAAAGAGTAGTTATAAAGGTAGAACAACGCTTGCCGGGTCAGCTAGTATAAGATAATTTACAGATGTGAAACTAAAATAACTACTTGTTATTAGTCTGGATGATTAATGTTAAAAATAAATATTTGTTTTTTATGTCATAACATAGTAATAGACTGACGGATCTCCTGATGGAAAGAAAAACCATCGCCTATATACACCACCATAACAGATGTTAATGGTGCGTTGCCATCCGTGTGGCAGGTTTGCAATGCCGCATGCACAAGTCTACCGGTTACCTTACCCTCTAAACCGGAACACGACAATGACAACTAGGTAGTAGATTTCTACTTTGTCTCGAGCGGGTCTGGTACCACCGCCTTATTTATTCCTGCCGCAATAACGTCAGTGCTTGACAAAAAGTTTACTTAACTCTTGATAAGAAATTATTTCACTAACATCGTGACTACTAGGTGGCAGAGTTCCGCAACACCTCACCCGGGTGTTTGGAACCACCGCCTTACCTATTCGTGCCGCAATAGAGTCAATGATTGTCAACGTCGTGTTCTGGTTTGGATGGTAAGGCAGCCGGTAAACTTATGCATGTGACCTAAGACCTCATTACAAGGTAGCAATGCACCATTAACATCTTTGGTGTCTATAAGCGATTATTCGTAATAAGTAGGCTATGTCCTTCCCCAGAACTTAGAATATCCATATTATGAAATATCATCACAAACAGCTTTGCAGATCAATCATGAAACATACATTTACAAAGATAAACAAATAGACAGACAGACAATTAGATGTCACTTTAAATTATTATTATGCAAAGTAAGAATTATAATGCATACCTATTATTGAATTTATTGAAGAGCGTGTCGTACAGCAGCAGCAAAATATAAACATCTGTAAATTGCATCACCTCGCAGGCTATTCCCGAAACTTTCCGCCTAATTATATTTATGGCTTAAAGAAGTAATAAATATACCAAAGCATAGATTTTTGTTTTTGTTTTTTTGAGTAAGGATTTTGAAACTAAATATTAGGTATGTTAGTCTGAAAGTTACTTTAAAATCTGCAGCGTGTCTGCGAGATTCAGCCGTTTTAAATATTTCTGTGGCTTTTTAAAGCGCTACAGCTCTTTAGATCTGTTGCCGACACCGATCTAAGGAATGTTCTGGTGTGATATCAGATACTTCGCATGCTTTCAATGTCGAGCTTGAAATTATTCTGGTGTCTCAGAAGCACGTTGAGACACCATATACTCATCGTGCTGTTAACGCAGATCTCGTACCTCTTCTGGTCTGGTTCACTCCGTCGAGATGCCAGATACTCAGCGTGTTGTTGCCGCCGATCTTAGGCAGAGTCTGGTATCTCTGCAACTCTATAAGCTGCCTAATGCACCGCCTGCCCAAGCATTCGCAGCTCAATTCGTTGAGACATTTCATTACGTCTAGCTATTTTGGGCACGTTGATTGAATTTGAGTTGAGTTGAGTTGAGTTGAATGACATTCAACTCAATTTTTGAGATCTAAAATATTGCTTTAGCTAAATAATGGATAGGTTGAAAAATTTCGTTGAGCGTTGAAAAAGTCTAAGTTGAGCAAAATTTAATCGAATGCCATCAACCACGTTTCGATAGGTACATACACACACACATACATACATACAGACATACTGACGTCATCGCGAAAATAGTCGGAAAAGATTCCTAAGACCTCAAAACGTGGAGATCCAGTGAAAACTCGATTTTCGAAAATCGAGGCAAATTCAATAACTTCCTATCTACGTACACTATGTACTACGTAGCAGGAAGTTAAGAATATAGTAGGTAATCTAATGAAAACTAAAAATAATTTACTTTACTTAATATTCACAAATACCTACAACTGGTACTCAAATAACATACTCAAATAACTAAAACAAACCAAAAAATCTGTAAATTGTGGCCCTACAGGCCATCGCTGAAACTTCCCGCTAAATTAAAGTATTTTAAGCACAAAAAGAGTAAAAACTATAAACGTAGATTTTTTTTCCATTCAAACATCAATCTTGATAAAAATGGCAGTATATTGATTTTTGAAAAGCTGTATATTTTGGAAGCGATGATCGATTTTTATCTTTAGAATAGCATCGAATTTAATTTTTGAGATCTAAAATATTTCTTTAGCTAAATAATCGATAGTTTGAAAAATTTCGAAGCAATACCAAAAAACATTTTTTTCAAAAATTTTCGTCATTGATAAATCCCAAGCAAATTGACCGATTTGGATTAAATTACTTAACAGTATTTGATGCAGTTTCTTAAGGAAAAAAGCTGATACGATTTTTAAGTCAATCGCTATACCTAAACCTGAAAATTATATCAAAAATATTAAATAAGCTTGTTAAAAACAACGTAATGTTAATATTTGAATAACTGTAACTTTTGAAAATTACACTCGATTTTGATTTTAGAAACGGCATTCGACGTAGCTTTTTTAGTAACAAAATATCGTAGAATATCAAAAAAATATTGGTTGAAAACTTTCAAAGTTATGTCGAAAAACACTTTTTTCAAAATTTTTCGTCAATGATTACTCCCAAACGGATAAACCGATTTTGATGCAATTTATGCGTTAGATGTAGTTTTAAGAGGAGTAGAGCTGATTAGTTTTTGTACTCAATCGGTGGATTAATCTGGAAGTTATATTAAAAAAATACTGTTTCGCCTAAAAAAATTCGTTTCAAAATTTCTAAAAATCTTCTAGCCTAACTTGGTTCAAATTTTCATAAAAGTCTAAGTTGACAGGAATCTAGTCATGCTATCTAATCTAATCTAATAATGGCATCAACCGCGTTTCAATCGGACCAGCCGTTCAAAAGTTATGAGACGTTTACATACACACATACACACACACACACACATACACACATACATACATGTATATGGTATCTCTGCAGCTCTATAAGCTGCCTAATGCACCGCCTGCCCAAGCATTCGCAGCTCAATTCGTTGAGACGTTTCATTACGTCTAGCTATTTTGGGAACGCTGATTGAATTTGAGTTGAGTTGAGTTGAATGACATTCAACTCAATTTTTGAGATCTAAAATATTGCTTTAGCTAAATAATGGATAGGTTGAAAAATTTCGTTGAGCGTTGAAAAAGTCTAAGTTGAGCAAAATTTAATCGAATGCCATCAACCGCGTTTCGATAGGTACATACACACACACATACATACATACAGACATACTGACGTCATCGCGAAAATAGTCGGAAAAAATTCCTAGGACCTCAAAACGTGGAGATCTGGTGAAAACTCGATTTTCAAAAATCGGGGCAAAATCAGTAACTTCTTTATCTACATACGTAGCGGGAAATTAAAAATACATCTATCTTCTTCTTCTATGTATTAATACGTGAAGGGAAAACTTTGGATCCATTTCAAAGGCAATTGAATGAACTGTGGAGTATTAAATTTGCCACAGATAACGTTTACATTGCGGAGAACTGCAGAAACCTAATATTTTTAAACAAAATGCATTAGAAATACACAAAAATAATAAAAATAAACATTACACACACTAAGTTCAAGTGACATACATGACATTATACACACGTCTATATTATTCATAGAAATACAATATATTTAAAGGTCAATGATATTATTTTCTTTACGGCTAAAGTCAGTTATCAAGCAAGCTTAAAAGAGATTTTATTGTTTAGTCTGGTCGAATTTCGGCCACTGGCGATCGCTAGTTCTAATAAAACTGTAAGTAAAATAAAAAATAATTTATATTTGTACTTAAAATAAAAACAATAATTATGTCTACTGTTCTAATATATAATATCGCATATTATGTTGCCTAGTGGTCCGGTGTTATTGTTGACCACATGACCAAGAGGGTGCGATTCCAGGAGTCGGGCAATTCAAAATATTTTTTTCAGTTTTCTGATAAAAACAACATTGCCCGGGATATGATAAAGCCCGGTTGGCGATATGCTTGCCACCTATCACATTATTGGACTTTTGGCGGGGTCATGTTAAGAAATGAATCTCGATGTGATTGATATTGAAGTCGATTTATTGAGGAATTATAATTGTATCCTCGGCTAATCGTGGGTTCACTTGTACTACCACACCGTGGCCGCCGCCGCTCTCAATCGACGACTAAGACCCCTATTTAACCCTGCACCCTGTAGCGAAATGCCACTGCTCTAGTAGTCTGTAATAGTTATTAACTATTATTTTATTTTTTTAGTTATTACTAAAAAGTAATTTTAACGGTAATGGTATTTTAATGCGATTTTAAAAATATCTTCACGCCCGTATCCACGAAGATGACAGAGGTACAAGTGCACCGACGATTAGCCGAAAGTAGTCCCTCAATGTGACCTGTAGCAACTGGCAAGCCTATCGCCAACCGGGCACTTATCATACCCCAGGCAACGTTGTTTTTATCATAAAAACTAAAAAAAAAACATATTTTTTGAATTGCTCGACCCAGGAATCGAACCCGGAACCTTAGGTAGTCAACACCGAGACCAGAACCAGACCACTAGAACACAGGCGAATTATTTCTTTAATATATTTTTTTTAATTCCTCTCGGTTTAATATTCCACCCGCCTGCTCGTGTGGCCGCCGGGTTCAGTATTTTAACTATTATATACATCTTCCTGTGCTATCACCGCGGCCTTGAAATTCGGCCATACATCCTTGAAACACCTTGAATACAACTTTTCTCGCACTACTTTTGTATGTACTCGCACAGACTAGAGTACTATGTATTTGTATTTATTTACTCAAACGATATTTGAGCCGACTAATTTCTCTCTCGCGTTCTGCCCGTTTGTGTGAAGACAGAAATATAGAATACTGACTGGTAGATAGATAACATTACCACGGTAATGTTATCTACACTATGGTAGATAACATTACCACGGTAATGTTATCTACCAGTATTTTGACTCGGCCCTGTCCTTGAAATAAATGCCTATAGCCGACCGTGCCGTGCTGTGCGTAAAATGCGATAGGACTGCCCGCCTTCAATATTTTAACTACATTTGCCTGTGCTGTCACATCGGCCGTTCGTCCCTCAACCCTCAGTCTGTTGTGTATGGAGTGCATGCCGAACTCCGAGCGTGTAGTCGCGTACCACCCATTTGTATGAAGATATAATACTGGTAGATAACATTACCGTGACATTACCGAGGTCTAGTGTTCCGTGTTGACCACGTGTTTTCAGTTTTCTGATAAAAACAACGTTGCCCGGGATTGGGTAAGTGCCTGGTTAGCGATAGGCATGGACCGCTTGCCATTTATCACATTGTGAGACAGAGTATTTCAGCTAATCGTAGGTGCACTGGTTGTGTTCCTACTACCTCTGCCTATCTCTTCTAAGATACTAAGATACTAAGACACTCAGATACTATTAAGATACTAAGATACTATTTTAAAATTATGTACCTACCTACAGTCTATTTCTCATCCGAAGGGCTCTTTTTCCGCCCAGTAATCTAATAACAACTAACAAATCTACTGCCTTAATAGGTAAGTAATGAGTTGCGTAAACTTCTAGTCAACGGAGCCCAGCTGAGCGTTGCACCAATTTCTAGATATGGCATCTAAAGGTAATCTAACAAAACTCCTATCAAGGGCGGATCCAGCCTTCAGGTCAGGGGGTCACACGTTTGAGGTTCAGTCAATAGAGGCTCTAATCTTTAGTTTTCAACCACTGTTCGGGGGGGGTCATGACCCCCATGGATCCGCCTTTGACTCCTACATATTTATGTAGTCTAATTCTAGTGTAGTAAGATTCTAGTCCTTAACCCTAGTTTATAGTTGACGGTCCCTTCTGCAAAGGTCAAAAAATCTACTGCATAACTACTTAGTCATTGCAAACTGGAATCCTAATTTTCCCCCGTTACGAGTGCTTTCGATATAGCCTATCCGCGACTGCTGCATTACGTCATTGTCTATAACTGCTACTGCGCATTTTTGCAAAACACGAAAAGCATCTTCTAAGTAATTGTACCATTTCTAATTGGACATTGTAGTTAAAAATTAATAAAGTCCGGATAATATACATGTCTATGATTATTATCACTACAGCTTAAAAATTAATACCTATATAACATAGTACATACCTTTTAAATCCCTTGCTTTAAAAATATTTCCTTTTAGCCTTCTAGTTACCAATAGTCACTAATTTTGTGAACAGCTGCGATACCGTAATATTTTTAATGAAATTCAATAAAATTACCTACTACAATTTACAAAGGTAAAAAAAAACTGCATCTAATTTTTCGTTGTTACCTCCGATCAGATTCAATGTACGTAATGAATAATGATTGTGCCTCTACCCTCTTTTTTATATGATATACAGATAACATTAAATTCACTTCAATTTGTTCCGGGAATCACACACTAAGGGTTGCCAATGCCAATTTTTGAAATTCCCAAAAAATCGAAATCAAATTCAAGAAGTCAAAAAAGTGTGATATTTCAAATTAATTAGGAATTCAAAATATTTACTTTTTTAACTTCCCGATAATGAAAGGAAGACGATAATTTTCAAAAATCGAGTTTTCACCAGTTCTTCACGTTTTGAGGCCTAGATACACTTTCCAACTATTTTCACGATGAATTCAGTATGTTTGTATGTATGTAAATACACATTCATAACTTTTAAAAAGCTTGATCTTGGTTGGAACGTGGTTGATGTGCCTTCTACTCTTAAGTAACTTCGTAAGCGTTTATCGTTTTTGCATACTTCCGATTCCTCGTGGCGTTCTCATACTAACTCTCTTTGTTTTTCTGTGTCACATTTCCAGACTTATTCATGGTCCTTCACTTTCCGAGCAGTGAAATTGTTGTTTTCTCTACCCACTAAGATCCGCAATAGCCCCTCGTCGCTAGTTTTTAAGAAGCGGGTTAAGGATCATAACCTGTCAGTATCTTACTTTGTTTTCTCTCATATTTATTTTATTTTTGTGTTTTCTTCTTTTGACTATAGTCATCAATTTAAATTTAAGCGTTTTAGCCTTTTCTGTGTAATCTTGTATCTGTATGTGTAATCTTATTCTTGTAATGTATGAATAATTTGGTATAATTTTAATGTAATTTATATATTTGTGTTTGTCTTTAAACTTGTGTACGACACCTTCGACTTTCTTTTCCCCGCTTCACTTTCTGGGTTAGTTGGAAGGAATATCTGTCGTTAGGGATAAGCTCACCTTTTGTGCATTTTTTTTGTCATTAAATAAGTATTAAATATAGTCATTGAATAAGTAATAAAAAAATTGGTATTAAATAAATAAAAGTAATTTCTGCTTCTGTAAATTTACCACCTAGCTTATTCCTGCATTTATTGTATGAATACTCATCACTTCTGTGATTTTGATCTGAAACTAAAGCAGCCTATTACGCCTGAATATTACTTTGATATAAACTCTTAACCAAAAACTCAGAATTCAGAAAAAAATTGTTTTAATTAATTTACATAAAATCATCGCCTCTGTGGTCTAGTGGTCCAGCGTTGGCACTAGCCACATGAGGTCCCGGGTTCGATTCCCGGGTCGGGCACATTAAAAAAAAGTGTTTTTTCAGTTTTCTGAGAAACACAAAGTTGCTCGGGATTGGAAAGTGTCCGGTTGGCGATAGGCTTGCCTCCTATCACAATTGTGGGACTAAGTATCTTCGGCTAATCGTGGGTGCGCTTGTTGTACCTCTGCCTACCCCTTGGGGGATATGGGCGTGAAGATACATTTTACATAAAATCGTGTTGCTTGATTAACAGTTTCACTAGAAAAAAAAAATTCTATTGAAAAATGTATACTTAAGTAAACGCAATTATTTACATAGTTTATAATATGCTTCATTAATAAGTAATATTGGTTTTAATAATATGTTGCTTATGATTAATTATATACGAATATTTTTATTTGTTTATAACTAATATATTAAAAAAAAAAACATATTTTTATTACTGGTAGCCCTTTGCCTACAATACTGATGATGTACAGTCATTGACGTGTATTTATACACGTCAATGTGTACAGTACTCTTTAGTCTTTTCTCTATGACGATAATAGCTGATATAAGATGGGAAATTCACTCACAAAAAATTAGTGTTGCAAGAAGTACTTTTTTAAATCTTTTTATTTCAAGGGCTTTAAATTTTAATTACACTTAAGGCCGAGCCAGACTGTTACAAACAAGCTTCCAACAGGGATCGCCTTGTTGATTGTTACTTAAAAGTTTATTTTGGTATTTTTTCCTGCCGTATCAGTATAAGATCTTATTTCAGTTGCTTTAAGGTCCTTACAGTGAAATATTAGTTAAGGTATTTTCCTGCCGTATCAGTATCAGATGTTATTACTGTTACTTTAAGGTCCAAATTACAGTGAAATATTAGTTAATACTGACATATTAGTTAAGACATTATAATATTTCAAAGTGAATATATTAGTTTCACCTAATCTTGAGAAATATCGGTATTAACCTACCTCTAGTCACAAGATTATTTTTCCTGACATGAAATGTGCATATAGAGTACTAAAAAATATTCAGATTAATAATATTACTGCTCAACTTTTAACTGGTCACGGGGCATTTAAATGATTAAATCTTATTTGCACAGATACAAAATTTATACATAAGTAATCTGTGGATACAAACTTACAAAGGGGGGGGGGGGGGCTTACAAACTTAAAGGGGAGTCCCCTTTGTGTCCTTGCGACGGCGTTTCGGATCAAACGGATCAAACCATTGTCCACGTTCTGAATGAGTGTGCCATAGACATGTGTAACACTGCACTACGCCATACAATTGCGCTAACTCAATTCACTGAGCGGGTGTGAAAATGTGTTAGCGCACGGCGCAACATAGTTATACCACAGACTACTTAGAGACTATACGCAGTAAACTCTCATTCATTTGCACAATCATCATGAGTCATGACTCTCACGTGTCGCGACTTACTCGTTGAGTTACCAATGAACCAACGCAATTCATGCGCTGTGCGCTGTTTGTTTTAAGAATCTGTAGTGTGGCGCACGGCACACGTTTTGTTCGCTGCTCTCTTCCCATCTTCCCGTCACCCGTGGGCCGCGTCAGATTTATTGCGCCATGGCGCAATTTTGAGTTAGCGCAAAGAGCCGGTGCAGTACACTGCGCTTGAGTTACTGAGTTAACGCAAGGATTTTCGCTGAGTTACTCATGTCTAGTGTGCCATGTTCTCCAAGCTGAGAACAGACTATGAAATACAATAGGAACAGAATAGGAACAAACCTGGATCTGGTGTGTGTGTTTTTAGGTATTACTTTAAGTAAGAAATTGTAATGGGGACCGCACATTAATAATTTAGCAAATAGACTTAGTTCGGTAGCTTATGCAGTTAAAAAATGAGACAGTTAACTGATGTCGTCACAGCAAGAATTGTATAGTTACTTCCACAGCATTATGTCATATGGAATTCTTCTCTGGGGAAATTCTGCTGAAATAAATACTATATTTGTATTGCAGAAAAGAGCTATTAGGGCAATTTACAATCTTAGCCCGAGGGTTTCCCTGAGAGAAAAATTCAAAGAAATCAATATTCTAACTGTTATATCCCAATATATATTTGAGAACTTGATGTACGTTCGTAAAAATATTTGCTTTTTTAAAAAAAATGGTGACGTACACTCACTTAATACAAGGAACAAAAACAATCTTGTTGTGCATGCATCTCGTCTCCACCGAATAAGTATTTGCTCTTATATGGGGCAATGTATACGCTTTTACAATAAACTTCCCGAAACTATAAGAGACTTACCAGTCAATAAATTTAAAAAATGTGTTAAAACAAAACTGTGTAAAAAAGGATATTATAAAATCTCAGATTATTTAGAAGAAATCATTGACATAAGTATAAGCCAAGGAAGTTATATTCTACCCGGAATGCTTACACGTACTTCAAAATCGTTCCGAAGAGTACCACGACATGAGTGGAGTGTGTCTCTTTCTACTAAATAAAGCGCCAATCGCCATATATAAGTGTGGCCATGCGTAGTTTGCAAATTACTACTAAGTAATTCTACTAATTTGAGAAACAGTTTTTACATTGCATAAGTAATTACGTAATAATTAAAATAAGCACATTTTAGAACTCACTATGTTAATTACAATACATTTAATGCTAATTTATTTATCGACGTGTATGAATAAAAAGGAATTAACGATTACCGAATATATAAAAATCTACCATTTAGATAGTTTTATTTACACTGGCAATTGCAAGAAAGGGACAACATCCACTCTTGTCGTTGTCTTGCTCAGAACGTTTTTCCCCTCTGTTAAGTAAGAAACAAATGTCAACTTTATCTGTTACGAAATAAAGTACATTTTTATTTTTCAAATATTGCTTCGTAGTAATTCCAGTTATCGTATATAAGTTCCTTGGTATAAGCAAAACAGGAAAAAACAGAAAAAATAAACAAATTGCAAATCATAGATATATCTATGATTTGCATTTTTTTTTTAATTTTTTCATATTAAATATATCGCACCTAAGAAACTTATATACGATAACTGGAATTACTACGAAGCAGTATTTTAAAAATAAATATGTACTTTATTTCGTTCCTATTAGGAAGTTGACATTTGTTTCTTACATAACAGAGGGGAAAAACGTTCTGAGCGAGACAACGACATGAGTGGATGTTGTCCCTTTCTTGCAATTGCCAGTGTAAATAAAACTTTCGGATGGTAGATTTTTATATATTCATTAACCGTTAAACCCCTTTTATTCATACACGTTGATAGATACATTAGCATAAAATGTATTGTAATTAACATTGCGAGTTCTAAAATGTGCTTATTTTAATTATTACATAATTACTTATGCAATGCAAAAACTGTTTCTCAAATTAGTAGAATTACTTGGTAGTAATTTGCAAACTACGCATGGCCACACTTATATATGGCGATTGGCGCCTTATCAAGGAACTAATAATATTGCTTCGTAACAATTCCAGTTATATACTATAACTGGAATTGTTACGAAGCAATATTTGAAAAATAAAAATGTACTTTATTTCGTAGCAAATAGTTTCGTAGCAAAAAGTTGACATTTGTTTCTTACATAACAGAGGGGAAAAAACGTTCTGAGCAAGACAACGACAAGAGTGGATGTTGTCCCTTTCTTGCAATTGCCAGTGTAAATAAAACTATCTAGATGGTAGATTTTTACACATTTGGTAATCGTTAAATCCTTTTTATTTATACACGTCGACAAATAAATTAGCATAAAATGCATTGTTATTAACATAGTGAGTTTTAAAATGTGCTTATTTTAATTATTACGTAATTAATTATGCAATGCAAAAACTGTTTCTCAAATTAGTAGAATTACTTAGTAGTAATTTGCAAACAACGCATGGCCGCACTTATATATGGCGATTGGCGCTTTATTTAGTAGAAAGAGACACACTCCACCCATGTCGTGGTACTCTTCGGAACGATTTTGAAGCGCGTGTGAACATTCCTAGAATATAACTTCCTTGCGCCTTATTTAGTAGAAAGAGACACACTCCACTCATGTCGTGGTACTCTTTGGAACGATTTTGAAGCGCGTGTAAGCATTCCGGGTAGAATGTAACTTCCTCGATCGCACCTTCAGCATTATAGTGACCTAATTAAAAAATCATGATTTTGGCTTAATGTCAAGAAACGACCTAAAACGATTACCTCTATCGACTTTTATTAAAACACAGGCAGATTTTGACAAAGAAAGCTGTAAAACGTATATTTCGGTCTAATGATCTAATTTTTATACAAAAGTCTTAACTGTACAAATCTTTATTTCACGTTTCCCTAAAATGAATATTTTTGAAATAGGTCACTATAATTCTAAGGGTGCGATATATAATATATACCTACAGAACGAATATATATAAATATAACATGGAACAATGTATATAAAAGTATGCATGCCAGTAGATTTTATGTGTAAGTGAATGTTAAACCTGGTAGAAATTTGAATGAAAAAGAAAAACTACACACGGTGATAGTCTAATAAAGTCAAATGCATAAGTAAATAAATATATATTTATTTATATTAATTTATACGGCAAAATTTATACGGCAAGAAAAAATCTTAACTAATATATCAGTATTAACTAATATTTCACTGTAATTTGGACCTTAAAACAACAGTATACTGCAGGAAATACGTCTGTCTCATTCGTACGTACGACGCGGCGTATCGTGAAAATATTTTAATTTTCACGAATCCGACGGGCGCCAATCTAGTGAATCCGAACCACCCGAACTATTCCGAAGACCGAATGATATTATCCGATTCATCACGCGTCGGAGTCTTCACACGCGTCCTTGGTGGGGATGCGGGGAAACGGTTTCGGGGCTATGCCCCCTGTCCGTGGTTTCATTCGCGCTGCATAACTATGCAGCGGTCCTTGGGAGACTTCTTGCGAAGTTTAGGTATCCGTAAAGATGTTTTGGGGATATGGTGGGAGAAAAAGAGGGAATGTTGTGTTGAGGGTACTTCCCGATGCTTCACGCCGCACCGTGCGGGCCAGCCGCTCTGGGTGGAACCCGCTGGTGGGAAGCCCGGCAGGCGACCGGCAGCGAAAGCGGCGGCTTTTATCAGGTGATACCCCCAACAGTTTGGTGGGGAAAGTCCCTAGGGTACGGTCTCCTATCTATTGCGGTGGTTTTCCAGGGGGCGAGAACACGGATGTGCTCGAAGTCTGACCTGGATGTTTTGTGAAACATGGTTTCTGCGAGCTTGGTGGTAAATTCCTCGATGCTTTCTACATGAAGATCTCGTTTGATGACGTCATTCCTCATGTAGCGGGGAGCATTTACTATTATCCTTAGCGCCTTGTTCTGCTGGATTTCTAGTTTTCTCTTTGATTTTTGGGACAGAAGCTGATACCAGGCTGGTGCGGCGTAAGTAAGATGGGGGCGTATATATGTTTTGTATATGGTCAGCTGATACAAGATTGAAATGGCTGCTCTGGTTCTGGTGACGACGTTTTTGGTGTGTGTACTCATCCAAAGTCGGTCGTCGATGGTAATGCCTAGGTATTTACAGGATTTCTGCCAGGTGATGTCTTCACCGTAGAGCTGGAGTTTAGGTGTGGAGTGAGTGGTCTTCCCTGCTTTGAAGGTCTGGGTCTTGGCTACATTGACCGTGAGCCTCCATTTCTTGAGCCAGTCTTCAAGATTCCTAAGAGCCGCTTGCACTTTACTTGCCGAGTGGATGGTGTTGAGTGACGTGCCGATGTACGCGGCATCGTCCGCATAGAGAGCCAGGGTGATGTTTTCTGGTCCTGGGATATCCTCGGTGTAGCATATGTATAGTGATGGCATCCGATTCATTTTGGATCGCCGTTACTTATATTAGGCGAATATGAAATATTAGCATATTACAGTTCGCCGGATTAATAATCCTCGAATCCTTTCAATATTACTAATATATTAGCGAATACTAATATATCAGTCGCACCATTACTTGTGACAGCTCCAGTTGAGCTGTCCAAATTTCTGTTCTGCCATTTTCCTATAGACTATAGTTGCTTCTCTTATGATTGCTTTAATTTTAGAGATAGGTACAGCATCGTAAATTGGGCCAGTCTTTTTAGAGAGAGCAGCTGTTTTAGGGATGGTCGGCTTTCCCTTGTGGAAAAAATTTCTCGGATAAAAGTAGGTAAATAACTTACAAAGTGAAAGTAACAGTTTATGAATGTTTATTTTTATTTAAAAAGTCTTACAAAGTCGGAAAAACTCGGAGTAATTCCAAAATTTCGGACTCTTCCAGAAGAGTTATTCAGTGTTAATAAATCTTGCAACGTTTATGGGTACTAAAAGAAATATATTAAAAGTTATTAATACTACGAAAGTGTAATAAAGGGGAAAAAAATATAACTAATACTTACCCGGTTTTCCGTTTAAGAATTTGAAACTTTCTTCTTTGTTTAAAAAAAGGTTACCGTTACTGTCGATCAATATTATAAACTTTGTTTCTTCAATTTTTGATAATTATTATTAAAATCTATTATATCACAACGTTATTTGCCAATTTTTATTTTATTGTACTTTTATTACATAAATATATTTATAAATTAAGTAAAAATTAAAACAGATGATCTAATTAGCTTTTGACAGGTTGAGTCAGTGTTGCCAGAGAAAAAGTCAATCTTTCGTCCTTAAAGCCTCCTCTACACTACTCGCGAAGTTCCTCGGCGAAGTACTCGGCCGAAGTTGACTGAAGTCCGCGGTGCTACACTACACACTCGTTCAACTTCGCGAGGAGCGCATTCGTGTAGCGTTACCGGTACCCTGCGGACGTTTATTATAATGGACGCTCAAGTAGCAGCTGCCGTAGCAATGTGCTCTCTAGCGTATTATAACTACGTGCATACTTATCTCACGAAGAAGACTAAAAAGAAAAGAAGAAAAAGAAGATGGTGGATGATCGCAATGCATCGGAACAGAACTAGGTAGGTAATATTTATTTAAATAATTAGGATTTCTAATAAGTTAAAGTACATTACATGGCAAGTTAATTAACTGTATTTTTTTTTACAGACGTACTATGGAACAACAATTTCTTGAACTCATACAAGAACCATCAGGAGAATTTGAAAATTTCCACCGAATGTCATTGGACGATTTTAATTTATTACTTTCTAAAGTCGAACCCTTAATCGCTAAACGAGACACTCATTTAAGAGAAGCTATACCTGCTAAGATTCGATTATCAATCACCTTGAGGTTTTTGGCAAGTGGTGACAGCTATAGATCTATGCACTATTTATTTAAAATTTCAAGCCAGTTGATTTCAAAAATTGTAGTCGAAGTCTGTGAAGCTTTGAACGAGGAACTCAAGGATGAAATAAAGGTAAAATTTTAATATTAATGACATATATTTATTAAAAGTTTAGGTATGTACAATTACAAAAATATCAGTGAGAATAAGAATAAGAATAATTTCATACATTACGAGTCATTATATGCCTGATATATTAAATCACTCTGATGTGTATTATCTTCTGGACAATCAGATTGAGTTTGGGTCTCTGGTATATGCAAAATATATTGAACATCGTTAGATTGATCTGATTGAGGCTGCTTATAGCGTTGATAAACTGATTGACTTTGGGTGTCTGGTGCAATAATTTCATCACTTATAACACGTATCTTTGAAGAGCGTTGATGAGCAGTGATTTCGCTTGGTTGTTGGAAGTATGTCGGTTGACATTCACTGGACTCATTAGATAATGTTATATATGTATCAGGTGGCTCTGAAAACGATGAGTGTGGTCTAGGAGATAATGTTGTAACATTATAATGAACTGCATTATTCGCAGATAAAGGACGCTTTCTAGAAGATAGTGATGTAGTTAACGGACTATAATATGGCGTAGACTTAGGTGTAGAAGTACGAAACGATTCACCTGATGGAGATCTTTCAAAACGTGATTTCCGAAATAGAGCATGTATATCGAACATTATATCGTCCCTTTCATGTTCAGGTAACCTCTTCAGTTTTTTGGCAATTAGTTTGCCGAATACGTCGCACTCGTCCTCAACTGCGCTGCTATCCTTTGAAGGATTATTTATCACTTTATTTAAGTTATTGAAGGCTTCTGTCATCTGCCTACTGGCAACTTGCAATTCCGGTGGGTTGTCACGCCGTCGGATGGTGTGTCTATTTTTTGGGGGCTCTGGTTCTTTTGGAGTTGGAGAAGCAATTGGTACATCCTCTGAAGCGTTGGTTGATTCTTCCTGAATCGAATTAGTTCCATGATCCTGAAATAAAAATAGCAAAGGTTTAAATGTATATATCACGACCTATTTAATAATAAATCTTTATTTAATCCAATCCAAATTTGTGAGTGTATATGGGTTCTGTATACTATATGCATTTGAGTGCGCGTATATGCAGGAGTACTGTATGTGTATGTAGGAGTGTGAGTGTATGTCTCTGTATTTTATGAAAAATACATGAGTGCTACAATTAATCGGCTTTTTAATTATTTATATACAATTTGAGTGTCAGCTTTTAATGAAATTGACCGTGTCTTTTTACATATTATTTGATGATAATATTTTTTATATAATATACTTTTTATTTACAGATGCCGTGCAATGAGCAGCAGTGGTTGGAAGTTGAAAACGGATTCAAGGAGAATTTTCCACATGCCCTTGGCGCAATGGATGGAAAGCATATTGTTATACAGTACCCGGCGATAAATATTGCACATCGACCTTTGGAAAGAGACAATCGGCTAATTTCGGCTTCGTAGAGCGTTATCTCTGTCGCACAAAATACAAACAGTCCGGTACCTATTAGGAGCTGTTAAAACAAGTGATTTGCTTCTTTTGATATTTTTATTCTTTGTATAAAATACACTAATTTTTCTATAAGTGATGGCTTTAGGTTGGGGTAAAATAAAATAAAAAAACATTTTTACATTATGTTTACGTATTTAATTATTTTGGAACATTACAGCTTTAGTGTACATAATAAACACCATTATACCTATTGCTAAAATGAGACATTGCAATAAAAATAATAATAATTCTAATTCTCAATTACTTCCATTTCACTATCTGTGCTCTCAAAGAGGTCAATATCACTGTCACTATCAGCCGTATTTATTACTAATCTATCAGTGTAATTGTCTAAACTGTGTTGAATGCTTCTATATTCATTCTCACATTTGATTGCATGATCGCAAACCTTTTTCCACTCTTCAGCGCCGATCATGTTTACTTTTTCAGTCAATAATGTTTTTACTGTAGTTAAGTTCATACCCACATTTCTAGAGGCTACATAGCCTTTAAGTTGAGACCATATATTTTCAATTGGATTAATAGTTATCGACAATTATAGTTATCGACAACGCACCCTATCACAACAAGTATGTTGAGAGACCCCCCAACTCAAACACCATTAAACGGGAAATGATCAACTGGTTAAACAGACATGAAATTCCAGTTGATCCAAAATTAACAAAAACCCAGATTTACGCTATTATATGTCAGCACAAGGAGAGGTATACAGAGTTTTCTGTGGACAAAATACTTGCCGAACATGGGCACACTGTGTTGCGATTGCCACCATATCATCCGGATTTTAATCCAATTGAAAATATATGGTCTCAACTGAAAGGCTATGTAGCCTCTAGAAATGTGGGTATGAACTTAACTACAGTAAAAACATTATTGACTGAAAAAGTAAACATGATCGGCGCTGAAGAGTGGAAAAAGGTTTGCGATCATGCAATCAAATGTGAGAATGAATATAGAAGCATTCAACACAGTTTAGACAATTACACTGATAGATTAGTAATAAATACGGCTGATAGTGACAGTGATATTGACCTCTTTGAGAGCACAGATAGTGAAATGGAAGTAATTGAGAATTAGAATTATTATTATTTTTATTGCAATGTCTCATTTTAGCAATAGGTATAATGGTGTTTATTATGTACACTAAAGCTGTAATGTTCCAAAATAATTAAATACGTAAACATAATGTAAAAATGTTTTTTTATTTTATTTTACCCCAACCTAAAGCCATCACTTATAGAAAAATTAGTGTATTTTATACAAAGAATAAAAATATCAAAAGAAGCAAATCACTTGTTTTAACAGCTCCTAATAGGTACCGGACTGTTTGTATTTTGTGCGACAGAGATAACGCTCTACGAAGCCGAAATTAGCCGATTGTCTCTTTCCAAAGGTCGATGTGCAATATTTATCGCCGGGTACTGTACAATGTCCGGTTAACTCTGGTTCTGAGTACTTTAATTATAAAAAGACGTTTAGTTTAGTACTTTTAGCTTTAGTCGACAGTAACTATAACATTATGTATGCTGACATTGGTAGTCAAGGTAGGATCAGTGATGGAGGTGTACTTAAAAATTCTTCGTTATGGCAAAAAATTGCATCTAACGGGCTTAATCTTCCTAAGCCAAGTCCATTATCCGGAACGGATCATGTCGAAATTCCCTACGTTTTTTTGACAGATGGAGCATTTGCTTTACATAATAATATAATGAAACCATATCCTGGCAACCATGATATCAATTCACCGAAAAGGATTTTCAATATGCGCTTGTCAAAATCTCGAGTAGTAGTTGAGAATGTGTTTGGTATTTTAGCATCCAGGTTTAGAATATTCAGAAAGCCAATTGATTTGGATATTCATAATATCCCAATTATTACAATGACATGTCTCTTATTGCATAACTTTTTCAGAAAAAGTAATAAATCATCCCTTATATATGCCTCCTGGTACTGTAGATATGTATGATGATAATGGAGTTTTAATTCAACCCGGGTCTTGGCGGGCAGACTTTGATAATAACTGTGCTTTGAGAGATATTACACAAGTACCACGCAGATCACCATTATCTGCCGTTCAGATAAGGGATTACTTTACAAATTATTTTCAATGTTTATAAATAAACACAACGAATGTAGGGTCATTTCGCCTGTTCGTTACCACATTAACTACATACTTTTTATATTAAAACTAATGCAGAGACATTATTATGTTCTCCTTAAAGCAAGCAACTGCACTAAATGGACGCAAACTGGCGAATCGACCTTACTGTAATCTGTACTTTAGTAATAATAAAACAAGTTATTGATAATAAAAAACTTACCGTGGTTATTGTTTGTTTACATTTATACACGGACCCCAAAAAGCTGTTCATGAAATCAAAGGCGAACCAAACTGGACGATAAACATCATCTGCGCCGGCACCACTTTTTAAGGAAGCTTCCATTTTTCTGTAGTAGCCCCTGTATGTCGCAAAAAGTGAATCCTTTTTTTTCTTCAATTCTTCAACTGGTATTTCCAAAACGTCCCGAATACGCACCCAAGCATCATTTACTTTTTTCTTGTCCTTATGACCTTTCCCACTGGGGTCCCAAATAAAAGGCTCTGCTTGAAGTGTTTCAAGGAACAACATAGTTTGCTCCTGTGACCACTGTATGCCGCTCATAATAGAGTCTCACACGCACATCAACGAAAAAATCTATTAAACACACGTGCGTTCACAACGGCGTCTTGACGCCTCCCTAGAGTAATAGTGTTCTGTGCTTGACGCGTACTGAAGTCGGCCGAGTAGTGTATAGAGGTACTAAGAGCATGTGTCAGAGGCCTAGTAGCATATCAAAGCAGTCAAGAATAACGACGTTAATAAGTCGGCGATTGCTAAACATCTACAGCTGTAGTCGGGCCGTAATCACTGGATGGAATTTCATAGGCCACGCGTATTTTCGACAGAACGCCATATTACATTCCACGGCTAGTGAAAGAAGCCATTGAAATCAAAAAACATCCAAATTTCAACCGGGAAGACGCACGTAGTACGTCCTTGATAAGTTTTCTTGGCACGTATTGATTTTTGAAAAGCTGTATATTTTGGAAACGATGATCGATTTGATCTTTCAAATGGCATTCAACTCAATTTAAATATTGCTTTAGCTAAAAAATCGGTAGGTTCAAAAATTTCGAAGCAATGTCAAAAAAACATTTTCGTCTATGATAGATCCCAAACAAATTTACCGATTTTTATCCAATTAACGGTACTTGGCGCAGTTTTTAAAGGAGAAACGATGATAAGATTTTGAAGTCAATCGGTATATTAGCCTGAAAGTTATTTCCAAAATATTAAGTAACTTTGCTAAAGAAAACGTAATTTTAATATTTGAAAAGTTGTAACCTTTGAAAATAAGGTTCGGTTTTGATTTTTAAAAGGGCATTCGACGTAATTTTTATAGTATTAAAATATCGTAGAATACCAAAAAATAATTGGTTGAAATATTTCGAAGTTATGTCGAAAAAACACTTTTTTCAAAATTTTCGTCAACGATTACTTCCAAACGAATAAACTGATTTTGAGGCAATTTATGCATTAGATGTATTTTTTTGAGGAATAGTTTTTGTACTCAATCGGTACATTAATCTGGAAGTTATTAAAAAAAAATTGTTTCGTCACAATTTGTTTAGGGTATTTTCAAAATTTCTCAAAATCTCTTAGGCCCATTTGGTACAAAATTTCAGGAAGTATAAGTTGAGCGAAATCCAATCGAATGCCACCAACCGCGTTTCAATCGGTCCAGGCGTTCAAAACTTATGAGTCGTTGACACACACACACACTCACACACACACACTCACACACACACACATACATACAGACATACTGACGTCATCGCGAAAATAGTCGAAAATGGTTCCTAAGCCCACAAAACGCGGACATATGGTGAAAACTCCATTTTTGAAAATCGGAGCAAAATCAGTAACCTTCCTATCTACATACGTAGTGGGAAGTTAAAAAGTACAAGTGTTTTAATAGATTAATATTGTATTAAACTGGAGTGAATGAAAATGAATTAAACAAAATAAAACTACCACGCCAAAGCTTAAACCTAAAAGTGCGATATTTTTTAGTAAAATGTACCACTAAAGGGCACAGATCGTCGCCTAGTGTAGCTTTGTAGCATTTTTACTCGTTATTTGACCCTCCCGTTGGTCGAGTGGTTAGCGACCCTGACTACGCAATCAACGGGGCTCGGGTTCGATCCCCGACGGGGACAAGCATTTGTGTGATGAGCGTAAATGTTTGTATTTCTGGGTTTAGGTGTTTATTATATATATTCTGGTATTTATATATTATGTATTTCTATGTATTAGTATCGTTGACTAACACCCATAACACAAGTAAATATTTGCTTACTTTGGGGTTAGATCAGTAAGTGTAGTTTGTCCCGTGAATATTTATTTATTATTATTATTTATTTATTTTTATAATAGATGGCGTTAGCAGTAATAAAATTCTAATACAAAATGTATTTTCTATTTTTTTAATGTTTATGAAATAGCATTTTAATGGTAGATAATATATCTAGACATGAATTTAAACCACCACGTCAAAGCCCAAACCTTAAAGTGGGATACTTTTTCAGGAAAATGTACCACAAAAGTGCATAGAAAGTCGCCTAGTGTAGGGCTCGCTTCGCTCGCCATAATTATACTGGCTGTTGCCCAAGACTTCGTCCGCGCGGACTTCGTTTACTCCGCACAGCACCTCCCCCGTAGGTGACAGCTTGATAATATGTAGCCTATATGTTGACCCGACCTGTTAGTAATAGTCATGCAAAATTTGAAATAAATCCATGTAGTACTTTTTGAGTTTACCCCGGACATAGGAGTAGTGTAGAGGAGGCTTTAAGGACGAAAGATTGACTTTTTCTCTGGCAACACTGACTCAACCTGTCAAAAGCTAATTAGATCATCTGTTTTAATTTTTACTTAATTTATAAATATATTTATGTAATAAAAGTACAATAAAATAAAAATTGGCAAATAACGTTGTGATATAATAGATTTTAATAATAATTATCAAAAATTGAAGAAACAAAGTTTATAATATTGATCGACAGTAACGGTAACCTTTTTTTAAACAAAGAAGAAAGTTTCAAATTCTTAAACGGAAAACCGGGTAAGTATTAGTTATATTTTTTCCCCTTTATTACACTTTCGTAGTATTAATAACTTTTAATATATTTCTTTTAGTACCCATAAACGTTGCAAGATTTATTAACACTGAATAACTCTTCTGGAAGAGTCCGAAATTTTGGAATTACTCCGAGTTTTTCCGACTTTGTAAGACTTTTTTCGACTTTTTAAATAAAAATAAACATTCATAAACTGTTACTTTCACTTTGTAAGTTATTTACCTACTTTTATCCGAGAAATTTTTCCACAAGGGCTTTCTTTACCTGGAATACCTTCGCGGACTTTTATACATATAAATTTAACATCCACTCCAGAATCTTTTAGTGTTTTAGTTTTACTGTGACTATCGGTAACTATAGGATTACAATTATCGGGATTTTTAAGGCTTCGAGAGCAGAGCGAGAATCACTCAAAATGATTGTTTTTTTAAATTTACCTCTGGGTTTCTGAAGAAGTTCCAGGGCTTTCAAGATAGCAATCTGTTCAGCCTCAAAGACTGAACAATGGTCCGCTAACCTAAAAGTAAAATACCTTTTTCTCGTTCAATTCCCACCAGGTCAAGGTTTTCCCTCGATTTTACTTCCGTCTGTAAACAGCATCGAGCTGTCTTTGTCACAATCTCAATTTTAGATTCTAAAATATCCGCCTGTGTATACGCAAGTCTAAAATCAATAGGCTCTCAAAATGCCGGGTGAGGTCAATCAAAAGGACTGGTCCTCCTTTCCAGATGGCTAGCTAGATAGTCGATAAGCTTACCTCTCTTATAAAGGTAGAGATTGTGTGATTCATGAACTCGGGGGTCAAGGGGCAGAATTCTGGCCAAGCATATACTAGCGGAGGTAGTAGTCCGGTGTGTTTTGCAGATTGCTATTGCAAATCGCCTAGTCATGCTACTCAGTCCTTTAATGGCATATTTTCTGGAAACGACATGATTACAAACACTTGCTGCGTATAATACTGTGGGCTGAACCACCGCCAAATATATGAGACGAATGATCTCCGAGTTCATTCCCCATGTTGACCTGGTAGCGCGTGTAATCGATTTGTACAGTTTTGCTGTCTTCGTCACCATATATTACAAATGTATTTTACAAGATAGATTTTTATCCAGCAGAACACCCAAAACCTTAACACTGTCACTCATTTGTACATCTAGTCCACAAAAATTTATACTGGGCTGGTCGTATTTAAGTTTTTTTGGTTATTAGAACCCCCTTGTGTCTTGTGCAGCGAAACGTAGTTTTTTGCTCTTTCCCTTATCTTTCTATGACATGGAGAACCTTATTTGTGGCTGTGATGAGTTCAATGGAAGTTTTTGCAGATGCTATTACCAGAATATCATCTGCAAAAGCCTGCACGTGAGCATCTTATAATGAAGTCTCGAACAATAAGCGGTTCATCAGAACGTTTCACATAAGGGGGTGTTCCAGGTAAGGGAGGTTGGGGTAGTTGGGAGTAAGGTAAAGGTAAGGTAGTGGAAAGGAAGAGCAAAGATAGGGAAAGGTAGATTCGTTGGGGGGAAGTTAGGAGAAAGTAAGGAAAAATAAGGGGAGGTAGGGTTAAGGTGTTACCTGCCAACACAAACTTAGTAGGTGTAAGAAATAAACGATTTTAGTGACACGAATTAGCTTTCTCTCGCTTTTAAGAGATGACAAATAGTAAGGCAAGTGGTTGGTTTATTCTTCAAAAGTAGCCTGGATCGAGACGGGGGATTAGTACCAGTTTTGTTTTGGCCGTCGTAACGCCTGCACCTACCTTAGTCGTATTCCAGTCTTAGCAAAGCTGGTTACAAAACTACAAAGTCATAAGAAAAAACCGATTAATATTATGTCAACATTTATTTTTTGACAAAAGTTAATATTTTAAGTAAAACATACAAATATTTAAAAATCTCAGAAATACAACAGTTTTTCATAATACTAATTGTCCTTATTTGATAAATAAAAAAAACATATTTTGTAACTTAATGTTAAAAGCAAAAAATTACATTTATAAAAGCCTCGGCATTTAATTTACATTAAAAAAAAGATTCAGTAATATTGCTGTGGCTCAGTTCTGTCAAACAATTTTTTTTTATGTCCATTGGAACTTCAGGATAAAGAGTATAAAACAGTCTACTGTTCAATAGCTGTTGTGAACAAATATCAAGTCTTATCTATTGAATTGTTTCATGGACAGAAACATAAAGTTGGTTACGATTTTATTTCCAAAGACTGTCACAAACAGTATTCTGTGCAAGGCTTTATTATCGGCACGTTTATTCTTCCCATACACAGACAAACAAAAACAATCATAATTCTTTATTCAAAAAGAACACATACAAATGTAAAAAGTACCAAAATATATGATATTCAATTTGACAGTCTTATCGCATTAAGTGATATCTACCAGACAATTGGGTTAAGATTTATCACAAAGAGAAAAAAAATGGTAAATGGTGCACAAATTACATATTATTATATAACAGAGGCCGTACATATTTACACTGTCTCCTTTAAATATACAGATAAATGTATAAAAATCTATACATATGCAAATTAAATAAATTGATCATGAAGATATTAAATGTAAATAGAAAAAATAACCAGAATTCATTAATATTTTATAATATGTGAGTGGTTACGCAAAAAGGGACCTGAAGGGATTGGAAACGGTTTTTTTTTTTTTTGATAAATTCTGATTCTATGGTCCTTCATCTTTGTTTTGTTCTAATCAAAATAATTTTAGGTGCCGTAGTTTTTTTTTAATGATTTTTTATGTAAGCCGAGGCAGTTTTGAAAATATTACACCTTATACACAGCGCACACTAGTTTCTTTTTCTAGCGCGCACATAAAGACAAGTAAAAGACGAATAAATAAGTCACCAATAATACAGCTATCGCAAACACGTGCTATTTCTCACTGACGAAGTCGCTCACTAACGACACTAACATAAAACACCCCGCGCCTCTCTCATTTCGACTCAACATTTTAAACGTGATTTACTCGAAATCAATTATTTTCCCTTGAGGTCCCTTTTTGCGTAACCACTCACATATATTAAAATTAGCATATAATAAAATTTTTGGGCCGAATATGATGTACGTGGATAATAATATGTATGATTGAAATCATAATACGTATGTTTGATAATGTCGAAAAATATACTCTAATTTCTTAAAAGAACACAAAATATTATTGTAACACAATTGGCTAATCACTTGTACTTTAATTTCACATTAAAACTTTATTTTTGTATATCACTCGACCGGCTTCGTTTTTTAAGCATCTTCAGGATGTAAAAAATGAAACCGGTCGAGTGATATACAAAAATAAAGTTTTGATATAAAATTTAAGTACAAGTAATTAGCCAATTGTGTTACAATAATGGAATTTCACCAAATGCCGACGATGGAAAGTATAGAATATAACAAAATATTATACTTTAAATGAGCAATTCTTGTATGTTTGTATATAATTGGTTTCTCAGAAATGGCTCTTAAGATTAGGCTTAAATATTGTTTTAGTTTAGTATTTTACTGTTTAAAGTATGACTCACGCTAGACCGTGTCAGGTCTGAGCCGAGTGTTAGCCGTACCACGATCACCGAACCGATCCCGTGCCTGTAATTACAAAGACAGGCCTCGACCAAGCAAGTAATATTGAGCCGTGATGCAGTATACCCATCCGAGGTAAAATATGTTGCACTTGTATAGCATCACTACAATTGCTCGGGCGTAGCTCGGCGGAACTGTGTTCATGAAACGGGCCGATGGCCGAGCCGAGCCGAGCCGGGACCGAGCGCTGTTTCAGAGCGTTGTCCATTTTGCTTGGCCATCAATCGGTTGCCACTCGGTATAGCGTGCGTGTGTCCATACAAAATATATGTTATATTAGTTGACAGTGCTAAAGCTGACACTGGGCTCGGCCCCGACACGGCCTAGCATTAGTCATTCTTCATTAGTCATCTCCATGATAATCTGTTATGGAATAAAAAATATAATCCGAGTGAAGCTTGGTCGGCTAGCTACTTTTGTTGAAGTTGGCAGAACTTAGTTAAATTATAATACATGTGGTATATTGCAGCATTTTGAGGCTCCTATTATATCTAGTCTTCAGCTATAAGATTATGAAAATAGCGTTATTTAAAAAACTTATTACACTTAACTGCTAAGACAGCTATTTGAAACAAAATAAAAAATGAGTATCATTTCAAAAGTGAGTAAGGAGAAAAAAATATTTTTTTGTATATAGAGATCTCAATGGAAAAACAGAGATTATAACAAGGAATGCTCACATCAGTCAATTTACAATGTATAAACATCCTATAAAACAATCTGTACAATCAAATTCTTGTTTTTGATGAGTTTTCTTTGACTTCAAATAGTTTTCTAACAAAATATACTTGCAATGTTGCTGTTGCAGCAATTGCAATGATTTGAATAAAAGACCACCTGAAAACAATATACCAAATATTAGTACTTATTTCACAATTAAAATTTTCACACCACACAAATTAGTCAATAGTATTTATTACCTCCATGTAAACACATAAGGTCCTGAACAATTATCTTGGGTGGGCAAAAAATTTTGTATAAATATTACATTTTTTATGGAAAATGTCATAACGATTGAGACTTAATATTTGCCAGGCATGTCTAGAGATGTCACCGCAATAATAAGCTTGTCTTTTAGTTTAGACTTAATGTAACAACCTTGTTAACTACAAGGTTGAGCAGAACCCTTGGTGTGAAGTCTAACTGGTTGGCTGATTTTATTGACACACATTGTCTTGTTCAGTTCCGTTCCATTCCTTTACATAATCGTAAGAGACTCAACAAAATAAAATTTTCAGAAACTAGCATTGCATTGGCAACTTACTTTTTGTATTGCAGATGTCCATGGCCAGTGGTGACTGCTTTTCAATATTCCTGTGATATGTACACCACTGATAGCAATGCATCATTACATGGGCGCCGGCAGCTGGGTGAAAGAGGGGGAACTTGCACTACTCTGTCGGAAAAGACTTATGCATGTGGCATTAGACCTCCCCACAAGATTAACATCTTTGGTGTCTATAGGTGATGGTTGACACTTTCCATCACGAGATCCATCTGCTTGTTTGCTATCTTATGATATAAAAAAAAAGAAAATACATGGAAAAAAATTCACATTTAATTAAGTTACTGTTTGAATAAAATAGGTAGGCCTCTAGGTAGCTGTCAATAAACAATTTGACATTACATTTATCCACAATGATATACACATATAATTTTATATTTAATATTTAACCATTTAGTTTGTAGATGAAGACCTCCCTTAAGGTAACCCTGGTGACGCCTATGCATCATTAAGATGTTTGGTGTCCATTGGGAATGATTGTTTCTTTCTATCAGAAGAGCCATCTCCTTGTTTTACTTTCTTTGAAGTGTATTGATATATGTATGTATACATGGACATTTGTAATAATGACTACTAGAAACTGTTACACTATCATCACCACCTTGTTAATTCCTGTTATTGTATGTTGGTGCATTTATAGTTATTTCAACTTGGATAGTAATATTAATAATAATTATATAACATAAATATTATAATAATAAATAAATAAATATTCACGGGACAAATTACACATACTGATCTAACCCCAAAGTAAGCAAATTATTTGCTTGTGTTATGGGTGTTAGTCAACGATACTACTAATATATAGATAAACATATATAAATCTATATAATAAAATCTATATAATAAAATCATAGGAAAGTCAATGTATGTCCGGGGTAAACTCAAAAAGTACTGCATGTATTTACTTCAAATTTTGCATGAATATTACTAACAGGTCGGATCAACATATAGGCTACATATTATCATGCTATCACCTACGGGGGAGGAGCTGTGCAGAGTAAACGAAGTCCGCGCGAACGAAGTCACGGGCAACAGCTAGTATTGGAATATATTTAATAAACACCCAAACCCGGAAATACAAACATTTATGCTCATCACACAAATGCTTGTCCCCGTCGGGAATCGAACCCGAGCCCCGTCGATTGAGTAGTCAGGGTCGCTAACCACTCGACCAACGGGGCGGACAAATGATAATTTATTAAATCAGTTTTTTTATATTATAAAATAGCCAAGCAGCAGCTCTCCTGATCAAAAGGGAAGCCATCGCCTATTGACAACAAAGATGTTAAAGTCCCTTGCTATCCTTGTGGCGGGGTTTTAATGATATGGTAAGTGAAGAAAAACAAAAGATTATAGGATGTACCTACAACAGCAATAATAAGTCATAAGATCAAATAATATGGGGTATACATGAAACAAAAATCAAATTTTTTGATTTTTCACGACCGTAAAGTTAGTTTATTATGTGTTTTAGTAAGTTATACTATCTGAGATTTAATTAACTTGTTTATCATTAGATAGCAAACAAGCAGATGGCTTTCCTGATGGTAAGAAAAACCGTCACATGGAGACCAAAGATGTTAATGGTGCGTTGCTATCTGTGTGATGGAATAGCAATTTCACATGCATAAGTCTACTGACTAAGTTCTCTCAGGAGTATAATCCTATCCTTTCTACAAATATTACAGATGCCACGACTTTGCCGAATAGCGAATATCTGGCCAGACCCTTGGCAGAATACCGAACATTTGGCGGCGTATTTGTTTCATTTGCGAATTGATATCACGACATGGTATTAATTATCACAAACTAGCTGCAGTGTGCAGCCTGCTGCATTATAATAGTTTTCAATAGATCTCACGGGAACAACATTTTTTTTCCGGGAATCAAATTAGCATATGTGCTATTCCAGGGCATCATCTACCTGTGTGCCAAATTTCATCTAAATCTGATCAGTAGTTTTGAAGTGATTGAGTAACAAACCTCCATCAATCCAAACTTTCACATTTATATTTATAATATTAATATAGATATAGATTGAGTAACTAATTGTCTAGTTTTGTGTCCCATCTGCCTCTTTGCTATCTTATGATATAAAAAAAGCTTTTCAAAATTCAAGTTTTCTTAATGTTTTCACTCTATTTACATAAATATAAAGGCATTATCTAGAAAAGGAGACTGATATTCATGGAATTTACCTTAAAACGTATGCGTTGTTATCTACTAACAAGTTATAGTCCCTTGACTCCCTAGCTCTCGAATGATATTGATACTGCAAGATATCATTCACATTCCTCTCCACAAATTGTATGGAATTCTGAAATAAATTGTATATTAAATATTAAGTTTATACAACTATTACATATTAATTGTATATTTCATATTAATTCTAAACCTCTTGCAGAGGAGTATGCAGAGAAATCTTATTGCCACAATGCAGGCAAAATGCCTCACTCCATATTCATAACTCTTGGCATATTTGTATGACATACCAGTTTTGAAAATGGAGGAATATATCGCTACAACACCAGATTAATTTGATTATGTTATGTTGATCTTAGTTACCGCTACTGCCCATATTCTTCTATATTCACATTGCTTTTCAACAATTCACCGGATTTAATATTGCTGAACCCATAGAGCATTCTATGTGTCATTTCGACATAAATTGATTTAAAGGTGTTTTATTTGAAAACACAAAAATACTAATAAAATAATAAAAAGTGTTCATTTCATTTACTCAACAATATAGATAAAAATAGGTTTCAAGTCTACAAGTAACATATGAAATGAAATACATATGCAACCTACTTAGACTTTGTAAAAATTAGGTGGTAATAAATGTAACTTGAATTCTCAAACACAATAGTTTAATATGATGTTTTGACACATAAGGAAACAATTTATGAATGCAGTTTGACCATTAAGGGTTGAAAATAATAAGTAGTAGCCATAAAAATAATATATCACTAACTGTACCTCACAAGCCCATTGTGTGGAAAGTTCATGTTTCCCATGAGAAAGATAATTTTCTTTAGGATTTAAAGTAGTCATGTTAAATCAAATTAAAAACTACTTGCACACTAAATTTCATCCAAACCTGTCCAGCTATTTCAAATATTTACATACATTTGTTAATTTTTGAAACAGCTGGACAGGTTTGGATGTTCTGTTTCAAAAATTAAAAAATGTATATTTGTCTTAATAAATATCTTTCGCACATATATGGTGTGTAAAGAAAACCCTGTCGGACAATTGAAGGTGTTATTTGGTACCGTAATATGGTTACATACGTGTAACTATTTTATGGATATTAATTAGTTTTCCCAATAAAAAAATAATCTTAAATGGTATTTTCATACATTAAGTATGACAACACCTACAAATAAGTAAATTCTATTATCAAAGAATGCTGCGCAAGTCAGATGCTACTGAAGAACAAGCAGCGCGTGTGAGGCGCGTTTAAAGTTCTTTTGTAAAAAGCCAAAAAACAAATAGAGCGCCTTCGCATGGTGTTTGTGCGAAAGCCGCCAAAGCGAAACAATGAAACAAACAGCGACAAGGTGTTGTCATTTTTAAAATACTCGCTTAACTCTAGAGAAATATAAACTAAAAATACGAGTATTAAAAAAACAATATCGTTTTTATTTTCTGAAGTAAAGTCATTTTAATATTTTTTTCAGTAATGCCTTGAACTAACCTATATGCCTCTTTCGGATCGAACAGGGTTTTCTTTACACACTGTATATTAGTAGGTAATGTTAGTAATAATTTTAGTTTATTTAAATTTTGCTTATAGGGAAGTTCTTGGGCTTATGCTATAATTTATTTTACTGCTCTTTTTTGGAATAGCTTCATATATATCAGCAGAATTACTCTAAACTTAGTTTCAATTAACACAATACAAATTATATAAATGTCAGTGCAATCAGTTACTAAAGTATAAAGATGTCAGTGACCATCAATTACTTGTCTATCTCAATAAGACATTGAATTAATTTTACATTCTAGATTATAGATTTTACAGTAAGTTTTTGTCAAGTATGTTTCTTAAAGAAATAGCAGTTGTTTGCAAGTGACTTTTTAGTTTTAAATTGGTCATATCTAAGCTTAGTGGACATTAACGCTCAAGTAACAATGTTGATACCAAATATCTCTACAAGCATGTTTTAAAAATACATGTATGACATACTTACAGTAAAGTTTTTTATATTCATGTCAAGTTCCTCAATTTCTTTAGCATATTGTTCCCACTTGTCATATCTGATAACTGACAAATACAAGTTGACTAATTTGCCAGCAAATCTCGAAAATTGATTGTCAATACACACTGCATAATAGCCACCTGTACTTGTTTGATCTGCATATTCAGCACTTTGTCGCCACTCGTATGGGTGTACAATTTGTCCTTTAGGGTGGCGCACAGCAAATCCACACATTCCATCTCCACCTTTCAGAACCTGCAAAATATTATTTATTTTATGGCCAGGTAATGTTTATTCAACATCCATTTTGGGATTTTGTGTATTAGTCCCATGGGCTCATTGTACTTTGAGACTGAAGAAAGTGTCGTGTGCTATTTTTATTTATAAGTGATTATTTTGATACATAGGAAATATATCTACTTATATAAGTAGCTAGTAAGTTTCAGAATAATAAAACGTAATTTGGTGTTAGAATAATTACATTTTGTACAGCACCATATTTATGATCTTGAGTTTGATGGGAGTTCAGTGTAATTTGGATGTTGTTTGTAGCAGATTTATCTGTAAAAGGTAGTCTTCTATTTAGAAATATAGAATCACTAGCTGACCCGCGCAATAGATTAGCATGTCGTCAAGATAGCTTTTCAAATTTCATCCCCTATTTCGACCCTTCCAGGGTTGATTTTTGAAAAAAAAATAGCCTATGTTTGACTCCGGCTCTTCAACTACTTTCATGCGAAATTTCAGGAAAATCAGTACAGCGATTTAGCCATGAAAGCGTAACTTATAGACAGACAGACAGACAGATTTTCGCAATTATAATATTAGTATGGATATCAATTATACATAGTAATTTAGAGAATCTATACATATAATAAAATCGTAGGAAAGTCAATTTATGTCTGGGGTAAACTCAAAATGTACTGCATGAATTTACTTCAAATTTTGCTTGAATATTACTAACAGGTCAGGTCAACATATAGGCTACATATTATCATGCTATCACCTACGTTTATATAACAAATAATACAGAGGATTCGTTTAATGTTTTTTATGATAGTTTGATACTGTTTTACAACTTAAGCTTCCCTCTTTTAAAAATCAAAGTATCCCAGAAAAAAAAGAGCTCTAATTGGTTAACTAAGGGAATTAGATTATCGTGTGTGAATAAAAGACGCTTATATTTAACATATAAACATGCTGCATATAATAAAAATTATAATAAATATAAGTATAAAAAGTATAACAAAATATTAAAATCATGTATCATGCTTTCGCATAAATTACAAAATCAAAAGTATATCAAAAAAAGTAAAAATAAAGGTAAAGCTTCGTGGGAAGTTATAAAAAATTTCACGAACTCTACATCGACAAAGGAATATATTGAAAAAATAATAGTAAATAATAAAAATTATACACACCCTGAACAGATAGCAAATCTATTTAATGACTATTACATCGATTTAACAAACAAGTCCTATCCCAACAGAAAATACAACATAACTCAAAGTAACCCCAATACTATTTTCTTGTCTCCTACAGACGCAGCAGAAATCTACAAAATAATTTTATCTTTGAACAATACCAAATCAGTAGGATATGATGGCATCAGCACACATATTTTGAAATTATGTGCCTCTAAACTTTGTATACCATTAAGTCATATAATAAATTTATCATTTCAAGAAGGCCACTTTCCATATAAATTAAAACAATCAATAATTAAACCTCTGTTTAAGAACGGTGACCGATGTGTCATGAGTAATTACCGACCAATAACAATTATTCCCATATTATCAAAAATATTTGAAAAGGCCATGTATTCTAGAGTATACGCATTCTTAAGTGATCAAAAGATCTTGTCACCGAATCAATTTGGATTCCGAAAAAAGAGCTCAACTACCTTGGCATGTTTCAATTTAGTAAAAGATGTTACTGAGAGCTTAAACAAACGACACAATGTCTGTGCCATTTTCTTAGATATGAGCAAGGCGTTCGACTATCTTAGTCAAGACCAACTCTCATGTAAACTCGAAAAGTATGGCATAAGGGGTGTAGCTGGCTTGTGGCTGAAAAGTTATTTAGAGAATCGACAGCAAATGGTTCATATTGATAGAGTAAATAAAGTAAACAAAATAAAAGTTACATTTAAATCTAAGCTTCGAACAAATTGTTGTGGCGTCCCGCAAGGAAGCATACTTGCGCCATTATTATTTATTACTGGTATTAACGACCTACAACAAAATATTAATGAACAATGTTACCTATTTGCTGATGACATAACTTTATTAATAAATGATGAAAATCTTTGTAATATAACATATGAAAGGAAAATTAATGAAACCGTAAATCAAGTAATTAAGTGGATGGAAAATAATAATTTACATATAAATATAAAAAAGACAAAATTTTTACAATTTATGACATATAATAAAAAATCTTTGAATCTTAATATAAAATATGATAATAATGCTATAGAAGAAGTAGAATATATAAAATATTTAGGTATAGTTATTGACAAAAATCTTAACTGGAAGGAACATATCATCAATATTTGTAATACTCTTGATAGATTTGTATTTGCTCTCCGTAAAATTAGATTACATATATCAAAGGAAACAGCATTAACAGCGTATTTTGGATATGTTTCATCAGTACTTTCCTATGGGCTGCTTATGTGGGGTAACTCTGTGGATATGATACGTGCTTTTAGAACACAAAAAAAATGCATTAGGGCCATATGTAACATCACACAAATGCAAAGTTGTAAACCTCTTTTTAAAAACCTGAAAATACTAACACTTCCTTGCATGTACATTATGGCAGTTTGTTTATTTGTTAGAAAAAATCCTAAATATTTTAAAACAAATGCAGAACAACTTGGCACAAATAACAGACATGCAAGCAAACTTTATGTGCCACAGTGTAGACTAGCAATGGTAAAAAAAAATTCTTTCCATATGTGTATTACTGTGTTCAATAAATTACCAAACATAATAAAATCGCTGCCGATAAACAGTTATAAAATACAACTGCATAAATGGCTAATTACAAAATGCTTCTACTCTGTGGAAGAATTTTTAAATTGTAAAGATAATGCAATTAATATCTAGTCAGATCCTAAAATAGTTAATAAGAATGTTAATGTATACAGATTTAGTGTTTGTTAGTTATTATGCGTGATATGATTATCTCTAATGATATAATATAAATGGAATGTATAATAGATTAGATTAATAAATATTTAGATGAAGACATATCTATATGATGATGAAATTAATAATTAAATTGTTAGTTAAATTGAATAATATATTAATAATTAAAATCAAATAAGCAAAATCAACAAAATCAAATGACATATTATTAATTTAAAAATAAATAATGAAATATAAATTAAAATTAAACTAATAATTAATAGCAATGTTATGTAGTATTTTAGTGATAAGAAATTAAGATTTGCACACCTTTAAATGGTAGAATAAGTAGAGCTATATTGAAATGTACCTATCTGACAACCTTGTATACCTTATTCTGGCAAATAAAAAATATTATTATTATTATTACGGGGGAAGAACTGTGCGGAGTAAACGAAGTTCGCGCGAACGAATATGCGGGCAACAGCTAGTAATAAAATATAGTTTGATTTGAGTAATCACATATTTGTAGAAAGCGGTATTTGACCCTGGACCCCATAGCTTTGCTTTTTCAAGACGTGCTTTGTCTGCAATTCTTTCATTATTTTTATTTTCAGGGTTGAGAGAGGCCTAAGCAGTTAACCCTAGAAGGGTCAAATAGTATTATTTATTTACTAGCTGTTGCCTGCGACTTCGTCCGCGGGGACTTCGTTTACTCCGTACAGCCCCTCCCCTGTAGGTGATAGCATGATAATATATAACCTATATGTTGACCTGACCTGTTAGTAATATTCATGCAAAATTTGAAGTAAATCCATTTGAGTTTACCCTGGACATACATACAGACAAACAGACAAAAATTCTAAAAACTATATTTTTTGCTTCGAAATCGATTGTACACCACGCCCCAAGTATTCTTTTAAAAAATATTCAATGTACAGTTTTGACTTTCCTAAGATTTTATTATATGTATAGATTTAACACTTCATTGTACGCAACAAAAGTATATAACAGAGAATAACAAACGAAAACAGTACAAAAGGTGAGCTTATCCCTAATAAGAGATATCTTACAGCTAACCCGTCAAATTTTTTTTAGTATGTTTCATTAAAAATATTCCATTAACAAAAATTTTAATCTTTTTTGAAGCAAATCATTATCTTGATGACAAGACAGCACCGCTTATAAAATAGATACTAATGATACAGGCCATTCTTGAAGTTGGCATATGATAATAATAGTTAACACATGATAATATTGATTTATTTATTGTATTAACAATTAAATTATTATTTTTACATTTTACTGAAAGGAATTATTATTTAAATAGCCCATATTACACAAAAACAATATATTTACAGAAAACTCTTGTTACAAAACTTTAAACAATGTTAACTTACAACAGGACATTCTGAAATATCAAGAACAATAGTTGTTAGAAAGGGCAAATTAGGCAACAGTCCTGAAGAACACTTTTCACAATAAAAGGATTTTATTTACCTGATAACTAGCGTAAAATGTGGCACCGGGTTGAACATATTGAAAATAGCAGTCTTCTTTGCCAGCGTCTATATGTACTTTGTAATCCATTGTCACCGCTGGTAGATTTTCATACCACGGTGCAGCTGAAGTGATAGAAGCATCTCCCACAATTGATAAAACTGTAAATATTAATGTTAATACAACAAACATATGCCACGTCTTTCGAGCCATGTTTCAAAATAAGTTTGACAGTTTTTTGAGTTTATAGCTGACCAAGGAAGTTACATTCTACCCGGAATGCTTACACGCGCTTCAAAATCGTTCCGAAGAGTACCACGACATGAGTGGAGTGTGTCTCTTTCTACTAAATAAAGCGCCAATCGCCATATATAAGTGTGGCCATGCGTAGTTTGCAAATTACTACTAAGTAATTCTACTAATTTGAGAAACAGTCTTTGCATTGCATAAGTAATTACGTAATAATTAAAATAAGCACATTTTAGAACTCACTATGTTAATTACAATACATTTTATGCTAATGTATTTATCGACGTGTATGAATAAAAGGTATTAAACGATTACCGAATATATAAAAATCTACCATCAGCAGTTTTATTTTAACACTGGCAATTGTAAGAAAGGGACAACATCCACTCAAGTCGTTGTCTTGCTCAGAACGTTTTCCCTCTCTGTTAAGTAAGAAACAAATGTCAACTTTATGAGTAACGAAATAAAGTACATTTTTATTTTTCAAATATTGTTTCGTAACAATTCCAGTTATCATATATAAGTTCCTTGTAGCTGACATATCACATAACCATTGACGTATTTAATATTTATGGGTGTTCTTCATGTTATCTTAAGCCGGATGTACACATTGGGCCAAGTATTGGGCCAACATATTGGCCCAACGTGTAGAAGCATACTTGGCGCTATGTTCGGTTGTGTTGCGCGTGAGTTAAATTGTTGTTCCCGAGTTACGATGGCGTAAACAAACACTGAGGTTTTACAATTCATTGAAATGTATCAAAATGAACCAATGAATGAATGACTGATGATGATGAATGTCCTTTATGAATTGAAACTTTTTCATTATTACACCACAATTATTAAATATGATCATCTTTATCGAGAAATTCTGTAACATATTGAAAATAATAATTACTTATCGATACATATTTACGAGATTTGGACTGATTTTAAAGTATAAAGTAATTATTATTTTCAGTATCTTATACGGAATTATTATATGGATTCTATCCTAATTCCGAATACATGTTCGTATTGAATTCAAATCAATACTAGTTATTTTTTAAACTTTTCTCGTCTTGTCTCATTTCGCATTGTTTTGCCTCATTGGTGAGAGGAGGTTCAGAGCAGTGCACTGTTTCAGATGACATTAGGTATTAGGTTAGGTTATTAAAAATACCATTTTTTAATACTTTTATTTCAGGTTAATGATGCTTAGAAACGTATAGCTGATTGCTGCTGGAATAGCGTCAGTACTAGTCACTGTCGTGTTCCGGTTTGGAGGGAAAGGTAGCCGGTAAACTTATACATGTGGTATTAAACCTCACCACAAGATAGCAACGCACCATTAACATCTTTGGTGTCTATTGGCGATGGTTGACTCTTTCCATCAGGAGACCCATATGCTTGTTTGCTATCTTATGATATAAAAAAAGATAAGTATTCCTGTTATTGAACTAAAAAAGAAAAAGGAATCTTTAATGACAAATCGTACGGCTGTAAGAGATTCTACGTCCATCTTTATTAAAGAGCCAACGCAGAATGGTCAATACACCAAAGTATAAACAGAAACATTTAATGTTGGCCCAACAGTTGGCCCAATGTTGGCAGTTGGCGCCAACATTGGCCAGCCAAGCGAATGTTGTCGGTTTTTCGTGCGCACATCAAAGGATCTTGGCGCGCTCCGCCAACGGTGTTCACACGTTGGCCTCTTATTCAGTTCATTGTCATACGTCAGTAAAGACGGTTGTGTTGCGCTTGAGTTAAATTGTTGTTCCCGAGTTACGATGGCGTAAACAAACACTGAGGTTTTACAATTCATAGAAATGTATCAAAATGAACCAATGAATGACTGATAATGATGAATGACCTTTATGAATTGAAACTTTTTCATTATTACACCAAAATTATTAAATATGATCATCTTTATCGAGAAATTCTGTAACATATTGAAAATAATAATTACTTATCGATACATATTTACGAGATTTGGACTGATTTTAAAGTATAAAGTAATTATTATTTTCAGTATCTTATACGGAATTATTATATGGAATCTATCCTAATTCCGAATACATGTTGTTCGTATTGAATTCAAGTCAATACTAGTTATTTTTTAAACTTTTCTCGTCTTGTCTCATTTCGCATTGTTTTGCCTCATTGGTGAGAGGAAGTTCAGAGCAGTGCACTGTTTCAGATGACATTAGGTATTAGGTTAGGTTATTAAAAATACAATTTTTTAATACTTTTATTTCAGGTTAATGATGCTTAGAAACGTATAGCAGATTGCTGCTGCAATAGCGTCAGTGCTAGTCACTGTCGTGTTCCGTTTTGTAGGTTAAGGTAGCCGGTAAACTTATACATGTGGCATTAAACCTCGCCACAAGATAGCAACGCACCATAAACATCTTTGGTATCTATTGGCGATGGTTGACTTTTTCCATCGGGAGACCCATATGCTTGTTTGCTATCTTATCAGGGCGAGCGAAGCGAGCCCTACACTAGGCCACTTTCTATGCACTTTTGTGGTACATTTTACTGAAACAATATCGCATTTTTAGGTTTGAGCTTCGACGTGGTAGTTTATATTCATGTCTAGATTAGTTATCGATCATAAAAAAAACCATTTTATAAAAATAAAAAAATAGAAGGTACAATTTGTATTAGAATCTTATTACTACTAACGCCATCTCTTATTAAATTAACGAGTTAAAATTGATAGAAGATACATTTTCTATTAGAATTTTTGAACTTATTAAGAGACTACCTACTTCATGAATTGTTTCTTCATATTTGACTGGCGGCGCGCGGTTATTGTGCCCTCGTATAAAGGCGAGGTTCAAGTATAAACTAAAATAGCTATAGGGATAGGGCCATCAGTTTGATCTTTTTGGCATCGAATGTGTATGATAAAGTCATTGAAAGGAGAATGCAAGGGAAGTTCGAAGTAATATTGTGGGAGGCACAAAGAGAATTTAGGTCTAGAGCAGGGATGTTTGCTGGGAACAGAGTAAATAGAGCGTTAGAGAGTTTCACAATATGCTTATTGAGAAACAGTACAGATGTATTAATTGATTTATATTGTATTGAGATCAATTCCCAATCTTAGCCCGAGGGCGAGGGTAAAAAGCTAAAAAAAGGTATATTTACGCCCGTATCCCCGAAGAGGTAAGCAAAAGTACAACGTGTGCATCCACGGTTAGCTGAAGATACTTAAGTCCCACAATGTGATAGGTGGCCAGCCTATCGTCAGTAGGGCACTTTTCCAATCCCGGGCAAAGTTGTTTTATCAGAAAACTGAAAAAACACATTTTTCATTTCCTGACTCTGGAATCGAACTCCGAGGATTTCTCTGAGAGAAAAATTCGAAAAACGTATTCGCTGAGTGTCTACCGTCAATTCTTCGTGCCTGCATAGTCCAAAAATTTTGAAGGTTTATTTAAATAAAACATTTTTTGATTTTGATTTCGTAAATCGACGTAAAACCAGGAACTTCCTGATTTTAGAAAAAAAAACAATTATTTTAGCAAAATGTCAAAATGTATTTTTTATAAGAACAACCTTCATTTTTAATACATATTTTTCCTTGAAAATACCAACAAACAAAAACCAAATATTCCTAGTCCAAAGCCTGACGACGCGGGCCTTTCATGCAAATGTAATGTTTGGGTGAAAATACGCTGAGTTTTTTAGGTTGGATAATTATAAATAAAGTCCATACATTAAAAGATGTAATTCTCATAAAAATACTTTAATAACAATATTACTAGATAGTATAACTTTGCGAGCCCTTACAAAGCTCAGCTTTTTGCTAGTGATATAAAAAAAGATAAGTATTCCTGTTATTGAACTAAAAAAGAAAAAGGAATCTTTAAAGACAAATCTTACGGCTGTAAGAGATTCTACGTTCATCGTTATTAAAGAGCCAATGCAGAATGGTCAATACACCAATGTATAAACAGAAACATTTAATGTTGGCCCAACAGTTGGCCCAACACAGCCAATGTATAAACAGAAACATTTAATGTTGGCCCAACAGTTGGCCCAACACCTTGGCCCAATGTGTACAGCCGCTATTAAGGCGGCTGTAATATTGGGCCAGCATGTTGGGCAACATAGATTGGTTTATTGACCATTCTACATTGGCTCTTTAATAAAAATGGACGTAGAATCTCTTACAGCCGTAAGAGTTGTCATTAAAGATTCCTTTTTATTTTTTACTTCAATAACAGGAATACTTATCTGCTATAGGTACGCTTCTAAGCATCATTAACCTGAAACAAAAGTATTAAAAATAAGTATTTTTTAATAACCTAACCAAATACATAATAACATTTAAACTAATGCACTACTCTGAACCTCCTCTTTCACCAATGAGGAAAAACAAGGCGAAACGAGACGAGACAAGACGAAAAAGTTTTAAAAATAACTAGTATTGACTTGAATTCAATACGAAAAACGTGTGTTCAGAATTCGGATAGATGTCATATAATGATTCCGTAAAAGATACTGAAAATAATAATTACTTTATACTTTAAAATTATTCTAAATCTCTTAAATATGTATCGATAAATAATTATATTATTTTTAATATCTTACAGAATTTCTCGACAAACATATTTAATAATTGTGGAGCAATAACGAGAAAGTTTCAAATCATAAAGTTCATTTATCATTCATTCATTCTAAATAACTTTCTTTGTTTTTGTTTTTATGCTGTCTATGCTTTGAGTTCCATATTATTGGTTCATTTGATACATTTCTATGAATTGTAAAACCTCAGCGTTTGTTCACGCCATTGTAACTCGGGAACAACAATATCGCTCACGTGCAACAGAACCATCTTTACTGACGAATGACAACGAACTAAATAAGATGCCAACGTGTGAACGTTTGCGGAGCGCGCCAATATCCTTTGATGTGCGCACGAAAAACCGACAACATTCGCTTGGCCGGCCAATGTTGGCGCCAACTACCAACATAGCGCTTAGTAGACACGTCAGCCCAATACCTTGGCCCAATGTGTACAGCAGTCTTCAGATGAAGGAAACTTTCTCTTGTCAAAGTCATGGACTACAGAATAAATACACAACTTTTTCAGAGTGCTAAGTGTGAGTTTTTCTTTTCGCATTCGATCGTGAGCGCGTTTGGAGTTTACTAGGAATTTGTATGTGATTTGTACAGCGCCACCTAGTGGTAAACGTGAGAAACCAGTTTACCACTAGGTGGCGCTGTACAAATCACATACAAATTCCTAGTAAACTCGAAACGCGTTCACGATCGAATGCGAAAAGAAAAACTCACACTTAGCACTCAGATTGTGATTCAACAGAGATTTGACCAATATACTCCATCAGGGGTATACTGTATTAAACACACGCACGCGCACTAATCGGAGTAAAAACTAAGTTTAAAGCTCCAATTGCACTTTGATTAGTGCGTGTGCGAGTGTTTAATACCTGCATTAATGCAAGTGCTTAGAATTAAGCAAAAAACATATGAAAAAGTGGTTAGTAATCAGCGTTGTAAAGTGACTAGACGCTGATTACTAATCGCACTTCGCAATTATTCGCACTAAACAACGGCTGTCTTCACGTATGACCCCAATTATATTTCGATTCGTGCAAGCGCGAGTGTTTAACGCAGGTGCTTAGCAATCTGCAAAAAATACGTGAAGGCAGCCGTTGATCAGCGCAAGGGATTAGTAATCAGCGTCTATTCACGTTGATTACTAATAATTACTCGCACTAATCAACGGCTGTCTACATGTGATCAAAGTGTAACCGGACCTTAAGGTAAGTCCTCTTTGTACTCCACTTACAATATTAGTCTATGTACTCCATGGTCTCCATGGATTATATTCAAGGAACTTATATACGATAACTGGAATTACTACGAAGCAATACTTGAAAAATAAAAATGTACTTTATTTCTATCATTATAATGTTGACATTTGTTTCTTACATAACAGAGGGGAAAAACGTTCTGAGCAAGACAACGACATGAGTGGATGTTGTCCCTTTCTTGCAATTGCCAGTATAAATAAAACTTTCGGATGGTAGATTTTTATATATATTCGGTAATCGTTAAATCCCTTTTATTCATATACGTCGATAAATACTTATCGACGTATAAATACACAAAATGTATTGTAATTAACATAGTGAGTTCCAAAATGTGCTTATTTTAATTATTACGTAATTACGTATGCAGTGCAAAAACTGTTTCTCACATTAGTAGAATTACTTAGTAGTAATTTGCAAACTACGCATGGCCATACTTATATATGGTGATTGGGGCTTTATTTAGTAGAAAGAGACACACTCCACCCATGTCGTGGTACTCTTCGGAACGATTTTGAAGCGCGTGTGAACATTCCTAGAATATAACTTCCTTGCGCCTTATTTGGTAGAAAGAGACACACTCCACTCATGTCGTGGTACTCTTCGGAACGATTTTGAAGCGCCTGTAAGCATTCCGGGTAGAATATAACTTCCTTGATTATATTATATTACATTGACAAGTGATAGTTGATACTTGACAGCATTAATAGTGTTGCCAATCTGTGGGGAATTCCCCAAACTGATTTTCAGTCTGACTGGGTAATTTGTGGGAAAGGCTTACAGAATGTGGAGAAAATGCGGCGAATTTAGACATTTAATCTAGAACTATTATTACACTAGAAGTAATAAAAATTGTTAAAGAAGTAAGTATAATTAATAAATTACCGTATATTTAATTCAATTATAACTTAACGACAACAACATTTTTACGGACGGAATGATATAGCGAACTAAGGTTTCCTAGCAAAAAGTATTGTTCCTATTATACTCCGGAACTAAAATCAAGGTAATATGAAATTTATACCATCAAAAAAATGTCTTACTGCAAAATATGGCAAAAGCCCTGATTAATATAATAAAAACTGTATGAAGTTTACTTTTTTCTTTATTCTATATGTGGGGAATAATTAATAAATACATTACAATACTCTTTGGTGGGGAGTGTTTGGCGAATTCGGTTATATTCTCCCCAAATTTGGGGATTTTCTCATAGTTTTTTTGGGGATTTTTGTTAACAGACATTGGCAGGCCAGGCCGCCACATAAATTTAAAAAAATATACCCTATTTAATTAATAATTAATTAATTTTTAAAAATTAATTCAAAAAGTTTTGTTAGTATTAAATTTAAATTGCAAAGTACAATACAATGTATATTACATACTAGTAGTACATTATAAATACGTTTTAGTATCTAATAATCGGTGGAATTCGGATTCATTTCATAAATGGTCCACAAAGATATGGTTTAGCCCAAAAACTCAAAAAAGTACTTTTTAAATTTAATGTAGAACACTGAACATCCAAGAACAAGGTACATTTAAATTAGACTAAACCCTAAGAAATTGGTCACAAATGAAAGCAAGATATTTAACAATTTTTTCATATATAGGAACTAGATTTAGGTTCGTAAAATTGTAATCAAACCAGATTATATTGTGTATAAATATATATTATTTAATTTTATTTATGAGACTAGATTTAATATACATTTATTATTTTTTTGAAAATAGATCTTCGGAAAAACTGTGGCTAAAGGATGGAAAAAATTACCCAGATCCTGAAAGTGTACAGGGGTTAATGGAGATATCTCTTCAGAAAATAAAGCCGCTCAATTATCCTAACCTTAGTTTATCAAGCCGGTAAGCCTTGTGCTGTTTTTACTCCCTATGCAGTTAATTACAATTAATATTAAGTAAAGCCCAGTAGCAAAGTTAGGCTTTATCTCATATTAATGTTATGCAACCTCATTATATAGTTGTAATAGTAAGTAGTGTGGTCATTGTGGTCATATAAAATTAATGCATAATACAATAATTAAAACCTATGTACTTTTTAATTTACAATTTATGGTTCCATGTGGCCTAATATTTATTTTAAGTACTAAATTTACATGTGTTTATTTTTTCTTCAAAAGGATCAAATGGTAACATCATTAAAAATTTAATTAAAATTAAATATTGAAAAACTACATTTTCTTATTTAATAAGATAGAAGATAGAAAACAAGCAGGTGAGTCTCCTCATGGAGTCAACCATTGCCTATAGACACCAAAGATATTAATGGTGCGTTGTTATCTAGTGGAAAGTCTAATTCCACATGCATAAGTTGACCGGCTAACTAACCCTCTAAACCAGAACATTACAGTGACAAGCCCAGATGCTATTGTGGCAGGAATAGGTAAGGCTGCAAACAATGCAGAACTCTTAACAGTGTAGACTGTAAAGTTACTTAAAAATAACACCGCATGTAAATTTAAGCACAAAAGGGTGGAAATTTTATTTGAGAAAAAAATATTTTTTTTAAATATAGGTAATCAATGAATTATCAAAATTTAATTTTTGAATATTTACAAAAAATAAAAAATGATCATACTTATATTTTCTTCTATATGTATTACCAAAAAAATGTTTCTTAACCGGTAAAGCACCAAAGAGGCCTGATCGAAGCGCACCAATATTTTGTGGAGTTTTGGTTGACAACCAGTAGGCCCGATCGAGCCTCAGCCGCATTTAATTTTGAATCTTTATTAACTAATAATACAGACTATTTTAGTACAAAAAATTTGCGTGGCTTACGCTCTTTGGTATAACCACTTAATCATTCATTCAAAATATTCAAATTATTATGATTATTTAGTCTATAAAATGATTTCACTTTAGCACCAAAAGTAATTAACGCATGTGTCTTGTGTAATTACTGTGTTTTTTGTTATATAATGTTGATAAAAGGTTTATTTGGCTTATAATTATTGTATTTAGATATTTAGTTGTAAGAAATAAATCATAGTAACAAAAAGTAAGGACCAGCAAAATATTAATAATGTTACCGTTTTATTCAAGTAAATTATAACAATTTCAGAAAGTACCGTTTTTTTGAAGTAAATTATAACAATATTACTTTATTTTAATGCCTAATAAATAATAGATATATCAAATAGTAAATGCTCATTTACAGAATGATAAAATATTGATTCATTGTTTACTTTAGTAATAAAACTTTTTATACATCGTGCCGACGTGGCGTGATGACCGTTGATAACGGGCGAACACGCTTTGCCTAGTAATTATTTGGTAATTTTGAATCTTTTCTTGGGAATCAAGCGGTTAAAAAAAGGCATTGATTTGCTATTTCTTCTTTTCTTTTTTAAATGATTTTTAGGTAATTATTTGTTATTAAATATCTAAAAACGAAAAATCCACATATAGTAAACAATTTGATAGAAAGGTAAATAGATAACCAACTGGTTTCACATTTTACTGCATCATCAAGAGTAAAAACTTAAATTCTTAGTCCTGATGATGCAATAAAATGTGAAACTGATTGGCTATATAATTAAAAACAAATATATAGTTTTGTGAATTGTGACATAGTTGTGTATGTGTTATAAACATAAAATAATAATTATGACAAAGTTTCACCAAGTGCCGACAATGGAGAGTGTAATTATATTTAGTAAATAATTATAATAGTTAAAAGAATATATTTAGTTAGAACCAAGACAAAATTATTTTGAATTACAAAATAATATTTATAGAAAAAAAAGATCAGGTAAAGATTTGTCTGAACCTGAAACATGACTTTCTTTTTCTCAGTGTGGTAAAAAAGTGGTCAAGGTGCATGATACGTTCCTCATGCATGAGACTATCATACATTTCTCATTCTCAAACTCTTCAATTTATTATTTATTAATAATATTAATAAATAATAAATTGAAGAGTTTGAGATCCATATTATGGATTATTGCTATCAATCTTTATCATCAAAATTAAGCTAAAATAAACAGACAAACAAAAATTTTGAAAAATATTTCTTTGTTATATTATTTACCTCATATAATAGATTTAGCTAAAAGCTGTTATTTTGAACAACCTTGATTGAAAAAACTTAAGCTAGGTATAATATTTTTTAAGCCACTTGAATATCAAACACTATAATATATTTTGTTACAGTACAGATGGTGGAGTCCATGCATTGAGTTCGAGTGCACACTTTGATTTGGAGAGACATGGCGATAAAATCTTTGAAACAGATTACATCATTTATGAAATGAATAAGTTCTTCCACAAGAATGATATAAGCATATTTGTCAAACAGTGTTATAGGGTTAATGACGATTTTAATGCTAGATTTAATGCTCTTTCAAGAACATATTTGTACAGGTAAAATAACTAATTTTTTTTTCGGTATTAAACAGCAGAAGCAGTTATGTTCCCTAGTAGAAAGGCACAGCTATTGTCTATTATATCCATGCGACAGGATGGTAATGCCATGTGCATGTGTACTAGCAACATAACCCTCTGAACTGGCACACAACTGTGGTAAGCATTAACGCTATTGCAGGACTAGAATAAAGCAGTGATTTTGCGGTAAATCTAACAGCACACAGAGAGGAGAGTGTTTTTAATTTGCTGTTTCTTTTTACATTTTTTTATTAGGGACTTATGTCACTATGGTAATTATGTCAGTCCCATTGGGTTTAGTTAACTTACATTGAAAAGACATTAGGAGGCATTAGGTTTTTTTTGACTAATTTATACATATCATCAAGTGTTGTATCCCATACTGGTTTACTCAATGCATTACACCTGCGTCAAGAATATTAATTTGTCTTCTAGCAAATAATCTCCTTTCTCTTGTTCTTGGTACATAATAGTCACAATCGTAGTGACACATATAGCCAATCAGTCACCTTTTACGACCTGCCTGGCAGAACGGCAGCTGGTCTGTTCTTCAAAGGAGCCTGATCTAACACGGGGGTTTTTAATTAGATCATATCTAGTGTGTAATTGGAATTTCATAGTGGATAAAAACCAAACAAAAAGTTTTTCTTAAATCTTTCATCACCAATGAAATTTCGTGATTAGAGGGACTGTGAAAATGTTACAGAAGGCTTATGGCTTTAACAACAGACTAACCGTAAACAAAATTGTATATATGAGTATATTATGATGTCTGTCACCTGATTGGTAGTGTGAGTTATGTTAATTAATTTAATGTGTTTCTGATGTATATAACATAAAAATATTAGCTTTCCGTGCTCCTTCGTCATGTAAACTTTAACTACGCCAAAATTCATACTCCTCCTTTTTGTGTATTTTTTTTAACAGGAGATACAAATTTTTCTTCATGTGTTAGATAAATACTACAGTATTTATATTATACTGTAAAATTAATTTTAATCAACTTAAATATTGTGTTACAGGTTAGCTGTACTAAAACCAGATAGAGAAGAAAATAGCCTTATAGCATCTTTTATACCGGTTGAGGAATGGAGAAGATGTCATTTTTTAAGGTATAATTCTATCATTAACTAGCACTGACTGCCCATGTGTGTGATTGTGTATCCCTTGTTGGTCTGGGCCCCTTTTGAATAATAGACCAGCTGCCGTTCTGCCAGACAAATCGAAAAGGCGAACTACTATATGAGTCATTATCATAAGAGTTCTGCATTGCATTGCTGGGGTCTGGTATCACCGCCTTACCTATTCCTGCCGCAATGGCGTCAGTACTTGTCTGTCATGTCGCTTTATAGGTAAGGTAACCAGTAAACTTTTGCATTTGGCATTAAGACCTCGCCACAAGAATAGCAACGTAGTTACTAGGTGGTAGATTTCTGCATTTTCTCGCCCGTGTCAGGTACCACCACCTTACCTATTCATGTTCCGGTTTGGAGGGTAAGGCGGCCGGTAAACTTATGCATGTGGCATTAGACCACGCCACAGGATGGAGACGCATCATTAACATCTTTGATGTCTATAGGCGATGGTTGTCTCTTTCCATCAAGAGAGCCATCTGTTTGTTTGCTATCTTATGATATAAAAAGAATGCATGAGTATTTGCATGTGCATACGAAATGTACACACGTGTCTGTTTATCGTCGCGACTACAATACGGCGAAAATTCCCGCTGTCACGATGTGTTGACAACTACAAATATTAATGTCATCTCGCTTTTGCATTGATGCGCATCGCAAGCTGAAGTAAGATAGATGTAGTATTGTATACACATATATTTTACCGAAAATAGGTGGCCACGTAGTTCATACCACGAAAACAGTTCTGTCATGACTACAGTTAATGTGGCCTTAGAGTATGTGTGTGTGTGTAGTTGAATCAAGGTCGGGTCAAGATAGGCTCTAATCCATATATGTTTGCAATAAAAAACCCATACCTTAACCCTTGCTTAGGGAGGGATTATGACCCCCCCTGGATCCGCCCTTGAGTTGAATGCTTTCTTCCTACTGCTCTCTGGGTCCAGAGGACACCCTATACGGCTTAAATTATGTGGACCTTAACCCCTCTAGGCCTCGATATCCGGGTCAGGCTAAAGTGTTATTAAGGATTCTTTTCATTTTTTCTCAAAAGCCCAAAAGTAGCAGTTTGGTGTCTGGCGGCTGATAAAGTATCACTCCCGTGTCTTGGATAAGTACGTAAAGCCGTCGGTCCCAGTTATCGTTAGAAATAATCGATAATTATGATTGGTTCAGTAAAATGCGGCGATGGGGATCGCCACTTATCTCTGCAACCGACAAACTGGTGAATCGTAATGAAATGGAAAGTTAATGGTTGATCACTTTACACTGTTTACCCCGCAAGAAAACTGGATGTGATACGTGTTTTTTAAATAAACTTAATATTAAATTCAGTTTTGTGTTTTCGATACCAGTTTTAATGCAAGCAGTAAAACTTACAAACAATCGCCGTAACTAGACACGGTTTGGAGCTGATGACGATAATGTAAATATAATTTCTCTTTTCAGGGCTAATAATTTTAGTATTGAGAGACTTAAGGAAGGAGCGAAGTACTTAATCGGCTACCACGATTTCGCTACATTTAAAAAATTTGATAAGAAACAAGATAAACACAGTAGGAGGGAAATATATGCTATAAATGTTCAATCAGGCCAACCGGTTGTGACCAGCTTCACACAGAAACAGGAGAGTCAGTTTGATTACTGGGATATTGAAATAAGAGGACGATCCTTTGTGCACAACCAGGTAATAGGTTAGGTGACAAGTTTTAGAAACTGTTTAATACCTTACCTTATTAGTATATTAACCAAAAAAACTATTTATTTTTAAATCGTACATTAATTTTATTATGAAAAGTTCGCATTTTAAAATTTAAATTGTAAAACGTGAAAACGCTCTGAACTGTCATGGCGTCTTGAAAAAAATCACGTCGTAGTCATACACACATTCATACTCTGTGGTTTTTATGAAATTTCAGAAATATGACTTTTACCATGGTGTGACATAACACTTTTAGATTTGCGCTTACTGTCACGTGACGTGATGTTTTTTGTGCCGAATTTTTGCCTAAATTTTTTGCTAAAAATATTAATGATTTTTATATTTTAAAATAAATACTTAAGTTTTTTGTTTCCTCCATATCATAATTAATCATTTGAAACTACAATATATCTTACCTGGCTACCTTACCCACCAAACTGGAAATAGTGACAAGTACTGAGTCTATTGCAGCAGGAATAGGTAATGAGGTGGTACCAGACCTGGGCGAGACAATGCAGAACTCTACCACCTCGTAGCCACGACGGTAGTGACTCGCATAGCCAAACGTTCGCCTTTTCCGATCAGCCTGGCAGAACGGCAGTTGGCCTATCCTTCAAAGGAGCCCCAACTATCACGGGAAAAATGTCTCCGAGTTGGTCTAGGTCAACATCGGGTGTTTTTGCCTGTGTTGATCTTGGGTCCTTTTTGACGAAAAAAGGGCCCAAAATCAATCCTGTAAAAGGCGAGAGAAGGCCAATACGTGTCACTGATATCGTGGCTACTAATTAGGAGCTTTAGTTCTGTAACGTCTCGAATGACATTTTGTACTACCGCCTTACTTATTGCTGCCGCATTAACGTTGATGATTATTGATGTCGTGTTCCGGTTTGAAGGGTAAGGTAGCTGATATGGAATGGGATGGGATCGGCGTTGTTCTTAGTGGCTGACTTTGAAATGCTAGAATAAATTTGAGTATGCAAGCACTTATATGTATTTATTTCTTATAATTGCACAAAAATAAGGTTTGCTATATTTTCCTGCTTAAAAAGATCAATAAAAAAGTTATCACTTTACCTCCCTTGTTCCCTTGCGAGGTAAACAGTAAATTGAATGTCAAAAACATTCTGCTTTGTCATGATTCACCAGTTTGTCACTATACGAGATGGGTGGTTTTTCTCATTGTAGCATTTTACCAATCTGACATTGAATACATTGTTCTTCCGGTAATTGGAATCGATTGCTTTTTTTTTCATCTTAGGCAAAGGATTATTAACACACCACCATAGATCCGAATAGTTTTGATTTGCGAGGATTAAAAAATCACTCACACTGGCCCCAGGATGGAACTAAAAGTAATTATTAGACCAGGAGACCATATAACTTGTAAAAAGTTTTATTGAATAAAGTTCTTCTGATTTCTGACCTTTGATGAATTTTTAAGTATCTTATCAAGGCTTATTAAGAGTCGTTATTTTTAAATTTGCAAGATGTGTTTCACATAACACGGTCAATGTTCGTCTGTGCTTAAACAGACACTGGGAGATACCATGAGCATCATTTATTCAGCATTGTATTGTTATTGAGTCAAAAAACCCCCCACAAAGGCCATCTCACTCTGCATCATTATAATTTACTAGCTGTGCCCGCGACTTCGTTCGCGTGGAAAAAATTCTAAAATAAAAACCCGTATAATTCCCGTTCCCGTGGGATTTCCGGGATAAAAACTATCCTATGTCCTTTCTTGGGTCTCAAACTTTATTTGTACCAAATTTTATCCAAATCGGTTCAGTGGTTTGGCTGTGAAAGTGTAACAGAGTTACTTTCGCATTTATAATATTAGTATGGATTACTACATTAAAAATAATTACAAATTTTATTGTTTTTGTGTTTGTAAACTCAACAAAGATTGGACACTTCTGGATTCGAATCAGTATCTTTGCCTAATCGGTGGTTTAATGTATCAAAATGTTTTGCCTAGCATGGGACATATTATGTAATTTATGTGTTTGTTCTTATAAAAAAAACTTTGTTGTAGATTCGTCGAATGATAGGCACATTAATAACAGTTGCAACTGGTAAATTAGAGCCTGAAGATATTAAGGTTATGTTACAAGTACCCTCAAAGCATTCGTGGCATAGTTTTATACAAAATTGTCCAGCCCATGGACTTTATCTCTGCAATGTGGAATATAAACCTGAAGATTTAATATACAATCCAGACAAAAGTAAAAAATGTGAAAACATTGAGCTCTTTGGATCTCTTATAAAGGAGTGAGCTTAGGTGGATAAGCTTTATGTTAAAACAACTATAGAACAAAAAATGAGTTTTCTAAGTGAATTAAAGAAGCAAAAGATGAATCTGAAAGGGACAGAAACAGTGGTAACAAATATAGAAGGAGTTAAATATATTGAAGGCACAAATAGAACTCTTCGGACAAGTGGGTTTGGATTTGTGGTTGACACAAAACCGGACGATGTACCCATTTTAATATCAGAGTGTTTATACATAGGTTCTCAGGATTGTGCGACAGATAATATATTACAGAAATATAACATCCAAAGTGTGGTGAGTTTAGGTATAGATGTTAATATTTCAGTGGATAAATTATTTGTAAATATATTAGATTTACCTGAATTTCATATTAAAGATGTTCTAAAAGTTATTTTACCGTTCATAAACAATGCTGTTGAAAGTAATAGGAATGTTCTAGTTCATTGTAATGCTGGTGTGTCGAGAACTTCAATGGTTGCTATAGCTTATTTAATGCATTATCAAAAGATGACGTTTGAAGATGCGTACAAAATGATAAAAGCTAAGCGGCCGGCAATACAACCAAATTCTGGGTTTAAAATACAGTTACAAAAAATGCAACCGGGCGAAATTATATAAAGAAGGTAGGAAAGGTACAGAAACTCTATGTGAAAGCGATGTGACTATATCTTTGTATTCTATCACAACAGTACTTTTCACTACATAGTATAAAACAAAGTCGCTTTCTCTGTCTGTCCCTATATCCCTATGTATGCTTAAATTTTTAAAACTACGCAACGGATTTTGATGCGGTTTTCTTTACTAAATAGATTGATTCTTGAGGAAGGTTTTAGTATATAAAAAAAATCCGATATTCTAACGGGAACAAAAGCTACACGGGTGAACCGCGGACAGGTCGCTAGTATTTTATAAAAGTGAGCTACTGCTACCACGGCTTTCTTTGTTTGAAACAATTGTCATGTTTTTTTTAATGCCTGGCCCACTGTTTACAGCAAAATTTTATATTTTAAAATTATTTTGGTACGCTTTTTATATTTTTATCTTAAACTTAACTTAGTTTACTCAATCAGTTGAATATATATATATTTTTAATTGACGACTGGATAGAGAAGCCTAAATAAGGAAATACATAAAAAGGAATTCATGAATTTTGCGACTTTTGGTGGGTATTTTTTGTGCGTACACATTAGGTGTTTTCTACGAAACTAAGAACATAGTAATCTAAATTAGTTACTCTGAATTCTGAGCTACGTTTTCCGCCGGGACATTTTACTGAGTACGTCATGGCGCTATTGTATAATTCTGACATCTCATCTATAGGTTTTGACACTTAAATAAAGTGTATCCAGGCCGAAACGCCTTAGCGCTATCATGACTATAACTTGTATTTCCAAAATTCTAAGAACTAATGTTTTAAACACCGAATCGAGCACGCCTAATGTTTCAAATGTCAATATCAAAAGTCACAAAATAATTGCATTTTTTGTACCTGGCACACAATACAGTTTATTCAGCCTGCTTTATGACGTCATCACTTCGAAAAAAGTTTAAGGTGAAATGTAAATTCTAAGACAATTAAAATATTTTACTTATTGAATTTATGTTTAAAGTTAAGTAATATAAATGCCGAAGAAATATACTACAACTCAAGCTCTTTTGAAGATATAGCACGAAAATTTACTATTAATGAATTGTCAATTTTATTGTTAACGTGCCAAACAACTGTGTGTATACAGATAATATAGATTTGTTGTGAATTTTTTTATTGATTTTGTTATTACATAATCAGTTTTTACCTGCATCTACTACGTAACAATTGTTGTGTGTTGATAGCAAGAAGCCACGTTTGATGCAATCGCGCATATAACTTTTTTTTTATATCATAAGACAGCAAACAAGCAGATGGGTCTCCTGATGGAAAGAGTCAATATCGCCTATAGACACCAAAGGTGTTAGTGGTGCGTTGCTATCTTGTGGCGAGGTCTAATGTCACAGGCATAAGTTTACCGGCTACCTTACTCTCCAAACTGGAACATGACAGTGATAAGCACTGGCGATATAGCGACAGAAATAGGTTAGGCGGAGACGTTGCAGAACTCAACCTTGCAGTCACATTATTGAGCATACGTGTCACTTGCATAATCTTCCCGGCTGCCGACATTGCATAAGTTATTGAAGACTGGAATCGTTTTGTTAATTGTGATGCACTTGCGATGATCGAAATCGCAATGCTGCCCCAAGCGACGGTTGACTTAGTACAATTTGCGATGGACCATAACGCGTACCACGGGGTCCGCATGCGGGAAGCAGTTTTCATTAGTTGTTAGCGTCCGCATGCGAGGTGCGAAAGAACCTGAATAGAATTTAATTTGGCAGTTGGCTTTGAGAGAAATGACATAAGTTGACGTCGGTACCGACAAGCAGTGGATCAATAATTATTGACAGGTGGAGTAATTTTGGATGTTTGTGGTCTATTAAAACAGAAATTACTACCGTCTTCGAATCAGTTTTGTTCTCGCATAGCGTAAATAGGTAATTAAATTAACTCGTGACAGAGACGTGTGAGTAAACTGCAGCTATTTGATTGATTACGTCTAACTCTAATTACTGAGGTGTATGAGAAGGAACGGGAATCCCAAATGCTTTGTATCGATCGAGTTATCGACTGGCTAATTTCATTTGTCGTTAGTCCGAATACGGTGAGCCCCTGCACGCATTGAATCGTCCCATGAATTTCGTTGGTTGGTAACGACCGATTCATCGACTAATGAAAATGTGCCGTAATGGTGTGTTGCTGTGACAGGAGGGTAATGCTCCATACATAAATTAGCAAACTGCACAGCACAACAGAAGGTCGTTAAATTAGAGTAGCTGCGATGCGAATGTCTTTGACACCCTCCATACCTCTCGTAAAGAGTATTATATTCTTTGCTCCATACTCTCTGAATCTTGCTCCAACCACTTTTTCGCGGTTTTGTATTTTTTTTTTTGCAAGAGCTAATTAATTCAAGTTCGATGAGGCAGTCTAAACCGGCTTCAAAAGTTTTTAATACTTGCATTTTCCATGCGACATTAATAGACTACCAATTTCATTTCCTAACTCCTAAGCGGTCATTTTCTGAGCGAGTCATCGTAGGATGTAGTTGGTGGCACGTTTAGCCTTCGCCCCGCTCTTACTATGTATCTATCATTAGCTATCTCACACCAATATAAAAATACTAGCTGACCCGGCAAACGTTGTTTTGCTATATAAATAACATATAAACTAATATATAAACTGGATTACAAGTATTTTTTATATCATAAGATAGCAAACAAGCAGATAGGTCTCCTGATGGAAAGAGTCAACCATCGCCTATAAACACTAAAGATGTTAATGGTGCGTTGCTATCTTGTGGTGAGGTCTAATGCCACATAGGTATATAAGTTTACCGGCTACCTTATCCTCCAAACCGGAACACGACAGCGACAAGCACTGGACAAGTACCAGACCCGGGCGAGACAATGCAGAACTCTACCACCTAGTAGCCACGATGGTAGTGACTCGATAGCCAATCGGTCGCCTTTTACGACCTGCCTGGCAGAACGGCAGTTGGCCTATTCTTCAAAGGAGGCTGGGACCAACACGGCGGAGAGGCATGTGCGTATTAAATAAAAAGTTAAAAATATTTTAACAAAACTTTATTCACTAATAAATACGGCATTTAATACAAAATCATGACGCAATTATACACCTTTATAATGAAGCACGAATATCATATGGGAAACTTAAGTATATGTGTAGAAAATGTAGCACCAACATCATAAGTACAGGAATACATTTACATGTCAAGACCCTGTAACTCGAAATTTACGCGGCTTGTAATTTAGGCCAATTTTATCGAACACGGGCCATTATGATGCCTGAGGCGTACCTGAGTTACCTCTACACCACGTTAATGTAAAATCTTTCCCAAAATAATTTTGCAATAAGCATAGAGCTTGATATTACCATAGACTAGTAAGTATAATTATTATACTTACTAGTCTATGGTAATATCAAGCTCTATGCTCACCCTTGAACTCTATTCATCCAAAATATCAATTCGGGGTACGGGTTTATTTATAAAATAATGTAACTGTAATCGCGCACAATACCACAAGTCCTGTAAATTTCGAGAAACAGATTTTTTTGGCATTTAACATTGGATATAAAAATTTTGACAATAATGTAGATTATGAAAAAACAAATTTTTACCAGTGTCTTCTTCACGAAAGCCTACCGAGAGACCGTCGGCATAACTTTAATTCTGTACGCTGTAAACATTTTCCGAAGTTACGTGATTTTTTTTTTATTTTGGCCCGACGTCTTTTTGGCCGGACTTTTTGTATTTAAAGTATAATAATTAATGCCACAGACAGTCTTACAAAGCAGTTACATGACTCCGTTTTTGGGAGTTTAAGCCCTGAAAAGGGTCACAGGTATAGCGGGGATATGTACCTCGTATTTGTGCGTGAGCAGTCATATAAACTTAGAAATCCGGCTATTAGTTTTTTTTTTGTTTCATAATCTAGCGCTATACGACTATATAAATGCCTGGTCTAGTCCAACAATACCTAATAATAGAGCTGTGTGAGGATATCTAGGAGTTAAATTTCTAAATTTTAAACATACTTGGATATAGATACAAAAATATTGTAAACTAATTTTAAGGTAAAATTGTTGCAAGTTTTGAAGTTAAAAGAGAACGAATCCTAGAAATTTCGTAACTAATTAGGTTAAAAAGTTTAACATTTAAAAAAAGCAAGGCGGAAAAGTTATAACTTTCTTACATATCAAGTCTCTATATTTAAATCTTGCACGATCTAACGCAAAAACAGTTTTAGTTTACAAACTAGCATTTATAATCAATTTTAAAAATAGTAGCAATTAACAATTAAAATTGTGGCAATGTTGTTTCCATTAAGTCGCCTTTTAGTCATTTTTTAGTTTTTTTACACCAATATGGACGATAGAATGCCGTTTGTTGCCAGTTGTCATATTTTTTTTGGGCACATTTTTTATAATTTATACATAAGTCCGGTTTTTATAACGTATTGTGTTTGAGATGACGTATTCGATACACTAGATCTGCTAGATATATAACTCCGTGACTTACACTATTTTGTCATTCTGATCTTTGTCATTTTAAATAATTACCTAAATACTAAATAACATATAAATTGTAACACTTTATAAGAATCTTCAAAATAAAACCTAACTGGCATTTAACCCAAAAATGAATAAAATAAAATCTACAACTGAACAAGGTTTTATAATTAAGAAGTTACATACAATTATCTGCAGTTGATTTGGGTCGCGGTTAAAATCGAGTAGGAAATCGAATCATCGTAAACTAATTCTAAATATGTCAACTAAATCCAAATAAACGCTCCTTCCGTTTACTCATGTATGTTATTAATTTTTGGAAAACAACGTATTTTTTTGTCTTATGATTTAAGTTTAGAAAAAATATCCATTAACAAAAAGTAAATGGCTATCAAAAAACGACTACGAATAGACTGCGGAATATGCAGTTACAACTGTTTGAAAACAGTAATATTAAAACTGTAATATTGCAGCTGACTTACAGTTCAAAATCAAACCTACACACACAAGATTTATCATTTGAATAAAAAAAATTACACAAACTTTTTACAATTTTTTATGTAAAAGATTAACCATGTAGGTCTATGATTTCAAGTCGATACATCCCAGAAAAAGTGTCTTTTGTTTATTTACATTACAATAAATACTAGTAACTTACCTACATTAAACTAAGGTAATACATTAAGTACATTCATTTTATAATAATATATAATTGGTATTTTAAACTGGATTCATGGCAAAAATAATTTTAATTCGTACATGTAAGTCAATCACTTACGAACATAATTTAATTTCCTAAATAATAAGAAATTTCATTCAGTACCTTTCACAATAGTGAAGTGTTAAGAATGCTCGGGAATTTTAAGCTATACATGATTTTTACAATATACTGACCGTTTTGGAGATTTAATAACATGTTCTACTAAAATACCTATGTAAAATAAATCCCAAATTCGTATCCAAAAATCTGGACCTCTAAAAATACTGAGATCTAAAATTAGACCATGTTCTGGTTACAATTTGTTCTAAATAAATTAACTAACCCAAAACACCCATCTTATTTTTAGTTTAGTTTAGATAGTATTATTAGGTAGCAAACAAGCAGATGGCTCTAGCGTCGCCTATAGTCACCTCAGATGTTAATGATGCGGTGCTATCTGTGTGGTAAGATGACAATGTCACATGCGTATGTCTACCGGCTACCTTATCCTTCAAAACGCAGCACCACAGAAACAAATATTGCCGCTATTGCATTAGGAATAGTACCATATATCCGGCCGAGGATCTGCTACATAATAGTCACGGCGATAGTGAAACATAAGCCAATCGTTTGTATTTTACAAATTTCCGAAAACTCTGGAAAATCACACGGATATATAACTAACTAAACATCGTCAATTTAACATGTGAGTTACATTAAAAAGTCAATTAATTGCATATCAGATTTATAGTTTTGCTCTTTATTCGACAACTATTTTTATCACATAATACAGTAAACAATGTTTCACCGCCCCGATGGTTGAGTGGTTAACGACCCTGACTATGCAAATAACGGGGCTCGGGTTCGATCCCCGACGGGGACAAGCATTTGTGTGATGAGCATAAATGTTTGTATTTCCGGATTTGGATGTTTATTATGTATGTAAAAGTATTTATATATGTATTTCTATGTATTAGTATCGTTGACTAACACCCATAACACAAGCAAATAAATTGCTTACTTTCGGGTTAGATCAATAAGTGTAATTTGTCCCGTGAATATTTATATTTATATTATATTTTTTTATTATCTGTTAGTACCAAAAAAGTAAGAAAACATGATATTTTTACGTGCGAGTCATGATAGCCATTCCTTTTCTTGACGAAAATTTAAAATTTGCGATTCATGTTTTTTTTTTAAATTTTTACACCACGCAATGTAAACCGTACATTGATCAGTATTGTTGCGTCCGCGATACTCTCAAACTAGCCGTTTAAGTTGCGCGGCATAATACATTGCTTATTTTACATACATTGCTTACAAAATCCACAACCATGCGCTTTTGTCGGTACGTTTTGCCTCGCACTACTCCTTTGTGGAATCAATTACCCTCGGGGGTGTTTCCGAACGGACACGACTTGGGGACCTTCAAGAAACGAGCGTATTTATTCTTAAAAGGCCGGCAACGCAGCTGCAATACCCCCGGTATTGCAGATAGATGTTCATGGGCGGTGATGATCACTTACCATCAGGTGCACCACCTGCTCGTTTGCCCCCCTCTACTATAAAAAAATTACATTATGTTGTTAGAAAATCACCGTAGAGTATTAAATTAATCAAATTATACAAAGAACCGCCGAAAAATCCCACACAAATATCTAAGTTTCCGACTCAGATTCATGGTCCAAATCTATGGTTTCGATTTTAGATATACCAAAGAATATAATACTTTCTACGAGAGAGATATACCGCCCCTTACACCCCGTATATATTTATCTGTATTTTAATGCAGATAAATAAATCTATATTTATTAAAATGGTCTTTTTTTAATACAGTATTTTTTTAATCATTATGTCGGGTGTTTATGACAGAACAATATAAAACTTGTCATAATGATTAGAACCGTCATCTTTTATCCTCAAAAAGGGAGAAATATATGGAATTAACTGTACTTTTATATATAAAATTGACGTTTTATTGAAATATTATATTAAATTTATTCAGAAAAAAATTGTGACGGAGACTTGAGTCTAATATTAGATCTAAGTAATTTAAGAGGTCGAGATTTTTGTATTGAAACTTGGAACTTACTTTACATAAGTGTTTTTATTGGGATCATATATTTTTTCCAGAGTTCAATGTAAAATAGTGCTTTATTTTAAATTCTAAAACTATTATAACTAAGCTCCAAATTCCGGGTTCAATCAAATCGCAAACTTCTAAAAACCCTCTAAATATACGGTACTGTTTTCAGAGTTTTTGCTGCAATTTTTTGCTAAACCTACTTACATATCAAATTTCATGTTTCTACTCATACGAAGTGTCCCACAATTTTGATGATTGTGATCATTTATATTCAAATTCACATATCTTTAGTTAAAACGTTAAGAATAAGAGGGAAAGCACATCGAAACATTTTGAGAAACGCGTACTTTCTTGCTCTAGGAGCAAGAAAGTACGCGTTTCTCAAAATGTTCTTTGATTATTATTATATTTAAAGTCGATTCTCAGTAATAACTTTAAGTACATGTTATGCTACACTAAGCTTATGACGTTTATTACAAATATGATATTAAATTAGCAAATCACGAGTTGAATGTCCGGCACATAGAGAAATATTGTAACACTGATTGTGTTTATATAATTTTAGCTAACACAATATAATATTTTCTTTAAAATATTTGATACCCTATTGTATTACTTTAAAATCAGTTAAATTTAAATCATCTTGCTGTAAAGATGTCAAAGCAGCATTTAATATATTTCAGAAAGAAGACAGTAGTCAATGTCAGCTGTGGGAATTTCTCAACCGATCCGTCTATGTTACATAATATATTAACTATAACAACATACACAAAATAAGGCCATTATTATTTCATTAACTTTATAAAATATATCTTAAATGTTGTTATCAAATAACAATTTATTTGAGACCAAAATAATAATAAAATTTCAATACCCGGAATGTAAATTTTGAATCACAGCTTTTTAATCATTAATCAAATACAATAAGTTAAATCAATTAAAAAAATGACACTTCCAAAGAAAATATGGGACAAGAGGCTCTCTTGAGATCTTTTTAGTATTGTAAATAATAAATGGAGTTGTATATCAAAGCTCAATTTGGTTTCAAATGAAGTTGTATTATAAATCTTAGCTTTGCAAGCATCCCACTACATTAGGGATTTTGTTCTAAATCTCACGTTCATATTTTCCGACCTAAGATTATTCTACATGGCAAATCACCGCATGATCTAAGTGGGTTCGAAATTTCATATTTATCCAGCCATAAATACGAAGTAACTAGCATTAAATCAGCTTCACAAACGTTCGCATTTAACAATTTAGCATTTTCTAAGGGGGTCTTAATAAAAACAAAAATATAGCTTATATAATGTTTCCATAACGCCTAAATAAGGCCTTCCAAAAGAGGTAATCAAAAATTTACTTTGTTCTGCACGTCTAACCAAAGACATCAAGCCAAAAACCCATATGATTTATTGGACTATATATTTAAAATTTTTCGAATGTTTACTTTACTCCATAAGGCATAAACTCATCCACTTTTTGATGTCAAAGTGATGAATGACTTATGATATGTACGTAATTTACAAATCATTAGTCCATCGACTGTTATGGGCATCGCATCCATCTCAATAACTAAACAAATAGCTCAGGAAACATTGCCGAAATACACGTATACTAAATAAAGAGTATTTTGAAATGATCTTATGCAGCTTCTTATGAACGTGATATTTAATACGCGATACTCAGCGAAGCAGAACTTTGTTTTCGGAATACTCAGCTATCATAAAAATAAATCTTGATAGTGTTACTGTGACAAAAAGTGGAGTCTTCACATTTGTGACTGTGTCCATTTAAATAAATAAATAAATATTCACGGGACAAATTACATTTACTGATACTAACCCTAAAGTAAGCAAATTATTTCCTTTGCGAACAAAATATATATTTGATTACTAATTATTGTAGATAGAGGGTAGGTTCGAATTTTGAGCAAAACCAAATTTAGTGTTGTGATATCTAAGATTAAATAACGCGTTGTCTATAGCAACATTTGAAATACAAGCTTTCAAGATTTATTTTTTACAGCAGGCCGCCGCGCAGACTGCTGCATGATAACTATGAGTACTTCCTCCAAAATAAAAAGAATTGTGATAAATCTGAATATATAAGTATTAAATTCATTAAAAAACGATGACTAGTGATTTCCATCGTCGTATTATTTCTAGTGATAACCGGAAGCGAAAGCTTAACGGGCCGTTACAAGGTGGTAGTAACCGAGCACACGCCAGGCTTCAAGCTGCTACTGAGATTTATACCAAATTGGTGGAAATCCGTTTATCCGTTTCGGCGTGAAAAACTTACAAATATACACACTCGTAACTATGTTATGTAGCTTATTTTATGTTTTATTTATGTTGTATGTTTTATTCAATTTTTACAGCGAAAAGTAGATATTCATATAAACTTTTGTACCGTTTTGATTATACACGCTACAAATACAATATATCAGCACAAATATTAGTTATATTCACCTTTAAGCTTTCGTAGTTTTCAAACTTAATAAAAGTTAGATAACAAAGAATTTTTGCCGCAATTAGCGTTTTAACATCTATACTAATATAAAATTGTAATTTGTTTGTTTGGTTGTACGCGGTAATCTCGAAAAAAGCTGAACCGATTTAAATAATTCTTTTTAAGTTGGATAGCCTGTTTATCGAGGAAGGTTATTGGCTATATATATATTAGGCTATACAACATCATGCTACGACCAGTAGGAGCGGAGTAAACAGCTAGTTCTTGATACGTTGGCACCGTTACAAGCCCGAGGGCAAATCAAGTCAATATTTAAAAACTAACCACGTCAAAACCATTTTTAATCACTTAAGTATGTTAGTGCGCTTATACAAAAATTGACCAGCACTCAGTCTTCAACCTGTTTAAATCTCAATATAAGTTAAATCTCCACAATATACAGCTAAAACTATAACAACTAAATCATTATATCGTTAACTCTCAACAATAAAAGATATATTCTTATAAACGTAAAAATACCTTGTACTATTTATTCAATATTAAGAAGGTACTCTTAAAAATCCTTTATGTTTAATACTAAATAGAAAAAATACACTTATTCATAAAACTGGATAATACAATGTGTAATATAATAACGAAATAAAGCGACAAATATATCAGTGGCTTTCATTAAACTTTTACTTACAATAACGAGTACATTAAAGTCATGAATTTTACTTTTATTCGGTACAGTACGTTTGTCCGAAATAAACACGTACGAATAATGTCTGTTCGAATGAAAATTAAAGTTTCATCGATAGAAAAAATATATCGAATGGCAGGTGCGGTCCACTTATGCGTATACACATATGTTGCTGCAATGTGATATGAAATGTAACATCAGCCTTCGGCGTATCCTTGATTCTGCCCGTGGGCGTACCCAAGTCCTGGGCCGGGGGGTGGGGGGAAGCATAATAAATAGTGACCGACCGAAAGTGGATTTTCAGCCAAAACCGGAACTGAAACTTCAGCTTGCTCGAGTTCCGGCCGAAACTGGAACCTAAGGTATTAAGATTATATTTTTATCGACGACAGTAGATGGTTAGAAGCAAGGTTAACAAGTTTCAGGGGAGGGGCAGCTGCCTCTCCCTGCCTCGGTACGCCCATATTTCCGTTTTTTGTATTCGTCCGAAAAAGCAACGGAATCAAGGATAGCTCCGCGAGCGACTTGAAATGATCGTAGCGTGCACGGAAATTGCATAGTTCGCACGCACATACGCCCAAACTATGAACATTTTTACGTTGTGTGTTACCTTTCATGATATACTGCGTCAATATGGACGTTAAATTCTATTACATGTTACATTCCATGTTGCGTTGCAACAATCTATGCCTACTCGCCTTTAGAATAAACAGCGTGTAAAATGTCGCGTAGATTTGACAAATAAAAATTAAAATCTCCTTTCTATCGCGAGAAAACATTCATTGTGGGATACATATTCGAATAAGCGAGATATAAGTACTTCTTATTGGTCAAATCCCTCTTCTTTCACGCGCTACATATCACAAGCGGGCACGACGTTTAAAATTTTACTTGCAAGGATATCAGTATAACACAAGTTATTACAAATACTAAAATATTGTATCTACGTATTCAACCAAGCACATACAATGGCTCAATTGATGATTGTCTGATTGACACTTTCAGGTAGTTATTCACATGATTTCTTGATCGACCGTTCATTTGAACAAACTTTATTCGGTCAAATGACCCTTGAAAAGTCTTGCACCTGACACAGTTCTTGAGCGTTCGCCCGCGGAGTGGGGATCGCTTTGCACACGCCAAAATAGACCGTATTGCGGATGTTGTACGTTATACTATTTACTTCTGCACAAGTCAAGGTCAACGTTCAAGAAACATGCCAGCAACTCTACCAAAATATTTTCTTACTTGAAAAATAGTTATAATTGCATTAATATTTTGTGGCACATTAATATTAAAAATGCATATAGTTGATAGAAACTAGTAAAAACTTTTTCAAAGGAGTTAAGTACAATTCTAAAAACAATCTCAGTAATATATCACGATACCGTTTATTTTATTTATTACAAAAATTTGAAGCTTGCAAAGGTAAGCATACATCCACATTATATTTAAAAAAAAAGGTAAATGTCTGAAGTCTTTTGGACGGCTTATATTGAAATAATGCATATTAGTCTAAAAAGTTTCTATTTTTTTTTTTGAAAACAAGTAATGTTAAAAATGTTTTTATATATTAAAAAACTCTATGTCGCATTTGGTAATACAAAGAATACTTTTGAAGTATTTGCGAGATGGCGCTCCAAACACGAACATGACTCGGAATTAGAATGACAAATCATAAAATAGAATGTACCCTGGCTAAGATGGGTCGCTGGTGTAAAAATCCAGCTGTATCGACATTTTTCCTTTGCCAAAAATCACACTTTTGTAAAACAAAGTTTTAAAAATTTGATCTTTTAACTTTCACATATTAAAGCATCATGTGGGTTTGCAACTAAAGAAAATAAATAGCTAAAAGTCATGATGATGCGTTAATTATTAAAAAAAATTGAATTAAAAGAAGTGTAATTTCAAAAGTAATTAATTAATAGCCTAAGGAATCAAATGTTTAGTAAAAAAATATATGCTAAATGTTTAATACACTTAAGCTAATGAGGAAGAAATCTACATCAACAATGAGTTTTTGCTCGTGCGTTAAATATCTTGTGTCGCATATCTAAGGTTACATTTCTTGTGTTTAATGAGGTACAAATTTTATTAAAGAATATTTGCAGATTCCGTCAAATATTCGTGTTTGGATCTAGTTAAGACTAGTACAAGGCAGTGAAAGCTTAAAAATTAAGTACATTTCCTTATAAAATAAGTACATCGGCGCTAAAGGACGGAACACACTAACTTAAGCAAATTCGGATTTTGTTAATTTTTACAAAGTATTGTCTAAGGTCCGGCCTTAGTTAATCTCCCTAATCTTGTTTTCTAATAAAATTAATATTCTTTGCAATATTATTTAATATTTAATAATGACAATGTGGGGATATTAGACGACAATCGTATTGCATTTCGATACATTACTCATTCATTACAAAACGTATAACGCATATACATAAAACATAATAATTTCATTAGAAAACTCGATAAGTGCAGGTCAACCGACGCCGGATCTTTTACTACATATATTATATATTAGGCTCGGCGCAGACGGGTCACGCGTTTATGTTAAAAATCTCACTACCTGAAGCTGTAGATTACTCAACAGCGGAAGCGCGCGACAGTTTTTGGTTATTGGTCGTTGAAACAGGTTTTATATTTGTGATTATTCAGGTTGTATTTCCTCTATAGCACACGTGCAATGTATCAGTTTAAATTATCAGTTTGTTTCTACAAGTTCTAAGTTGGATAGGTGGGTTATCACGCGAGTGACGGTGTTCTCCAGTCGGCAATGGCCATATGAATCAGAAAGCGGCGTCTGGTGGGCTTTAGCAACTAAAGTCGGGTTGTACCAGATGAAGTTAGGGATATGTATTCCTAGCCTGTGCAAGTCAAAGGAAAAAAAATCAAACATTATTAGTCTAGAGTAGGTTGTCAAAGAGGTACTCAATGTGCACAGTACAGCAGTGGCGAGTAGAGATATATAACTCACAGTGAATAAATCACTGTGATTAAAGTGACCGCTGTGATCAGTCAACAAGTACGTTCCAACAGTAAGGTAGGTAGGTATGCCGTTCCGGAACGTTCAGCATTCCGTGTCACTCACACACGCCTACGCTCCTCCATTTTTTAAAATCTGTGAAAAATACGGCTAAATGGAATTACGTAACTTGGAAGACAAGTGTGACTTCTGAATAGTGAGCCTAATTGTGATCGGAGTGATAACTGTGACGATATCGATAACAACCTTACCTAATGAAAGGATTTTTTAACCTAGATAATATGTATTGTGCTGAGCATGATCGATGTGACAGTCACGATTATTTTTTAACGCTATTTTCTTGTCACGTGAACGACAGTCACGGCGAATGAAAAGTAACGATTTTGCTCATGTCTAGTGGCGAGGGGTGCAAGTCTGAAAAAAGGAAGACAGTGCAGAAATTTCTTATTTCTTCATCACCGTCATCAATGTTTCTTTGGTGAATAAAGATCCACTGTTACTATATATGAATTACTAGCTGCATCCTACAGCCCACTGCAGGTTTAAAAAGGTCCCGAAACTCGGTGGCGGTATTTTTTGGCTGTAACGATCGATCCGTGTGCGCTGAGCCTTATAGTCAAAAATACCGTGAGCGTCTGGTTTGCACTTCCCTTCTAAAAGAAGTCCAACATAACATGTATTACTGCCACACTCGGAAACGGTTAATGATTATTCAAATAATTTACAAAAAAATTGGTTTATTTCAAAAACGTAGCAAATGTGGCAAAAATGCAAAAAGCTAATTTGTTTTCTTTTAAAGCTCTTTAATAAAAAATAGTTGATAAATCATTAATTATACTCCAAATAGTTTTTTTTGGAGGTACATATATTGAGAAATACTAAATATTGAAAAACAGGTGTAATTTTTAACCTTCATGTTTGTCGCTTTAAAGCAGTGGTTCTTAACCTGTTGTCCCTGGAAACACCAGAAGTGTTGCGGTAGTGGGATTACATTGATAGATAACACTTTATTTATTTACTTTGTGTGTGCACTATCTGATCATCATCACGAAAAGGATAAAAACCGCTCCTTTAAACAATAATTTCCAATATTTAACAGTCTTCACAGGCATATGCCGCTAAAGAAAAAAGTACGTTTCTCAAAATTGCAATATTTTTAAAAACCTTCATTGTCCGAGTGTGGTCACTGGATATCGTCTGAATTGTCCTGCATTTATTGTGCATGAGGCAGTATCTTTGACTATTCTATAAGTATATACATAACCTATTCGTATTAATAAAAAACCTTAAAAGCTTTTAAGGGTAAGACCTCTCGCTGGTAGACTGTTCGCTTTGGCAGGGGCGTCTCTTGCTTGAGAATGAGCCACTGCAATACTGAGGCATTGTACCCATTCCTCCGCGTTTTTACCGTCTTTCGGCTTCAAAATCAAGGTTTGATCTCCCGTGAATATCTCAAATGCTTTGGGAATATTTCGAGCACCTCTTGAGACCTTTACTGATCGGATTTGATTTATGTCTATGCTTTCTCCACCACTCTGAAATAAAAAATGACAGAAAAGAGAATGGATTTTAAGTATATTAATAAAATAAATAAAATGTAACTGACCGCAACAAAAAGGTTGTATTTTGAAGTTAAAGTTTTATTTATTTATTTAAATTCATGCGCAAAAAAATGTACAAAGGTTAAGCTTAACGCCTAAGGGCATTCTATCCTTGCCTACCTCATGTTATATTACATATATATATATATATATATATATATATATATATATATATATATATATATATATATATATATATATATATATAGTAAAAAAAGTATCTTCACGCCCATATCCCCGAAGGGGTAGGCAGAGGTACAATAAGTGCAACCAGGATTAGCCGAAGCTACTTGGTCCCACAAATGTGATAGGTGCCAAGCCTATCGCCAATTGGATACTTTCCAATCACAAGTTGCCCGGGATCGGAAAGTGCCCGGTTGGCGATAGGCTTGCCACCTATCACATTTGTGGGACCAAGTATCTTCGGCTAATCGTGGGTGCACTTGTTGTACCTCTGCCTACCCCTTCGGGGATATGGGCGTGAAGATACTTTTCTTTTTAAATTCGCTCCAGCTTTTGGACCATGTAGTGTCGCATCTACCATTATCCATGCCATCACTACTCCGAGTGGCTATTGAGATATTGATGTTCGAGGACTCCAAAAAAAAACTTAATTACACTTTTGTTCGACTCAGGGATCGAGTCTAAGACATTATGATCTGCGCCAAATAGGTTCACCCCAAATCTATCAGTCACATAAATCCCATATGATCTATCACGATTCCACTTCAAGCCGAGGTCCGGTCTCTTAGGGCAAAGAGAGTACAGCCCCCCAATTAATTAATTATAAAAAAAATTATAAACTGTTTGAGTAATTAGTCCCGTGACTTAGCCCCACGGTCCCGTTGAAGCACTGCAGCTTGAGCCAGCAGAAATTCAATAATTCCGAAAAAAAAAATACAGATACTAAGGCCAGCAGCAATTCAATAATTCCGAAAAAAAATACAGATACTAAGGCCAGCAGCAATTCAATAATTCCGAAAAAAAATACACATACTAAGGCCAGCAGCAATTCAATAATTCCGAAAAAAATACAGATACTAAGGCCAGCAGCAATTCAATAATTCCGAAAAAAATATAAAAAATGCTCACAGATCCCTTGCAGGAGAGGTGTGCCCCGGAGAGCGTGAAGTAGCGCGTGCGCCAGCGGCGGAAGAGGCGCCAGCGGCCCTTCTTCTCCTTGAGCTGTCCCTCGATGACGGGCTCGCCGTCGGCCAGGAAGCCGCCCGCGCGCTCGGGGTGCGTGCACAGGAAGCAGCCCCACGTGGCCTGCGTGGGCGGCACCGCGGCCCCGTCACTGCGCGACACCGACACCTCGAACACGTCGAAGAAACCCGCCGCGCGCAACTCGTTCACCAACATCTCTTGCTCCTGAAATGAACGAATCAATTATAAATTTGCCTTGAACACGGTTATAGGGCAGGCGTACTTTAAGATTATAATCACAGATCTCGTGTTCCACCACTTGGACGGCATACAAGAATATCTTACTTAATATTAAAATAATCTGCTGCTTAATTAAATACTTCTAAACTTGAATAAAGTTTACATAATTACGCTTAAAGTTTACATTTAATATAGACATGGATCATTTAACAGTTAACATATTAAATTTCGTACTATTTTTTTTAACAATTAACAACTGTTATTTATATTGGCAAATACTGTTAAAAATTACCAATAACTTCATATAGGATAATAATGTTTTGAAAAATATTTGAGCTACCTTGATTCATGATAATAATAACTGTTAAAAATTGTAAAACTACTCCAGAGGACCTTTTTTTTTGCTCGCTAACTCGACGGCTTTGCGTTTTTGCTGCTTCTAATAAATAATATATAGCTGCTACTTCTGATATAATATAACATAAATAAATAACTGTTAAATATTAATTAATTTTAACAACATACCAGTTAACCTAATTTAACAATAATTTCCATGCCTAATTTAATATCATCACTTAATTTACCAACCACCACCACCACCTTTGAACTCATTAAATCAGATGTAAACAGTAGAACAAGATAGGGCTTGATCGTGAAAGGTCAATCGAAGTCTATCATAACTTTCTTGTTGACTTAAATGACATCGAAAGTTATAAAAAAATCATAGCATGAAATTTTTCTCGCGTTACATTTACGCTCTCGTAACATAAAAAATTTTCAATTTACCGCCAAATCTTAAAACAAATGCGTGAAATACATACTCAATAATATTGGCAAAAGTTACATTTTCAAAATTTTAAATTATTTTTATTATATTGGAAAAACAACAAAGAATAATATTGATTATATTGATTACAAGTGGCCAGTTCTAAAATCCTTCAGTTTAACCACGGAATCACGTTTTCTGTGAGTTTAACCCACGTAATAATTAGCTGATCTGACTAATAAGCAATAATAAAAGGTGAAATTAATTAAATTTGCTATTATCCGCGAACTATTCTATGTATCCTCCGTGATGGTACCGAAAAGAGAGACGTCGGTTTAATAAATGGATAGGACTCACCGATGGTTCCGATCAAATGAAGACCCCCAGGCACACTTATCCGCCCACATCCACCACACTTTTACAACCACGACCACGCCGGCACCAATCACAAAAGCACAAAATTCATGTACGTACTCAACGCACGTTTCACTTCGAAACCGAAGCATCTTTAGGAGAAACGAACACTACCTCATTCTACGCGAGTGTAAGTAATACTATAATAATAATAATAAGCAATAAATATTCAAAAGTAACGAGTTTATCAATAAGGTCTATCTTAGGTCTAGGGAGGTGCCGCGGCCGGTGAGGAATGAGAGGAAAGTGTTGTTCTCACACGTAAGGTCCGGGAAGGCGTTGGTGAGGAGCGTAAGATGTTGTTCTCGCACTTGAGGTTGTGAAGTACCTTGGGTTCGGGGAAGGTGTTGGTTAGGAGCGTGAGAACGGTGTTGTTCTCGCATTTGAATCTGTGTAGTACCTTGGGCCCGGGGAAGGCGCTGGTGACGAGCGTGAGGAAGGTCTTGTTCTCGCACTTGAGGATGTCCCAGCAGTGCTTGAGGCTGGCCACGGTGGGGTCGCGCGAGGAGAGCGCGGCGGCGTGGCGCGCCTGCAGCGCCAGGAACATGAGGTGGATCCACACGCGCGGCGCGCGCGTGCGCACCGAGAACGCGGCGCGCGCGTACAGGCAGTGCGGCCCGCGCCGCCCGCACGCGAACTGCAGCCGGGCCTGCTTCTTGGACCGCCGCTCTACACGCACACAAACACGCATACCTTGTGCTATAGCTTCTACGACACATTTTTATCTAAACCTTAAAAAATTGACCTAATTGCAAAGACAATGTGTTTGCCTATAGAATGTGTGTGTGCCATTGAGACGAACGGCCAAACAAAATGTTTGGCAGAAGGCCAGCTAGCTTTACCCTCGTGAGCCCTATAGAAACCATAAACGAGATAATGCCATGTCAATCATGATGATATATTTATACTTCTTAATCAGTGACAAAATATATTTATTGAATAAGGTGTTTAAGTCCAATTTCAATCAACGGCTGTGTCAATAAAATTGCAAATGTAATCCATTGTGGCTCTGCTTTGCGATTCGTTCATACACAGCTTTGCTCGGAGTTCATACACAGGAGAGCTTTGTTGCTTCAAGCACCTCGGTCATTTTAAAGAAACGAGTCAAGAACACTGTCACTTGCGACATGTACCACGTAATATCTCTCTCAGCTCGGTTACCTACTTTTTTATTTTTAATCATATGAGTTCGTTGTTAATATATCTTAACGAGAAAAATCTAAAACAGCACACACATTTTCATTTATTTTTTTATTAAAGTTTAATTTTTTTTATTAAAGTTATATATATATATATATATATATATATATATATATATATATATATATATATAGATATAAATTATTATTTATATGAATTAATTGTTGAAGTCCAGGGAAGGTTTAAAAGGTGAGAAAATATAGAAAAAAAAAAATAAGAGTAGTTAAAAAGGCAGAATAATGTTTGCCGGGTCAGCTAGTATATTTATAAGAAAAAACTTTAATAAAAAAATAAATGAAAATGTGTGTGCTGTTTTAGATATATATATATATACATATATATATATATATATATATATATATATATATATATATATATATATATATATATATATATATATATATATATATATATATATATATATATATATATATATATATATATATATATATATATATATATATATATTATGGTTTCCATTTTCGAAACACACTCCCTATTACGAATTTTATTTTAATACCCAAATCGTACAAGTCATTTTTAGTTAAAGCGTAGTTAATTCAATATATATAATTTAGAATAGCTTAACTACTTGAATATATAGATAATTTAAAATCGCTTCAAATATCTTGGACATTTTCTAGCCGTCGATATTAAATACGATATGGACGTTGAGATAGAGCACATTTGCAATTTGCCAACGCGACCGATTTTCGTTGTACTCGGTTTTAAGAAAATAAAACTAGTCTTAAAATTTTAATGTCAAAGGTTACATGGCCAATTTATATAACCAATCCATTCTAATATTTTAAATGCGAAAGTCTGTTTATCCGTCCATCCGTCTGTTTGTCTGTTACGCTTTGCTAATGTAGGGCGTCAGGAATGTTGCTAAATATCATACCGATTCGGTGGCGTGCACTCCTTAAATGCAATTAAGCAGTGCTTTACTTGCCATTCATGACTTTAATTAATCTATACATATAATAAAATCGTAGGAAGGTCAAAACTGTACATTGAATATTTTTTTAAATAATACTTGGGACGTGATCTACAATCGATACCGAAGCCAAAAATATAGTTTTTAGAATTCTTATCTGTTTGTCTGTTTATCTGTTTGTCCGTGGTTAAAATCAAAAAGTACTGCATGGATTTACTTCAAATTTTGCATGAATATTACTAATAGGTCGGGTCAACATATAGGCTACATATTATCACGCTATTACCTACAGGGGAGGAGCAGTGCGGAGTAAACGAAGTCCGCGCGGACGAAGTCGCAGGCAACAGCTAGTAGTAAATAAATGAATAAACAAAATATATTAATTAAAAAATGCCTAATATTTTTAATAGCACCTATTTGCAAGCACACAAGCATTATGTTTGCCAGGCGTTTGGCGACTCTAACTAAAGGCATGCGCCGTCGTCTCAGCGCAGTAGATTTGTTTGCATGTGTATAGTAATTTTTGTGTGTGTATTCAGTTCGCAAGCGCACACATCTATGAATTTCGTAAGCAGCGATGACGTAATCTACTGCCGCAGTCTGTACAGTTCGGCAATTATCGAGAGTAATCGTTGCGTATCAATGTTGTTAATGCGTATTATTCGACTAAAATTAATTGATGGAAATCTAATAAATCATGGTTGTATATTATGTATTTTTGTTTAGTAAGGTTTTATTTGTTTAAATAGGAGAAATATATTTGTTTTAAGAAGCCATTTGCTTTTTTTCGTATGATAAGCATTGTTTATTATTTTGTTTGCGTCATATATTTATTATTAGTTTTCTTAGAAGATTTTTCATTTTAACATTTGAAAAATTGTACATTTAAGTTTATTACTGAGTTTCTATAATAATTGTAGTGATTTGCTTTTGCTAGTGCATTAATTGTAGATTTTTTTAAATGTTATTTGATTGTGAAGTTCGTGTTGAAAATGTGTGTTTATTAAAAATTAAAAATAACAGATTCTCACAATTGTCATTCAGTGAAAAGATTCAAATTGTGTCTAAAGGTAGGTATGTACCCGAGTTACAATTAAACCAGCAAAAAGTAAATGTAACTCGGAAGTTTCATGTTAAAAGTTATGGAGCGTATAACTGGCTCTCTGAATCGGGATATTGTTGCCGTAGAAGATATACATGAATAGTAGTACACCTAAGACTTGTTCTGTTGTCATGGTTTCCGACTTAGATATCCGTAGCGTGGCTGTGGCTATGCTAAAAATTTATATAAAAAAGTTTTTATGACCAAGTACCCCTGCGCATAGTGCATACCCAGTGTCATAACCTTATGCACGCCGCTGTACCGATTGTTTTATACCACAACACGTAAAAAACCTGAAGCCCAAGTTTACAGACTGCAAGGTAGTCACACATCATTCTAAAACGTGATTAAATAAAAAACCTACGCTCGCTATAAGAAAAGGCGATTTATTTATTTTGTAAAAACATTTAAGTTTCACATTGTCATTTTTTTTATATTTATGCCACTAATATTATGTAAACCGTTTTTATTTTTACTAAATATTACCTTCGATAGTACATTTTGCTGGTGGTGGAATCCTAAGTGATACATTGTCCATATACGCCTTAATTTTGTCCAAATGCTTTTCACAAAAGTGCTGTACTGTATCCCTCATCGGATACGGTTCAAACACACTGATCCGGTGATTGGATGTTGAATTACTCGAATTGATCATAGTGACGCTAGTGTTGTTCGCTCGTCGTGACGTCACAGTGACTGGGCCGACATTAATCGAGTTGGTTTCGATTGTCCCGGAAGTTTGGCTGATTGTTCCGGTGTTAGGTGAGGATGTGATGACTGACACTTGTCCCGCGGCATTGTTCGAGTGTTGTATGGATACTGAGGTAGGTGGGAGGACATCGGTGGATTTACCCGGGATCAGCGGACTCACGGATATTGACTGGGGTTGGGGAGGTCCAGATATTATTGTGGGTCCTGTATTCTGTAACAAATAGTAATAATATAATAATATCGCTGGATAAATTACATAAGTTGACCTAACCCCCAAAGTAAGTAAACAATTTGTGTACGGGCTACCAGTTAGTAACCTGTACACGTAGTTACTTGTAGTTTGAGAAGTCGACAAATGAAGTAAGTCAAATTGGTTGATACGCGATGTTTATTATAATCGTTAAGTTAAACGACTCGCGGTCGCCGTGACTGTATCGCCTCTGTTTATTAATGCCTTATCGGCCCTTTTTATATCACCAATGTACGTAACCGTACAATTTGTTTTGTAAAAGGTGTTAGTCAATAAAATCAATAAATAGAAATACTTACATATATAAATACTCAAATATATTTAATAAACACCTAAACCCAGAAATACAAACAATCTATGCTCATCACACAAATACCTGTCAGTGTCAAGAATCGAACCCGAGCCCCATTTATTACGTAGCCAGGGTCACTAATCATTCGACTAAGTAGAAAGCAAATATTTTCATTTTAGTGTCATTGATATTCTTGTCACCTACATAACTAAATACTAAGTTCCAATCCTATAATTTTCCCATGGACTTAGCAAAAAAAATGTGGGATTGGAAATCATGGGATTTATTCTTTTTGATAACAATTAGACTATGTTTCCCCCTGCTAGATATTGCGTCAAAGATGAGCGTGGTTCAAATTGGACATTAATAATGACAATTTGATAAGTTCTACGAGGATTCATCGGAATAGAGTAACACATCTATTATCTGCTGCTTTATTATCAGTATGAGAAGGTAACAAGTGAATTTGAACCTAAAACTTAACATCTCAACTTTTCATCAAAATTATTCAAATTTCATCAAAATTATTCAAACTTTCGTGAGACATTATAGACTAAATAATTAAAATCGGCTACACTCACGTTTAATCGGCGTAGGTTCCAAATAGTTTTGGACCTATCGGACCTTTCGGAGGTCCTTCGTCAAGGTGAGTCGGACGTTCGTTTGGTAGCGACTCGTTTCGAGCTGCGGGCTGCATGCTGCGCGCGGTTCGATGGAATCGGGTGTGTGAGGAGCGACGTTTACGATGATGGCGTACACAGTGTGACGTGTGAGTGGTGCACCGACCACACAGCCTATAGACGGCTAATGTTTGATTTTCCGTATTGAATGCATTCTGGCAACTAGCTGAGGTATGACGAAGTGGGGTTGCAACGCCGTAATTGGCTAACTCAAGGCCACAGTGAAAGATAGTAATGTACAGAGCATCTGATTGGTCGACACTGATTACTCAATCACTACTCATTGGCGCGTGGACATTTACATCGGAACTATAAGTCAGATGTGTTGACACAAGTCATTCGTCTATTATTAGGTGTCTATGGGCTGTGTGGTCGGTGGAGTGGTGGTATTCAACATGAGCGTAGCCGTTTTTAATCATTTAATCTCAACCTTGGATAGCGACGCGAAAATTAGAATATTTGGTGTATGAAAATGTTATTCAAATACATCCTATTTGAATGACATTTCCATACAACAAAGAGTTATACGTGCTCTCAAAAGCATGTAGATGTTGATAGACCAGCAATCCCAGGCTGGTACTGAGTTTTTTTAAATTTCCGGAATAAAATCTTTGCCCGACTCAGATATTTTTGACCCGAAGAGGCTTTATGAGGTCCCGGGATGAACTAGCTGTTAATTTTTGGAATTGATCATCAGTCGGCTTTAATATCAAATATTTGTCGAAAAAGAAGATTGGTATATGTTTGACTCACGGTGTTGGCGGCGATGAGTATGTTGTGGTGCGGGCGCGCGCGCGGCGCCAGCGGCGGCGACAGCGTGCTCACCGTCACCGCGCCGCCGCCCACCGCCGCGCCACCACCACCCACCACCGCGCCGCCACCACCCACCACCGCGCCACCACCCACCGTCGTGCCACCACTGCCAGCTTTCGATACTTTTACCCCTATACGAAAACCACAACACTAATATTTTAAAATTTTGCCGATTGTAATATTTCTAAGGCCAACTTGCACCTATTTAAATGCTTTTTAAGTTAACGTAAACATAATAAATGGCATTTCATATTGAATAATTTTTCAATATGAAATGCCATTTATTGTGTTTACATTCCCCACGTATATCTCAAAAACTATTGAATTAATTTTGTTGAAACTTGGACTGTTCCCTAAGTTGAAACATACCTGATGTAATAAAAAAATAATTATCTCCATATAGCTTTCAATTCCCGACAAATTCATGGACAAACATACAAACATAGATACACTTACGAAATTTAGTAGGTACATGTGCGTGCTTGGACGCCAAAATAAATCATCATACTAAAATGTTAACAAATTCCATAACCTTACATACATATATGTGAAACTGATAACCTCCATTTTTCGTCAGATAAAAATATTTAAACAGTTTTGTGCAACCTCAACTGAGTGTCGAAACCGTGTTTGATTATTTTGACACTAAATATATTACTAAAGAATAGAATTCTAAAAAAGAAGAGTCAGTACTAACCGGAAATCATAACCTTACTAGCTGACCCGGCAAACGCTATTCTGCCTTTTTAACTACTCTAATTTTTTTTCTATATTTTCTCACCTTTTAAACCTTCATTGAACTTCAACAATCGGTTCAGCCGTTCTTAGTTATAGCAAGACTAACGAACAGCAATTGATATATATATATATATATATATATATATATATATATATATATATATATATATATATATATATATATATATATATATATATATATATATATATATATATATATATATATATATATATATATATATATATATATATATATATATATATATACATATACATATATATATATATATATATATATATATATATATATATATATATATATATATATATATATATATATATATATATATATAGGAATCGATTTATCAAGGTTCCAGGTCCAACAAAAGCTCAGTTCCCAAGATATAGGTATGTGAAAAACCGAGCAAAGCTCAACCAGACAACCAACCGGTCAACCAGATATTATACATATTTATTGTTATAAAAAAAGTATCTTCACGCCTGTATCCCCGAAAAGGTAGGCAGAAGTACAACAAGTGCACCCACGGTTACTTGGTCCCACAATATGATAGGTGACAAGCCTATCGCCAACCGGGCACTTTATAATCCCGGACAATGTTGTTTTTATCAGAAAACTGAAAAAACACATTTTTAAACTGCCCGACCCAGGAATCGAACCCGGGACCTCATGTGGTCAACTCCGACACCGGACCACTACACCACAGAGGCGATTTATTAGATTATTGTTATAATTAACGTAAATTTGTTTGCAACTCACATTATGTTATTTATATTTGCGACTAATAAATTTCTTTATACACTTTAATAACTGAAAACTAATTAACATTATATTTCTTCCATTCCATATTACAGCACTTACCTTGTGAATTGATGATATTTTGCTGCGCGTTGATCTGTTGCGAAGAAGACAGTCGCGTCATACTTTTGTGCAAACCTCCTACGGAACCGCCTAAACAGATAACATTATTATTAGATACTAGCTGTTGCCCACGACTTCGCTCGCGCGGGCTTGGTTCACTCCGCACAGCTCCTCCCCCGTAGGTGATAGCGTGATAATATGTAGCCTATATGTTGACCCGACCAGTTTTAATATTCATGCTAAATTTAAAGTAAAACCATGCAGCACTTTTTGAGTTTACCCCGGACATACATTAACTTTTCTACGATTTTATTATATGTAAAATAGATGACTGCCTCGTGGTCTAAGAGATAGCTTATTCGGCTTAAATTATGAGGTTCCGGATTCACTCCCTCGGGTCGAACAAAATTGTTATAGAAGTTTTTTAGAGGTTTTTATTTAAAATCCAAAATCAGTAGCAGCTCGGTGTCTGGCGGATGGTGTTATATCATTCCCGTGCCTCAGACGAGCACGTAAAGCCGACGGTCCTGGTTTTCGCAAGAATAATAATAATATTAACGGGACAAATTACACTTACTGTTCTAACCTCAAAGTAAACAAATTATTTGCTTGTGTTATGAGTGTTAATCAATGATACTAATACATAGAAATACATACATAAATACTACAATATATTTAATAAGCACCCAAACCCGGAAATACAAACATTTATGCTCGCCACACAAATGCTTGTCCTCGTCGGGGATCGAACCCGAGCCCCGTCGATTGTGTATCGAGTGTTAGGGTCGCTAAACACTCGACCAACGAGGCGGTCGAATAGTCTAATCGTCGACTATATATTTATTAGTCGAATCGAATAATAAAGAAATAGTCAATGATCGTTATCAGGTCAGTAAAACGCGGCCATGGGAATCACCACTCATCTCGCCAAACGAAAAACCGGTGAATCGTGGTGAACTGGTAAGTCTATAAACGTTTAGTTTACTCTGCCTACCCCGCAAGGAACCGAGTGTGATGATATCAGGTTATATATTTATGTTATATATGACGATATTACGTTATCACAAGATTTCTGTTTAGCATCACTTTCGAATAAAATTGTTGATAAAAACTAAGTTTGTTAGACTCGTCAAAAGGAAGCTACTCACATAGTTTAACAGATCCAAACTAACTAACTACCACATAGTAACGTCATCTACTTTCTAAGGTTGCAAGTTATCTTTATACATATAATAAAATCGTAGGAAAGTCAATGTATGTCCGGGGTAAACTCAAAAAGTACTGCATGGATTTACTTCAAATTTTGCATGAATATTACTAACAGGTCGGGTCAACATATAGGCTACATATTATCATATTAACATCTACGGAGGAGGAGCTGTACGGAGTAAATGAAGTCCGCGCGAACGAAGTCGCAGGCATCAGTTAGTAATTAGAATTCATAGAGCACATTGTGTTGGCCCGAGTCCCTTTGCAAAATAGACCAAGTGCCGTTCCGCCATGCAGGTCGTAAGAGACGAGCGGTTGGCTATGCATGTCAGTACCATCGTGACTACTAGGTGGCACAGTTCTACAACGTGTCGCCCCGGTATTTGGTACCACCGCATTACCTATTCCTCTCGCAATAGCATCATGGCTTATTACTGTAGTGTTCCGGCTTGCATATTGTTACGTAAAAAAAGAGCGAGTCTTATAAGTCGCATTCGATGAGTAACATCTGACATAAGCTTATAACTCATGTATTGATCAATGCAAAAAGCGCGCGCTTCCCTGGCTTCCTGTTACACGAACTCAATGGTACCTATTAAGTAAGTGATTAAGTTGATACAATCTGATGGCCAACTCTACCACCACATGCTCTCATTGGTCATCCTAAAAAGCAGATACTCATTGGTTAATGCAAATAGCGCGCGCTTATTGGTCGGTCACCTTAAATAGCGCGCAGTCATTGATTAATTCACATAGTGTGCGCTCAGTAGCCAATTAAATAGCGTGCGCATTCTCCTTTTTCCTGTTACACACTTCCGCCGCATTTTATGAAATCACTCCTACAAATTGTAGGAAAGTGTGAGGCAAGATGTTACAGAACTAAATTGCGGACAAAACAAGAGGCTGATGGACACGGCAAATTATAAGGAATGTTTCTTAACTATCCCATAATCGAAACCTTTATCTATACATATAATAAAATCGTAGGAAAGTCAAAACTGTACATTGAATATTTTTTTAAAAGAACTTGGGGCGTGATCTACAATCGATATCGAAACCAAAAATATAGTTTTTAGAATTTTTGTCCGTTTGTCTGTATGTATGTCCGGGGTAAACTTAAAAAGTATTGCATGGTTTTACTTTAAATTTTGCATGAATATTACTAACAGGTCGGGTCAACATATAGGCTACATATTATCACGCTATCACCTACGGGGGAGAAGTAGTGCGGAGTAAACGAAGTCCGCGCAGACGAAGTTGTTGGCAGCAGCTAGTAACGCTTAAAACAGTGGCGTAGTGTGCCTTGATGGGGTCCCGTATTAATTTTGTTTTGGGGCCCTTATGAAGGGTAGTGATTTCTCACAAAAAAAAAATATTTTTTTTCTTTTGTGAGTTTGTATAAAACTAAAAGAAATATTTATTCATCAAAATTATCTATCCGTCACTATTTCCAAAATTTTTACAAACAATTTAAATTAAATATACACTTTCCTTGCCTTTTTTGACTTTTGTCATTTCTGAAATTGCTTTTTGGACTTTAAAATGATTTTATTAAAAAATTGGGAAGTTATTATTAATTTTTGCTGATGCATGTAGAGGGCCCCTGTGGCCTCTGTATAATTGATACGGCAGATACGGTGGTAGCTACGCCCCTGGCCTAAAAAGAAGAAAGCTTTTTAATAAATTAAAAAATAAAAACAGAAGCACACATATTTGGACCTTAGAGTTACCAAACAGTTAGGAGGTGTGTTATACACAACATACCAGCCACATTCAGGCGAGTCATACTTCGGTGCGAGTTGGGTCCGGGGTGCAGGCGGCCCGTGCTGCGCGAGTCCCCCAGCTTGGCGCGCCGCGTGTACCCCGCGGGGGCGGGGGCCGGGGCCGGGGCGGGGGCGGGGGCATTGCTCTGACCCCCCAGCTTCACTATCGTCACACCGCCGGAAGTCCTGTTCACTTCGCCGTGTGTTGATTTAGGGCGAATACTGAAAAAAAACATTATGATTATTTTTTTAATACTCCGGGCTTTTTTTGAAGAATAGATGGTCTGCTTATCTATCAGACAATTCACAAAAGGCAAACGCTTGTCCAGACATGCTACTAACATCCTAAGAAATTGTCTTGAAAAACGTATCCACAATAATCCATGTAGTGGATGAAACTAAGCGAACAAATGAACAAATGAAAAAATAATATTGACAAAATTGACTAGGATGAGACTACAAAAATGTAACTGAAAAAAGATGTGTATTCTGGAAATTAAAAATAATAAGCATCCTGTAGTGTATTTTAGGCATTATTATAGCAGAGTTACCGTATCACTTACTTGCATACAATGAAAAAGGAAACGTAGACGACTAAAATTAATTACTCAATTTTTCAAGCAGATAAAATAATTTAAGGCGCTTTAAGCACCTATGACATATGATAACAGTCCTACTTATTACTTATATATTCTAAGATCATTTTCGTCAAAATGCCTTTATGACCTTTGTTATCAGAAGCATCGATATAGACGCTCAGCCGTCGAATTGCGGAGGGATCTCCGCACATGACACAGAAGAAGAGGGTTAATAGTGGTTAATACAACGCATAGCGTTATATTATAGTGCGCTATGTATACTCAACGTAAAGCTTACGCTATTGAGATTCGCATTCGGAGTTATAATGTAACGCCACGTTATATACCTAGCGTCTAGCGTAGGCCGTAGTTATAACTTTATAATATACGAAGTTACGAACTACGCGATCTAACGAATAACATGCTAGATCATAGACGCTAGACGTTGTGATGAGTCACGCGCTATCTCGGCCGACTCACGCGATCGGTGTTCCAGTTACAAGATAGTCTATAACGTAGCATGCTAAAACATATAGTTTATAGTCTATAACTCGGGACCATAAAATAGTTAATTTGAACAATACTAAAAGAGGGTATGGCGGCGCGTGCACTGACTTGTTGGCGCGCAGCGCGGCCAGCAGGTTGTCGGTGAAGAGCGCGGGGTAGGCGCTGCACAGCGCCGTGGCCTCGCGCAGCAGCGCCGCCTGCTCCGCCCACTCGCCGCGCCCCAGCCGCTCCACCACCGCGTTCAGCGCCTCCTGCGCGCGCTCCTGCACACCACATACTCTAACCTAACATTCAGACCGACCGCCGATAGCCTGCTACTCTTCATTAACTACCTAGATAGCAAGCCATCCATAAAATACGTCACATGTTAAGAGGGGGTCAACGAAGTGTGACATTGTGTGACAAGGGGTCCCAAATTTTGTAATATCACATTTTTTTAAAAATATAATATTTTACAATATTAAATTTAAAAAACTTATCTGTACAAATAAAAAAAATAATCAAATGAGATCATTATTCTAAATATGTGCCATCACACTAGGTAAAGTGGGAAGGTCTCACAAGTGTGACCAGCAGTGACAATGACGAGGAAGGGGTCAAATATCATGAAATTCGTGTGACGTAATTTATGGATGGCCACTAGCAAGAGGGATGTACGCCCACGTCATCTCGTCTCAACCCATGATCTAAAATATTGCTCTCTGGCATTCGCGTCCTCCGCAAAACCATATATATATTTTCAGAGCGTTTATGCGGTAAATTTTAATTTCAATTTTAAGACGCAAAATTTTTATTATAAATGTTGTGACAAAAATAAATAGTTTTTGTTTAATAATTCAATAAGATACATTATTAAACAGTTCTTCAAATTTAGTCAACTAGCCTATTGCTTATTACGGAGCCGTACGGCCGTGGTGGAATGTGAATAATAATATTTTATTTTCAGATAAGTAAACATCCATAATTGTTAGTAAAACTCATCGCTATCTTGTGGCGAGGTCCAATGCCACATGCTTAAGTTTACCGGCTACCTTACTCTCCAAACCGGAACACGACAGCGACAAGCACTGACGCTGTTGTGGCAGGAATAGGTAAAGCGGTGATACGAGACCTGGGCGAGTCAATGCAGAACTCTATCATCTAGTAGCCGCGATTGTAGTGATTTGCATAGACAATCGGTCACCTTTTACGACCGGCAGAACGGCAGTTGGCCTATTTTTCAAAGGAGCCCGGAACCAACATGGAGGAACAACATACAATAATAAATATATGTGTGTGTGTGTATGTGTGTGTGTGTGTGTGTGTGTGCGTGCTACCTGTCCGGCGCTGGCGAGGCGCGCCAGCACCTGCGCGGCGAGCGCGGCGGCGCGCGCGGAGGCGTGCGGCGGGCGGCCCGCGCGCCGCACCGCCGTGCCGCCCTCCGCGCCCACCAGCGACGCGCGCCGCCGGCTCACGCTCGCTATCACCTGACCACAACAACACCACACTTACCACCTACCTACACACTGATCATTCTAAGCTTCACTAGTGCTATTGTTTTGACTGCACAATTTCTTCATTCACTTAAAATCGTCTAGTCAAACAACACATGTTTTTTTTTATTATTATTATCAATAGGGGAGCGCTTGACCACGATCTCGCCTGATGGTAAGCTAACATGACCTAAGATCGAAAGCGCTTCCCTAGAAGGTACCTATTCACTCTTGTCTTGAAGATCCCTAGATTGTACTTGTCGGGAACACAAACTCAGAAAGCATGTTCCAGTCCCTTGCGGTTTGAATGAAGAATGTCGAGTCGAACCGCTTTGTCCGGATACGTGAAACATACACCATATGGCGATGCCTAGAATCTGTGCGCCTCGACGATCGATAGAAAAACGGGTATGGCGGAATCAAGTCGTGTCGAGCACACTCTCCAAATTCCGATAAGAAGTAAAAAAAACCGATAAACTAACCATGGCGATGAGCGAGCCTCTGGAGTTTTTTGCCAACCAGACCATCGTCGTTTATGAGCCCCTTCCGAAATTCGACTGGGTGCCGAAATTCGACCGTGGGTCGAAATTCTACGAAGTTCCTTATCGCGCGTTGTGAAAGGGGGCTAGACGGAAAAAAATCTTACGAAAAGTTGTCACGACACTTTTTGCTATAGTAAGGTATTGTAAGTGAAAGAGTCTATCTAGTATTTGGGTGAGTTTACTTTTTTCTAGTGCCAAATGTTCGACATTTATACAGAATTTCGGCCGAATGTCGAATTTCGATCAAAAGTTGAATTTCGACGGACAGTCGAATTTCGAACGAGTGTCGAAATTCGACACTCGTTCGAAATCGGTTGCCGAATTTCGACCGGGTGCCGAAATTTGACCGCGGGTCGAAATTCGTCCGGGTGCGGAAATTCGCCGTGGGTCGAAATTCGACCGGGTGCCGAAATTCGACCGGGTTCCGAAATTCGACTGGGTGCCGAAATTCGACCGTGGGTCGAAATTCTACGAAATTCCTTATCGCGCGTTGTGAAAGGGGCTAGACGGAAAAAATTCTTACGAAAAGTTGTCACGACACTGCTATAGTAAGGTATTGTAAGCTGTCCGGCGTGCGGATTTTTCTCTGTCTCTCTCTCTCTCTCTTATAGAAAGCAAGCCAGATATTTTCATTTCTATTTCGCATTGAACAGTGTGGTGTCGCGACGATTATTTTTGTTGAGTGTATACAGGTTTTTTGTAAATAATAATAAAAGGAACTTCGTTCCATCCGGGTGTCCCTTGACACCTCTCAAGTTTTTTTTGTTTAAACAATCCATTATTTAAATCAATAAATACATTTTTACTGCAACCAAATCAGCCAAAATATGCCAAGAGAGTCCCTACCTACTATTACTTCCTCATATTTCCCCCGACGTAAGCTACCCTGAAAGTAGAAGATGAAAAGATACAAGTTATGAATCAGCACAATTACTGCTTTGCCCTGTTGATTACTGAATTTATGGAGGCTAATTTAGACTTTTCTTCCAAATGACTATGGAATTGAATTTGTTGTCAGAGATAAGTTCAGAGCCTTGTCTCTGTTTTTTGTAAAGTTTTAAAATTGCCCCCAGCACCGAGTAGGTGCTACAATATATAAATTATTCATTACAGTCTATCCAGCTGTTTTGGCATGAAAAAATGACAATAATACACACATATACGTATGTAATTATATGTTCATGTTATATTGTTAAGTATAATAACATTACCTACCTGTAGAACTTCCACACACATACAACTTGAATCATCAGGGCTTGTAGTACTGGGGCATAAATAGGATAACAGTTGTGGTATTGCAGTCTTCAGTGCTTCTGGTCGTCTATTTGCAATTTGTTCTAACAACGCAAATAGAGAACTCTTTTCTATTGGCTCAGCGTGAGGCAATAATGATACCAAGGCGGTGACGTGACCCTCTAATGGTTCTGGACATACCTCATACAGATTAGTCAATATGCGGCATAGAGGGTAGTTTCCTGAAATTAAATTAACCCGTTCAATAGTAATCATTATGTTAAATGGATGATATGACCTTATACCAACATCTGTACCTACAAAAACTGTTTTCTCAACATACATGTAGTGGCTCAAAACAATCACAAACGCTACAAGGAAAAATAATAAAAAATGGACAAAAATCAATAACAAAATGGAAAAAATGAAATTCAAAATAAAATCCTGAATCGCGCGATATCACAATTATTTATCTTGTAACACTATATACAAGTTTCAACGCTTCTCAAATGGACTTCGGTCCCCAGGCAGTACACCTTGCCTGGCTGGGAAGATCTTCCTTTTCCCCTTACTTGTCCTTGTGCGACGTCATCGACCTCCACAGTTATGACGTCACCTGAAAAGAAGTTGGCCCGCTGGTTCCAGTACTATAACCCTTCAGCGGTACGGACCAGCGGCGCCACATACAACACAGAGATTAAATGTGTCTAACCAAAAATTTCAAATAAATTGTTAAACAAAGTTAGGTGCTTTTTCCACCCCCCTTCTCAAAAGCTAGTGCTGAAAATTATTGCAGTTTTATTGGCATATTAGATTACTAACGAGACATCCATTAATCATTCTTAGATCATAACAGGTTTTTAATTTTTTGTCAGGATTAAGTGACAATCTTAGTATGAATATGCTATTGGATCCCACTAGTTACATTATTGATATTAATTATATGTCACTGAACTATGGGGCAATGCCAAGAACTCAAACATCAACATTTTTTAAAAACCTAAAAACCACTAAAACCTTCTGAAACCTACTTATGGCACATTTTGTATTCATTATTATTAAAGAATTCAATTACGAACCAGTAATACCTGAGAAGTTGTTGATATTTCATCAACATTATATATGCCAAAAATATAACTATTACATGCCAAATAAACCTTGTTTAGTGCCAAAGGACTTTAGCACCCTTTTATAATGTACAGTTAGACTAGTAAAGTATGATTTTTTTAAGGCCTCATGCAGTTTCAGTGTAACCTCCTTTCTATCCCTGTCTTAAACGCATCAGTGTTTCTAACTATTGTGTTCCAGTTTAGATGGCAAAGAAGCTGATAAATTACACATGTAACATTAAGCCGAGTCTACACCAGACAAAAGTTGCCAACTTTTGTGTAGTCAACACGTGTTGGTAACAAAAGTTTCTCTAATTTCCTTGAGTTGGCAACAAAAATTGTAAACAAATATTGAAAACAGTGTTTCCGTTTTTAGCGATAAACATCAAAGAATACTCTTGTTCTAGATATTAATTGGCTCTGTGGAGAGGCTTAGTTGACAACAAAAAGAAGCAATCGTATCTGACGCGTGGACGAATGGATCAATCGAGTTGTTAATATCACATATCACATAAAAATCGTAATATGGGACTCAAATAATGAAAATTATTAAAATAATAATATGAAAAGGATGCATGGCAAACTCTCACTGATGCTATGGGGCTACACAAACTGGAAGTACAAAGAAAAATTTTCTCATATCATAAGATCTTTTTTCATATCATAAGATAGCAAACAAGCAGATGGGTCTCCTGATGGAAAGAGTCAACCATCGCCCATAGACACCAAAGATGTTAATGGTGCGTTGCTATCTTGTGGCGAGGTCTAATGCCACATGCATAAGTGTACTGGCTACCTTCCCCAACAAATCGGAACACGACAATGACAAGCACTGACGCTATTGCGGCAGGAATAGGTAAGGCGGTGGTACCAGACCCGGGCGAGAGAATGTAGAACTCTACCACCTAGTGGTCACGATGATAGTGATTCACATAGCCAATTGGTCGCCTTTTACGACCTGCCTGGCCGAACGGCAGTTGGTCTATTCTTCAAAGGAGTCCGGAACCAACACAGGGAGTCTTCCCAATACTTATGCTTTCATTTTTTGCGTAAAATAATAAATACTGCGGCTGCCTACATAATGTCATCGTCGTTCGAAGACTTTTGCTGTGTTGTCAGTCTTGTTGTCAACTAAAATATTTTTCAAATTGTTGGCAACTCGGTGTAGACACAAAGAAAACAAAAGTTGGCGATTTTCTGAAGAGTTGCAAACAGTTGGAAACACTGAAATTGCCATCAATTTTGGTGGAAACGCACCTTTATATCCCAAACGCATGTATTTGCAACTCGCCATTATCACTTTTAATGTCTATAGGATATCTCTTATCAACAAGAATGCCATCTGCTTGTTTGTCATCCTATATTACAATCATATTTTGATATCTGGAATACAGATGTTGAATACAAAACTAGACAAATACCTGACATGATAGAGTCCATAATAGTTTGTACATGCGGTTTTAACAATACTGCATGGTGTACTGCAGCCAACGAAAGATATCGAGCCATATGTCTTGATATTTCTCTATTGCCTTTATGTAAAAATTGAACCGCAACTGGTAGAAATAACTCCATTACTTCAGCATTTCCACTTGCTTCCTTGTCCGACTGGAGCGGGAATGACACCTGTAAAATTAATTTTACAATTATAAACTAATAGTATATTTAAGAGAAAGCTTTCAACTTTAGAGTTTTACATTGTCAGAATAAAAATACAGATGAATTGATTTATCTGTAAAATACATTATGTAACAAACCATCACTGCTTCAACTCTTGTTGAGTAAAATGCTATTCTCATATGTAAATGTCTGTGCTGAAATGCAACTTTATTGCTTCATAACCATATTACCAACTGATTAAGTAAACAAAATAAGGAGTCTAGATTCTTGTAGTATAATTAAATTTTTTACATCGGCGACAGTGACACCTTAAGACAAACACTAAAGTCTAAAACTAATTCATAATCTTCAAATGACAATATCTCTAAAGTGAGTTTTGTGAAATGGTTCCTTTTACGTAACTACACCAAACTATAGTATAGATAAAAATTATTGAGTTTACATGCAATGTATGATATGATTATATCACATAATTATCATAGGTTGTACAATAATTTCAATCATCAGCAAAAATCAGCTGCCCCGCCCCCCCCCCCCTCGGTTCGCCCATAGAGGTAGCCCCTATAGAGTACTCGCATACATATCAATATTAATTTATTTATGATAAACATTAATAATAATAATAATAATAATAATAATAATAATAATTCACGGGACAAATTACACTTACTGATCTAACCCCAAAGTAAGCAAATTATTTGCTTGTGTTATGGGTGTTAGTCAACGATACTAATACATAGAAATACATATATAAATACCAGAATATATATAATAAACACCCAAATCCGGAAATACAAACATTTATGCTCATCACACAAATGCTTGTCCCCGTCGGGGATCGAACTCGAGCCTCGTTGATTGCGTAGTCAGGGTCTCTAACCACTCGACCAACGGGGCGGTCAACATTGTCCAGATAAGTAGGATAATTCAACACCCGTGGTATGATAGCTCATTTCAGGTTGCCAACATTAAAGTAGAAAATGTTTATGTAAATCGAGTTACTAGCTTTGTGTATTTGAGTAAAAATAATCATACTTTTTTTGTACTAATTTCAGTAGTTCCTACTTAATTAGTTTATTGTTTGACTTCTTCTTTGTGATTCAAGAATAAACTTCTAATTATAGACTTAAAAACTACTTTAACTAACCTTTATAAAATCTAGATAGCAAATTGTCTTTTTTAAATAAATTCAACTCAATCAAGCGCAGATTAACATATTTTAATGTATCCAGGCTTTAATATATACAAACTTACAGTACTAATTTCTATATATAATAGGTTTTCTGCCTATAAAATAATAATAATTAAAGTAGTTTACCAATACAATACAAGCTATGACATCAGATGCTATTTTTGCATGAGGAGGATCATCATTCCGTAAGTGACCCACAGGCATTAGGTTGTGGTGTAAGCAGGATTCTAGTAAAGCCACAAGTGATCTACAATATTTTTCCAATGTTCCTGTCTCTTTTATACATGATGTTACTCTTGTAACACATATTTCTATGAGTGCTTGATCCCGGTCATTTCTTATATAATCAGGCCTTGATGAAATATCTGTTATTTGCTTGAGCTGAAAATATTCAGAAAAACAGCTTTTACTAATATTGCATATCTTCAGTAATATTATAAAGAGGAAAAATTTGTTTGTTAAACTCAAAAACTACTTAATCATAAACAACTAAAAATCTGAAATGCTAGAATTTGTAGACAGTACAGTGTTTCTAGGTCTAACAATAGATTCAAAATTGCAATGGGGTCCTCACATTACAAATTTAACTAAAAGACTTAGTTCAGCCATCTATGCGGTAAGAAAAATAAGACAACTAACTGATGTATAAACAGCAAGACTTACTTATTTTAGTAATTTTCATAGTATTTTATCATATGGTATTTCATTATGGGGACATGGAGCTGATGTGGAAGCAATATTCATTTTACAGAAAAGAGCTATACAAGCAATTTATAACATAAATAGCAGAGAATCTCTTAGAGATCGCTTTAAAGAAATTAATATAATGACAGTACCTAGCTTGTACATCTATGAAAATATAATGCATGTTCGCAAAAATGTTCAATTATTTCAAAAGAATAAAGATCAACATGACATAAATACTAGAAACAAGAATAAATTGTCAGTACAAAAATTTAGACTAGCCAAATCAACCAAATCTTTTATAGCTGCTTGTGTAAATATATATAATAAGATTCCTGTTAAAGTTTTGGAACTGTCAGAAAAAAAGTTTAAAGTTCATATTAAAAGTGTTCTTTGCAAAAAAGCCTTTTATGATATAAACAAATATTTTAACGATACCAATGTTTGGTTTACATAAATCATTGTTATTTTACTACATTATTTGATTGTATGTTTTATATTATTAATAATTTTTGACATTTTTTTCGTTTTAGTATTTTAGTAGAATTATAAATCTTTGCCATACCATCATTCTTTTAAAATTACGATTGACTTTGTATTTGACATTTTATAGTAATACCATTAGTTGTAGGATTTGTATTTTCTTTCGATTTTTTATGTTTTATTAAGTGTGCAATACACACTCATGTTTTTTTTGAAATTGTGTTGTTGCAGATAGTATGTATAACAAAGCTTCTAAGTATAGTTGTATTATATGTTCTTTTAACATTGACATTCAAAAAGTGTATCATGCAATACTTATTTTGAATAAAAACTTATTCTATTCTATTCTATTCTAATGACATTATCAAAAAAATGAAATAATTATATTCATAAAAATATAAATAGCATATTTTACTATGCGTTCCAACTGAGAATAGGATTGTCAGGATGCCATATTGTTCCACATTTTGTAAAAACTTAATTTGTGATGTGTATGGTGAGCAAAAAATACTAACAAAGAAATTCGTTAAAAAAATACTATCATTTTCTATTCAGATTCTCATTCGCCCATGATAGTATGTGTTAAAGAAAGATATAGAAAAGAAATAAAATTCCTTTTTTTATATCATAAGTAGCAAACAAGCAGATAGGTCTCCTGATGGAAAAAGTCAACCATCACCTGTAGATACCAAAGATGTTAATGGTGCGTTGCTATCTTGTGGTGAGGTCTAATGCCACATGCATAAGTTTACCAGCTACCTTACCCTCCAAACTGGAACACGACAGTGACAACCACTGCCGCTATTGCGGCAGGAACAGGCATGGCAACCTGACCCGGGCGAGACAATGCAGAACTCTACCACCTAGTAGCCACAATGGTAGTGACTCGTATAGCCAATCGGTCACCTTTCACAACCTGCCGGGCAGAACGGCAGTTGGTCTATTCTTTAAAGGAGCCAGGGTTCAACACGGAGTAAAATAGATTTATTTTTTAAACAAAATACATAATCAAATGTGTCTATCAGATTTTAAATTATCTATATCGCTTAAAACAACTTTTGTCATTGGTGTATGAATTTTTTGTCACATGTAATATTGCATAAGCTTAAAAATAATTATGTTTTTAACATGACATGAATGAGATTATGTAAATAGGTACCTATTTATATATTTATATATAAACATAACTTTGGTAGGTACATGTAGTATGATATAGAATACTAATATTATTATAATAGAATTATACAGATGTTATTTTTTCTTCAATTAATTAGCACTATTTTTTTTTTAATATTTTTTGTTGACATTACTAATTTGACTTATGATATGAAGTTGACAACAAGTGCGATCCTATTCTCAGTTGCAATGCATAGTAAAATGATTTAGTTGAGTTTATTTTTTTAAATTTTTGTTTCGAAAAATTAAGTGATTCCTCTTAAATTAAGCAAATATTCCTAAAACTGCTATTTCTGCGAAAATTGCTTCTAAAGGTAAATCTGGAATTAACGATTTGACTTTGACTTTATCTATAAAGTAAGATCATATTGAGCTACCAGACAATGAATTTGTCGAGTGGACATGGTTTGTGTTACTCATCTTATACTAAATTAAAATTTTAGTAATGATTTTAGTAATGTACTGAGTACACTGTCAGACTAAATTAACAATAGCTGTAGATAACACAAAACATTACTTTTTACGGTAATAATTTTTACTACTTATAGTACTGTTTTAAAATGTAATCAATAGTAGTGGATAGCTAATATGTCTACATTTATAGAAGTATAGTGCATAATATTGGGCTTTAACTTTAGACCAAAGCACAATATAGCAATATAAAACCTCCTTTCATTGAATTGGCCCTCTAAAAGCTATTCGATTATTTATTGTATGTGAAGGTACTAAGTTTATATTTGATACAAGTTATCAACATAACTTTAGCGGTTTATTATTAAACCTAAACCCTTTACAGGGAAATATAAATATCATTAGCGTCTACAGGATTTATTTGCAAAGTTTTGGTAAGGAGTTTATATGACTTACCACATCGTTCAAGTCGTCAACAATATCGGAATCTGGGATTGCGAAAATATCACCTGCGCGGGTTAGGTCCCGTTCATTAAGAACATGTTTGAGCAATTCGTGCATGTTACTATTTTAATTTAAAATCTCCACTGTTTAAGATACCTGCAATAATAAAAGGATAAATCTAAATAATAAATATGAAGTATCATAGGCTGAAGACACATCAACACATCAGCCTACACAAGATAAATTATGTCATTTAAAATTATACCTGTTTCCATTTATAATCATTAGAAAGTGTTTTTTGTAATAATGTAGAATAAAAAATAAAGCACTTCAATCAACTTTCTGTATTTATTTCTTATAGAAAATAGTTTTTTTTTGCCGTTCGAATTTCGACTAAACTCGATATCGAGGATGTTGTTGACAGTTGTTGTCTGTTGATTATTGTCTGTTGTCGATGTCTGTGTCAATATGTCAGTGAACCCTAACTAAATCGGATACTTTTTTGAAGTTGGTCCATATCACTGATGTGCCAACTCGGAATAAACACGACTCGAGTTAACTCGAGTTAAAATTCATTTAACTCGAATTGAACTCGAGTTAGCAAGACGAGGTTTTGGTAAGGACAATTGTTTGTGATTGTTTAATTTTTTTAATTTAATTGTTAATTCATTTAATTTTTTTGTGTCAATTATTGTTACACAAAAAGTTGTTTTCAGTACCGAAACATGAATGAATGAATGAATGAAACTCTTTATTGTGCACAAACTTAGAATTTAAAAATACATTTTTAGTATAATTAATTACTATACTCGTAGTACACAAAGGCGGTCTTATCGCCAAAAAAGCGATCTCTACCAGACAACCTTTGTTGATAAGGATAACATTTAAAGATAGAGTAGGGTATCCATAACAGATATATATATACTATTATATTATCTTATGACTATATACCTATTTTACATCTATACATACAAATTATGCAATCATACATATAGGCAAATCCGAGATCACAACATAAAAACACATTGATGCACAACAAAATGCACAAAAATCAAAATATGACAAAAAAAAAAATTATATATTATATATATATTATTTATTCTGTAACACTTAAATTCAAGTAAGTAAGTATACCTTATTGTTACCTTATTGTTAGCGCGTTAAGATATAAATATTACGCACGCACTATAATTATTAACCAAAGGACCAATCACAAGCTGAAGTCACGTTATATTCGCTTCATCACTTTTACGCCAGTAAAAAATTAAATGGTAAGATAGAGACAAACGAAAAAAATCTATCGATATGTCATATCGCTCGTGGTGTGAAGTTTGCGTTTTGTTCGTTATTCAATATTCATATATCGATCTCGTGTTGTGTTGTTGTATTGCGCTTTGGATAAACCATAACTATTAATAGTCTTGGGTTATAACAGGTCGAATCAGATATCTGTTGATCCTGTTATTGTTACTGAAAAATAACAGATGTCATTATCTGTTATTAAAGAACAGCCTGTTATTTTTCCAAGCAGACATTTGGCAGATGCCAGACACGTACAAGTTTATACAGTACATGGAGCTACTGCGTTTTAGATCCCATTCACATTCCTAGATTTAAGATCTGACAAATATGACCTTTTAAATTAGCCCTACTTTAGTTGATTATTGTTTGATATAATCTTAAAAAATGTGTAAACGGTTAACCCTGCAGGCCATACCTGAAACTTCCCGCAAATATGCGGTATTTTAAGCTAAAATGAGTAAAAACTATTAGCATAATAATATATTTTTTTAGTTCAAACATCTACATAGATAGTTAAAAATCACAGTAGACTATATTGATTTTTTAAAACCCGTGTAGGTATTTTGGAAATAATGATCAATTTTGATTTTTCAAATGGCATTCAATTTAATTTTTGTGATCTAAAGTTCTATTTTAGCTACATAATTGATAGCCGATAGGTTGAAAAATGTCGAAGCAATATTAAAAAAAAAACATTATAATAAATATAACTAGGTACCAGTTCTACTAATCACCCGAACCGTGGTATGCTTTTTATTCATATGTTTTTGCAAATACGGATGATCAAAAGGTAATTAAGCCTTAGATAGATATATTGCAGCTCGCATAGTGCCCACTTACATCTACAAAATGGTCCCCCACACACACAACACTGTCTTCTCTTATTTACATTTGCCATTTTGCTGAACTAATATTATAAAAACTTTTATACAACTTAAACCTAAATTATTTAAATTTAATAGCTAAATATATCCTATCAGAACTGCTTAATGTATTACCTATATATACAAAAAGAATATGAATACCTACTAAGTATTTTTATTCGCACTAGTAAACCTTTTGTCTACAAAACAATTTTTTGTTTTCGCTCAGTGAATTCAAAACGAAATCGAAAGAACATAATCCGAAAAACGGGATAGAAAACAAATTACCCAAGAAACGTTATGACCTGGGTGTCTAATTAATATCACCTTTATGCTCAAGTCATAAAGTCGTAGTTAGGTCGAACATTTTGTGGCCAATGGCGTCAATGCTAACAAAGACGTTCGGAAACGCGCTATTATATAAACGTTTCGAACTTTCAAATAATTTCTGTTGTAATTTTACTACAAAGAAAAAATATTACCTACCTAGAGTACCTATATTAATAATTTTATGCAAATAATTGAGATCGACCTTCTTGTTTTTACATATCTACAAAAGGACGTAATATTTCAACATATCGTTAGAAATATTCTTGCAGTGTTTCCGAATTGAACATTAGGAACAGGAACAGATAACAGATTATACAACTAGAAATAGTTGTCACTATTCTAGGAAGATATTTTGTTATAAAAGATTACTATTTGAATTTTCGGATAATAAATACTAGGTGCTTCTCGTTTTAGCAAGATTCAATTAAGCGGGTGTGAGCGAGAGAGACTAATACATACGAAGAACAGGTAACACGAATATCTGTTATTGAGTAGGTACCTAGTACCTACTGTGACTGGAGAACGTAGTGCCGATTGTGATTCAGTATTGTGACTGATATTTTTCAACAGATATTTGATATTATAGGAACAATTGTTATCTAGTATTTACGAATACCTGGGATTTGTATCTGTTACGATAAATACGCCTCACTACTAACTATTAACTTGATGAAGTTTTTGTGAAATCGGTTATGTATATTTGTATATCGATATGGTATGATAATAAACACGTATCCGATATAAGTTACGTTTTGATATATCGAAACCATGCTTAATTACTAGACAACACTAGTTTTTTTTTTTAGTTTTGAGTTTGACAATTAGAAATTAGAGTACTTTTTGGTTTTGAATTTTGAGGTTATTTTAATTTGATTTTAATCATTTTAATCGGAAAGAGAAAAAAAGCTTCTGGTTACTGGTTATCATAGTATTGTATACTCTTTGCTGGTTAATTGGTAAACCGATTATCTCAAATTCATTTATTGACATAATAATTGTATGTGTGTTTTCGTTATAATAAAAGCTGGCAAACAAATAAGAAGAATCACATTTTAAAATTTTATTAAATTAAGAAGATTATAATGCCGTATTTATGTAAAACTGGTTGTGGAAAAAATGCCATGTTAAAGGTAATTTAAATAATGATAAATACCACTGAACCAAACCAATCATAAATCTCACCCTAAAGTAAGCAAATTAATTGTTGATAGGGGTGTTTAGAACTATAATAATATATAAAAATACATATATGAATACTGAAATATATTCAATATGCACCCAAACCCTGAAATACAAACATTTATGTTCATCACACAATTGTTTGTATCTGTTGTGAATCGAACCTGTGACCATCAATCGTAGTGTAGTTAGGGTCTGATATCTCGACCAAAAGGTCATTTACATTTTGACCTGTAATGAAAAATTTAACACAAAATTTTATGAAGATTCTTAGGTACACTTATGTTTCACGATAGTGTAACAATTAAGTAGCTGAGCCAAATATATATTTTGACAGGGTATACATAACATATTTAAAAAGACTTGAAACTATATTGACATTATATGAGGATGCAAACTATCAAATATCATTTAAGTTTTTGATTTGTATGGATTAATTATGTTTCATAATTTTTCTGTCTTTAGAGGCCGAAAACAGGAGATGCCTTGTGTAAAGAATGTTTTTTCTGGGCATTTGAAACTGAAATACATTACACAATAACAAAAGCTCAGTTATTTACTAAAGGTGATTCGGTTGCTGTTGCTGCTTCTGGTGGAAAAGATTCTACCGTTCTAGCACATGTCTTAAAAACCTTAAATCAGCGATATTATTATGGCTTAAATCTAATGTTGTTATCTATTGATGAAGGTATAACAGGCTATAGGGATGACAGCCTAGAAACTGTCAAACAGAATAGAGATGACTATGAAATGCCTCTAAAAATATTATCATACAAAGATCTATATGGCTGGACTATGGATGAAATTGTTGCACAAATTGGGAAAAAGAATAATTGTACATTTTGTGGAGTATTTAGACGACAGGCTTTGGATAGGGGAGCTGCAATGCTTAATGTGAAATGTATAGCAACAGGACACAATGCTGACGATATAGCAGAGACTGTACTTATGAATGTACTGAGAGGAGATATTGCTAGATTAAAACGATGTACGGCTATAACAACTGTAAGTGTTTAACTTACTCTTTATATAAATCTTAAATAATTCTTTATGATGAAAATTTATGAATATACTGAGTTTGATTACCTGCCTTCGTTATTAATCTATTGTAATATCATTTATCATACCACTGATGACTTCAGCTTTTTATTACACTTTCCATAATAATAAGTACCATATATTGTAAACAAGATGAAGCTCCTAGACCTGCCATTGTTAAATATTTTGATTTTGCCAATGTTAAAGAATATCTCAACATGCACAGCACGAGAATGTTTCTTTTTGGTAGAGGAAACAACCACTGGCAAGTAAATGTTACGCTACGCTATCACATTTTGCCACATTAAGTCAAAAGCGTGCAACTGCGATAGCTACAGTACAAAAGTGGAGAAAATAGCTTCAGTGGCAAAAAAGAGTTGACAAAATTCTCTTGCACCTATGTAAGGCATGTGTAATATATAAGAATAGCTATTTTTTGTATCTTAAGGGACTTGTAACCTTGCATTTGTGGCTTTACAAGTCAGCTATGTCAATTATAAATCATTTTCTTTGTAATATCAAAATGTTATTATATAAAGGGGCGATCACAAGCCACTTTACCAGCCAAGATTATTTTAATTTGTGTTAAAAATTTGGGTGTTTATGGAGATTTGGGTTAGTCTACTTTGCCCATAAGGGAACAGGATCTTATGTTTGTATTTGTGTGGTCATTATGATGTTACCGCTATTGATTCTGGTTTACAGAAGTTAAAGTGGTGCGAGTGAGCTGCCCTTTGTCCTAAAAAGAACTTTATTAACATCTTTGGTGTCCTTAGGTAATGGCTATCACTTTCAGAAGAGAATGCTTGTTTACTATAGTATGATAAAAAAAAATTTAAGTATACAGCAAAAAAAAATATCTTCACGCCCATATCCCCGAAGGGGTAGGCAGGGGTACAGCAAGTGCACCCACGATTAGTCGAAGATACTTGGTCCCACAAATGTGATAGGTGGCAAGCCTATCGCCAACCGGGCACTTTCCAATCCCAGGCAACTTTTTGTTTCTCAGAAAACTGAAAAAAACACTTTTTTATGTGCCCGACCCGGGAATTGAACCCGAGACCTTATGTGGTCAACGCCAATGCTGGACCACTAGACCACAGAGGCGACTCAAGAAGGCGAAGTATACAACAGTTGTCTTTTACCATTTTGTGTATTTGATAATTAATGTTTCAGGGAAGTGAGGGTACAATTCCAAGAGTAAAGCCCCTTAAATATACATATGAGAAGGAGATTGTAATGTATGCTCATTATAAGAAACTGATATATTTTTCCACTGAATGTGTTTTTGCACCAAATGCCTATAGAGGACATGCTCGAGCCTTATTAAAAGATATGGAAAAAGTTAGACCTACTTGTATAATGGACATTATATATTCTGGTAGGAACAATTATATTTAATTAATTAATTTGGTAGTTCAAGGATATAGGGTGACAAAGACTAATTTTTGCCTCTATGTTTACAAAGCATATATTGCTAATACAATATTTTTAAATTTTTCTTATGTCTTCTTTTGCCTATGGCCTATTTAAAGAATAACACAATAAAACTTGCTCAATCTGGGAATCTAACTCAAGACTTAATTTTACATATTAAGTAAAAATGTACGGCAAAACTAAGGTTGCCACTTGATTTAAGGGTTATCAGCATCAAAACTATAAGTTTTAGATTTTTTTATAGGAGATAAAGCATCATTATTTTATTGCAAAATCTTTAATGTTCAAACCTATATTTATTACTAGTCACAAGTTAACAGATTTTAAAAGAGTTTCATTTTGTGAAGCAAATGCATATAAAATATATAATAACACATATTGCTCTAGGGTAGACACCTGACATAAAAACACACACAAGCGAGTTCAAAGTCAAACCCCAGCTGGTTAGACACAATACTCATATTTAGCTGGACTCGCCAATAAACGGAAGAAGCGAGAATTTTTAAAAATACGGGAGTCATATTTACCCCCATTTGATTTTTCTGATTAAGGGTTCCTAAATCTTTTTTAAATTGAAACACATAAAATCCGGGGCATCTGGCCACCCTAGGCACAACATACTTCCTGCTTACCTAAGAGGGCTTTAACAATAAAATATGTATGTGTATTAGACATATATTTATTTTAATGTCACAAAAATGTAGTAACTATAAGTTTCCCTTTTCCAGTCCAGGTCCCCTTTGAAGAATAGGCTATCTGGTATTTTGCCTGGCAGTTCATCAAAGGAGAAAGATTGCACGTGCATGTGTCACTACCATTGTGACAATGGTATGATAGAGTTCCATAATGTCTTGCCCCGGTATATGGTACCACCACCTTACCTATTTCTGACGCAAATACCTTCAATGCTTACATTGTTATATTCTGATTTGGAGGGCAATGTTTATTCTTACCTTTAGAAACTATTGCATATTTTTAAATATGCTGGGCTGATGCTTTTGCATGCTCATGATGATATAAGCTGAACAGCATAACTGCTAGATCACAAATCAGTGTTTTTTATCAATTATTAATGTTTTCAGGAGAAACAATCACTGTCAAAGAAGAAGTATCCCTCCCAACACAAAGAATATGCACAAGATGTAAATTTGTTTCATCCCAAGAAGTATGCAAGGCTTGTGTTCTACTGGAGGGCCTTAACAAAGGATTACCTAAACTAGGTATCGGAAAAAGTTCTAAAGCTAAAAAAATGTTAGAAGAATACAACACTAAGAATAAGGAAAACTTTCAAAATGTGTTAGATGATCTGAACGATGAATATAAGAAAAATAATTGTATTTCAAAGGGTAAAGTTTGTAAATCTGGTTGCAAAAGTAAAGAATCAAGTATTGAAAGTAATTTTAATTCTAAAAATAAATGTTGCAATGGAAATTGCGATAATATAGAAGAAGCAAATGAAACACATATAAGAGAATCAAAAGTGAATAATATAGTAGGTGAGTATGGATTAAATGATACACCTGATACAGGGCAAGAGTTTGGAGAAAAATTTAATAGTTATGTAAGTGAATTTAATGAAAATGAAGAATTAATTGATCAAGTTTTAAATAATGAAGAGGAGACTTGTGCTGGTGCCTGTGGCAGGATGGATTCTTTACATATAGCCTTTTGATATACAATTTTTACATCTGAATAAATATTTTAACATATTTTTGTTGATATCCAATGTTTTTATTTATACCAGAACATTGATTGGTGCAAGTTTGCCAGCTTCACCCTTACCCTTCACCATTAAACTATGACATGATGGCGTCAGGCACTGAATATACATGTTGACTGGTAAAATACTACATTTTAAATAAAATAATTACAAAACTTGGACTACACATTGTTGGAAACGATAAATCCATATCCATACTAATATTATAAATGCGAAAGTAACTCTGTCTGTCTGTCTGTCTGCTACGCTTTCACGGCCAAACCACAACCGATTTGGATAAAATTTGGTACAAATATAGTTTGAGACCCAAGAAAGGACATAGGGTAGTCTTATCCCGGAAATCCCACGGGAACGGGAACTATATGGATTTTTATTTTAGATTTTTTTCCACGCGAACGAAGTCGCGGGCACAGCTAGTAAATAAATAATAATGATAAATATCATTGGACAAATTACACAAATTGATCTAACCCCGAAGTAAGCAACTAATTCGCTTGTGTTATGGGTGGTAGTCAGTGACACTAATACATATAAATCCATATATAAATACTGTTACATTTACAAACACCCAAACCTAGAAACACAAACATCTATGAGCCTGTCCAGATGAGGCGATTCGAGCGCGTGTCAACTCGTGCATTTCAATTTATACTGCGTCCAGATAACGCGTCTTATGCGCGTTTCTACGCTAGGAGTTATTGCCTGACAGTTCGAACTAAATCAACCTCGTCTCAGACCTAGTCCAGAAGGAACGAATACTATTCGCGCTTTAGCGAGATACTAGGCACCAATACATCACGTCCATTTAGTCCATAGCGTGCACTACGCTAGACCCTCTAGAGATACTAGAGACGCCTTGTTTCGTTCAGTTAACACGCGAACTCCAGATCGAGTGGACATATTGAGGGAAATGGAGCGCCAAAATTTTGATACGGAAATGTTTATAGACGAAATAGAAAAAAGACCGGCGTAATGAGATTTGGAATCATCTGATTATGCCAATAGAATTTTAAAACGCAAGGCTTGGGAAGAATTGGTGTTAATATTTTCTGATAAAATTTGACTTAGCTGATTCTAGCTAAATTTCTGATAAAGCTAACCACAACAACCGGTTCGTTCAACTCCATTTTTATTACTGATTAAAATTCGTCCCCAAATGCGCGTGTGTACGCTCCTTCTGGACGCAACTGTTGCGCGTGATAAGCGCGAGAGAATCACGACGAATTCGCCCCTTCTGAACAAGGTCTTACGTATTCCCTTGTGGAAAAATTTCTCGGATAAAAGTAGGTAAATAACTTACAAAGTGAAAGTAACAGTTTATGAATGTTTATTTTTATTTAAAAAGTCGAAAAAAGTCTTACAAAGTCAGAAAAACTCGGAGAAATTCCAAAATTTCGGACTCTTCCAGAAGAGTTATTCAGTGTTAATAAATCTTGCAACGTTTATGGGTACTAAAAGAAATATATTAAAAGTTATTAATACTACGAAAGTGTAATAAAGGGGAAAAAAATATAACTAATACTTACCCGGTTTTCCGTTTAAGAATTTGAAACTTTCTTCTTTGTTTAAAAAAAGGTTACCGTTACTGTCGATCAATATTATAAACTTTGTTTCTTCAATTTTTGATAATTATTATTAAAATCTATTATATCACAACGTTATTTGCCAATTTTTATTTTATTGTACTTTTATTACATAAATATATTTATAAATTAAGTAAAAATTAAAACAGATGATCTAATTAGCTTTTGACAGGTTGAGTCAGTGTTGCCAGAGAAAAAGTCAATCTTTCGTCCTTAAAGCCTCTACACTACTCCTATGTCCGGGGTAAACTCAAAAAGTACTACATGGATTTATTTCAAATTTTGCATGACTATTACTAACAGGTCGGGTCAACATATAGGCTACATATTATCAAGCTGTCACCTACGGGGGAGGTGCTGTGCGGAGTAAACGAAGTCCGCGCGGACGAAGTCTTGGGCAACAGCCAGTATAATTATGGCGAGCGAAGCGAGCCCTACACTAGGCGACTTTCTATGCACTTTTGTGGTACATTTTCCTGAAAAAGTATCCCACTTTAAGGTTTGGGCTTTGACGTGGTGGTTTAAATTCATGTCTAGATATATTATCTACCATTAAAATGCTATTTCATAAACATTAAAAAAATAGAAAATACATTTTGTATTAGAATTTTATTACTGCTAACGCCATCTATTATAAAAATAAATAAATAATAATAATAAATAAATATTCACGGGACAAACTACACTTACTGATCTAACCCCAAAGTAAGCAAATATTTGCTTGTGTTATGGGTGTTAGTCAACGATACTAATACATAGAAATACATAATATATAAATACCAGAATATATATAATAAACACCTAAACCCAGAAATACAAACATTTACGCTCATCACACAAATGCTTGTCCCCGTCGGGGATCGAACCCGAGCCCCGTTGATTGCGTAGTCAGGGTCGCTAACCACTCGACCAACGGGAGGGTCAAATAACGAGTAAAAATGCTACAAAGCTACACTAGGCGACGATCTGTGCCCTTTAGTGGTACATTTTACTAAAAAAATATCGCACTTTTAGGTTTAAGCTTTGGCGTGGTAGTTTTATTTTGTTTAATTCATTTTCATTCACTCCAGTTTAATACAATATTAATCTATTAAAACACTTGTACTTTTTAACTTCCCACTACGTATGTAGATAGGAAGGTTACTGATTTTGCTCCGATTTTCAAAAATGGAGTTTTCACCATATGTCCGCGTTTTGTGGGCTTAGGAACCATTTTCGACTATTTTCGCGATGACGTCAGTATGTCTGTATGTATGTGTGTGTGTGTGTGTCAACAACTCATAAGTTTTGAACGCCTGGACCGATTGAAACGCGGTTGGTGGCATTCGATTGGATTCCGCTCAACTTATACTTCCTGAAATTTTGTACCAAATGGGCCTAAGAGATTTTGAGAAATTTTGAAAATACCCTAAACAAATTGTGACGAAACAATTTTTTTTTTTAATAACTTCCAGATTAATGTACCGATTGAGTACAAAAACTATTCCTCAAAAAAATACATCTAATGCATAAATTGCCTCAAAATCAGTTTATTCGTTTGGAAGTAATCGTTGACGAAAATTTTGAAAAAAGTGTTTTTTCGACATAACTTCGAAATATTTCAACCAATTATTTTTTGGTATTCTACGATATTTTAATACTATAAAAATTACGTTGAATGCCCTTTTAAAAATCAAAACCGAACCTTATTTTCAAAGGTTACAACTTTTCAAATATTAAAATTACGTTTTCTTTAGCAAAGTTACTTAATATTTTGGAAATAACTTTCAGGCTAATATACCGATAGACTTCAAAATCTTATCATCGTTTCTCCTTTAAAAACTGCGCCAAGTACCGTTAATTGGATAAAAATCGGTAAATTTGTTTGGGATCTATCATAGACGAAAATGTTTTTTTGACATTGCTTCGAAATTTTTGAACCTACCGATTTTTTAGCTAAAGCAATATTTAAATTGAGTTGAATGCCATTTGAAAGATCAAATCGATCATCGTTTCCAAAATATACAGCTTTTCAAAAATCAATACGTGCCAAGAAAACTTATCAAGAAAACTTATCTACGTGCGTCTTCCCGGTTGAAATTTGGATGTTTTTTGATTTCAATGGCTTCTTTCATTAGCCGTGGAATGTAATATGGCGTTCTGTCGAAAATACGCGTGGCCTATGAAATTCCATCCAGTGATTACGGCCCGACTACAGCTGTAGATGTTTAGCAATCGCCGACTTATTAACGTCGTTATTCTTGACTGCTTTGATATGCTACTAGGCCTCTGACACATGCTCTTAGTACCTCTATACACTACTCGGCCGACTTCAGTACGCGTCAAGACGCCGTTGTGAACGCACGTGTGTTTAATAGATTTTTTCGTTGATGTGCGTGTGAGACTCTATTATGAGCGGCATACAGTGGTCACAGGAGCAAACTATGTTGTTCCTTGAAACACTTCAAGCAGAGCCTTTTATTTGGGACCCCAGTGGGAAAGGTCATAAGGACAAGAAAAAAGTAAATGATGCTTGGGTGCGTATTCGGGACGTTTTGGAAATACCAGTTGAAGAATTGAAGAAAAAAAAGGATTCACTTTTTGCGACATACAGGGGCTACTACAGAAAAATGGAAGCTTCCTTAAAAAGTGGTGCCGGCGCAGATGATGTTTATCGTCCAGTTTGGTTCGCCTTTGATTTCAAGAACAACTTTTTGGGGTCCGTGTATAAATGTAAACAAACAATAACCACGGTAAGTTTTTTATTATCAATAACTTGTTTTATTATTACTAAAATACAGATTACAGTAAGGTCGATTCGCCAGTTTGCGTCCATTTAGTGCAGTTGCTTGCTTTAAGGAGAACATAATAATGTCTCTGCATTAGTTTTAATATAAAAAGTGTGTAGTTAATGTGGTAACGAACAGGCGAAATGACCCTACATTCGTTGTGTTTATTTATAAACATTGAAAATAATTTGTAAAGTAATCCCTTATCTGAACGGCAGATAATGGTGATCTGCGTGGTACTTGTGTAATATCTCTCAAAGCACAGTTATTATCAAAGTCTGCCCGCCAAGACCCGGGTTGAATTAAAACTCCATTATCATCATACATATCTACAGTACCAGGAGGCATATATATAAGGGATGATTTATTACTTTTTCTGAGAAAGTTATGCAATAAGAGACATGTCATTGTAATAATTGGGATATTATGAATATCCAAATCAATTGGCTTTCTGAATATTCTAAACCTGGATGCTAAAATACCAAACACATTCTCAATTACTACTCGAGATTTTGACAAGCGCATATTGAAAATCCTTTTCGGTGAATTGATATCATGGTTGCCAGGATATGGTTTCATTATATTATTATGTAAAGCAAATGCTCCATCTGTCAAAAAAACGTAGGGAATTTCGACATGATCCGTTCCGGATAATGGACTTGGCTTAGGAAGATTAAGCCCGTTAGATGCAATTTTTTGCCATAACGAAGAATTTTTAAGTACACCTCCATCACTGATCCTACCTTGACTACCAATGTCAGCATACATAATGTTATAGTTACTGTCGACTAAAGCTAAAAGTACTAAACTAAACGTCTTTTTATAATTAAAGTACTCAGAACCAGAGTTAACCGGACATTGTATAACAATATGCTTTCCATCCATTGCGCCAAGGGCATGTGGAAAATTCTCCTTGAATCCGTTTTCAACTTCCAACCACTGCTGCTCATTGCACGGCATCTGTAAATAAAAAGTATATTATATAAAAAATATTATCATCAAATAATATGTAAAAAGACACGGTCAATTTCATTAAAAGCTGACACTCAAATTGTATATAAATAATTAAAAAGCCGATTAATTGTAGCACTCATGTATTTTTCATAAAATACAGAGACATACACTCACACTCCTACATACACATACAGTACTCCTGCATATACGCGCACTCAAATGCATATAGTATACAGAACCCATATACACTCACAAATTTGGATTGGATTAAATAAAGATTTATTATTAAATAGGTCGTGATATATACATTTAAACCTTTGCTATTTTTATTTCAGGATCATGGAACTGATTCGATTCAGGAAGAATCAACCAACGCTTCAGAGGATGTACCAATTGCTTCTCCAACTCCAAAAGAACCAGAGCCCCCAAAAAATAGACACACCATCCGACGGCGTGACAACCCACCGGAATTGCAAGTTGCCAGTAGGCAGATGACAGAAGCCTTCAATAACTTAAATAAAGTGATAAATAATCCTTCAAAGGATAGCAGCGCAGTTGAGGACGAGTGCGACGTATTCGGCAAACTAATTGCCAAAAAACTGAAGAGGTTACCTGAACATGAAAGGGACGATATAATGTTCGATATACATGCTCTATTTCGGAAATCACGTTTTGAAAGATCTCCATCAGGTGAATCGTTTCGTACTTCTACACCTAAGTCTACGCCCTATTATAGTCCGTTAACTACATCACTATCTTCTAGAAAGCGTCCTTTATCTGCGAATAATGCAGTTCATTATAATGTTACAACATTATCTCCTAGACCACACTCATCGTTTTCAGAGCCACCTGATACATATATAACATTATCTAATGAGTCCAGTGAATGTCAACCGACATACTTCCAACAACCAAGCGAAATCACTGCTCATCAACGCTCTTCAAAGATACGTGTTATAAGTGATGAAATTATTGCACCAGACACCCAAAGTCAATCAGTTTATCAACGCTATAAGCAGCCTCAATCAGATCAATCTAACGATGTTCAATATATTTTGCATATACCAGAGACCCAAACTCAATCTGATTGTCCAGAAGATAATACACATCAGAGTGATTTAATATATCAGGCATATAATGACTCGTAATGTATGAAATTATTCTTATTCTTATTCTCACTGATATTTTTGTAATTGTACATACCTAAACTTTTAATAAATATATGTCATAAATATTAAAATTTTACCTTTATTTCATCCTTGAGTTCCTCGTTCAAAGCTTCACAGACTTCGACTACAATTTTTGAAATCAACTGGCTTGAAATTTTAAATAAATAGTGCATAGATCTATAGCTGTCACCACTTGCCAAAAACCTCAAGGTGATTGATAATCGAATCTTAGCAGGTATAGCTTCTCTTAAATGAGTGTCTCGTTTAGCGATTAAGGGTTCGACTTTAGAAAGTAATAAATTAAAATCGTCCAATGACATTCGGTGGAAATTTTCAAATTCTCCTGATGGTTCTTGTATGAGTTCAAGAAATTGTTGTTCCATAGTACGTCTGTAAAAAAAATACAGTTAATTAACTTGCCATGTAATGTACTTTAACTTATTAGAAATCCTAATTATTTAAATAAATATTACCTACCTAGTTCTGTTCCGATGCATTGCGATCATCCACCATCTTCTTTTTCTTCTTAGTCTTCTTCGTGAGATAAGTATGCACGTAGTTATAATACGCTAGAGAGCACATTGCTACGGCAGCTGCTACTTGAGCGTCCATTATAATAAACGTCCGCAGGGTACCGGTAACGCTACACGAATGCGCTCCTCGCGAAGTTGAACGAGTGTGTAGTGTAGCACCGCGGACTTCAGTCAACTTCGGCCGAGTACTTCGCCGAGGAACTTCGCGAGTAGTGTAGAGGAGGCTTTAAGGACGAAAGATTGACTTTTTCTCTGGCAACACTGACTCAACCTGTCAAAAGCTAATTAGATCATCTGTTTTAATTTTTACTTAATTTATAAATATATTTATGTAATAAAAGTACAATAAAATAAAAATTGGCAAATAACGTTGTGATATAATAGATTTTAATAATAATTATCAAAAATTGAAGAAACAAAGTTTATAATATTGATCGACAGTAACGGTAACCTTTTTTTAAACAAAGAAGAAAGTTTCAAATTCTTAAACGGAAAACCGGGTAAGTATTAGTTATATTTTTTCCCCTTTATTACACTTTCGTAGTATTAATAACTTTTAATATATTTCTTTTAGTACCCATAAACGTTGCAAGATTTATTAACACTGAATAACTCTTCTGGAAGAGTCCGAAATTTTGGAATTACTCCGAGTTTTTCCGACTTTGTAAGACTTTTTTCGACTTTTTAAATAAAAATAAACATTCATAAACTGTTACTTTCACTTTGTAAGTTATTTACCTACTTTTATCCGAGAAATTTTTTCCACAAGGGTTATTGTACTCCTTGCACCCGCTACGGGCTCCCGTGCAGTTCTGGACGCAGCAATGGCGCCCGAGTATCTCAACTCGCGTGTAAAACGCGCGAGTCGACAGTCTCGCTCATTGCACGCGTTTTACGCGCGAGTGCGGAAATTCGACCAACCGGATGGATAACCAATAACAATATAATAAAAAGGGAATATTGCTATACTTATTAAACCTTAACAAAATCAATGTATTATTAATATTAAAAAATTATAGTCACCGCTCGGGCCCTAGGCGCGCGCTTAGGCCGATAGTACGTATCAGCTTAAGCGGGCCGCCTATGGCCACGGCGACGATCGTTGTTCGTAAACAATTAACTTCGATATCTATGCACGCGTGTCTATTAGGGTGTCCGTTATTTACCAAGTTGATTTTTTTTTTTGCGGACGCCCCCTGGATTTTTAGTTTTTGACCTAAAAAAAAATATCCTACATAAATAAGCTCTTAATTACCGAATTAAACCTTGCCCCAATCGAGTTACATTTCCCATTTTAATAACATGGGAATTTGCAACTTTTTCTTATTAATTTTATTCCTCTGAAAAAAATACCACTACGACTATTATCGATGCATATTCTGATAGGGAATTTAATGCTCTACAAAAAAGCTCTCTTATAATTTTTTTTTGAGTTCAAGATTTGGTCAACAAAAATAATCAATTTCGTAAATAACGGACACCCTATTAACTATAAACACAACTTAAACCACGAATAACTCTTAAAGGAATGATTTTATCGAAAAATTATAAGAGAGCTTTTTTGTAGAGCATGAAATTCCCTATCAGAATATGCATCGATAATAGTCGTAGTGGTATTTTTTTCAGAGGAATAAAATTAATAAGAAAAAGTTGCAAATTCCCATGTTATTTAAATGGGAAATGTAACTCGATTGGGGCAAGGTTTAATTCGGTAATTAAGAGCTTATTTATGTAGGATATTTTTTTTTAGGTCAAAAACTAAAAATCCAGTGGGCGTCCGCAAAAAAAAAATCAACTTGGTGAATAACGGACACCCTTGTGTCTATACTAATATTTTTGTTGGATACTACAAAATTTAAGTACCTATTTTTTACACAGGCAGTGTTGGAATCGAGTACTGAAGACTGTTTTACAGTATGTATTCGTTTACCGATCAACCTGTATAGCAACAGAAATAATTTTTTGTTTGATTTATCTTTACACCGTAAGTTTAAATTACTTTGTTACTATTTAAGATTCACCACCTCTTATTCTTTCTCTGTATTACATAAGGTTGGCTAGGACAGAATGCCCTTAGGCGTTAAGCTTAACCTTTGTACATTTTTTGTGCATAAATTAAAAAAATAAAAGAATAGTAACCTGTTAAAGCCTTGTTTGTCTGGAAGGTAGTTTGCACCTCAACTTCAGACAGTGGTTTGAAGTAGTTTCCTTAACGCTTCATTCACATCGCTTCCCGTACACACTCATCCATCCCTACCCATCATTTCGTCCCTGCTAAAGGCACATCCAAAATATACTAACTCATCCACTTGTTCTAACATTACATCATCAACCATGACTCTTACATTAATTCTGGTTACTTCCCTGTCAAATACCAGTATCTTGGTTTTTGTTCCAATAAATTGTAAGCTCATGTTAATATGGATAATTTCAGTTTAAAATATCAATTTGAAACATGTTATTGAAAATCTGAAATTTCTAAATACAAATTACGGCCTTCTGAGACTCTCCAATACCTTCTTCTTTTTCGAACGGTCTTGTAACGTAAATCCTTGAACTATATTTTACGTAACTATTATAACTATAAGCATACACCTTTCTAGGCAATTTCTCAGATTGTCAATGTAGCTAGCATTTACGCCAACAGTAGAGAGTTGTAGTACTCCAGAAGTATTTTTTAAGCCTTAGCTTCTTAGTATATAGAAAAAACAGCACAACTTGGCATATTTCTATTTTTTCATGATATATCGACAAGCATTTGCTCATACGAACGGTTACACATTCCCTGTCCAACACTGTGTTTTAGTATTTGTGTGAAGTGTTATCGGAGTTGGATATATAAATAAAACGCATAAATCAGAATCATTTATCTATTTAAACACTTAGGTACACGAGAAAAACATTTTTACACATCAAATAAAATGCTAATAATTTATAACAACTCATATTGTAATTACAACTGAGCAGGACAATTTACAGCTTTGACTATTTATATTCTCCTAATACTAAGATATCTATGTATAATGTATATATTAAATATTATAGCACCAGCGCCAAACACAAATTACAAATAAACATTTCAAAGTACTCCATTCGTAGAGCATCAAAAATATGGATTAGTTAAAGAAAGGTTAATTTTTTTATAAATAAATACTGCTGACAAATTACACAAATTGATCTAACCAACCAAAAGTAAACAAATTATTTGCTTATGTTATGGATGTTAGTCAACGATACTAATACATAGAAATAAATATTGAAATTATATACATATCCAAACACCCAAATCCAGAAACACAAACATTTATGCTCATCAAATAAAATATGCTTATCCCAGACGGTAATCGAACCCGAGCCTCATCAATCGCGTAGTCCGGTTCGGTAACCACTCGACCAGCAAGGCGGTCAGTAGTTAAGTAGCAACATTCCGAGAAATATAGAGTTCGACCAAAGGGCGGGCAAATGAAAACTCCAGTGACAAAATTATTATTCCACGTCCAGAATTAAAGTAACTTTAGTTGAGTGGACTGCTATTCGATTCTTTTGTAAAGAAATGATAGGTTGAGTTCACATACTGCATGTATTTGTAACTTGGTGAACGTGGGAGGAAAATTGTGCTGCTGGAGTCCTCCTTAATTTCTGGACCTTCGATGAGTTTGTCCCATTTATAAATACTCTTTTCCTTAATTCATTAGCATTGCAGAAATCACACAAGTATAATTGCGTGCTTAAATTTATAATAGGTTGCAGGTAAACTACTTTAATTTTTTTCTTCAAGTTGCGTATTTCTGCAAAGTAACATCTTCATCTATAAAATGTTTAAATTCTGAACCAATCTCCCTTATACGGGAGCTTTGACATGGGCATTTTAGGAGGTCCACACCGCAATAGCAGCTAGCTCCTTTAGTTGCTGATGTCCATGGGCAATGGTGACCACTTCTCATCAGGTAACTCTGCTCGTATGAGGTCAATTTCTATACAAAAAAAAACAGAATATTTTGCATCTAGAAAAAAGATAATAAGTGTCTATAGACATCAAAAATTTTAATGGAACCTTGCTATTCGTGTGGCCGAATTGTAATCCCACATGCATACGATTAGAGGCTACTTTACCCTCAAAAGTGAAACACAACAATGACAAATACTAATGCTATTTGCGGCAGAAATAGATAAAGCGGTAGTGCAAAATCCGGGCGAAACGTTGCAAAACTCCATTACCTAGGAGTCACGAAGGTAGTGGCACGTATAACGAGTCGTCCGCCTTTTACGAAATGTCTGGCAAAATGACTGATGGTCTATTCTTCAAAAGAAGCTCAGACCAATATGCCTTGATTCTTTGATTACTCTGGAACTCTTAGTGTAGGATTTTGTTTACATTGATCTACTTTTAGATTGTATTGCAATATACCAGATTTATTTCAAAAGCTCTTTAAACGGTCATTTGCACCATATTTAAGGTAACCATAGTACAAAAACTTTAAGATTAATTTTTTTCTCATGACAATATTTCAATAGAGCACCTTACAAGTTTACTAGCAGCTAAAAACAAAGTTAACACTGAAGCAGGCCAGTGTTGAGTTTTTTTAGCTGCTAGTAAACTTTTTAAACTATAAGCATAAAAAACTATACAATATACATTATATTGCGATAATGCAATTATTTTGTAGCATCTCTAACGTATGAAAAACGCTTATAAAAACAAAACAGCCGAATAATTAAATATATGTGTATTTCTGGCGTGCTTAAATTCGCCGTTCAAAAAAACAAGATTCAGAACGCAGATACTATTTTTGAAGGATAACAATCATCAGCTTAGTCCACTAAAAATTCAAATTCCGTATCGTAAGAGACAACAATTAGACGCGAAACGTTTATTACTAAAATACTGCACTGAAAATGGATTAGGTTTCGGCTAAACCGACGCGTATGCGCAGCGAAATGTATTTGTGTAGCGATTAGCGAACTGTCATAGCATACGTACAGTACCGGACCTGTGACTTTATTCACGTAGCAAATCTTCAATTGAATCAAAGCGTTAAGTTAAAAGCAATTTTCGTAATGACGTAATTTATTTGTAGGTTGAGCTGAGATTATGAATTCAATTCGCGTAATATATATGTAGGTTGAGCAGTTAATCGCAGCTCAACAGACGACAAAAATTTAGTTTTTAAGCGCACCGACTCGATTGAAGTTTTATTACGTGAATAGGGACAGTAGTTCTTAAATAGATTAGAGCGATATTTTCATTCAACTTCTTTTGGTCGACAATTTCACTATTTTCAAATAATACAAGTGTACTTCGACCCTCCTATCCGCCATTTCCTCAGCGCTTCTTAGAAGACGCCATCAACATTTTATTATTCGCACAATTTTTGCACACTCTCCTCGCTAAACTTAGCATTTTATTGGCACACGCTCTCCTCGTTTTCCTTTAAAACTGACGCTATGCAGAATGTATAAAAATCGTCGTTCATATCGGTTTGGCTGGAGATATAAGCTTTAACTAATCTATTTTTGGTTTCTTTCCACTCTATATGCCATGTTCCGTGAGGATATTTTACGTAATAAAGGCGGGCGCACGTGATTCAATTTGTTCTCTACAGATAGGACATTTGTCTTTGATGTTCTCGGAGCAGTCTTCACACAGGCAGACATGTCCACATGGTAGTAGGATTATCTAGAACAATTAAGTGGTTTATATATAAAACTAATTTATTTTTCATAACTATAAAATTTGCTTGATATAAAAAAAAATTGATAAATATATCATTCAAATCTATACCAATATTATAAATGTAAAAGTTTGGATGTTTGGATGGATGGATGTTTGTGACTCAATCACATAAAAACTACAGAACGGATTCGTAATGAAAGACACACATGTAGATGATTACCTGGAATAGCACATAGGCTACTTTTTATCCCAAAAATTAGGTGATCCCGCGGGATTCACCAAAAACCTTTATAATGCAGCGGGTTGCATGTTGCGGCTAGTTTATTTATAAGAATAAGAAATTAATTACTAAAGGACATTTAGCATACAATCAAAAAAAGAAACAAATCGAAGCTTATGCTAAAAAACTTACTTGTATCTAAAAGAAAGAGCAAAAGGTGATCGTAATAGTGAGTGGTAATTTGAGTTCATTAAAAGGAAATAACTTTTTTTTATATATCATAAGATAGCAGACAAGCAGATGGGTCTCCTGATGGAGTCAACCATCGCCTATAGACACCAAAGATGTTAATGGTGCGTTGCTATCTTGTGGCGAGGTCTAATGCCACATGCATAAGTTTACCGGCTACCTTACCCTCCAAATCGGAACACGACAGCGGCAAGCACTGACGCTATTGCGGCAGGAATAAGTAAGGCGGTGGTACCAGACCCGGGCGAGACGATGCAGAACTCTACCACCTAGTAGCCACGATGGTAGTGACTCGATAGCCAATCGGTCGCCTTTTACGACCTGCCTGGCAGAACGGCAGTTGGCCTATTCTTCAAAGGAGGCCGGGACCAACACGGCGTAAAGTGTTAATAATTCAGTATTTGTTGAAGCTTGGTGAACCTCAACAAGAAACTAGCTATCCCGCGCGGCTTCACCCGCATGTTCAGTAGCGTCTCATGCATATAATCTATCACACCTATGAGTTCTGTCAATATGTAAAATCTTTTACCAGTCTACCTTCGTGTGTGTTTTAACACTTATCCCGTGCTAAGGAAAACCTTACAAACTTAACAAAAAAAATGTTGCCACAGTCGATTTGAGCTTTGGTGGTATATTTTTCCATTCCTCGGTAAAAATATAAAGCTATAGGTCTTAACAAGTGCTATCTGTTAAAAAAATGCGACTATGGGGATCGCCCTAATTCGGCAAACCGACAAACAACCGCCATGAACCCGAATACCTAATAACGCCGCTTACACAATATTTCTTCTTAAATTTGTGATACATAAACAAAAAAGACCAGCCAGCTGAATTTCTTCCGCCGGATCTTCTCAGTGTGTGACCGAGTTGCAATCCCATAGAATTCTAAAAAACTAACTAAATTTTTAAATTTCATAAAATATAACATGATAATTTTTAAATATTTGCACACCATGTCATGATAGAATATGTTGGTAAATTTAAACTAATTCTAATAACTTGTAACACCCATATTCTTGCAAATAAATCATTTTACTTCATTTCCGAGGTAACCGCGACCAAACGAGATTTTCAATTAATTGATAAATTATAATTCAAGGAGCAGAAGTTTTGATCATTGAAGAACATTGGCTACACCATTCGCTACCGTCGTAACTATTAGGGCTCAAACTGGAGCGCGGCGGCTCGGCTCTGACACATTGTCCGCGCCGCCGTCGCGCCGCTGTCATCCAGTTCACTTGTATAACAATCCATAACGCCGCCGAGCCGCTGCGCTGCAGAACGCCGACATCCAGTTTGAGCCCTTAGGTAGAGACACGTTTACCCAATATTACCATTTAAGTAAAGTTATGCACCGTCTCCCCGAGTTTTTTACCACCACCTGTCGCAATAGCGTCAGTGCTTGTTATTATCGTGCTCTAGCTCGCGGGTAAGGCAGTCGTTAAATTAATGCATATATTACATTCGTCACACAATTATGTGCATTATCGTCTTTGCTGATTTATATAAGCGATGGCTGTCTGTATCAGGAGAGTCATCTGCTTGCTTGTTAGGTATCCTATGATATAAAGAAATATTGCCTGCTAAGAAGAATATGAAGTAGGCTTTGCTAAAATGTTTTAAAGCATCGCAAAAAAATAAAAAATAATAATATATGAAAGTCGAATGCTGACTTCTGGGCGACCGCATACGTGTAGAATAGGGTAGTAGACAGCGAGAAAACGATCTAAAATGTAAAATAGTACAGCTTTCTTAAGATCTAGAAATGACAAATATTAAAAAACAATTAAGGCTACAGTTAGAATTACAGTTACGTGACATCAAATGTTAATAAAAGCGTGTCGTAATTCAAAAAGACAAGTCAGTTTGAATTTTAGAGGTTTTTAGCGTAAAAAGTTTAATAATTTTACATACTCTTAATAATGACTAACGAGTATCATTGAAACCTTGAGATTTTGGGTAAAATGGGAAGACAAATTAAAAAATATAATTTCTAGTTAATTATTGAGACAAAGTACAAACTGCTGAAGACGGACAGTGGTGATTAAATTGTACATGGTTGATAACACCGACTGAAAAGATATCAAGTAGCAAGTAAGCGGAGCAATCGTAGTACTAAGTAAGCACAGCTTCGCGTAGTCGTAGGTTGACATCTCCGTCCAAGACTTCAACCGTGGGCCGTCACTATTTATGATTTTTTTAGAACATAAAAGCAAACATTTCGTATTGTGCGGTTTTGGAGTGCAAAAACGATAGCCAGTCAACAATTTATACAAACTAGGTATATCGTACCATCTTACAGTTATATTTTGTTTTATTTCGAATCAATTTTATTAATAACGAGAAAAAAGATTGATTGGAAGTCAACTTTAATTATTTATGATAAGATCTATTTTTATTTAAACTATATATACATTTCTCAAAGTTTCCGTCTACGCACCGTGGCGCTACTCAATCAGGTAAAACCTGGGTTTAAGAAACTTTATTCTCATAAGAATTTACAATTCACTTATATGAGAAATACTTACAATCTAACTAAAGTAGCAATAAATTGTCTTGACGATCACAAGAGTCATCAAATAACTCAGATTTTCTAATAGATAATTATATAAGTTAGGGCTTAGAACAAATGTGAAATAATTCATGTTTCAAAAATAAATGTAGGTAGTTTTGTAATCATTTCAAGTTCAAGACGATTCAATTGTGCGGCAAAAAAAAACCTAACAGTTCCATAATTATCACATTGGACTATGGTTGAAATTAGTAAGTTTAAAATGGTAAGTTAAAGAAATATAATTTGTTTAAATATGACAATACCATGTTTGTTTGCAAATTGTGTTACGATGGTTTTCCTACGTGAGATTCGGCTACTTGATATGTTTTCTACGGTTGAAATGACTAGTGTTTAATATGTGCATGTTGATGGTAAGCAGGTAGAGGGTTCGGGCACTGACCTCCTTGGGGCTCTCGGTGCAGACGACGCAGAGCTGCAGTTCGGCGAGGTTCTTGTCACGAGTGAGCGCGCGGCGCTCGCGGCGGCCCTCGGCCAGGGTCCGCTTGAGCGCCAGCTCGGCCAGCCGCCGCCGCCGCCGCCGCACCCACTTGTACGCCACGCGCCCGCCCGCCAGCGCCGCCACCGCGCCGAACACCACCAACAGGATCCTACAAAACTCCTCCAACTCTTCACACGAACACGACCAATCGAAAACACTTCCGGCTCGTGCCGTCAAAATACCATCACTTAAGTAAAAAGACAATAATTTTGCGGCTTGAAAAGCGAAATATCCGTTGAAACGCGTCTTACGTCTTAACCTTTCTTACCGTCATGCTGACATCACCACATCATAACTCCTTCTTGTCTTTAAGCGAAAATACCTCTTTTAGCTAATTGATCATGAAAATGAAATCATGAAATCCCGCTTCACGCAAAAATGTTTTCTAAAAAAAACAATAGCAGCTGAGAACTTTGCCTCAGCACGTTAAGATATCGGTTCAGATTATTATCGTAGGAAACAATTGATGATCGTTACAGATTAGTAAAATGCAGCAATGGAGACCATCACCTGTTTCGTCAACCGACAAACTTCTGATTAATCGTTTATTAACGTTCGGTTTACTCTACATATATGGCAAGATAAACGCATGATTATATTGTTACGTACTCGGGTTCGCAATTGTAGGAAAACACCACTTATATTAAATCCGTGTATTTACACAACACAACACAACGTAATACTAAAATACACTTTACACCCTAGTCACTCACTATACTATCACTGAACTTAGAACACTACACAATAAAACACTTCTCACTTCGCACTGTTCACTTTGAGTATCGCTTTCGATCGCTTGATAAAAACTGCCTTGTGTTTGTCAACACTTCTATATTTATAGGCAGGGTAAAGTCCTAGCTGGATCCAGAAAAATCTAAATGTATCGGGAAACAATGAATCACTTCTTATCGTAAACATGTTATGAGTCATAAATCCTAGTACACGCTACTTTCAACCTTATGCCATATCAAACAAAGTCCATTATGGCAGTATGGGAGTAGCTATCTCTTTCTTTTATTTCTAGATAGTTAGCGCACGCGCGCTCCAACTCTACACGCTTCTAGATTATTCGTAACAGTATTTACATATTTAAAAAATCAACGTACCTGTTACGTACTCGGGTTCGCAATTGTAAGAAAACACCACTTATATTAAATCCGTGTATTTACACAACACAACACAACGTAATACTAAAATACACTTTACACCCTAGTCACTCGCTATACTATCACTGAACTTAGAACACTACACAATAAAACACTTCTCACTTCGCACTGGTCACTTGATGTATCGCTCTCGATCGCTTGATAAAAACTGCCGTGTGTTTGTCAACACCTCTGTATCTATAGGCAGGGGAAAGTCCTAGCTGGATCCAGAAAAATCTAAATGTATCGGGAAACAATGAATCACTTCTTATCGTAAACATGTTATGAGTCATAAATCCTAGTACACGCTACTTTCAACCTTATGCCATATCCCACAAAGTCCATTATGGCATAGCCCGGGTCAACTATTTGTTTGTCAATATCATATATTTAATTTGTTTGTCAATAGCTATCTCTTTCTTTTATTTCTAGATAATTAGCGCGCGCGCGCTCTAACTCTACACGCTTCTAGATTATTCGTAACAATATTTTAACCAGTTCGCGTCAAGCCGCCATCGGTTCGCGTCCTCTCTTAACCATATAATAATTTTACCATTTTTACCACTAAATCATATTAGCATAAATTAAACTTTCAATAAACATAATATTATTGAACTTGTCTTTTACTTTGTACGGAACCAAACCTCCGTACATTACCTGCAAGCTTTAAAGGTCTGACCATATCTTAAAATTATGAACTAAATATTGAATTGAAAGTTCGTTATAATTATTATTGTAAAATTATTACAAAATAATATAAAATGCATAGATACAATTTTATCTACGGATAAAAATTGTTATCAAACTTAGAATTATATTGTTTAATCTAATATAATTATTATTAGATTAAACAATATAATCTAGGGTTTAGGGATCAAGTCATAATCTAGGGTCGAATTTCGGCCACAGGTGATCGCTAGAACATAATATAATAAGACATCTAACATCTGTATCGAAGTGAATCGCCTCTGTGGTCTAGTGGTCCGGTGTCGGTATCCACCGCATAAGGTCCTGGGTTCGATTCCCGGGTCGGGTAATTCAAAACTGTTTTTTATTTTCAGTTTCCTGATAAAAACAACGTTGCCCAGGATTGGATAAATGCCCGGTTCGAGATAGGATTGTCAGTTAGCTGTGGGTGCTCTTGTTGTACCTCTGCTTACCTCTTCCGGGATACGAACGTGAATATACTTTTTCTAAGATTCTGTACAAAATTTAATAAACACACCCAATACATATTTCTTAAATCCTTATCCCATCCTGATGGTCCCATCACATCACAATTTACACACACATATCCACACGGAAGCTCTCAAGACCCTGGTCAAGAGTTAATAATGAGTAATCCTGATGCCACTTATCGTCAAGATGCTGCCCTAAACCTAGGTTCACAAGAAACACCCTTAGGGTGGGCTTTAATTCCACCAAATTAAACACTGGCTGAGCACTCTGCTTCCCCAAAAGCTCGGTTTTGCAGAAAAGGTCATACAGACCATAATATGTCTGTAATCGTTTCAAAATCTTATGTCACCATTTCAACACAACATGTACACGACCTTTTTAGATAAGTAAGTGTGAGATGATAGTTTAAAGATTTTTTTACAGTTGAAACTACATTATAACTTTATTCTATCATAATATGATAGTGATACGTACACTGTCGTGATAAACATGCCGCCGTATGCGCAAAATAATATAGGTAATAGGTATGCTTCATATGATTGACAAATAAGTTTAAATCACACAGGCCATCACACACACAATACTTGATTATCAGTCATTTTGCGTTTGCGACTTTGTTTTACATTCTTGATGATAACTACTTGATGATAAAAGTAAAGGTGTAAATTCTTAATAGGCCCAGTAAAAAAGGAAAACAAATGATTTTACTTGAAAATATTATTCGCTTTGATATCAGCGATATATTTACAATTTACAATTCTTTAAATAGGTAATTATTATTTTTTGGTGAGAGAGAGAGAGAGAGAGAATGACGCACACCCTCTGTGTGTATATGTGTGTGTATTGTGAAGGAGTGATCTTTTCACGCCGAAATGACGGCCAATTTGGATCAAATGTGGTAAGCAGTTTTTTGCCCCAAAAATTACTTTGTTATTTTTGATAAATTTACACAGTCACGTGGGGAAGTGTGGGCCGTGGGGTAAATACTTTTTGATAAAGTGTCGTTACAATCAATTTAAAACTTATTTTAATCGATCTGCTAAATATTCTTAATAGTACGCAGATTACCCGCGAATCAAACGCGAAAGTTGTTTTTTACATGTGCGGCTTAAAGCGCAGTACAAATGACATAAGTGGCAAAAGTTTATCCTTATAAATTTATTCTTACAGATAAATCAGTAAAAAGTGAATCTGTTATAGAATATATCTGCGTGAATAACATAAAAACAGAATATAAAGATGTCCTGTGACAAAACAATAAGACTTATTGTTTAAGATATAGTGTGCGATGAACCTTCAAATATCCGTTCGGCATTAATTAACACTACCAATTGATGGGTCGACTCTTCAATGACAGTTATATGAATTAAGAATAAAGAAATAGGGTTTATACTGATTACAATTCGTATTAGAATACCTATCTATTTTTATAGGGGGCGACGGGATAAACGACAGGGGGGTTACCTGGTGTTAAGTGATCAACGCACCGCCGATCATTAGGTATAGTTACAAACAGCAGATTTTACAAGTTCGAACAGTAGTAAAAATAAATCTTTTAAGTTTTCAACTGCCCGAACTTTTCTGGTAGGTCGTCAGGACATATCCCTTCGGTTGCTGGCAATTGGTTTTAAAAAAATATTGTGCGAGGCAAAAATGCCCTGAACCGTAGTAGATTTATAGACAAGGAAATGGTGATGGTAAAATTGAAGTAAGTTTTGACGATATTTCCGACGATGAAATTTACCGGTTAAAATGAAATCATTTCCTCGATACCCTCTCCATAAAACACCATAGATTAGCCAGATAGATCTTAAGGACAGAACAAGTGTCAGAACACAAAATTAAATGGCAGAGTTCTACAACGACTTGCCAGGGTTTGATGTCAATTTCACTACTTTCTATGCAGCTAGCTAAAGGGTCCGGTAACAAGTAAGATTTTGGGGTTAAATCCACCAACAAAATCTATCGTATCGAACCGGAAATAAGCTAACTAATCACACCGAAATGTTTTCCGATGTCTTTATACCGAAAAGTTTTAAAATGATTGTAAATATACATTTTACATATTATTATTAGTTACATTTAATATTAACTTTTATCCTGTATTACGCCACGTTTCGCATTATTATGTTGACAGAATACAAGGATTGCAGTTCCTACACTAACATAATGCTAAGTCCTCTGCCTTTTTCCCTAATGTGATGCCAATATCACATATAAGTTGATAATTTTAATTTAAACTAGTAAAAATAGAATAGCCAACTTCCACTGACAAGGATCCCATGACAATGGGACACCAACGTTAAATAATATTCTGGTAAACGAAAAAAGGTTTTCTAAACTGGTCCAGCAATCTTTGAATAATTGCTGAACGGTGACATACATTAAAAAAGATTTGATTAAACTGAGATCCAACTCTATTTTCATGTCCATGTAAAAATTATCTTTTTTAATACGTAAGTATTGTGTAAGAACTTCTGGTAATAAATGGTTGGTATATCATAATATATATAAATTACGTGTCACATTGTTTGTCTGCGATGGACTCCGATACTATTGACCTGATTTCAATAAAATTTTGTAGATATCTACTGTTTGGTCCAACTTAAAAGACAGGATAGTTTTCATCTCCATTGACCCCCCTCTCCCCCTCTCAAGTACCCCACCAAAATATTCAATTCAAATAATTTGTATGGTAAACTAGCAAAAAGCAGAGCTTTGTAAGGGCTCGCAAAGTTATACTACCTAGTAATATTGTTATGAAAGTATTTTTATGAGAATTACATCTTTTAATGTATGGACTTTATTTGTAATTACCTAACCTAAAAAAATCCAGCGTATTTTCACCCAAACATTATATTCGCATTAAAGGCGTCGTCAAGGCTTTGGCTTAGGGGGCGCAGAAAAATAAAACCAAAATAAAAAAAAAACATGTTTCTAAAAATAAAGTTTACAAGAAAAATTCTTTAAAATTTTCTTGATTTATTAAAAAAACGATTTTTATGATTATCAATGTTATCTACACAGAACAAATATAAGGGTTATCTACTTATTTTACACCATGTTTTCTGGTCTACCTATAATATAGTACAGTCTACCTATAATAGGTAGCAACTCAAGATTCATCTCGCGCCACCACTTTGCTCTTAAAGTCTAATATTGATAGAAATCAATTTTTATTTATGGTAACTTTCTTGTAAAAGAGTTTTCTACGAAAAACGGGTATTAAAAAGTATAGTTGATCTTATAAAGAAAAACACATTTTTAATATTTCGCTACGAAAAATAGTTTTTTTTTCTAAAATTGGGAAGTTCCAGGTTTCGCATCGATTTTCAAAATCAAAAAATGTTTTATTTAATTAACCTTCAAATTTTTTAAAATTAATATCGGGCTTACCGCAGGCACGAAAAATTTTCGGCAGAAACTCAGCGAATAAATTTTTCGAATTTTTCTCTTGGAGAAAAGATTCGGAGTTCGATTCCCGAGTCAGACAAATCATAAATGTGTTTTTAACAGGATACGGGCATGAATATACCTTTCTTTAGCTTTTTACCCTCGGGCTAAGATTAGAAATTGATCTCAATACAACATTAATCAATTAATACACTTGTAATTTCACAATAATCATATTGTGAAAAATCTGTAAACCGTTGATCTTGCAGGCCATCCCTGAAACTTCTCGCTAAATTAAGGTATTTTTAGGTCAAAAGAATAAAAACTATAAGCATAGATTTTTTCAGTTTGAGAAATATTGAAATATCTCAATTGCTAAGTCACAAAAAACAGCAAGAAAACACTTACTTTACTGACTTACTAAATTAGTAACTTCCTTCTCTACATCCGTAGCGGGAAGTTAAAAAGTTCAAGTGCATTAATAGATTAATATTGTATTAAAATAGAGACAATAAAAATGAATTAAAACTACCACACCAAAACTAAAACATAAAAATGTTTTTTCAGTAAAATGTACCACAAAATGGCACAGATTGTCACCTAGTGTAGCTTTGTAGCATTTTAATTCGTTATTTTATAATAGATGGCGCTAGTAGATAGTAATAAAATTCTAATACAACATGTATCTTCTATTCTTTTTTAATGTTTATAAGATGGTATTTAGTTTAAATTCATATCTAGACATGAATTTAAACTACCACGTCAAAGCTCAAACCTAAAAGTGCGATACTTTTTCAGTAAAATGCACCACAAAAGTGCATAGAAAGTCGCCTAGTGTAGAGCTCGCTTCACTCGCCCTAAAAAATGTTTGCCGGGTCAACTAGTAGATATGTAAGGAAATACTTACTTTAAAAAGTCTTTTGAACTTGACAGCCTCTTCAATAAACTAGATTTGGTTGCAGTTGTAAGATACAATGGCAGCCCATCTCTTGGTGGTTGAATTTTGAGCCCATCATTGCCGCTACTTAGCTCTCCAATTGCAGTGATGTATGAACCATCTCGAAGCATCTCTTCCATTGTTTGAAGGCCCCGTTGCCTTACACCCGAAAAGAATCCCCACACATGGTCGATAACACCAGGAGACATAGGTTCAAATTTGTCTGATATTACATCAAGATCTGTAACATGCAGCAAGAAATTTAAATTAAAAAAGATTAAAGAAAAACGTGTGTGTGTGTGTGTGTGTGTACTTATGTACGCATGTAAGAAGTTACACTTCTTATGAGTGACAAGACAACAATCTTTCTAAAAAACTTATCCAATGTTTCTAGAAAAAACGACACTAATAATAGAAAAAATAGTATTTAAGTTATTGAAAGAAATTTTTATTAAAACATTATCTAATTAAAAATTTTATATATATATATATATATATATATATATATATATATATATATATATATATATATATATATATATATATATATATCATAAGATAGCAAACAATCAGATGGGTCTCCTCATGGAAAGTCAACCTATCGCCTATAGACACCAAAGATGTTAATGGTGCGTTGCTATCTTGCTGGGGGCAGTCTATACAGTGTTGTCTATGGTGTAATTAGTGTTAAAAAATCTTACCCTCACTGCCATTAGATATTTTGGCCGGACAACAGCCACTTAAGCTTGCTAAACCATTGAACTATGTTAGTTAGTTAGTTGATACGAAAAATTTATATTATAGTCAATTTTATAAACATAATCTTGTTATTTCTAACTTTTTTGTTAGGAAAAATTTATATACAGGGTTATCTCTAAAACACCAGCAACCTCGCAGGACTAGGTAGCTAACATCATATACAACATTTGTTCTACGACTTTAGATAATTTGTTGGGTTTGACTTTCATACAAAAATTAATATGAATTAAATTTTTCGCTTAAACGTTCTTAACTCTATGTGCATCACAAAGATTAGGTAGGAAAGTGTTACTATTGTTACTACTAGCAGCGAATCCGAACGAAGAGGTAGAAATGTCACGACAGTACAATTAAAACTTAAAAAAATCATTTTTATTTAATGTATTATGTCAAAAGTTATAGAACAAATGTTGTCATTTATAATGTTAGGTATCTAGTCTTGCGAGGTTGCTGGTGTTTTAGAGGTAACCCTGTATAATATAAATTTTTCCTAACAAAAAGTTAGAAATAACAAGATTATGTTTATAAAATTGACTATTTGGACGCTAACGCACATATATAATTCACCGGCCATCTAATCCTTCAAACTGTACACACAGTGACAACTATCTATACTGTTGTGGCACAAATAGTTCAACAGTGCCAAATCAGACACGATTTTATACTTCTGAGTTAGTTACATTCAATACAATGTCATGTATTCCATTATAAGTAAAAAAATTACTTAAATTGACATCATGCCTCCTTTATTAAAGTGTGGCAAATGTAAGTTATTGTCAGTAATATTATGCTAATATATATGGCTATTTACCATTCCAGTATTTAATATTTAGTAGCATACCTAATAATTCAGCTGCCAAAGCATCGATAACTTCAATACTGTATCTTCCATTGGTCAAAACAAAGGGTGTGGAGTTGTAGGCCTCATGTATTGTGCGAGTTTGGTCTGACCAAAATCCAGCAGATGTTCTTGCAATTACATGTTCTTTTATTGTGAGTCTAAAACATATTTAATAGAGAATAAATATAAAAATACATATAATAAAATCGTAGAAAAGTCAATGTATGTCCAGGGTAAACTCAAAAAGTACAACATGGAATTACTTCAAATTTTGGATGAATATTACTAATAGGTCGGGTCAACATATAGGCTACATATTATCACTCTATCACTCACGGGGACAAGCTGTGCGGAGTAAACAAAGTCCGCACGGGCGAAGTCGTGGGCAACAGCTAGTATAAAATATTTTATAAGCATTTTGTTATATTGACAAAATTGAATAAACCTAAATAATTTATAGTTTTTAAGGACAAAATTTGTCTCATTAATTATTCAAAATCCATTTCATTTATAATATGTTAATTTTAGATGCATCAAAGTCAAAAAACGGTGTAGGAACTCTGGCTAAAAACTTCAAGTTTGTGGTTGTTTTAATAAAATAATAAATAATAAATAGTCACGGGACAAATTACACATACTGATCTAACCCCAAAGTAAAAAAAATATTTACTTGTGATATGGGTGTTATACATAGAAATACATATATAAATACAGGAATATATTTAATAAACACCCAAACCCAGAAATACAAACATTTATGCTCATCACACAAATGCTGGTCCCCATAGGGGATCAAACCTGAGCCCTATTGATTGCTTAGTCAGGGTCGCTAACCACTCAACCAACGGGGCGGTCAATGCTTACATTCCATACATGATTGCACAATTTTGTTAATCACAAATATATAAAAAGCTTACATATTTTTGATATCTATATTTGGGTCATCTTCTAATGCCCAGTTTGTTGAGTAAAAATATATTTTATTAACTGACAATAAGTATGCAGTTCTTGGTCAACTCAATTTCTTGAAAAAGACATAGTCTGCTAACATGTATTATGTGTTAATCTATCAGATCAAATTGTGGCCAGTACTGGCCACTTCACTATATGGAAAGCTGGCTTGTGATTCTGAAGGGTTAAATTATACAATCTTTAAAAAAAAAAAATTACCTCTGAATCACTCCCGTGACTGATTGGTTGTAATTACTGTGTATAGGATTGCCTAAAGGTTTAACCAAACCTCTAATTACAACATAAGGAATAATTTTGTTAGGATATTTGTTGATTTCTTTGTTTAAAGATCCATCTATATCTAAAACTGGAGCAGACTGAAATGTATATAGTAAACAAACCATCAATTATATACATCAACCTGGTACTGAATAATAGAATTTATAGAATTAAAATTACATTTTTATCACAGCTCTTTAGAATCCTACATAAACCTAACACTTCTTCTCTGTACTAACGTCTATAAATGACATGTTTGCCATAAAAAATTGATAGTGGTTATAGTGGTGGTGTATCCGGATTCTTTGAAATTTGAGTGTTTGTATGAAGAGAATCATGAACGTAGAAGTAAGGGAAATCTCCAGGGATTGTGATATTGGCACTTGATTCTCTATGCCTACTACAGTGGCACCTAAGAGATTTGGTTGAATCGGTGTAACATTATATGGCATTACAAAACCCTTCAATTGCAAATTTAACTAGTGCTTATATAATTATATATGTATACTAGCTGACCCGGCAAACATTCTTCTGCCTTTTTAACTACTCTTATTTTTTCTATATTTTCTCACCTTTAAATCCTTCCCTGGACTTCAACAATTAATTTGAAACTAAAATCAGTCAAATCGGTTCAGTCGTTCTCGAGTTTTAGCCAGACTAATGAACAGCAATTGATTTTTATATGTATTGATGATATATCAAATCAAATCTATATTAATATCATAAATGCGAAAGTTGGATGTTTGAATGGATGGATAGATGTTTGTTACTTAATCACATCAAAATTACTAAACAGATTTAGATGAAATTTGGCAAAAGAATAGACGATGACCTGTAACAGCACATAGCCTACTTTTTATCCTGGAAAAATAAGGTAATCCCCTGGGATTCAACAAAAATTTTGATAATGCAGCGGGTTGCAAGCTGCAGCTAGTTTACTATAATTTTCTCATAATAAAAATCACAAAAAGAAGAATCTTTTAGAAGTTTTCTTTATAAAATGCATAATACTATAGGCGCTGATCTCTTCATGCATACTTTGGAAAAACAAACTTTGTTAGACGATGCAAGTCTAAGTACTCAGATTCAGATCTGTTGTTACTTTTAAACCAACTAAGTTGAGGGCTTAAAATTCTAATCTTGTTGCTTATGTAATATGTGTAAGTGTATATAAGTTTCAATTTATTTAAAAGATTTTTTATTAAACATATTTAAGAACAAAAATTATTGTATTAAGAAAATAGTATACTTCTAGCATATGAAAAAAAAAAGAATGACAATCAATGGACCTCCCTAGATTTGTGGAATTGTATAACTATATTTTAAGAAAGTATGATGAAATTTGGATTAAAAAAATATTGCAATCCATAATACTTTATTTATAATGTCCCTTTATTTACTTTGGTGGTACACAGTGCTTTCCTAAACATTCCTTGAAATATAAACTAGTCTATTAATAATTCAAAGTAACAGTGAATTTGTTAATAATAATAATAATAATAATTCACGGGACAAATTACACTTACTGATCTAACCCCAAAGTAAGCAAATTATTTGCTTGTGTTATGGGTGTTAGTCAATGATACTAATACATAGAAATACATATATAAATACTAGAATATATATAATAAACACCCAAACCCGGAAATACAAACATTTATGCTCATCACACAAATGCTTGTCCCCGTCGGGGATCGAACCCGAGCCTCGTTGATTGCGTAGTCAGGGTCTCTAACCACTCGACCAACGAGGCGGTCAATATTAATGAGACAAGTTCAAGTTCGTAATCTATTCCTCATTTTAATGTAACAATGTGACTATAAGGTCAAGTTTTATTTGGATTCTTGCTGATTAATTGATAACCGACATAGAACATAATTTTTTAAAGAACATAGTTTTATTGTGAATGAATCGATAAAAAGATTAGGTGCATTATAGTTTCATTTAAAAACTAGACATATACGTAAAAATTATACAACTATAACTAACTAGACTTATAGTTAAGTAGTTTCGTATCGCATAATATATAAAAAAATCTTACTTGTAGGGAATTTAAAATGTGTTTACATTTGCTCAGCTGTCTTACACAAAATCCCAGAATCAAGGAATCAATCCCAAGTATAACGGTTTCACCGATAACCTCAGAGAGGAAATCCATATTAAAGTTTTGCTTAATTCTAGTATCATTAATTTGGACTTTTATTGATTATATCAATTTCATTAAAAATTATTCGCCAAAGTTTGCGTAATTACAAAAATCAAAATATAACCTATTTTGATAAGCCAGATGATTAAATCACGATTAAATTAGTCGTGTGTAGTTCGCGAATGAATCCTTCAATTGGACTACTTCAGTTGCGTTTAGTTCATCCTTCACTAGTTCAGTTTCAATTTATCTATATCTCTAGTTCGCGTAGTTCACCGCGAACGAAACGATTACGAGAGTCGAAGATTGCCGATCACGCGCCGATGGGAGTGACGTAGTAGACACAATCTCGGCCCGGCTGAACTTGATACCGGTTAACTATATCACTTGTGCTTTCGTGTACAATGTACATAGGTACATACTTGCGAAGAGCGATAAAATGAATTCTTTAATTATAAGCGTTCATTGCATATTGCGCATGAAGGTAGTTTTAATCTTCAATTAGTATAAACGCAATGCATAAAATGTCATAATGTTTGTTTGAAATTATCTAAAATTAAAAATTACAGTGAAAAATAAAAGTTTAGAAAAATCAGCTTAAAGTTAAGGGCATAAGAAACATTTTGCTGTATTCGGCAATTGTAAACACTATTTTAATAAGTACTTTTAATCTTTCATTAGTAAAAGTACGAATAAAAAAACGAAAAAAATAGTACAAATAAAAAATATACTTTATTTTAAAATTGTTTTACTATCACTTCAACGTTTATCTCGTTCGTAGAAATCATAAGATTCATTACACACTGCTTAGTTTGATTAACAAACGAAGGAAAATCAATGTACTGAGAAATGATAGCTACGCAAGCCATTGGACTAGATGAACTACTGAACTAAAAGAGTGATATACTTCGCAGTGATCAAAAGATATGTACATATCTTTTCAATTCAGTGACACATTCTGCGCACCTCTAGATTAAATAACTTTGACAACTGAGAAGCAGCATGACCACTTTTTAAAGATGAAATCTACCAAAGACACTGCTAAAATCTACTGAAATCTACTATTGCGTTTTAATGTAATTATTTTTAAAGTAGGTAATATTTGAGCCATACTTGGTAGATGATTTGACAACGAGGCGCAAGGGCGCAAGTGATGATGATGTCATCGCTTCGGCAGAGTCCGATTTACGTTCGTGCGGGTCCAATACAAGATATTGTTTATAAATCGATCACCGACGCAACCCTATATACTTCTCTGTTGGCCGCCGCTCAGACAACAAGTCTGGAAACTGTCATACGACTCGTTGTGTTATAGCTAAAGCAAAATGTACCATAGTGGAAAATAGTAATAAGTATTGTTTTAAGTAATAAAGAAAATTACTTCTTGCTCGTTACCCACACCAAGCCCACACAATATGTATTCCGAAGAAGAGCCTCACTCGGCTATTTGCCCCTTGGCGACATCAGATGTGGGATCCGAGTAAGCAATCATAAACCGCACTGAAATCATTCCTTGCAGTGAAAAAAAAATGACGGCGCCAATGGAGACAACTGGAAGAGAGAGTGGAGGCAATTACAACAAGAACTACAAGTTTTTACCTATGTATCTACCTGAAATGTAAGTCATGTGCAGTACCAGATCCAAAAACTTTTAAAAATAAACGCATCAATAAAATGTTTTCACTGTGGAAAAATTGGTCATAGCCAGGCTGACTGCTTACATAATCAGCAAGCAGAGGAAAAATCAATAAAAACGCGGTATAGAATACAATAAAAACGCATCACGTCAAGCCTCAAGATCCAGCCCTCAGCAGCAACCCGCCGATACCAGCTCCATTGTCTGCTACAAATGGGGCAAGCAAGGACATGATGTACCAAGGGAGGGATAAAAATTAAAGTCTACCGATATTTTTTCTCATTTCTACTAAACTCTACTGTAACATTTTATCCTACTAGATTAACTCCTCACTTACCTAAAATCTACTAAAAAAGTAGAAATCTACTAAAAGTGGTCACGCTGCCGAGAACTGACGATTTTGTCAAAAATGTCAAAGTCACTAACAAGGAACCAAGGAACTTATATACGATAACTGGAATTATTACGAAGCAATATTTGAAAAATAAAAATGTGCTTTATTTCGTTTTTTATAAAGTTGACATTTCTTTCTTATTTAACAGAGGGTAAAAGCGTTCTGAGCAAGACAACGACATGAGTGGATATTGTCCCTTTCTTGCAATTGCCAGTGTAAATATAACTATCTGATGGTAGAAATTTACAGCGCACGACAAAGCAGCGTTTCAAATCCCTAGGGGCCGCCCCGTGCTTATGAGCACACGTGTACCTGTACGACAGCCTGTCGATTATCGTCGCAACGTAACGTTTATCACTGTAGGTACTCTTGTAAAATGGGGAATCGCAATACAAATAATTGCTGTGTTTTCGTTTTCGTTTAAGGTAAGTACTATAGGTACAGATTCCGTAGATTTATTATGCCCTAATATTGCAACTTGAAATGCGCCACAAATTATATTTTATCATTAATTATTTATTAACAAAATTCACTTTCCCCGTGTTGGTCAGAGTTTCTTTGAAGAATAGAGCAACTGCCGCTATGTCAGGCAAGTTGTAAAAGGCGACCGATTGGCTATACGTGTCACTACTACCGTGACTACTATGTGGTAGATTTCCGTATTGTCTCACTCGGGTATATGGTACCACTGCTTTACCTATTCCTGCCGTAATAGCGTCAATGCTTGTCATTATCGTGTTCCGTTTTGGGAATTAACGTTGGGCGGTAGACTTATGTATACATTGCTATCCCGCTGCACAGACAGCAACGCATCATTAACACTTTGGTGTCTATAGGCGAAGGAGTATATTTGAGACAACCCTGATTTCATTAGAAAGGAGGAAAAAATAGAGTTACGCAAAAGAAAGAGATGCAACTTCTAGGTAAATATAATTGTAGGTAATCAAGCGCCGCGCAATCTGAATTCAACTTAATTGTATCGTATCAAGAGTCCCTATTTCTTTAAAGGACTTTCCGGAGTGTCTCTTCTGTACTTGTACAATTATGTATTCTGTGGTTCTGGGTTTGATCCCCAAGTCGGGCAGTGTTCTGTGTTATTGAGGTTTATCTCGAATATAAAAAAAAACTCAGTAGCAGTTGGAGCACAGAACATGTTGTTGAGTTGGAGTCTGGCAGATAATGTGTTACCACTCCCGCGCCTCAGATAAGCACGTAAATCCCGGTTACCACTGAAAATCGACCCTAAACGTTATCAGCTCGGTAAAATGTTGCGGTGGGAAGCATCACTCATCTCGCCAACCGACAGACCGGTGAATCGTGGTGAACTGGAAAGTCTATAGAGGTTCGGTTGACCCTGTCTACTCTGCAAGGGAACCAGGCGTGATAACCTTTAGATTTTTGAACTAAGAAAATCTGTACTTAATTATCGTTTTTGCTCCTTCGAGCCAGAGTATACAATACTACGTACTTTGAGCCTAAAATATCTCAATTTAGTGGGAAGTTTCAGCAATGGTCTTCATGGTGAACCGATTTACAAGTTTTTCTTGATGGATACATGGTTAATTTTTATTAGGCATGGCACATTTCACGCATGAACGGTTATATCACTCGTTATAGTTCACGTGTCACACCAGTTATGTGAGCGTGATTTAATTTCACGCGGGCCAAACTACTACTTAAGCTTATAACTCGCAGAAATCCATCGTGCGAAAGAGACTGCAATAACATTTGAGCAACACCATGCCACCAGCTAAAAACGAGAATTTGTTTAATATCGTCGTTGATACTGCAATACTGGGTAACTAACAACAGAAAATACTGCGTAACTTAGATGTGGCAAATTCTACAGGAGAACGAAAATACTATAAATCTTCTCCAATACTAATCAAATACGTGTCTTAACTTTTAGAAATTAGTGAGCTTATATAATAATAGTATCTAATTGAATCCAATCAATATTAAGCTAAAAATACATCATCATACAAATACAAATCTAAAATTTGATATTTTTGTACTTCCGCGATATTATCCACTGTTAGTTACGCGATATTGCAGTATCAACAACGATGTGTTATTTCACTTTACTGATCACTTTTAAATTTTAATCGCTGCGCGGCGATATAACAAACGGAATAAAATGCACCCATTGTGACAATAATCGTTACTAATAAAATATAATGGTCGTGATTTATCACCCGTGACATAACAGTGACAAAAAACAAATAACTTTACGACGTGACAGTAAAGTAAAAGTAGCTATAACTCTTATCCCTACTTTTTATCCATTTACAAGATAATTTAATAAATAATACGGAAAATGTTGCAGCCGACAAAAATACGCACCAATAAGCTTGTCTACCACAGCGAACATGCTGTATGTAAGCATTTTTGTTTGGAACAAGAATCAATATATACCTACATCATACATCATGAAAAAATAAACAAATCAAACCCGGGACCTCATATGATAACGGAATGGTAAAAATAAAAAAAAATTTGGTGTAATTGATTTTATATTTAATAAATTAATTTCTTCGTCTCCTGACCCTGGATATTCTCCACGCATTAGGTTCTTCATACTTATTGTACAATGGTTCAAGCCGTTGGTTCTTCTTGAATTTGGACAATTTGGTCGGATCTGAGAACTTAAAGAAAGCTGGCGCGAACTCCACCAGCCATTTTGGATCTATTGTTGTGACCTCGCGCATGTATTCCTTCGTTGTTTGCACCAGTTCATGGTAGATAACCCTGTAATGTGAACAAGTACCTATATTTGAAGCATGATAAGAAATATTGTCACACTTATTCACACAGAGAAAACAAAGTTCAAGTTGAGACTTGGAATGTCCTTGTGGTGTTAGCACCCTTCTAACACACTATAAAGCCTCAGATGAGTAAAATACGACTATGGAAATCAGGAGCCATCCTGCCAATATTCGGTTCACTCTGTCTACTGGTGTGATAATTAAAAAACTGCATATATATAGGGAATTACCTAAGAAGAATAGAGACGCAACTAGAACAAGAGATTTCTATACTAATCGATATATGATGTCGCAGCCTATGAAAAAATACTTATTTATCATAAACTAGCTTTAGCATACAGTCCGCTGCATTAGAAGTTTTTTGAGAATCCCGTGGAATCACCCTAATAGTTCCGGTATAAAAAGTAGCCCATTTGCTATCCCAGGTCATCATCTACCTGTGTGCCATATTGCATTCAAATCCGTTCAGTAGTTTTTGCGTGATTGAGTAACAAACATCCATCCATCCAAACACCCACCTATCTAAACATCCAAACTTTCGCATTTATAAAATTAATATAGATAATAATAACAGTGCTGGCCAAATTACACAAATCGACCTTACCCCAAACTAAGCAAATTATTTGTTTGTTTTATGGGTGTTAGTCAGCGATATTAATACGTAATATATAAATACTGAAAATATATTTAATAAACACTTAAACTCAAAAATATAAACACCTATGCTCATCATATAAATGTTTGTCCCTGTTGGGAATTAAACTCGAGCCCCATTGATTCGTGGTAGGTTCGCTAACCATTCGACCAATGGGGTAGTTAAATTTATTGCTTTCAAGTGTATGAGATTGTTTACAGTATTAAGTTTAAAAGGAATTCCCGGTAGTAATGAGATTTTTTTCATATTATAAAATAGCAAACAAGCAGATGGGTCCCCTTTTGGAAAGAGACAATTCGCTACAGACACCAAAGATTTTAATGGCGCGTTTCTGTTGTGGCGAAGTGTTAATGCTACTTGTATTAGTTTAACAGACTACCTTACCCTCCAATCTGTACCACAGCAAAGACAAGCATTAAGCAAAAGAATCAATTTTAGACAATACAAAACTTACTAAAATTTTAATTTAATATCTAATTTTGTCCTAAATGTAATTTGTTAATTATAATATACGTTTGTTTGTGTTAATTCAAATGGTACAATTAATATTGGCCTCTCAAGACATAGGCGCTGCCTGGGTTGAGAGCTCCTAGTAATTCATAGTGATAACAATGTTTTAAGTTCATATATATATATATATTATGTGTTTCTGATTAATTTACTTGTAATAATTCGAATATTGAAATAAATTATTATTATTAAAATATTAACATATCAATAGTCTCACCACTCGGGCTGCCTGTTGAAGAGTGCGCTGGAGGGGTGTATGTACACGACCTGGCTGTCCACGAGGGTGCGGTATCCCTCCTGCGGGTCTTTCTTTGCTGCATTCCGGAAAAACCCTGAGCAAATGGTCTTCTGGATTCGGACTGTGTTCTTTCCCGCCGATACTACGTCTAGTTTATGTCTAAAATAAATATTTATATCATTATTAAAATGCATGACTTGTTACTGAATAGGTATACTGAAAAACTCCACGCTTGTACATATTTATGTGGTCAAAAGGAAAGGACTGATGTTGTGGAAGCCTTGTTCAAAGACGACAACAGTACTCTATGCAAGACCTAATTTGCGACTTATTTTTTATTATTTTTGCGAGCCGTAAAAGGTTGGCTGACATGAAGTACTGTTTCGCCCTGTTCTTCCTATATAAGCCATCTTAGCTTTAGTCTGCAGATGACCACGACACCGAATGTTATTCGATATGTTGATATCAAGACTCAACGCTGGCTGAGGCTGTCGAGGACTACTTTAGAGATGATACAACACAGGGGATACAACAAAGGGTGATTTATTAGTGGTATAAGCACAAATTTATCTTCTTGGGACTGTAGCAGTTCAAGGAATCTACAAACGCTACAAGAAAAAATAAAAAAAATAGAAAATAATGAATTTAAAAAAATTAAGTCCTGAATCGCGATATCACAATTATTTATCTTGAACACACTATTATACAAATTTCAACGCTTCTCGAATGGACCTCGGTCCCCAGAGACAGTACACCTTGCCTGGCTGGGAATATCTTACTTTTCCACATTCTTGTCATGTCTGTGACGTCATCAACCTCCACAGTTATGATGTCACCTGAGAATAGTTGGCCCGCTGGTTCTCACTATGACCCTTCAGCGGTATGAACCTGCGGCGTCACAGAGCTGTATTGAACTTCATTTAGTCGACCCCATTCCAATACCTCGGTAAAGAGTCGTCGAATTCAGAAACAAGAGATAGAACAAAATCTGATTATTTAGCGGTAAACGCATGTACTTGTGTCTTTGGGTAATATATTTATCTAACTACTGACTATTATCCACCCGTGTTGGATCCGGGCTCGTTTGAAGAATAGACCAACTGCCGTTCTGTCAGGCAGGTCGTAAAAGGCGACCGATTGGCTATGCGAGTCACTACCATCTTGGCTACTAGGTGGTAGAGTTCTGCATTGTCCTGTCCGGGTATGGTAATACCGCCTTGCCTATTCCTGCTGCAATAGCGTCAGTGCTTGTCAATGTCGTGTTCCGGTTTAGAGGGTAAGGTAGCCGGTAAGCATGTGGCATTAGACCTCGCCACAAGATAGCAACGCACCTTTAACATGGTTAGTGTCAATAGTCGATGGTTGACTCTTGCCATCAGGAGACCCATCTGCTTGTTTGCTATCTTATGATATAAAATATATATATATATATATATATATATATATATATATATATATATATATATATATATATATATTACTAGTAAAGGGCTGCCTATATTAGGACAGAAGTCTTCTGCATCCTAAACCACTTACGTCAAGCTTGAGTTTGACAAAACTATGTACATACACTAACAATAGGAATATTACCTGTCCATGATTCCAAGCAACTGTTTCCTAACATCCTGCGCTCGTTTCAGCGTTCTAATTTGTACGAAGTTTTCGTAACACCACGCATTGGAAAACTTATTGTTTTTCCAACTGTTGTACACAGCCAACAGAGTAAGATGGTCTCCTTCAGGTTGGTTGAACTTGGCCTTCTTCTGGTCAGCGAGTGCTTGCTTGTCTTTCGGACGGTAGAACACGTTTTGGACGCTAAGCATGGAGACTACAGTTAGGATCTCATCTGAGCACTGTAAGGCCACCGACATGATGAGAATTTTTGATAGATTCGGCTCCAGAGGGAATTCGGCCATCTGTAAACAACCAGTCATTTTTATCTAAACTATTTTAATTTATAAGGTGATAGGTATAAGGTGATAGGTATATAGTTTTTAGGCTTGCTAGTGTACACTAACAATCCTTGGATATCTCCCATGGGCTCAGTCATCTTCCGAACGAGAGTGGGTTCTTACTAGGCACATAACCAGACTTTTCCCTTTATTAATCCGAGATTCTGCAACAGCCTATCTGTCTCTCTGTTCGAGTGGCAAATTATCTATTCTTTAAAGGGGCCTTGTACCAGCACGAGGCAATTAATTCTGTTAGGCAGTTCATAAAAGGTGAATGATTGAGCAAGCCTGTCACTATTATTGTGAGTACTAAGTGATAAGAGGTCTGCAATATTTTATACTTGTGTTTTAATTTGGAAAATGAGGTAGTGGGAAAACTTATTCTTGTGGAATCCCCGTCACACATATCCCTAATAACATATTTGGCATCTATGTGCAATGATTATCTAGCTCATCAGGAATGAATATTTTTTTTTATGTCATAAGATAGCAAACAAGCAGATGGGTCTCCTGATGGAAAGAGTCAACCATCGCCTATAGACACCAAAGATGTTAATGGTGCGTTGCTATCTTGTGGCGAGGTCTAATGCCACATGCATAAGTTTACCGGCTACCTTGCCCTCCAAACCGGAACACGACAGCGACAAGCACTGACGCTATTGCGGCAGGAATAGGTAATGTTGTTGTAGGAAAAGGAAAAGCCCCCTTAGGGTTGAAGAAAAACCCTTGTTACTATGTTATGCTAAATTGCTACGAAATGTTTAGCTAGGGTTTATGTTTCACGAGATGGCTGGCAGAAATGTCTTTTTTTGTATGTATCTGTTGTGGTTGTGGTGTGGTGGTGCGGTGATGTGTGGTGGTGCGGTGATGTGTGGTGTGGTGATGTGTGGTGTATGGTGGTGGTGGTGTGTGGTGGGTGTGGTGTTACCCGGCGGCCCAGGCGGGTGAGCAGCCCCTCGGCGTCGAGCGCGGAGAGCGAGTGCAGCTGCTCCAGCGCCATGATGAGCGACTCCACGGGTGGCGCGTCCATGAAGTCGAAGTGCAGCAGGTCGTTGATGCCCATCGTCTTCAGCTGGAGCACCTGCATTGACATAACAATTTAAAAAAAAATACGGCCTAGTGATAAGCTTGTTAGGCTCAGACTTTGAGACCACGGGGCCAACCTGACTCAGCCGACAATTTTTGGAGAAAAGTGTGAGATGTTTATACTTTATGTAATATTTATATTTCTAATTGGCTTAGTTTTTTTTTTTCAGTGCCGATAGAGAAGCGCTTGACCACGATCTCGCCTGATGGTAAGCTAAGATACGGCCTAAGATGTAATGCGCTTCCCTAGAAGGTATCTGTTCACTCTTCTCTTGAAGATCCCCAGGTTGGTCTCGTCGGGGAACACAGACTTAGAAAGCATGTTCCAGTCTCTTGCGGTTCGAATTAAGAATATCGAGTCGAACCGCTTTGTCCGGGTATATGGAACATCCACGACGATGGATACGATCGATAGAAAAATGGGGATGGCGGAATTAAGTCGTGCAATTCCGTAGCGTACTCTCCATAATGTGTCCAATAAAATCGATAAACTAGCCACTTCGCGGCGATGAGCGAGGCTCTGGAGTTTTTTGCCTACTAGATCATCGTCGTTCATGAGCTTCTTGGCACGCCTCTTTATCAACTCAAGTGTCTCCAGCTGGTACTTGGCTGATCCATCCCATAGGTGAGGGCAGTATTCCATGTACGAACAAACTTGTGTTTGATAGAGGTTGAGCAAATGTCCCGGGCTGAAATACTGTCTCACCTTTGCCAGAATACCAGGCTGTTTTGAAGCAACTTGGGCTTTTGATTCAGTGTACGAACCAAAGTTGAGAGTAGGCGTTCACACCCTGGAAAGACGAAGATAGGTGAAATGGCCTCCGTTTAGCGGAGAATAGACGCGCCTGAGTCTTAGTGGCATTAAACTTGACCAAATTGGCACCGCCCCGATTAGAGACTGCCTGTAAGGACAGGTTTATACGACCGACCATCGCCTCTTTGAGAGACCGAATCTGTCCCGTACTGGCCCGCGCGTTGGATGCGTAACTCTCTATAACAGTGCTATCGTCTGCGTACCCATAGATACCAGGCTTCAGCAGATCATTGATGTGTAGCAGAAACAAGAGTTGCAGAAAGAACTGATCATAGCTATTTAGTCGGACGAACGAAAATCTGCGATCTAGGCGCAGAGACCAGTAGGCAGACAGTACGATGGAAGCTTGCCAATAAGGCTATCATGCCAGACCCTGACAAAGGCCTTGGAGATTATTGATTATTTGACATTGTGTAAATCTAGATTTGCTTTGCATCTTTTATTGAATCTATCAAAAGACTGGCAACGTAACTGCAAGACCTTTGGGATTGCGAATGTTCATGGGCGGCGATAATCACTTATCATCAGATGCAGCTCCTACTCATTTACCGTCTTTTCTATAAAAGAAAAGATATGATAACACTTGATGCCTCGGATTTTTACGTAAACATATTGACCCAGGTCCTATATAATATATCCTAAGGAATCCTAAAGAAAGGTTGGTTGGTCCCCTTTGCCTCTTTTGTTTGCTTGCTTATTTAAGATGACTATATCACGTATCTTGCGACAATCGGGACTGAAAACTGAAAGTGGTAAATCGAGCCACAGGGGTGGTTAATACATTAATAACAAACTCTGAGCTGTTACTCATATTTCCATTTCATTGAAAACCTCGGGAAAATCTCAATAACACTCATCTCAGACCCAGGGATTAAGCCTGAAAACTTGTGATCCGAACTTAATAGGCTAAAAAAGTTCAAGGAGTTATTGAACAATAAAGAGATATTAACCATCAACAAATAAATTGATCGTACCCTTAGTCGAGTGGTGAGCATCTCTGACCTCGCAATTGATATGTGTGATGAGCATAAATATTTGTATATCTGGGCTGGGGTGTTTATATGTATATGTATTAGTATCGTTGACATTATGTATTTACTTATTATTAAATTAAAATTTACTGTGTTCTTAATATGAAGGTTGAAGTAGTATAATCTATTCTGTATTTAGTGGTCTTAAGGCGATAACATACGCCAAACTACGAAATATACTTCTCTTTGAAAGCCTACTACTACTCCTAAACGGTTAATCCAATAATTTCAAAAAAATATACATTGTACGTAAAATATAATTAACTTTAAATTTTAAGTTCGTTTTTTTTAAATTTCATTGTTAAATTTGACGAAAAAAAAATCGAATGTCTCTCTTATTTTTAAGCAAGAATTTTCTTATAACTTCCAAACTACTGAAACGATTTTGGTGATTTTTTCACTTTATTACAGACAATTTATTGCTTTAAAAAATTTAAATTCAAAATTTTACAAAATTTATTTATTTATTTATTTATTTATTTAAACTCTTTATTGCACAAAATATACAACAGGCGAACTTAACGTCTAAAGACATTTTCTACCAGTTAACCTTGCACTTGTAGAAACAATTGTAGTAACGGGTAGTGCACAAGAAAAGTCTTACGGAACAATTGCAAATAATTTTACACTAAACAAAGCGAATAATTACATTTATCTAAACCTACGGGCAGACCAATAAACATACAAATATTAATATATTATATAAATTTTTATATAATAAATATAATAATCTCATAACTATTCATATAAAATGTACTTAAATAATCATAAAACATAATAATACGAATAAAATAGAATACTATAAAATATAAAATAGTAATATAATAGTGATAATAAATACTTACAATTGCATAACTAAAAGTTAATTAAGAGTTATTTTGAATCTTTAACATATAATCATATATCCTAGATTTAAATATATTTACTGAGGAAGCTTGTTGAATATGCTTTGGGAGGCAGTTCCAGAGACGTATTGCTGTAAGTGTATAAGAATCCAAATAGCTTGCTGTGTTGTGCGCTGGGACCAAAAGGGTATTAGTGTGTAAAGATCGCTGAGTACGACCCTGGGTATTAAGATAATGAAAACGTTCACGTAAATATGATGGAGAGAAAGGGTCATGCAGTATATTAAAAAGTAATATAAGTACGTGAACATTCCGACGGTTACGTATGTCCAACCACTTCAACTGTGACCGAAACTGACTGACGTGGTCAAACTTACGCAGTCCATATATATATCGTATGCATAAGTTGACCAGTCGATCAAGTTTGTTTAGGAGCTCTTCTGTGATGTCTGTGTAAGAAACGTCAGCGTAATCAATTATTGGTAGTAAAAGAGACTTGACCAAGGTAACTTTAGTCGATTGTGGTAAAAAGTTTTGCATTCTTTTCAGTTGGTGAAAACTTGCCATAACTTTACGGCTAACTTCGTTCACTTGGTCAGACCATGAAAGATCATTTGACATTATGAGCCCGAGATTTTTAACTTTGGTGTGGTATTTAAGTGGTTTGCCATTTAGCAACACCGGTGGAATTTCGTTCAAATTAATGCGTGCGATGTTCATCTTTCGACCAAGTATTATTACTTGGGTTTTACTGGGGTTTAAAGTAAGACCAAAACTTTCAGCCCAGCGGCTAATGGAATTAAGATCTTCAGTCATTTTGTCAATATTAGCCGTAAGCTCTGATGGGTGACAAGACAGATAGAGTTGAACATCATCGGCATACATATGAAAGGAACTATAAGTAATTACAGAAGAAAGTTTATTTATGTATACAGAAAAGAGCAACGGAGAAAGCACACCTCCTTGTGGGACCCCCATACAAACATCACACCAATGTGAAAAATCGTTCTTTGAACGAACTCGTTGTTGACGTCCTCCTAAGTAGGAGCTAAACCATTCAGACGCTGACTGTGATAGATTAAAAGAACGAAGTAAAGCTAATAATATATCATGATCGACACAATTAAAGGCATTACTGAAATCCAAAAGTGAGAGTAGGGATACCTTTTTTTCGTCAATACCAAATCGTATGTCGTCAGTAATTTTGATGAGAGCCGAACATGTACTATGTGATGGACGAAAACCAGATTGGTACGACGAAAGAATGTTATTTTTTAAAAGAAAACTAGAAAATTGTTGATAAACAATCCTCTCCAAAATTTTCGAAAGGAAAGGTAGGATTGATATAGGACGATAGTGGGAAAAATTTACGGGATTAGAAATTTTTGGAATGGGAATTATATCAGCTTTACACCATAACGAAGGGAAACTGCCAGAAGAGAGAGAAAAGTTAAGAATATGGGTAATGTGAGGTGTTACAATGTCAACAATAGGCATAATCATGTCTCGACTGATGCCGTCATAACCAACAGCTTTAGTAGGTATTGAAGTAATAATTCTTTTAACTTCACTATCAGTTACTTTTTCAAATGAAAAGGGAGAATTATTAATGACTTTAGAAGACAACATCTGAATGGTTTTGAACCTTATATTTGAAGTCATCATCGAGCTGCTAGGAGAAGCAAAATTGACGTTGAGCGTGTTTAAGTCAATTGTACTATTTGTATTATTTTTTGATTTCCCAAACCCAAGGGAACGAAGCAACTTCCATATGTGATTAGGAGCACAGTTTTCAATTGAGGAATGAATAAACTTGCGTTTGGCGTTCCTTACTGCTTGATTGCAACGGTTTCTGGCTCTTTTATAAGCTTCCCAGTGATCATTAGAGCGTGATTTTATAAATTTACGCTTTAATAAATCTCTTGTCTTCATTAAAGCTCGTATTTCGTCATTGATCCATGGCGCAGGTGGTCGTTTTATACGGACAAATCGTAGAGGTGCATGTTTATTATATAGTTCCAAAATGTATTCATTGAAAATAGCCACCTTTCCATCAACCGTGTCCTCATTTATGATACGAGGCCAGTCCCTTGCAGAAGCATCTGCCAGAAGTTTTTGTCGATCCATACGACCAAAATTACGTTGGAGAAATATCTTTGGCTTAAATTTGGGGCTTTTTATTTTATACGAGGCATATATGAGATCGTGGTGAGAGAAACCGGGGGCTGCCAGTTGTCCGTGAAAGGAGACGCGCTCAGATTTCGATGTTAAAATCATATCTAGCCATGATTGAGAATTAGGTGTATGGTACGTGGGAGCTAGGTTCAGTATTTTTACATTTGTAGAATAAGTAATACGGGAGAGATTGCTAGCCCTAACATCCCCACGGAGCAAACAAGTATTGAAATCCCCCATGATTAAACAATGATCGTACACAGGCATGTATGATTCCAACAATTGCTCAAAGGAGTCAAAATAGTTGACCATAGGTGGTGCATATACCACACCAAGGAGAAAAGGTACAGTACCCAATGTTAATTCAAGAAATATATATTCCATAGAATTGGAGTAAGGAGATGGTGACTGTGAAAGTATTTTATATGGTAAATTACTCTTTAAATATAATGCAACACCCCCACCTCCTTTTCCCGTACGGTCATTCCGGATCAAAGTATAGTCGGGTAAAGCATAAGACGTAGATGGTAAAGTAGGTTTGAGAAACGATTCTGAAACTAAGCATGCGTGTATAGGAGCATCTTGGAAAGTTGTGAGAAGTTCTGTATAGTGAACCGGGATGCTCTGAGCATTGATATGAGCAAAATCATTATAGTGTGCAATTAAATCAATAAAAACCTTATTATTTTATTCGCGGACAGCGCTAGCTCCGAAAGTCAGTCTCCCGGTAGCGTTCGTACGGGGAGGCTGTGTCGCACGTCAACATACACCGCTCTCCACATTAGAGTCAAAGTACCTTCCTTTATTATACCAAATGTGGCACGGTAATAAAGTCCTTATTACCGTGCCACATTTGGCACGGTAATAAGGTTGAGCTGTTTGAAAATTGGACATTTCGCTTACGCTTGAACGTTTTTTATAGTAAATAATAAGTTTGGAGCGGGAAGGCTGCTTTTTTACAGAGGTTGTTCTTTTGATGTAATTTAATCCCTTATAGAGGTAAAAGGAGCGTTAATGATTGTATTAAAATAAATTGTTTATTACTTAAAATTTAGTATTTATGCTTTTTAATACGATTAAAGAAATAGGCATTTTTGAATTTCATCCCATAAAGGGGTAAAAGGAGAATTAATTTTTATATGAAAAATGAAATGTTTGTTGTAGAAATTACTAAAACTTTAGTATTTGTACTTTTTAATACAATTAAAGAAATTCGTATTTTAGAATTTCTTTTAATTTCATCCATTAAAAGTGTAAGTGTATAAGTTTGTATTAGAATAAAAAGTTTATATTATCTGAATTCTCATAAAATTTAGTACCTACTTATTCAATTCAATCCAAATTGAAGAAACATACGTGTAAGGAAGTTCGGCATTTCATCCCTTAAAGGGGTAAAAGTGGGTGTTACAATTCATATGAAAAATTAAATGCTTATGGTCAACATAACTTGAAATTTGGTACTTATGTTCTTCAATACAATTTAAAAATTATATATTTAGGGATTTCATAAATTTTATTCCTTAAAAGGGTAAAAAAAGCTTTTATGTTTGTATGAAAAATAGATTGTTTATTGTAGAATATTGTAGAAATTATTTAAAACTTAGTATTTGTTATATATATATGTTGTATTTTTAACGCAATTAAACATATACAAGTTTAAGGTTTTTAAATTTCATCCCTTAAAAGGATCAAAAATATAAAGTTTGTATAACAAATAAAATTTGTTTCATCAAAATCTTTTCAAATTTATTAGTTATGCTCTTTATTTCAATTACATAAACGTGCATGTAAGGAAACTTTGAGTTTTATCTCCTAAAGAGGTAAAAGAGGGTATTAAAGGGGCTGAAAGCTAGTACTTTATCAATAATTTTGTTTGCGTGTGGACGCTGAATAATATTTGAGACTATTCAGGTACTTACCTACGTTTACGCTTGAATGTTTTAATGGCTATATAGATGGATAAGTATTTTGTAAATATTTTGTATGAGTGTACAAAAAATAAAACAAATAAACGACGAATATAATTCAAGCAAGCGACTAAAAAGCAAAACTCTGAAGAAAAAAGATAAAAAACCGGTACTATTTGAAGGTGGTGAAGTCTTCGTAACCAGCGTCTTTATATGAAGAGAGTAATGAACGTGCAGGAAGCAAGAAAAATTTGCAAGGATCGTGACATAATGCACTCGGTTCTCTTTGCCTACCTCGTAAGGGGACTGGCGTAATTATGTATATCACTGTTGTTTTAGCAATAAACAGGATCGACGACTTTATGTGCTCATCCGAGGCATGAAAGTGGTAACATACCACCCGCCAGACTCCATGCTGCTACTGATATTTTTGAATTTTCGAAAAATACCTTAAACGAAACTTTAGGTTATCCGCTAGACTACGAGGCAGTTATTATAATCATTAGTTATTTTTTTCGTTGGTTTTTTGCAACACATCAACCCGGTTTTGGAACTACCGCTTTACATATTCCTGCCGCAATAGCGTCGGTGTTTTTAACTGTCGTGATTCGGTCTTGAGGGCAACGTAAACATATGCATGTAACATTCTAACCCTCCTACATGAATAGCAATGCACCATTAACATTTTTAGTGTTTGTAGACGATGGTTAAATGTTTCTATCAAGAAAACTCTTTACTTGTTTGCTATCATAAGAAATGAAATAAATATAAATAAATTAAATATATTATACACACAAATAGTGTAAATTAATCAACCTGTTTAATACTTTCCTTTCAATTTAATTGAAAGCATATAGATATGCTTACAATTAAATTAAATCTCTACTTTTTCTTAAGAGATTTTGAAACAGAAACTTAAATTTTTAAAAGGTTATTTAAGAGATCACTTTTTACAAAATCACGTTTTCAAAGGTTTTGTTAAATATTAATTATTAATTGTATGTATTAAAATAAAGTGCTACACGAGATGTATCGTATATTATAAGAAAATAGGATACGTAACAGTCATTATTGTGCAAAATTGTCATATAATTCTTTTGTCGATTTTCGATATTTACTGTTTTTTCTTTTGATATTTATCATTTTTATAAAATGAATCGATAAATGACCGATTATTGGTTATGGGTTTTGAGTTTTCCAACATTCATTTGATTCATGATGATAAAAGTTCATATAGGTAAACAAAAATGTTAAAACGTATCTGTATCCACTGTTTATAATCTTTGACATAGTGAGATGTCGGCGTGCGGAATAGTACTTACGCTGCGCCTGTCACTAACTCAAGGTCGTTCGCAGGTGTAATCGCCTTAAAGTGTGTGCGCGCGCGTGCGTGCGTGCGTGCCGCGGTAGTTGTGCGTGTGTGGTATGTGTGTGACTGACCGTGGTGGCGAGGTTGGTGGGCTGTATCTAGGGCACGGGCGTACGCAGCATCTCGTCGCGGTAGGCGTGCGTGTGTTTGTATGCGTATGGTTGCGGCAGGCGGTATGCGTGTGTTTGTGTGTACGTGTGTGTGTGCGGGCTAACCGTGGTGGCGAGGTTGGTGCGCTGTATCTCGGACACGGGCGTGGGCAGCATCTCGTTGCGGTAGTCGTAAGTGTGTTTGTGTGTACGTGTGTGTGTGCGGGCTGACCGTGGTGGCGAGGTTGGTGCGCTGTATCTCGGGCACGGGCGTGGGCAGCATCTCGTCGCGGTAGGCGTGCGTGTGTTTGTGTGTACGTGTGTGTGTGCGGGCTGACCGTGGTGGCGAGGTTGGTGCGCTGTATCTCGGGCACGGGCGTGGGCAGCATCTCGTCGCGGTAGGCGTGCGTGTGTTTGTGTGTACGTGTGTGTGTGCGGGCTGACCGTGGTGGCGAGGTTGGTGCGCTGTATCTCGGGCACGGGCGTGGGCAGCATCTCGTCGCGGTAGGCGTGCGTGTGTTTGTGTGTACGTGTGTGTGTGCGGGCTGACCGTGGTGGCGAGGTTGGTGCGCTGTATCTCGGGCACGGGCGTGGGCAGCATCTCGTCGCGGTAGGCGTGCGTGTGTTTGTGTGTACGTGTGTGTGTGCGGGCTGACCGTGGTGGCGAGGTTGGTGCGCTGTATCTCGGGCACGGGCGTGGGCAGCATCTCGTCGCGGTAGGCGTGCGTGTGTTTGTGTGTACGTGTGTGTGTGCGGGCTGACCGTGGTGGCGAGGTTGGTGCGCTGTATCTCGGGCACGGGCGTGGGCAGCATCTCGTCGCGGTAGGCGTGCGTGTGTTTGTGTGTACGTGTGTGTGTGCGGGCTGACCGTGGTGGCGAGGTTGGTGCGCTGTATCTCGGGCACGGGCGTGGGCAGCATCTCGTCGCGGTAGGCGTGCGTGTGTTTGTGTGTACGTGTGTGTGTGCGGGCTGACCGTGGTGGCGAGGTTGGTGCGCTGTATCTCGGGCACGGGCGTGGGCAGCATCTCGTCGCGGTAGGCGTGCGTGTGTTTGTGTGTACGTGTGTGTGTGCGGGCTGACCGTGGTGGCGAGGTTGGTGCGCTGTATCTCGGGCACGGGCGTGGGCAGCATCTCGTCGCGGTAGGCGTGCGTGTGTTTGTGTGTACGTGTGTGTGTGCGGGCTGACCGTGGTGGCGAGGTTGGTGCGCTGTATCTCGGGCACGGGCGTGGGCAGCATCTCGTCGCGGTAGGCGCGCTCGGTGTACAGCCGGTAGCACTTGCCGGGGCCCGTCCGCCCCGCGCGCCCCGCTCGCTGCTTCGCCGCCGCCTACCACCAATTTAACACTGGGAATTAGCACCAGACACTAATGCCTAATGGCACTAACCTTGTCTTAGCTTAGGAAACTCTTTAGTGACATGTTGTCACATTCTTTTCATTTAAGACATGAAGTGACAGCATACTACTTAGGATTTGCCTAAGCTACGACAGTGTTAGTGCAGTTGGGCGTTAGTGTTGAAAGAACACGGGCCGTTTTAGTTTGAACATCCCTTGTGTGTCTTTTGGAGTGACAAATATTAAATTAAGTAGAATAATTTTATACGTTTTTTAAATCAATAAAACAAAATATATATCTAGGAATAATTATATAAAAAATATAAAGACTTTGATTGACTTCTGCTATATTAAATGTTACCATTGTACAAATACAAAACATTTTATTTCGTGTACTTTAAATATAAATAAGTTAATATACAATCATATTTATTACATATAATTACCAAATTAAAATGTTCACTGTTTTATACAAAGGAATAGTTTAAAGCAAATAGCTTTCTTTATTATTTTACAGCAATTACTATCGACGTTCGTGTTTGAGAGTTCCTCTGACAACAGTATGTGTAATCTATGGTAAATGGTTATTGGGTATGTCAAGTGTCACACGTCATTATTTTGCATCTGACAAGTGACAACTTGTCATTTGTCAATAAGAATCGTAACCACAGAGTATAAGAAGAGAACTAAATATTTAGGTTATCTAACCTAAATTCCAACTTTATCTTTTTCTAACTATTATTACCCAAGCTTAAAAAAGATAAAATAAATGTGGATAAGTTAAGGAGTTAATATCGAATCTTACGGAATATATGAAACTTTAAGATGATTCGTAAAAAAATGATGTATGGAGTCTTGCCCGTGTTCTTTATGTATTTAAGCATTTACTCGTGAATGCGTTGGAAAATACACCATAAAGCAAATATATTGGTATCAAAAGGCACCGCAAACATTTTACAATGACTTTATTGTAACTGGTGATCACCAAGTGGTCGACATTCCAGCACTCAACATTATTAGAAAATATATAAATACTTTTTTTATATAAATATTAGCTTAATACATTTCTTCTCCAATTATGACGTATAACAAATCTTATACTCCTCAGTGCACATTGTATTAAGAGATCCAGAGTTCTAGGTTCATATACTCATACATATAATATAAAAATGTGTAGTATGTCTCACAAACTTGATATCGCAAGGAAATTTTTCACCCAAATAATATATTTTTATATCATAAGATAGCAAAAAATCAAATTGATCTACTGATGACAAAAGACGCAGCCATTGCCAAATATTGGTGAAGTTAAATTTTGGATGCCAACAATAGATATCTATTACACCTTATAAACTAGCTAGCTATAACACCTAATTGTATCTCTTTATTTTGTTGTCATCAGGTTTTTTGAATTAACTTAAACAATGGAAGCAAATTTAAAGACGTGTCACGTAAAAAAAATATCCGGATTGATAAAATACATATTTAAATACGGTACTTTGTACAAAGGTAGATATAAAAATTTACTAGTATTTCGAAGGCTAACATTTTTAAAGTTAGGTATAAAGTAGAAAAACTGACCTGAGATATGGGAGTGACGACCAGCGAGTCCATTCCAGTCTTTGAATTATAAACCTTTTGCTTAACAAACCCTGGATCCACCACATAGTATATCCCATCAATGGTCAAAGATGTTTCCGCTATGTTAGTCGCTATCACCACCTTCCTCGATCCAGGCGGTGCCGGTTCAAAGATCCTAGTCTGCATTTCCGAAGGCAATGCAGAGTACACAGGGAGAATAATCAATTCTGGCACATCGGGGCCTAGAGATTTCATCCTTTCGTAGAGAATCTCACATGCCGTGTCAATCTCTTCCTGTCCAGTGAGAAACAAAAGGATATCACCTGGGGGTTCTCTCAAATGAATCTGCATAACAGTTATCAAGGAAGCGTCAAGATAATCCGTCTCAGGTTCTTTAGTATACAAAACTTCTACTGGAAAGGTGCGACCTGGTATAGTAAAAATTGGTGCTTCGAAAAAATACTGTGAAAATTTCACTGCATCTAAGGTGGCTGAAGTGACAATAAGTTTTAATTCGGGTCTTTTCTGAACCGCTTGTTTGAGTAGACCAAACAGAACGTCCGTATGTATAGTCCTCTCATGAGCTTCGTCTAACATGATAACTGAATATGTTTTCAGATCTAAATCCATTAGGCATTCGCGGAGTAACATACCATCTGTCATGTACCTGTAAAAAAAATATAAAAATATTAGAAAATATAAGAAAAATAGAAAAATAACTATAATAATACTGATAAGTTGTTAAGAATCTACCACCACGTCTATTATTATTGCCAGAATGTGCTTGCCACAGTCTTGCAATTTAAAAAAGTTAATTTAATGACTTTTGAGACAAACACATTAAATTTTTAGTTTGAAGATTTTAACATTCTTGCTCAAGAATTTCAGCGTCACAGAAATATCTTATGTATTATTGACGATTATAGGCAGCCGTCTGCTTCCATCAAATTAAAAATCCGCTAGCCTGCTATCTTTATAACGAAAAAACCATTATTAATAAATGTTGCACATAAAAATGACGGAAGAGCAGAACGACACCGAAGATCCTGCAAAATCGCCGAACCTTCGACAACTACTCATCTTATACTGTATTATCACAGTAATTCTCAGAAAAAAAGACTTCTTTTTCAGCGCCTAACACAAAGCACAATGCCACAATTCCTTCCTACATATAGCCATAACCAAAGTCTATAGAGAGGAATGATGAGATTTTTGAATTCCACCTAAAGATAAAAAAAAAACTAAATTATTAAGTTAATGCATCATTAACTTTACACAACAAACTTAATTAACAAATCGACAGGAAAAAAGGAGAAAATCATCACAGTGGCAAAGCGAAATTTTTAAAACTGCAACATTCTTTTAAACAAGTTTTAGGTAATGTATCTAGGGACCTATTATAGAGCTTTAACGTGGATGTGGCAAGTCTGTGATGATCTTGACGATAAAACTTTCGGTCTGTTTCATGAGGAATGTAGATCAGATCGTATATCTATGTATATAGCAGTAAAGTTACTTAATGACAGTATCGGGTCCGGTGCAGTCTTCAAACCGGATGGTGTAGCCGACCTCTTGGCCCAGCCGGCAGCCGAACTCCTCGGCCACGCGCTTGGCCACGGACATGGCGGCCACCCGCCGCGGCTGCGTGCACGCCACCCGCCCCCGTGACGTCAGCCCGCACTCGCACACGTACTGGGTTATTTGAGTCGTTTTACCCGATCCCGTTTCTCCGATTACTATCAGGATCTGGTTATCCGATATTGCCTGCAAAAGAAACATAAATACTTTACAACATTTCGTCAAAACTCCAAACATATCAATTACCGACACGTTGTAAGCACACAAGGTCTCTTTTAACCTAGATTTGTCAAAGAAGACACTAGCTACGGCAATAGGGATTTATGACTTAATATTTATAGCTTACAGCCATAAAGAAAATAGTATACATGTGTTTATATTATTATGTGTCACATGAATGTAGTGCGTGTAATATTTGCTTTTATTCATTTGATACTTTTCTAATTCATATTATTTAAAATACTATGTTTTTGCACTCCTCTGCGATATAAGCTTTGAGTGCGCCAAATTTTATACATTACCGTTCAAGTAATTGTTGTAAAAAGGTTGTTAGCAACCCAACACCACTATGTATAATCTTTGTGTATAATAGACTAATAGACTTCTTTGTAATCTATTGTAAATTATTAACTAGCAACATTAATGTGAAATAAACGTTCTCCTCTGCTCGGACTGCCATGAGAACCAGCCGCACTTGTTTTCATTCAATTAAATCAAGCAACCTAAAATCACTACAAACCTATACAACGCCATACAATTCTCAACAAGAGGTACAAAGTTTTTACTTCACATATTAACATATCAATTATTTATTTACATAGTTTATTGTTTCAGGTATAAAGAAAGAAAAGCATATAAAAAATTACTAATATAGAATCCAAATGTTATGTGGAGGAATACTGGCACAAGTTAACTTGATTGAGAATTAAATGTATTATTAAGTGTATTTTGGTTTTCTTTTTATTATTTCCTCAAAACTTAAAGCTGGATGATGTAGTTTCTGTATCAGGTTCAGAAACAAAAAAATGATTAATTTTACGAAATTTCACCATAGAAAAAATATACACAGAGTAGGTAAGCTAAACAAGTCATCCGAAGGAGAAGGAAAGTAACTGAAATTTGGTACTTGTTTCTCTATCTAACCTGTGTAAACACGTTTACCAAATCTTTCTCAACTTAACGAAACATTTTCACTGGCATAAGAGCTCGCCTACTTTATTATTATACATGTATGTTATTTCTATGCAGTTTACAGATACTTGTTGGCATTTAAACACTAAAAATCCAAGTAATGTGTGAAAAGTCATAAAATTTATGTATTTTTTTCAGTACCTGGCAAAGAAATAGATTTAGCTTACTTCATGGCGCCATATCTTAAAAAGCTTAAAAATTCTTCGCGACACGACTCTTGGATAGCACCCAATCAATTTGATTAAGATGTGTCAGCTTTGATCCTGATTGGTACACAAATATATCCCCATTTCCACTGTATTTTAGTAATTGCATATACAGTCATATTTAAAATGTTTAAATCAAAACATGACGCAAACAAGCACTATTACTTTCTGACAGGAAAAGTAAAACAGTGGTAACAATCATCTTGCCTATTACGAAATTCCAACAGCAAGGCAGTTCATCTTTTCCTTGAAAGGAGTCTGGATATGGCAAGAGGTGAGTCTATTTCTATTTTATATTACCTCAAACAAGGAGATGGTTCTCCTGATGGAACGAGATAATCGTCGCCTCAAACACCAAAGGAATTAATGGTGCTTTGCTATGAGAGTGGTGGGTTTAAAATGCTATATGCATAAGTTTACCGGCTACCTTAACATCTAAACTGGAACAGCATAGTAACAACCGCCAACTGAGTTGATATCAAATCCGGTTGAGTCATTGCAAAACTCTACCACCTACTGAAAAGTCACAACATTAGACACATTCCTCACCTTTTAAAAGATGCCTAGCAGGCATTTGATCTAATCTTCAAAAGCGGAAAATACGATTTAAGTTTAATGGATAATAAAAAAACAGCATACCTTAGTAAGTTCATCTCGAAGTTTATATATCGGTAATGACTGCCTCTGTTCTAATAAGGAAAGATTAGTTTTCTTTCCAAATGAAGATTTCTTCCCTCCAATAACATGCTTCTTCCACTCTGGTAAATCTTGCGGGGCTATTCCAGTGCCTCGCATATTTGCTGCTAAAGTTCTACCATCTGCTTCTGGTAAAGGATCTATCCAGTTTTTATTCAAACCGGTTGGTAAACTTTCCATCTCTTGTTCTCTTTGAAGCATCTTCTGTTCTCTTCTCTCTTTAGCTAACGCTGACTGCATCATAGCAGCTTGAGCCAGCGATCCGTCTGGATTTTTGACGATTCGCACTGGAGATAAGTCATGTAATGCCCGTCCATGGCCTTGTAGGAAAGGAGGTTCGTCTTCAACCAACTCTATCTCAATATCTGCTTCACCGTCTTCGTCTTTTGGTAGCAAGCCAGTTTCCTCATCAAAGTCTGGTAGCTCACTCTTATCTATCACCCCCGAAGATATCATCTGAAACATATTTTAGAATTACAATATAACTTCCTGCCCTCCATGCCTGTTGTGTTTTTCTTTGTGTAAAAAGAATTGCAACTATTTTACTCAATTTGTTTATTATTAGCCATTGCCCGTGACTTTATACATATGAATCAAAAACACATTCTTTTGCTTAGTTGCATTCAAAAAGCAGCTTATGTTATGCAATGTGGTTTTTTATAATAGGTCCAGATTTTGAGTTTATCCATTACTAACAAAACGTAATGTGATATTTATTTTTTGTTATCCCGAATTATTATTTTTATTGAGAGTATAGAGAGTACTGGCCGTGTTTGTATGAAGAGATTTATGAATGTGGAAGAAGCAAGATCAATCTAGAAGGATTATGACATATAGTATGGTATAGTGGTTACCTTTGCCTATCCCGTTAGTGATCTGGCGTGAAGATATATGTATATTAAATATACTTGTGTAATTAAGTAAAACAATATGAGTGTATGATATGAGTGGAACAGATGCAGTTTATTTTAATTTCAATTTCACATATAAATGCAAAAGTTTGTGTGTGATTTGTGTATGTGTGTATACTAGTTTGTGTATATCTCTTTTTCTGTGTGTGTATGTATGTATATGAGTATATACTTGTGTATATTTTGATGCTCTTCACGTTAGTATGACATGGCAAATTTTAATGAAAATATAGGCGCTGAGAAACATTATTGGCAATTTTTTAATCCGGACATATCAATTGTTCTTCTTATATAATATTTGTGGAAAAACTTAAGATTTACGAGGGCTGATTGATAAGTATCCGAAATGATGATCTTAAAAAAGATATGCAAAAAAATATCACATTAGATTCTGTCATATTTTCAAAAATAGAACGCCAAATTTTAATTTATTGAATTGATAGAATCTGCAAATAGAAAACAATAAATTGTATATATTTTTCGCAAACTTGCAAAATTTAAGTAAAGAAATCCGAAAGAAACGACCTCATTTGGCCAAGAAAAAAGTTTCTGATGTCAATGGTGACAGTCATCAAACCTTAATAATTCGCGGTTCGAATTGTTACCACATCCAAGTTACTCCCTAGATCTAGCCCCATGTGACTTCCAATTTTTATTTTATCATAAGATAGCAAACAAGCAGATGGGTTTCCTGATGGAGTCAACCATCGCCTATAGACACCCAAGGTGTTAATGGTGCGTTGCTATCTTGTGGCAAGGTCTAATGCCAAATGCATAAGTTTACCGGCTACCTTACCATCAAAATCGGAACACGACAGCCACAAGCACTGACGCTATTGCGGCAGGAATAGGCAAGGCGGTGGTACCAGACCCGGGCGAGACAATGCAGAACTCTACCACCTAGTAGTCACGATGGTAGTGATTCGCATAGCCAATCGGTCGCCTTTTACGACCTGCCTGGCAGAACGGCAGTTGGTCTATTCTTCAAAGGAGCCCGAAACCAACACGGGGACTTGTAGACTCGTTCTCAAATCTGAAGAAACAGTTAGGTGGCTGGTGATTTTCATCAAATGATAAGTTTTGCTGCCGTAGACAGGTATTTTGAGGTGTTGGAAAAAAACATTTCATCAAACTAGTAACGGCAGTGGAGAGGCGCTGGACTAAATGCATCAAGGTAGAAAGAAACTACGTTGAGATATAAATTTATTTTAAATAGATTACTGAAGTTTTTCTTCGTCGATTCTGATACTTATCGATCATCTCTCGTAGATGGCGGTCAGCAGATTGCTTCTCATTATTGATGATATTTTCGTAAATATCAAAGAATCTATGATACAAAACATAGCAGACAGAAGCAGAGAAATAGGTTTAGAAATAAACTCTAGTAAGACCAAAATGATGACAAATTCAATACACATAGACATAAATGTCAACGAGCAGAAACTCGAATATCTAGACGAGTATGTATATCTTGGTCAAATAACATCACCCAACGACCAAATGTCCAGAGATAGACAAAGAATTGCGACTGGATGGAAAAAATATTGGGCCTTGAGAGAAAAAGATCAAAAAGAAGGCTTTTGATACCTGTATTTCATATGGTTGTGAAGCCTGGACTTTGACAAAATGCCATAGGGACAAACTGGCAAGCGGAAGGCATGGAAAGGAGTGTGCTATGCTTGAAATTAATGGACAAAGTTAGAAGTATAGATATCGGGCATAAAACAAAATTAATAGACATCCAGACATGTATTGACCAACTTAAATAGAGGTGGACTGGTCATATGCATTGCTGTAAAAAGGAAAATAAGTGATAGAGTAAACAAGTGACAGTTTGGTACCCTAGAGGTCGCACTAGAGCCGGGGTCGCAAATTAAGAATATGGGAGGATGTCTTAAAAATGACCTTAAGACATAATTGGATAAGGGTGACCACAGATAGAAATCAATGGAAAGAGCTGGAGGTGGCCTTTACCGTAAGACACGCCGAAAGAAGAGACATTTTGTGATTTAAATGACGATTTTTTTTTTAAATTATTTTAGTGAAAAATGTTAATTGTCCGGAAATAAAGGCTTTATTATTATTAAATATCCGTTTATTTACGTGAGGAGTAGATGTGTTTGTTTATTAAAATAGCTAGAATTGGACTTAATCAAATTCGAATAAGCACAGAGAAATTACATAATAAACAGTACAAATGCTTTAAATATTACGTAAATACACATTAACACAGAGTTTTGCGAAGTTGCGACGATATTCAATGTTGAAAGTACAAACAGTAATCTACGGGCAGACTTAATGTACAGAGTATTTTTTACCTCGCAGACGTAGCGGTTAAGGGTAGTGCGTGGTACCTGTTTGATCTCCCAGCGCTCGGGGCTGGAGACGCGCGTGACCCGCTTGCGGCTGGAGGAGTCGTCGTCGTCGGTGGGCGCGGCCAGCCCCGCCAGCGCCACCGCGCCGCCCGCCCCCGCCGCGCCCGCCCCCACCCCCGCCGCCGGCCGGTCCGGGTTGCGCCCCGCGCGCTCCGCCTGCAACACACACACACACTCACCTCGTGACACCACACCAAGGAACTTATATACGATAACTGGAATTATTTCGAAGAAATATTTGAAAAATAAAAATGTACTTTATTTTGTTACTAATAAAGTTGACATTTGTTTCTTACTTAACAGAGGGGAAAAACGTTCTGAGCAAGACAACGACAAGAATGGATGTTGTCCCTCTCTTGCAATTGCCAGTGCAAATAAAACTATCTGGATGGTAGATTTTTATATATTCGGTAATCGTTAAATCATTTTATTCATACACGTCGATAAATACATTAGCATAAAATGTATTGTAATTAACATAGTGAGTTCTAAAATGTGCTTATTTTATTTATTACGTTATTAATTATGCAATGCAAAAACTGTTTCTCAAATTAGTAGAATTACTTAGTAGTAATTTGCAAATTACGAATGGCCGCACTTATATATGGCGATTGGCGCTTTATTTAGTAGAAAGAGACACACTCCACCCATGTCAATGGTACTCTTCGGAACGATTTTGAAGCGAGTTTGAACATTCCGGGTAGAATGTAACTTCCTTGGGCGTTTGACGCTTTATTTAGTAGAAAGAGACACACTCCACCCAGTCGTGGTACTCTTCGGAACGATTTTGAAGTGTGTGTGAACATTTCGAGTAGAATGTAACTGCCTTGGATGCAACACATCACGAGTATGTCGCATATTTCGGCGACGCGAACTCATAAGTTTTCCCCTGAAAAAAATCTTGCCTGGGCATAGGGTACCACCGTTTTATCTATTCCCGCCGCAATAGTGTTACTGCCTGTCGTTGTCGTGTTCAGGTCTAGAGGATAAGGTAGCCGGTAGCCTTATGTTTTTTTTATATCAAAAGGTACCAACCAAGCAGATGGCTCCCCAGGTAGAAAAATAAACCATCACCTATAAACACCAAAGATGTTGTTAAAGATGCGTTGCTATCCTCGTGGCGGGATGGCAGTGCCACATGCATAAGTCTACCGGCTACCTTACGCTCCAAACCAGAACACGACAGTGACAAGCATTAACACTATTGTGGCAGGAATATGTAAGGCCAAAAGGTAATACCAAATACCCAGGCGAGACGTTGCGAAACTCTACTACTTTGTAGTTACGATGGTAGTGGCATATACATATAGCCAGTCGGTCGCCTTTTACGACCTGCCTGGCAGAACAACAGTTGGCCTATTCTTCAAAAGACCAACATGGGGAAATGTGTGTGGAATTTCCATCCAATGGATAGTAACGCGCCACTAACATCTCTAGTGTCTATAGGCAATAGTTTCTCTCTCCATCCGGCAAGCCATCTGCTTGTTTGCTACTAATAATATATAAAAAAAGAAATATGTACATAATTTAAAAATGCACCAAATTGTACTATAATTATAATTTCAAAGTTATAATGATAATTTTAAAGTATATCAATTTTACACCTTTTATACTGATTATTAGACTAGTCCAACAAGTCCTTTGAAACCCAGTGAAATTGTACACACTCCCTAAAAAGGTTTTTTTTGGCTAAGCTTGTACAGCCGTTTCCTGCAATATAAATCCGCAGCTCTGTCCCATATCATAATTGTTTACTGAATAACATTTTGCTGGTATTATTAATTTTAAGAATAGCTTTAAGAATAACTTTTAAGAATAGAACTTCAGGCCAGGTTACGCGTGCTACAAAAACTTCGGCTCAGCCATTGATATAAAAAACCTTAGATGCACAGTCCCGAACAAAACTGACACTCAAAAGTGTCCCTAATTTCTTTTAAGTAGTTATAGATATGGCAAAAACATAACTTTGCATATCCAACCTTAAGTGCAAGACTTAAAGTTGTTTTTACAAAGCAATGTAAGAAAATAAATAAAATTGACAGTGACGCGGCCGACGCGATTCTATTTGAAACGAGCGCACAATTCAAAATTGTGCGCTCATTTTTGGAGGACGTTTTTGAGAAACTGATTGTGTATCTTGGGTTTTTTATATCAATGAAGCTCAGCGAGAATTTCGACTAAATTTACATCATTTTCTAATAATGGCCTCTCGGATTCAAGAGAATGAACAGTCATGCACATTTGATTTGTCCACGTCCACTGATTGTGAAGTTTCAAAAATCTCAGACTATAACTGCTCTGCCTCTGCTATTACAAATATAAATCGGGTGTTAATGATTCAGAGTTCATATTGCAATTTCGTAATTATCATTTATATTTATGTAATAAATTCATACAAAATAGAAGTCCAATTCTTAAGAGTCGAACATATGCACACGGCCCGGCGTTCGGAGGTACTCACTCAATGTGCACAAAAAAGGAATATTTTTTGTAGAGATCTTTAAGGTAGACTATTGTACAGTGGTACATGGTCTTTGACTGAAATGATTTATACTCAGTAGAACGACTCGTTTTAGTTACAAGTAGTAACATTATTCCTATAAATTTCAAAATATCATATATGTCCAAACACCTTGCGGAACACCACATTACTAAATTAGTTGCTGATAGTTACTGCTACGAATGTTGGATTATTGATGATAGGAACGCATCATTTGACAGTTAGATCTATATAAAACCATAATCATAGATGTACATGTAATAGTTTGTATTAATACTAAACTAGGTAATTTTATATTAAGAAAGTTTAAGTCCTAAAATATGGGACATATCATATATTACGAAATGAAAACCCTGTTGGTCGAGTGGTTAGCGACCCTGACTATGCAATCGACGAGGCTCGGGTTCGATCCCCGACGGGGACAAGCATTTGTGTGACGAGCATAAATGTTTGTATTTCCGGGTTTGGGTGTTTATTAAATATATTCCAGTATTTATATATGTATTTCTATGTATTAGTATAGTTGACTAACACCCATAACACAAGCAAATAATTTGCTTACTTTGAGGTTAGATTAGTAAATGTACTTTGTCCCATGAATATTTATTTATAACTTATAGAACTTAAATAAAATTTGTTAACCACAAAATAGAACAAATTTACATACCTCTAGATGTGCATGTGAAGTTGGGTTCAGATCTTTACCAGTTTCCTGACATACATCTTTCATTGTAAGAGAGACCTTTTGACCTGTCACTGATAAAACTTTCACCTGAAAAAATTTCATAATTTTCACATTAGTAGAAAACACTCAAATTAACTTTTACATGATCAACTTTACAGCTAGACCAGCAATAATTCAAGTTTAAGTGAAAATAATATTTAACTATATTATATATTACACTTCCAACTATAATTTTATATAGGATAGTATATAAACACATTGCTACCCTGATGGAAGGAGATGGATATTGCCTTTAAACTCTAAATATATTGATAATATTAAATTTAACCATTCATATAGTTTATTTCAGTTCTGCCTATTCTAAGTAAAACTATTCAAATCTCTGACACTAGCCATTTTAAGAAGAATAGATCAACTGCCTTACTGCTGCTAGGCATCTCATAAAAGAGGATAGAAGTACAAATAAGAACTATGTGATATAGCTCTGAAACGTTTTGACCGGGTCATGTACCACAACCTTACTTTTTCTTGATGCAAAGCATTGGTGCTTGTTTGCTTGCATAATTTCATTTGGAGGGTAAGATAGTCAGTAAATTTATGCATGTGGCACAACACACACATTTGGTGATCATAGGCAATGATTATCTTTTTCCATCAGGAACTGTCTGCTTGTTTGCTATCCACTAAAATAAAATACATAAATCAATTAATGTATAAATAATATATTTATATCAAATGTGATTTCAAAAATGTTTCTTTTCGGATTTTTGATAGAAACAATGTTGCCCTGGATTGGATAAGAGCCTACCTGGCGATAAACTAGCCACCTATCACATGGTCCGACTAAGTGTCTTAAGGCGAATCGTGGATGCAACTCTGCCTACCTCTTCGGCAGGTTTTTTCGAGATTTGTCTCGAAAATACAAATCTCAGTAGCAGCTTAGAGTCTGGTGGTGGTATGTTAGCACCCGCATCGCTCGAATCAGCAAATAAATCTGTCAGTTTCAGTTATCATTAGCAATAAGCGGTAATTGTTTTTAAGTCGGTAATATGTGAATGTGAAACCAGTGAATTGTGAATTGTGGTAAGCTAGAAAATGTGCAATTCACTGTGCACACAAGCAAACTGGTTTGATGGTATTTACAAAAGAAGCTTGGGAGTATTTATTTGCTTTTCATACCAACTAAAACTTTAACAATATTAACAAACATGTTATGTTATGTTACAAAGTTGGCAATATATATTTTATTAAAAACTAGCTGTTGCCCGCAACTTCGTTCGCGCGGACTTCGTTTATTTCGCACAGCTCCTCCCCCGTAGTTGCTAGCGTGATAATATGTAGCCTATATGTTGACCTGACCTGTTAGTAATATTCATGCAAAATTTGATGTAAATTCATGCAGTAATTTTTGAGTTTACCCCGGACATACATAGACTTTCCTACGATTTTATTATATGTATATTTAAAAATATACAAATAAAAAAGATAATCCCTGAGGTTTATCTGCCAGATCTTCTCAATGTATGGCCATACTGAAGTAGCTTTAAAATTTTTGGATATACAAATAAAAAAGATAATCCCTGAGGTTTATCTGCCAGATCTTCTCAATGTATGTAGCTTTAAAATTTTTGGATCCCTTATGCCTGGTTTCTGAAGCCGTCATTTAAACTATTAACAACTATTGATTGTTTAAAGTTGGCAAGAGGATAAACTTCGTTTATTTCGTAGATGGTTTCTGAAGGCACAACGAACAGTTCAATAACTATTGAACCGATAAGTCATTTTTAAGTCCACCACTAGATGGGTCTGTCTATAATGCAGAAAATAAAATGCTATTTTGGTAATTTTACTACCCTGTATGATTATTTTTAATTGTGGTTATATTTTATCTAACATAAATAAGTGTTTAAAGAAGGTTTTAGTTGAAACTATGTAATTCACGATGATAACTATGTCTATATACCAGTTAAAGCATTCAAACTAAATCTTTATACTCTAGCATAAAAGAAGGTTTTCGTATGAATTTGGTCTTAGTGGAACCGAATGAAAAGAGTGATTTCGAATCAGGTAGCAGAAAGAGAGGAAACGACTATTCTATTAAAGAGAAATGAGAAAGCTTTACACTAGTCGCTAGTCAGTCACCAAATATTTTGTTATATAGTTAGTTTGAGTACTTATCTAAAGAATGTTTGTAGTTTGCGTTGAATTAAGAATATTATTTCTTTTTGCGTCAATTTCTCTTTTAAATATTGTTAGTTGTTACTTGCATTTATCTGATCGACTTGTGGCATGTTTAAGTTAATATAAAATCAATTAAAAAAATCAAAATTATAATCGTGACTCGAAAGCGCAGTAAGAATTATACAGAAAGAGAGAAAACTAAAAAGTAATTATTTTATTTGAGAAGATGCTTTTTTTAAATGGTAAAAGAATTTTTGCACGTAAAAATACAGGTAGGAATTCTGTAGAAGCTTAGAAATAAGCTTGAATTGCCTTAACTAACAAATATCCAAGTAAAAGCTGTCAATTGACCTTTTCCTCTTTGCAAGGATGAAATTTAATTATTTATCATATATTAAACAAATTACAATATTAAACAAATATCATTATAGCTGCTGTGAAAACAAGGTTTGTACTGCGTACAACAGTTTTATTGATGTAAGTGCAAACATACAGACAGACAAACAATACTATTAAAATTTTTACGTGCATTAAAAAGAAGCTAACTACAACAGCAAAAAGTGTTCCATAAAGTTATGGAATCGATAAACCGCCAAATTTGACCGGATACATTAACATAAGTTTAAATGCAGTTATGTTACAATGCGTAGCTCAGAAACGCAATCCCTGTAGTTATCGGACCGATGTATTTGGTTTACAGAGATCTATCACATAGCAGTAAACATACCTTAACTTTATCACCTCTAGATACTACATCTGTTACATTAGTGACACGGCCTTCTGCTCGGAGTTGTGAAATGTGGACTAGACCTTCCCATCTCTTCCTCAAACCTTCCATTTGTATAAAACATCCAAAAGGAACAATATTTGCAACTCTTCCATTATAAATCTGCAAATTGATTAGATAAAATGGTTAATTTATAACCATTTTCTTGGCACAATATTTGACTTTCATTATGTTATGAAATTAAAAGTAAACTTAATTTTCTAATTGCAACATTGTGAAAGTCAAAACAAAGCCCAAACAACAATTTTACTATAGTGCAAATATATCCATATTTTATTTTCCAATCCTTTATAATACTTTGATTAAACAAATTCATATAATGTGCATAATTTCTTCTACATCTTAATTATAGCACTTCTATGCACTTCACACACTATACTTTCTATATGTGACTTTCCACTCCCGCAAAGAGCACCCGCAAGATATACGAACGCGTCAACTTGTTCCAACACTATATAATCAACCACAACCTCACAAGTTTTGCTCAGTTTACTTCACTTTAAAAACACTAATGCTCAAGTTTTTATTGTATTAAAAAAATATTGATGGTAAGAATATGAGTGAATGGCTCATATTCTTTCAATCAAATTTCATAAATATAACCATCATTTTTAGCTCAAATGGAGTAGAAACACATTCCTAGATTTTCCTAGATTCAGCATTGCCTGCAAACATTGTGCAGGAAATGGCTTGAGAATGATATACACAGAAACAAAAATTATTACATCATAAAAGTACCTTAATAATAAACAACCAAAGTTTAGTACAAAAAAGCCTGAAATCTTGTTTATGGTTTACTTTCAACTATTGCTCTGATTTACCAATGAGTGCTTGCAAATGCTTGCAAATTAAATTTTAAGATTTTTAGTGTTAAAAATTGCATGCTACTTATATGAAGTTTTTGTAATATGACTCTTCTGTGTGTTGGCTGTGATTGGACAAAATAACAGCACACATTTATTTTGCACTTATTTTATTAGCCACTTTTAGGGCTAGGCACTGGAATCTGTTAGTTTTGATTGAAGTATATTAATATAATATTAAAAATATATTTTTTAAATATGATGTAATATTCATTTCTAAATCACATAAAAATTAAAAGCTCCTAACCCCTCATTTACACCAAGAAATATGTTTAATACATGTTTTATACAAAACTTGTAGAATACTTGTCATAACATAATTATTTATTTTAAACATGTATTGCGACTGTCTAATTTTTCGTTCACATTGTGTAGCCAACAAGTCTTTACACAAGTATAAAACATAAGGGCGTTTATAGTTATGTCTATGACATGTTGTAATTTTTGGATACATTGACAACATTCTCACCTACAAAGACACGTCATATTTTATGGAAGTATTCTTAATTTTATTGAAATTTCTGTATGCAAATTACACAAGCAAATTTTAAACTTTATTCATACTTGATGGATTAAGTTTTATACTTTTACCAGACTTACTGCTTTTTTCATCATTTAGTACTTGCGTTTTTTTCCTAGAATTTGCATCATTTTGTTATATGTATAAATACTTGTATTACATTTTAATGTGAAGAAAATTAAAGTTCTAGTATTGGAAAAGAAGCAACCAGAACAGATGTAAGTTGTGATTGATAATGTAGTGCTGGAACAAGTAGAGATAAGGTTGTATATCTTGGATGTGCTTTTAGCAAGGATGGCAGGTACACTGTTGATATCGAAAGAGTGTGTCTGCAGGGAACAGGGTGAATGGAGAGTTACGGAGATAACTTAAAAGCACTGTTTTAAGTCAGGGTGCCCATCTAGCTCTGCATAATTATGTGCTTATTCCAACCCTATTATATGGAAGTGAAAGTTAGGTATGTCAGAAAGGGTATAGCTAAGGTTCTGTCTGCCTACCCAGTAAGGCATCTGGCGTCAAGATATGTACATACTTGTATTGCATAATATAGTATACACTTCAACCATGAAAAAAGTTCCTTAGTATCGTCACTTTCTGTTGTGATTGTCGTGATAAATAGCAGTTAATTGGGCACCCAGAAGTTAACTTAATAAAACTACAGAATAGCCGATTGACATGTGTCTTTGTACAAGTTTAACTAAGACAACTATATGTAAGAGATCATCATGAACATATAGGCAAGTAGAAGTTCATAAATAATTTATCCACCAATTTTTGTATGCAAGTTTCATACAAGTTTTATATAAATTCTGTATACAAGTTTTGTTAATGTGTTTGAATGTGAACAAGAAACAAAAATATTGCATAAAACTTGTCAAATACATGTATTATACCTTGGTGTGAACTAGACATGGGTAGGTGATGCATGTAATATCATAAAAGTAATATCACTCGCAAAAGTGATGCAACATCACACATCACACTAGAGTTTCAACCATCATACATTACTTCATTTATCACTTGGTACAGTTCAGTTAGTGTCGTTTCTGGCATATCAAATATTATACTACCAAGGATGTGGCGCGTAACATGACACAACTGAAACTGGCCGCCAGAAGTTTCGGCGGATATAGAGAACATGTCTGACGTTGACCAAAACCCCTTAATTTAAAAAAATAAAAAATAGATACAAACGTGCCGAATTCAGTATATTATCGTGAATTTAAGGCTGTATCAAATAAAATAGTTTAACTGTCCCAAAAAAATAATATTCCAAAGACATTACGAGTTTGTTGGAGAAAGAAATGATACTTACTTGATGATTAATTGCAAAAGTTAATACAAGTGTACAATTGAGGGATTCTTTTTAAATTCACATTAATTTCATGAAATGTTGGAATGTCAAAAAAAAAAATTGATCGATTGTCGACGTTAAAGGGGTCAGGAAAGAAATCTATTTAGCCGCAGAGGATTAATTGAAATAGAACTTCCAGTCGTTCCGAGGAACTAATTGAGAAAAAATATCTAAGATTGGGCCTTTAGAATTAATTGCGAGGGTAATTCCGGGCGTATAATTTTGGGACTTTTTCCGATTCGACATCAATTTTAGAGATAGTATGTATCTAAAAAAAATAACTCCACTAATTGTCAATGATAATTGGACTATCGAGTGAAAACTAAAGAGGCCCAACTAATTAAGAACTAATTGAGAAAAAATATCTAAGATTGGGCCTTTAGAATTAATTGCGAGGGTAATTCCGGGCGTATAATTTTGGGACTTTTTCCGATTCGACATCAATTTTAGAGATAGTATGTATCTAAAAAAAATAACTCCACTAATTGTCAATGATAATTGGACTATCGAGTGAAAACTAAAGAGGCCCAAGGAGTTAATCGGAATAAAAATTCTAGGCGTAAAATTTTGGGACTGATTTATGTTTGACATCAGTTATTAGGGTCGTTTACATCTTAAAAAAATTATTTCATCAATTGTCAACGATCTAGGGAGCCACAAAAAATATCTAAGATTGGGCCTTCACAATTAATTGCGAGGGAAATTCCGGGCGTATAATTTTGGGACTTTTTTGCCTTGGCATTAATTTTAAAGATAGTATGTATCTAAAAAAAAATACTTTATCAATTGTCAATAACAATTGAAGTCTCAAGCGAATACTAAAGAGGCCCAAGGAATTAATCGAAATAGAAATTCGAGGCGTGAAATTTTGGGACTTATTTGTGTTTGACATGAATTAGTGGGGTCGTTTACATCTTAAAAAAATTATTTCATCAATTGTCAACGATCTAGGGAGCCACAAAAAAATATCTAAGATTGGGCCTTCACAATTAATTGTGAGGGAAATTCCGGGCGTACAATTTTGGGACTTTTTTCGACTTGACATTAATTTTAAAGATAGTATGTATCTAAAAAAACTTACTTTATCAATTGTCAATGACAATTGGAGTCTCGAGGGAAAACTAAAGAGGCCCAAGGGATTAATCGAAATAGAAATTCGAGGCGTGAAATTCTGGGACTTATTTGTGTTTGACATAAATTAGTGGGGTCGTTTACATCTTAAAACAATTATTTCATCAATTGTCAACGATCTAGGGAGCCACAAAAAAATATCATACACCCGAAATTACCCTCGCAATTCATTCTATAGGCCGAATCTTTGATATTTTTTCCTGGCTCCCTCTATCGTCGAAAATAAATGAAGTAATTTTTTTAGGATGTAAATTACTGCAACAATTGATGTTAACCACAAAAAAGTCCCAAAATTTTACGCCTAGAATTACTATTTTAATTAATTCTTTGGACCCCTTTAGTTCTTGCTCTAGAGTCAAATTGTGATTGACAATTAAAAAAGTAATTTTTTTTAGATACATACTATCTTTAAAATTAATGTCAAGTCGAAAAAAGTCCCAAAATTATACGGCGGTATGTCCCTCGCAATTAATTCTAAAGGCCCACACGTAGATATTTTTTTGTGGCTCCCTAGATCGTTGACAATTGATGAAATAATTTTTTTAAGATGTAAACGACCCCACTAATTCATGTCAAACACAAATAAGTCCCAAAATTTCACGCCTCGAATTTCTATTTCGATTAATCTCTTGGGCCTCTTTAGTTTTCCCTCGAGACTCCAATTGTCATTGACAATTGATAAAGTAAGTTTTTTTAGATACATACTATCTTTAAAATTAATGTCAAGTCGAAAAAAGTCCCAAAATTGTACGCCCGGAATTTCCCTCACAATTAATTGTGAAGGCCCAATCTTAGATATTTTTTTGTGGCTGCCTAGATCGTTGACAATTGATGAAATAATTTTTTTAAGATGTAAACGACCCCACTAATTCATGTCAAACACAAATAAGTCCCAGAATTTCACGCCTCGAATTTCTATTTCGATTAATTCCTTGGGCCTCTTTAGTATTCGCTCGAGACTCCAATTGTGATTGACAATTGATAAAGTAATTTTTTTTAGATACATGCTATCTTTAAAATTAATGTCAAGTCGAAAAAAGTTCCAAAATTGTACGCCCGGAATTTCCCTCGCAATTAATTGTGAAGGCCCAATCTTAGATATTTTTTTGTGGCTCCCTAGATCGTTGACAATTGATGAAATAATTTTTTTAAGATGTAAACGACCCCACTAATTCATGTCAAACACAAATAAGTCCCAAAATTTCACGCCTCGAATTTCTATTTCGATTAATCCCTTGGGCCTCTTTAGTTTTCCCTCGAGACTCCAATTGTCATTGACAATTGATAAAGTAAGTTTTTTTAGATACATACTATCTTTAAAATTAATGTCAAGTCGAAAAAAGTCCCAAAATTGTACGCCCGGAATTTCCCTCGCAATTAATTCTGAAGGCCTACACGTAGATATTTTTTTGTGGCTCCCCATTTTACTGACAATTGATGAAATAATTTTTTTAAGATGTAAACGACCTCAATAATTCATATCAATTACAAATAAGTCCCAAAATTTTACGCCTCGAATTTCTATTTCGATTAATTTCTCGGGTCTCTTTAGTTTTCGCTTGAGACTTCAATTGTTATTGACAATTGATAAAGTAATTTTTTTTAGATACATACTATCTTTAAAATTAATGCCAAGGCAAAAAAGTCCCAAAATTATACGCCCGGAATTTCCCTCGCAATTAATTGTGAAGGCCCAATCTTAGATATTTTTTGTGGCTCCCTAGATCGTTGACAATTGATGAAATAATTTTTTTAAGATGTATACGACCCTAATAACTGATGTCAAACATAAATCAGTCCCAAAATTTTACGCCTAGAATTTTTATTCCGATTAACTCCTTGGGCCTCTTTAGTTTTCACTCGATAGTCCAATTATCATTGACAATTAGTGGAGTTATTTTTTTTAGATACATACTATCTCTAAAATTGATGTCGAATCGGAAAAAGTCCCAAAATTATACGCCCGGAATTACCCTCGCAATTAATTCTAAAGGCCCAATCTTAGATATTTTTTCCCAATTAGTTCCTCGGAACGACTGGAAGTTCTATTTCAATTAATCCTCTGCGGCTAAATAGATTTCTTTCCTGACCCCTTTAACGTCGACAATCGATCAATTTTTTTTTTTTGACATTCCAACATTTCATGAAATTAATGTGAATTTAAAAAGAATCCCTCAATTGTACACTTGTATTAACTTTTGCAATTAATCATCAAGTAAGTATCATTTCTTTCTCCAACAAACTCGTAATGTCTTTGGAATATTTTTTTTTTTGGGACAGTTAAACTATTTTATTTGATACAGCCTTAAATTCACGATAATATACTGAATTCCGCACGTTTGTATCTATTTTTTATTTTTTTAAATTAAGGGGTTTTGGTCAACGTCAGACATGTTCTCTATATCCGCCGAAACTTCTGGCGGCCAGTTTCAGTTGTATCGTAACATGCGGGAGATATGCAACTGGCAGTATAACTCAAATAAATCGAATAATACCGAGATCATTGGTTTAATGTGCTTACTCTCCATAGGTACCAGCATGATGATACTTTTAAATCGGGTACCTACATGATGAATTGAAATTTTTATTATAACACTACGATTAATATAATTGTTATGTTATAATAAAACTTTCAATGAGACTAAAATTATAATCAGTTTAGTCATCAATTATTATGGTAGTTTTGTTTGAAAAGAAATGGATACTCAGAGTGTAATGACTTGCAGGTCACACAAAAAAGCGATGCATATTACATTTTATGCAACACAAGACAATAAACGCTACTCGAGGTGATATTTCCTTAAGGTGATGTAATGAGTAATGAGTGATGTTTGCAGGTGATATTACTTTTTCAAAGGTGATGTGTGATGTTGCATTACACTTCAAAGTACCGTTTTGCGCATGTCTAGTGTGAACGAGGGGTAACACATATTTACATTATCTTTTCTGGCTATATATTTATCACCTTGAAAGCAATAACACTAAACATAATACAATTTCAGAAAGCTATCAAGTTGTCTTAGTAGTCTGCAGGCTTTCCTAGTCATATTATCACACCTGAACCATTCTCATAACCTTTAAAAAAAATTTGTTTTATCTATGTGAAATTTGGGAGGTGGCACAGACATACCTATCCTTACATTCATTAATATTTACATGGCATAAGCTAGAAAACCAACTCAATATATTCTAAATAAGGCCCAATACTGGGCAATAGCCATTTTGTAACTAAAAACTTTACTAACCTTTCCAGGTTCAGGATCATCACTGATTTCAATATCAGGGCTCCTCTTTCTTCTTTTATCAAAATCTCGCTCTTTGTAATGATCCCGTCCCTCTCTGTCACGAGACCTAGACCTTGATCTTCTTGTTCTAGATGTTGATCTACGATGTTTATCCCTTGACCTTGATCTTTGTCTTCTATCTTTAGATCTTGACCGATGACGATTTCTACTTCTAGATCTGCGTCTTTTGTTCCTATCTCTACTTCGACTCCTTCTTTCTCTGCTGAGACTTCTTCTATCTCTACTTCGACTTCTCCTAACTCTACTTCTACTTCTTTTTCTCCTATGATGACTATCTCGCTCCCGGCTCCGACTTCGCCTACTTTTTCTGTCTTTTGACTGTTCATGTTTCGTCTTATTATCCCTAATTTTATCTTCATTTTTACTATTTTCATTTTTTGCTAGAACTGCATTTGATGGAGCTAATGCTTCTAAAGCAGCCATAGCATCATCAACTTCATTGTTGGAAACTTGTAATTTAGACTCATTTTTAAAAATATCTTTAGTGGTCATCCTTTTATTTTTTTCATCTTTAACATCTTCGTCGTCCGAAGAGAAAACAGGTGGTTTCTCATTGGGTATGGCCAGTCCAGGAAACTTGGATGCTAAAGGATTATTCTTTAGGGATGTCTTCTCATTTTTAGCCTTAAAAGATACAGGTTTCATATGTTGAATAATACGAAGCAAATTCGTCATAAACGAATCGGCAAATTCAGCTCCATTATCCAGGAGAGCTTTTTTAAAGTCATCAAACTGTGGGTTTTTGTCTGCTAAATCTATTATAAATTCAGCTGAAACATTAACGAAATAAAATAAATTTGTAAGCTAAAATATAATTATCTAAATAATATTAAAAAATTACAATATAACTTACCTAAATCTTTATCATTTAGTCCCAAATGGTTGTCCAACTCAGTACATATTTTAGAAACGAGTGAAAGGTGCTCTAACCTTTGTACTTCATCCATTTTTATTAACCGTCTTTTCTAATAACACAAGGTCTTAAATATGTGACGGTGAGTATCATAGAAAACACTTATTTTGCGTTTTTAATTTTTTAATTATATCCTTAACAGTTTGGTTCACGGACATATTGTCATATAATTGTTATTGTTGACAAAGTGACAACTGACATCTGTTCCCGTAATCTATTGACATTTGTTCACACCATAGATTATTTATGATGTTTACACTACAGAAAAATGTACTCCTAGCGGAGGTATACACTTTAATTATATTATGGAAACTACTAAATAATATGTAGTAATAAAGAAAAAACGTGTAATTTTGTCGCAAGCAATGGGGGACCAGCTCTCTACATGAGAATTGACAAAATGTCAGACTTAAATCTAAAAAATGTCAATATTTTATCGATATCTATAATATAATTTTTATTCAAATAGGTTTGAATGAAACACCAATTGGCAAACCAGTCTGATCAATATTTTCTTGGGAGTAACATGTTTGACGACGAAGTTTTGGCGTCAACCCGGGGTGGAGTGATAGTACATTTGGACATTTTACAAAACTTAATGGTGGCTCCACCTGAGCCACATACACCAAACTTCGTACGAAACTAATCTCTAGTCGAAATAGAAATGTCTACTATCCTCTACGATCATCATTTCTATAACATGTCAAACTCAAAATCGATTTGAATCGATACACTGTAGCGAAATGAGTCATAATTCGTATGTAACGTTTCTTATCGACACAAAACGATATTTTTTATGAGGTAAAATATGAAAGGTACATTTCTAGAATAAAAAGATTTCAATGCTATTTCGGTATTTAATAATAATATTAAAAGTCACTATTTACATTCAACGGCATTTTGACTATACTTTTATGACTATAAACAATATTTTGCGGATGCGTTGCAACTGAATACAATTGCAGATATATGAAGGTGTAGATCCTGTCAAATAAAGTAAGCGTTCAGAGACCACTGAAGTCACAATCACTGGCATGTAACGTGGGGCTAATTTGTTTTATATTATTTTGACCTTTCCGATGTAATAAGACAATGAACTCAGCATAAAGTTATTATATATTAAACTGCTATAAAGATATTTGTTAAATTCGTTTAACAATAGTATCTCGTATTAATTATACTTACTTTTTTGATTACTCCAACGTATATTTATGGCCTTTTTAAATGGATCATCAAATTGATGAGATCGTTTTGCATCCACTGAGGCCTGTCCCTATATAGAATACTAGCTGAGCCCGCGACTTCGACTGCGTAGAAAAATTTCAAAAAAGTAGCCCCTGTCACATCAGCTACCTGCCAGTGAAAGTCCTGTCAAAATCAGACAGACAAAAATTTAAAAAATATTATTTTGGCACATGTACCGTGTATACAAACAATACAAGTAATATTACAAACAGACACTCCAATTTTATTTATTTGTATAGATTATCTATACATATAATAAAACTGTAACAAGTCAATTTCTGTACATTAAATATATTTTGAAATTTTTTTCGAAGACACGTTTTGATCGATACTAAAAACTAAAAACCAGGTGGATCTCATTAGAAAATTTTGTATTGGTAACAATTTGATTTTATTTAATTTCTGTGAATTATCCCCTGTGAATCTATATTATTATTTTTTCTATATTTTAAATGGAAAACTTTGGATTTTTGGACGGATGGATGGATAGATGTTTGTTACCGAATCACGCAAAAACTACTGAACGGATTTGAATGAAATTTGGCACACATGTAAGAAAATCACCTGGAATAGCACATAAGTTACTTTTTATCCCGGTAAATAAATTGTTCCTGCGGGATCCTCTTGAAACTTTTATAATGCAGCAGACTGCTCACTGCAGCTAGCAAGTTCTAAAACATATCTACTGTTTCCAGTTAATATAAAAACTGCAATTTCAGTAGCTTAAAAGTTAGTGAAATATAATATGTACAACAATGTTTAGTCAAAAAATCTGTAGACCGTTATGATTATCTATATTAATATTATGAATGCGAAAGTATGGATGTTTCTATGGATTGATGGATGGATGTTTGTTACTCAATCACGCAAAAACCACTGAACGGATTTGAATGAAGTTTGGCACACTGGCAGATAATGGTCTGGAATAGCACATACGCTACTTTTTATTCCGAAAAAAAGAGGGTATCCCGCGGTATTCACCAAAAACATTTATAATGCAGCGCGCTGCACGGTGCTGCCAGTAATATCTAAGTTCGTTAAAATAAACTACTTATACCTGTTTTAATTTTTGATAAGCTGTAACTTTCGAACGCGATTATCGACTTTGGTCTTTTAAAGGGTTTAATTAAAGTTTGTTTTAGCAATCCCTAAAAATGTCTTATAAAACAAAATTAAATAGTTGAAAAAACTTGTTATGTAAAAAACAAATATCAAGGTTTTTATATGCGATAAATTCTTAACGATTAAACCGATTTTCGTTTAATGTGTCAATAACATGCTGTGAATTAACATTCATTGCTATATATATGACTATAATGGTGATGCTTTGTACTCCGGTCGTTGCGATATTTCTCGGGAACACGTCAATGAAAACCGGGACAAACTAGTGTCTGAAATCGTGACTCAACTAGATAAAATCTCGGAATGGGGTCGATTCAACTTGGGTCAATTTAACCCCAGGAAGACACAGCTATGTGCGTTCACCGCTAAAAAGTCGCCCTTTGTCGTTTCATCTCGTTTTGAGAACACTCTCCTGTGAATCTCAGCTAATATTGGAATTCTTGGCGTTGACATATCGAACAACGTCAATTCTGTGATCATTTGGAAGGAAAGGCTAAACTAGCCTCAAAAACACTGGGTGTGCTCAGTAGAGCGAGGCAGTACTTCTTGCCGGCTCATCGCTTGCAACTTTACAAAGCGAAAATTCGCCCTCACATGGTTTACTGTTCTCATTTCTGGGCGGGAGCTCCACAGTATTAGCTTCTTCCTCTTGATCGCATTCAGCATAAAGTGGTTCGAATTGTTGACGACCAGTCTGTGACCAAGCTGTCTCCTATCGGCTTGACTCCTTGGCTTTACGCAGAGATGTAAGTTCGCTTAGCATCTTTGCTTTGATCACTGCCGTTAAATCTATCATCGGACACCGCGGCAAAATTCAAAGTTCCATCCTCATCACTTCGATGTCTGGAAATCCACAAACGTGCGATTCTCTAGGCACTTTTTACCACGCACCACTTCTCTGTGGAATTAATTACCGGCGGGGGTGCTTCGAAACGGATACGACTTAATGACCTTCAAGAAAAGAGCATACTCCTTCTTAAAAGGCCGGCAACGCACCTGCAAGACCTATGGTGCTGTGGCTGTCTATGGATAGTGGTAATCATTTACTATCAGGTGAACCTCCTGCTCGTTTGCCCCTTTCTTCTATAAAAAAATGGTGTATTGAGAGACAGAACAAATATGTTTTTTTCGTGGGAGTCCAAAAATTTTTATAATGCAACGGGCTGCAGGGTGTAGGTGGTGTAGATAGCACAGAACAATATACTCCTAACGGAGATAGATAGTATTCAAATTTATGATTTAAAACATGGAACATAGAACAAGGGAAGTTAAGAGTAGGCGTGCCACGTGCGTCACTATTATGCGCTTTTACTCTAAATTGCCTTAGTGATACTAAACTTACCATATCATTAGGAGATAGTCGTCGTGCGAAAATCTTTTATACACTGAATTATGCCGTACTGTGCCATCCTTGAATGCAGAAATGATAGTAGAATACAGATGATTAAGAATGGAGATATTTCATATCATCCGAAAGTACAATTTTCATTTTATTTTAATTAAATTCCTGATTTAATATAATCTCTAATGATATAATAGAAAGTCAAGCTAAAATCAGCCGTACACCTTACATATAAAGTTCATTTTAGGTTGACCTAATTTTTCTAGAAAGATATACGTAATGACAGTCATTACGTATATCGTTCTAGAAAGTTCTCTACTCAAATATGATCAATTGAAAACTACGGAAAAATCAATGCTGCCATCTATTGTAGAATAGCGAAACTATTACGATCTTAAGTTTCACTATTGTACAAATAGATGAGTCTATTTTGAATAAACTACAAAAGGACGTAAATACTCTTTTTTTTTGTAGCAAAATAAAATTTATTGTAACGCAGTTTGGTATATTTTTAAATGTTCTGTTTGTGTGTTTCGGATTATTGTTGTTTAAAATGAAAACGACCAATGAAACAATGTTTACATTAGTAGTTTATATGCAATAATGCTTATTTTATGTGTGAGTATGGCGATCACGGTCCTGATACAAATGTTTGTACTTGCCAATTCCCTTGTTCTATGGTCCATGATTTAAAAAGACTACATAGGATGCAAGATCAAGGAACTTATATATACGATAACTGGAATTATTACGAAGCAATATATGAAAAAAAATGTAATTTATTTCGTTACGAATAAAGTTGACATTTGTTTCTTAACAGAGGGGAAAAACGTTCTGAGCAAGACAACGACAAGAGTAGATGTTGTCCCTTTCTTGCAATTGCTAGTGTAAATAAAACTGTCTGTTGGTAGATTTTTATATATTCGGTAATCGTTAAATAACTCTTATTCATACACGTCCATAAATACATTAGTATAAAATGTATTGTAATTAACCCAGTAACTTCTAAAATGTGCTTATTTTAATTATTACATAATTACTTATATAATGCAAAATCTGTTTCTCAAATTCGTAGAATTACTTAGTAGTAATTTGCAAACTACGCATGGCCGCACTTATATATGGCGATTGGCGCTTTATTTAGTAGAAAGAGAAACACTCCACCTATGTTGTGGTACTCTTCGGAACGATTTTGAAGCGCGTGTGAACATTCCGGTTAGAATGTAACTTCCTTGGTTGTCCCTTTCTTGCAATTGCCAGTGTAAATAAAATTATCTGATGGTAGATTTTTATATATTCGGTAATCGTTAAATCCCTTTAATTCATACACGTCGATAAATACATTAGCATTAAATGTATTGTAATTAGCACAGTGAGTTCTAAAATGTGCTTTTATTTTGTTACGTAATTACTTGTACAATGCAAAAACTGTTTCTCAAATTAGTAGTAATTTGCAAACTACGCATGTCCGCACTTATATATGGCGATTGGCACTTTATTTAGTAGAAAGAGACACAATTTACGCATGTCGTGGTACTCTTCGGAACGATTTTGAAGCGCGTGTGAACATTCCGAGTAGAATGTAACTTCCTTGTTCAAGATACAGACTAGGTAGTATGATGTGGTAGTATGCTTTACTATGCAAGAAGCACAGAACAACATACCAGACATGTGTAGGTGGTGCGTGTAATATTACTCGGGTGATATTACTTCAAGATGTGATGCCATATTACGCATTACGCGACAAAACCTAACATCACACCATCACCCGCGCATTTACTATCATTAGTAGAGTGCGAGTGTGAAGAGTGATGAAGTGATGTTTGATGCTAAGTAATGTTCGTTTCTGGAACGTAATTTCGCATTCTGCCTACTCGAATCGACTTCGCGCGTCGCGCGGTAGAGTGAGATAAATGGACGTTGTTCGACAAGTTATATAGAGACACGAGATAAGGCGAAGACAATAAACGTTCTCAACGGAATTTAAGCCGTAAGTTTTTATGAGAAAGTTTATTTTTATTTAAAATAACTTGTAAAAAGTTATGTAAACATACATAATCCGTCTTTATTCGGTGTAACTTAATATATTGGCCTAAGTATAAAGGAAAATCAACTTTATTGAAATAATCATTATGCGGTAATCAGTGTCTTATTATGTGCATGTTGTAGCCCGGTATATTAAATAGGTTTATAATGTTCTCTGATATATTGGCTTCTGTTATAACTATTAAATCCAGAGAAAAATTACAGCTGTGTATTAATTGTAAAAGTTCAGTGAAATATTTTATTAATGATCCTATGTTGATATGAATTGACGAAAATCTAAGATGACTTTTTGATGGTAATAAGCGAATAATATTATTCAAAGAAGAACAATTGAAAAATTCTTTTATATTAGTAACCATTTTTTTTCTGTAATATACGGATATATATACATATATATATATATAGATATATATATATATATATATATATATATATATATATATATATATATATATATATATATATATATATATATATATATATATATATATATATATATATATATATATATATATATATATATATATATATATTTTTTTTTTTTTTTTCCCTCTTATTGAAGAAAATAAAACAGAAAAGAAAAACACACACACACACATACACACAAAAACAAAATCTCTCTATGCTTGTAGTCTACAATGGGGTAGAAAAAGTGATGGTGGACCCCTTCAGTTGTTTTTCTATCTGCTGTATGTCATCCATAAAACGCACATAAAGTATTTTGCTCCTGTCATTCTTTCTCACATATATTTTCCCATCTTTACACCAAACAAATTGAAATGACTTACTGAGACGGGTTTTGGCGTTATATAATAATGTTTTAAAATGTTTTGTTAAAGCCTCTCTAATAAACACACGTTTGTCAGCTATCTCCTTGGGAACGTCTGGAATCAGTTGTGCTATAGTTAGGCATTTTTCTTTGCTAACATCTATCCATTTACGTCGGGCCACATTAGTCTTAATTTCCACAAGAATTGCACCGGGTTTTGCCTTAGATTCAGGCAAACGTTGAGAAGATTGTATATCACCCGTATTCACATTTAATTTAGTAGCCACTGTTTCGAGTATCTTGTCCACGTCACAGGGAGTGATTTCAGGTAAACCTGCTACTTCTAACGACGTTGCTAATGATTTTTGCTCGAAGTTATGAATTTCTAGTTCCAAGACGGACATTCTTGTTTCTAAATTTTTATTTTTATTTATAAGATCTTGATTTTTATTATCAAGATTTTTAATTATAGTGTCTTGATTCTTAATTGACTGCTCCATCGTTGCAAATTGCTCACTTAAGTAGTCGAGGTTACCCATTTCTTCTCGAAAGGTTTTCTTCAGCTCACGGCCAATATCTTGTACCAGTTTTCGAGTGTCAATGGTATGGAATTGAGCCGCAGAGCCAGATTCTGACTCCTCCTCATCCCCATCCTCGTCTGGGATCAGATATGACGATCTACGACAACTATTTTAAGGCAATCCTCGCAACACCATTCAATCCCTGGTGAGTTCCGAAGGGTGTTCAACTGTTTGTTGGAAAGCCTAGAACATGTAGGGTCAGCATGAACAACCTTGTCGCATCTGCTACATTCTAGTCCTGGCATCTTCTTTGTTATATTCTTTTTGCACTCTCCACATTTTTTAACAACCATTTCGGGTAGATCAAATTTTAGATATTTGCACTAACACAACTTATTACTTCCGCATCCAAGAGCGTTCTTTAAAATGTTTACTAAGAAACTTCTTATTATATTGTAATTTAAAATAGTAAACGTAAACATTTTGATTGAACAACATATACAATTTGTAAATCATAAGAAAACCGAGACAACCCGCTGAGTTTCCTCTACCGGATCTGAATCTAAAATATCGACTAGTCAAAATTAGCTATAAAAATAAAATATTTCTTGGATTGCTTAAATGTACCTCCATATTTCAATGTAAATAACATTGATTTGATAAAATTTCAATTCAATACATATAATTATTAATGTAAATAATATTTAGAAATATGTAAATAAGTAGTATATACACTATTGAATCACATAGAATGTGACAAGTTTTAAATATTTGTACGCCATACTATGGTAGAATATGCTGGTAACTTTTGATTATTTAAATAACTTGTAAAACTCATATTCTTGCAAGTAAATATTTGTTATTTCATTTCAATGAAGCTCAGAATATAATTTTGTTTATTTTTTTAGGTCTGAGTAAGCTGTCTTATGTTAGCTGTTGTTCAGAATACATCCATTAATCTATAGCAAACGTTTAGCCAATGGCGGCAGACTGGTGTCGACTCCAACTGGTCGTGATCGGTGATTGGCGGATTTCAGATAAGCAGTGTGGTCAAGTAATTTTAATTGTCCTAGAATATTTATGGTTGGTATTGATGAACGATACACACATACAAAAATTATAAATATGTGCAAAGTCAAAATCGTCTGTAGGCAACGTTCACGTCGAAAAACGGCGGGAAACTTCGAATAAGCGCGGGTTTTCTCTCTTGGTCTAAAATTATTTTAATTAGTAAATATCATTCAAATTAGTTCATTTAGGTATAATTATAGTATTTTTCTTTTTCTTTTTTAATATAAATATTATTAATCATCTTTATATAGGGTAAGTAGTTTCATTTTTCATAAAATATGAATGAACCTCCTGATCCAGGGGGTACAGTCCCTCCTGCAACAAATTTCGTCACAACTGAATTAGACGAATCTGGTATGGAAACAGATAATTCTATAAAATCATCCAGAAAACGGTATCATTCACACAAAATTTGTAAGCAATGTAACAAAAAGAAACGTAAAAATCTTGGTAGCCAAAAGGACATTGGTTGTTTGTGTAGAGATGGGCCATGTTCAGTTAAAGATTCAAATAAAGACTCATTGACCACTTTAAATCCTTTGTCTATAGAATCAGCAACTAACTCTGCACACTCATCACCAACGGGTGGAAGAAATTATAACCATTTAGATGCTTCACCTTATACTATACATGTACAAAGATTACAGTCAACCGAGAATGATGGGACAACCCTTCATCCCATAACTCTTGGCAGAATACTAAAACAAAATAAAGTAAATAACATTAATAATGGCAGCATTAAGAGAATAGGCAGAAACAGAATCTCAATATCATTTTCTAATTATATAGATGCAAATCAGTTCCTCGATAATAAGCTATTATCTGAAAATAAATTAAAAGCTTTTATTCCATCTTTTTCAATTACTCGAGTTGGAATTGTTAGAGGTATACCTGCTGAATGGTCTCCGGAAGAGATCATGGAAAACATTACAACTCCATTTGGCTGTGGTAATATCATTAAAGTTAGACGCATAAATTATAAAGTAATCGTTGAGGGCTCTCCTGTGTGGGAACCCACTCAGTCAGTTGTAATTTCTTTTGATGGTCAAGTTTTACCAAAGAGAATATTTATATGTTTCACTGCCTTACCTGTAGATTTATACATTTTTCCCACAATCCAATGTTATAGTTGCTGCCGCTTCGGACACACAAAGACACAATGTAGATCTAAACCTAGGTGCTACAGATGCGGAGGGGAACATAGTGGTGAATCATGTAGAGTAGACGATGACTGTGTACAGTGCTGTTTGTGTTCTGGTTCACATGTTGCAAATAGCAAGATTTGCCCTGAACTTAAACGTCAAAAAGATATAAAACTCTATATGGCTCAAAACTGTGTTTCCTATGCTGAAGCATCGAGGTTACATCCAGCAGTTTCAAAATCATTTGCAGAGGCTCTTTCATCACCAAAAACTCTCACAGATAGTAATGACTTACCTGTAATTGCTAAGAACAACACTTCGTATAAAAAAACAGTGTTTCTAAAACCCCGATCCCCAATAAATTCAAGTAAGGGTTATGACAAGGAAAGCCATAAAAAAATACTTCGGGAATTTTCTATACCTACTCCAGCTGATGGGTGTGCTTTAGGTCAAATAAACACAATTAGTGAATCACAAGGTCCTTTAATATCAGAAATAATAGAATTACTACAAACATTAGCTCAATCCAGCCCTTATTTACCGTCCAACGCTGCTCATCTAGTTGAACTTATATCACAATCAATACCTTTTAATAATGGATACAAACATAATCCAATGGAATTGCAGGAGTGCAATAAGCAACAAAAGTGATTTAATATATATAATAAATAAATACGATCCGTATTTAGTTAGCTTATCTGAAACTTGTTTAAAGCCAAATTTTAACTTTAAGCTAAAAGGTTATTCAACGGTCCGTCAAGATCGTTCTGACGGGTATGGCGGTGTTGCCATACTTATAAAGAGAAACATTCCTTTTTTACCAATACCCATCGCTGTAAATAATAATGATTTCTCAATTGTAGCTATAAGTGTAAATAGTGTTTGTTACATCTCTGTATATATTCCCCACCCTTCATCATTCATTTTACAACAAATTAATTAGGGCGAGCGAAGCGAGCCCTACACTAGGCCACTTTCTATGCACTTTTGTGGTACATTTTACTCAAAAATTATCGGACTTTTAGGTTTGTGCTTCGACGTAGTATTTTAAATTCATGTCTAGATATGTTATCTACCATAAAAATAAAGAGGGAGAGGGTGAGGGAGGGGGCGGGGGAGGGAGGGGGAGGAAGAAGGATAGGGAGAGGGTGAGGAAGAGGGAGAGGGGGAGGGAGTGAGGGAGGGAGGGAGAGGGAGAGGGAGAGGGAGGGAGAGAGGGAGAGGGAGGGAGAGAGAAAGAGGGGGAGAGTGGGAGTGGGAGGGAGACGGAGAGGGTAGGGAGAGGGGAGGGGGAGAGGGATAGGGAGAGGGCGAGGGGGAGTGGGAGGGGGACAGGGAGAGGGAGAGGGGGAGAGGGATAGAGAGAGGGGGAGGGAGAGGGATATAGAGAGGGGGAGGGGGGGAGGGGAGAGGGGGAGGGTTGGGTTGGGGGGAGAGAGGAGGGGGGGTGAGGGAGAAGGGGAGGGGTGAGGGGGAGGGGGAGAGGGGCATGGGGAGAGGGGGAGTGAGAGAGGGGGGAGGGGGAGGGGGAGGGGGAGAGGGAGGGGGAGAGCGGGAGGTGGAGAAAGGGAGAGAGGGAGGGGGAGAGAGAGAGGAGGAGGGAGAGAGGGAGGGGGAGAGAGGGGAGAGGGGGGAGAGTGAGAGAGGGGAGATAGGGGAGGGGGAGGGAGAGACGGAGAGGGGGAGGGGGAGGGGGAGGTGGGAGGGGGAGGTGGGAGGGGGAGGGGGAGGTGGAAAGTGGGAGGGGGAGGGGGCAGGGGGAGGAGAGGGAGGGTAGTGGGAGGGGGGGAGTGGGAGGGGGGAGAGGGGTAGTGGGAGGGGGGAGAGGGTGAGAGGGCGAGAGGGAGAGAGGGAGTGGTGAGAGGGAGAGAGGGAGGGGGAGAGAGAGGGAGTGAGGGAGGGGGATAGAAGGAGAGGGAGGGGGAGAGAGGGAGAGAGGGGGGGCTGGCTGGCTGGCGGGGAACAGAGTGAATAGAGCGTTAGTTTTAAGTCAGGGTGCCCCTCTTGCCCTGCATAATCATTCCTATGCCTGCCTATGCCTATCCCAACGATATTGTATGAAAGTGAGGTTGGGTATGTTAGAAGGGCATGAAAGTATAACCAACGCAGGACCAGGTTCGTAATGTTGAAGTGAGAGAGAAGTTATGTTTGAAAGAAAGTGTTGGTGTAAAGATGAGAAAGGGCATGCTCCGTTGGTTCGGACATGTACAAAGAATGGTAGGTGAAAGATTAACAAAACAGATATACAATGCGAGTGATGAAATACTTTATTATTTATTTTTCTATACATTAAAAGATTATAGACTTTATTATTATAAATAAAGTCTATACATTAAAAGATTTAATTCTCATAAAAATACTTTTCTAACAATATTACTAGATAGTATAACTTTGCGAGCCCCTACAAAGCTCTGCTTTTTGCTAGTAAAATAATTGAAACTATGCCTAAACCATTAGTAATACTGGGTGATTTCAATTGCCATCATGAGTCCTGGGGCAGCAGTCGAACTAATTGTTATGGTGAACAATTATTGGATATCCTAGATACAAATAATTTGTGCATATTAAATTCAGGATCTCCGACACGCCGGACTCAACCTACAGAGAGTTATAGTGTAGTAGATTAATCAATTTGTTCCCCAAATTTAGCTTCAATACTTTCATGGTCAACATTACCTTTTACCTACGGCAGTGATCACTATCCTATCATTATTAAATCTCCATCTTGTAATCACTCATTTACCTTAAATAATAATAGTCCTTATAAAAAATTCAAACTTAAATATGTAACAGATGATATGTGGCAGGATTTTAGCAAAACTATTGATGAAAAGATATCTATCTTATCATCCACACATGACGAAAAAATTAAGCCAGACACACATTTTACCGATATAATTGTTACTACGGCAAAGAGCATCTTTCCTACGGTAAACACATCTACTTACATTCCTTGTCCGCCATGGTGGGACAATGAATGTAAGAAAGCTATCGAGGAAAGGAAAACTGCAGAAAAAAATTACCGTAATAACATAACTGAAGAAAATTACGATCTTTTGATAAGTATCATGAAAAAAAATAAAAAGTTATTCAAGCAAAAGAAACTCGATAGTTGGAGAAAATTTTGTACTTCAATTACTCCAAGCACACATTCGTCTTTAGTTTGGCAAAATATTAAAAAATTCAGGTCTGCTTTTGATAATCTCTCAACTATAACCCTTCATCCTTCAATTACTAATAATTTCCTAAATAATATAGCTCCACCAACAGTCAATGAGGAAATAATAATAAAAGATGATGATGAAGAAAGCTTTTTAGAATTGTGTAAACCATTTTCTATAGATGAGCTTAAAAATGTAATAAATTTTACTAAAGATACTGCTCCAGGATATGATGGCATAGTTTATTCATTTATAACTCACCTGGGAGATATTTCCCTTGAATATTATTTAAATATTATAAACTCAATGTTATCTTCTGGAAAAACACCTCCATCTTGGAAAATTCAAATCGTTTTACCTGTTTTAAAACCTAATAAAAATCCTTCCGAAGTGTCATCTTATCGACCAATTGCTTTATCATCTGTTTTAATTAAAATAATTGAGCATCTTATCAAAAACCGTCTTGAATGGTACTTGGAACATAACAACATGTTAGCCAGAAGCCAATATGGTTTCAGAAAAGGGAAGAGCACTATGGATAACATAAGTTTATTAAGTACCGACATTAGAATTGCTTTTTCATTAAATAAATCTGTACTTTCGGCTTTTCTAGATCTCACTTCTGCATATGATAATGTATTAATTTCAATTTTAGCAGAAAAACTAAGAATATTAAAAGTCCCTCATAACCTTGTTAGACTAATTGTAAATATACTCACTGATAGATCAGTGAAGGTTACAGTTGATAATATTGTACATACTCGTATATTGTCTAAAGGTCTCCCTCAGGGGTCGGTGTTAAGTCCACTTCTGTATAATGTCTATACATATGACTTGGAAACCTTTGTAGGTAATAATACAAAAATTCTACAATATGCGGATGATCTACTTTACACTACAAACCAAAATATTGATATAGCTAATTCGGAAATCAACTTGTCCTTAAATAGATTAAGAATTTGGCTGGACAAAAATGGCCTCCAAATATCTCCTACTAAAAGCTCTTCCGTTTTATTTACAAGAATGCGATCTCCTCCTAACTACACAGTATTATTTGATAACAAAGTTATACCAAACAACAATAGTGCAAAATTTTTAGGAGTAATTTTTGACTCAAAACTTTCTGGGACACAATATTGTGATTATATATCTAACAAGTGCGAAAAATTAATTAATATAATAAGGTGTTTAGCAGGCATATGGTGGGGTGCTCATCCGTTTTACCTAAAACTTATATACAATGCTGTTATAAGAAGTGTTTTAGATTATGGTACCTTTATTCTAGAACCTTGTAATAAATCGGGCTTAAAAAAACTGAACACAATACAATCTAAATGCTTACGGATTATATGCGGCGCTATGAAGTCCAGCCCCTTAAACGCTTTACAAGTCGAATGTTGCGATCCACCCCTACAATTACGTCGCCAGTTCCTCTCTGATCAATACTTTTTCCGGTGCTTACAATTTTCAGATCATCCACTCATACAAAAACTACAATTGCTTTCGCAGATAATTGAACACTCAACATATTGGTCAAACAAATCTATTCCGTGTCTCGTCGTTAGTTATAGAAAATATTTAACACTATCTGCTCCAATACATCATTCTTCAATTCTTTCTTTGTTTACTTGTGATTATGATTCCTTAATGAAAAAAGCTCTAATAAATTTTGATTTAGGTATCCAAAAACGCGACATGAATGCAAACGATGTATTTAATTCTATTATTGATGATAATTTTTCAGATTATCACCTTATTTTTAGTGATGCGTCTAAACATAATGTCAGTAGCCACACAGGAGTAGGAATTTATCATAAACAGTATAAAATTACGCAGAAAGTCAAACTCCCACCAGAATCTACGATTTTCTCTGGAGAGTGTATGGGCGTTTATAAAGCTATCGAATATGCTCTATTATGTAAACTTAAGAAAACAATTATATTTACCGATTCTTTAAGCACATTAAAAGCAATTGGCAATAATTCTTTTAAAAAAACGCATCATTCCTTAATATATGAAATTAAAAAGTTGCTTGGTATTTGTCGTCAAAACCAATGTGAAGTGATATTTTGTTGGATTCCGGGTCACGTTGGTATTCATGGCAACTGCAAAGCAGACGAACTTGCAAATGATGCTATTGTTAGTGGCGATATTTTCCCATATAATATATATTGTTCAGACTTAAAATCGTTCGCAAAACATACACTTTATACCTCTTGGCAAGAGTTATGGGAAAAAAGTAGTAAGCAGAAAGGTTTCTACTACTTCAATTTACAACCCACAATTCCTCAAAAACCTTGGTTTTACTCCATGAATCTTGATAGGAAAAGCTCTAGCATCCTATCAAGATTGAGATTAGGTCACACAAGTACGCCTTATCATCTGGCAAAATTAAAAATAATAGAAAGCCCTGCGTGTGACTGTGGAGCAGAAGAAGCTGATGTAAATCATATTTTCCTTTCATGTATAAATTTTGACCACTCCAGTTTGTTTGAATCTTTAACTTTATCTGGAATACCTTTTCCTACATTTGTACCTTACCTTTTACTCAACAAAACTCAAGAAATATATAAAATGCTTGCAAATTTTGCTGTAAATAATGATATTAAAATTTAATTTTGTTTTATAATGTAAATATTTATGATATCTATTTTATTTCTTGTAATTATAATTATTATATTGTAATATATTATACTGTTATATTATATATATATATATATATATATATATATATATATATATATATATATATATATATATATATATATATATATATATATATATATATATATTTATATATATATATATATATATATATATATATATGTTTGTATATATATATATATATTACATATATTATATTGTAATATTGTCTGTAACTTTACACTTCTTTTTTTTTAAATAATTTTTGTTAAATTTGTAAATTTATTACCTATAAATTGTAAAGTGTACTCTTTTGAATGATACAAAATTTTTCTCGTCACGGTTTGATTATAAAATATTGTATAAGTTTCTCGGTCTGTTTGTTACTGGAAACATGTATTCATATACTTTGCCATCAAGAAAGGAAAAAAAAAAAACGTTCACATCGTTGGCAAGAAGCACGATTCAGATAATGAGCCCTATCAGGCTAGCATGGTGAAATCAGCAAAATTGCAAAAAAACAATACATCAATTTGTAGCTAAATAGTTGCTAATTAGTTGCCAAAACGACGATTTTGTTGCTCGTGCCAATCCCTAGAAATCGCGAATTATGCTATCGTGATATCAAGGTAGCAAGGTAACTTAATGAATTATATTCTTTTCCGTTCATCTTTATAGAAGATTTAGTTACTATTTTGTTGCTATATCTTAGATATCGCAAAAATTTTTTTAATAATTGTTTTTTTTAATTTTTCTGTTCTTGCTATCTTGAAACTGGTTTTTCCTGGCATTAAAGAGTCTTTGAATTTTGTTGCTCATCAGGAGGCTACTCAAATACACTCAAACAACTAGCAACAAAATAGTTGAAACCGGTCAGCCGATTTTTGAATTTTTTTTTTTCATCTTCCTCATTCTTGCTATCTTGAAACTGATTTTTGTCGGCATAGAAAGTGTATTAAATTAGTTGCTCATCAGGAAAATACTCAAATACACTCCAAGTATCAGCAACAAAATAGTTGAAACCGGTCGGCCGTTTTTTGAATTTTTTTTTCATCTTCCTCATTCTTGCTATCTTGAAAGTGGGTTTTCCTGGTAATAAAGAGTCTTTGAAATTTGTTGCTCATCAGGAGGCTACTCAAATACACTCAAACAACTAGCAACAAAATAGTTGAAACCGGTCAGCCGATTTTTGAATTTTTTTTTCATCTTCCTCATTCTTGCTATCTTGAAACTGATTTTTGTCGGCATAGAAAGTGTATTAAATTAGTTGCTCATCAGGAAAATACTCAAATACACTCCAAGTATCAGCAACAAAATAGTTGGAACCGGTCGGCCGATTTTTGAATTTTTTTTTTCATCTTCCTCATTCTTGCTATCTTGAAAGTGGGTTTTCCTGGTAATAAAGAGTCTTTGAAATTTGTTGCTCATCAGGAGGCTACTCAAATACACTCAAACAACTAGCAACAAAATAGTTGAAACCGGTCAGCCGATTTTTGAATTTTTTTTTTTCATCTTCCTCATTCTTGCTATCTTGAAACTGATTTTTGTCGGCATAGAAAGTGTATTAAATTAGTTGCTCATCAGGAAAATACTCAAATACACTCCAAGTATCAGCAACAAAATAGTTGAAACCGGTCAGCCGATTTTTGAATTTTTTTTCCATCCTCCTCATTCTTGCTATCTTGAAACTGATTTCTTTCGGCATAGAAAGTGTATTAAATTTGTTGCTCATCAGGAGACTACTTAAATACACTCTAAGAACCAGCAACAAAATAGTTGGAACCGGTCGGCCGATTTTTGAATTTTTTTTTCATCTTCCTCATTCTTGCTATCTTGAAACTGATTTTTGTCGGCATAGAAAGTGTATTAAATTAGTTGCTCATCAGGAAAATACTCAAATACACTCCAAGTATCAGCAACAAAATAGTTGAAACCGGTCGGCCGATTTTTGAATTTTTTTTTTCATCTTCCTCATTCTTGCTATATTGAAAGTGGGTTTTCCTGGTAATAAAGAGTCTTTGAAATTTGTTGCTCATCAGGAGGCTACTCAAATACACTCAAACAACTAGCAACAAAATAGTTGGAACCGGTCGGCCGATTTTTGAATTTTTTTTTCTATCTTCCTCATTCTTGCTATCTTGAAACTGATTTTTGTCGGCATAGAAAGTGTATTAAATTAGTTGCTCATCAGGAAAATACTCAAATACACTCCAAGTATCAGCAACAAAATAGCTGAAACCGGTCGGCCGATTTTTGATTTTTTTTTTCCATTTTCCTCACTCTTGCTATCTTGAAACTGATTTTTGTCGGCATAGAAAGTGTATTAAATTTGTTGCTCATCAGGAGGCTACTCAAATACACTCTAAGAACCAGCAACAAAATAGTTAAAACCGGTTGGGTGATTTTTGAATTTTTTTTTCATCTTCCTCATTCTTGCTATCTTGAAACTGATTTTTGTCGACATAGAAAGTGTATTAAATTAGTTGCTCATCAGGAAAATACTCAAATACACTCCAAGTATCAGCAACAAAATAGTTGAAACCGGTCGGCCGATTTTTGAATTTTTTTTTCATCTTCCTCATTCTTGCTATCTTGAAAGTGGGTTTTCCTGGTAATAAAGAGTCTTTGAAATTTGTTGCTCATCAGAAGGCTACTCAAATACACTCAAACAACTAGCAACAAAATAGTTGAAACCGGTCAGCCGATTTTTGAATTTTTTTTTTCATCTTCCTCATTCTTGCTATCTTTAAACTTGTTTTCCCTGATAATGAAGAGTCTTTGAAATTTGTTGCTCATCAGGAGGCTACTCAAATACACTCAAACAACTAGCAACAAAATAGTTGAAACCGGTCAGCCGATTTTTGAATTTTTTTTCCATTTTCCTCACTCTTGCTATCTTGAAACTGATTTTTGTCGGTATAGAAAGTGTATTATTAAATTTGTTGCTTATCAGGAGGCTACTCAAATACACTCTAAGAACCAGCAATAAAATAGTTAAAACCGGTTGGGTGATTTTTGAATTTTTTTTTCATCTTCCTCATTCTTGCTATCTTGAAACTGATTTTTGTCGGCATAGAAAGTGTATTAAATTAGTTGCTCATCAGGAGAATACTCAAATACACTTCAAGTATCAGCAACAAAATAGTTGAAACCGGTAGGCTGATTTTGAATTTTTTTTTCATCTTCCTTATTCTCGCTATTTTGAGATAGGTTTTTCTGGTGATAATGAATCTTTGAAATTTGCTGCTTATCAGGAGGCTACTCGAAAACATTCTAAGAACCAGCAACAAAATAGTTCACCTTCATCGGCCGATTTTTATTGTTTTTTTCAAATTCTCAAAGAACTTCGCAAAGATCATCAATTAAGGTATTATTATTATTCAAAAAATTAATATAACTCAAAAAATTAATTTTTGTGTTATTTTGAGCTCTTCGACCTCAAAAGCCTCATAAAAGTTCGATGCTACAGAAATTATTAAATATTCCATCTGCCATAACTTTTGAATGACTCAAACGAATCGCACGCGGTTTTTAGCAATCGATGCAGTTTTTTTAATTTAACAAACAATTTGTAAACACATATCGATCTTGAAAAAATTCCATTTTTTCGATTCTTTTCGTCAACGATATCTCACGAACGACTCAACCGATTTTGACTTACCCAACGGCAATCGACGTGTTTTTTCAATGTTAAGAGCTGATTAGTTTTTGGGATCGATCGGTAAAGCCATTTAAAAGTTATTCTAGAAAAACCGCTTTTGAAAAATATTTTAACTTCCTGCTAAGAATATCGAAGATTTTCGAAAAATCGGGAAGTTATTGGTTTTACCCCGTTTTATAAAAATCGAGTTTTCATCAGATCATTCATCATTAGAGTGTTGGCCAGGCATGGGTTCGAGCCCCACCGTGGTCAAATATTTTCGTTTTATTTGCGCCAGGTAAGACATGAGATTGTCTTCGACCCGTAGAATACTCGTTCAATTACTGAACGAATAATGATTGTACATTTACATTAAGTAACCAGTTAGGAACTCAGCAAGAGATAAAAAAAAGTGACAGTTTGAATTTTTTTGGTGGCTTGATCTCAAAAAAAAAATTTGGTGTATACTCGGTGTATATGCGCAGAGTATACACCGTGTATACTTGGTGTATACTCAGAATATAGCGATCCGTTAGGGCTAAATGTCATTATAAAGTTGGTTTAACAGCCTTTAATTAGATCTCTAACACATGAACTTTTTGATTCCATTAAGATAATCAGTTATGTTATCTACCTTCTATTTTGGTCTGCCAATCATCAAACTAAAGCTTGAAGCCCTAAATTTTTTGATTGGTATGCCGGGTTATAAACGATCATGTAATAAAAATCACCCAACCGGTTTTAACTATTTTGTTGCTGGTTCTTAGAGTGTATTTGAGTAGCCTCCTGATGAGCAACAAATTTCGAAGACTTTATTACCAGAAAAAACAAGTTTCAAGATAGCAAGAATGAGGAAGATAGAAAAAAAATTCAAAAATCGGCTGACCGGTTTTAACTATTTTGTTGCTAGTTGTTTGAGTGTATTTAAGTAGCTTCCTGATGAGCAACAAATTTCAAAGACTCTTTTTTACCAGGAAAAACCAGTTTCAAGATAGCAAGAATGAGGAAGATGAAAAAAAAATCAAAAATCGGCGGACCGGTTTCAACTATTTTGTTGCTGGTTCTTAGAGTGTATTTAAGTAGTCTCCTGATGAGCAACAAATTTAATACACTTTCTATGCCGAAAGAAATCAGTTTCAAGATAGCAAGAATGAGGAGGATGGAAAAAAAATTCAAAAATCAGCCGACCGGTTTCAACTATTTTGTTGCTGATACTTGGAGTGTATTTGAGTATTTTTCTGATGAGCAACTAATTTAATACACTTTCTATGCCGACAAAAATCAGTTTCTAGATAGCAAGAATGAGGAAGATGAAAAAAAATTCAAAAATCGGCCGACCGGTTCCAACTATTTTGTTGCTTGTTCTTAGAGTGTATTTGAGTAGCCTCCTGATGAGCAACAAATTTCAAAGACTCTTCATTATCAGGGAAAACAAGTTTCAAGATAGCAAGAATGAGGAAGATGAAAAAAAAATTCAAAAATCGGCTGACCGGTTTCAACTATTTTGTTGCTAGTTGTTTGAGTGTATTTGAGTAGCCTCCTGATGAGCAACAAATTTCAAAGACTCTTTATTACCAGGAAAACCCACTTTCAATATAGCAAGAATAAGGAAGATGAAAAAAAAATTCAAAAATCGGCCGACCGGTTTCAACTGTTTTGTTGCTGATACTTGGAGTGTATTTGAGTATTTTCCTGATGAGCAACTAATTTAATACACTTTCTATGCCGACAAAAATCAGTTTCAAGATAGCAAGAATGAGGAAGATGAAAAAAAAATTCAAAAATCGGCCGACCGGTTCCAACTATTTTGTTGCTTGTTCTTAGAGTGTATTTAAGTAGCCTCCTGATGAGCAACAAATTTCAAAGACTCTTCATTATCAGGGAAAACAAGTTTCAAGATAGCAAGAATGAGGAAGATGAAAAAAAAATTCAAAAATCGGCTGACCGGTTTCAACTATTTTGTTGCTAGTTGTTTGAGTGTATTTGAGTAGCCTCCTGATGAGCAACAAATTTCAAAGACTCTTTATTACCAGGAAAACCCACTTTCAAGATAGCAAGAATGAGGAAGATGAAAAAAAAATTCAAAAATCGGCCGACCGGTTTCAACTATTTTGTTGCTGATACTTGGAGTGTATTTGAGTATTTTCCTGATGAGCAACTAATTTAATACACTTTCTATGCCGACAAAAATCAGTTTCAAGATAGCAAGAATGAGGAAGATGAAAAAAAAAAATTCAAAAATCGGCTGACCGGTTTCAACTATTTTGTTGCTAGTTGTTTGAGTGTATTTGAGTAGCCTCCTGATGAGCAACAAAATTCAAAGACTCTTTAATGCCAGGAAAAACCAGTTTCAAGATAGCAAGAACAGAAAAATTAAAAAAAACAATTATTAAAAAAATTTTTGCGATATCTAAGATATAGCAACAAAATAGTAACTAAATCTTCTATAAAGATGAACGGAAAAGAATATAATTCATTAAGTTACCTTGCTACCTTGATATCACGATAGCATAATTCGCGATTTCTAGGGATTGGCACGAGCAACAAAATCGTCGTTTTGGCAACTAATTAGCAACTATTTAGCTACAAATTGATGTATTTTTTTTTTTGCAATTTTGCTGATTTCACCATGCTAGCCTGATAGGGCTCAGATAATGGCTCTCTCGGAAGGTATGCAATAATAATCTGTGGTGATAGAACTGTCATGTGTTAACTCATATTCAAGGAGGTTATATTCTACCCGGAATGCTTACACGTACTTCAAAATCGTTCCGAAGAGTACCACGACATGAGTGGAGTGTGTCTCTTTCTACTAAATAAAGCGCCAATCGACATATATATAAGTGTGGCCATGCGTAGTTTGCAAATTATTACTAAGTAATTCTACTAATTTGAGAAACAGTTTTTACATTGCATAAGTAATTACGTAATAATTAAAATAAGCACATTTTAGAACTCACTATGTTAATTACAATACATTTAATGCTAATTTATTTATCGACGTGTATGAATAAAAAGGATTTAACGTTTACAGAATATATAAAAATCTACCATTTAGATAGTTTTATTTACACTGGCAATTAAAGAAAGGGACAACATCCACTCTTGTCGTTATCTTGCTCAGAACGTTTTTCCCCTCTGTTAAGTAAGAAACAAATGTCAACTTTATGTGTTACAGAATAAAGTACATTTTTATTTTTCAAACATTGCTTCGTAGTAATTCCAGTTATCGTATATAAGCTCATATGTCATATACATATGATCAGTTGACACCACAAAGTACTTTATAAACAGGCTCTAGAGACCTCAGCTGATCTCGTTTAAAGGTGCCATCTCGTGGGTAAAGACAGAACTATACTCACGATATATTTACATACGGCCCTCTTGTATCTTTTTTTATTTTAAATTTAAATTTTGTAAAATAAAACAAGTAGTAAATTCGTCAAACTTTATTTTGTAATTATCTTTGTTATATCACGTAATATGAAGGTTAAATGAACACAGCACTTTTTTTCTAAAGTCATTATAGTAATCGGAGTCCAATAAGATAAATCCTTTTCTAAGATCCAGGATAAACACAGTTTAATAGAGTAGATAGCAATCCATAAAACGTAGTCAGGTCGCAAAATAAAATCACTATTTATTTGAAACAATCCAAAACGTATTCTTCACAAACACAAAAAGTAACAAATCGGCCATGTTTGACTCGAACAATAACATTAGTCGTTCCGTTCCTAGCATATCGTTGTTTCGGGAATAACAATATTAAATATTAATTTCTTTTGTAAATTTTAATTATTTTTCCATACACTTGTAGTATTATTAACTTATTTGTTAAATAGATATATTTTAAGTTAGAAATTTTATACATAAACATTATTTTTGATATTGCTTTCAGTAGATTATTATCTTCAAAGCGTAGAATGAAACGTATAACTGTATTGTGGTTAATCGAGTGTTGCCTTTCTATTATTAAGTAATATGTGAGATGTTTATTTTATTTTATTTAATTTAGTGGCAAAATACTATTATTTAAACTTAAGTAACATATAATTTATTTTAACGTAAAAATAACAGCTCAAATAAATTTACAGTTAAATGAAGTGCCATCTATTGGCAAAAGATGAAACTATAGCATATAATTATTTTTCTATACAAACTAGGATTGTATGAAGCGATGAGCCCGTGGTTGACACTGTGGGTTGACACTTGACACTAGCAAATACAAAATTAAACCACTACTACCTATCAAAAATCAACTCTTGATTTACATTTTACATAGGTATAAATTGTATTATTTGTACATCTAAATTCTAAGTACATTCGCCTGTACTTATGAAAATTGCGAAATCATAAGATTGCGGCGTAAAATTTAGTAGGCAAGTGTCATTTTTCAATAATAATTTACGCCCCTCATTCATCATGGAAAACAATACTGAACTTCCCGATCCAAATAATTTTACTCCGTTAACTGTTCAAGAAGTAGATGTAGATTTTTTACCGATTGTGTACGAAATAATACGAAGGTATTTAATATATTTTATTTTTAGATTATCTTTGTTGTCAACGTAATCGTACAATAATTTGTTATTTTGACAGTGTGGAGCGGGACTTTCATGATAACTCTGCCAAGGCACGAGAGTCACAAGATTGTAGCTTAAAAGTATTAGAATTACAGAAAAAGCTCGACTTCGCACGTTCACAGGTATGTTGTATGTTAATTAATAAGGTGTTATTAGTAATTTGTTGGCTTAAGTGGAAACTATTATAAAAGTCCCCTTTCCTACACACTGACCCTTTTACGGCTTAATCACTGAACCGATTTTACTAGGTAGTAGAGTTCTGCATTGTCTTGCCCGGGTCTGGTACCACCATCTTACCTATTCCAGCCGCAATAGCGTCAGTGCTTGTCATGGTCTTGTTCTGGTTTAGAGGGTAAGGTAGCGGGTAAACTTATGTATGTCGCATCAGACATCACTACAAGATAGCAACGCACCATTCACATCTTTGGTGTCTATAGGCGATGGTTGACTCTTTCCATCAGGAGACCATCTGCTTGTTTGATATCTTATGATATAAAAATAAAAAAATTACAAATTGTGTAGCAATGAGCCAATAAACAAGTGAAAAGTAAATAATTGTAAATCTGAATTATTATTACATAAATTTGCCAATTAGAGGGTTAATGCTAATAAATAATATTTATTCCTGCCACTAAAGCGTCAGTGCTACCACTGTCGTCTTCCAGTTTGGAGGGTAACGTAGCTGCTAAATTTATGCAAGTGATATTAACACCTTGCCATTGTGGTGTGGGTGTTAGTCAACAATACCAATATACATTTATATTTATGTATTTTTAAACACCCAAAATCAGAAACACAAATATGTACGCTCATCACACTAATGTTTGCTTTTGTCAGAAATCAAACTCAAGCCCCATCTATTGCAAAGTCAGGGTTGCTAATCACTTGACCAATGATAGTCTTACACAGATACTACTATAGTTCATGTACTAAATGATTGTCTAAACTGGATTAATGACGTTTATTATTTCTTCTATTTATGCTATCATTACTCATTAAGGATAGACAGGATAAACAAGTATTTATTTATGTATGTGAAAATTATTTTTAAGTATTGGAATGAACTTTTTTTCAGATAAAAAGACTGCCAGGTATAGAGTATAATAAACAGGATCAGTTAAAGCAATTTGAAATTCTAAGCACACAATTGAGACTTAAAAGGGAACTTTTGCAAAAGTACCGTAATATGTGCTCATTTGAAACACAATTCAAGTGATAACAATGCCTCTCCGTACTTTATTTAAATATTTAGCAAATAATGAAAGACTTGTCCAGAGGCTTGCAGATTCATATCCTGTAAGAAGAGCCGCTCAACTTGCTATATCAATATTTTATAGAGGAAAAGATAAATTGTCAGAAGTGGATCCTGTAAAAGTTAATAGAATAATGTCTTTTATCAAGAAATTTAGTCAAAATATTAAGGAAGGTATAGATGATGCTAAGAAACAAATAAAAAAATGAAATGTTTTTATTTGTAGTCAAATTAGAATAAGTTCTATGTATAAAATAAAAATAACAAAAGCTTCTAGCTAGTTTTATTTCACAAAATCAATAAAATATTCTCTTGCTTAAACTAGAAAAATCACATTCTGATTGTATCAAACCTAAATACTGAAGTACAACAGCTATTGAGCGAAAAATAGAAACTCTTAATAACATATTCAAAAACTATTGCCCAGAACTAATGTATTTCATTCACAAAACTTAAAATAACATTTATTTTTGTTACTTATGTGCTATTTCAATGTACAAATATGTCGTAACTCTTGAAGTAGTCACAAAATTGATATATTATAATTTATAACACACATTACAGTAAATAATTTCAATAAACAAAACCCAAATCAAAACGAAATATTTCAATTTTCACACAAAATTTGATATGCATCAAACTTCTATAAATAAAAGAAAAATCTTAGCTACTCGAAAATTGTACTACTGGCTATTACTGCAAAGTAGTAACATATTTAATAGAGGCATTAAAAAGTAATGTACATAAAATTCTTCAATATCTAAGTCAATTCTACAATGATTTGTAATAACAATTTTTGCAGTAATGCAAGAATATATTCTATTCTTATCATGTTTTTACTTTTACAATTCACACAGATTACTGTTTTTATACCCTTATACTCACACAAATATCGGGAATTGCTACAAGTCCATAGAAAGTTACTGAGTAGATACACTGTATCAGAGGTATATGCTGCCACAAGTACGTTCTAAAGCTGAACATTATTCTAACGTTCTAACATTTTGTGCTTAACAGATTTGGTCAATGTGAGTACTTGTGTGATGTTACTGCCTTGACTGACATTAACCTAATCTGTTATGCAAAGGATGTTAGATGAATTATTACATATTTATTGTGGAGTGTGTATACTCTCTGCAGTGTAGCTACTCAGACTCAGAAACCTTGTTGTGAACATACTTTTGGTAGTCTCTAAAAAGAAAATTATAATTCATAATGTGTGGTAATAGTGAGTAATATCTGAGGATAGTATATAAGTCTTCTCCCTATATATTTTTCTCGCTCCCACCAATTACTATGCAAGTATTTTTTTGGTTGATAATAAATTGTCATGTCTCACCGGAAGAGTGTAGATCCACAACTCCCAATATGACGCACTCTCTCATTCTAATCTCAGTATGCTCAGCCGCTCACCATTCTGGCCGGAATAAATAATTCGGTGGAGACTGAAGATTTGAAGGAATAAATAAGCTTATTGTATCAAGCCCTGGAATCAGTATCTCTGGAATTACATATCTCTAGTCAGAGTTGAGACTTATTATAATAGTAAGTTGTAATGGCAATTACATTCGTAATCTTGTCATAAGTGATTGCTTACTGGCCAATTTTACGATTCATTTGACATTTTACATAAATTACGTTCATTTTTCAGTGACTAATGTCACCAAATATTACATGTTTCCTCATATACTAAAATAAGTAAATAATATACTGAAAATGAGTAATTAGATTTACATAATTAATATGGAAAATGTATATACAAATGTGGCAATTAGCAGGACCTCATATTGTGTCAGGGGCTACATTGACTACTCAAGCATTGAAGCAACACTATAATATATAGTTGTGTCAATTTTCTTCTTAAGAAGTAAGCTTATGAAGAAGTAATAGAACGTATTTCTGTGTGTGAGTGTGTGAGCAACTTACACAATGGCATACTTAAAAAGCAAATAACATGATAAAAATAGTACTTATATAAAATTATGGCAATGAAGGCAATATACCTAATTGCTGTATGTAGATTGGTAGAAATATATGAATGCCAAAAAGACATATTAATAAGAAAAATCAATTTCCCACTACTGCTGTGTAGAGTAAAACATTTATATCTAAAATATTTTGAATAGATAAATATTATTAGTGTTTCAAAAATTTCCTACTCTTACATTATTTTATTAAAATTTTCTTTATCATAGAGTTGAATTTATTTCAGATCTTTATTTAGCTTGCTGAATTTAGATTTTTCATTTGCTTATGATTTCAGGACAAATGTAATTGTAGGTACTTAATTATGATTTGATGTTGCACTTTTCTTTTAATTATGTCAAGTTAATTATTTTGGGTTTAAATGATGCAGATATATTTTTTACAGTAAAGATAAAATGTTTAATCTGTATTTATAATTTAATTTGTTTATTGTATTTTATATTATGTACTGACTATTATGTTTTTGTCATTATCTCACAAGTCTAACAAAAAATTAACGAAAATACCTATCTCGAATAACTAAGAGTAATAACTTTGTTTGTTTGTAATGGATAAACAACTCTATTTTAAAATTTCATTTACCTACAGAAAGCTGAATTATTTTGCACGACTCATAATGCTTCAGAGAGTTTTATGATCGTTTTTTTTACCATTTTACGATTATTTCTATTGTTATTCTCTTTATAGTGCACAGAACCTACTTTATATACTACTAAGATCATTCAATAAAGAATAAAGAAAAAGAAAATCATAAAAGTAAAACAATCCCGTCAAGCAAAATTAAAATTGTGTTGAAAACACATCTTGCAAAAGAAAAAACATTATTTAATCTTACTTTTTTGGAATATATCTACTCGTATTGTTCCAGGACAAGGACAGGATTTCGTTTCTGAAATGGCTGTCTAACTTGGTGTTGTTTAATTATAAATTAATAAAAAGTAAATTAGTATTTTCTTTCATCTTCAGCTTAATGTAATAGATGGTACTTTACTAGGTGGTAGAGTTCTTCATTGTCTCGCCCGGGTCTGGTACCACCGACTTGCCTATTCCTGCCGCAATAGCGTTAGTGCTTATCGCTGTCGTGTTCCGATTTGGAGGGTAAGGTAGCCGGTAAACTTATGCATGTGGCATTAGACCTCGCCACAAGATAGCAACGCACCATTAACATACTTGGTGTCTATAGGCGATGGTTTGACTTTCCACCAGGAGACCCATCTGCTTGTTTGCTATCTTATAAAATAAAAAAAAGATAATTTTCATACCAAATACGCATATTAGGCAGTTAGTTCTTATAAAGGTTTTTGAAGTGAAAACTGTTTTAGCAGAGTTAGGTAATTTTGGTTAGGGGAAAATATAACGGGTTCGCATCAGCGTCATCAACATGCTAATGTTTAACTTATATTTAGACCTAAAAGGTATATCTAAATGCAGTAGACGTCACTATAATAAAATTTATGCTTGTTATAAAAGTTTTTCATATTATTATTTTCATGTGTTTTATATTGAATTTGCAAAACTTAGATCTATTTGGTGTGAATATTTTTTGTATGATGAAATGAACATTAAGAGTCATGCACTTTTGGATTTTAAAAACTATTAATAATGTTACCTATCTACAATGCAGCGTTAATTTTTAAAATAAAATATCTAAATAAAAATATAGTCTAAATAAAAACATAGACTATATTTTAATAAAAATCAGTTATTGTACAGTATTATAAAATATCGGACATCAAAGTTGCATGGACGCTATGGTCATCAGCTGATATGATTGATTATATGAATAACGCAAATGATTTTGTTCCAGTATTGAAAAATTATAGCATCTTGTTCTTCACTTAGATTTGACTGGTAAGCTAATAAATTTACTTTATTCTCGTCTTTTATTTTTCGGACATTCTTGTTTATATAACATAGGTTACATGAAATATGTTAAAGATATTGAAAATCATGCATTTTTTCCTTATAAAGGAGAGAGCGAGAAACTTGTTTTAATTGGTGATAACATATAACGTAATGGTTACTATTATGTTATTAACGTCTGCACTAAAAACTTCATTTGGTGATTTTTTATAAAGAACACATATATTGTTACTTAATTAGATTCAGGTTACAGCTCTTTTTTATTCTACGGATGGCAATAATTATCAGTGAACTTACGAGCAGAAACTTTTGTTCGGGGCAAGGTTACGATTGAAATAATATCATAGACCTGAAAATGTTCCACAGGTGAAATTGTCTGTCATTAGACAAAATAAGCGTTCTTTGTAAAAGTATAACGGCATTACGATGTGATGACAAGGTAGACAAGGCGAAGGAGCGTAGGTCCCCGCTGGCGCGGCAGGCGTCAGTCAGTGTGTAGAGGGTGTGAGGGAGTAGCGGATGTGTTCAGTTGGCGGCGAGGTGCGCGGCGTGCGCGGTGTGTGCGGCGTGCGCGGCCTTGTCGTGCCGGCGCCGGCGCGCGCCCCCCGCGTCCCCGTCCTGCTGCTGCAGACAGACAAAACATATTCAAGATATTACAAATAAACTCTGTGTTGGTCCCGGCCTCCTTTGAAGAATAGGCCAACTGCCGTTCTGCCAGGCAGGTCGTAAAAGGCGACCGATTGGGCTATGCGAGTCACTAACATCGTGGCTACTAGGTGGTAGAGTTCTGCATTGTCGCGCCCGGGTGTGGTACCATCGCCTTACCTATTCCTGCCGCAAGAGCGTCAGTGCTTGTCGCTGTCGTGTTCCGGTTTGGAGGGTAAGGTAGCCGGTAAACTTATGCATGTGGCATTAGACCTCGCCACGAGATAGCAACGCACCATTAGCACCTTTGGTGTCCATAGGCGATGGTTGACTCTTTTCATCAGGAGATCCATCTGCTTGTCTGCTATCTACTACTTTATATGCTATATAACTACTTTCATACCAAATTTCAGGAAAATCGGTCCAGCAGTTTAGTCGTGAAAGCGTAACAGACAGACAGACAGACTTTCGCATTTATAATATTAGTATGGAAGTATGGATGTATGTAACCGTACATCGAATATGATGCGATGGTAATGTTACTTGCATAAGTTTACCGCCTACTTACCCTCCAAACCGGAATATGACAGTGACAAGCATTGACATATGAATGACACAGGAATGAGTAAAGCGGTTATGGTCACGATTTTAATGACACGTATAGCCCGACTTTTAGGAACTATATAGCAAAATGATATTTTTCGATCTATTCTTTAACGACATTATTTTATAAATGTAAACGTTCAATACAAGTTGCCGAAAGCAGAATACGGAAACACAGAATACGATAAACCTACAGAAGATACAACTCAGGTACTTTAGTTTTTATACCTAAACTCGGGGGTCGCGCTAAGGTTGTCTTTGTAACATTGCACAATAAGTGTCACTTTGTACAATGTGTGCGTGCGTGCGTGTGTATGTGTGTGTCACAGCGGCCGGATCACGTTCCCCATCGCCGTGTGTGTGTGTTTGTGTGAGTCACCTGGTGCCTGAGGTCGGAGCGCGCGTGTCTCGGCGGCGGACCAGCGCGTCCGCCGCCGTGTGTGTGTGTGTGTGAGAGAGAGAGAAAGAGAGTCACCTGGTGCGTGAGGTCGGAGCGCGCGTCTCGGTGGCGGGCGCGCTGCTGGCAGCGGCCGGATCACGTTCCAACCGCCGTGTGTGTGTGTGAGTACGTATGTGTCAGAGAGAGAGTCACCTGGTGCCTGAGGTCGGAGCGCGCGTGTCTCGGTGGCGGGCGCGCTGCTGGCAGCGGCCGGATCACGTTCCAACCGCCGTGTGTGTGTGTGAGTACGTATGTGTCAGAGAGAGAGTCACCTGGTGCCTGAGGTCGGAGCGCGCGTGTCTCGGTGGCGGGCGCGCTGCTGGCAGCGGCCGGATCACGTTCCAACCGCCGTGTGTGTGTGTGTGAGTACGTATGTGTCAGAGAGAGAGTCACCTGGTGCCTGAGGTCGGAGCGCGCGTGTCTCGGTGGCGGGCGCGCTGCTGGCAGCGGCCGGATCACGTTCCCCACAGCTTTCGTGCGACCCTCGCGAAACACCTGCCCCACAACCACAAATCATATTTTTTTAAATCATAGGATAACATAGAAAAACATAAGATAACAGACCATAATAGCTTAAATGATGTATATAAAAAGATGTAAATAAGAAGAACATGGTTATTTATAATTTAGATAAGTTTCAATTGGCGCCGCGGCTACTTTGAAACAGCTGACACAGCGACACCGCGCTGTTCGGCTCTCCTTTGTATTCGTTTGCTGACGTCGCCGTGCATGTCTAGCCGGCTAGACGGCGCCAGCGTCTCTTATTGAATTCTTTCGAGATTACGCCATGATATGCCTTATAAAGGGAAACGCGCGACAATAGAATCCGTTCCGTCGGAGGTTCCGCTTTAGTAACATCGGAAGTAAACTACGAGGAAAACTGTTTATCTCTCTGGGCGCGTGTAGTGTCGTATTATGGCAGTGGTTTGGATTAGGGAACGTAGGGACAGTATAAGTAATCTCTGTACGATAGGTCTCTGCAACGATACTTTGTCTGTTTTAATATTGAGTAAACACCGTTTGTAATCATCATTTGTGATGATCTCAGCTTTCATTTCCACTGGCGAATCCCTAAACCTCCTACATAAAGGTGACTACGGCTGGTGGAGAAGAAGAATACGAAAAGAAATACATTCCACTGCTTTCCGCCCGCTGTAGTACACAGAGTGCTATTTTGCACAATGAGTGCCACCTTGTACAATGAGTGCCACCTTGTACAATGAGTGCCACCTTGTACAATGAGTGCAACCTTGTACAATGAGTGCCACCTTGTACAATGAGTGCCACCTTGTACAATGAGTGCCACCTTGTACAATGAGTGCCACCTTGTACAATGAGTGCCACCTTGTACAATGAATGTCACCTTGTACAATGACTGCTATTTTACGGAATAATTGCTGACTTAGACGCAAAGTAATGAATGAGTGTGTCGGTGTGATAGTGACCATCCTCTGTCCGTGGCGCAGGTACTCGGGCTGCTTGATGAACCGGAAGCGCACGAGCGCCTTGTCGCCCGTGCGCAGGCACTCGCGCGACATCGACAGGATGGACGCCGTCTGCCGGATGCTGCCGCAGTGCACTGCAACACCACCAACGAACTTACATACTACCTGGATTGTTCTCGTACGCTTCAAAATCGTTCCTATCCCATATCCTAATCGTTCCTAAGAGTACAACGACATTGGTGGAGTGTGTCTCTTTCTACTAAGTAAAGCGCCATATATAAGTGTGGCCTTGCGTAGTTTGCAAATTACTACTAATTCAGCTAATTCTACTAATTTGAGAAAACAGTTTTTACCGAATATATAAAAATCGACCATCCGATAGTTTAATTTGCACTGGTAATTATAAGAAAGGAGCAACATCCACCGTTGTCGTTGTCTCGCACAGAACATTTTTCCCCTTTGTTAAGTAAGAAACAAGTGTCAACTTTATTGGGTACGAAATAAAGTACATTTTTTATTTTAAAATATTTCTTCGTAATAATTCCAGTTCTCATATATAAGTTCCTTAAACACGACACACCTGGCACTAACACGCCCCACCACTGATATTTTACCATCGGGTAGACCAATTCCCAAATGTCACCATCCGTAACACTGCCATGCGGTTTACGTATAAACGAAAAATATTTAAAAAATATATCATCCGGTTCCTTATCGGGGCAAGAAGTGTTAACTGATGGTCAATAGATGGGTGGTAATCCACATCCCCGCGTTTGTAGACTTAACGACTATCACTTTTTATTTACCATAGCTAAGACGAAAAACTTTTCTGCCGCAAGGCTGATTAAAAAAAAATAAGAAGTACTATATACACGTTTTAACTGACAGTAGTAATTATTATTAAGCATTTTGTCTTTCAAATTCAATAAATTTTCTAACGATTTTATAACAAAACTGCAAAACTTTAAGCCATTTTTTTAAATTTGTTAACTGGTATAAATTGCATTGCTCCATAAATGAGTTAATTATTCTGTAGATCTTATCTCCATAGATAAAGTACTGTTACGAATAATCTAGAAGCGTGTAGAATTGGAGCGCGCGCGCGCTATTTATCTAGAAAACTCCTGTTGACAAACAAATAGTTGACCGGGGCTATGCCATAATGGACTTTGTGGGATATGGCATAAGGTTGAAAGTAGCGTGTACTAGGATTTATGACTCATAATATGTTTACGAAAAGAAGTGATTCATTGTTTCCCGATACATTTAGACTTTTCTGGATCCAGCTAGGGCTTTCCCCTGCCTATAAATACAGAGATGTTGACAAACACGAGTCAGTTTTTATCAAGCGATCGAGAACGATATATCAAGTGAACAGTGCGAAGTGAGAAGTGTTCTATTGTGTAGTGTTATAAGTTCAGTAATAGTACAGCAAGTGACTATTGTGTAAAGGGTATTTTAGTATTCCGTTGTGTTGTGTTGTGTAAATACACGGATTTAATATAAGTGGTGTTTTTCTACAATTGCGAACCCGAGTACGTAACAACTGGTGTCGGAAGTGAAATTGTGAAATGCCACTTATTCCGAAGGAAGGTGTTACCACCAGGTCTCAAGCTGAGACACAGAGGGTGTCAGAGGACACTGAGATGCGTACAGGTGAGGAACCCGAAAGTGTTGCCAGCACGTCGTTAGCATCGAGCTCAGCCCCTGCTGATCTTTCTGTCATACTGGCAGCTATTCAGCAACAGCTACAGGAACAGCAACAACAACAGCTTCAACAACTTCAGCAGCATCAACAGCTTCAGGAACAGAAACAACTAAAGCTACAGGAACAGCAGCAACAAACGCTACGGGAACAGATCAAGAAACATTTATCTGGTTTTGATGATAAATTGTCAGTTATCCTGGCGCAGCAAGACCAGTTAAAAAGCGATGTGGGCCTCGTCAAGCGCGACATGAAGAGTGTTGAGAAGAGGGTTGACCACTTGGAGGCCAGCTGCGACAAAATAAGTGAAAACGTGGACCAACTGGAAAGGGAGGTCATGAAAATGAAGATCACGGGAGTTAAGTCGGGTGCTGCCGTTACAAGCTGCTCTCACCAGGTGGGTCCTCGGGTAAAGGTACCCACTTATGACGGTCTTACGTCATGGAGTGCGTACCGCACTCAGTTTGAAATAGCAGCGAAGGCCAGTGGTTGGACAGATGAACATTGCTTAACAGCTCTAAGTACGGCGTTGCGAGGACAGGCGCTCTCTGTGTTGGATGCAATGCCTAAAGAATATCAGTTCGCTGATTTGATGGAGGCATTGGAAGCTCGCTACGGTGAGCGTCACTTGGAGCATGTGTTCCGTGCCCAATTAAAGGACCGTGTACAGAGGAGCGGCGAGGGACTTCAACAATGGGCCGTGGAAATTGAGAAGCTTGTAAGGAAGGCGTATCCTTCAGCCGACGCTAACACAGTTAATAACACCATCGTCCAGGCGTTTATTGATGGAATTCGAGACCTGGAAGTGCGTGCTGCTGTTCGCCTTCAGCACCACGTGACAATGAAGGAGGCTTTGGCTCATGCGCTGGAGGTAGAAGCTGTTCGCCACGAACCTCGAGCACATAAAGTACGTGAGGTTACAGAAGTTGTGGCTCAAACAAAGGAAGTGGAACCTAGAAGACTGGGTCCCATGTGTTATGCCTGCGGGAAACGTGGGCACATTAGAGTCAACTGCCCCACCAAACCAATGGGTGCAGTTGATTGGCGACAGCAAGCGGCCGGAAGCTCAGCAGCTGAACAGAGCAGGCAGGTCAACCAGGCTGTTAATCCAGCCCAGGGAAACGAGTAACAGCCAGGATCAAGGGGCGGGTGCTGGCTGATCGAAAAACAGCCCCAAAAGTTGTCATATCCCAGGTGTGCGACGGCAACAGTTTATCCATTAAGGGACTGGTTAATGGCAAGAACTGCAGCTTAACGCTGGACACTGGAGCTACACGAACTGTGGTGCGACCAGAAGTAGCTGACAATGGCAACCTGAGATTGAGGAATTTTGGGAAAAGCAAGCTTCTGTCTGTCACAGGTCAGCCAATACCCGTCTTCGGTGAAGCATCTGTAGTGATGCAAATAGGCGACGAGTATTACACTCACGACGTCGTAGTGGCTGATATTATGGATGACTGTGTACTTGGTTTAGACTTCATGAAGAAGAATGCCTGCAAGATTGATTGCAAAACAGGAGTTTTCGTATGTGGGCTAGTAGAAATTTTCATGGATGGGGGATCAAAAGGAAAGGTAACAGTGGCTAGAAGAACCATCTTACCTTCAAGATCGAAGACATTGGTACGCGTGAAGTTACCAACCAGTTACAAGGGCTTGGGTAATAGGAGTGTGTTAATTGAAGACAATGGAGCAATTCCACACTGTATTACAGGCCGGAGTTTGGTTTGTGACAAGGGCTTGGCAGCGGTGCAGGTAGTCAACTTGAGTGACAGTGATGTGGTGCTTAAAGCAGGTGATGTTGTAGGACAAAGTGATGAAGTTATGACGTTAAGGAAACTGACATCGACAGGAAGTACAGCATCAAGAGACGTACCACAGGAACTTAAGGATTTGGTGAACAAGTGCAGCTACCTTACCGCGTCACAACGACAGCAGGCTAAGGATCTACTTTCACGTTATGCCAACATTTTCTCTAAGACTGATAGAGATATAGGCAGAACATCTATAGTCAAACATAAGATTGACACTGGAAACGCGCAGCCTATAAAGCAGAAAGCTAGACGTGTCCCAATAGCCAAAGAAAAGGAGGTACAGGAGATGATAGATGAAATGAGAAGGAACGGAGTTATAGAGCAATCTTCTAGTCCATGGTGCTCTCCTGTAGTGTTAGTTAAGAAGAAAGATGGGTCTACACGTTTCTGCATCGACTATCGTCGGCTCAATGAAGTCACCAAAAAAGACAGCTACCCATTGCCACGAATAGATGACACTTTGGACACTCTGGCAGGCATGTCTTGGTTCTCAACTTTAGATTTAAAATCTGGGTACTGGCAGGTTGAACTTAGCCCTAGTGATAAAGAGAAGACAGCATTCTCCACAGGACAAGGATTATGGCAATTTAAAGTGATGCCGTTTGGATTATGCAATGCGCCGGCGACTTTTGAAAGATTAATGGAATGTGTTCTAGCAGGACTTGTAGGCGATGCCTGCTTAGTGTATTTAGATGACGTAATAGTCATAGGAAAAGATTTTCAGCATCATCTGTACCAACTGGAAAGGATTTTTAATAAAATACAAGCTGCAGGGCTAAAGTTGAACCCAAAAAAGTGTTACTTATTTCGAAAGGAAGTCAACTATCTGGGTCACGTGATATCACAAAACGGCGTACAGACAGACCCTGAAAAGGTTAGTGCAGTACAGAAGTGGCCAACACCCAGAGACAAGACCGAAGTTCGTGCATTTTTAGGACTATGCTCTTACTACAGACGTTTTGTGAAGGGATTTGCTGAAATAGCAAAACCGCTGCATAGGCTCACTGAAGAAAAGAAGAGTTTCGATTGGAATGACATGTGTCAACAAGCTTTCGATGAACTTAAGAAGCGGTTGTGTGAGTCACCAATTTTGGGCTATCCTGATCGGAAAGGGCAGTTCATCGTAGACACAGATGCAAGTAACACTGCCATTGGTGGTATTTTATCACAGAAGCAAGGCGATCAAGAAGTTGTGATAGCTTACTTCAGCAAATCATTATCGCGCCCGGAACGAAACTATTGTGTTACAAGAAGAGAACTATTGGCAGTAGTGAAGACTCTTCGACACTTCAAGAAGTATCTTATTGGGCGACCCTTCAAGCTGCGTACCGACCATGCTGCTTTGAAGTGGTTGTTACAATTCAAGGACCCGGAAGGCCAAGTGGCTCGCTGGATTGAGCAATTGCAAGAGTTTGACTTTAACATAGAACACCGCAGTGGAAGGTCTCACTCGAATGCGGATGCGTTATCACGACGACCTTGTGCGGAAGATTGTAAACATTGTGTAAGGATGGAGATGAAGGAAAGGGTTCAAGTACTGCGAGCTAAGCCTACGGATGACAGGTGGGAAACTGATGAGATGCGTGAGGCCCAGTACGAAGATAGAGATTTGCGGCCTCTAATAGATTGGAAGAAGCAAGACACGGGAAAGCCCGAATGGCAGGAGCTGGCTCCCTTCAGCGCCATTACGAAAAGCTATTGGGCGCAGTGGGAAAGCCTTGTGTTGCAAAACGGCTTACTGTACCGCAAATGGGAAAAACCTTCAGGAAGAGAACATCATCTACAGTTGGTCGTGCCAAGAAAACTCATCAAGGACGTACTACGTGAGTTGCATGATGGGGTTTCTGGAGGACATCTTGGAGTACGACGAACATTGGTAAAGGTACGAGAGCGTTTTTACTGGTTGAATTGCCGAGAAGATGTCGAGAATTGGTGCCGAAAATGTACGTCATGCTCAGCAGTGAAAGGTCCGCAGGTCAGAAGCCGAGGCAACCTTAGACTATACAACGTGGGAGCCCCCTGGGAAAGGATAGCTATTGACGTGGCTGGGCCATTTCCTAAGACAGATAACGGAAACAAGTATTTTATGGTCGTGATGGATTACTTCACGAAATGGCCGGAGGTGTTCGCAATCCCTAATCAGGAAGCCACGACGGTTGCTGAGAAATTAGTCAATGAGGTGATATGCAGATTTGGCGTTCCGCTGGAGATTCATTCAGACCAAGGCAGAAACTTTGAATCTAATGTATTCCAGGAAATGTGTAAATTATTAGGAGTGTACAAAACAAGAACTACACCTTATCACCCGCAATCTGATGGAATGGTCGAGCGATTTAACCAAACTTTGGAAAGACATTTAGCCAAGCTGGTAGAAGATCACCAAAAGGACTGGGATAAATACATACCTCTGTTCTTACTGGCTTACCGAACAGCGGAACACGAAAGCATAAAAGTGACGCCAGCCTATGCCAACTTCGGCAGACAGTTACGTATACCAGCAGACTTAATGACTGGAGGCCCGCCACCGAATGCAGAGACCCAATTAAGTATACCGGAACATGTTGAAGACATTCGTGAGAGGTTACGCGATATACACTCATTAATAAGTGAAAATGCATTGGAATCAAGTCAGCGGATGAAGACCAGATACGACCGAAACGCCAATCATCGAGGTTTTCAGGAAGGATCTCTTGTTTGGCTACATAATCCGGTTCGACGAAAAGGAAAATCACCTAAGTTACAGCGACGTTGGGATGGGCCATACAAAGTAATCACACGGATCAATGACGTAACCTACCGAGTGCAGAAGCAACCAAGAGGGACCATGAAGATTGTTCATGTTGATCGATTAGCTATCTATAATGGAAGTAATGATGTTCGGGACGAACATAACTAAGAGGGGGGTAGTGTTACGAATAATCTAGAGTCGTGTAGAATTGGAGCGCGCGCGCGCTATTTATCTAGAAAACTCCTGTTGACAAACAAATAGTTGACCGGGGCTATGCCATAATGGACTTTGTGGGATATGGCATAAGGTTGAAAGTAGCGTGTACTAGGATTTATGACTCATAATATGTTTACGAAAAGAAGTGATTCATTGTTTCCCGATACATTTAGACTTTTCTGGATCCAGCTAGGGCTTTCCCCTGCCTATAAATACAGAGATGTTGACAAACACGAGTCAGTTTTTATCAAGCGATCGAGAACGATATATCAAGTGAACAGTGCGAAGTGAGAAGTGTTCTATTGTGTAGTGTTATAAGTTCAGTAATAGTACAGCAAGTGACTATTGTGTAAAGGGTATTTTAGTATTCCGTTGTGTTGTGTTGTGTAAATACACGGATTTAATATAAGTGTAATAATAGTGGTGTTTTTCTACAATTGCGAACCCGAGTACGTAACAGTACTAATTTATGTTAGTTATTCTAATGAAATGAGGATTATCACTCTTTTTAAATAAACCAAATTTTTGAAGTGAAAACTTCTTTAGGCGCGTTGAGCGTTTTGGTAGAGGGTAAAATCCTCGGTTCGCGTCACCGACATGCTAATGATAATAGTATATCTATAGCTATGTTTTGCATATAGTTTTAATTACTCTCAACTTAATAGTTCCGTTTTCACTTCTATCGGCAGTCCCACGACTGCTACTGTTTTTTTTTTATTTAATTACAATATACGTTATACATTTTATATGTTCTTTAGCAAAGATTGTAAATTGCTCTTACAACTCTTTTGTAGTAGAAACATTCATATTGGATTCAGTGGAATTGCCTTAAAAAAGAATTCCATAAGACATGATGTGAAAGTAACTAAAGGGCAGAATTTTATAGACACAAGGTTTAAAGTAAGTCTATTTCGCTAGCATTCAAAAAAATAACGTGGAACTGGCATGTTAAACCATATTTAATTAGCTGCTTGAGAAACTAAACATAGCCCTTGGGTTTAATATACATATATAATAAAGGTGATGTGGAAGTGAAATCAAATATCTCGTGCGCATTAGAAGGGAAAATGCGGAACTAGTTTGTGTGAAAACTACTTTAAAACAAGTCCTAAAATGGGGCACAACCAATTATGTTTATTGTTAAGATGCGGGTGTGATCGATTATAAGAAAAAAAGCGCCATTTTTAGTCTGTCGAAATTCCAGACAACTACCTCCTCTGATTATGTACCAGTGTATCCTTATTTAGATTTATAGTTTATATATCATTCAGTAGCAAACAAGCAGATAGCTCTCCTGATCGAAAGAGACAACCATCGCCTATAGACTTGTAGCTGTAGTGACTTATCACACCAGACGATACCGGTGTGCGGGCGCGGAGTCAGGCCGGAGGCGCGGCGAGCGGTCGCCACGCACGCCGTTTATCACTTTCCGCCAACAATCTACACGAACAGGAAGCTACGGCCGTACATTCATATTATTACTTTGGCTACTCCGCATTTGGATCCATCAGCAACTTCTCTGTAATTTATATCAGCGGATATGGAAATATAGAAAAATACAGCCCACTATATATTTTATTACATCTCGCCGCGTTTATGAACGTACAGTAGCTTATGATATCCGTCTATCTTACCATTTACACTTGAACACAACTATTGTCGTTATTGATTAACATTTAAATTAACATAAATAGGTAAGACGGTGGTACCAACCCGGTCGACAAGTTGCAGACACTAGCAGCTAGTACCAGTAGTGAGATAAATATATGTTACCCATGGCCTGGTAGCGCGAGGAGATGGTGGTGGGGTGGTGCAGCACGAGGATCTCGCCCTCGAACTGCCAGCACGCCTGCGGGTTCAGCGCCGGCGACGTCATCACCATGCCCTTGCGGACCTGCGTCTTTTTTATCTGCAAACATTACTTCTTAGTTAGACTACCAACATTTTAACTAATACGTCTCGCTTGTTTTTAAAAAACATCAGCTGTTCCATGAGTGTGAGCGCTTGATCATTTTTATTGATAATTCATCTTCGCACTGATAAAAACGCACCATTCATATCTTTGGTGCCTTAGGCGATGATTGTCTTTTCTCAACAACAGAACCACGTGCTTGTTTGCTATCTTATGATATCTATGAGTTTCTATTTCATATACATTAACGCTATTAATTAATAAAAAGCACCTATGTTCTAAAATAGGTAAAATAGGTAATACATTAGAATTTATTCATTGACATAATTACTATGGACGTCGAGTCCGCGGTAAAAAATATCCGATGCAAATGAGCTACAAAACGCAAAAAGAGCTATATTCCGCAGTAGTCGAAATTAAACCTTCAAATAATGATTTAGTGTTTAAATTACTTTGTTAACATAATATCTATTCTTGTGATGTGTCACTGGGAAATTTTTTCGCGATTTAAGTAGGCGATTCGATGGTCATAGTAATAATTTGTCAATGAATTTATTACTGAAAGTTATTGAAAATTTTATCAAGTTCCTTATTTTTGCCGCAACAGCGGGAGTGTTTATCATTATCGTTTTAAGGTAGTCAGTAAATTTATGTACGTGGTATTAAGTTTCGCCACACGGATTAAAACACACTAATATTTTTGTTGTCTATAAGTGATGGTTATCTCTTTCCTTTAGAAGAGACATCTGCTTGTTTGTTATCTATAATATAAAAATCATTTTTTTCATCTACCACTAATATAGAAAAATCAGTAAAAAGTTAAGTCACGCGTATAATAAAAACTTTTTCATTTTTTCGTTTTTCAATAGACGTGGCTTTTCGTTTGATTATTATAAGTTCAATATGTCTGTTTATTATAAAGAATATATACAAGAATAAATTATCAGTACAAAAATTTAGACTAGCCAAATCAACCAAATCTTTTATAGCTGCTTGTGTAAATATATATAATAAGATTCCTGTTGAAGTTTTGGAACTGTCAGAAAAAAAGTTTAAAGTTCATATTAAAAGTGTTCCTTGCAAAAAAGCCTCTTATGATATAAACGAATATTTTAACGATACCAATGTTTGGTTAACATAAATCACTGTTATTTTACTATATTATTTGATTGTATGTTTTATATTATTAATAATTTTTGTCATTTTTTTCGTTTTAGTATTTTAGTACAATTATAAATCTTTGACATACCATCATTCTTTTAAAATTACGATTGACTTTGTATTTGACATTTTTTAGTAATACCATTAGTTGTAGGATTTGTATTTTCTTCGATTTTTTATGTTTTATTAAGTGTGCAATACACACTCATGTTTTTTTTGAAATTGTGTTGTTGCAGATAGTATGTATAACAAAGCTTTTAAGTATAGTTGTATTATATGTTCTTTTAACATTGACATTCAAAAAGTGTACCATGCAATACTTATTTTGAATAAAAACTTATTCTATTCTATTCTATTCTATAAGACCGCTCTGTTGGTCGAGTGGTTAACAAACCTTACCATGAATTGATGTGGCTCGGGTTCGATCCCGACGGGGACAAACATTTGTATGATGAGCTCGTATGTTGTACTCGTATTTCTGGGTCTGGGTTTTTATTTTATATGTAACAGTATTATATATGTATTTCTATGCATTAGTATCGTTGAATAACACACACAACACAAGCAAATAATTTGCTTACTTTGGGATTGGATCGATTTATGTAATTTGTGTATCGCCTATTTTTACCTAAATAATTATATTGTTGCCTGAACTAAATGGTAAAATAAAATAAATAACAAAATAAGTGGTCTAGCGGTCCAGCGTTGGCGTTGACCACATGAGGTCCTGGGTTCGATTCTCGGGTCGGGCACAAAAAAGTGTTTTTTCGGTTTTCTGAGAAACACAAAGTTGCCTGGGATTGGAAAGTGCCCGGTTGGCGATAGGCTTGCCACCTATCACATTTGTGGGACCAAGTATTTTCAGCTAATCGTGGGTGCACTTGTTATACCTCTACCTAACCCTTCGGAGATATGGGCGTGAAGATACTTTACTCTTTTTGTCCAGCGATAATATTTTTATTAATTTTCCCTATAAATTCACCCCATTTTGTGAGCCATCCATGATTATAAAAATCTAATATACAACTATGTAAATAACATACTGTTCTTCTAACAAAGTCGGATAATTACTGTTGAGTCGAATAATAAAAAGAAAACATAGTTCCCAATATCCAGATATTTCGTTAAAGCGTCACAAGCGTACGTAGCACATTGGCTAAAGGGGATGATACAATTGAACGCGGAGGAGGATCGAATCAGAAGTAAACCACTTTTTTATATTTTATATTCAGAAATACAAAAAAAAAAAATATAAGGCCGAGAAAATTCTCGGCGCTTTTATAATTTCCAAAAACAATATAGTTTTTTTTAAACTCAAAGTCCTAAGACTTGGATGTGTATAGTGTTCTCGAGGCTGTGCTAATGCATTTATTTGGCATGTTATTCAAAACAACAAATATACGAGGATAATAAAATTAAATAATAAAAATAAATCGGTACATGTGTAATGTTGCAAAACTCGACAACGGTTAAATCTATCCTGCTATATTTTTTTAAATAGTTGTTGAAAACCGTTAATGTTTTTATGGAAAGAAAAAATGGAGAATGTACAACAAAAATAAAAAAAAACAACACATATTTTTCAACAGAAATAGTTCCTAGCTGCGTTAAATGTTTTAACTATTGTAAATCTGTTATAAGGCGGTACAAAGATCGCCGGTTCAGCTAGTTATTCATGCAATAGTTACTTTTCATTATAGGCATATTTAGTAAATTTAATTATTTCTTTATTTTCACTCAAACTAAATGATTTAATGTTTACCTAATTTATATCACTTTTTTTATATCATAAGATAGCAAACAAGCAGATGGGTCTCCTGATGGAAAGAGTCAAACATCACCTATAGACACCAAAGATGGTAATGGTGCGTTGCTATCTTGTGGCGAGGTCTAATGCCACGTGCATAAGTTTACCGGCTACCTTACCCTCCAAACCGGAACACGACAGCGACAAGCACTGACGCTATTGCGGCAGGAATAGGTAAGGCGGTGGTACCAGACCCGGGCGAGACTATGCATACTAGAAACGTCGCATCATAAAGAATTATGAGGGTCCATACAAAGTTGGACTAAAAAGATACACATGATGATGGATGCTTACTGTATTGCAACACAGTATTTATTTCTTCTTAAATGTGAATTGTATCACGGACCCTTTTTATAATGCTAAAATTCATGAAAAACCTTTAAAGATTAATATTACTTGAATTCACAATTATTACATTCTATTTTAAGCCATTCACGTCTATATCTATAGACATAACATGTTTTTGTATTACTCATCATGAAGATTATTTGATTTTAACGATGAAGTTAATGTTCTTCTTATTCCTTTTATATTAAATTTTAATATTTAATGAACTTAATGTTTTATAGTAATACTAGCTGTTGCCTGCGACTTCGTCGGCGCGGACTTGGTTTACTCCGCACTGCTCCTCCCATGTAGGTGATAGTGTGATAATATGTAGCCTATACGTTGACCTGTTAGTAATATTCATGCAAAATTTGAAGTAAATCCATGCAGTACTTTTTGAGTTTACTCCGGACCTACATACAGACAAACAGACAAAAATTCTAATAACTATATTTTTGGCTTCGATATCGATTGTAGATCACGCCCCAAGTATTCTTTTAAAAAAATACTCAATGTACAGTTTTGACTTTCCTGCGATTTTATTATATGTATAGATGTTTCTGGATAAAAATATAATTAACGATGCATTATAAGATGTACTCTTATAAAATGGGGAATCGTAATACAAATAATTGCTGTTTGGGTGGCTATTGCAATAAACGATGGATTCAAAGTTTTCGTTTTTTACATTACCGAAAGATTCTGAAAGGTAAGAAATCTTTGTTTTGTTTAGTTTACTCGTAATTTTTATACGTAGGTCACACTATAAGCTTTGTGTAACTTAAAAAAACAACATGTTATAATCAAAATTATGTTTATTGCTTTTCAAAATAATCTCCTTTACATTTTAAACACTTTTTTTTTCATGTGATCGAACCATTTTTTAAAACAGGAGGACCAAAGATCTGAAGGCATGTTTTCTACGTGCTGATTGAACGTTATCACTGCCTCTTCGGAGTTGGTAAAAGTAAAACCTCTCATCAAATCTTTGATTTTGGGGAAAATACAGGAATCGCAGGGAGAGTAGGTCTGGGCTATGCGCAAGATGAGTGACGAGATGTACTTTTTCGGAAGCTAAAAATGACTGTTTTGTTGGCCGTGTGTGAAGAAGCGTTATTATGGTGTAGGAGAATGGGGCTTTTGGGTCGTCTTTCGCAAACTTTTTCTAACACCCTGGGTAAACAAATGATAGAATACCACTCGGCATTAACACTCTTTTGATCTTCAAGTGGAATTGTACAGATGGGAACCGTAGCTGAGAAAAAAAACGCGATCATTTTTTTACCAACGTTTCTCGCCTGTCTCACTTTTGTTGGCCTGTTCTCATTTTCAAACACCCATTCACAAGATTGCTGTTTTTTTCGGGTTCAAAACAATAAATCCAAGTTTCGTCTTCTGTGACAATATCATAAACAGCATTAGAATGTCCGTGGTCGTGCTTCAGTAGCATTTGTGAGCACCATTCCACGTGAGCTTGCTTCTGCTCCACTGTCAGTTCATGAGGGATCCAACGACAACAAAGTTTCCGAACTTTCAATTCTTGTAAAATTTTCTGATTTTGGCTCATACCAATCCCCAATACTCCTCGACTTGTCTCATAGGTAATCCGGGGGTTTTCTTCAATTAACCGCTTAAAGTAGCCACATTATTTTCGGTGACGGCAGTTGAAGGCCGCCCTTCACGAAATTCGTCATGTAAAGAAACTCGACCTCTCTCAAATTCAGCAAACCATCGCCTCACGGTGCTCAAACAAGGTGCTTCTCTCCCAAAAGCATTTTGAAAATGAGCGGCACAGTCTTGCGGAGAAAGAGAACTTTTAATATCATAAAATCTTTTCGACTTAATTCCATTTTCGTTGCGTACGTAGAACTTTGATGTGTGATAAAAAAACAATTGACAAACCATTTCTCGCCAATTGTTTTTTTTTTACTAAGAACGTTTTAAAAATATAACATTCGAAATTTCACTAGGTGGTAGAGTTCTGCATTGTCTCGCCCGGGTCTGGTACCACCTCCTTACATATTCCTGCCGCAATAGCGTCAAGGCTTTTCACTATCGTGTTCCGTTTATAAACAGTCAATCCAGGAAAACACATTAGTGTTGATTATATCATTTTATTATCCTCCATTGACATGCAATTATTCTAAATTCTTATTTAAGTAGTTTTCGATAGTTTCAACATAATCAAATATTCTTATCCATTGCAGTACATTACATTCAACATAATGACTTACTTATTCGACAAGTATCAAATATAGAACTGTTGTTGTGGACTGCCACATGAAGAATGGTAAAAATGAATGTCTTACCCCCGCCAACCGTTAGGTTAAGGCGGGATTCTAATCACGCCACCAACAGGTGACAATTGGCGGTTTATGCTGTTGTCGGTGGTGTGAGTGTGTGTGACTGTACCTTCTTGAGCGCGAGGCTGGCGGTCTGTCCCCCGCTCACGGCGGCGACGGGCATGCCCTTGCGGTGGATGCTGTTGTCGGTGGTGCGAGTGTGTGTGACTGTACCTTCTTGAGCGCGAGGCTGGCGGTCTGTCCCCCGCTCACGGCGGCGACGGGCATGCCCTTGCGGTGGATGCTGTTGTCGGTGGTGCGAGTGTGTGTGACTGTACCTTCTTGAGCGCGAGTCTGGCGGTCTGTCCCCCGCGCACGGCGGCGACGGGCATGCGCTTGCGGTGGATGCTGTTGTCGGTGGTGCGAGTGTGTGTGACTGTACCTTCTTGAGCGCGAGGCTGGCGGTCTGTCTCCCGCGCACGGCGGCGACGGGCATGCGCTTGCGGTGGATGCTGTTGTCGGTGGTGCGAGTGTGTGTGACTGTACCTTCTTGAGCGCGAGGCTGGCGGTCTGTCCCCCGCTAACGGCGGCGACGGGCATGCCCTTGCGGTGGATGCTGTTGTCGGTGGTGCGAGTGTGTGTGACTGTACCTTCTTGAGCGCGAGTCTGGCGGTCTGTCCCCCGCGCACGGCGGCGACGGGCATGCGCTTGCGGTGGATGCTGTTGTCGGTGGTGCGAGTGTGTGTGACTGTACCTTCTTGAGCGCGAGGCTGGCGGTCTGTCTCCCGCGCACGGCGGCGACGGGCATGCGCTTGCGGTGGATGCTGTTGTCGGTGGTGCGAGTGTGTGTGACTGTACCTTCTTGAGCGCGAGTCTGGCGGTCTGTCCCCCGCGCACGGCGGCGACGGGCATGCGCTTGCGGTGGATGCTGTTGTCGGTGGTGCGAGTGTGTGTGACTGTACCTTCTTGAGCGCGAGGCTGGCGGTCTGTCCCCCGCGCACGGCGGCGACGGGCATGCGCTTGCGGTGGATGCTGTTGTCGGTGGTGCGAGTGTGTGTGACTGTACCTTCTTGAGCGCGAGGCTGGCGGTCTGTCCCCCGCGCACGGCGGCGAAGGGCATGCGCTTGCGGTGGATGCTGTTGTCGGTGGTGCGAGTGTGAGTGACTGTACCTTCTTGAGCGCGAGGCTGGCGGTCTGTCACCCGCGCACGGCGGCGACGGGCATGCGCTTGCGGTGGATGCTGTTGTCGGTGGTGCGAGTGTGTGTGACTGTACCTTCTTGAGCGCGAGGCTGGCGGTCTGTCCCCCGCTCACGGCGGCGACGTACATGCGCTTGCGGTGGATGCTGTTGTCGGTGGTGCGAGTGTGTGTGACTGTACCTTCTTGAGCGCGAGGCTGGCGGTCTGTCCCCCGCTCACGGCGGCGACGGGCATGCCCTTGCGGTGGATGCTGTTGTCGGTGGTGCGAGTGTGTGTGACTGTACCTTCTTGAGCGCGAGTCTGGCGGTCTGTCCCCCGCGCACGGCGGCGACGGGCATGCGCTTGCGGTGGATGCTGTTGTCGGTGGTGCGAGTGTGTGTGACTGTACCTTCTTGAGCGCGAGGCTGGCGGTCTGTCCCCCGCGCACGGCGGCGACGGGCATGCGCTTGCGGTGGATGCTGTTGTCGGTGATGCGAGTGTGTGACTGTACCTTCTTGAGCGCGAGGCTGGCGGTCTGTCCCCCGCGCACGGCGGCGACGGGCATGCGCTTGCGGTAGATGCTGTTGTCGGTGGTGCGAGTGTGAGTGACTGTACCTTCTTGAGCGCGAGGCTGGCGGTCTGTCACCCGCGCACGGCGGCGACGGGCATGCGCTTGCGGTAGATGCTGTTGTCGGTGATGCGAGTGTGTGACTGTACCTTCTTGAGCGCGAGGCTGGCGGTCTGTCCCCCGCGCACGGCGGCGACGGGCATGCGCTTGCGGTAGATGCTGTTGTCGGTGGTGCGAGTGTGAGTGACTGTACCTTCTTGAGCGCGAGGCTGGCGGTCTGTCCCCCGCGCACGGCGGCGACGGGCATGCGCTTGCGGTGGATGCTGTTGTCGGTGGTGCGAGTGTGTGTGACTGTACCTTCTTGAGCGCGAGGCTGGCGGTCTGTCCCCCGCTCACGGCGGCGACGGGCATGCGCTTGCGGTGGATGCTGTTGTCGGTGGTGCGAGTGTGTGTGACTGTACCTTCTTGAGCGCGAGGCTGGCGGTCTGTCCTCCGCTCACGGCGGCGACGGGCATGCGCTTGCGGTGGATGCTGTTGTCGGTGGTGCGAGTGTGTGTGACTGTACCTTCTTGAGCGCGAGGCTGGCGGTCTGTCCCCCGCGCACGGCGGCGACGGGCATGCGCTTGCGGTGGATGCTGTTGTCGGTGGTGCGAGTGTGTGTGACTGTACCTTCTTGAGCGCGAGGCTGGCGGTCTGTCCCCCGCTCACGGCGGCGACGGGCATGCGCTTGCGGTGGATGCTGTTGTCGGTGGTGCGAGTGTGTGTGACTGTACCTTCTTGAGCGCGAGGCTGGCGGTCTGTCCTCCGCTCACGGCGGCGACGGGCATGTCCTTGCGGTGGATGCTGTTGTCGGTGGTGCGAGTGTGTGTGACTGTACCTTCTTGAGCGCGAGGCTGGCGGTCTGTCCCCCGCGCACGGCGGCGACGGGCATGCGCTTGCGGTGGATGCTGTTGTCGGTGGTGCGAGTGTGTGTGACTGTACCTTCTTGAGCGCGAGGCTGGCGGTCTGTCCCCCTCGCACGGCGGCGACGGGCATGCGCTTGCGGTGGATGCTCTTGACGGTGGCGGGTGTGAACTGCCCCAGCGGATCTGGCCCCAGCAGCAGCGTGTCGTTGGTGCGCACCACGCCCGCTAGCGTTGTGCCCGACACCACTGTGCCCACGCCCTGCACAGTCAAACACAACCATAACCATTAATTTTAACCAAATATTCAACATTACTAAAAAAGTTTATTCGTTGATCTAGTTCTAGACCCTGTTTCGAGACTTTTTAGACTGAATAGTGATAGGAGTTATAGCTACTTTTATTTCACTATCAAGTCGTGAAGTTATTTGCTTTCTGTCTCTGTTATATCACGCGTGATAAATCACGAGCGTTATATTTTATTAGTGATGATTATTGTCACAGTGTCAATCACTTGACATAGAGCTCAGCGCTCAGCTTACCACAACGACCATTTGTTATAAGTATCTAGTTAAATTAAAGACTTACAATGTTTAAAATAAGAATTATTTTTATTTGAATTTTTTGTAACCCAGCGTTAATAAAATAATAATGCTTATTAACCTAAGCAAGTTAAAAAATCAGACGAACGAAAGCCTAATAATGTTGAAAATAAGATTCAATTTCACTTTTTTGTTATTGATCGGCGGCGGTGATCACTCAACATCAGGTGCACCTCCTGCTCATTTGCCCCCTCTTCCATAAAAAAAATCTTTTTATTCTTCTTTTTCTAATTGGTGGCACGGTGTCGTTCAACGTTGTTGCTTTGTCTCTTTCGCACGATGGAGTTCTGCGAATCATAAGCTTAAGTAGTAGCTTGGCCCAATCGAAATTAAGTCATGTTCGCGATATATCTCGTAGACGGTTTTGATGCATATAACTGGGTGTTATGTGCATCGCCACCGTCTGGTGAATTATGTTATAACGAGTGATATAATCAGTGATGCGTGAAATATGCCATGCCTAATGTTAAATGTGAATTTGTGTAAGATATGCTGCGATTGCTAGCGGTAATCCGGAATCTAGAACGTCACAATGCCCGTGTTGAGAACATAGTCCGCCACGGTCATTGTATGGCAGTTCAGTTGGAATGTTTAACCAATCTAGGAAAGTAGCGTGTGAACAGCTCTTCAGAGCAGGGTTTTTGCTGATAAACGTCATTACTGTATCAGCAGATAAAGATGGTATTTTTTTTCTGGTGAATATCACTGATGCTGATATTAAAAAAATACTTAAACAATTTATATACTACTACAAAGATTTAGCATATTTTGAAAAGAAAAACCCAAGTTACCTGCACTTATTTTTACACTACGCACGCAAATCACTAATTTTTACCTAAATAATTATATTGTTGCCTGAACTAAATGGTAAAATAAAATAAATAAGAAAATAAGTGGTCTAGTGGTCCAGCGTTGGCGTTGACCGCATGAGGTCCTGGGTTCGATTCCCGGGTCGGACACATAAAAAAGTGTTTTTTCTCTTTTCTGTTAAACACAAAGTTGCCCGGGATTGGAAAGTGCCCGGTTGGCGATAGGCTTGCCACCTATCACATTTGTGGGACCAAGTATCTTCGGCTAATCGTGGGTGCACTTGTACACCAAGTTTGCCTACCCCTTTAGGGATACGGGCGTGAAGATACTATAAAATAAATTACCAAAACAATCGAATGAGGGATCACGTGGCAGCTTGCTTTTTTAAACTTTCTATGACTTATTTAAACTACACTTGCTTTACGATAGGACTCGCCTTCAACAAACATGTTAGGAGTCAATCGTGTATCGTGTCTATTATTAGTCGCAATTAAAACATCGTGCAGTTAATACATGTTTTTTTTTTATATCATAAGATGGCAAACAAGCAGATGGGTCTCCTGATGGAAAGAGTCAACCATCGCCTATAGACACCAAAGATGTTAATGGTGCGTTGCTATCTTGTGGCGAGGTCTAATGCCACATGCATAAGTTTACCGGCTACCTTACCCTCCAAACCGGAACACGACAGCGACAAGCGCTGACGCTATTGCGGCAGGAATAGGTAAGGCGGTGGTATTAGACCCGGGCGAGACAATGCAGAACTCTACCACCTAGTAAACATGTATTTTATTTCTTATCACCGGGCGCCGGCCGAAACGTTTAAAGTGATCCTTATATCTTTAACATTATGGTCCTTCGAGCCGGATTCAACAAGTATAAATTCTAATGCAAAAAACGCTCAGCCGGCGAAGCCTATTGTTTGACTCGTAGGAATATAGAAAAAACTTTTGTATGCAGTGATAATATTTTAACATCAGCATCAGCAGACTTAAACGTCAGCAATTAAAGCCTGTATCGATTGTTGCTGATATTATTATAGTAATAATATAACAAACGCACGGGCACGGTGTAGAAGTCGTCGATCTGGAACTCAGCAGGCTGATCCTCGTGACCGTCTAGCCGCGTCTTCAGCAGGTTGAGGAACATCGTCACCAGCTCTAAGTTCTCACCCGTCACGTTCGACACTTGGAAGATAGGGCATAGCCTGCAATATCATAGCAAACACAATACTTCACCACAGAAAGAAGACACGCTAAAAATTTTTTTTTCAATATTTGATGTTACTTTTAAAAAACTATATGTGCCTAACCAAAAATTAAATATTTTTCTAAAAAAATGTGTATTGTATGTCTATTATTATATACAATCATATTCCTGATAGTCTTAATAAATCATTGCCTGTTAATAAATTTCGCAAAAAGTTGTTTGATTTGCTGTTAGATAAAACTTATTATGAAATTAAAGAATTTTAACCGATAAAATTAAATTTTAATAAAAAAATATAAGTTTGTTAAATTCGCCTTTAAAAAAATTCAATGTAATAAAATTTTGTGAATAGTGAAATATCTTTGTAAATTATAAAAATTTTGATTGCACAAAAAATGAAACTTGTAATTATAAAAATACTTTTGTGATATGAAATCATTCTTGTACATTTAAGTACATGACATAGAGAAAAAAGTGCAAGCCCGCTGAGTTTCTTCCGCCGGATATTTTCAGTGTGTGGCCGCGTTCCGATCCGGTAGTAATTCTAACAAATCAATACAGAGTTTTCAATGTAATATTATATAATAATAAAAAAAAGTATCTTCACGCCCGTACAACAAGTGCACCTACGATTAGCCGAAGATACTTGGTCCCACTATGTGATAGGTGGCAAGCCTATCGCCAACCGGGCACTTTCCAATCCCGGGCAATGTTGTTTTTATCAGAAAACTGAAAAAACACATTTCCGAATTGACCGACCCAGGAATCGAACCCGGGACCTCTGTGGTCAACTCCGACATCGGACCACTATACCACAGAGGCGATAATAATAATTTTTAAATATTTGCACACCATATAATGGTAGAATATGTTGGTAACTTAATTAATTTTTATGATAATACTAGATGACCCGGCAAACGCTGTTCTGCCTTTTTAACTACTCTTATTTTTTTCTATATTTTCTCACCTTTTAAAACTTCCCTGGACTTCAACAATTAATTCAGAACCAAAATTAGTCAAATCGGTTCAGCCGTTCTCGAGTTTTAGTGAGACTAACAAACAGCAAATGATTTTTATATATATAGATATATTTATTCATAATCTTGCGAATATTTTTTTTCTACTACTTTGTTGCCGTGACTAGTATATTCATTACAAATTACAGCTCTCTAGTACTAAGGATCTCTGAGCTAGGCTGCAGATGGACGGATGGACGGAACGAGTGGAACTATAAGGGTTCCTAGTTAACTTCGGAACCCTATAAAAAGGTGGACCTCCTCAAAATATCTGTCTTGCCATGGCGACAATAACTGTTTGAAGTTATTATACTCATATAGTAGAAGAATGACAGTATATGAAGAAACCTTGTTCTATAGCTGTGAATGAAACAGCACCTCCGGACCACTTTGGATGTTTCCATGATCATCGAATATCTGCGGACCACGGTTAAACCGGTACAGATCATGGTGCAGCAGATTTAAGTTTTAGGTGGAATACAAATATTATAATATTGTTACGAATAATCTAGAAGCGTGTAGAATTGGAGCGCGCGCGCGCTATTTATCTAGAAAACTCCTGTTGACAAACAAATAGTTGACCGGGGCTATGCCATAATGGACTTTGTGGGATATGGCATAAGGTTGAAAGTAGCGTGTACTAGGATTTATGACTCATAACATGTTTACGATAAGAAGTGATTCATTGTTTCCCGATACATTTAGACTTTTCTGGATCCAGCTAGGGCTTTCCCCTGCCTATAAATACAGAGATGTTGACAAACACGAGTCAGTTTTTATAAAGCGATCGAGAACGATATATCAAGTGAACAGTGCGAAGTGAGAAGTGTTCTATTGTGTAGTGTTATAAGTTCAGTGATAGTACAGCAAGTGACAATTGTGTAAAGCGTATTTTCGTATTACGTTGTGTTGTGCTGTGTAAATACACGGATTTAATATAAGTGGTGTTTTTTTTACAATTGCGAACCCGAGTACGTAACAACTGGTGTCGGAAGTGAAATTGTAAAATGCCACTTATTCCGAAGGAAGGTGTTACCACCAGGTCTCAAGCCGAGACACACAGGGTGTCAGAGGACACTGAGATGCGTGCAGCCGAGGAACCCGCAAGTGTTGCCAGCACGTCATTATCGTCGAGCGCAGCCCCTACTGATCTTTCTGTCATCCTGGCAGCTATTCAACAACTGCAGCAGCATCAACACCTTCAGGAACAACAACAACTAAAGCTACAGGAACAACAACAAGAAAAGCTACGGGAACAACTTCAGCAACATCAACAGCTACAGGAAGAGCGACAACTAAAGCTACAGGAACAACAACAAGAAAAGCTACGGGAACAGATCAAGGAACATTTATCTGGTTTTGATGATAAATTGACTGTTATCTTGGCACAGCAAGACCAGCTTAAAAGCGATGTGGGCCTCGTCAAGCGTGACATGAAGGGTGTTGAGAAGAGGGTTGATCACTTAGAGGCCAGCTGCGATAAACTAAGTGAAAACGTGGACCAACTGGAAAGAGAGGTCATGAAAATGAAGATCACGGGAGTTAAGTCGGGTGCTGCCATTACAAGCTGCTCTCACCAGGTGGGTCCTCGGGTAAAGGTACCCACTTATGACGGTCTTACGTCATGGAGTGCGTACCGGACTCAATTTGAAATAGCGGCGAAGGCCAGTGGTTGGACGGACGAACATTGCCTTACAGCCCTGAGCACGGCGTTACGGGGACAGGCGCTCTCTGTCTTGGATGCAATGCCTAAAGAGTATCAGTTCGCTGATTTGATGGAGGCATTGGAAGCTCGCTACGGTGAGCGTCACTTGGAGCATGTGTTCCGTGCCCAATTAAAGGACCGTGTACAGAGAAGCGGCGAGGGACTTCAACAATGGGCCGTGGAAATTGAGAAGCTTGTAAGGAAGGCGTATCCTTCAACCGACGCTAACACAGTTAATAACACCATCGTCCAGGCGTTTATTGATGGAATTAGAGACCTGGAAGTGCGTGCTGCTGTTCGCCTTCAGCACCACGTGACAATGAAGGAGGCTTTGGCTCATGCGCTGGAGGTAGAAGCTGTTCGCCACGAACCTCTAGCACATAAAGTACGTGAGGTTACAGAAGTTGTGGCTCAAACAAAGGAAGTGGAACCTAGAAGACTGGGCCCCATGTGTTATGCCTGCGGGAAACGTGGGCACATTAGAGTCAACTGCCCCACCAAACCAACGGGTGCAGTTAATTGGCGACAGCAAGCGGCCGGAAGCTCAGCAGCTGAAGAGAGCAAGCAGGTCAACCAGCCTGTTCATCCAGCCCAGGGAAACGAGTAACAGCCAGGATCAAGGGGCGGGTGCTGGCTGATCGAAAAACAGCCCCAAAAGTTGTCATATCCCAGGTGTGCGACGGCAACAGTTTATCCATTAAGGAACTGATTAATGGCAAGAACTGCAGCTTAACGCTGGACACTGGAGCTACACGAACTGTGGTGCGACCAGAAGTAGCTAACAATGGCAACCTGAGATTGAGGAATTTTGGGAAAAGCAAGCTTCTGTCTGTCACAGGTCAGCCAATACCCGTCTTCGGTGAAGCATCTGTAGTGATGCAAATAGGCGACGAGTATTACACTCACGACGTCGTAGTGGCCGATATTATGGATGACTGTGTGCTTGGTTTAGACTTCATGAAGAAGAATGCCTGTAAAATTGATTGCAAAACAGGAGTTTTCGTATGTGGGCTAGTAGAAATTTTCATGGATGGGGGATCAAAAGGAAAGGTAACAGTGGCTAGAAGAACCATCTTACCTTCAAGATCGAAGACATTGGTACGCGTGAAGTTACCAACCAGTTACAAGGGCCTGGGTAATAGGAGTGTGTTAATTGAAGACAATGGAGCAATTCCACACTGTATTACAGGCCGGAGTTTGGTTTGTGACAAGGGCTTGGCAGCGGTGCAGGTAGTCAACTTGAGTGACAGTGATGTGGTGCTTAAAGCGGGTGATGTTGTAGGACAAAGTGATGAAGTTATGACGTTAAGAAAACTGACATCGACAGGAAGTACAGCATCAAGAGACGTACCACAGGAACTTAAGGATTTGGTGAACAAGTGCAGCTACCTTACCGCGTCACAACGACAGCAGGCTAAGGATCTACTTTCGCGTTATGCCAACATTTTCTCTAAGACTGATAGAGATATAGGCAGAACATCTATAGTCAAACATAAGATTGACACTGGAAACGCGCAGCCTATAAAGCAGAAAGCTAGACGTGTCCCAATAGCCAAAGAAAAGGAGGTACAGGAGATGATAGATGAAATGAAAAGGAACGGAGTTATAGAGCAATCTTCTAGTCCATGGTGCTCTCCTGTAGTGTTGGTTAAGAAGAAAGATGGGTCTACACGTTTCTGCATCGACTATCGTCGGCTCAATGAAGTCACCAAAAAAGACAGCTACCCATTGCCACGAATAGATGACACTTTGGACACTCTGGCAGGCATGTCTTGGTTCTCAACTTTAGATTTAAAATCTGGGTACTGGCAGGTTGAACTTAGCCCTAATGATAAAGAGAAGACAGCATTCTCCACAGGACAAGGATTATGGCAATTTAAAGTGATGCCGTTTGGATTATGCAATGCGCCGGCGACTTTTGAAAGATTAATGGAATGTGTTCTAGCAGGGCTTGTAGGCGATGCCTGCTTAGTGTATTTAGATGACGTAATAGTCATAGGAAAAGATTTTCAACATCATATGTACCAACTGGAAAGGATTTTTAATAAAATACAAGCTGCAGGGCTAAAGTTGAACCCAAAGAAGTGTCACTTATTTCAAAAGGAAGTCAACTATCTGGGTCACGTGATATCACAAAACGGCGTACAGACAGATCCTGAAAAGGTTAGTGCAGTACAGAAGTGGCCAACACCCAGAGACAAGACCGAAGTTCGTGCATTTTTAGGACTATGCTCTTACTACAGACGTTTTGTGAAAGGATTTGCTGAAATAGCAAAACCGCTGCATAGACTCACTGAAGAAAAGAAGAGTTTCGATTGGAATGACATGTGTCAACAAGCTTTCGATGAACTTAAGAAGCGGTTGTGTGAGTCACCAATTTTGGGCTATCCTGATCGGAAAGGGCAGTTCATCGTAGACACAGATGCAAGTAACACTGCCATTGGTGGTATCTTATCACAGAAGCAAGGCGATCAAGAAGTTGTGATAGCTTACTTCAGCAAATCATTATCGCGGCCGGAACGAAACTATTGTGTTACAAGAAGAGAACTATTAGCAGTAGTGAAGACTCTTCGACACTTCAAGAAGTATCTGATTGGGCGACCCTTCAAGCTGCGTACCGACCATGCTGCTTTGAAGTGGTTGTTACAATTCAAGGACCCGGAAGGCCAAGTGGCTCGCTGGATTGAGCAATTGCAAGAGTTTGACTTTAACATAGAACACCGCAGTGGAAGGTCTCACTCGAATGCGGATGCGTTATCACGACGACCTTGTGCGGAAGATTGTAAACATTGTGTAAGGATGGAGATGAAGGAAAGGGTTCAAGTACTGCGAGCTAAGCCTACGGATGACAGGTGGGAAACTGATGAGATGCGTGAGGCCCAGTACGAAGATAGAGATTTGCGGCCTCTAATAGATTGGAAGAAGCAAGACACGGAAAAGCCCGAATGGCAGGAGCTGGCTCCCTTCAGCGCCATTACGAAAAGTTATTGGGCGCAGTGGGAAAGCCTTGTGTTGCAAAACGGCTTACTGTACCGCAAATGGGAAAAACCTTCAGGAAGAGAACATCATCTACAGTTGGTCGTGCCAAGAAAACTCATCAAGGACGTACTACGTGAGTTGCATGATGGGGTTTCTGGAGGACATCTTGGAGTACGACGAACATTGGTAAAGGTACGAGAGCGTTTTTACTGGTTGAATTGCCGAGAAGATGTCGAGAATTGGTGCCGAAAATGTACGTCATGCTCAGCAGTGAAAGGTCCGCAGGTCAGAAGCCGAGGCAACCTTAGACTATACAACGTGGGAGCCCCCTGGGAAAGGATAGCGATTGACGTGGCTGGGCCATTTCCTAAGACAGATAACGGAAACAAGTATTTTATGGTCGTGATGGATTACTTCACGAAATGGCCGGAGGTGTTCGCAATCCCTAATCAGGAAGCCACGACGGTTGCTGAGAAATTAGTCAATGAGGTGATATGCAGATTTGGCGTTCCGCTGGAGATTCATTCAGACCAAGGCAGAAACTTTGAATCTAATGTATTCCAGGAAATGTGTAAATTATTAGGAGTGTACAAAACAAGAACTACGCCTTATCACCCGCAATCTGATGGAATGGTCGAACGATTTAACCAAACTTTGGAAAGACACTTAGCCAAGCTGGTAGAAGATCACCAAAAGGACTGGGATAAATACATACCTCTGTTCTTACTGGCTTACCGAACAGCGGAACACGAAAGCATAAAAGTGACGCCAGCCTATGCCAACTTCGGCAGACAGTTACGTATACCAGCAGACTTAATGACTGGAGGCCCACCACCGAATGCAGAGACCCAATTAAGTATACCGGAACATGTTGAAGACATTCGTGAGAGGTTACGCGATATACACTCGTTAATAAGTGAAAACGCATTGGAATCAAGTCAGCGGATGAAGACCAGATACGACCGAAACGCCAATCATCGAGGTTTTCAGGAAGGATCTCTTGTTTGGCTACACAATCCGGTTCGACGAAAAGGAAAATCACCTAAGTTACAGCGACGTTGGGATGGGCCATACAAAGTAATCACACGGATCAATGACGTAACCTACCGAGTGCAGAAGCAACCAAGAGGGACCATGAAGATTGTTCATGTTGATCGATTAGCTATCTATAACGGAAGTAATGATGTTCGGGACGAACATAACTAAGAGGGGGGTAGTGTTACGAATAATCTAGAAGCGTGTAGAATTGGAGCGCGCGCGCGCTATTTATCTAGAAAACTCCTGTTGACAAACAAATAGTTGACCGGGGCTATGCCATAATGGACTTTGTGGGATATGGCATAAGGTTGAAAGTAGCGTGTACTAGGATTTATGACTCATAACATGTTTACGATAAGAAGTGATTCATTGTTTCCCGATACATTTAGACTTTTCTGGATCCAGCTAGGGCTTTCCCCTGCCTATAAATACAGAGATGTTGACAAACACGAGTCAGTTTTTATAAAGCGATCGAGAACGATATATCAAGTGAACAGTGCGAAGTGAGAAGTGTTCTATTGTGTAGTGTTATAAGTTCAGTGATAGTACAGCAAGTGACAATTGTGTAAAGCGTATTTTCGTATTACGTTGTGTTGTGCTGTGTAAATACACGGATTTAATATAAGTGGTGTTTTTTTTACAATTGCGAACCCGAGTACGTAACAATATTTATTCTAGAAATTGGAGTTGGTGTATTAATGTTGGTGTAGAGTACATTTCTGTGCCCCAGAGATACACGAAAAGGCAACAGTAGTTGTTCCTAATCTTTTAAATATTATTACACATAAAATGTATCATAGGAAAGTCAATGTATGTCCGGGGTAAACTAAAAAAGTACTGTATGGAATTTACTTCAAATTTTGCATGAATATTACTAACAGGTCGGGTCAACATATAGGCTACATATTATCACGCTATCACCTACGGGGGAGGAGCAGTGCGGAGTAAACAAAGTCCGCGCGAACGAAGTCGCGAGCAACAGCTAGTATCTTTATAAATCAAATTAAAAACAAAATACTGGGTAAGATTACACATTTACAATTAAAATGTGGTCAGGTAATTTATCTATTCTCTAAACTATATCACAAAGAGGCAAGATTTGTCTGTTTGCAATGGAAAAAAACTACAAGATCGATTTTAAAAATTCTTTCATCTACATTATGACTGTACAGGATTAAATAAACCTATTAAATTCAAACTTACAGACACTGTAATTACTTTGGATTGGATTTGACACCAACTTCTTCATATCTCTTAGGCACTCATATCAAAATACACATACTACCTTTTTACTAGAGTAAGTAAAAGAGTTATATATTAGTGTCAGGCGAACGAGGTCACTTTGTAACTTAATTTAATTAACTTCACAACTATATCCCCGTTGGTCGAGTGGTTAGCGACCCTGACTACGCAATCAACGAGGCTCGGGTTCGATCCCCGACGGGGACAAGCATTTGTGTGATGAGCATAAATGTTTGTATTTCCGGGTTTGGGTGTGTATTATGCATGTAAAAGTATTTATATATGTATGTATATTTTCTATGTATTAGTATCGTTGACTAACACCCATAACACAAGCAAATAATTTGCTTACTTTGGGGTTAGATCAATAAGTGTAATTTGTCCCGTGAATATTTATTTATTTAATATTTATTTATATAAACATGATGATATTCAATATAAAATGTCATTACCTCTGTGAAACAAAGTTAGTTGCACTAACAATTACATCATCCTTGGTCTTCACCATCACCGGCACCTTTCTACATCCAGACGATTTGAGGATACGAATCAGTAGTTTGAGATTGTCCTGGAAACAGGAAATATTCATTATTATTATGGCTTTCCAAAAAAAGCAGGAGGTTATAAATTCAGATTTTCAATTTTTTATGTATACTCGGGCATAACTTCTTTTTATATTTTTTGTATTTATTAATTTAATAGTATAAGCACATACATGCAGACTATTCTCCTAATGAAAAAAAAATTACACCAAAATGGTGTTTCAATTTCATGAGGTGGAGTTGGAATGCCATATGCATAAGTTTCCCGGCTACCTTACCCTGCAATTTGGAACACGACAGAGACAAGCACCAATGCTATTGTGAGAGGAATTAGTATGATGGTAGTACCAAACAAGACGTTCCATCCTTTAGACCTTTTCTAGTCATAATGTTAGTTACACATATTATTAACTTTTCCTCAAATGTTGCTATTGAAATACCACTTACTGGAAAAAATGTGTACAGATAACACACAATAGAAATAAAACTTCTGGAACGTCAAATTTCAAGGGAATAATAATAATAAATGTTTATTGCAAAAAATTACATAATAGCGGAGAAAAATCTATAATTAGAAAGTTTTCTTAGATATTTAGGCCTGCCTAGGAAGGCCTGCCTGAACTAAGAAAACCTGTGTTTCAGGCTAAAAGAGCAAGTATACTTTAAATAACTAATCATATTTTATCATTTATACTACAAATAAACATAACTTATGATACAAAAAATATAAATAGGTAAAATCTACTCTAACTTTTTTTTATATTATAAGATAGTAAACAAGCAGATATATACAGGAGACCCCCTGATGGAAAGTCAACCATCGCCTATAGACATCAAATATGTTAATGGTGCGTTGCTATCTTGTGGCGAGGTCTAATGCCATAATAATATGATACGTTTACCGACTACCCTACCCTCCAAACCGGAACACGACAGCGACAAGCACTGACGCTATTGCGGCAGGAATAGGTAAGGCGGTGGTTCCAGACCCGGGTGAGACAATGCAGAATCTACCATCTAGCAGTCACGATGATTGTTACTCGTATAGCAAATCGGTCGCTTTTTACGACCTGCCTGGCAGAACGGCAGTTGGTCTATTCTTCAAAGGAGCCCGGAACCAACACGGGAAAAAACACACGAACACCGACTTAACAAATGTCTCTTCGTACGACATACTTTGCAGGGATAACTGTAGTTTTTTTTGCATTTATGGTAAGTGAACCGATAAATATCTAAGAATGCATTTAGTCTGGGAGGATGATATGAATATAAATTACTAGCTGTAGGATAATAAACATACACATATGAAGTGTTTGGACTAGAGCAAGTATTGAACTGGACATTTAATTCTATATTCAATATACAATGCCTTGTTTTTCGTTTTGACTCAGTCGGTTCGACTAATATACAGATGCACATAACTACATATATACAGAACTTAATAGACAAGAGTTTTTAGTCAAGTGTTTCTGTTATATTGTTTCAGGCTAGTGTTAATGAGAAAGTGGTTATGAGGAGGAAGAATTGTCAAGCACGAAGTTAGTGAGGATGAGGATATGGACGAGGATGAGGAAGCGGTTGAGGAAGGGGAAGAATAAATTATAGAATATAAAGCAGAGAGTTAGCTAGTTATTTTGCAATTTCCCGCGAACTTTAAGTGTACCTTTGCGATGTTACTGAAAAGGAAAATATATAAAAGCGGTGTAAGAAAGGGAACAAACTTACCATAGGTCTGAAAAATAATGAAGACCCCAGCGGCACAGTTATCCACCCTCGTCCAACACACTTTATACCACGATAGCACCAAACACAAAAGCACACAATTGACGCACTCAACGTACGTTTCACTTCGCATCTTCAGGAGACACGAGCACTACTACACTCAAGGAGAGTCTATGGCAGCATGGGGCCGCGCGCCGGTGATATGTTTACACGCGCATGCTCGATCAAAATTCCTCTTGAGGAACTCAGTTGAGGAACTCCAAAAAATGCAAAACTTTCGCTTTTTGAAGAGCTGAAGTGGAATCCTTAACACTACTTCAGACTACCGGATATTCAACAAACAACCATTGTGATTGCTAGGTGGGGTAAATGTCTGTAACCTCTTGACCAGCTTGGTAGCATACTTTTTCCTGCCACAAATACATCAGTATTTATCAACCTATCATAGACACCATAAGCGATGGTTATCTTTTACCCACAGAGGAACCGTCTGTTTGTGATGGTATAAGAAAATACAGTGTCAATGTATGTTGCAGGAGTTTCAATACACTAAAAAAAATACAAGTATATTCTCATAGCATTTAAACAATGTTTATTCGCTAGAGATAGGTCATAGGAAGGAGCAGTGTGGTAAGTTACCTGCAGCACATTGGGCGGACACATGTCTATCTTGGTGACCACCACGAACACAGGCACGGCTAGTGCCAGCGCTAGCCCTAGATGCTCCTTGGTCATCCCCACGATGCCGGCGTTTGCCCCAATCTAAACAGGTAATACATTGTATTACAGCTTTCTGTCTTGGACAAGGCTCTTGAAGAATATATCATTTGCCTTTCTGCTAGGCAGTTCGTAAAAACCAACTATTAGTCAAACATGTTACTCACATTGTGGATACTAGGAAGTAGAGTTCTGCAACAATTCATTTAAGTTTGGTACCCCTGCTTTCCCTTGTCCTTCCGTAATGTCAGTGCTTGTCATGGTGATGTTTGGATTTAAGGAGTTAAATAGCTGGTAAACCCTTGGACATTGCAACCCACTACACTGATGGCAATGCGATGGACCATTAATATCTTTGGTGTCTATAAGCAATGATTGTCCATTTCCATAAGAAGTCACCTGCTCTATATCCTGTAAAATATTTAAAAACAAAAATAGTACCTGTGATGAAAGTTACAATTTTTTTAGCTGGCCACCCACAACTATTTCAACACATGTGTTTAGTATTATAATGCAGATCCTCTCCAGTAGACCATTCCACCCGAATGTGTATCAAACGTACGTGTTTAGGTTGTTAAAATTGACTAATGAATTCACATATTTATTATTTAATTTGAAACTATTGAGGTTTAAACATAATCTTGTCAGGAAACAAATCAAACTTCACTATTTAATTGACTGGTATGAAACTTATGTATGAGGTGGCATTTAAGATTTGTCCCTGTCCAAATGCAGCAGATTTTTATTTATGAATTGGTGGACTGTCACTTTGCCTGATGAACTCATAAAAAATGTTAAATGTCATATAATAAATAATGATTTTAAACCTCGTTGGACATAACATCATATCTGTTATTTCTGTGTTTTACAAAGTGAAATATTTAGCCTACTATATGAATTCATCACTTAGTGATTAGTATTCATCATTCATCACTTATGCATAGTGTTGAAGAGAAGTAGAATCATACTTTATAACACTCAAGATACATAGAAATAAAAAAAAATACTGCCAATAGTGAAAAGAAATAAATGTATTATAACAATAATAATCTTTTTTCATCTATATCTATATATACATCTAGATAAAATCTTAGTAAAAAATATCCATATCAATGCTATAAAAAAAAAAATTATATTATAAATCTAAAATTATCTCTAAAATTTGTCTATCCGTCTGTCTGTTATGCTTTACTGGCATAACCCCTAAACTGATTTTGATGTAATTTAGTAAGGAAATAATACAAAATCCGTAATCATAGACGATTTTTTTCAAAACTCTACAATTTTTTCAGCAATTAAGTAATGCGAGCGAAAGATAACTTTGTATGAAAAATTGTATTAATGACATGTTTATCTACTAGCATGCGAAGCTGCGCAGGTCAGCTAGTAGTTTAATAATTATAAAACTTACTTATAATTATGTAACACAAATACAGAACTTACCATAAGCATACTAAAGTCAGGTGCATGACCTGTCATTCCGAATACTGTGGTTTTAAGGTATCGCTCGTGGCCAGCCAAGTCAATGAAGGTGATTACTTTGGAAGATTTCTGACAGATCTTTACCCAGTCTAGTGTGCCGTGGTCTGGCTTGTTTACCACATTACCTGAAATTGGAAACAACTATTCATTACTGGCCACATTCATTTATTGTCTGAATGTCTCAATAAGAAAATGTATCCACTTTGTGTATTTTTGGATATGAGTAAGGCATTTGATTTTGTTTCACATAATATTTTATTATCAAAACTTGAAAAATATGGTATTAGAGGGAAGGCTTTAGATTGGATAAAGAGTTACTTAGAAAATAGGAAACAACGCGTCGAAATATCTAAAATATGCGGAAACCGTAAAAAATATTTACTTCAACTTGTTAACAACTGTGGTGTACCACAGGGCAGTGTTTTAGGACCCTTCCTATTTTTAATTTATATCAATGATCTTCCTGACAGTACACAACATGATTGCTTTTTATTTGCTGATGACACTACCCTACTTATTAAATGTAAAAATAAAAAAGACTTGGTAAATGAAACAACTGAAACCTTACTTCAAGTTTCAGACTGGTTAATTAATAATAATTTAAAAGTTAATGTAACTAAAACAAAATTAGTTGAATTTCAGAACTACCACAGTAATATTACTAAAAACACAAATGTATTTTTAAATAAAGTAAATATAGATGATGTAGATTATACAAACTTTTTAGGAATAATTATTGACAAATATTGTAATTGGAAAGCACACATTGAATCTCTATGTAATAAGATTGATAGATTTGTCTATGTCTTAAGAAGACTAAGAGAAGTAGGAAACGTAAATGCCTCCCTATTAGCATATCAATATTTACAATATGGAATTCCTATTTGGGGAAATTCTGTTGAATTGGTACGAATTTTTAGAGTCCAAAAGAAATGTATTCGAGCAATATGTGGTGTTAATCAGTTATATTCCTGTAAACCACTTTTCAAGTCTCTTAAGGTACTTCCCTTACCATGTTTGTATATTTTAGAGGTATGCATATTTGTAAAAAAGCACCAAAAGTTATTTAAAACAAATGCTGAAATCACTGGTAACTCATATTTTAGGAATAGTAAAAAATTATATGTGCCTAATCAAAAATTAAATATTTTTACCAACAATGTGTATTGTATGTCTTATATATACAATCATATTCCTGATAGTCTTAAATCATTACCTATAAATAAATTTCGCAAACAGTTGTTTGATTTGCTGTTAGATAAAACTTATTATGATATTAAAGAATTTTTAGCCGATAAAATTAAATATTAATGGATAGAAATATAAGTTTGTTGAATTGTCCTTAAAAAATTTCAATGTACCTAGTAAAATTTTGTAAATAGTGAACATTTTGTAAATTATAAAAAAATTAATTGCACAAAATATGAAACTTGTAATTATAAAAATAACTTTTGTAATATGAAATCATCATTGTACATTTATAACAAGTACATAAAATAGAGAAAAAAGACCAGCCCGCTGAGTTTCTTCCGCCGGATCTTCTCAGTGTGTGGCCGCGTTCCGATCCGGTAGTAATTCTAAATAATCGAGAGAATGTTTTAAATGTATTATATAAAAATATTTTTTTTAAATATTTGCACACCGTATAATGGTAGAATATGTTGGTAACTTAATTTATTTTTAACAACTTGTAACACCCATATTCTTGCAAATAAATATTTTTTTTTTATATCATAAGATAGCAAACAAGCAGATGGCTCTCCTGATGGAAAGAGTCAACCATCGCCTATAGACACCAAAGATGTTAATGGTGCGTTGCTATCTTGTGGCGAGGTCTAATGCCACATGCATAAGTTTACCGGCTACCTTACCCTCCAAACCAGAACACGACAGCGACAAGCACTGACGCTATTGCGGCAGGAATAGGTAAGGCGGTGGTACCAGACCCGGGCGAGACAATGCAGAACTCTACCACCTAGTAGCCACGATGGTAGTGACTCGATAGCCAATCGGTTGCCTTTTACGACCTGCCTGGCAGAACGGCAGTTGGCCTATTCTACAAAGACTATTTGTACAAGTTTATGACTTCCTCACCCAAAAAAAATTAGGCTCCCCTCCTGTTAATATTTATTTGTGCTAACGAAGATACTAGTAATTTTTCTTTTTAGTAGTAATAAACTTAGGTTATAATCATTCATCTATACACATAAAAGCGCACCTCAGAATTCAAGCATGGAGCATGCATTCACACTTTTTCAAAGTATAACTTTAACTCGGTGCATATTTGTGATCTTATATAAGAAGAACCATTTTCGACGTGTTGGTCCCGGCCTCCTTTGTAGAATAGGCCAACTGCCGTTCTGCCAGGCAGGTCGTAAAAGGCGACCGATTGGCTATCGAGTCACGACCATCGTGGCTACTAGGTGGTAGAGTTCTGCATTGTCTCGCCCGGGTCTGGTACCACCGCCTTACCTATTCCTGCCGCAATAGCGTCAGTGCTTGTCGCTGTCGTGTTCCGGTTTGGAGGGTAAGGTAGCCGGTAAACTTATGCATGTGGCATTAGACCTCGCCATAAGATAGCAACGCACCATTAACATATTTGGTGTCTATAGGCGATGCTTGACTCTTTCCATCAGGAGACCCATCTGCTTGTTTGCTATCTTATGATATAAAAAAAAAAAAAACTCCCTCCCACCTCCTTGTAAGAAAAAATAAGACATAGTTGACCCCTCTTAGCTGTCTTATTAATAAATGAGTGGCTCCACTAATGTAGTAAAATTATGGGTCATACAAAATTACATATTGCTAATAAGAACTATAATTTATCATTATTTTTAGTTTACATACCTGTGCTATCAAACCCAAGGATGTCATTCCCAACAGAGCTTGTCCTGCCAGTTTCTGCCTCATGTTTGTGTCGGAATAGCCGTTTACGGGCATGGCCTCTTCCATTGTCTAGCTCCCCATGTGTTAACACTCCTAGAAGAGTCGATTTACCAGCATCTACATTACCCACTACTGCTACCCTGAAATGATTCACAAGATTTTTTATAACATAGGTCCGATGTTATTAATAATTTATGAGATAAGCCACTGCTTGTCAACATACAACTTGTAAAGAAGGTATTGCCTCATGTCTGGAGTTACTTTGCCCAAGCCAGAGAATGTCAGATGTAAGCAATGACATAATGACGACAGTAACAAGTAAGGAAGCTGTATCATACTTTTGTCAGTAGTTAGCAAATTATTTTTGAAAAGTATTTAAATATTTAAAATAGTTTATGTAATATATTATTTGGTAAAGATAAAGTTTGGTTACTTTTTAATTTACTAGTCAAGAAGAGAGAGAAACTTTATTATATGGGTTTTGCTTATTCATGTGGCATTGGCATCCCGTCACACAGATAGCAATGCACCATATACATCTTTGTTAATAGGCAATAGTTTGTTTTCCATCAGGAGAGCCATCTGCTTTTTTGCTATTATCCGCTCACTTCACTTTTGTAACTAACTAGCGACCTGCTCGCGGTTTTACCCGCGTAACTTTTGTTCCTGTGGGAATATTGGAAAGTTTTATATACTAAAACCTTCCTCAAGAATCAATCTATCTATTTAAAAAAACCGCATCAAAATCCGCTGCGTAGTTTTAAAGATGTAAGCATACATAGGGACATAGGCACAGACAGAGAAAGCGACTTTGTTATATACTATGTAATGATGAGAACTCGGAGAAACTCGGAGAGGAGAACTCGTTAATAAATACACTATGGTTTCTATGGGGACCAATGCTAACTTCATCCAAAAAAACAATATCTTCACTATTTACCAGTTTTAATACAATACTCTATGGTATTTTATCGTTTTCGAACAAAACATTGTACAGAATAACATCAAATTGGCATTCTTTTTTCAAATACGCTCTTGGGGAAAAATAAAAGAACTTAGTCCGCCATTTTGATTCGTGCTGTGTGTTATGTGTTGGTTGCAGTTTATGATACAGGTTAATTTAAAAGTGTTTTTGTGTATTAATCAACAAGTAAACTTTACGTATAATCAAGATTAGTTCAAGGTCTAACAGTTTAGATAATAATTTTCTCATAAAACCGTAAATATCAATTAATAAAATATATTTTGTTAATGACCAACTTGATGATACAAGCGCTTTGGGTATGACGGTACCTATTTTTATTTATTTTCGTAAATGTTAGTGTTGATATCTATGATGTCAAAAAATCATAGGAAGTGAATGTGAAATATCCTAAACAATATTAAAAAAAATTAACATTGCTGTAAAATTGAAAAAGAAATATTTTTTTAAAAAATTACGAAAAAATCTATGTATTAATTATGAAAAAAAATATTATTATTTATGTAAATAAATATTTTTGTACTATAATATATGTTGTTTATTTTTTTTCCGTATGTATATGTTTACCAATTATATAAAAAAATATAAAAAGCATAGGTCATCGATTTATTTTTTGAATTAAAAATCCTCGACTAACAAGTAGTCATATTTTTCTCAGTGTCGTGTTACAACCTGAATTATTTTGTAGTTTAAGCCATTTAAATTAAACAATTCGAACACCAATGTATTACAGTGCTCAAGACCTCTTAAAAAATATACGCTTTACAGTATTGGATTCAATCCTAACAACTCATAAACCATTTTTGTGACTATGGTTTACCGGAATGGATTCGGAATGCATGCACGTAACGGGCTGTGTGTTTTTAGAAAAAAATTTGAAAGTGGTTGGTGGTGTGAGTGGTTATAATTACCTTATCTCCATGAAGTCATCATGTTCCAATTCAGTGCGCAGTAGGTATTGTCCGACAAGGCCTGTGCCACAATCCCATCGACGGAGTTCAACACATGATACCCTCCCACCACTGACCAATGACTGGAGTGTTGCTACCGATGTATTATATTCCTCTTCTGTGAGACCACGGCCATCTAAGAAAGAATTCAATGAATAGTACAATAACATATTATGAATTTACAAACTGATTTCTGATAATTCCACTAATATTATAAATTCAAATGTTTGTATTTATAAATATATAATGTGTGTATCGTGATATTTTTTCATGTGAATATGGTCAATGTCACCTTGAAACAGAAAGTTGTAAAATTGTTATTTACTATGTAATTTTATTTGTATAAAATCTTATCAGAGGTACATTTGGGTACTTATGCTGATTGTTTAACTATAGATAGGTAAAAATGCAGTGCGGGATCAATGAGGTTAGCAAAGAGTTGCAACTGATGAAATTATACATTATATAGATGTGTAAGAAAAACATTCAAACTACCTTCTCCAACACCAATATCATATATTATTTCTCCTTTTCCAGTGTCGAGCCTCTCTAGTAACTGTTTATGTAAAAGGTCATATTCCTCTGTGGTTGGGCTCACCAATATCATCTGAAAGTGTTTAATCATAATGTTATAATTTATCAAAGTGACTTATCAAATATCTACTATATAAAATATTCAGTATAGTTCTGATTTTAAGTTAAACTTTGAGATATATATAATTATTATTTATTAATGGACAAGCAGCCCTTGGCTGATACGTCCATATCTATGTGCCAGTGTCTCCAATTTGCCAATTATCAAATTGATTCTTGAATGCATTGATTGAAGTTGCTTCAATAATTTCCTGTGGTAATTTGTTCCATGTGCTTAAGACACGATTGTTAAGGATGTGGTGTCCAACTTATTAACCAATGAAAGATTATTTCATTACTGCCTCATAAATCTGATAGAATAAAAAAAGTAAAATGAAATATCAAACATTTTATTTGAAAATACACTTGTTACTTAGTATCTCATATCATAAAATAACAAAGAAGTGGATAGCTCTTCTGATTGAAAGACAGCCTACAGACATCAAAGATGTTAATTGTGCATTGTTTATCCATGTGGCTGGATGGTACTGCATGCTATGTGTATAAGTTTACTGGCTACCTTATCCTTAAAACGGGAACACCACAAAGCTTTGAAACGTTTGCAGTAAGAATAGATAATGTCAATTATTTGTCTTTTACATTCTGCCTGATAGGAAGGCAGATGGTCTATTCTTCAAAAGGAGTCCAGATCAACACAGGGAAATTATTCATTTACATAATTATTGTAATTTTAAGTGTATACATGGTTGACTTACGATAATATGCTTTATTAAAATATATAAATAGTTTAGAAAATCAAAAAGTGCAAAACTCACAATGCTTCTTCTATTGTAAAAAAATTACAGTAGACAAATAATTATAAAAATGTGAGTTGTCAAGAAATATTACAGATTTTATTCATATTAAGAAATAGTAATAGCTACAGTTGGTATTGAATATTTGTTCAATAATTTTTGTTCCAATCGCATTCTTGTAAATAATAACAAAAGTATGGACAGGAAAAAGAAATCAAAATCGATGTAAATCACATAGTAAAGAAAAATTTCGCTACTTCGAACCTGTCGACACTAGTTCAGTTGTTAGAGCGTCCCGGCTTGAGCGAACATCAGGCATGGCCGGGAACATCATAGTTTTGTTGTTTTTAAAGTTTTTCAAGGGAAAAGAAATAAATGGACCTAGAAAGAGATAAAAATGTGCACTTCACATGCACATTTAGTAAAACAAATGTTTGCTTTTTACTTTTGCTGATAATGAAAGAATTTTTCGTTTTTATTCATAAAAAATTTTTTTGAAATTTGCAAAATTAATCTTCATTTAATTATCTATCAGTTTTGTATACAAGAAAGAGAATAACAATAGGAATAGTTGCAAAAAAGCAAAATATTTTTCTATTGTAGAGCACTCTTTAATGCTTCACATAAGTTGTGGAAAAAAAACAAATGATTAAAATAATTGTATTTTGTAATCTTTAGAATTTGTTCTTTTTGAAATCATGGAAAAATAATAAAAAATATCCTTTGTTAATAAAGTTATACTAGTTTCCTAAAATGCATATCAAACACAATTCCAAAATTATCATTATCGAGTATTATATATATATAAAAAATCCCAGTAATAATATTATGTGCTGCTGATTATACCAGACAGATATTATGCAAGAGAATCAAATTACTAAATTACATCTGAGTCATATTTACTCAATCTTATCAACATAAAATTACAAAATTGAAACATTGATATTTCATAACTTTGTATTTCCATATAACATTTGTAAGTGGAATAACAATGATGTGTTATTACATCATGAGGACTATATCAACCCTAAGGGCAATATTACATCATACAATTTATTGCATCATGTTATTAAACAGTTTTTTGTTATTAGGTATTTTATGCTGAATTTTACTTGTAAATGATACATGACCACCTTGTTGGTTGAGTAGGTAGAAACCCTGACTATGCAATCAGTGGGGCTCCGGATTGATTCCCAACAGGGACAGGCATTTGTGTGGTGAGCATATATGTTTGATTTTCTGGGTATAAGTGTTTATTAAGTATATTTCAGTATTGATGTATGTATTTCTATGCATTAATTAATTGACTAACATCCAAACCACAAGCAAATAATTTTTTTACCTTGGGGTTGATCAATTCATGTAATATGTACACTAACATTCTTATTTTATATTATTATATTATATTATATATTTCTAAATATTTACCAGATATTATTTCAAGAATCACTTTAGCAAAACAGGCATTTAACAACAAAAAACATATTTTTAAATGGAAAATTTCAACAAAATTCAAAAAATGATTTATAAAGCTTTATGTTTGGAGCATAGCTTTATATGGTAATGAAACATGGACATTAACACAGAGGGAAAGAGAGAGACTGGAGTCATTCGAGATGTGGTGTTGAAGAAGAAAGGAGAGAATAAGTTGGACAGAGAGGATAACAAACGAGGAAGTGCTCAGAATGAGCACTTCCTCGTTTGTTATCCTCTTGGGTTGGAGAAAAAAGGACACTGTTGAGAACATTAGAAAACAGACAAGGGAAAATGATAGGTCATCTTTTGCGACACGATGAACTATTCAAAACAGTGATAGAAGGAAAGTTGGAGGGAAGACGAGGTAGAGGAAGACCAAGGATAGAATTCATAAGCCATGTCAGACACAAAACCAACACAGCCTCCTATCAAGCGGTGAAGGAGCTCGCCCTTGATAGAGAAAAATGGAGATTGCTTCACATACAGCTCTTAAATATGACGAATGAACATTCTTATTAATATTTAAAATTATTGTATTGTATTTGAAGATGATTGTAAATATGAGGTATCAGTGGTCGAGGTTCAGAGTAGCAACGTAATAATCTAAGTCTAATTTTACGTAAACATTTTAAATAAAATATAGTTAATCCACTAATATGAAACTGATCACGAAATTTACCAAAGTTTTGTCTGCATAGAGAGAATATAAAACATCTAAGGTTCATTGTAGCTTGTTACACGGTTTTGAGTATCCAATTGAAAACAGTCATAAATAAAATGTATATTACACGCCTATCAGAAATTAAAAAAATGTTACCAAATGACTGCAAAACATTTCGGACTTAAATAATGATTCCTGAGGCTATTATAAAAAGATAAATAAAAACCTACCTTCCCTCTAATACTGGAGTAGTCAGTTTCGCTGACCATAGCACTTTCTGCCTCCGGAGGAGGACTAATTGCGGTAGGGGATTCCATAGTTACGAATAATGTCTGATGATGTTCAATTTCAAACTTACACCATTATGACACAACACCGTAATATTTTTCAATATAGTAATGTAGATTATAACCAACTAACAATAATAGCAATTGGTTGAAATAAAATATTACATTGTATTCACAAATCCACTAGGTACATTTGCTAGGTACATTAAAAGTAATCAGTTCTTTCATTAGACGAAAATCGAAAATGTCCGAAAGCCTTATGAATGAAAATATTAACGTTCACTGAAATACACGTTTAATAATGCTGGCTAACTATTACATTTGTATGAATCTAAGCAAAACAGATGGGTCGTAATCGTAAAGCAACAAGATTTTAATTTACATTCTCTTTGAAAGATGTGCCAACTTTTGTCAACTCAGCTGACATATGTCACAGTCACAGACTAGTAAGAGGGTAAGAGAACCACAGATTACATATATATTGTAATCTATATAGTCTATATTCTCTTGGTGTTTTCCATATTAGTCTGTGTGTTTCCCAGTGTCTTTACTTTTTATTATATTATATTTTTGCCACACTCGTAGGAAAACTTTAAACTTCACATTTGACAAATGACAAATGAAGTGAAGTCAAATCAAATGTCAAATGATAAAATAATAGTTCCAGCATCGTATGTTTTTATTGAATTTTAAATAATTTAATGTTAGTAGAATTTCCTAACGTTGTGTAAAAATGGGTGCTTTAACAAGCAGACAACATGCTGGTGTAGAAGAAGCAGATGTAGTATCCAATCATGCTTATAAATATCCTCCGAGATCGGGTTAGTATAACATTATGCTATGTGACCTTTAAGTTAATATTTTCCTCAACAATTGACTTGATAAAGTAAGATAATATATTATTAGTATAATAAGAGAATTAAAACAATTATTTTATTTATTACAAGGTAATTACTTTGGCAGTCATTTTATCATGGGTGGAGAAAGGTTTGATACACCCCAACCAGAAGCTTATTTATTTGGTGAAAATGCTGATTTAAATTTTCTCGGCAGCAGACCTACGCCTGTAAGTAATTTTTACATCCTATACTTGCAAATATTTGCACATAATATCCATTGTCATTGACCTCATTCCACTATAGACATAGATAACTGCAAAGTACATAGCAACTAGTTTATTTTATATATTTAATATTTAATAAATATAAGATAACAAAGGAATTAACAGTATATTTTGTATTATTATGTTATGACTTCATGAGCCATGAAATTTATCTTCTGTAATAAGTAGGATTTTGTGGAATTATACCTTAAAAGATTTTTTTTCTTACACACATATATATCTTTTATTAAATGTTTCAAAGGATAATTTTTAATGAGTTATAGTAGAATATATTGAATAGTATAATATAAGTAGTAAGTACAAAGATTCCAAATAATAAAAATTGGGGTTGAGTTTAGAGATAGAGGAAATCTGAAACTATGATATTATATCATTTTTTTGCTAGAGATGTGATTTTTTAAATTATTTTCGTATATTTTTAGGTTAGTTATAAATATTTACAATGAGCGACCTGCTCGTGGTTTCACTCGCATAGCTTTTGTTCCCGTGGGAATATCGGAAAGGTTTATTTACTAAAACCTTCTACAAGAATCAATCTATCTATTAGAAAAAACCGCAACAAAATCAGTAGTGTAGTTTTAAAGATTTAAGTATACATAGGGACTGACAGAGAAAGCGACTTTGTTTTATACTATGTAATAAATAATATCCCCCCCCCCCCACAAGTGTTTTTTTTATGTTTGTATTTTCTTCATTAAAAAACCTTTATTAAATCTTTAAGCATATTTCAATTTGCGGAAATAACATTTTTTTTAAATATGAAAAAAAATTTTTTCTGAAAATTATGGAATATTTGAGTTCATTTAATGGCATAAAAATAATTGTAGTTGCATTGCAGTAGTTATATTACTATGGGAATAATTCAAAACATCCTACTTAATATATTCCTACTTAAATTCATATAGACATTTCATAATTATTGTGATGGTGCCAAAATGTACTGTTAATGTGTGATATGGAATTTAGTTGTTGTTTTTGTATAAATAAAATAAAATTGCATCAATATCTTCAATTAGCTTTAATGTTTTGTTTTCAGAACAAATAATCTAGTTAAAATGATGACATCTGAATTAGAGCACCCCAACTTGCATCTAGTCATGTTTGCTGTACACCTAGGGTGTTTTTAGAAATAATGAAGGCTTATAGGAATGAGTTATGTAAGGGCAGCGGGGTTGCACTTCCTGCAGCGCTGAAGCACATGCAATCCAACTAGGATATAGAGTTAAAACTGCAGTAAAAAAAAATTACAAATACATTTTTTTATGGAGGGATCTGTGTGATATAGAAAATTGAGAATAACCTAACTTTAACATTTAAAAAATCTGGAATAAAATGTGTTACGCCTACTCCTTTCCGGTGGATGGGTTTAACGGTTGGGTTTCACTATGGGTATTCACCCCCACCCATCTAATGACGTGGCATGATTTTTTCCAAACACTGATACAGATGTATTCTATACAGATACCTACTCTTTGTCTTATATTTTTAACAGTGTTCATTATATTATAATAATATAATGAAATAAAAATGTATTTTTTGGCAAAGGGGTAGGGTGAAGGGTGACTGTGATTATTTCTCTCTTCTCTCTCTTCTTATTTTCCCAATCTGGTGGCATAATTTAAATTTTTTTATGGCTTTTTGTATGTCAATTACATGACAGAAAAGAAAATCATAAAAAAACTATGTGTTTCCGGTGAGGGATTAAAAAGAACACCCCTCTACTCGCCCCACCCCTTCCCCCCATTGATGCGGCACGTTTCTAAACTGTTACCAAAATGGTAATAGTTTCAAGTAATTTGATTATCTTTATAGTATTTTTTGTCTCTGTGTGCCCTATATGGGTTTTAAAGTCACATTGTACATATGTCAAACCATGTAAAATGTTCCCCATATTGGTCCGGGCTCCTTTGAAGAACAGGCTAATTGCCATTCTGCCAGGCAGGTCGTAGAAGACAACTGATTGGCTATGCCTGTGATTACCATTGTGACTACTAGGTGGTAGAGTTCCACAACGTGTTGCCCGGAGTGTTTGATACCACTGCCTTACCTGTTCCTGTCGCTATAGTATCAATGCTTGTCATTATTTTGTTCCTGTTTGGAGGGTAAGGTAGTCAGTAAACTTATGCATGTGGCACTGCTATCCCACCGCTTGGATAGCAGCAATTAACATCTTTGGTGTCTATAGGCGATAGTTTTTTTTCCATCAGGAGAGCCATCTGCTTGCTTAATGATATAAAAAACATATATATTATGTGACTTATATACTGAATAATGATGTAAAATATAGATTTTAATTTTTTAGTTTCCCTACCCACCACCTCAGTCTAATGAACCAACAAAGACATTAAAAAGTCTGGTGAATATTCGTAAGGAGTCCCTTAGATTTGTTCGATGCCCTGAACCTATTGGAAAAATCAATGATAATAAAATTGGAGATGGAATCATAAAGTCTGCTGACTGTAATGGCAAAGGGACATATTACAACATTGAATTTACTTTTGATTGTGATGTTAGATGTGCTATTACCATATTTTACTTTTGTACAGAAGAAGTGACGCCAACAGGTGTTGTGTAAGTATTATCTAGAATAACATTAGTACTGTCAATATGTTATTTTTTATAATAGGTATAACAAATAATAATGGACAGTTTTAAAATCAGTATTAAAATTTTATAATTATGCAATAATAGTATAAATTTAATTGCAGATTATAAATAGATAATATGATTTTTTACCTTTCTATCTTAATTAAATTTTTGTATTGTACCTACTTGTGTTTCAAGGATAATTTTTCTTGTTTGAGCACCGAATTTTATTATTTTATCCAGATATAGTTATTTTATTTAAATACTAAAAAATTTATATTTTTTTACATTTTAAATCGACCAATTTGGTTTAAGATTTTATTCACATTTATCAAAGTCGGTGAGTCTGTCTGTTACAAATTCATTGCTAAACCACTGAACGGATTTTGATGACATTTGGCATAGAGATAGTTTAAGATTTGGGGTTAAACAGGCATTTTTTTTCTAATTTCAACCCCTAGGCGCTGAAATAGGAGAATAAAGTTATCATGAAGATTATATTGATGACATTATACTATAGTTCCGAGCAAAGCTGTGCGAGTCAGCTAGTACTTAATATTAATGCAAATGTTTATTGTCTAGTTGAGTCTAGAGTAGTGTTATATTGTAACTAAGTTAATAAAAAATAACTTGTCTGAGACTGCATAAATACATGAAACTAAATAAAACTTTAATGATCTCTTCAGAGATGTTTAGATAGTAATAGTTATTTATGTAGATTTTTGATGCAAACAAACATACATAAACCAATATGGGCTGTTAATAAAGATAATAGTTTCATTACATTACAGGTTCAAATTTCAATTTGTACTTCAAATTATTTGCCAAAAAAGCCACACTAAGTTTGAGATCATCAGTTTCTCAGACAGTGTTGAAAGTTTTCATTGTTTTCATGTTAATTTTTATCAAAATGCGTTAAATATCTGTAATTTAAAAAAAACTTGACGCTTGTTAATAAGGACCAATAGATTGGTGGCTTAATTTAAGAAGGTTTGTACTTTTGTGGGTTTTTTTTTCGTAATGAACTTAAGCAGTTGGTCCAAATGACGGCTACTGCAAAACTGGGCTTTTGGGGCGAGCAAAGTGCTCAGCCAGAATTTAAGTGAGTTAAGTTTAACCGAACCTCGGCTTAGGGCAGTATCTTGATGATTACTTTTGTGCATGTTATCTCTTTTACAATTTGTGTAATATAAAAAATCTTTATTACTTCATTGTGATATGTTTGATTTATTGTAATGATGTCTTTTAGATACTATCCCAGAGATTCTGCAATGACTTCCCAGACATATCACTACAAGAAAGGCGCTAATCAACAGTTTTGTCAGATATCTCATGTTTTTGACCCATCAAAATATCCAGAAGAAGACCTCATATACAATATTGACCGTGAAATCATACCAATTGCCATTTATTGTGTCGTTGACGAAGGACAGGATGGTAATTGATCTTTATTTAATGGATGCTCAATTAAAAAGGAGGGAAGTCATAGGTGTGGTTTGATTGTCTGTATCAGTATTTCTCAATCATTTTTCTACCGTGGCGTGGTAATTTAATTTTCACACTGGCCCATTGTGACCTACTTAATACTTTTAAACCCAAGCTGGTTCCATTAGGTAAAATAATACACATTAACAGTAAAAATGTGTTATTAGTACTACATACTTTAGACACTAATTTTAGTGCAAGTATTGAGCTGCTGCTTATTTTACTAAAGAATCGAAGTTCGATGACGAAAGTTTTATCCAAGTTCGACTTCAAGTAGAATTTTTTATTTATTTTTAAGGTATACTAGTGTTAAAAATGCAGCTTCATGTTTATAAGTTGTAACTTCAGGCAAAAGTAATTGCTTGATGAGATAATTTTGTGTATTCATGACGACAACATAACTAAAAATTTATCAATCGATAGTCTATCCACAGTAGGTAATGTTTTTGGAATAAGGCCAGAATATTGCAACCCAGTATTTTAATTTGATGGCTCTATATCCACAAATAGGAAACTCTGGTATGTGTGTTTATAAATGGTATCATTTACAAATAACAATTGTTTACATAGTAATAAAGATGGTTAAAGCTATGCTGAGTTGTTGATATAATACTTATAGATTATAAATCATGTGATATTTAATGGTGGGATATATCCAAAGAAATATTTGTTGAATTTTAATAACTTAGTAATGTATTTCTTGTTCTTAGTGTGTAATTTAAGTAAAAAATTAAGTGAAAAGTTAAAATCTTTAGATTTACGTGTTTAAATAGTCGATGCTGCATGAAGTGATGGTAGTGAATGAGGCTTAGACCATAATGCTTCAGGTTCAATTTGGAGATTGTTTCAGGCTTTTGTATGAAATCGAATTCAAAATTTCTTCTTATCATTCTATATAAGTTAACACTTCTTTGAGCATGTCAAACTGGTTGTAGTAAGATTGGCGATGGTCTAATTGAGGCGTGTAATCTTTGAATGTCTTATGTAGCCGATTTCTGATATCTTGTGAAATAATATTAATATTGTCCTATGAATTCCTATATTTTTTAAATATTGGTATTTATTTGAGTAGTACTGTTGATAATGTAACTATCGAATGTTAAAAAGTCTTTTAAAATTAACTTAGGATTTTTTATATATAAGAAAGCAAACAAGCAGATGGCTCTACAGATGGAAAATGTGTTGCTGACCATGTGACAGGCATGTAATATCACAGATATTGCCAGCTAACTAACCTGCTAGTGTTTTTTTGCAAAAAAACACTTTTGCAGCTGAAATATGTAAGGTATTTGTGCCAAACCCAGGCTAAGCATTGCAGAATTCTACCATTTAGTAGCAGTGCCGGATTAGCCACGTAGCAAAAGTAGCAAATGCTACTTGCCCCGCGCATTTGGTTGGAACCCCGCAAACCAATGTTTTCTGATCAGATAGAAATATTTTGGTTAGATTAAGGTGTGAAAATATTTTTTTCAATCAATGGAGGCATAATTCTTACTACAAATAATAAAGTTGCATCAAAATATCCAACTATAATCATATAACGTAAACAAGTTGGCAATGGTGAGGCTTCTTAGAAGAATAGGCCAACTGCCGTTCTGCCAGGCAGGTCGTAAAAGGCGACCGATTGGCTATGCGAGTTAGTAACATCGTGGCTACTAGGTGGTAGAGTTCTGCATTGTCTCGCCCGGGTCTGGTACCACCGCCTTACCTATTCCTGCCGCAATAGCGTCAGTGCTTGTCACTATCGTGTTCCGGTTTGGAGGGTAAGGTAACCGGTAAACTTATGCAAGTGGCATTAGACCTCGCCACAAGATAGCAACGCACCATTAACATCTTTGGTGTCTATAGGCGATGGTTGACTCTTTCCATCAGGAGACCCATCTGCTTGTTTGCTATCTTATGAAATAAAAAATAAAAAGAATCCCCTGATATTTTCTTTGACCAAGTCATAATAACTAGATGCATTTGAAAATGGTTTTATTGCCTACACAATCAATACGAAATGAGCAATGTTTATGTTTTTAAAATAACTTTCAATTGTGCTATCCTTGAGAAAAGTGGTGGATGGTCAGTCAGATTTTTTTGCAGAATCAAAGAAAAAGACCATCTGACTAAGTATATTATATAATACTAATTTTCATTAACTGCAATAATTTTCATTAAGATTGTTCAAGCTGTTCTTGAATATTAATAGGACAAACGTACAGGCAAACGTTTTCAAAATGGTAAAATTGATTTCAGTAAGTCATAATTTTTATCATGTGTACAGACAGGCATTATATATTTTTAATACTAGTATATATAGATCACTAAAGGCAACAAATACAAGTGTGCACTTTTTATTTAATTAAATATTGAATTAAGATATATTTTTAAAATTAAAGACAGTACAGAAAAGTTTTAATTTTTTCTCAGAAATTCGTCAGTCTCACACAACTATTGCCGTTGTAGAAAAGCATTCGGATGGAACTTATGTGTTGAAGGCTCTAAAACAAAAACTATTTGTGGATGGTCTTTGCTATTTATTACAAGAGATATATGGTATTGAAAACAAAAATATTGACATAAAGGTTTGTATGATTATCAGACAAAAAAATTGTTGGTCGGGAGAGACATTTTTTTAATGCAAATATTTGTAAACTCAACTAAGATTCATTATTGTGTAATGAAAACCAATAATTATAAACACTTATATTTCGTATTATATTCCACATCGGCACTATTAAACATTCATTTCTTTTTGTATAAATATTATACACTGACTAACACTTTACTTTTACTAGCTTGCACTTCATGCACTTATACACCGTAATGCGACTCAAACTAGAGTGAATTCAAACATCATGTACTGTTAATAAGCAACGTTTATACATTTTCTTATACTTGAATTTAACACTTCATTTTAAATGACTGCCCCGTTGGTCGAGTGGTTAGCGACCCTGATTACGTAATCGACGGGGCTCGGGTTCGATCCCCGACGGGGACAAGCATTTGTGTGATGAGCATAAATATTTGTATTTCCGGGTTTGGCTGTTTATTATGTATATAAAAGTATTTATACTATATGTATTTCTATGTATTAGTATCGTTGACTAACACCTATAACACAAGTAAATAATTTGCTTACTTTTGGGTTAGATCAGTAAGTGTAATTTGTCCCGTGAATATTTATTTATTTGAATATCTATTTTTTACAACAAGAATAACACATTCTTTTTAGCTTGCACGGCTTTTTTCAAATGAGTTATTAAGAATTAACGGGATCTTACCGCAATTAGGTGATGAATAATTTGTCCTTTGTTTGTTTTAAAAATGGACGAGGGAACGGGGAGAGAGGGTGTTCCCCATGATCATGGTGCTTCCAACAGAGTCGAAATGTCAGGAAAATTACCTATCAACTAATCGTGGTAAAATCACGTTAAATCTTAATAATTCCTTCGAATAATAATACAGTACATTTAAATATATAACATATTTTTGTCCTACAAAGAGACAGAGAATTTGTTAATAAGGTTAGAGTAGACTTGACCTATTTACATGTATAAATTTTATTTGTATCATAAGTTATGTTTATTTGTAGTATAAATGATAAAATATGATTAGTTATTTAAAGTATACTTGCTCTTTCAGCCTGAAACGCAGGTTTTCCTAGTTCAGGCACACATAATATCATAAATATCTAAGAAAACCTTGAAATTATAGATTTTAGTCTAATTATGTAATTTTCTGAAATAAACGTTTATTATTATTTATTATTATTATAGCACTGATTTAACTAATTGATATACTATAACAAACTAACAATTTTATACTTTATTGGCCCATGAGATAACTCCATTTGTTACATCGTTGAAATGTAAAATGTTAAATCTAAAATAAGAAAATAAGAAGTTTCGAATTAAACCAATAACTAAAATATTTCTAACTCAATATATACTTAAGATAATTATGATATCCTGGCTTTTTGATAATATTCTGCTTTCTTTCTGAAAGAAAGTATGTTTTCCTGTGATCATAACTATGCTTACAGCCAAGCTCTGATGAGGAGACAGAAGAAGGCGGTTCTGAATGTGTAATCTGCATGTGTGATGTGCGAGATACACTGATACTGCCGTGCCGACACCTCTGTCTTTGCAACTCCTGTGCAGACTCACTTCGGTACCAAGCCAACAACTGCCCCATCTGCAGAGCTCCATTCAGAGCTTTGCTACAAATTCGTGCCTTGCAGAGAATTACACAAACTTCTGTCCCACAGCCGGCACCACCTGAAGTAAGTGGTTATTTAATAATTCAACTAACTGACACAGCAAACTTAGTAGTGTCTTAAAATTAGTTAATACTGTGTATAGTTATATTCAATAACTGAGTTATATACAATGACAATTGTCATAAAAAACAAAATAAACAGAGTCAGAGATTGTATCAAACAACAGATTGAACTGGATACGATTTTCAAGGCAATTTCTTAGCTTGTCAGTATAGTTTGCGTTTACAACCAGAAATACAGATTTTCAGTACTTACCGATGAAATAAAATCACTCCAGGGTGAAAAAAATACTTTTTTAGCTCAGTGGCAGAGCGTCCCGGCTTGAGGGAGACGGTCGCGGGTTCGAGTCTCACGTGTCGACATTTTTTTTGTTGTTTAAAGTTTTTCAAGTTTCCCAAGCACGGGGTGGCTTTAAAAAACAAAAATAATACATTTTTTAAATTGCCCGATCCTATAATCGAACCTGGGACCTCATGTGGTCAACGTCGACACTGGTAAACTAGATCACAGAGGCGATAAGAAGAAAAAAAAAATTGTCTTCTTGTCACCTCTGTGATTATTAAAATACATAGTTTAAACATTTTTAAATTGTTTGGTGAAAGCCGATTTAGTAAGTCTGTTTAAATGAGACCTGCTGATGAGAATAGTCTTTTGGATGCGACACTAATTTGGAAACTGGAATATGTTTGTGTCAAATTTTTCAAATTTGGATAATCTCTCTTGATATATTGGGTAATCTCGGTTTCCTCTCTAGTTCAAATTGTATCAGTGGATCGGAAAATTAAAATCGCCGATTCGGATATTCCCGTCACACATTCCCGGACAGTCCCGGTTCTTGCAAAAACAACAACTGAACCTTTATCCGATTGGTGAAAATCAGCCATTATCTCGTCAACCGGCAAAACCGGTAAACTGAATCGAGTTTTTATTTAACGCCGCCTCCCCGCTACGGAAGCGGCGTGATGATGTCAATCAAGTATACATTTGAAAGTTTGTTTCATTTTCATGGCTAAACCGTTGAACATTTTTGATTAAATTTGGCAAGGAGATAGTGGAAGACCCGGGGATGATTAGTCTATTGTTTCCTGAAAATCATAGTATGTGAGTATTGTGTGTGTTGTGCGCAGGGCAGCATGGAGGCGATCCCGGCGGGGTACGAGGCGGTGTCGCTGCTGGAGGCGCTGAACGGGCCCGCCGGCCGCGCGCGCGCCGCGCCCGCCATCGCCAGCCCCGACACCGACACCGCCAGCCAGGTCCGTACCACACACTACACTCACAGCCGCTGCTGTGCCAGCACGGACCCGATCCCGGCGGGGTACGAGGCGGTGTCGCTGCTGGAGGCGCTGAACGGGCCCGCCGGCCGCGCGCGCGCCGCGCCCGCCATCGCCAGCCCCGACACCGACACCGCCAGCCAGGTCCGTACCACACACTACACTCACAGCCGCTGCTGTGCCAGCACGGACCCGATCCCGGCGGGGTACGAGGCGGTGTCGCTGCTGGAGGCGCTGAACGGGCCCGCCGGCCGCGCGCGCGCCGCGCCCGCCATCGCCAGCCCCGACACCGACACCGCCAGCCAGGTCCGTACCACACACTACACTCACAGCCGCTGCTGTGCCAGCACGGACCCGATCCCGGCGGGGTACGAGGCGGTGTCGCTGCTGGAGGCGCTGAACGGGCCCGCCGGCCGCGCGCGCGCCGCGCCCGCCATCGCCAGCCCCGACACCGACACCGCCAGCCAGGTCCGTACCGCACACTACACTCACAGCCGCTGCTGTGCCAGCACGGACCCGACCCCGGCGGCCAAATTCGCCCCCTTAAAATATACCTCTTAATATTTTCATTTTTTTTTAAATTTTAGTATTTGTTGTTATAGCAGCAATGGAAGTGCATAATATGTGAAAATTTCAGCTTTCTAGCTATCACGGCTTATGAGATACAGCCTGATGACAGACAGACAGAGGGACGGATAGCGGAGGCTTAGTAACAGGGTCGCGTTTTTACCTTTTAGGTACGGATCCCTAAAAAGATTTTCGGGGGGATAATATGACCCCGATATAGTATATGAATCAAGTGTGCGGTGGTGTGCGCAGGCGGCGGAGGTGCTGAACCGCTGCAACTTGGAGCGCAGCTCGTCCACCAGCCTGGGCAGCGCGGGCAGCCGCAAGCGCGCCGGCTCCGACACCAAGCGGCCGCTGGCGCACCTGCACTCCGCGCACCCGCACGCCGCGCCGCACACGCCAGAGGTATGCGCCCCCAGACACCTCCCGCACGGACTACTGTTGTGTATTCACGGCAGCGGGATCATCTGCACTGGAAGATATACCATCACACGTTCAAGCAATGTTATTTCAGCAACACTGACGTCCTAAAATACATACGGTAATACACCGATTACAAGTAAATCAAATTCGTGCGCATGGCTAACGGAATCCCATGGTACGTCTATAATACAGATATTCACAAGGATCTAGAATTACCGACATTACAAAAACACTTCAAAGAGACGTCAGAAGTCAGAATGCCAATTTGTAAAAGCAATGAGACACCCAAATCCTCTGGTGATAGCCGCGGTCGATTACGTTCAAGCGCGGTCGGACTCGGAAGGCCTATCGGATCGATGATCCCATCACAACCTACACTTCGCAATTCACACGCACATGCCAAAGTCACCGCCGGTGTCGATTTGGCCCACTGTTTCGGCCCGCCAACACTCAAAACTCCGGTCAAGAGCCATTGACGGGCCGAAATCCTGATGCAACTTACACTTCCACTAATCGTCAAGATACTACTAAGCCGTTTAGCAGTAGCGGTCACTTGGACCAGCTGCTAAGTTCATTTAAAAAAAAAATATACATACAATAAGGTCGCGGGAGCTTGTAGCGTAGTGAGACATGATGATTTTGTTATGAGACGTTGCAACCAAGCTAATATTCTTTGCGATTGTACTTAGGAATTAGAATTGGTGATGTATGATAATTTTTTTTATTGACGCACTAAGCGTTTGTTCCCGATTATTTATTATTATTTATTAGGAGGCTTAAAATCATGGCAGTTAGTTAATCTTAAATATTTCTTAATTAATTAATAAATAATAAATTAAAATATTCTTATTATTAAAAACCATCGGAAGCTTAATTTCTTTTTCTTCGCATAAATAGCTTGAACTGATTTTCCAAGATGAATTTATTTATCATCATATTCATCCTCCGATCGATGCGTTCTTAAAAATACTTTTACAGAGACATAACATTCATGGTGATTTTCCGAATACGAGACCTTATATTAGGTGACCAATCATACAATCAATTACACATAAAAATAAATACAATAGAAATAATCGAGCTTGCGAAGAATAAAATTTGTTTGAAAGTCTTTGAAAAAAAAAAGTTGTCTGTATGTATGTCCGGGGTAAACTCAAAAAGTAATGCATGGATTTACTTCAAATTTTGCATAAATATTACTAGCAGGTTGGGTCAACATATAGGCCACATATTATCACGCTAACACCTACGGGGGAGGGGCTGTGCGAATTAAACGAAGTCCACGCGGACGAAGTCGCAGGCAACAGCTAGTAGTCATATATTTTAGATTTTATTACATACATGCTTGCGGAGCCGCCGGCAAAGGCTAACGTGTTAAATATAATGGCACTCGGCGCCTATGCTTCGATCACATATTTTCAATACGATATCGATATCTGAATCGATTGGAATGGTTAAACCACCACAAAACAAAAATTACTTTTAGTTTTTTATGTAAAACTTAATGGACTAGACCGAAGTGTTGCGATATTTTGAAAACACGTTGTGTTATAAGGGAGTTTAGAGGTACTTACATGTTATGAAAAACGAATTTGAATGAATAAATGAATGAATGAATGAAACTCTTTATTGTGCACAAACTTAGAATTTAAAAATACATGTTTAGTATAATTAATTACTATACTCGTAGTACACAAAGGCGGTCTTATCGACAAAAGAGCGAATTTTATCATGTTTGATTTCAGTTTCGTATGTCTGTGCTGTTGGCTCGCGAAGAAGAATCGAAAAGGGCTGAGGAGAAAGCGGCCAGTCCACTGCTATACAACCACAACAGCATCGCCGCTATCGATAGGGTTTCTAAGGTATCTCACATTATTTTTTTTTATTTTAATCCTTTTTTTATACTGCCTCGTTGTTCTAGTGCAGGGTTGGCGAACATTTATTATCAAACTTATCGTATTTTATGAGACAATTAATAATATGAGGCCATGGCCAATATACATTTAAGGAATATTTTTCTTTTAAGGAGAAAAAAACAATGTTTAAAATATTCCACTAACACTTTTCTTGGTTTAAAAAAATATTAGTTGCATGCAAAAATTGACATTTATTGTAATACAATTGTAATCAATGTTTAAGAAACATTTATTTAATTTATATGCGAAAAAATGTTATTACAGTACCATTGACTAATTGAAGTATAAAATTATATATTAAGACAATGACAAAAATATTATTATAATACGAATTGGTAGAACATAATTTTTATTTCATTTTGACATTTTTTTTTTAAATAAACATTTTTGTACTCTCTTGATATTAAATACAATTATATATTTTTTTTCAATACTATTTATTTGAAATTTGTTACTGTCTACTGTTTAATAATTTATTTAGGTATAAATGTAAAAAATATGAGTTTTTCTTAAATAGTATATAACAATAATCTGAAGTCATAAATTTGCATGCCATTTATCTGGCAAAATAGGTTTAAGCACATCGATATATGTATAAAATCTTTTCAAACCCTATTTTGTGCAAATAAAGAATTTGAATTTGAATTTGAATGGCGTATCGTCAAAAAGTCTGGACTTGGGGTGATATCAAACTAATTGATCTATTCTCGATTGATAATATTAATGCCGATCGATCATTTTTAAATAAATAATTTGTTTTTTTAATGAGTATATTTAACCGCACCGTTGGTCGAGTGTTTAGCGAACTTGACTACGCATCGATGGTGCTCGAGCTCGATTCCTGACAGGGACAAACATTTATGTGATAAGCATTGATGTTTGTATTTCTAGGTTTGTGTGTTTATTAAATATATTTGAGTATTTATACATGTAAGTATACATATATATATATATATGTATATGTATTAGTATCTTTAACTGACACTCGTACTACAAGCAAAATTGCTTGCTTTGGGGTTATTCGTATAATTTGTCCAGTGAAATTAAAAACAAATGTCGATTTTTGTTTGCAGCGGTTTTTCCGGGGTAGAGCCTGACGAGTAGTCGCTTAAGCATTAATTTAACAAATGTATATCTAAACAATAAAATAAAATGTCATATAATAATAGTACATTATTGCAAAGACCGGGAAATAAGCAATTGCAGGTCGAGTATGAGTTTTTAATGATACGAGACAGGCAATTGCCATTACCACTAAGGCATACATGAACATAGTGATTTTCTTAAAAACATGCAAGAAAATAAAAAAATACTTTAAAATTTAATTTACCTATTTTTGGTTTGATTTCATTGAAAGTAAGTTTCCCATTATTAGTTTGGCTTCCAATTTTAGATCTAATGGACTGCAGTCAATTTCACTTTCAGAAGTGTTAAAATTAATTTTTAATTATGCTTGTTATTAAAATAAGAGAATAGAGACGAACTCCTTGTTTTACCACCAATTTTTTTTTTCCGAATGTGCCGAATGTGCGTTTGTGTAAACAGTCACGTAAACGCAACTTTACTTAGATAAAAGAGTTAACTTAAATTACAAGCTAGTAGCACGCTTTTTCATACAACATTGTTGTCGCGTTTCTCGTGTCCAAATAAAAAAAGATGCGTCGGTAACGACTCATTTTTCTGTGTACGTAGTGATTTTTCGTGTCCTCTTTATTCAAATGTTATTACATTATTTCGGCGCGAATCGTATATTTTAAGAAAATAGTATTAAAGTAGCTTAGTAACTAAGAGTGTGTGAGTGTGTGCCTATGTGTTGAGCAGACGTCGCTGAACTCGGTGGGGGTGGAGGAGTCGGGGGCGGGGGCGGAGGCGGGGGCGGGGGCGGGGGAGGAGGCCGCCGAGCCCGACAGCGACGCCGAGCGCCGCTCGCCGCTGCTCACGCACCTCACCAACGGAGTGAGCACCCGCCGCACGCACACGCACCTGCACACACATGCACGCACAGACACGCATACACACACGTTTCCCATATGAAGACGTTAAACAAATTTGCACACGCACAAATACGAGTTAGTGCAATCCACGAAAAAGCGCCCTATCAATTTTAGTTGAGGGGACTTACTATTACTTGTTTTTTACCTGTTTTATTCAATCCTATTTCAATATAAATATATTGAAGATATTGATAAGATGTCAATATTTTTTAGATTTAAGTCATGACATTTTGTCAATTGTTACGTAAAGCTGAGTCCGCCATTACTCGTGACGAAATTACACGTTTTTGCTTACTTATTTCATATCTAGTAGTAGTTTCCTTCATTTAGGGTTTTTCTTGATTTACTTATATTCTGACACAAAAATATCGAGAGCGAATAATTTATTTATGCTTTCAATTTTGCGTTTTTGTTAGGCTGGCAAAATTGTTTTCCATTTAGGCGCGGAGTTTAAGTTACAAATATTATTCAAATTAAATACAGTGTTGTTTTTAGTTAAATTATATCTAGTATGTATTATGAATGTCATAATGAACAAAACCATCAAACAAAAATTTTGACATAAACTTCGCATCGCCAATGGAATTTCGTGGTTGGAGTTGCTGAAATTATTACAGAAGGATTACGGTGAATCGACTTTATCAAAAACACGTGCGAAAAAAACACAAATAAATTGGTGCGAAACGAGTGTCATAGCCTGACGTTTATTTTACTTTCATATTGCCATTTTGGAAAGCGAGAAACCCATCTCATTATTTCACATTCTTGACTGTTTTATTTTGCAGATTGGCCGCAAAGCTAGTATCGAAGAAGGTCCAACTCTAGCGCATATTGACGACACAGACACCGACGAGCCCGAACGCATCGACTGCCCGCCTCTGTGTAAGTAACGTTGATCTGTGAACAACCTTAAAAAGCCTTCAGCAGGGTTTCTTAAACTAGGAGTTCATTCAATCAGTAGATTTGTTGTTTAAAAAAACATCTGTTGGTAGGACAAAACGAGGTATTTTATTAAGAAAAAGAGCAATTACAAAGTATTAATGTGAAAATCTAGTTTCTTGACCAAATTGAGTTGATTTAAAAAGCAGTCGAGTTAATTTCTGGTCCCGCGTGCGCTTGCTCGTAAAAAGGTAAACAGTCACCATTATGTAAATTCTGCTGCTTATCCTTGGACAATATTTCTTCATTTCATACATAAAAACATTTATGTATAAGAAAATTTGCGGCGGAATGGAGTTTGCGATATTTTCTTGGAGTTTTTTATAAAATCGCATTACATTTCGATACCAGCTGTGAACTATGCCAACTTGAAAAAGTCAACTTTACAGTAGAGCTAGAACTCTAGAGCTTTCTTAATGAATATTGAGTAGGTGGTTTAGTATTACTTAAAATGGCATTATTACATTTTTTGATTTGTTGTTACTTTAAGATTTAGTGTTAGATAGCGGTGTGTATTACCAGATTACCTTGTGGAGAGAACAGTCTAAACTACGCCAACCGTAGTGAGCGTAGTGTTTTATAGAAAGCTTGAATTTAGATAAATTTCTATTAAAGGGATTTTGGAATCAAATAGCATAATTAAAAATTTAGTAGGGAAATTCTAAGTAGTATTCTGTCACTTGTCTTAAATGAAAAGAATATGACAACATGTCACTGAAGACTGTCCTAAGCTAAGATAATTTTGGTACAATTAGTAATTAGACTTGTGTAAACGATCGAACACTCGCCCGTGCCCCTCGTACATTCGGCTAATCATAGTTGGTGGGTTATGTATCGTGCAAATGCAAAAAGTACAATTAGTTGGCGTTTTGTATGATTCAAAACTTCCTTATTTTTTCAAAAAAAGTTATAAAATTTTGTGAGCTTATAAACGATTAAAAATAATAATATTGGCATTAAAAACGGAAAATGGCCAAAAATCTACTTGGCCTAGTGTTAATTGCTAGTGTCGATTTGAAATAATCTTTGATGTCTATGTTTGGTGCATGGAAAATGCACGTTAAATAAATTTTCACCATCGAAATTATTTGATTATACACCTAAAGTATTTGTTTGGAATGCTGTTTATCATTTTAACCTCAAAGTTCAATCTATTTTAAACAATCTGTTGGAATCTATATTATCCATACTATCCATACTAATATTATAAATGCGAAAGTAACTCTGTCTGTCTGTCTGTCTGTCTGTCTGTCTGTCTGTCTGTCTGTCTGTCTGTCTGTCTGTCTGTCTGTTACGCTTTCACGCTTAAACCACTGGACCGATTTTGATGAAATTTGGCATAAACATAGATAAGATGTCGAGAACGGACATAGGCTACTTTTTATCGCGGGAAAATATTTCGTTCCCACAGGAAATGCAATTAATCGAAAGAAATTGGAGCATAAAGCATAACGTAGAACACATTAACTAGATGGCGCTGCACGAAAATACATCGCGCTAACGTATTGAAACACATATACATGTAATTAAATCGTTGAGTTTATAATTATCTTTTTATGATACTAGCTGTGCCCGCGACTTCGTTCGCGTGGAAAAAATTCTAAAATAAAAACCCGCATAGATCCCGTTCCCATGGGATTTCCGGGATATTCAGTGGTTTGGCCGTGACAGCGTAACAGACAGAGTTACTTTCGCCTTTATAATATTAGTATGGATGATATGATATGATACAAGTATTTTAACGTTTGTTTGTTCATTGAATGCGCTAAATGCTAATTCCTGGAACTACAAGTCGGATTGAAAAAAAATTTATGTGTATGATTAATGATAGCTACATTCATGAGGATTACGTTACAATTATTCTTAGCGTAGTTAAAATATCGATATTTGTAAAATAAGTCGGAAGAAAAAGCGGTATCGAACGGCTGTATCCGCGTGCGCTTGCTGGCGTAATGCTTAAGTACACGTAAGTACAATGTACTACAAATATATTGGTTTTTAGTAGATGCACAAAAAAGTCCACGACACTATATATATATATATATATATATATATATATATATATATATATATATATATATATATATATATATATATATATCTTATAACAACACAATAAGGAATTTTGAGTCGAAAAATTAATAGGTGAATTTTAATCCTTATCATATTAATCCTTACTAACGAAAAGTACTTCATCAACACGAAGATCTTAGGAAGACAAACTTTGGCTCTAATACCACGTTATTTAGATGCATAGTTTAAAAAAATGTAAAACGAAAATAACATACCTAGGTACTATCTAGGTATTAACCGAAAGGCTGTGTGCAGTGTGCACGATGCGGCGCACTACTCTGACCGCCGAACGAGAACCGAACATTGCCGAGAAGAGCCGAACTGTGAGAGCGTTGGCTTTACTATACTTTTTAAGGTTCCATACTCAAAGTTTAAAACGGGACCCCATTACTAAGACACCACTGTCCGTCCGTGCGTTTGTACGTCTATCTATCTGTCCGTCACCAGGCTGTATCTCATGAACCATGATAGTTGAAATTTTCACAGATGATGTAGGTATTTATGTTGCCTTTTATTTATGTATACCCCCATACAACAAACGTGTTTTTTGCATAAACTCCCTTTTGCATTTGCATAAAATCACTTTAAAAATAAATAATTAAAATAAAATAAATATTAAGAAGGCTCCCATTCAACAAACGTGATTGTTTGCCGTTTTATTATAGATTATGGTACGGGACCCTTAATGCGCGAGTTCGACTCGCAATTAGCCGGTTTTTTTAAGGTACATGAGTGGAATCATATACCTTTAACCTCTGCGGCCCGCGCGGAGTAGACATGTGACCGGCTCCTTTCGCAATAGACTTCTTTGATACGGAACGTTGGATTTTCCTTCTTTGAAAAAAATCACTTTACTTTGTAGTAGTTAAATATTCGATCTATTTTGTGTATTTTATGGTGTTGTTGAGGGATACATGATCGTTCGCTTTGGCCTGATATGTGTCTAATTCGTTAGTAAGTAGGTGTAAGTACTGTATTTGTATAGCTACTTAATAAGGATTTGTAGTTATAATATTATTAAATCTTGCTTTAAATCTTCCCCATTGTGGAAAACTGTTTAATTTTTGAAGCTGTAGGTATACCAACATAAGCAATCATTTAGGTAGAAGAAGCACAAATTTTCCAAACAAGATCATATTGATTGGTTAGTGGTTACTTAGGGAAAAATCCTGAATCAGGCTACAAAAAAATTTTACATAGGTGAAGACTTTCGTGAAATCGTAACCAACATTAAAGACTTGATATTTAAAGTGTACCCGGAATTCGGATATGATAGATTTACCAAAAAAAATCAATTGATATGTGTAAGGGCAATTTTATCTGCAAGAAATGCAAGCGTTGACGCCATCTATACAAATAAATAAAATTGGGGTGTCTGTTTGTAATATTAAAATAACCGTTTTTACTAAATGCATATGGATGTATACACGGTACGTATACCAAAATAACATTGTTAAGAATTTTTGTCTGTCTGTCTGTTTGTTCCGGCTAATCTCTGGAACGACTGGACCGATTTTGACGGGACTTTCACTGGTAGATAGCTGATATGATAGCGAGTACCTTAGGCTATTTTTTTTTTTAATTTTTCCACGCGGACGAAGTCGCGGGCTCAGCTAGTAATATTATAAAAGCGTAAGTTTGGATGTTTGTTACTCAATCACGTAAAAACTACTGAACGGATTTGAATGAAATTTGGCACACAAGTAGATGATGATCTGGAATAGCACATAGGCTACTTTTTATCCCGGAAAAATTAGGTGATCCCGCGGGATTCACCAATTACTTATAATGCAGCGGGCTGCAAGCTGCAGCTAGTTATATATATGTGAGTGGTTACGCAAAAAGGGACCTCAAGGGAAAATAATTGATTTCGAGTAAATCACGTTTAAAATGTTGAGTCGAAATGAGAGAGGCGCGGGGTGTTTTATGTTAGTGTCGTTAGTGAGCGACTTCGTCAGTGAGAAATAGCACGTGTTTGCGATAGCTGTATTATTGGTGACTTATTTATTCGTCTTTTACTTGTCTTTATGTGCGCGCTAGAAAAAGAAACTAGTGTGCGCTGTGTATAAGGTGTAATATTTTCAAAACTGCCTCGGCTTACATAAAAAATCATTTAAAAAAAACTACGGCACCTAAAATTATTTTGATTAGAACAAAACAAAGATGAAGGACCATAGAATCAGAATTTATCAAAAAAAAAAACCGTTTCCAATCCCTTCAGGTCCCTTTTTGCGTAACCACTCACATATACATCACTTTTTTATTAATTAGTTTAATAAAAAAGTTATGTATTTAGAATTCTTTAAAGTCATGACTTCATGAAGTAAGCTGAATAGGCTAGTGTCTTTGCGATTAACAGAAAAAAAAATCAAAATAAAATATACTTTATTCAAATAAACCTTTACATGCACTTTTGATTAAATATCTAAATATTAATATAATAATAATGATAAACATTCACGGGACAAATTACACTTACTGATCTAACCCCAAGGTAAGCAAATTATTTGCTTGTGTTATGGGTGTTAGTCAACGATACTAATATATAAATACTTGGCAAAATTGCGCTCATAGACAATCCTGCGGCCTTACCATGAACTGTTATAGCAGGTCAATTTAAGCCGATAATTAATCTGTCCTGCTATTTCGTACCATGAAAGCGTTATCTAACAGGCCAGTCAGTGCCCACGTGACCTATGCCGGCAAGCGATCTTATTACTACTCAAACCTACTTCTGCCCTGCATTAGCGTACCATGAAGTGTTTTTGACAGACCGAAATCGATATTTGAACTGCTGAAGTGTCATAATATTTGCCGGTCACTTGCAGCTGTAAAAAACTTTTATTGGATTGCTTTGTCTTAAATATACTGTAAATGTAAGTATTTTTTATTATTATTGCTATTTATACCTATTGTATATTTTTTGACATTAGCTGTGTTTTAGAAAAGTATTAATATCGGAATAAAATATAGTAGTTCATTATTTCTATATAAAGTTTTCTAAATACTATATTATAATTTTGAATTATTATTTTAAAATTTAAATTAATAATTTTTAATTTTAGATGTGTGTATAACTAAAAAAAAAACAAAAACCGACCAAGTGTGAGTCGGACTCGCGCACGAAGGATTCCGTACGATCATAGCAAAAAAATACGAAAAAAACGTTTATTGAATGGGGACCCCCTTAATATTTTTTTTTATTTTTTATTTTTAGTATTTGTTGTTATAGCGGCAACAGAAATACATAATTTAATCTAAGTAAATACTAACCGCAGCCCAGGCTTGTTCATCTTTCACAGCATCGCCAACCATTGTCCACATTTGTCTCGACATTTCTCGGATTGTGTATATGTAATGAGTAATCTTAAGTTTTAAAATAATCACAAACTATTCCAAAACTCTAATCTCGTTCTTTAAGGGAGTAGCGTTCTTTAATGGATCCACATAACAAATATTACGTGGTTTACTTTATGTTCCATATATTTTACGTAGACTTTAAATAACTTGAAACTCGATCTCTTTTGCCAATTTGTATTAATAAATTCAAGATTTCTAATTAAAAATCATTAATAGTAATAACTTTATACTAAAATTTAAAAATCGGGAAGTTATATATTTCTCAACGTTAATTTGATATGCCCTAGCCAGAGATAATGTGACCGGCCAGAAGACACCACATTGCAGGTCAACAAGAATTAGTTCATGGTACGATAGTAAAACCTGACAGGTTAATACTCATAGTTGAACTGCCTGGAACTTGACAAGTATTATAAGAGTTCATGGTAGGCCCTCTGTCCGGGGCAAACAGGTCAAGAAAGCCATGTCACCCCCTACCACGCTTACTGTGAATTTCTGTAATGTCAGGGGGCTTCATTCCAACTTGAATGCCGTCCACTACCATCCCGAGACGGCGAAGCCAGCTTTGCTCTTTTTGACCGAGACACATATTTTCTCCGGCTGAAACTGGAACATTCCTTTGTACCGCGGGCTGAGGTGTGCGCATACATCAGAGAAGATATCTGTTACCGGCGCCTCTGCAGACTTGAAGGTCAGGACCTATCCATCCTCTGGTTACGCGTAGCTTGCGACGACCATCCACGCAGCTACGCGTGCCTATACAGATCCCATGGCGGGAATACTGAAGTTGACCGGCTCGTTGAGCATTTACAAACGGCTGTAGATAAATAAAGCAGACCCCCTCCGCAGAGATCGTGATCTTGGGCGATTTTAATGCCCACCACGCCGAATGGCTTTGTTCGCGCATTACCGATCATGCGGGGAGGTCTGTTCACGATTTTGCCTTGGCGTATGGTTTTACACAACTGGTAACTTCGCCCACGCGAGTTCCCGATGTGGATGACCATACACCTTCACTGTTGGACCTTCTGCTGACCTCTCATCCGGACCATTATCAGGTATCGGTGGACGTCCCACTTGGTTCGCCAGACCACTGCCTGATCCGGAGTAAAGTGCCGGTTTCGCGCCTATCACGGCCTCCTTTAGCAGGCTGTCGTCGCGTTTGGCACTTTAGGTCAGCAGATTGGGACGGGATGTGGTCTTTTTTTGCGTCCTACCCATGGGGGCGGTTGTACTTCTCGCTGGATGATCCGAATGTCGTCGCTGACTCTACTGCCGATGTGGTGCTGCAGGGCATTGGAAATTTTCATTCCATTTTCTGCGGTACCAATTGGTGGTAAGTCTCAGCCTTGGTTTGGTCGCTCCTGTAAAACGGCTTCGCGGCTCAAGCAGGAGTGCTACCGGGCTTGGGCTGCAGCATCCACATCTTGTGATGAAAAAACCAGCACATTACGTAAGGAGTACGATTTCGCCTCGAGGTACTTCAAAAGAGCTATCGCCAAGGCAAAATCGGAACACATTGACAGAATTGGTGAGAAATTAGTTCGCCTTCCTTCGGGCACTCGTGCGTTCTGGTCTCTCGCCAAGACTGTCTTAGGGAATTTCTCACAGCCCTCTCTTCCATCCTTGCACGGAGACGATGACTCTTTGGCTCATACTGCAAAGGAGAAGGCCGATCTCCTGGGCTCGTTCTTTGCGGCCAACTCGACTCTTGATGACCAAGGGAACGCACCGCCTACCATCCTGCAGTGTGATATTTCTATGCCAGAACCACAATTTCGGCAGTCATCTGTGCGTAAAGCACTACTTTCCTTGGACATCCACAAGTTGAGTGGGCCGGATGGCATCCCTCCGATTGTGCTAAAAATGTGTGCTCCAGAGTTGGCATCAATATTAACACGCCTATTCCGGCTCTTCTATTCACTCGGCGTGGTACCGAATTCATGGAAGACAGCTTTGGTGCAACCCATCCCTAAAAAAAGGAGATCGCTCTAACCCGTCTAACTATTGGCCCATAGCCATAACCTCCTTGTTCTCCAAAATTATGGAGACAATCATCAACTCTCAGCTCCTCAAGTATTTAGAAGAGCACCAGCTGATTAGCAACCGTCAGTACGGTTTCCGTCGCGGCCGCTCAGCTAGTGACCTAGTATACCTAACTCATCGATGAGCGGAAGTAGTTGAGTCCAAGGGGGAGGCATTGGCAGTTAGTTTGGACATAGCAAAGGCCTTTGATCAGGTATGGCACAAAGCGCTTCTCGCAAAGCTGCCTTCCTATGGGCTTCCTGAGAAATTATGCGAGTGGATCACCAGTTTTTTGGCTGACCGGAGCATCAAGGTCGCTGTCGACGGTGCATGCTTCGACCTTAAATCTGTCAATGCTGGTGTTCCCCAAGGCTGCGTGCTATCAACGACACTGTTCCTTCTGCATATCAGTGATATGATGTGAATAAGCAACATACATTGCTATGCGGATGACAGTACTGGTGATGCTACATACTCCGGCCGAAGCGGTATTTCTCGGGAACACGTCGAAGAGTGCCGAAACAAGCTTGTGTCTGAAGTCGAGAATCGACTTACCGATGTCTCGGAATGGGGTCGCCAAAACCTGGTTACTTTTAACCCCAAGAAGACACAGCTTTGCGTGTTAACCGCAAAAAAGACGCCCTTTGTCGTATCACCTCGATTTGAGGATTCTCTCCTGATAGCCTCAGCTAGTGTTGGAAATCGGTATCCTGGAAGTTGACATATCGAATTACGTTCAGAGTGCTAAGTGTGAGTTTTTCTTTTCGCATTCGATCGTGAGCGCGTTTCGAGTTTACTAGGAATTTTGTATGTGATTTGTACAGCGCCACCTAGTGGTAAACTGGTTTTTCACGTTTACCACTAGGTGGCGCTGTACAAATCACATACAAATTCCTAGTAAACTCCAAACGCGCTCACGATCGAATGCGAAAAGAAAAACTCACACTTAGCACTCAGTTTCGCGGTCATTTGACGGCTAAACTAACCTCCAAAAAGCTCGGTGTGCTCAGCAGAGCGAAACAGTACTTTTTGCCGGTCCATCGCCTTCAACTTTATAAGGCAAAGGTTCGGCCTCACATAGAGTACTATTCGCATCTCTGGGCCGGAGCTCCCCAGTACCAGCTTCTTCCTCTTGATCGCATTCAGCGTAGAGCGGTTCGAATCGTTGACGACCAGGCTATTTCAAAACAGCTGGACTCTTTGGCATTGCGCAGAGATGTAGGTTCTCTCTGTGTCTTTTATCGTATATATCATGGAGAATGTTCCGACGAGTTGTTTGGATTAATTCCTGCCGCCGAATTCCTTACCATCTCGATGTCTGGAAATCCACAACTGTGCGTTTCTCCCGACACTTTTTACCTCGCACTACTCTGTTGTGGAACCAATTTCCGGCAGGGGTATTTCCGAATGGATACGACATAGGGACCTTCAAGAAAAGAGCTTACTCATTCTCAAGAGGCCGGCAACGCAACTACAAGACCTCTGGTATTGCAGATGTCCATGGGCGGCGGTGATCACTTAACCACCAGGTGCACCTCTTGCTCGTTTGCCCCCTCTTCTGTGAAGTATCTTCACGCCCATATCCCCGAAGGGGTAGGCAGAGGTACAACAAGTGCACCCACGATTAGCAAGATACTTGGTCCCATAAATGTGATAGGTGGCAAGCCTATCGCCAACCGGGCACTTTCCAATCCCAGGCAACTTTGAGTTTCTCACAAAACTGAAAAAACACTTTTTTTTAAAGTGCCCGACCCGGGAATCGAACCCGGGACCTCATGCGGTCAACTCCAAAGCTGGACCACTAGACCACAGAGGCGATTCCCCCTCTTCTATAAAAAGAAAAAAATATATTGCATGAGTGGAGTATGTAATTTGGCACCGACAAAGTTTACATTGTGGAGGATTGCAGAAACCTAATATTTTTAAATAAAATAGATACATAAGGAATACACCAATAAAAACCAAATATGACACAGAAAAAAAAACTTTTTTGTAGTTTCTATGACATACATGAAAATACTTACACGTGCATACTGCTTTTTTTACAGATAAAATTTGTTAACAAAGTTAATAGAAATTTTTATTGTTTAATCGATGGTCGAATTTCGGCCACAGGCGATCGCTTGTATTTAAATAATAAACAATAACTAAATATTTAATTGATCATTAAAAAGTATTGTTTTTTCTATTTTCTGTTATTAGCAAAGAGATTTGGCGTCATTACTTAAAAAAATGTAAAAAATTGTAAACAAAAAACTATAGAACAGTTTTTTGTTTAGCAAAACTACTAAAAATGTGTATCTTGAACATAAGCAATGTTTAAGATAAAAATATATATAAAAAGAATACCCAAAAATAGTTCACATTTCGAATTACACAATAATACTTCTTATTAGAGAATATCAGGGATTGTATTTAATATAAATGTATTTATTAAAATAAAATGAGAAGTAATCTGTGGTGTAACACTCGCGGATCGCGTTCGTAATACTGAGGTGAAAGAGGTTGGGATTGAAAGAAAGTATCAGTGTAAAAATGAGAAAGGGCATGCTCTGTTGGTTCGGACATGTTGAAAGAATGACAAAGGAAAGTTAACAAAACAGATATACAATGCGAATGAGATGGCTGTAGTTACCGGGGGAGACCAAGACTGACGTACCATTATCAAATTGGTCAGGTGCTGTCCGAAGGTGGCGTCAAGTCTTCGAAACCGGCATGTTTGTATGAAGAGTTGTGAATGTGCAGGAAACAAGGCAGTTCTGTCTGGACCGTGACGTATGGTACTCAGTTATCTCTGCCTACCCCCTAAGGGATTTGGCGTGAAGATATGTTATTGTTGTATTAAAATAAAATCCTGTATAATGCTCTATTGATCAACACTGGTTGGTTATAAAACGAATATGATGTAAATAATTATGAGATAGCAAAAATGTTTAGTACCGAAAAAAATCCTATCACCATATATTGTATATAGGCACGCATTTTGTTATAGTGTAGTTTCATTTCATGAATTAAAATACTATTCATATTAGAATGTTCACAATTTCTGCTTTCCAGGAGAAAATATGAATCACCTTGAACTGCTTTAGAAGTAGCTTATATTATTTGTTTGCAAATCAGCCTCTTAGACCATTTATAACTAATAAGTGATCGATTTAAACATTACAGACAGACGTCGTGTTTTTAAATACTCATTGATACATGATTTTTTTGTTTTTATCGAACTATACTTCATTCCAACATCTTTGAAGGTGTGAATGGTGTTAAACGGTTTTTCAAGTTTGTAATTTAACCTTATCTCCTCAAACCTGCTATTGATCCCGTCCGTACAAAAGAGAGTGATGACACATGTCATGAAATTTCCCATTTGATGGAAAAGTTCTGAAAAAAAAATTGCATCCAAAGGGAAAACGCTTCGAATTAACTCCAAAGAGTTTTTTCAATTCCTTTCAAAAAAATACAAGAGGCTAATTGAACTTGAACATTTTTAAATTGGAAAACACAAATACAGCATTTTTGTTAAATTTTTACAAATTTATCAATAATATAATTTTTTAAATAAAATCAACTTAAACATTTATGTAACTACACCGTCCCATATTTTAATAAATTTATCAGCGCCTGTCCAATATTTTATTTCTGTATAATATAAAATGTCTAATGAAAGTAAAAGTAGATCATTTGTTTGTTCTGTACGGCTAAAACTAAGTAAACTAGAACTCGTTGTATCCTTTATTGATATACGCACGCAGCGGATGGAAGTATTTCACGAACAGACGCGGAGTCGCCCGCGGTCGCAGAGGACTCTGACTATTTCACTCCAGAAGACACCAACACCACCATACTGACCGTGCCTAAGAGCGGTAAACCCGTAAGTTTTTGTGTACCAACAGTGCTGACTCTATTGTCTTAAATAATTTTATAATTGCCGAATTATTAATATTAAAACTATTATATAAAAAATAAGTTATTAAGTTTTAAATGTTTATATAGTACGAACATTTTCTATAAAAGCAAAAGCTCCAGTGAAATGCGTTCCTAGTTTTAATTTTGTATAAAGATGAGGTTGTACTTTGACTTAAAGACGATTTAATTAAATTCACACATGTATAACAATCCTTTACGACAATGTGACAAAGTATATTATTTGGTAAAAAAATAATGTACCTAATATCTTAGATACAAATTTGTTTGACCATCTCGATCTTGGGGCTAAAATTGTGATCTACCAATTTCAATACATAGTACCCAGATGACCAAGCTTTGCTTTATTTTTTCTTAAGTTTTTCACAAACTGAATCTCAAAATGTTGAAATAACAGTAAATTTTAAGAGTTAGCGTTATGTGACATTGTTAGCATGTGAACGAATAATAAAACCATTTATTTAAATTACGTTTTTAAAAAATACTATATTAAGAATATAGACAGTAGACACTTAAAAAGAAATATAGATGTAATTAAAAAAACATCCGCATTTTCAGTTTTCGAAATACGTGACTTAAACTTATATACATGCAATAATTGCTTATTTAACTATATTAGACAAAGAAGTTAAAAGAACTTCTAATTTCGCTAAAACTAGTTTTTGGAATTCGTGGACTAATTAAAATTAATTTAAATATTGTTTATAAAAAATATTGCCATTAATCCCAGAACACACAAATATGTAATATCAAATTATTGTACTGACATTACATATTCTTGGGTTTCTAGACTTATTAATATAACCCCCTGTGTCACCGTTTCAAAGAACGAATTTCTGAAAATCCTTTCTTATACCTCGTCCACATCGTAAGAACAATTCCTGTAAAAAATTCAGCCTACTTGGCCCAAATGCTGGTCGATGATATGTTTGTCAGTAAGTCAGGATTTATCTTTTATATATAAGGTCCTTCAAAATAGTTGATCATATTTAAACACAACGTCCAACACGTCTAACCAAAGATATCCATCCGAAAAAGAATTTGATTCAAAGGACTAAAACTTTGTGATTTTTACGAATAAAATAATTTTGTTTCATAACGCTTTATTCCTTTCTGCATAAAATAATCCACTTTTAACGTAATATGGCAAGAGGTTATTTACCTTACTACTCACTCTTGTGCTATGGAGACAATTTTTTTTATTCTAAGAACCAAAAAATTTTAGTCCCTCGAATCACTTTCTTTTTTGGCTTGATATCTTTGGTTAGACGTACTGAACACTGTGTTGAAATATGATCACCTATTTTGAAAGACATTATTTACAGATTTATCATTTAAGAACTGTAATACATTGCGTAGTAAATTCATATCTCACAATTTAATTTAGAATTTGTCTGACTTATTATTAGTAAATAGTTGAATGATCACACCTAGGAAATATAGCAAAATGTTTGTACGCACTTAGATTTTGACGTCATGGTAATAGGGTCAGCATTATGTCATGTAGGTTTGTCGTCATCAGCTTCATTTATTTTAGTGTTTTTGTGCATTTTGTTATGTTTTGGCATCATTTAACCCGGCATAATATCATTTGTTCGTAATATGTGTGTTGTTCTGTGTTAAGATTGAGGATATATGTGTGGATGGTGATTGTTGCAGGAGGCGACCAGCACCGCGCCAGGTGAGTGCACCACGCAGCGTTGGGCACTACCACATCATGTCACTTCTCTACCTGGTAAGAAAATATGTATATCGGCTATCTATGAATAGGTTTAAAATTACTAGGCAGAAACACTTTTGTTACTAGAGATTTTATTTTGATTCGGAATTGTGGTTCATAGAACAATAAATAAAACATCTTACTTACATATCGCTTTTATGAGAAACTAGCTGCAGCGTGCAGCCTGCTGCAATATAAAAGGTTTTGAAGAATACCCCGGGAACAGATTATTTTTCCGGGATAAAAGTAGCCTGCCTATGTGCTATTCCAGGTTATCATTTACCTGTGTGCCAAATTTCATTCAAATCCGTTCAGCAGTTTTTGCGTGATTGAGTAACAAATATCCATCCATCCAAACATCCAAGCTTTCGCATTTATAGTATTATAATAATAATTAATATAGATTAGTTTTCAACCGATGAAAAAAGGCGTTATCGGTTTGACATGTATGTATGTAATATTATTGGATTTGGATATTTTACTGTGAGGATCTAGGCCTCCGGGACTCTCACAAACCGAACGATACACAATCGCTAAGCTGTTGCTTCACGTCGGTGTTGATTGAGAAAGTGGTGTCTCCCCTTGCGTGCCGGCCTATTCAGCTGCAATTGCAGTATGGTACTACCACTAATTTAGTTGACTGACTGTACCGTTGGAGTAATTTTAAACAAAATTACCCCACCGGTGGGCGATGGGGTCGTTACGTCCCTACGCCGGCAAGTTTTTATAGATTTTCTTTAGAAAAAAATCTGGATTCGCTTTTCAACCTTGTAAAGAGTGATTTACAGATATGTTGAAGATGCTAGTATATCAAGGACTATGTATTATAAAATTTAATTTATAGCTATAATTATATTGAAAACTCTTGAATTTTTTATGATTTAATTATGAAATTATTTTTTGTCTGTGAGATATGTGTTTAAGCATCATTTGCTTATTCGTCTGTCCATGAACAAAACTTTGTCAGCTACATGTAATCAAAACAAGAATAGTATTCGTATGTGTACTAGAGTCCTCGTAATACCCCAGTAGGTGCAATGGTAGTGGCTAACAGGGGACAATAAACCGCAGGCACGCCGCTGTCCGCGTCGTCGGTGCGCTCGTCCGGCGACTCGTACAGCTCGACGTCGTCCACGCGGCAACTGCTCGTAGCCGCGCCGCTGGCCGCTGACACGCCCTGCTAGCGGTTACCTTTATTGGAGGAGTCCGAATGCACCTAGACTATTATAATACACGCCCACTTTCGCAGATAATTTTAACAGGTGTCACACTCTTGTTAGTGTTTGATTAAACTGTTGTAGATTCAGATTCGGACATTCTTCAAGTAGTAGAGTAGGTAATGTATCCAACGGAGAAGCCTTTGGCTAATGGTAAAGCTATCAGTAAAGTCTATTACGTAAAGCAATTGGGATCATAAATACATATGTATGTAATATATATCTTTTGTGTACTGTAAACTTTAGATTTCTTATATCAGGTACACAGAGTTTTAAGAAGGTCCACATCAAAGAGTTTAATGTACTACATATTAGAGAAGCTTACCCGAGTAGAAGTCGTAGTCCATTTCGTTAACACTTGATGCAGCGCTGGAATAATAATAAATCGTCCAACCAAAGTAAAAATTAGACAGAGTTGCAGTGTTTAGTAGCGTATAATACACGGTGTTTTTTTAGCCGTGGGACGGAATGAAACCCGTGAAAGTTCATGCTTACGCATATCGAATAAACATATTTAAAAGAAATTAAGTGTTAAATAACCAAGAAAACAGAAATTGAAATAGTGTCAAAAGTCTTGTAACTCACGGTCACCCTAGTCGTCGTAGTTGTTACGCTAGTCTTCAAGTATTCACGAATTATACCTGGTTTAGTTACATTGGAAGGACAGGCTAAAATACCTAGGCACTGAATAATAAAAAATGTTTTAAGTGTGTTATAATTTTAAAAAGAAACTAGGCACGAATAGTTAGAACTTAGCTAATATTTACCTTAGTATTTATGGCGTAAATGGAGTCATCCTTTTCACAATTATGGAACTTGATTCATTATTAATAACAACGTTTTACAATAATCTCAAATGTTAAATTTTTCTGTATTTGGCGATTTGGGACACATAACTATTACGTTAGCATAGGCACGTACCATATCCCAATATTCTTCATTGTAACACTGATAATATGGCAATGTTATTTTTCAAACACTATTATAAAAGTGGGTAGGTAGTCGAGGTAGCTTATTGCATTACCTGGAAACACATCCTGACGCTGTGATGTTCTGGTACAACTGAATTATTTTATGGGACAATTTATTCAAAAACTAAGGTCATATGTTTTATAGATATTTGGGCGCAGAATCGAACACTGAGTGCACTCCTGCAATAGGTCCCCCGGCTAAAAAAAGCAACTTGTATATATATTCGCGTGTATATTCGCGACCAAAAAGTCGTAACGTGAATTTCATGGCGCTTACGGGCTTAATTCAACAAGCTATGAAGTATGATGACACTTTAGTGGAACACATTAGCGTGGCGCTGCCTTGTCTAGTACGTTAGTACAAAGATATCTTTGGTGCACAGCAATTATAAGAAAAACGCATATAAATTAATATCAATATTGTGTATAAAATGTATGTAAATGTGACTTTTAACGGCTGCAAACTCTTATTAGTGTATTGTTTATATTTTTCGTAGGTGCAGTTTTGGATATTCTTTAATTACAGCAGTTTATAATCCACTTATTAAAAAAAATTATTGTTATTAGTATTGTGTAAAGCCAGAGAGGAAAAATCGTGATTATCTATATTAAAAATTTCGTAAAGTGGTACGGTAGACTCTATTAAAATCTTACCTGAATAATAAAAAAATTATTATTTCGAGTCGACAACATTATGCGCAAAATTCGGATTGTTAGTATTTTGTATTTTGTTAAAAATTGTGATTAAATTTCTAACGGTGCTGACAGGCCAATCGGCCATATTATTTCTTTAAAGGTTACTAATATGTGGTGTAGGAGGCGTGAGCATGGCTGTCTTAAATTGGCGGAGGGAAATTGATTTTTATTATTCGTTAACTGTTCTTAATTGTTCGTTAACTGTTCGATCAAAAACACTGTACATTAAATATTTTTTTTAAAAGAATACTTTTAGCGTGATCTACAATCGATACCGAAGCCAAAAATATAGTTTTTAGAATTTTTGTCTGTTTATCTGTTTGTCTGTATGTATTCCCGGGGTAAACTCAAAAAGTACTGCATGGATTTACTTCAAATTTTGCATGAATATTACTGATAGGTCGGGTCAACATATAGGCTACATATTATCACGCTATCACCTACAGGGGAGGAGCAGTGCGGAGTAAACGAAGTCCGCGCGGACGAAGTCGCAGGCAACAGCTAGTGTAAAATATATTATAAAGTCTGCACTAGGTGGTGGGAAATTGTTGTTAACACGTGTGTTAATTAGTATTTTAATATATACTAGCGATCGCCTGTGGCCGAATTAAAGTTAAATATATTATGATCTGGCACAATAATAAAAAACCGTACTTTTTTTAAGTAATATGCACTACAAATTGTACTTACAAATTAATAGAAATAAACATTACACACACTATATGTATGTGACATATACACATGGGCGTACCGAGGGGGGGGAGGAGCAGTTGAACCCCCCCCCTGGAATTTGTTAACCTCTACTAACTATCTACAGTTGTAGATAATAAGATAAAAATATAGTAAAATGTTACGGTTGCCCCCCCCTGGCCCAGAACCTGGGTACGCCCATGCATATATGATAAAATACACACTTGTATACTAATTTTTTACACCTGAAGTTGGTTGTCAAATTTAACAGAGATTTTATTGTTAGTCTATGGTCGAATTTTGACCCAAGGAACTTATATATGATAACTGGAATTTACGAAGCAATATTTGAAAAATAAAAATGTACTTTATTTTGTTACCAATAAAGTTGACATTTGTTTCTTACTTAACAGAGGGGAAAAACGTTCTGAGCAAGACAACGACATGAGTGGATGTTGTCCCTTTCTTGCAATTGCCAGTGTTTAAATAACACTACTGATGGTAGATTTTTATATATTCGGTAATCGTTAAATCCCTTTTATTCATACACGTCGATAAATACATTAGCATAAAATGTATTGTAATTAACATAGTGAGTTCTAAAATGGACTTATTTTATTTATTACATAATTACTTATGCAATGCAAAAACTGTTTCTCAAAATAGTAGAATTACTTAGTAATAATTTGCGAACTACGCATGGCCGCACTTATATATGGCGATTGGCGCGTTATTTAGTAGAAAGACACACTCCACCCATGTCATGGTACTCTTCGGAACGATTTTGAAGCGCGCGTGAATATTCCGGGTAGAATGTAACTTCCTTGTCTTGACCACAGGGCGACCTCTGGTAAAAATAAACATGCGTTGAGTCCACACGACATATCTAGGTATCTATATTTCTACCAGCGCTAGTTGTATTTCCTTAAAAATGTTCTTAATGGCTTTTATTTATTGTTGTATTTTGTAATCGATATATTACACAAAAAAACCGGCCAAGTGCGAGTCGGACTCGCGCACGAAGGGTTCCGTACCTTTAAAATAATACGTTTGTTGTATGTGGGTTTGTTGTATGTTGTATGTCCATAATATTTTCTATATTTTTTTATTTTTTAGTATTTGTTGTTAAATATAGAAGCAACGGAAATACATAATTTGTGAAAATTTCAACTTTCTAGCTATCACGGTTTATGAGATAGGCTGTATCTGTATCTGTATGGCTGGTGACAGACAGACAGACAACGGAGGCTTAGTAATAGTGTCCCGTTTTACCTTTTAGGTACGGAACCCTAAAAACTGGTATTATTCTCAGGATATTATGGTGCTTGAAATCAGTAAAGAAAAAGATGAATAAATTGAAGATGATTTGTGTGAATGTTTAGACAAATGATAGAATTAAAAAACGCACTGTGACAGTTCTAAATATAACAGGGATAAGGCGGAAAGATTTATTTAGAAAAATTAAATAATTTAAATGTATATATGTGTGCAATCAGAAAAATATGTAAAACAAAATATATACATTGCATATATTATTATAAAATAATTTTATTGCTATATGTAAAAATGTTTATTATTGGAATGCAATTCGCGTCATGTAAAAAGCACAGTGACCGTCTATATACTAAATGATAATGGTTTTTTACGTGAGTTGAAATGTATATTTAATGTCTAGTTGTATTATGTATAAAATAAATATTGTATAATTAATAGTGTGTATAACGCAATGTCTAATCTACCAGTATTTATAAAGCTCTATTGTGTATGTAAGTGTTTAAGGCATGTTAAATGATAATATAAAAATGTATATGTATTGCAAATAGACTGAATTTACATTCCTTGGCATTATTTTGAATCTCAGAATTATAATCTTCTTTGTAAATAAGTGTAATGCATTAATAATAAAGATTATAGTTGAAATCTTTTGGCAATTTTTCTTTTGTTTTATATCATAAGAAGATTGCAAACAAACATGGCTTTCTTGATGGAAAGATAAAACCATTAAAACCACGGACACCAAAGATGTTAATAGTGAGTTGCTACCCGTGTGGCGGGAAGGCAATGCCATATGCGTAAATATACTGGTTAACCTACCCTCCAAACCGGAACACAATGGCAAGCATTGACGTTATTGGGACAAAAAACGGCAAGGCGGTGGTACCAAACACCCGGGTGAGGTTACGGAACTCCCTACTCCCGGACCGATTGCCTACACGTGTCACGATGGTAGTGACACGTGTAGGCAATCGGTCGCCTTTTACGATTTACCTGGCGGAATGGCAGTTGCTCTAGGTCCAGGCTCCTTTGAAGTAAAAGGAGCCTGGACCAACACGGAATAATCATCGATACATCACATAGGGTGGAGGTACCAAAAGCAAAAGTGCGTGAGTTTGAAAATTTAATAAAAGTATTATTTAACATTATAATTTTTTGTACATTGTCTCCAATTTCAGTTGGCCAAAAGCGGTGGGTACTAAGATGGTCAAAACCGATATTTCTACTATACTTTATTTAAAACAACTAGTACGTAGAAAATACTAGTAGGTATCTATATTGAAAAGATACAATGCATTCTCTCAGTTTATTAAAATGCTCGTTTTGAGCTTGGTCATTACTTATAATCGTTAATACTTTCAGGGATTAAAAGCAATAAAAAGTTTAAATTGACAGCAATGTAAAACGATACGATTCAGATTTATAGCCTTAATGCCATATTTTTTATATCATAGGGAAGCAAACAAGCAGATGAGTCTCCTGATGGAAAGAGATGACCATTGCCTATAGACACCAAAGATGTTAATGGTGCGTAACTATCCGTGTGGCAAGGTGCTAGTGCCTCTTGCGTAAGTTTATCGCTTACTTGCCAAGAACACAAATCCGTGTTATATACAAGTCCTCCTTGTCCCTCTTTTATAGTGCTTGTCACCAACATGACGTGTCGGCATGCAGTATGTGCTTTTATATTAAAACTAGCTGTTGCCTGCGACATCGTCCGCGCGGACTTCGTTTACTCCGCACAGCTCCTCCCCCGTAGGGGATAGCGTGTTATTATGTAGCCTATATGTTGACCCGACCTGTTAGTAATATTCATGCAAAATTTTAAGTAAATCCATGCAGTACTTTTTGAGTTTACCCCGGACATACATACAGACAAGCAGACAAACAGACAAAAATTCTAAAAACTATATTTTTGGTTACGATATCGATTGTAAATCACGCCCCAAGTATTCTTTTAAAAAAAATATTCAATGTACAGTTTTGACTTTCCTACGATTTAATTATATGTATAGGTTACGCTAATACCTACAAGATGCATCACTTACTCGTTTGATATCTGTTAGCGGCAGTTATTATATGGGTGATTCCGTTCTAACTGTGATATAATGTCAGTACCGTGTCATGTCTATTTTTAGAATTTATTTATAAATTGTTAGTTTTTTTTGTCGTAAACATTAGAATTTATGAGGTAATTAGTTTAAATCATTTATTACGACAAAAAAACTAACAATTTATAAATAAATTCTAGAAATGGACATGACACGGTATTGACATTTAAGTGATATATTGTAAGTTTTCTGTAAGTGGCAAGTTATATTATATGAAAATAATGTTGAAATATGTTTATTATTTTCCAATAAGTACAAAAATTTCATAAATTAATTATTAATTAACGACCTGTGAGAACAAACAATACAGGACATTGAATATCACAGTTAGAACGGAATCACCCATATAAGATTCATCCGTGTCTTCGCTAATATGCTATAAACAATTCTGGTGAATGCTTGTCAGTTTTATATCTTGTATTCGAATGAAAATTTTTTTGAATGTACATTTTGCTACTCACTTTTTTGGATGAGTTTATGACATTGTTGAAAGATGTTATGTATTTACGAAACGTCTTAAATAAATATATTTCAAAACTCCTGTATACATGTAATACTAGCTGACCCGGCAAACGTTGTTCTGCCTTTTTAATCACTTTTTTTTTCTGTATTTTCTCACCTTTTAAACCTTTCCTGGACTTCAACAACTAATTCAAAATTTAAATTAGCCAAATTGGGTCAGCCGTTCTCGAGTTTTAGCGAGACTAACGAACAGCAATTGATTTTTATATATATAGATAAGTGTTACGCCTAGTTATAAAAATTGAAGCTGCAGAAATAGAGGTGTGCAAGATTTTATATGTGAAAAAGCTTAAAAATCTTAACAAACCTTTTAGGTATAGGTTCTAAATTGACAAGAACTCCTTCTCAAGAAGCGATTGTGTGCATTACAGATCTTAAATGGTATTTAATAAGATATCTTTTGCATCAATTACACCCAGTTACCAATATAATATTATATAGTTTATTAATTACGGCACATCCATTTGGTGGTTTAATATATTTCATTTTGATTCGCTTAAACTAAATACTTAATAAATCACTTAGGTATGTTATTTTGAGTTGCAATCTGCTTAAACATTAAATGAAAATATAAAATTTTAAATTATTGTATTAAAACTTTCTTTTACTTTGTTTGGTTGTGTTTGGTAACCTAATAGGTTTAGACCATGTGATGCGATGGGTTCGATGCCTTGATTTTTTTTTTACTAAAGTATTTTCAAAAAAATCTCTCTTTTTTAGAAGAGAGGGCAAACGAGGAGGAGGTGCACCTGATGGTAAGTGATCACCGCCGCCCATGGACATCCACAATACCAGAGGTCTTGCAGTTGCGTTGCCGGCCTTTTAAGAATGAGTAAGCTGTACCAACACGTGGAATGCCAGCCCACGGGTTTCCCTGAGAGAAAAATTCAAAAAAATCAATATTTTAACTGTAGCATCCCAATATACATTTGAGAACTTGATGTACATTCGTAAAAATATTCCCTTCGGAGCATAATGTACAAAACGCAAAATAAGCACCGCTTTCAAAAAGTATAAATCGCAAAATATACAATACGCAAAACGCACAAATCGCAAAATGTCCAAAAACACCCACGTTCACACGTATTTATATTTTTAAAAATGGAAATTTTTTAAAGCGTTTTACCCTTGTATTTTTGAATTGAAATCATTGACGTGTTATACACATCAATGATTGAAATACTAACTAGACATAAAATTTGTTCTTATTTATTCAGCGAAAATTGTTATTTAGTTAATATACATTTTACTTATATAATTACAACTATGTTAAGTCTATCGGGGAAAAAAAATATATTTATATTATTATTATTACTAGCTGTTGCCAGCGACTTCGTGCGCGCGGACTTCGTTTACTCTGCACAGCACCTCCCCCGTAGGTGATAGCGTGATAATATGTAGCCTATATGTTGACTCGACCTGATAGTAATATTCATGCAAAATTTGACGTTAAATCCATGCAGTACTTTTTGAGTTTACCCCGGACATACATACAGACAAATAGACAAAAATTCTAAAAACTATATTTTTGGCTTTTATATCGATTTAGATCACGCTCCAAGTATTCTTTTAAAAAAATATTCAATGTACAGTTTTGACTTTCCTACCATTTTATTATATGTATACATTGATATATAAAAACGTATAGATAGATATTATTAGTACGGATTTATGTAGGGCTGCCACCTTTTTATAATTATCAAATAAATATTTTTTTATAGTTTCCCTGTGTATTTTTGCCAATTGTAGCGGTTCAAGCAGTCTACAAACGCTACAAGAAAAGATAATAAAAAAATAATGTAAGTATCTTCACGCCCATATTCCCGAAGGGGTAGGCAGAGGTACAACAAGTGCACCCACGATTAGCCGAAGATACTTGGTCCCACAAATGTGATAGGTGGCAAGCCTATCGCCAACCGGACACTTTCCAATCCAGGGCAACTTTGTGTTTATCAGAAAACTGAAAAAACACTTAAAAATAATGAAATTCAAAAATCAAATCCTGAATTGCGATATCACAATTATTGAAGTGAAAACTTCTTTAGGCGCGTTGAGCGTTTTGGTAGAGGGTAAAATCCTCGGTTCGCGTCACCGACATGCTAATGATAATAGTATATCCATAGCTATGTTTTGCATATAGTTTTAATTACTCTCAACTTAATAGTTCCGTTTTCACTTCTATCGGCAGTCCCACGACTGCTACTGTTTTTATCTTGTAACACGATATACACTTTTCAACACTTCTCAAATGCACTTCGGTCCCCAGGCAGTACACCTTGTCTGGCTGGGAAGATCTTCCTTTTCCCCTTCCTTGTCCTTGTGTGACATCATTCAACCTCCACAGTTATGATGTCACCTGACAAGAAGTTGACCCGCTGGTTCTATCACTATGACCCTTTAGCGGTACGGACCAGCGGCTTCACAGCAATTAAACACAAATAAAAAGATAATATCAAAACAAAAAATTTAAAAAACATCTAAGTGCGAGTCACGCCTCACAGAGGGTTCCACAGCATCTGACTAGCACCCTTGGGCAAAATGTGCAATATGCAAAATGTACATTTAGTAGTAAGTAGGTAATCAGTGTGATACAGTCTAACATAGGGAAACGCCGTAATGGTAAATGTATATATGTACCAAAAAACTGGAAAGCTTGCTGGAGCACCATTGAGTAACGGTGAAAGAGGCCTTAGTTCTTCTTGTACATTTTGCTTATTGTGTTCATTTTGCGATTTGTGCATTTTGTACATTTTGCGATTTGTACCTTTTGAGAGCAGTGCTCAGTTTGCGTTTTGTACATTATGCTCTGAGAAAATATTTGCTTGTTTAAGAAATGGAAACATACACTTAGTAAATACAAGGAACAAAAACAATCTTGTTTTTTATATATATATATATATATATATATATATATATATATATATATATATATATATATATATATATATATATATATATATATATATATATATATATATATATATATATATATATATATATATATATATATATATCATATATATATATATATATATATATATATATATATATATATATATATATATATATATATATATATATATATATATATATATATTAGACTGGGCCAAAAAAAACGACTATTTTTTTTTTCTATCGATACTGTGAAAATATCATTCATGATGATAAAAAAAAATTATTGTGAAAGTTTGAGTCCTTAATAATAATATTAAGGGGTGTATCGTTACGACTAATGATTTTTCAACAGTAATCGCATTTTTTACTCAAAACTTGTTAATTATCAATCTGAAAAATTTTAGCGATATGGATTCTTATAGGAAATTAAATTTCCTAAAAAAAAGTTATCTTAGTAAATTACCGTAAAACAAGCCGTTTCCTTGTAATCATGCCATAAACAAAGATTTAGTTTTTCAATTTTGCGTTTCGATTTTGGATTTTTGTAGCTACCATAAATATCAATATTTTTACAATTTAAAATACTTATTCTTAAAGGAAATTTAATGCTCTAAAAAAAAGGTCTCTTAACATTTTCAATTAAATTCACTCCTTTCAAAGTTATTCGACGTTGAAGTTAAATTCAAAAGTAATTTATCGTTTTTTTCGCGTTACACGTGATTTTTTCCTCTTGATTGAAAAATTTATGACTTTAATATTAAGAATATTTTTTTTTTGTTGGAAGACTAAATTTTTTTGTATAAAATCATAATTTATCAATGTATTATTTTGCTTTTTAACGATTAGTTATCGACATAAATTCATTTTCACTGCATTTAACTAACTCTAATAGTAAAATAAATCCGGTCCCGTTATTATAAATTATCAATTTGACTAGTGACATACCTTTACTTACAGAAAAAAAATTGAATAAGAAGTCAAAACAAATACAATTAATAAAAGAGATAAAAAATCATTTTATTTTTACTTATAATGCTAATAAACATTTACAAAAATGCTACTATTACATAAGCTAATGAACATTTACAAATGTAATGGTGGAGGGGGAGTACATTAAGCTGCGACAGTATTGACATAAAAAAGGATTTAAGAAGGTTTAAAAGTATAAGTTTACAGAAAAAAGTATATCCCTACACAAATAAATAACTTTTGATGAAGAAGCCGAACTTTTTTACTATTAGAGTTAGTTAAATGCAGTGAAAATGAATTTATGTCGATAACTAATCGTTAAAAAGCAAAATAATACATTGATAAATTATGATTTTATACAAAAAAATTTAGTCTTCCAACAAAAAAAAATTATTCTCAATATTAAAGTCATAAATTTTTCAATCAAGAGGAAAAAATCACGTGTAACGCGAAAAAAACGATAAATTACTTTTGAATTTAACTTCAACGTCGAATAACTTTGAAAGGAGTGAATTTAATTGAAAATGTTAAGAGACCTTTTTTTTAGAGCATTAAATTTCCTTTAAGAATAAGTATTTTAAATTGTAAAAATATTGATATTTATGGTAGCTACAAAAATCCAAAATCGAAACGCAAAATTGAAAAACTAAATCTTTGTTTATGGCATGATTACAAGGAAACGGCTTGTTTTACGGTAATTTACTAAGATAACTTTTTTTTAGGAAATTTAATTTCCTATAAGAATCCATATCGCTAAAATTTTTCAGATTGATAATTAACAAGTTTTGAGTAAAAAATGCGATTACTGTTGAAAAATCATTAGTCGTAACGATACACCCCTTAATATTATTATTAAGGACTCAAACTTTCACAATAATTTTTTTTTATCATCATGAATGATATTTTCACAGTATCGATAGAAAAAAAAAATGGTCGTTTTTTTTGGCCCAGTCTAATATATATCATAAGATAGCAAACAAGCAGATGAGTCTCCTGATGGAAAGAGTCAACCATCTCCTATAGACACCAAAGATGTTAATGGTGCGTTGCTATCTTGTGGTGAGGAATGCAGTGAAAATGAATTTATGTCGATAACTAATCGTTAAAAAGCAAAATAATACATTGATAAATTATGATTTTATACAAAAAAATTTAGTCTTCCAACAAAAAAAAATTATTCTCAATATTAAAGTCATAAATTTTTCAATCAAGAGGAAAAAATCACGTGTAACGCGAAAAAAACGATAAATTACTTTTGAATTTAACTTCAACGTCGAATAACTTTGAAAGGAGTGAATTTAATTGAAAATGTTAAGAGACCTTTTTTTTAGAGCATTAAATTTCCTTTAAGAATAAGTATTTTAAATTGTAAAAATATTGATATTTATGGTAGCTACAAAAATCCAAAATCGAAACGCAAAATTGAAAAACTAAATCTTTGTTTATGGCATGATTACAAGGAAACGGCTTGTTTTACGGTAATTTACTAAGATAACTTTTTTTTAGGAAATTTAATTTCCTATAAGAATCCATATCGCTAAAATTTTTCAGATTGATAATTAACAAGTTTTGAGTAAAAAATGCGATTACTGTTGAAAAATCATTAGTCGTAACGATACACCCCTTAATATTATTATTAAGGACTCAAACTTTCACAATAATTTTTTTTTATCATCATGAATGATATTTTCACAGTATCGATAGAAAAAAAAAATGGTCGTTTTTTTTTGGCCCAGTCTAATATATATCATAAGATAGCAAACAAGCAGATGAGTCTCCTGATGGAAAGAGTCAACCATCTCCTATAGACACCAAAGATGTTAATGGTGCGTTGCTATCTTGTGGTGAGGTCTAATGCCACATGCATAAGTTTACCGGCTACCTTACCCTCCAAACCGGAACACGACAGCGACAAGCACTGACGTTATTGCGGCAGGAATAGGTAAGGCGGTGGTACCAGACACGGGCGAAACAATGCAGAACTCTACCACCTAGTAGCCACGATGGTAGTGACTCAATAGCCAATCGGTCGCCTTTTACGACCTGCCTGGCAGAACGGCAGTTGGCCTATTCTACAAAGGAGGCCGGGACCAACACGGCGAAGACACATCTTGTCTCCACAGAATTAGTAACTCTTTTATGGGGGTATATGCTTTTAACTTCCTGATTTTCAGAAACTATAAGAGATCTACCAATTGTTAAATTTAAAAAATGTGTTAAAACTAAACTGTGTATAAAATGGTATTATAAAATTTCAGATTATTTAGAAGACAAAAAACCCAGGATTAATTGCTCCTCATACTAATCTCATGTCATATCAACATTCGGCATTCATTACCACGAATGTGAAATTGAGTAGCTTTTCAGGAGAGATATAAAACCGAATTGTATCTAATTTGCAGTTAGGTTATTGTTAAAAACAGTTAAATAACTTTGTTTTATACGGTTTATATTAATGCAAACATTAATATAAACTGTACTGTGGCCATGTTACCGATCCAGTAGTAGTTTAAAAAAAATGTTGACATGTTAAAATAACTTGTAAAAAGTTTTATTGAATAAAGTACTTTTGATTTCTGCATTTGTTAATCTTATTACTTGTGAACATTAAGACCCAACTGTTTAAATGTTCTCCAATTCATAACACTATTTTTAGATAACTTGTGGCTATTGAGATTTTTCTTAATAGAAAAACCCCATTATCATTTGTCGGGCCCAAGAATCAAGCTCAGACACTTAAAAACTAATCAGGCACCAATGACATAAAAAATCCTGATAAGACAAAACTTTCGGCCAATTTATTTTATAATTAGTATATTCTTATAATACTTATTGTAATAAGAGAACCTAAGGAAGTAAATCTAAATTTATACCCTACATTATTTATGACAAACAAGACGTAATGTTTAATATGTGTTTTCATCTAAGAACTTGAAAGTAATAGCTGTATAGACAAATTATAATATAAAAAAAACATTAATAACCACACTAAATATTATACATTAGCAATCAAAGATAAAGCATTGTGTGTAAAAATAATTATTTACAATTTCTTCTGTACAGTTTTATATAAAATATTGACTTGCTTAAAGTAAACAAATATAAGACACAATCTTAACTTTGGTTTTGTAAATGTGTCATAATATTATTAAATATAGTTAATGGATTAGACTCTTCAGGAATTACAGGATTAGCAGTTTTTTTCTCTGCTTGACGGCGAGCTGCATAAGCAGACATTCTTGCCAGCCTAGCCTTTCTTTGCTCAGGACTTTCTTTAGCAAGTCTTTGAGCAGCATAGGCTGACATTCTAGACAAACGTCTTGCTCTCTGCTCACTTGTTTCAGTAGCCAATCGCTTAGCTGCATATTCCGACATGCGTTTTAATCTGTTTGCTCGTTGTTCCGGACTTTCATTAGCAAGTCTACGTGCCGCATATGCCGACATCTTAGCAAGCCGCGCAGCTCTTTCTTCAGCCGTCTCGTTCTTAATTGACGGTTTTCTATTCCGTGTTCGCTTGACTGGTGTTTGAATTAGAAGCGGATCAAGGACTTGAACTATTTCCTCTGGTTCAACATTTTGTTCAAACACTGTATCATCATCCACATCGTTTTCTTCAATTTCTTTCTTAATATTATTTAATGGTTCAATGTTCACATCAAAAGACAAGTTTCTGGTGTCCAATGTATTTTCTGATACAGTTTCGCTTTCGTCATCTTTGATAGTAGATTTCCATTTGTTATTTGTTTTTGCTATAACCATTTTCTTCCAAGAACAATCGGAGGCACTTAAATCACCCATACTGATTGTTTACGGACAAGAAGATCCATAAAATCATAGTTCGAGTTTCGATATACTAATATTAAATAAGAATCATCACAAATAGATTACAAAATTAAATTAAATTTCAATCCAATTCAACTATAACAAAAAGCGACCATTGGCAATCATTTTTGTTTCCTATTTTCTATAAATAAAATAGATATAAACGCTAAAGCTGCACGCATTTAATCGAATCGATAATGTTGTTGACTTATTCTAATCGATTCCTAGAACCGATATAGTTCGAATGATTTTCAACTCGAATCGGCACACAAAAAAAAACTTAAGTATCAAATCTGAGTCATTTCATTTATATTACTCAGAAACTGTTTATTTAAAAAACACATATCTAGACTAAGAACAAAATCCATAAATGGAATAGAATTTCTTCTACCTTTATTAAATAAATATTTTATCATTTATAATTAGCATGTTTGAAATCTTAAAAAGGAAAAAAATACATACCTATATCACATCGCAGGCTGCTGGTGTTGACTTTATGATAACAGAAGAAAGAAGGGTACCCAGTAACTAGTAGATTATTTTTAAAGCTCCGATACAAAGAAAGAATCATGATTGTACGATAGGGCTGCTTAATTCGGCACCATTCATCTGAAAATTGAAATTATTTTTTTCATAACCATTTTATACAAAAACAGAAAAGTGATATCACATTGAGAAACACCCGATTAAGGACTAATTCAATCAAAACTGAATTCACCCAAGAAGCTGAAACTGCGAACGATTTTGAAGACCTAAACAATCAAAAGCAAATAAAAACAGCTAGTACCCAGCACGCTTAAAATTTGCAAATAGATAAATATTACGGACTCGTTTCTTCGGCACTATCGCTATTTTGCTATTATTTGCCTAGTGTAGATAACATAGCATGGCATCGAAATGTTTACTTTACAAACAGTTTTCGTTCGCACGTTTCACTTCGCAATCGAAGCACTACTACTTTCGAGGCGTATCCGAGGTGACAGGACAATCCGCAAAAAGTTGCATATGTACTAAATTATCTTATTTTTTGTTTTTCAAAACGGTAAGGCCTTCACGATAACTTAGTAAAAAAAATACTCGCTAGTGACTTTATGACTAGATAACTATTCTTCAAGTTCTGCTAGTAGTACTACGTATGGTATGATTCAATTCATATTGGTAATACATTTGATTTTTAATGAATTGCCAAATAATTAAAAATATAGGTAATTTTGTAGTTAAAGTTGGTAAACGGGTACTTCGAGTAGATACCGTTATGAAGCCGGATTACAACATTGGAACATAATATGTCAATTCTACTAGGTTCTCTTCGGATTCAAATTCATGTTGTACCCATCTTTATTTATTTTTAAAAATCGGTATCGTACGGTTCAAAGTATTTAAAATACTTTTTGGTAACCTTTTTACATGTCAACAATGTTAATTGTTATATATTTTCCCCCGTGTTGGTCCCGGGCTTCTTTGAAGAATATGCTAACTGCCATTCTGTCAGGCAGGTCTTAAAAGGCGACCGATTGGCTATGCGAATCACTATCATTGTGGCTACTAGGTGGTAGAGTTCTGCATTGTCTGGTCCGGGTCTGGTATTACCGCCTTACCTATTTTTGCCGCAATAGCGTTAGTGCTTGTCACTGTCGTGTTCCGTTTGAGGGTAAGGTAGCCGGCAAACTCATGCATGTGGCATTAGACGTGGACACATGATATTCTCAGTCTCTTCTCTTCATCTTATGACATAAAAAATATTTAATACCCGCAGAGGCTGTGACCCTATACCTAATAGTTTATGGCGGTGACCGGTTGTTTTTATTTAACCTAACCTAACACAGCCTGAGATTTGTGTAAGAATCTATTTTGTGACTATGTCCCTCGGATGAATTATAGTTCCATGTTATGTCCCTAATGAAATCATTAAACATCTTTAAAGAGGTCATATTATTTGCTCATTTTATGTGTTATTAATATCCGATCTATTTTCGTACAGTATCAACTATCAACTTAAAACGACAGTATAACTTTTCTGTCGAACACCCATGAAAACAGATGTATTTATTACTTTTAAGGCGATAGGTAATCCCAAACTACGAAATAGACTCTATTTGAAAGCCTACTACTGCTAACCGGTTGGTCGAATAATTTATAAAAAAATATATATTATACTATAATATAATTAAGTTTAAATTTTATGTTCGTTTTTTCAAATTTTTGTGTTATTTTTGATGAAAAAAAAATCGAATATTTCTTATTTTTACGCAAAAATTTGCTTATAACTTCCAAACTACTGTAACGATTTTGATGATTTTTTCTTTTTATTACAGACAATTATTGCTTTATAAAATTTACGTTCAAAATTTTACAAAATCATTATAGTATGTTATCAAAACAATAAAAACCTTATTATTTCATTCGCGGACAGCGCTCGCGTCAAGCAGCGTCAAGGTCAGTCCAGTCGGGGGCAAGTCATTTGGAAAAACCAAAATGTACGGGCATTTCCGTCTTTTTAATGGCTGTATATAACCCATACAATGTATGGGTTATATACAGCCATTAAAAAGACGGCAATGCCCGTACATTTTGGTTACCGTATGGGCCATACATATTACGAAGTACGCAAAAATCTAAATCTTCTACTAGCGTAAAGGCTCTTAAAATTAAACGGATTATGTCAGCGCCATGACCCACTAAACTAGATGTCAAACGTCATTCATTATTTTATCTGTCGTTTCAGAAGTTGTAACCAAGGAAATTACATTCTACCCGGAATGCTCACACGCGCTTCGAAATCGTTCCTAAGAGTACCACGACATGAGTGGAGTGTGTCTCTTTCTACTAAATAAAACGCCAATCGCCATATATAAGTGCGGCCATGCGTAGTTTGCAAATGAATACTAAGTAATTCTACTAATTTGAGAAACAGTTTTTGCATTGCATAAGTAATTACATGATAATTAAAATAAGAACATTTTAGAACTCACTATGTAAATTAAAATACATTTTATGCTAATTTATTTATCGACGTGTATGAATAAAAAGGATTTAACGATTACTGAATATGTAAAAATCTACCATCTAGATAGTTTTATTTACACTGGCAATTGCAAGAAAGGAACAACATCCACTCTTGTCGTTGTCTTGCTCAGAACGTTTTTCCCCTCTGTTATGTAAGAAACAAATGTCAACTTTATTTGTTACGAAATAAAGTACATTTTTATTTTTCAAATATTGCTTTGTATCAATTCCAGTTATAGTATATTAAGTTCCTTGGGAGTTACACAAGTCTAGAGCTCCGTTAGGAGTATATTGTTCTGTGGTCTATAGTATATTGTTCTGTGCTGTCAAGTGTCAATTTCTTTTCGGTACCGTGGTGTCACTTTGTGAAGGTGCTTATGGTTTTAAATCTAACAAAATCGTATTAATTCTATATTATTTTAGTGAAATTTTGTATGTGATAACTTTTTCGGTTATTTATAAGCTTATATTATTATTTATTTCAGATCACAATGGGGCGCCGTCCGGCTCGATGGTAAATTTTTGATTTATTCATTAAAACTATTTTGTGTTCTTTTTCATGAGTATTTATTTATAATTTGTTTTATTACAGCTACCGGTATTGTAAAAATAAACCGTACCCAAAATCACGGTTTTGCCGTGGTGTGCCAGATCCGAAGATCCGTATCTTTGACTTGGGTAAGAAAAGGGCCACTGTTGACGACTTCCCACTTTGTGTTCACTTAGTGTCAGATGAATATGAACAACTTAGTTCTGAAGCCTTAGAAGCAGGGCGTATTTGCTGCAACAAATATCTTGTGAAGAATTGCGGTAAAGACCAGTTCCACATCCGCATGAGACTTCACCCATTCCACGTTATCCGCATCAACAAAATGTTATCGTGTGCTGGGGCTGACAGGTTAGTCGCTTTTAGTTTTTTAATCAACTTTAAAAAAAAACATATAGATATTTATGTTCCAAACCGAACCGAAACTTCAGTTACAGATTTGTAAAATTACTATAAAAAAAAACAGTTAATTTTTAATACAGTTATTCTATGGTGACCTTAAGCTATACACTCCGAGAATGTGACTTATTAAAAGTTATATATTATATGTCTTATCTATTGAATGTTTTCTCCCTTTGCTTTTTCTTTGTACTGTTGACTAATTTATTGGCAACTATGGTATAAGAACTCCTGTATTTGTTATATCTCTATCAATAGCCTTAATTATTAATTTTATAAATAGTTAAGTTTTAGTTAAATAGTTACGAAGGAATACATCTTGCATTTTGAAATGTTTTATGTTAAATAAGTATGTAAATCATTGGAATAAATTGAAACAAAAATGGAATGATTGCCAACAAATGTTTTGTAACATTGTGCAATACAAAAGTAGTGAGTCATCTTGAAGGAATTTATAAATATTTGTAGGTCATGATTTTATTGATTTCCACAATTTAATTTTATTCTTAAATTTTCTAGGCTCCAGACTGGGATGCGTGGTGCCTTTGGTAAACCCCAAGGTACAGTAGCAAGAGTGCGCATTGGCCAGCCCATCATGTCCGTGCGTTCCAGTGACCGTTGGAAGGCGCAAGTTATTGAGGCTCTCCGTCGTGCCAAGTTCAAGTTCCCTGGCCGTCAAAAGGTATTGTTGGAGAAATAGATCTTGGTAATATACTAAAAATGAATTGTTTTGTTCATAACAATTCCCTAAAATGGCATTGCCCATGTTAATGGACAATGATTCTGCCAGTAAACTTCATTCACATTTGCTTTGTACATAGATGTTGCTGGGGTTAGTTATAGCTGTAAAATCACAATACTGTAGCAGGATTACACGAGTAATAGGGTATTAAGAATAATAAGGTCATTAAACATTTTTGGGTTCAATTGATAATAGTAATCTTACTAGTTTACACTTACGTTCATCTCTCATCAACATGGAGAAGAACATCTCGAGATGTTTCAACAAACAAAACAATTGAAAAAATCTTGCCATTGTGCATCACTACAAAGAATTGTTCTTTTAGAGTCATTCGAAGCAAAACGATGCAACAGAAATGTTGACTGTCTAGGCTAGGCTTTCCCAACCTTTATTTCGCCGAGCCTCTCCAAGCCAAAAATAATATTTTCATGCCTGCCTTATATTCGTTATTTACCTACTCGTAATTTTTTTTTACGAAGACGACGTACGACGCCCACCCTAACATTTCCCTACGTCTCCCTAGGGGGCCGTGCCCCCCTGGTCGGAAAGTCCTGGTCTAGGTTTTACAATTTTAAGTAATAGTTGACCACCTTATTTAATCTACTTATAGAAGTTTTTACAGGTGGCGAACCTGTAGTGTGGATATTATAACCATCATTAGCATTAAATTAGTTAAAATTCCAATGATAATAAATCCACATTATGATTAGCAAGTACTTAACCCCTCATTGTGTGTGTGGGGCCCCACATGCACTTGGCCGGTTACTATGTTACAGGCTACAAAGAGATTTTCCTGGTTTGTCATTCTCATACTATTAAAATAATCATATCTAAGACTTTAGGGTAATAGAAGCCTTCATGAGGGTTAATTTTTTGGAATTGAGTATCAGAATATAACTATTGCTGTGACTCCTTTTAATTTTAAAGTTATAGTAAGATTAACGGTTCAATGTTCTTTTATAACTTAGCCAGTAGTTTTTATGTAGGTTGTGATTATTCCATTAGTCATTAAGTAAAAAGATGTGATATAGATATTTTGAACTGGCTTTTGACAATATTCTAATGATATTTCAGATCTACGTATCTAAGAAATGGGGCTTCACTAAGTACGAGCGTGAAGAATTTGAAAGGTTGCGAGAGGAAGGTCGTTTGGCTAACGATGGTTGCAATGTTCGCTACAGGCCTGAGCATGGTCCTCTTGATGCCTGGAGGAAGGTACAAGTGGAGATTCACAACATTTAATTTGTATTGACCATCAATAAAATGTGATCAATTTGCTAGAAACTTGTTTTTAATTTTTATATCCAAAATACTAGCTGATCTGCACAGCTTTGCTTGAAAGCAGAGTAACACGCCATCAATATAATTTTTCATACAATCTTTTCAAGGCCCTAAGGGGGTGATTTAAAAAATTGTCTATTTAACAAGATCAGTTCAGTTGCTAAGCTGTGAAAGTGTAACAGCCAGCTAGACAGACTGGTATTTGTAATATTAGTATGGTTTTTGAAACTATTGTCTAATAACAACAAAGCCCTTGTAGCTTTTCGCTCATTGTATTTCCCTGTCCATCTTGTAATGCCAGCTGTAACAAGTTGACAGTGAGGCCTGTTTTTTTTAGGGTGCAAACGAGCCGGGGTGTGTACCTGATGGTAAGTGTGCACCACCGCCTATGAACATTCGCAATACCATGGATCTTGCAGTTTTTTGCCGCAGTCATTGCCGGCCTTTAAAAATGAGTACTCTCTTTTTCTTTATTTAAAAAAAAAAAGAGAAAGATAAGTTTCCTTCATCTAAGAAAAAAAAACCACATGACTGCTGTTCATAGTTGTTTGTTGTGAGCAAAGGTCACCAGACAGCAATGTCTAATATTGAATGTATGTGGTTTGCTATACCAAACTTAGTATTTATGGGAAGCGTGCATTGTGATGATTATTAGATGATTGAAATACACAGCTACATCCTAAGTGTTACAATTTGGAAGGAACAGCAACAAGCACCTTGATAAGAGAAACTATTCATCAAAGAGTACACAAAACAGGTACACAATCAACTATTCATCAAAGTGTTACGATTTGGACGGAGCAGCAATAACCTTTTTTTTTTATAGTAGAGGGGGCAAACGAGCAGATGGTGCACCTGATGGTAAGTGATCACCGCCGCCCATGGACATCCACAATACCGGGGGTATTGCAGCTACGTTGCCGGCCTTTTAAGAATGAATAAGCTCGTTTCTTGAAAGTCCCTAAGTCGTATCCATTCGGAAACACCCCCGAGGGTAATAGATTCCACAAAGGCGTAATGAGAGGCAAAAAGTGTCGACAAAAGCGCACGGTTGTGGATTTCCAGACATCGAGGTGGTGAGGATGGAACTTTAAATTTTGACGCGATGTCCGATGGTGGAATTTAGCGGCAGGCATTAGTCCGAACAACTCGTCGGAGCACTCCCCATGATAAATACGGTAAATAAATACCTATGGCAAGAGGAACTATTCATCAAGGAGTGTTTTTGTTTATTGTATCGGAGATAGGAGTGGCCTCTACAAAACGTATATAGATATTGATACAATATCGTAAATCCGATATCGGTCCAAGTAAAAAACTATATATCGAATCGTGCATCTAATCGAAGCGACGGCAGAGTGCGTGAATACTGAAATAGCTATACTATCAGACGGATATCGATATAGTACTGTTACGAATAATCTAGAAACGTGGAGTTGGAACGCTGAAGGGATATAGAAATAAAAGAAAGAGATAGCTACTCCTATTAATAAACAAATTGTTGGCCGGTATCGTAATAGCTATACCATATTGAACTTTGTGATATAGAGCATAAGGTTGAAAGTAGCGTGTACTACGATTTATGAGTCGTAACTTATTTATCATAAGTTGATTACAATAATTGCCAATTATTTACGAGATGATTGAAGAACATTCGCGATTGTTTTAGAACTTTAACCTGGGTATAAATAGAGATGTGTTGACGAATGCAGAGCAGTTTTTATAAAGCGATCGAGAGCGATACTTGAAGCGATCAGTGCGAAGCTAGAAGTGTTTTAATGTGGAGTTGGTTAAGTTCAGTGATAGTACAGTGAGTGACTAGTTGTAATCGGAGTATCGGAGTATTTGTTGTTTTGTGTATCTGTATTATAAATACACGTATTTAATATAAGTGGTGTTTTCTTTCAATTACGAACCCGAAGTACGTAACAATATTGTATACTCTTTGGTACGTAACAGTACCTACTACAATTCCAAATCTTACGTCGAATGCGTGTGTAATGGTTTTTTATTAATTAAATTTTTTTCTTAGTATTTTAATGAATTCATTATGCGTAATTTCAAATTCCGACTTTACAATTAAGTAAATAGAGTAATAGGTATTTAATATCTATTAATATAATAGTACTAGATCAAAACAGATAGGTAAGTAGGTATATTATAAAATATTGTAACAAAACATTGTAGCCAGTCATAAACGTGACAAAAGTAAGTAGTTAAGTACTTACGAAGTGTGAATCATGATTGGTTTTTCATACTGATTTAGTTACTATCTCAAAAGTCAATACAACAATGTATTACATTTAATCGCATCGGGCGTCAGTGTAAACATATATTACAGAACTCTATAGCATATAAAAAGTAGGTAGTAGTTACCTATGCTAATGACGCGTTTAAAGCTCATCACACATACCTAATATACTATAATATTTGATCTTATGATGCCTTTATATAATATATCTTAAAGCAAATTTCATAAATCGCTCACCATACAATCGTATGAACCATGACACACGATTAAGATAATATCAATGACGTGTATAATATTACCATATTATACACGTCATTGGATAATATATATTTTACCCTTAGTATCTTAAGATACCCAACGATATGGAAATATATATTTCATATCTTAAGATATGATTATAAGATACGAAATATATATTTCTTCGCAATTTAATATAAATACAGGTGTTTTTTTTCGGGATATGCACGATAGCAGTGCCTCATAATCTATAATGTCATAAATGCGAAAGTTGGTATGTTTGGATGGATGGATGTTGGATACTCAATCATGCAAAACTACTGAACGGATTTGAATGTAACTTGGCACATAAGTAGATGATGACCTGGAATAGCACATAGGCAACGTTTTATCCCGAAAAAGCAGGTGATCCCGCGGGATTCACCAAAAAAATCGGGCTGCACGGTGCATCTAGTTTAATATAATAGTTACTATGCGTTCCAATTGAGAATAGGATCGCGCTTGTTATTAACTTCATATCACAAGTGTTAAATTAGTAATGTCAGCAAAAAAACATTTGTTCAAAAAATAAGTAAGTAAGTATCTTCACGCCCATATCCCCGAAGGGGTAGGCAGAGGTACAAAAAGTGCACCCACGATTAGCCGAAGATACTTGGTCCCACAATGTGATAGGTGGCAAGCCTATCGCCAACCGGACACTTTCCAATCCCGGCCAACTTTGTGTTTCTCAGAAAACTGAAAAAACACTTTTTATGTGCCCGACCTGGGAATCGAACCCGGAACCTCATGTGGTCGACGCCAACGCATGATGATTTGTTAAAGAACATATAACATTTTAATATTTTCATCAATAAAAAAATTGTAAAAAACCTCAATAAAGTCGTGTTAGTTACACCACTTATAAGTCAAGAAGGATTTTTCATATTATTTTATATCAAAATTGTTGTCTGAGGAGCTGTCTAACAAATCAAGAAGTAAGGCCGTATCACTCATGGTTAATCAACCTGTTGTATGTAGAACTCCAACGACGCAGACTAATATTATCGTATCGTGGCCGTGTGTGATATGTTAAGATACTGTAATATTTTATATTAGGGCATCTTAAGATCAAATATTATAGTATCTTAACCGTGTGTGATGAGCTTTACTCAGCCCCTAGGTACGAGATTAGTAGATCTAGATTGTTCTTCTATCATAGATAGAAAGATAAAACATCGCCTATAGGCATCAAAGAAATGTTGCGTTGCTTTCCGGAGGCGGGATGGCAATGCCACATACATAAGTGTACCGGCTACCTTACCCTCCAAACACGACAATGACAAGTATTGTAACTGGTAAACAGCGCTTGTTTACCGGTTACTTTTCAAACCTAAATTAGCGCAAGTACATAAGAAGCGTTTTGTAAGGTTCAGTTCTAACTTAACATGTTCACTGTGTAGCCAAAATGGTGGTGTCGAGTGTCGATGTTACCCCTACGTGTAAACTCAAATTGTGGAAGGATTGTTGCGTCAGGTATAAATGCAATATAATACACCATTTTTTTTATTAGATACCTTAAAACCCAAAATCCCAAAATTAGTGAGTGACCAATCCATGGGTCATAAGTATGGGCTCTTTGTTGCATGCCCCTGCCAAAGGAGCCAAAGAGTATGTAAATACATTACATATTCTTTGGCCCCTGCAACATGGTATGCACTTAGGAGCTCTTACTTCAATGGTTCTAATATTTGACATTCTCATCACCCTTGTGGAAAAATTTCTCGGATAAAAGTAGGTAAATAACTTACAAAGTGAAAGTAACAGTTTATGAATGTTTATTTTTATTTAAAAAGTCGAAAAAAGTCTTACAAAGTCGGAAAAACTCGGAGTAATTCCAAAATTTCGGACTCTTCCAGAAGAGTTATTCAGTGTTAATAAATCTTGCAACGTTTATGGGTACTAAAAGAAATATATTAAAAGTTATTAATACTACGAAAGTGTAATAAAGGGGAAAAAAATATAACTAATACTTACCCGGTTTTCCGTTTAAGAATTTGAAACTTTCTTCTTTGTTTAAAAAAAGGTTACCGTTACTGTCGATCAATATTATAAACTTTGTTTCTTCAATTTTTGATAATTGTTATTAAAATCTATTATATCACAACGTTATTTGCCAATTTTTATTTTATTGTACTTTTATTACATAAATATATTTATAAATTAAGTAAAAATTAAAACAGATGATCTAATTAGCTTTTGACAGGTTGAGTCAGTGTTGCCAGAGAAAAAGTCAATCTTTCGTCCTTAAAGCCTCCTCTACACTACTCCTATGTCCGGGGTAAACTCAAAAAGTACTACATGGATTTATTTCAAATTTTGCATGACTATTACTAACAGGTCGGGTCAACATATAGGCTACATATTATCAAGCTGTCACCTACGGGGGAGGTGCTGTGCGGAGTAAACGAAGTCCGCGCGGACGAAGTCTTGGGCAACAGCCAGTATAATTATGGCGAGCGAAGCGAGCCCTACACTAGGCGACTTTCTATGCACTTTTGTGGTACATTTTCCTGAAAAAGTATCCCACTTTAAGGTTTGGGCTTTGACGTGGTGGTTTAAATTCATGTCTAGATATATTATCTACCATTAAAATGCTATTTCATAAACATTAAAAAAATAGAAAATACATTTTGTATTAGAATTTTATTACTGCTAACGCCATCTATTATAAAAATAAATAAATAATAATAATAAATAAATATTCACGGGACAAACTACACTTACTGATCTAACCCCAAAGTAAGTAAATATTTGCTTGTGTTATGGGTGTTAGTCAACGATACTAATACATAGAAATACATAATATATAAATACCAGAATATATATAATAAACACCTAAACCCAGAAATACAAACATTTACGCTCATCACACAAATGCTTGTCCCCGTCGGGGATCGAACCCGAGCCCCGTTGATTGCGTAGTCAGGGTCGCTAACCACTCGACTAACGGGAGGGTCAAATAACGAGTAAAAATGCTACAAAGCTACACTAGGCGACGATCTGTGCCCTTTAGTGGTACATTTTACTAAAAAAATATCGCACTTTTAGGTTTAAGCTTTGGCGTGGTAGTTTTATTTTGTTTAATTCATTTTCATTCACTCCAGTTTAATACAATATTAATCTATTAAAACACTTGTACTTTTTAACTTCCCACTACGTATGTAGATAGGAAGGTTACTGATTTTGCTCCGATTTTCAAAAATGGAGTTTTCACCATATGTCCGCGTTTTGTGGGTTTAGGAACCATTTTCGACTATTTTCGCGATGACGTCAGTATGTCTGTATGTATGTGTGTGTGTGAGTGTGTGTGTGTGAGTGTGTGTGTGTGAGTGTGAGTGTGTGTGTGTGTGAGTGTGTGTGTGTGTCTCAACAACTCATAAGTTTTGAACGCCTGGACCGATTGAAACGCGGTTGGTGGCATTCGATTGGATTCCGCTCAACTTATACTTCCTGAAATTTTGTACCAAATGGGCCTAAGAGATTTTGAGAAATTTTGAAAATACCCTAAACAAATTGTGACGAAACAATTTTTTTTTTAATAACTTCCAGATTAATGTACCGATTGAGTACAAAAACTATTCCTCAAAAAAATACATCTAATGCATAAATTGCCTCAAAATCAGTTTATTCGTTTGGAAGTAATCGTTGACGAAAATTTTGAAAAAAGTGTTTTTTCGACATAACTTCGAAATATTTCAACCAATTATTTTTTGGTATTCTACGATATTTAAATACTATAAAAATTACGTCGAATGCCCTTTTAAAAATCAAAACCGAACCTTATTTTCAAAGGTTACAACTTTTCAAATATTAAAATTACGTTTTCTTGAGCAAAGTTACTTAATATTTTGGAAATAACTTTCAGGCTAATATACCGATTGACTTCAAAATCTTATCATCGTTTCTCCTTTAAAAACTGCGCCAAGTACCGTTAATTGGATAAAAATCGGTAAATTTGTTTGGGATCTATCATAGACGAAAATGTTTTTTTGACATTGCTTCGAAATTTTTGAACCTACCGATTTTTTAGCTAAAGCAATATTTAAATTGAGTTGAATGCCATTTGAAAGATCAAATCGATCATCGTTTCCAAAATATACAGCTTTTCAAAAATCAATACGTGCCAAGAAAACTTATCAAGGACGTACTACGTGCGTCTTCCCGGTTGAAATTTGGATGTTTTTTGATTTCAATGGCTTCTTTCACTAGCCGTGGAATGTAATATGGCGTTCTGTCGAAAATACGCGTGGCCTATGAAATTCCATCCAGTGATTACGGCCCGACTACAGCTGTAGATGTTTAGCAATCGCCGACTTATTAACGTCGTTATTCTTGACTGCTTTGATATGCTACTAGGCCTCTGACACATGCTCTTAGTACCTCTATACACTACTCGGCCGACTTCAGTACGCGTCAAGACGCCGTTGTGAACGCACGTGTGTTTAATAGATTTTTTCGTTGATGTGCGTGTGAGACTCTATTATGAGCGGCATACAGTGGTCACAGGAGCAAACTATGTTGTTCCTTGAAACACTTCAAGCAGAGCCTTTTATTTGGGACCCCAGTGGGAAAGGTCATAAGGACAAGAAAAAAGTAAATGATGCTTGGGTGCGTATTCGGGACGTTTTGGAAATACCAGTTGAAGAATTGAAGAAAAAAAAGGATTCACTTTTTGCGACATACAGGGGCTACTACAGAAAAATGGAAGCTTCCTTAAAAAGTGGTGCCGGCGCAGATGATGTTTATCGTCCAGTTTGGTTCGCCTTTGATTTCATGAACAGCTTTTTGGGGTCCGTGTATAAATGTAAACAAACAATAACCACGGTAAGTTTTTTATTATCAATAACTTGTTTTATTATTACTAAAGTACAGATTACAGTAAGGTCGATTCGCCAGTTTGCGTCCATTTAGTGCAGTTGCTTGCTTTAAGGAGAACATAATAATGTCTCTGCATTAGTTTTAATATAAAAAGTATGTAGTTAATGTGGTAACGAACAGGCGAAATGACCCTACATTCGTTGTGTTTATTTATAAACATTGAAAATAATTTGTAAAGTAATCCCTTATCTGAACGGCAGATAATGGTGATCTGCGTGGTACTTGTGTAATATCTCTCAAAGCACAGTTATTATCAAAGTCTGCCCGCCAAGACCCGGGTTGAATTAAAACTCCATTATCATCATACATATCTACAGTACCAGGAGGCATATATATAAGGGATGATTTATTACTTTTTCTGAGAAAGTTATGCAATAAGAGACATGTCATTGTAATAATTGGGATATTATGAATATCCAAATCAATTGGCTTTCTGAATATTCTAAACCTGGATGCTAAAATACCAAACACATTCTCAACTACTACTCGAGATTTTGACAAGCGCATATTGAAAATCCTTTTCGGTGAATTGATATCATGGTTGCCAGGATATGGTTTCATTATATTATTATGTAAAGCAAATGCTCCATCTGTCAAAAAAACGTAGGGAATTTCGACATGATCCGTTCCGGATAATGGACTTGGCTTAGGAAGATTAAGCCCGTTAGATGCAATTTTTTGCCATAACGAAGAATTTTTAAGTACACCTCCATCACTGATCCTACCTTGACTACCAATGTCAGCATACATAATGTTATAGTTACTGTCGACTAAAGCTAAAAGTACTAAACTAAACGTCTTTTTATAATTAAAGTACTCAGAACCAGAGTTAACCGGACATTGTATAACAATATGCTTTCCATCCATTGCGCCAAGGGCATGTGGAAAATTCTCCTTGAATCCGTTTTCAACTTCCAACCACTGCTGCTCATTGCACGGCATCTGTAAATAAAAAGTATATTATATAAAAAATATTATCATCAAATAATATGTAAAAAGACACGGTCAATTTCATTAAAAGCTGACACTCAAATTGTATATAAATAATTAAAAAGCCGATTAATTGTAGCACTCATGTATTTTTCATAAAATACAGAGACATACACTCACACTCCTACATACACATACAGTACTCCTGCATATACGCGCACTCAAATGCATATAGTATACAGAACCCATATACACTCACAAATTTGGATTGGATTAAATAAAGATTTATTATTAAATAGGTCGTGATATATACATTTAAACCTTTGCTATTTTTATTTCAGGATCATGGAACTGATTCGATTCAGGAAGAATCAACCAACGCTTCAGAGGATGTACCAATTGCTTCTCCAACTCCAAAAGAACCAGAGCCCCCAAAAAATAGACACACCATCCGACGGCGTGACAACCCACCGGAATTGCAAGTTGCCAGTAGGCAGATGACAGAAGCCTTCAATAACTTAAATAAAGTGATAAATAATCCTTCAAAGGATAGCAGCGCAGTTGAGGACGAGTGCGACGTATTCGGCAAACTAATTGCCAAAAAACTGAAGAGGTTACCTGAACATGAAAGGGACGATATAATGTTCGATATACATGCTCTATTTCGGAAATCACGTTTTGAAAGATCTCCATCAGGTGAATCGTTTCGTACTTCTACACCTAAGTCTACGCCATATTATAGTCCGTTAACTACATCACTATCTTCTAGAAAGCGTCCTTTATCTGCGAATAATGCAGTTCATTATAATGTTACAACATTATCTCCTAGACCACACTCATCGTTTTCAGAGCCACCTGATACATATATAACATTATCTAATGAGTCCAGTGAATGTCAACCGACATACTTCCAACAACCAAGCGAAATCACTGCTCATCAACGCTCTTCAAAGATACGTGTTATAAGTGATGAAATTATTGCACCAGACACCCAAAGTCAATCAGTTTATCAACGCTATAAGCAGCCTCAATCAGATCAATCTAACGATGTTCAATATATTTTGCATATACCAGAGACCCAAACTCAATCTGATTGTCCAGAAGATAATACACATCAGAGTGATTTAATATATCAGGCATATAATGACTCGTAATGTATGAAATTATTCTTATTCTTATTCTCACTGATATTTTTGTAATTGTACATACCTAAACTTTTAATAAATATATGTCATAAATATTAAAATTTTACCTTTATTTCATCCTTGAGTTCCTCGTTCAAAGCTTCACAGACTTCGACTACAATTTTTGAAATCAACTGGCTTGAAATTTTAAATAAATAGTGCATAGATCTATAGCTGTCACCACTTGCCAAAAACCTCAAGGTGATTGATAATCGAATCTTAGCAGGTATAGCTTCTCTTAAATGAGTGTCTCGTTTAGCGATTAAGGGTTCGACTTTAGAAAGTAATAAATTAAAATCGTCCAATGACATTCGGTGGAAATTTTCAAATTCTCCTGATGGTTCTTGTATGAGTTCAAGAAATTGTTGTTCCATAGTACGTCTGTAAAAAAAATACAGTTAATTAACTTGCCATGTAATGTACTTTAACTTATTAGAAATCCTAATTATTTAAATAAATATTACCTACCTAGTTCTGTTCCGATACATTGCGATCATCCACCATCTTCTTTTTCTTCTTTTCTTTTTAGTCTTCTTCGTGAGATAAGTATGCACGTAGTTATAATACGCTAGAGAGCACATTGCTACGGCAGCTGCTACTTGAGCGTCCATTATAATAAACGTCCGCAGGGTACCGGTAACGCTACACGAATGCGCTCCTCGCGAAGTTGAACGAGTGTGTAGTGTAGCACCGCGGACTTCAGTCAACTTCGGCCGAGTACTTCGCCGAGGAACTTCGCGAGTAGTGTAGAGGAGGCTTTAAGGACGAAAGATTGACTTTTTCTCTGGCAACACTGACTCAACCTGTCAAAAGCTAATTAGATCATCTGTTTTAATTTTTACTTAATTTATAAATATATTTATGTAATAAAAGTACAATAAAATAAAAATTGGCAAATAACGTTGTGATATAATAGATTTTAATAATAATTATCAAAAATTGAAGAAACAAAGTTTATAATATTGATCGACAGTAACGGTAACCTTTTTTTAAACAAAGAAGAAAGTTTCAAATTCTTAAACGGAAAACCGGGTAAGTATTAGTTATATTTTTTCCCCTTTATTACACTTTCGTAGTATTAATAACTTTTAATATATTTCTTTTAGTACCCAAAAACGTTGCAAGATTTATTAACACTGAATAACTCTTCTGGAAGAGTCCGAAATTTTGGAATTACTCCGAGTTTTTCCGACTTTGTAAGACTTTTTTCGACTTTTTAAATAAAAATAAACATTCATAAACTGTTACTTTCACTTTGTAAGTTATTTACCTACTTTTATTCGAGAAATTTTTTCCACAAGGGCACTGTTAAAATAATGTCAGTTTGAATCACAAAGTGACAGTCAAACATTTTAAAAAGTTTTCAAAGTGACATTTTGTATTACTTCGTAAGTGAATTGTTCTTTTTGCTGGGTTGGAAAAGTTTTGGTTGAAGAACGCCTATCAGTAGCGGCAGCACCTCGAAAGGCAAAAAAACGGATATGCAGTTTTTTTTTAAATTAAGTTGCAGAGTTGCAAAAAAGCTTTCTGCCTGAACTGTTATAATACCTACTTGTCATTAAAGATGCTTGAATTAACACATTGTTTTATTTTTACCTCAATTTTTATGGTAGGAGACTGGCAACCCTAATTTTAAATTTCAGTTGGTTTTAACGTCAACTTTTTTTTAGATCTTTGGTCGTACGTGTAAGCAGAGAAAAGATCATTAGCTAGCACGTGTTCAGATTTGAAAGCCATGAAAGTTGTATGGGACTCATGAGACATCGATGGGCCATGCACGGCGGAAAACTCAAAATCATACACAGTGAACGTGCTAACATCAATAATAACGGTTTCGGAGCAAAATTATGGAAGTTTGAATCATTGAACTGATTGTTTTAAATCTTGTTTGCTTTAACCAATTTTAGCCCGCGCTGTGCGTGACGTAGGTACCATTCGCACTATGATATAAACAGGTTTATTTAAGTTTGTGAAGCGCTCGAATCTCAAATATGTTCCGAGCGAAACCTCATAAAAACGCTAATAATAGGTGTTTTTAAACTGGTTTAAGTCCTAGTACCAAATACCCAGGCGAGACGTTGAGAAACTATCACATAGTAACCACGATGGAAGTGACACGTATAGCTAATCGCTAAGTTTTTATAAACTGCCTGGCAGAATGTTAGATGTACTATTCTTCAAAGGCGGTCTGGACCAATTGGTCTGGAGTATAAAAAATGAGTACAACAAATACTATATGATAATATTTTTATTAATATATATTTTTAAATTATATTCATTCGTTATATTGTCATTATTAACAAAATATTACTAGCATGCAACATCACATAGGCGGTCCTGCCCATACCAAAACAGCCAAAACCTTGCTACCTAAAAAATAAATCTATTGGTTTGCATGAAACTTTAGTATTTCTTAAAGGCGAAGTGGAATCTCTTTTTCTTTTAACACAACTGACACTAACAGCCCTGTGGTTAATTTCTCTACTTAACTTTTGAGCTTCATGAAAATCTAAATGCTCCATGAACTTTTCATCTGCTACTCTTTTCCCACATTCTTTACAAGTCTTACTTGGTACAGAATTATCTATTTTCGTCAAGAAGCTTGCAATAGAAAATAAGTTGTTCTTACTGCTAATTGCTTCTGGCCTTTTCTTTCTATCTTTTTTTATAAGTTCTTTTGTAACTGACCTTTCTTTATTGTTCTCTTTCTTTGCTATGCGAGCTTGAGATCTTTCTTCCTCTCTAAGTTTAAGTGCTAAATGATAATCGGCATGCTCTTCAATCTGAGTTACGGATATATTTCTACCACATTCAGAACAAGTAATAACATCATTTTGTAAAATTGCTGGTTTTGATGGCTCGACTACAGGTTTTATTACATCTGGCTGAACAATGTCTGTTTTTTCAACTTCAACGTCAGAATGTCTGAGTAACTGCCTCATATTACTGACTCTAGCAATATCTTCGGGATCTTCTTCAAATAAAGCTATGCTTTTATTGATTTCAGCATTAATTGTAGATCCTGAATAATCAGTGTCGTTGCTGTCATCTCCACATGTGTTAATATTGCATATGGGTGTCGTAGATCTGTTGCAGTTTTCTATTTTTATATTAGTAGGATTTTCTTTTTTACTATTTGTTTGATTTAAAAATTTTGCAAAAAATGACTCTTGCTTATCTAATGTTGATTCAAGAACATTTTCTTCTTCTTGTTTTTCCTCCTTGACTTTGAGATTCTTAGAAGATTCGACATTAAAGAATTTATGAAAAATATAATCCTTGTTTATCTTATCTTTATGAGGGGCTTTTTCTTCAATTTTATTTATATTTTCACTAATATTCTCTTTACTTTCTTTTGCTTCCTTGTTTGTATTATTAACAGTTACATCTTCAATTTTCTTTTTATTTTCTCCAATATTTTCTTTCCTTTCCTTTATTGTATCTTTACCACAGTTGGCGAAAAAATCCTTAATATTCTTAGTCCTTTTACTTTCAGTTTGATCTTCAAATTTTCCGACACTAATACCGAGAAATTTTATCGGTGCTTTTAATCTTCTGTTTGCTTCACCTTCTGTAAAAAAAATAGGTCTGTAAAGTAAGCCTACATTGTTCGAGGAATGCATTAAAATATAACTTGTCCTAATTGCTAGAAATCTGGCAAAATGTTTATAGGGAAAACCTCAACTATTATTGAGGAAAAATTTGAGAAGTTACAAAACATTAAATTTGTAATTTTTGAAGAAATTTAAAGGACAGAACGGGGAGCTGTTTTCTTGTATTTTTTTACAATCACATGAGAAGCATCAATGAAACCATAATCAGGGAAATTTAGAGCTTGTATGAAATTAAAATTACATTTAATTTGTTATTATTGCAGTTTTTATACTGAAATCCATTACTTAAAAAATACTTGAGAAATGTTTTTAAATATTATCATACCATTGAATTTTGATCCATCAGCACCATCTAGCACTAACTCTAGAGCTTTACTTGAGAACAATTCTCCACACAGTTCATCATTTGGTGCAAAATTATAAGATCTAGAGCTACTTGTATCTCGACCATCACTCATTTGGACTGAAAAACTAGTAACCATTTGTTTGGGTATCCTGTTAGTCTCCAAGGCATCCTTCTCTAATCTATCTTCTATTTCGTCACCCAAATCTTTTAACCATTTCTTCAGGCTATCCAAGTCTGTTAGTGCGGCCTTTCCCTTAAACTGTTTGCAACAACCAATGCTTTTAGGATTGAACCGTGCTTGTACTGGATCTTCGTCGATTCCACGGGCTATGTTGTATAACCATGTACTACAACAAAAAAGAGTATGCCCTATGTAACCATAGCAAAAAACTATCCAATGTATCTTGATCAATACACCATACATTTTAATAAAACCAGTCACAGAAAAAATGCTTACAGAAATGTATTTTCGTTCATGTTTGGCCTAAATTTGTTAGGTTAATTGGTAGGTTCTGTTATAATATATTAAACTAAGACCTAAGTAAATATTACTAAAAGCGAGTAAATCATTCAATAAACTGCTTACGCAGCAGTTTATTGAATCAATGAATTATCATGGATGGTTTATTTTGCATACCCATTTTTCTCGTCAAATTTGGCTTGGAGTTCCTTTTCTTGAAACTGCTGTAACTCTGCCATATATTTTATCCTCAAAACCTCGCAAACGTTGTCCCCGAATTTTCCCCCAAGATGTTTTACTTTCTTTACAGGCAATGTTCTGAAATATAAGAAGAAATTTCAAAATATGTTTTAGTAATCTACCTTTTATAAGCATCTTCTCCTAAGTGGTTTGTTCTATTACAGATCATGACGTCTTGGGTTCCATTTCCGGGTAAGACAACATATGTTTTTTTTTTATGAAAACATTGTATACAGTGGGAACATGCAAGTGCAAAAATGATAGTCATATAATTTTTATCTGTATAGCCCAGTATAAATCAAGAATGAAGTCACCTATCTTTATGTAAATTGATATACAATGAAAATACGCGATTTCACAAATGATTGTCATAAAGTCTGCTTTTAATATTATTATTATTAGCTTTTAAGATAAGGTCTGGGCACATTCCATTAAACAGTTTTTCTTACCTGACAAAGAAGAATAATTCACCTAATTGTAATGTATGTCGCAAAGTAGAGGACATACATCACCTTTCAATGGAATGTTCCAAGAACAAGAAAGAGCTAGAGGCATTATTTGCAAGAAGACAAATTAACATTTTTGAAATAGGTCCCAAAGTTTTCTTAGTAGACCGACATCGGAGTCAGCACTTGATGTGTATAAGTTCATTAAAAGAAGCCTAGAACAATGATGCCTCCCACCCTCTTTTTAACATAGGATTAGCTTAATCTGATGGGACTAACGTAATCGCCATAGTGATATAAGTCCCTAATAAAAATAAAATAAAAAATGTCTGCTTTTATGTATGTGTTCCTATATGTCCTGTTATAACTCAGGAACGGCTTAGATTTTTCGTTAAGTCTAAATCACTGATTCCCAAAGTGGTCCAGGTGGACCCCCAGGGGTCCACGGGAGACTCGACGGAGGACTACGTTGGCCTAACATTTTTTCTTAAGTTTTGGGAGTGGTAGAAATTTAGATTCAGGGGGTCCACCGGAACCAACAAAATTTTGAAAGTGGTCTATGAGAAAAAAAAGTTTGGGAACCTTTGGTCTAGATATATTCATTATAATTCAAGAACAACTTGTCTGATCTTGATGGAAAGCAGAATATATGAAAGCAAACTATTGTTTTACCGTCTAGCTACGGCATATTCGCGCTCTTGATTTCTCACGTTTCAGCGTCTAGCATCTAAAACAAAATTATGGGAAAGTACTAAGCATGCCACGCGGCGCGCAAGGACCGGCGGAGCGACCGACGAATTTTTTTGAACGAATCGGGGACGCGGCGGCGATTAAAATAAATATATGAATCAGTAATGCGCATGCCACGGACTCGGGCGGCGGCCGCGGCGAATAGTCTATAAACCAAAACGGTTTAGTTGTAGTTGCCGCAAAATACACTACGAACATTTAACTTTAGTTTTTAAATAGTTACTAGGCTGGTCACCACATCATAAGTATAAACAAAGTCCAGAGATACAATTTTTCATTCTAATCAAGCGGCAACACAATAAATCAAAGGTTTCGACACTCATTATAAAAATTTGTCTGGATATAGTATGTATTTCTCTTAATTTTTGTGAAATTCTACGTCTATACTATACCCCGATTCTTATATAAATCATGTACTTCATGCAAAATTTGAAGTAAACCCATGCAGTACTTTTTGAGTTGAGACAACAGACAAAAACAAAAAATTTGAGAGGTGTCAAGGGACACCCGGATGGAACGAAGTTCCTTTATTATTATTTACAAAAAACCTGTATACACTCAACAAAAATAATCGTCGCGACACCACACTGTTCAATGCGAAATAGTTATGAAAATATCTGGCTTGCTTTCTATAAGAGAAAGAGAAAGTGAGAGAGAGAGAGACAGACAGACAAAAATTCTAAAAACTATATTTTTGGCTTCGATATCAATTGTAGATCACCCAAAAAAACGTTTGACGTCTGCTGTCAGATACGCACGAAATTTTGCAGCTCCGCTTTAAAAATCATGTAAAATTTCGGAATAAGTTTAATACCTAGTGCTATATATCAATCGATAGAGGACATTAAACTGAGTTTAACAGTTTAAAAATCAGGAAAATCGCACTATTCTACAAGGATTTATTGCTAATGAGGTGTTTGACAAAACAGCCATAAAATCGCGTGCGGATAAAGATTTCATCACCACAGCCTAGTTGCTTTATTTGTGATTATACGTATGACAATCTCCAGGTATGTGGAATATATTGAATTTTTGTTTTCATCCGAAAATTTCAAAGTTATAGACATTTTTACAAAAGACGAAATTACTAAATTTAAAAATACGCCCTACCAAGACAAAACAAAACAAACCAAGTAAAGGTGAGTTGAAGAGGAGACAAACAAGGTACTGCACACCATTTATTTTTTTTTGATCGGGGCATTCAGAGAACCAAGACATTTTCGGTCAGTTGCAAAAACTAATCATTTTCAATAACTTATGAAAAATACATCGACAATCACTAAATTTTAATAGTGATAAATATTCAAGAATTTATGAAAAATCTATCATTCAGTTTTAAATAGATAGAAAATTTAGAAAATCTAGTGCTAACCACAACTGCAAAATATCCGTGCAAAACAATAATATTTCAAATTGAAAAATCTAAGAGTTCCCGTTCATGAAGAGCGTGTACAAGTCTAGTTGAAGAAAATTACAGTGAAAAAGACGTGCACACACAAAACAATAAACAACATTGTATTAATATACTGTGTATAGCAGCAAATATTTAATAACTATGCTAAATGTTGTTCAACCTTATTCCCAATTGTATCTTTTTATCTTCTTATTAGTATGCATAATTTATTCTAAAATATAATTTATTTCTAAGTTATCTAATTTAGAAGCTGTGTAATTGTATAATAGCTTAGTAATATACATTAATCATATCTATATACACACACTCAAATAAATATTTGCGCAAAATCTAATAATTTTCTACTCTAATACGCACGTCACTGTTATATATTCTAATCTGTCAGTTGAATTTGAACTAGAATTAAACTAATAAGGAGGTAGACATTGACTTTAAAAATAAAATATTTTTAGATCTTTGATTTTAGATTTCACTGCAATATGGATACTCACGTTCCTACTGCTACAAACACACCTCTACTACCGGCCTCAGCCACTGAAATTAACAGTATAGAAACATACCAAGAAGTAATCGGGAAACTAATAAAGTGCATTGTGGTCTCGGTGAAAGAAGGCCGAACTGTAACTTCAATTAATAAGAGACGTATCGTTGCTGCCGCCGAGGAAATTCAGCTGGCAACGTCTATTCTTGCTGACACAACATCATTTTTCTCAGCGCTTCAACCTTCCTTACAACCCTCGCCTCCAGAGCCTTCCGTTGAACATAGTCTAAAAAATGAAATAATCACAGCCATACGCCAAGAGATATCCACATTCAAAGAAGAAGTCAATGCTTCGCGAATATCCACTTACGCACAAATTACTAAAAATTTTGAACGATCATTTGCTGCATCGAATAAACCAGGTGGTGTGACTTCCTCGCAAACATCACCTCTGCCTTCAGTGACTAAACATGCAATAATTGTATCTGCGCTTAACGAAGTTAAATCTAAGCAGGATCTCATTGAATCTTTCAAAAGTAGCATCAGTTTCAGATATTGTAATTTTGCACCCGCACGTGTTCAAACGATTTCCAACAACAAATTACGAGTTGAATTTGACACGGCCCAACAAAGGGATGATACACTTGAACGATTAAACTCAGCCACGTTGGTCAAGGCCGAGGCAGCTCGCTGCCTCAGACCTATGTTAATCCTAAAGGGCATTTCTAAGGACATTCAGAGTGGTGACATAATTTCTATCATACGCAATCAAAACGTGGAAATAAGAGACAAATCTGAATGTAATGAAGACATTTTATTAAAATTTAAACGCAACAATAGAAATCCCAATTTATACAATGTTGTGCTCCAAGTAGCTCCAAAATTATACCACCTTATGCTTAATATGGGTAGAATCTATATAGATCATCAGCGCGTCCACGTACAAGATTATTGCCCTTTCATTCAATGTTTTAAATGCTTACAATTTGGACACTTGAAGTCACACTGCCCATCTTCCACTTATTTTTGCTCTCATTGTACCGAGTCAAACCACCTAGTGGGAGAATGTCCTAACCGAGAAAAACCACCCAAATGTTTGAACTGTTTCACGCATAACATGAAATTCCACACCAAACTTGCAACAACTCACTCAGCTACCTCCAACTCCTGTACTAGGCTGCGAATCATGAAAAATAAAATCATAAGTCGTATTGACTATGGATCATCATAAATCACTGAAAATTATACAGTGCAATATCGACAGATCCAGATATAGTTTACAAGAGTTTCTTGTCAGTTTTATGACTGGTGAATATGCAATTGCTCTAATATCGGAACCATACGTAGGTGCCGGCATTGAAATGCGATCAATCCCAGGACTCAATATATACCAATTTCCTAATGGCAACAGGGTTAAAGCTTGCATAATAACAAAAAAATTATGCGGAAGAGTTTTGGGGTTGTCACAATTTTCGTCGCCGAACCTAAGTGTGATTCAAATGAAATACGGGAGCAGATACCTCTATCTTGCTTCCGCCTATATAGAACCAGACAGGGACATAAACAATACTTTAGATCATTTGAGCAGATTTTTACAGAGTAATCGAAACTCTCATATCATAGTCGGCGGTGATCTCAATGGCTGGCATCCCATTTGGGGTAGCAACACTGCTAATGCACGGGGCTATGATATCATGGACATTTTGCATGGCAATGATATGTTCATTTGCAATACAGGGAATACCCCAACCTTTGAAACCATCACATACGGACAAATCCGTTCGTCTATAATAGACATCACTATGGCCTCCGACTCTATTTATAACCAAGTGAGAGATTGGCAAGTTAACTTCAGTATTTGTTCTTCCTCCCAACATAATGCCATAGAATTTACCTTACACATTAATAGCACCGAACGACAGACAAACAACACATCAACCTATTTATACAAAACTGGCAATAAAGCCAATTGGCCGATTTTCAAAGAAACTTTAAATACAATTATGACCAATTCTAACATATTAAATATGGATCCGTCAACCATGCAGCCACATGAACTGGAATCATATATTGATGAAGTTCTTTATGCCATCCACTCTGCTTGCCGGGAATCCATGCACACAAGAGGCTCTGGGCGAAAATGTAAGCCTCCTTGGTGGACCGAAAATTTGGAAGCCCATAAAAGGGAAGTCATTCAATTACATCACCGATTACATCAAGCTAAACGACTAGGACTTCCTTTAGAAAACCTCATTGCTGAACAACAAAACCAAAAGATGAAATACGCCAAAGAACTCCGTGATGAATCCACCAAACATTTCCGACAGTTTTGCGAGCTACAAACTAAGGAAAATGTATGGTCACTTACAAATAGGCTACTCAAAGAAACTGTTTCTCGTCAACCTCCTGCTACCGTGAAAATCGGCAACAGGTATACAACTAGCACGAGAGAGACTGGTCAAGCTCTTTTAGAGCATTTTTATCCTGATGACAATTCTGACACTGAATCCAGACATCATCTACTCAGGTCAAAATTTTCAGAGCGCCCTAATACTCCAGATGACCCACCTTTCTCAGAAGAGGAAGTGCTAGAACACTTAAAAACAATGAACCCGAATAAGGCTCCTGGGATCGACCATTTAACTTCAGATATCTGCTTCCAATTTGCCATGTCATATCCCAAACTTCTCACAAACATATTGAACAGATGCCTTACTTTGCAGCACTTTCCTCGTCAGTGGAAGATTGCTTATGTCAAAATTATTCCTAAACCAGGTAAAAGTGACTACAGCGCTTTAGGCTCTTTTAGACCAATTGGACTAATTCCAGTTTTTGGTAAACTACTAGAAAAATTATTTATTAAAAGAGTTACCTACTGTTCTGCTAAAAATAAAAGATGCAATATCAGACAATTTGCTTTTCGAGAGCAAACAAATACAACCGAAGCAATAAGCACAGCGCTAAATTTCATTCGAAAATCCAAACTTGATAAAAAATTAGTAGCAGCTATTTCACTTGACATCAAAGCAGCATTTGACAACGCTTGGTGGCCCGCTCTTTTCGAACGCCTACGATATATTGAATGCCCCAACAACATCTTTGGCTTAATCTCGAGCTACGTTCAAAATCGAACAGTAGTATTAGACCATGGAGGAGAGCGGATCACAAAGACGATGTCTAAAGGATGTATACAGGGATCCACTTGTGGGCCAGTTTTATGGAACATAATATTGGATGAATTGCTGGATTTAAAATTTCCTAAGGGATGCCACATCCAGGCTTACGCGGATGACGTCTTACTGATTGTTTCTGCCAAAAACATTGATGAACTGCAAAATATTGCTAACTTCTCTCTTGCCAAAATAGTTGAATGGGGCAACAGCGTGAAACTCAGTTTTGGACCTAATAAAACCCAAATGATTGCTTTTACTAAAAAAGCTAAAACAGCCAGAATAAAAAAGATATAATACCACAAATTAGGTGAATTAATATTTGCTAGAAAAATAATAAAGAGGAAACTTACTTGTACAGGATATTAACAGAATGTTTTGGTAGAATTGTCTGTTTGTTAGGTTTATTCATTCCACATACGAGCTTTGCGAGGATTTTGTTATGTGCAATTCCAGCAGAACACCTGTAACCTGCATTATAAATAAGTTGCTTGGTTAGTACTTAGTGCTCTTTTAATACAAAAAATATTTAATGTGATTCTCCTGTGTTTTTTATATAAATAAGATGCTTTATTAATAATTGAAATGGATATTATTAATTACAAAACAATGTTAATTTTTCCACACACGTATGGTTTAAAATAGTGAACCAAGAATCCTATGCTTCAGAGAACTCATAAAGCTATCAGCACTAATATCGCCACAAAAAAATTTATTTAAAAAAATAAAAATTTTAATGAGATAATCCAGGGCTATTTGCAGTCGACCGACATAATCGCGAATGTGGCATGCTACAACTGCTATAGGCTAGTTGACTAAATTTGAAAAACTGTTTAAATTTTATCTTATTAGGTGTATTAACAAAAAAAGTATTAGTTTTTCTTAAACAACGTTCATTTATAATAAAATTTCCGCATTTTAAAATTGAAATTAAAATTTACTGTGAAAACACCGTGCCATGCCGTGGTGATTATATATTCTTTGAAAAGGGCAACATCTAGATGACGTTTTCCTACGGTAGCATACTGTTTGAGTTCGTTTAACTGATTCGTTCTGGCCCATATTTTCCAAAACTTTTAGTAGTGGCGGCGTACAAATATTTCGTGACGTGTTTCTCGTAAATTTTTCCATTTCACAGAATATTCAGAAAAAAAGCCTACAGACTTGATTTACGTGGAAAATCATTAAGGTTTTGTTCAGGGTAGAACTTTTTAAAATGCAATTTGAGGGAGATATAACCGATTTAAAAAATGACACGGCTCCCGCGTCATACGCCATATGTTAAAAACAATCATGACATGGCTGCCGTGTCATCTGCACATAATCGGTTAATAGCTATGTTGGCTCAGACAGATCCAGACACACACGCACTGATGAAACATATCACACCACTTTTTTCATTGAGGGTTAATGAATACTCATGTGATGTAATGTCTTACCCGTTTCTTCATACACTGCTGCTCTAATTTCGCTCACAATAAGTGCACCTACTAATAATTGCTTTGCATGCTCAAAGTCAAAGTCTATGCAATCTCCCCCATAGCAATGGACATCAGATATAAAGTCTTGTATGCCGTCATACCCAAGAGCAAATGTATTGGGCATCATATTGTGTGTTATTGTATTAATGTTTAAATATTTTAGTCTTTGTTGCACCTGAAAACATTCTACCATTGAAATGAAAATATATAAGAAAAAAAGGAAACAAGTAACTGGTAACAACAACAGAGAACTAGGTGAAAGAATTCTGGGATCCAATTCATGCAACAAAGTGTCAATTGAGTCAAAGAATTTAGCGCTCTTACACATTGACTTAAGCATTGTTACGAGTTTATAGTTTGGTATTGTGTAATAAAATACCACTTATATTATAACTGTGTTTATTTACCACACAAATGTAAGATACACCACAATACAACACATATATATTATGCACTGACTAACACTAATAATACCATCACTATATTCACACTAAGACTAAATAACTAAACCAAAACATTATCTGTATTCAGACTAAATCACTCTATAATTTCTATCGCACTATATCGTCCAAATTATCATTTCAATCGCTTTACGAAAACTCAACTCGCTTTTTGCCGACACGTACTTATATATCTATATCTTAGATAAACATCAAGTAAAGATTCAAAAATGTTCTCGAAAGTTCTAAAAGAGTCGCGATTTAACAATAATTTGTAAACAACTTAAACGTTAACAAGTCATGGTACACGCCAATTTCAACCTTATGCCCTATTCCCTATGTTCATTATGGCATTGCTGTTTATGTAACATGTACGTTCTTTTATTTCCAGATTATTTCCGTATTCTCACTCTCCACTTTTTCAAGAATATTCGCAACCATATTATTTCGCGTCGTAGCATGACGCGACATTGTATCGTGGTAATGTGTGTAAGATAATTAAGAGCTTCGACTCAATTGACGTTTTGTTAGGTTAATTGGGGGCCTGTACCCTGTCGTCCGGTTCGGTAACAATCTTCACTAATCCCTGCCGCAATCGCGGCAGTGCTTGTCACTATTGTTCCGGTTTGTAGGGTAGGGTAGTTGGTAAACTAATATATGAGGCATTTCAACCTGACCCCATGGGTAACAACAGACCATTAACATTTTGGGTGCCTATAGGCAATGGTTAACTGTCTCTATCTATCAGGAGAACTATCTGCTAGTTGCTATCCTGTTGTGAAAAATGTATAAGCAAGTGTAGCTGTTATGGAAATACATTAATGGTGTATTGCTATCCATGTGGCAGGATGGCAATGCCACACTCATAAGTCTACCGGCTATGTTACCTCCCAAACTGGAACACGGCAACAACAAGCATAGTGTTGCCACATTCCAGTTGTGTTGCAGCGGGACTGAGCAAGGTGGTGATACCATATACCCGTTCATGAAAGCATAGGGCAGTCATTGTGAACCTCTTAGTTCTCTTGTGAAACCTTATAGTTAAGATGGTACTGACGCTTATGACCAATCAGATTTTACAACCTGCCTGGTAGAATGGCAGTTGGTCTAGTTTTAAAAAATGGCCTGGACCATTACGGGGACAATCATCATTTAACATTATTATTATGATGACACCTGTATAGTATGAATATATCTCTAGTATAATTATGAAAGTAATATAAATTCAGAACTCATTGGGTGAAATGCTAAATGCTAGTAAATAAACTTACTGGTTCTGTAATATCTAAGTACGCTTCATCTATAGAAGCCCTTTCTAAAAGAGGTGTAAATTTTTGCAACACCCTTGCCACTTCTTTGCCAGCCTCCCTGTATCTGAAATATGTTTAATATATCAGTTACTTTACTATTTATTTACATTCAGATTGTATTGTTTAGTTATTGTTTTTGTGTCAATTCTATTATTTGTTTTTACAACAGTGTTATAAAATTGTTGATTAATTTCATATTTTAAATACAAATTAAAAAATTGTAGAACAGAACTTAGTAGACAAACATAATTTTCTATCATCTGCTTTTATTACACCACATTTAGCCACACTACAGGTCATTCGCACATACTACTAATAATTTTAGCTAAAACACTAAAAAACTAAAATATAAAAGATGTATAAAATTCTCATCCCTCCAATGTATTTTCAATCAAAATGTATTTTCAATTTCTTCTTAGACCTCAACCAGCACTGCCATCTTCGAAAATAAAAAAGTCTGATTCTGCACTGTAATCTGTGTTAGACCAGTCATTTCAAGTATATTTTGCATTGCTTTGCTCATTCGCTTACAAAAAGCCTAGCAACAGCTGTATATAACCCAAAACACCAAACCCGTCTAAGTTAAGCCAAACAGATGGCAACCCAAGCCCCAACATACTCATCATTTTAACTCGGTTTAGAAAATACATAAATAAATCTTACTTAGTTATGTCTGCTTTTCCCCTATGGCAAGGAACAGATGGCAACTGTATGTCGGGACACTTTGCTTTGGCTTCATCACCTCTCATATGTCTTGTAACACCCCTTGCTCTTGCTACATAGTTTACAGCTATAATTCTGGAAATATGAATAGACAGCTTAAAACTCACATCAGAATCATTATAGAACTAACACTATGTGGTAGTCTGGGCCCTTTTGAAGAATAGCCTTTAGTCTTTCTACCAGGCAATGTGTACAAAACAAATTACGATATACAAATATATCACTGTAATTGTGTCTACCAGGTGGTGAAATTCTGCAATGACTTATCCAGATCTGGTACCACTGCCTTGCCTGTTTCTAGCTGTAAATTGTCAGTGCCTGTCACAGTTGTTTCAGTTCGGAATGTAAAGTATACTTATGCATGTGGCATTACATCCACACCATACTATATTTACTTTAGTAATTACATTACATCATTATTTTTAAGACATAAAACCACTAGAGAATCGTAAGTATAAAAAGTGCTCTTTTTATCAATTTTATAAAAGTTCAACACAAATAATCATTTTAGTTTACACTGAATGTATGGATAATTATAAGTTAAAACTAAAACCCTCACCTGTAAGGGAATTGACAGTATATTATTAATGTATGTTAACTAAAAACTGGGACAAAATATATAAACTTAATATTTGAAGGACTTTTACACATACGATAGCATATTCTTATTAAAAATGTTTTCCTGAATTATAAGCTACTAAAGTAAGACGTGTCTTGCGTCTTATTTATGGGTTTATTCTAGTCTTTAGTGGCACGTTGATTTTCATTGATTCCTATTTTCAACTACTAATAAAGACTCACCCGCCACCTTTCCATGGATTATATTGTACAACAGCTATTGGTTTCCCTTCTAGCTCAGGATTTAACTTTTCTTCTACTTGGCAATAAAAGCAATCCATATCAATTAACACAATTATTCTTTTTTCTTGATCCATATTACGTATATCAGTTTATGGCTTGTAATGAATTCTAAACCCTTAACATTTCCTATTCACTATATGTAGTTAAAATTTTGGTTAAAATAATTTAAACGTAAAAGTCTATGACTTATAATAAAAACAACATATTTTTAATCACAGAACAATATAGCGATGTGCCGAGTAAGGTTTGACTCGAGCCAGACTCGATTCCTGCTTTGGAACTCGCCAACTCGAATACCAATTTATTTTGATAAGAGTACGCTGGACTCTATTCCGGTACTCGAGTCAGGAAGAATCGATTCGTACTCGCTAACTCGATTCTATTTATGCGAGTCCAGCTGACTCGAGTCTCGTATTCGAGTTTGGTTAACTCGCTCGTACTCGCAAACTGTTTACTTAAGCAATGAAGTGAAGTGGCGTGGGCCTAATAATACAAACAAGTTTGAATCTGCATTTTTCGTGCCTTTGGAACGAGTTTTCTCTAAGACTGGTCTTTTATGCAACATCGCCCAAATAGACTGAAGTCCAAGAAGAGTCCATTCAAAATGATTGATTTATTATTGTTGTATCATTATGTTTAACTTAACCTACACACCGTTTGAAGTTGACTCCAGTTCATTTTTCCCTTTTGTTCTAAAATCGGACTCTAGTTCTATACTAAAATTTTCAGACTTGAATTCTGGACTCGAATTACTAAACTCGAGTCCAGCCGGACTCGAGTCAATATTCGAATACCAAAAATACAATTCGAGTACTGGTCTCGAATCAGAGCATCGAGTCATGATTCGAATACCGTATAAACTGACTCGATCCACCAAAAGAGCGACTCGGCCATCACTAGAACAATATACTCCGAACGGAGTTTTTTATTTTGATATATCCAGTGTTGCCAAGGGCCAACCACTGCAGAATTTTCCCCTCAAATTCATTTTAAAATACCCCTAAAACCCCAAAGTATTTTTTAGTATACCTAGCATAGACTAGTATATAATATTATGCTACCTATATCCTAGTATAGTTTGTTTAGGTTTACAAATACCTGAGACAAATACTATTTATCGGTATATTAAATAAGTAACAGATGAAATAAAACAATTATGCAATGCTATAATTGGGAGTGTTCTGATGAACTTCTATTTTCCGCCTTCATGTTATCATGTTATCCGTGTTGGTGTAGGTAGTTTGGCCATCTATCACTGTTTGTTTTCCACATACTGGTCTGAACAGTAAAACTGTGAAACAATCTCCCTCAGACGGTTTTTCCAAGGAGTTTTGACATGCACATTTTTAAAGGAAGGATTAACAGTTTCTTTGGAGATCAGTATCGCATTAGCAACTAGCTCGTTTTGTTGCTGCTGATGTGTAAATAGTTTTGAAATGAGACCACAGTTGATGTGTGATGACTTTATCAGGCTTTTACTTTATTTGCCTTTGTTCCTCTTGGCATTACTGGCAATGTCTGTATAAAAGCTGTATGTTTTGTAAATAAAAACATAACTATGACTTAGATATGTGAAAAATATAACTTAGATATGTTTGTTTAGTAGTTGTTTTGAATCGACGCGGTCAGAAGAAATTTAAAATAATCATACTTTTTGATATAAATTAATATGTATAGTGCGCGCCAGATAAGTCTGTGCGCGGCAGAAATCGGAACTAAATGTTGTCCGCCATATTATTGGTGTAGATTGTGTAGTGTTCTCCGTGTTGATAATTCGTATTTCCCTTAAACACCTATTTGCATCATGTTGAATATCATTAAACTAATATATTTTCCATTTACCACTACAAGACCATATCTATATATAAATAAATAATAAACTATGTAACTTGTTTCAATGTTATTACTGCTAGAAATTGTTTCAGAATAAATTTTTACTGTTATTATTTTGTCATAGTAGGTAGTTGGATGGCAAATAATTACTTGACCCACATTAGATAGGAAGTGGTCAAAATATAACTGTTTTTGTCATGGTACCAATTTATTATACAAACATTCCCTTCATACTGGGTCACAGTATTAAATTTATTTCTTTGAGAAAGTCCATAAAACTCAAGTAGTCAGCAAAATACAAAAGGGAGGTATCATTTAGCTTCGTTACTCTTTCAGTTAACTTTACAATATGTAATCGAAAATATTTCATTAGCCCTTATAGTGGAAATTTATGCTTTTGTTAATATGGCAACATTTTGCACGCCATCAGTGGCGTGCAGACTTATGTGGTGCTCACAAGGAAGATACATTCTACCCGTAATGTTCACATGCGCTTCAAAATCGTTCCGAAGAGTACCACGACTTGGGTGGAGTGTGTCTCTTTCTACTAAATAAAGCGCCAATCGCCATATATAAGTGCGGCCATGCGTGGTTTGCAAATAACTACTAAGTAATTCTACTAATTTGAGAGACAGTTTTTGCATTGCATAAGTAATTACGTAATAATTAAAATAAGCACATTTTAGAACTCACTGTGTTAATTACAATACATTTTATGCTAATTTATTTATCGACGTGTATGAATAAAACGGATTTAACGATTACCGAATATATAAAAATGTACCATCAGATAGTTTTATTTACACTGGCAATTGCAATAAAGGGACAACATCTGTTCTTGTCGTTGTCTTACTCAGAATGTTTTTCCCCTCTGTTAAGTAAGAAACAAATGTCAACTTTAAGAGTAACGAAATAAAGTACATTTTTATTTTTCAAATATTGCTTAGTAGTAATTCCAATTATCATATATAAGTTCCTTGGGTGCGCACTATACAGGTACAGGGATTGAGCAAGATAAATATAAAATTATATATATATATATATATATATATATATATATATATATATATATATATATATATATATATATATATATATATATATATATATATATATATATATATATATATATATATATATATATATATATATATATATATATGTATATATATATATATATAAATATATATATATATGTATATATATATATATAAATATATATATATATATATATATGTTTATATATATATATATATATATATATATATATATATATATATATATATATATATATATATAAATGACTATGATGCCATCTGGTGGGAAAAATCAGAATTAATGTGATGTAAACAGTTAGTTGAATATTTTATATTATTTAATTTTTTAAATAAATAAAAGTATTATCAATTGTTACCTTTTTTTTAAACTAAAATTAATTTTCGTCATGTCCTCATCAAAAATTACTTGTTGTATTTGTGAGTGTTCACATATGTCATATAAAAATAATACGAAGATTAAGTTTTACCGTTTCCCGGAAACGCTGCGTCGATAATCTTCAAACCCAAAAAATGGATAAATGCAGTGAAAAATTACGTGTAAGTTAAATATTTTTATTGATACTTTGATTAATAGTAATTTTTCGTGCCTATTAACAAAAATAAATAAAGGCGGAAAAATATTAGTCAAGTCTGTTTTTTCTTTTCGTCCCAAAGGGACAGGCTTAGACCAGAGGTCATGCGGCCTTGACAGTCGTTACCTTATTTCGTGAGTAATAGAGATAATTATTAATTTCTTCCGCGGATAAGTGCTTTTAGATTTATTTATTTTTAATTATAAATATTTAAAACAAAATAGAAGCAGATTTATAAAATAGAAACACTGAACTAATTTATAGGTAAAATATTGTTTGTTATATGGAACTTTGCTTTAATAAATCTGGCCAACACAAGGAGTGAGAGTAATTGGATGATAAGAATTTTTATGAAGTCTAGGTTTGCCAGATTTTAAAATTGGCACCAGTCAGTTTACCAGGAATTAGGAATCTTATTATTTATCCAAAGTTTGTTCAATAAATTTAAAAATATCAACATGCAATTTTCATTTAAGTTTTTAATAATTTTGTAAGTAATACCATCTAACCCAAAAGCAGTGTCCTTTTTAGAGGAAACAGAGAAAATAGTTCTTGGAGAGTAAAAGGTCTTAGTAAATAAGAATTATTTGAATTTTCCAAACCAAGATATGAATTTTTATAATTTAACCGACTTTATTGAACTTCTTAAGAAATTCCAGATTCAAACGTCCTCTATTATACGCCCTCTGTTACGAAAGGTTCTTTAAAAGCAAATTTCATATGGATATACTTATTGACAATAAATTGACGTGCAAAGAGGAAGTACATAATGAATTCTAGAACAATTGGAATGGTCATCAACTCATCATTGTGTTTATACCATGAAGTATTAGATATAGGTGGAGCTGGCATTCGTATTAATCACTTGAAACAAATACCTATGTTATATCTCACTTTCTGAGTTCTCTCCATCTCTTATTATACACCTGTGTTAGAAATAGAGACCTCAGAAGATGATAGCAGTATTTAAAGTTGTGTTTCAAGTAGGTATTAGAAGTGCTGCCTCCAGATATAATACAGCTTCATGCTTTATACTGATGGAAGTAAAGACACTAAGGGCGTTTCATTTGCAACCATTGACAGTTCTATAAACAAAGGTATAGGTTACAGATTAAATAAAATTTCCAATGTTTTCGCGGCAGGAGCTATTGCCATTTTAGCTACTTAAACGTGGCAAAAATAAAGACCAGGGACTTAAAAAAATGGCTCATTTATAGTGATAGCATGAATACGTTGTCAAATTAAAAAAAAACCAACAAACTCCTCGCTAGTGTTAATTATGTAGTTTACCAAATTAAATTTGGCATAATCTTTACAATATTGACAACAATATCGTTAGATTTATGTGGGTTCCATCTCACAAAGGTGTTCTTGGAAATGAAAAAGCAGATAACCTCGCCAAAATTGTTAACACTTTATTCCTAAAAACTAAAACTTTCGATAATATCTTACTACCATATTCTGATATTAATACTATATTTTGTTGTTGGATGAGCTAATCGAAATTTATGGTAGTCCCGATTTGGTTCTGCGATCGACCACTGATTTCCTTGTTAATGATTGTATATGTGTCTTTGTATAAATTTATTATTAATACGGTAGAGGAATTGTAAATATATCTGTTTCTATTTTGTTTTAAAAATTTATATAGAAGAAAATCTAAAAACATTTATCCATGGAAGAAATTAATAATTATTATCTCTGTTACTCACGAAATACGACAGGTAATGACTGATAAGGCAGCATGACCTCTGGTCTTAGCCTGTCACTTTGGGACGAAAGAAAAAAACAAATTTAATATTGCAAGCAAGGAAGTTATATTCTACCCGGAATGCTTACACGTACTTCAAAATCGTTCCGAAGAGTACCACGACATGAGTGGAGTGTGTCTCTTTCTACTCAATAAAGCGCCAATCGCCATATATAAGTGTGGCCATGCGTAGTTTGCAAATTACTACTAAGTAATTCTACTAATTTGAGAAACAATTTTTACATTGCATAAGTAATTACGTAATAATTAAAATAAGCACATCTTAGAACTCACTATGTTAATTACAATACATTTAATGCTGATTTATTTATTGACGTTTATGAATAAAAAGGATTTAACGATTACCGAATATATAAAAATCTACCGTTTAGATAGTTTTATTTACACTGGCAATTGCAAGAAAGGGACAACATCCACTCTTGTCGTTGTCTTGCTCAGAACGTTTTTCCCCTCTGTTCAGTAATAAACAAATATCAACTTTAATTGTTAGGAAATAAAGTATATTTTATTTTTCAAATATTGCTTCGTAGTAATTCCAGTTATCGTATATAAGTTCCTTGATTGCAAGTAACAAAGAATCAGATGTTTTTTTCTCAAAAAAGTAGAAATTACAACAAACTAGTAGATGTACTTCGATATTTTTAAATATTTCTGCTATTTGTTTTCTATTTTTTAATGTTAAATTCCACAAAGTCTTAAAATATATTCTTCAAAAAGCTTAAACGTTCCAAGATTTTGCTATTTTCAATATCATACAATTAATTTAATTTTTTTTAAATTTAATTAAAGTTATTTTAACACTTACGATAATTGTGATATTATAAGTATATGAAATACTGGTTTGCGCGACAGCTGAACAGGTAATAGTAGATTGTTTATTTCTATTCACTTACTTCTTCTTCAGTTTCAATTACATTTAAGACATGACCTGATTCAATTAACTTTTTTGCCTTTGGTATGATTCTGACCCATATTCCGGTCATTTTTTATAGGTAAAAAACCAAATATTATTATTTTTTGCATGTTTTTCCAATATTGATGTTATTATATTACAATGTTTACATCACAAAAGTTCCTTTGTCTGACACCAGAGCGCACTACTTACGGCAACAGTGCCCCTATAGTTCGTGCACGATCCCTATAGGGTACTCTGATAATCATTTGTCATTGTCAAATGCTCCGTTAGGAGTCACAGTTAGGTGTATATTGTTCTGTGGTCAAATGTCAATGTCAAAACTCTAAAGGCACAACAATCTGGATGTTATTTTGTTTATAATTATCTAAATTCTTTAATATTTGTAGCATATATTTATAGAATATTTTAATTATTAAGTAGTAAATAGTGTCATATCCGCAGTGTATTTCCCTAATAGGAAATACAAATAACCTAGAAATGGCTTCCCGATTCAGTGGTGCATTGCAATTGACTGATCTTGACGATTTTATTAATCCTTCGCAAGTAAGTATTTAATATATGATAGTATAATTACAACATAATATTTTTTTCTTTTATAGAAAGTTAAAAAAAAAATGAAATTTACGCTAGTAGGAATGTAGTTCCTTTTTGTGGAATAATATGCATTATTAAATCATAATCAAGCACAATGAAGAAAAGTAATTAGATATAGCTAAGTGATGCGTGTAATATTACAGAAATTATATCACTTAGATATAATGCAATATCAGTTATCACACTCCAAATGCAACTATTACAGAATACTTCATTCATTAGTTAGGTCAGTTTTGTTTTTGTGGTATTACATATTGTATCACCAAGAGATTAGGGCAATGAGTGACTCACAGAGTAATGTAACCTTTTTATAATGTGCTGATGGGAGTATAGAGTAGAACGTTGAAACATTTTGAATTTAATGCACATGGTAATGAGAATGCAGTTCGATTTTTCTGTACAAGATAATGTACATTGCAGGATGTTTGCTTAGGATGATGTGATGAGTAATGTTTCAGATAATATTGTTTTTTCAAATGATGTGTGATGTTGCATTATACTTTAACACTAGCTTTTGTCCAGGGCTTGCTTGCTTTGCTTGCTAGCTTTTTAGGGAAGTGGCAGATTAGAAAAAGACAAAAAGTAGCTTATGTTACTCTCCATTCCTACAACTATCTCCACTTAAAAAAAACACATCTAACTGTCGCTCCGTTTTGCCATAAAAGGTGGACAAACAAACACACTTTTGTATTTATAATATTAGTATGGATATTTAAGAATGTTTAATGGAAATAAAACTGAAATGTCTACATGTATGTACCTATGGTTTACTGTCTCTTTTTATTTTTTCCAATTTTAAAACGACTTACTAATTCATATTTTTCTCATACCTTCTATCATGGAAGTACTTGTCACTTGCTTTTTTTCATATGTAGCTCCTATCCTCCGTGATAAGAAGGAACTTCATTCCAATAAATCTCATAAAATCTGAAGTCCACCTTGGGGAGTTTCCTAGATAAAATCTAGATCTTTTGTAAGATTTAAAAATTATTTTTGCTACATGAAATCTATTTTTATTAAGCTCCTTGCATTGGATTTAGAAATTTGGCATTTCAATAGAGGAAATATGTGGGTAGTGGGGGCCTTTGAAGGCTCATCTGATTTGCTTTGCTAGAGATGTGAAATTTAAACAGCTTTCACTAGAACATACATTAAATTACATTTAGGCACATAATTTTGACCAAAAAACTAATTAATTAAATATCTATCTTAACTTGTATAAATAGGTAATAGTTTTATGTTGAATTTGGATCCCACATCAAGATATAGTATTCCCACACACTCTACCTAACTCATTAAATAAATAGGTTTAATCACATAAAATAACCACATATTCCCAATAGAAGGAATGGAAGCCTAATAGGGAGGGAGCCTAGGGAGAACTATCTTTAGTGTTTCCACTAGACATCAAATATAGTAATGTTATTTGTTGCTTGCTATGTAATGCTTATAGATCAGAATCAGCAGTAGTTATTTGCTGGGATTGAGTGAGATTATCTTAGTATGGATACATAACTGAATCTCACTAATTATGGTATGGTAATAATTTTTTTTTCGAAGTCTTATATCTTTGTTCCACAACACTACACTAGACTTTACCATAGTTTTTTTTATTTGTTGGTTGATTGACATAGTTTTGATCAGTGATCGTAGCAAAATAAAGATAAATGTTTTTAAAAACATTAACAAATTCTTACAAAAATCTTCAATAAGGCATTACTTAGTTATTTATAAATTGATTACCTCTTTTAAAGAATATCACACTAGTTTTGTTTTGCCTTGTTAACCTATCCCACTAGATAGTGGGCTTCAATAGTGTATCTATATTAAGTTAACTACAAACAATCCTGGCATATTACACTACTTATTCCGATATATGGTAATGCTACATGCATTAGTTTACTGACTACTCTAACCTCCCTACCTGGTATGTCCCTCCCTACTGCTGGTATTAAGCAATGCCATCATTTCGGAAGGAATAGATAAAACAGAAATACCAAAGTGGGTGAGATGCTACAGCATTCTTCCAACAGAGCCACACAAATTATCTGTTATTAATATCCTACGCTACCTTAAAATCTTATCCTTACCAACCAAGGTTATCTGCTGTGTTCTCTAATCACTTATTTGGAGATTGTACTAAACATGTATCTTTTAATTGTAAGTTGTGCACAATAATAAGATTTCATTCATTCAAAGGAGAACACATGAAAAATATTATATGAACTTCTTAACAATCCACGAATTTTTACCCAGGAATGCATAAAACCTGTAAAAATGGAAAAAATAAAAAGTAAAACTGGGTCTAGAATCAAGATAGGTGAAGAGGGATACATTGACATGCCTGATGTGCGGGAGCAGAAACTGCAAAAAGTCGAAATAACCTTAGCAGATTGTCTTGCGTGTAGCGGGTGTATAACTTCAGCTGAAAGTGTGCTTGTTACCCAACAGAGTCAGGAGGAACTACTCAGGTATTTCGAAGTATTTAACTGTAGTTATATTTTACATTTCCAGTAGACATTATTTAAAGAAACATTTGAAATTGTTATAATGTTATAGTTTAACAATATAATAAATAATTCATATTATTAATAATATGAATTATTTACTTTATGTTTTGCTTTTTCTTTTGCCAAGTGTGTACTTTTGCACATCTTCTTTCTTTTTGGATGTACTTAGACTGTAGTTGCTGTAGTTAGTATTCATGGAAAATATGATTGCTACTCTTAAATCATTTTCAAAAACAAATTACAATGATTTCGCATGTGAAATTTCACTGGCAATTGTTTTGGCCAACTGGCCAAAATTGAAGCCAATTAAGTCTACATATTAGAGACTTTTGTAAAATCATTGGTATAATACGCTGGATGAATGGAAAGTGTTTGCTCATATTTAATTAACTAGTGCATATCTAATATACATATATTTATTTATTTATTAATAAAATCTACAGCGATTAAATTACATGGATAGCTAGCTATACATGAATATTAGTATTTTACAGCCAATTACGGATTTACATTTTATAAACCAAACTGAATGCACGTTAGTAATAATAAAAATAATACTAAAATGTACTTACATTATTAAATTATACAAATCTCATGTCACCGTATCTATGGTCAGACTCCTCCGAAAAGACTAACGATTTTTATGTTCTTTTAAATTAAATTTTATACCACTCTAATCATCTAAATTAGAGTGTCCAGGATTATTTTTTATATTCTTTAGAGTTTTTTTTGATTACTTATAAAAAGATACTCAAATTTTCACTTTCTACTCCCATACTTCCAAAATATGAACTACAAATTGCGATGGAACAACATTTGCTGAGTCAGCTAGTTTAAATGATGATAAAATTATAAATATCACTAGACAAATTACACAAACTGATTGAACCTCAAAGTAAGTAAATTATTTGTGTTATGGGTGTTAGTCAACAATACTAATGCATAGAAATATATATATGAATAAATGCTGTTACATACATATAATATCACATACACATAATAAACACCAAACCCAGAAATATAAACATCTATGCTCATCACACAAAAGTGTGTCTCTGTTGCGAATCAATAGTTGCATGCATATCTCCTAAAAATAGGCAAAGATGTAAAGAAACTACTTTTTTAAAATTAAATACTTATTTTACGTGTTTGTTGTTGTGGTGTTCTGGTTTTGAAGGTAAGGTAATTGGTGAAGTTATGCAAGTGGCATTACAACCTCACCGTATGGATAATACATCTTTGGTGTCTATAGGCGATGGATATCTTTTTCCATTAGAAGAACTTTCTATTTGTTTGCTATTTTATGAATTAAAAAAGTTTTATGGATTAAATGAATATAAATATAAAATTTACCTTAAATTTCTACACCACACAATGCTCTACAGTGTGACTAAATGCAGTGTAGTCTGCTTTAAAAGATAGATAAACCTTAGGCCAGGTAAAAAGAACACTGAGCGGGAAGTCCAATCACAACTCTGCGCCCAAAGCAAATGCTGACTAATAGCACATGCACAAATTTGAGACAAAGGGACCTCCCCCTGCAATCCTTTTTACCACCAGTTGCATCTAGTATTTGCACACTGTACAGGTCAGCATTCTTTTTACTTGATGGGAGCTATAATTTGTACAATTACTTTAAACTAGCTGTTGCCAGCGACTTCGTCCGCGCGGAGTTCGTTTACTCCGTACTGCTACTCCTCCGTAGGTGATAGCGTGATAATATGTAGCCTATATGTTGACCCGACCTATTAGTAATATTCATACAAAATTTGAAGTAAATCCATGCAGTACTTTTTGAGTTTACCCCGGACATACATACAGACAAACAGACAAAAATTCTAAAAACTATATTATTGGCTTCCATATTGATTGTAGATCACGCCCCAAGTATTCTTTTAAAAAAATTCAATGTACAGTTTTCACTTTTCTACGATTTTATTATATGTATAGATTAGGTAGGGCCGGCTAGATTGTATTTATTTGTTATATAAAAATTTTTTTCAGAGTGTTCGTTGAAAGAAAATATACAGATGTTCATGGCGTAACAAATAATGTGAGTCTCATTGTTGTATCGCTATCTCCACAGCCGATACTATCTCTTGCTGCAAGATATAAGTTGAGTGTTGAAGAAGCTACCAGAAAATTGGCAGGTAAACAATAATAAAAAGATTATAGATTATGTAATTTCAATACCTTTATTACCTACTAGATTTTACTTGTGACTTTGTTCGCGTGATCTAAACGCATTGCTTTGTTTTGCTCAATTGGATAAAATAGTAGCCGATGACACTCTTGAATAGAGTAGCTTTTGAATGGTAAAAGAATTCTTAAAATACACCTTTCAAGACAATTTAGTAGTTTGTCAGCGTAGCTTCAAGGACAATTTTTTAAACTTGTCATCTCATTCGGCATGATGAAACAGTATAACTTGCTTTATTTCTATCTTTTCACGATATATCTACAAATGTATGACATTTTTGACAGTGATAGGAGCGTTTGCTCATATGCGCGCGATACGTTTCCCTCCCAATGACGTGTCTATTAATATTCATGTGGTCTGTGATTGGTACTGTAGTTTTTGAGTTTATTTGTTACAAACATACAAAAATACATTTTTTTCTCTTTATAATATTAGTTACCTATAAAACAGTAAAATTTTATAATTTCTTTCTTATTTTAAAAATTTCTTAAACAGGTTTGCTGTGTGAAGATTTTAATGTTACAATTTTATTTCAACAGGTTACTTTAAAAAGTTGGGTGCGGATTTAGTGCTGGATATGACAGTAGCAGAAGATTTGTGTCTTCTGGAGGCAAGGCAGGAGTTCCTGCAGCGGTACCGTGATCACCAGAATGATCCTTCTGGCAAACACGTGCCAATGTTGTCCAGCTCTTGTCCAGGTAAGAATATGCATTGTAAAAAATATTCCAAATTTTATTTGAGTTTAAATTTAAACATGATTCAATAGATTTATAATAATAATTTATTTTTATTTTATTATTCTTATTTTTTATAATAAGTTATTATTATGAATTACCAGGGGCTCCTAAACTAGAAATAGCCTATGTCTTGAGAATTAACGCAAACATATTGTTGAGAATATTCTAGAAAAAGTGAACAGTGAGAATACTGTAAATATCTAGAAATGAAAGAGAGCTGCTTCTATCGATAAATAATAGCTGTCGTTGAATAGAAAGCTATGCCATAATGGAACTTCTCCCGTAAGAAATACCGTTAAAATTTGCGTGTACAATACTTGTTTACGTCTAAATTGTTTACGAGTCATTTGCAGAACTTTGTCAGATGGCCATCTGACATCCTGTGGGACTTGATGCTGTTGACTAATTTTATCCAATGCCCAAGTATATGTGCACTGTACCTCTGTCTAAACTAGGAGTCGCCTTCTGGTAAAAATCGACCTTAGGCTAAACATTATCTGATTCTAATAATCGATGTTCTTTCCACAGGATGGGTGTGCTATGCCGAAAAAACCCACGGGTCATTCATTCTTCCTTATATATCCAGCACAAAGTCTCCCCAGCAGATCATGGGGACGCTAGTCAAGAGATACCTCTCAAACCGGCGAGAATTGAATCCTGCTGAAATATACCACGTCACCTTCATGCCTTGTTACGATAAGAAGCTGGAGGCGTCCCGGGAAGACTTCTACAGTGACATTTACAATTGCCGGGATGTGGATTGTGTTATTACTGCAAGTGAGTTGTTTGATATTTTTATAGGCTGCCTCATTTTAAAACTTCATTTTTACACGACTATGCCAGATATTATATTTTCGAGTGTGTGTATGTAATATTTTTAACACATTCTATAGCTTAAACGGCCTGATGGATTTAACTTTGAAAGGGATCATTAAATTCGTCTTAATTTTGAAAGTGAGATAGGCTATATAATTTTTACCTACCTGCGCTAGAAAGAGGCTTATGTATTTTCGGATCGGGTCGCAGTTGGGCTTTTGTTTCCATCACTTTTCCAAAAAGCGGTTATCAATTGGGCTGTATTTTTTTAAATTATGCAGTATTGTCTCAGTTCGTAGTAGCGTATTAAAATCGCGTGATTTATCGATCGTTTGCTATTATTTAAAAGGGCTAGAATCAATTGACCAAACACTTGTAAGGTACTGTGGCGTATAGCTAATGGCAAATGATTCTCTTCAATTATTTTCGTTAAATATAAGTGATTCCAAAAAAGTATCTTCACGCCCATATCCCCGAAGGGGTAGGCAGAGGTACAACAAGTGCACCCACGATTAGCCGAAGATACTTGGTCCCACAAATGTGATAGGTGACAAACCTATCGCCAACCGGGCACTTTCCAGTCCCGGGCAACTTTGTGTTACTCATAAAACTGAAAAACCACTTTTTTTTATGTGCCCGACCCGGGAATCGAACACGGGACCTCATGTGGTCAACGCCAACGCTGAACTACTAGACCACAGAGGTGATTTAATTTCAACACAGCGCTCAGTACGTCTAAAAAATATATCCAGGCAAAAAAGTTTTTGATTTTTACGAATAAAATAATTTTAATAATAAATTTAAGGTTTTACGCCGTCCCACAGATATGGCGCGAGGTCATTCACCTTACCACACTTATGTTAAAAGTGGATTAGTTTATGCAGAAAGGAATAAAGCATTAGGACTATTAGGAAACAAAATTATTTTATTCGTAAAATTCAAAGTTTTACTTCCTTGAATCACATTTTTTCGGCTAGATATCTTTGGTTAGACGTACTGAAGGTTGTGTTGAAATATGATCACCTATTTTGGAAAGATCTTATATGCAATTTATATCTGTTGTCCTCAGTCGAACTAGAACAAATGCTTAACAATAACAAGGAAGATCTAGGCGAGGTCCTGGCTCGTGAGTTAGATTGGCCGTGGGGGGACCAGACAGATGTCCCCATGGTGCGGAGTCACATCGGTTCAGGCTCGGGGGGTTATGCTGACCACATCTTCATGTATGCAGCTGAACAGCTCTTCGGGCAGGAAGAGCCACAACTTGTGTACAAGAACTTAAGGTTTGAAGTCAGAATTTTCTTTATCTAAGTGAAACTTATATTAGAACTGTGTGAATTTGATTTTATGTAACAAAAAATGTAACGAAAAGGAAACAACTATAAATGTATTTATAGGGTTTAAGCTGTTTCCTGCTTCAATCAATAAAAAAAATCAATCGCTATCTCTTTCTCTGTGCGAATTCGCGTGTGTGCATAATTTATATGTATGTGTATTAACCATCTCCGTATTAAATCGGAAATGTAATTCGAGTTCAAAAAATTAAATGTAAACAATAGTGTAACCAATTTAAAATAAAAACCGTGTTTTTGTGGTTTGTCAAAAAGTATTGAAATATCGTAAATATACATGTATACCTTATATTCATAAAACTAAATTTTGTACATTGATATACCTAAAATACGAACAATAATAAAACTCAACTGTTTGAAAAATAATTTTACATTTTTTTATGATACAGACTATAAGGAAGAAGCTCTAAACATTAGGCTCTTCTTTTAAAATCGAATCTCAATTATATTTCGACAGACGTCTATATAGGACGTGTCACATCAGCTATCTGCCAGTGAAAGTCCCGTCATTATCGGTCCAGCCGTTCCAGAGATAAGCCGGAACAAACAGACAGACAGATAGACAAAAATTGTAAAAAAAATGTTATTTTGGTATATGTACCGTGTATATTATCCTTATGCATTTAGTACAAAGCGGTTATTTTAATATTACAAACAAACATTTCAATTTTATTTATTTGTGTGTATAGATTAGTATCAATCACGGATTAAATAAATACGCCGTTCAGTACAGTTTCTTAGTTTGTCAGTGTAGCTTGCTTTTATACACAAACATAGAGTTTTACCAATGAAATAAAACCATTTCAAGGGTAATTTTTAAATCTTGTCATCTCATTCGGTGCTATAAAACAGTACATGGTTTATTTCTGTTTTTTTGCAATATAATTTATCTATAAATGTGTGACATTTTTGACAGTGATAGGAGCGTTTGCTCATATGCGCGGCGACACGTTTCCTTATGTGGTATGAATAGTATAAATGGATTATAAAATAAATATATTTTTTCTGGAAAATTCTTGATTACTTATTGTATTCAAAATCAGTTACGTTAATAAGAATAGATTTATTTGTTAATGCATTGTTGTAATTGTAGCAACTAACAATAGGTGTATTGCAAAACAGATAGGCGTTGACTGTGACCTTTGCTAGTGCTGTCGTAATTAATTATAGCCATTGCTCTGAAATATGCGTTCTTTATGCAACACCAATCAAAATTGGTAATCGCTAAACTTGTTCTATCTTTTTAACTTCCCGCTACGTATGTAGATAAGGAAGTTACTGATTTTGCCCCGATTTTCGAAAATCGAATTTTCACCAAATCTCCACGTTTTGAGGTCCTAGGAATCTTCTCCGACTATTTTCACGATGAAGTCAGTATGTATGTATGTATGTGTGTGTGTATGTATGTGTGTATGTAAACATCTCATAACTTGAACGGCTGGACTGATCGAAACGCGGTTGATGGCATTCGATTAGATTCTACTCAACTTCCTGAAAATTTGAACCAAATTGGCCCAGGAGATTTTGAGATGTTTTGAAAAAACCCCAAAAAAATTTTGGCGAAACAGTATTTTTTTAATATAACTTCCAGATGTATGTATCGATTGAGTGCAAAAAACTAAGCAGCTCTATTCCTCATTAAAATACATCTAATGCATAAATTGCATTATAAACGGTTTATCCGTTTGGGAGTAATCGTTGATAAAAAATTTTGAAAAAAATGTTTTTTCGACATAACTTCGAAATTTTTCAACCAATATTTTTTTGGTATTCTACGATATTTAAGTACTAAAAAAATGTGTAAACGGTTGACCCTGCCGGCCATCCCTGAAACTTCCCGCTAAATTAAGGTATTTTTAAGCTCAAAAGAGTAAAAACTATATTTTTCTTGTAAAACTATATATTGAAGAAAGTCTTGCTAATCCGTGGTCCGAAGACACTGTACATTAAATAATGTTCATGTATTAGTACAAAAAACCTTTTCGCATTCCTTTTATTATTTTTATGTCAGCTAAAAACAACCTGCAACCTTTCTGTCTACCTCTAGACGTTATTATTGTAGTATTTAATTTTCTTTAATAAATTAGATGATACTTATACATACCTATATTTTTATTTATTTATTGAGTACTGCCAACAAGACAAATACATGCAAAACGACAAATTACAATTATTATGGTCTAAGTGTTGCCTCAGTTGTAGGCAATAACAGCATTCTCTTAATTATAACAACACTATTTTTACTGCATATATTTTAAACAGGCATTACATTGACAGAAGGTCTAGACTTTATAACATACTGTATTTAGATTAGAAAACTAAAACAATAATACAAAAACAATAGTGATGCTGAAAATTAGAGCTAAAAATTAAAAAAAAAATTTGTTAGGATGTAAGCCTAAAAAATTGAAAAAAGAAGAAAACAAAATTTTAGAATAAGTAATTATAAGATGTTAAACTTATAGGACACAAAAAACGAAAACAAAAAAAAATGTTATGAGCATTCAAGTAATTCTATCAACTAAATATTTACATTTCTACAGGAAACAGAAAACACCAACCTTTTAAAAGTTATTTACATTATTGCAAAATGTGTCTATATTAAGGTTGGTAATGAATTTATTATGAGTAGTAGACATTTTATTTAGTGGGGAAAATTGGCCAAGGTAAGTCTTGAATTGGTTGATGTGAAAAAGATGCAATTTATCAGAACGTGGGATACGTGAACGTACCCGTAAATTAATACCAGCTAATAGATCCGGTACATCTATGTATCCATTTAATAGCTTATAGAAAAATAAAACAATCATGAAATTGGCGACGATCTTCTAGTGAGACCATTTTATAGTGGAGGGGACGGTCTGAATAGTTAGGCAACTTTTTGGTGAGAAAATCAGAGTAAGAAAGATGGCGAAGAAATTTCTTTTGAATTCTTTCAAGGCGTTCCACATGTACTTTGTAGTGCGGAAAGCATTGTAAATAATTATTTTTGATTGCCGGTTCTTGAAACCATTGCAAGAGCGAGTGATAAAACCAAGCATTTGCAGACTTTTATGGCAAATTGTATCAATATGAATATCGAATGTAAGCTTTGAGTCCAGTGTTATTCCAAGATCCCGTAGGTCGTTAACGTTTTGTAAATTTTGTCTATTTATATTGTAGGTTCTTATCAAAGTCGTTTTCTTTCTAGTAAAACGTAGTGCAAAACATTTTTTGACGTTTAACGACATACCATTACGATCGCACCAACCTGACAATCTGTCAATATCAGCTTGAAGAAGACTAACATCGCCAATGTCGTCTACACGTCTATATATTTTTAGATCATCGGCAAATAGCAGACATTTAGAGTAAAGGATTATTAGCGGCAAGTCATTAATAAATATGTTGAAGAGAATCGAACCTAAGTGACTCCCCTGAGGTACACCAGACTGAGCTTTAAAATTATCTGACGTGTAACCGTTTACTACTACTACTGATTCTCTATCGCATAAATATGTTTTGAACCAGTTCAAAAGATTACCCCCAATACCGAAACGGGATAATTTTGTTAGGAGTAATTCGTGAGGTGCCCTATCGAAAGCCTTACTGAAGTCAGTGTATATTACATCCACCGAACTTCGGGAATCAACCTCCTTAGTCAAATATACCACTAAAGTTACAAGATTAGTTGAAGTAGAGCGGCCTTTCATGTTTCATGTTGATGCTGAGTTAAAACTTGTTTTAGGTGATACTCTACAAAGATTTAAGCAAACACACATAAAATCGATATTGGTCTATAGTTTTCTATCTGGCCTGGATCACCGCTCTCGTATAGCGGTACGATTAAAGTTTTATTCCAAAGTTTTGGAAATTGACCCAAGGACAGCGACTTGTTATATAAAATTGATAGAGGGTAAGCGAGGGACTCAGCACACTTCACAACAAAGAAGGATGGAATGCCGTCTGTTCCAGGACCCTTAGTGGAATCAAGTCTCTTGATAACCTTACAGACTTCAGTGCTTAAGAATGAAAGTGTACTTAGAAAGTTGCTTGCATTTGTTAAAGTGGAAGACAGATCAGCAGACGGCATTTTATCCTTGATGTAGGTGGAAGAAAATTGTTTAGCAACAAGTTGCAGACTCCTGGACCTTGTAATATTTCATAAATATTAAAAAAATAAGATTTTTAGTAGGTACCTACTAAAAATACACGTGGTATAGGGGGTGGGGGGAGGGTAGTCTAAACATCACTACGTATCACCAAACGGGAGGGAGGTTAAAAAATGCCAAAAAAATCACGTGATTAATGGACGGCCCCTAAGGTGTTGGTACCATGAACCCGGGCGAGACGTTGCGGGACTCTACCACCTAGTAGTCACAATGATATTGAAATATATTTTGCTATCAAAAAGGAGTATTTAATGTCCTTTCTGACATACCCACTCTCCCTTCCATCTATACATCTATACAAATAAAATTGGAGTGTCTGTTTGTAATATTAAAATAACAGCTTTTTACTAAAGTCATATGGATGTATATTGTATACACGGTACATATACCAAAATAACATTTCTTTAAATTTTTGTCTGTCTATCTGTGTGTCTGTCTGTTTATTCCGGCTAATCTCTGGAACGACTGAACCGATTTTGACGGGAATTTCATAGATATGGCAGATAGCTGATGTGGTATGGAGTAACTTAGGTTACTCTTTTTTAGAAATTTTTCCATGCGGATGAAGTCGCGGGCTCAGCTAGCATTATAATAAGATTGACAATGGTATAGACTATTAGACTATAGTATTATGCTTTAAAAGTATTCTCCATCGCTCCACTCATTCTCTTCCCCGCACGTTCTTAAATCAGTGGTGTACCTTCCATCTCTTCTGGAAGCAAATCTAAGATATACAAAGTCAGCCAAAGTGCTGACTTATTTTAGGTAGTATACAAATGTATACTACTTATAACATCCTAGTGGTTCAGAGTAAAGAGTAACAAGTATTATAATATTAAAGCGTTAAAGTGAAACTTTTATTACATCGTCTCCAATTTTTTGGTTTGTATGTCGCATGTCGCGTGACGGTCGGCCGCGGAGTAGGGATAAAGTGAAAGGCGCGCAAATATCTATAATGTGAAATTTACCGTGGTTTCATAAAACGACACAATCCGTTTTTTTTGAGTAAAGACTAGACACCTAATAACAGATCAATTGTTCTGTCAACACATCAGATTAATAGATCTTATAAGTAATCCCAATCGAAACGCAAGAATTAGTACCGATCAATCCAGTGAGCTGTAAACATACGCGACAACATACCGATTTTAATTTAGCCAATCGGAACACTGTGTTTCTTTTTCCCGCCCCTCAGATTTTTGACAGAATTGATGTTATAAACATGTATGTAGGACAAAAAAATGTGGGTCGTCAATATGTTATAAGGATTTCTAAAAAATCTAAGATGAAAGTTTTCATTACAGAAATCCGGATTTCCGGGAAGCGACCTTGGAAAAGGACGGGAAAGTAGTGCTGAGATTTGCAATAGCCAACGGCTTCCGAAACATACAGAACCTGGTGCAGAAGTTGAAGCGTGGCACATCTCCTTATCACTATGTCGAGGTTATGGCATGCCCTTCTGGTATGTATAATGTATATATTATATATAAAAACAACCATGTGTGAGTCGGACTTGCGCACGAAGCAATAAAAATACGAAAAACACGTTTTTTGTGTGAGGACCCTCCTTAATATTTTCATTTTTTTATTTTTAGTATTTGTTGTTATAGCAGCAACGGAACTACATAATTTATGAAAATTTTAGCTGTCTAGCTATCTAGCTAGATATATAGGTTTATGAGATACAGCCTGGTGACAGACAGACAACGGAGCCTTAATAATAGGGTTCCGTTTTACCTTTCAGGTACGGAATCCTAATAAACACTGACGGTTTTTTTTCGGAATGTCTGAATTACTGCTGGTCTTAAGGGCCTTCAGAGCTTCACCGGTCGCGGGGGCGAGCAGAGTGCTCAGCCAGAATTTAAGGGCGTACAGCCCGCCCTCCGCCCTTAGGGTGTCTCCTGTGAGACCACTCCTCGGCTTAGGGTGAGGCTTGGTTTGCGAGAAGAGAAAGGATCAGTGGTATTGTTTTGTCTGTCGGCTGATCCTTGCCCTTGCTAAGCAGCTTCATTATACACTGACACTTGCACTAATTAAAGTGTAACTGGGGCTTAACGGGTCGCAGTGTAATGCACTGCAAATTAGCAGTTAGATTTTTTGTCTAATGCTATAACTTTATTTAGACAAGGGCTTTTTCGACGGACGTAAAAACGGAAGACGTTCGCAATTCGACGTTTATATTTTTACTTTATTTTACAGCACGCGTAACTTTTCACAGAAAACTTTTTCTTTTTAGGGTTCCGTATCTAAAAGGTGAAACGGAACCCTATTACTAAGCCTCCGCTGTGTGTCTGTCCGTCTGTCTGTCTGTCACCAGGCTGTATCTCATAAACCGTAATAGAAGCTGAAATGTTCACAAATTATGTATTTTCGTTGCCGCTATAACAACAAATACTAAAAATAAGAAAAATGAAAATATTAAGGGAGGTCCCCATACGGTGAACGTGGTTTTTTGTTTTTTTTTTTGTTATGGTGGTACAGAACCCGGAGGTCCCCATACGGTGAACGTGGTTTTTTGTTTTTTTTTTTGTTATGGTGGTACAGAACCCGGAGGTCCCCATACGGTGAACGTGGTTATTTGTTTTTTTTTTTTGCTATGGTGGTACAGAACCCTTTGTGCGCGAGTCCGACTCGCACTTGGCCGTTTTTTTATTGAATTGGTATATCCCGAGGGTGGTCCATTTTTTAAAAATTATACACTTAAGGGTACGTAAACAAGGGATGACTGATTGTTCTTTCACCGATTTTAATGTATGACTATGCATAACTTTTCGTGGCTTTATTTTGTTTGTTAAAAATATATTATTATGAATTAGAAATAGATGTAATGTAAGATGTTTCTAGACAGATATTATAAAATAATACTTTGTCCGACTCGGGATTTGAACACGGTACATTTCCATTGGAACACATAAATCACTTAACCATCGAGGTAGTTTAAATTGGAATTCAATACCGCACTGAAAATACGCACCTATTGAATGGTAGGCGGGGCACATTGCTTCCGGCTGGGGGCGCGATTAAAACAATATAATTACCTGTAAATATATTTGAATTTTAAATTAAATACCTAGTAATGTTTGATTGATTTTTATGTAATCTGATGGTCTCTGTAAGACTAGGGAAAAATCTAAAAAGACGTAAGAAAATAGGGAGTGTTTTAAGAGCATAGGAAATCTGTCGGTGTCAAAATGATTTTTTTTTATGTCATAAGATAGCAAACAAGCAGATGGGTCTCCTGATGGAAAGAGTCAACCATCGCCTATAGACACCAAAGATGTTAATGGTGCGTTGCTATCTTGTGGCGAGGTATAATGCCACATGCATAAGTTTACCGGCTACCTTACCCTCCAAACCGGAACACGACAGCAACAAGCACTGACGCTATTGCGGCAGGAATAGGTAAGGCGGTGGTACCAGACCCGGGCGAGACAATGCAGAACTCTACCACCTAGTAGCCACGATGGTAGTGACTCGATAGCCAATCGGTCGCCTTTTACGACCTGCCTGGCAGAACGGCAGTTGGCCTATTCTACAAAGGAGGCCGGGACCAACACGGTGAAAATTGACCAAATTGATTTTATGTTATTGATGTAATTCTGATATTGAAATGAAAGTGTTTCGTGTTGGTTGTTTGTTTGTGTTGGATGTTTCGGGTCTCCCTGTATGGGTCACGGGCGTATTTTGAAGAAGTATCATCCGCCCTAGGCTCTAACTCACGTAATCAAACAGCAATCAAGTCGAAGCGTTAAAGACTTTTACACATTTCCTTATATATTACGCCGCGTCGTAGCACGTCTCGACGTTCTATCGTGTTTATGTGTGTGAGAGCCCTAAGCGCATTGACTCAATTACGTAAATTGGGGGGCTGGTTCCCTTGCGGGGTAGGCAGATAAAACCGAACGTCTATAGACTTTCCAGTTCACCACGGTTCACCGGTTTGTCGGTTAACGAGATAGTGGTGTTTCTCATCGACGCATTTACCGACATCTTAACGATTATCGACTATTTCTAGCGATAGCCGGGACCGACAGCTTAAGGTGCTCATCCGAGGCACGGCAGTGGTAATAATACACCACTCCGCCGGACTCCGAGCTGCTACTGAGGATTACATTTTCGAGAAAACCTCGAAAAACTCTCAATAACGCTGCCTGACCCGAGGATTGAACCCGGGACCTCATGGTCTGAGCCGAATAGGCTACCCCTAGACCACGAGGCAGTAAAAAAGGATTTGGAAGAACTTTTGAAAAACCTGCCTAGAAAGGCAGTTCGTAAATGCGAACAATGCGCAAAATTTTCCCCGTGTTGGTCCCGGGCTTCTTTGAAGAATAGGCAAACTGCCGTTCTGCCAGGCAGGTCGTAAAAGGCGACCGATTGGCTATACGAGTCACTACCATCGTGGCTAGTACATCAGTGCTTGTCACTATCGTGTTCCGGTTTTAAGTACGTCAGTGCTTGTCACTATCGTGTTCCGTGACCAGTACGTCAGTGCTTGTCACTATCGTGTTCCGTGGCTAGTACGTCAGTGCTTGTCACTATCGTGTTCCGGTTAAAAACTTATGCACGTTGCATTAGATCTCGCTACAATATAGCAACGCAGCATTAACATCTTTGGTGTCTATAGGCGATGATTGACTCTTTCCATCAGGAGACCCATCTGCTTGTTTGCTATCTATCTTATGATAAAAAAATGTATTGTCATACCATCATGATTACTGGGTAGTGGATTTCTGCAAAGTTTTGCCCGAGTTTGATATCGACGCCTTACTGCCATACAAGCATCGTTGTGTCCTGTTGAGAGTTTCACTCCTAACTTATTATCTTATTATTAAACTCTTATTCCCTTATTATTATAAGAATTAAATAGCAAACAAGCAGATCGGTTTTCTGTTGGCAGTCCACATGCAAATTATTAGTGCCAGTACTTACATTGGTGGTTTAGTAATAGATCGGGGTAGCCAGTGTTTCTCACCGCCTCAGCTTGATAAATTACGTTAGTTATCAAACGGTAGAGCGCTCATTAAGTTTTAAAATTAAACATTAAATAAAGATTTCTGTAAAGTGGCGCCTAAGGGTCAAGTCAAACTAATGCAGAGTCGAAACAAAGCTAAGCGTCATGTTATTCAACTTAAAAAGTATATTCAGCCATGTTTCCTTTAGGTAATGTACAAATTTGTATTATGAAAACATAGACACGCGTTGTCGCGTATCGACAAGTGGATTCACGTGATGACTCTTTGACAAGTCCATCGAATTGCATAAAATAATTTTTTTATGTTACCTAATGAAAATAGGGCTGAATTACTTTAAAGTTTAAAAACGTAACCCATCGCTTCGCTTCGACACTGTGCCAGTTTAACTTGACCTTATAGAAGTCTTTATTTTAAGGGAATGTTTAATTTTAAATCTTAATGAGCGCTCTACCGTTTGATAAATAACGTATTTTATCAAGGTGACGCGGTGGGGAATACCGGCTACTCCGATCTATGAATCCGCCATCAATGTAAGTGCTGGCACTGATAATTTGCATGGGGACTAGTATAGTACTACGCGTCAAAGAAGCTTCTCTGAAATCATTGATTATTATTATTGCTTATTTGATCTTACGAAGTCTTTTATTGTTAGAACTGAATTAATAGGAAATTACAGCGTGCGTGGCATTTTGTGATTAGACTTCTTTTGAAACATTACTTGAAACAATGTGAGTTGACCCTAATTCTACAAATTATATTCATAGGTTGTTTAAATGGCGGTGCTCAAGTTCGCCCACTTCAAGGTGAGACGAGCCGTGAACTGGTGACACAACTACAGAGTCTGTACTCGTCGTTGCCTGTGGCTGTCCCCGCCCACAACAAACTGGCGAGGAACATCTACAGCGACTGGCTCGACGGCCGCGACTCCGACAAGGCGAAAGCCATGCTGCACACAGCCTACCACGCGTTGGAAAAGAGTGATATAGCGCTTAATATAAAATGGTGATCTTATATTCGGCAGCAAAGACTTTTTGAAATAAAAATTTTTTGTGGCTTCGTTAGAACATTTTTATTAGGGGAAAATGGTGTGGATTCGCGTCAGCGTCATCAACATGCTAATGTTTATGGTATATTTTAGCTATACATACAGTGCGCGCGCGTAGTGTATTATAACCTAGTAGATGTCACTATAATAAATCTATATAATAAATAGTGTAAATACAATTTTAAATTTTCACTTGTGTTGGCAGCTCTTATGGTTGCCTCCGATTTTTTTTATTTATTTCACAACTAATAGCAAATTACAGACCCAATGAAAATAACTTTTATTTAATTGTATTTCTATCAATAATTCTGTTGGAGATTAGCGCCTATTCTGTCGCATCGACTAAGTCTTCGCGGTACGTGAGAATGAGACAGAACGAGCACTGATTTACGCACACAGTTAAAATTGTTTCGATTTTACTGGCTGCATTATATGTTTAATTGTTTGTCTGTATTTAAAGTATAGCTGTCTAATTAAAATTAATTAGACAGCTATACTTTAAATACAGACAGACTGTCACAATTTTTGAAATTCGTTTAATTTGATTTTTTATATAATAAGATAGCAAACAAGCATGTTGCTTTCCTAATAGAAATAAATAACGCCTATAGATACCAAAGATGATAATGGTGTTTTGCTATGCGCGTGGCGGGTTGGTGATGCGTAAGTTTACTGTCAACCTTACCCTCTTCATCTATTTTTAAAATAATGTTAAGTGTTCTCCAACGTCTCCAATATAACATATCTGCTTCACTATTCCTTGCCACAATAGCGTCAGTACGTGTTTGTTTGGAGAATAATGAAGTGTATAGGTATTATGTTGAGGGTAGCAACTAATAAAATTCAGTTCATATGACACCGTGTTTTCTTATACAACAGATAATGCAGCCAGTAAACGGTCTACGGATGGTAAGGCGCCATTTTCATTTTCGACGTATATACGTTTGCGATAGTTATCTTTCTATCGGAAGAGTTCTACTTGTTCTATTTGTTTGCTATCTTGTGCTATAAAAATATAACGTTATGGATATATCGTCTCCTTTTGTTGCTTCTTAACTTGTTTGACAAGTTATGGGCATAGTTAGTATATTTATTTTTGTTTTTTAATGTTGTTTTACATCAGTAAGACATAGGTGTGTGATAATGTCAAAAGACGGTGATGATGATTCAAAAATGGAGATATTATAAGTAGATATAATAAGTCTGTTAGGTGTGTCGCATTTTTAAACTAAATGGTTTTTTTTAATTTCAATAAATGAAGTCATAATGCGTTCATTATACATTAGCAATAGGTAATTGATAGAACACCCATACGTATATACTATTATAAATATTTTTAAACTAATTCGCGCAGTTTCAGAGTAACAACACGTTTTCAATACTTATAAGAAATTTAAATACATTTTTTCCTCAACTATTTCAACGACATATATAATATAAAAAATGATGTGGTGTCGCGGGACACCAGGTAGGAACGAACTTCCTTCGGCTAAACGGCACTACTCGCTTGTGTACGCGACTGTCGCGCCTGCGCACGTCTCATTTAACGCTTTTATTCCACGCATTTTTCTTACGGTTTTACTATCACATTTTTTTCAGTTCGGTCGCGCAGCAAAATCCCTATCCCCTCCAAGCCTGCCGTAAGGAACTTCGTTCCAATATTTATTTGTAATTATTTGATTTCAATCGAAAAATATACAAATGTTAAAAATGCGACATATCAACTTCATTATAAGTACATAAAATGTTTGTAATTTAATGGCAGTAAAACTGCACCAACCGATGATCTAAATCTTCTAGCGTATCCTCCAGGAAAAAATAATATTATCCGTCACTGTTGCGCGACATCGCGTAGAGTTCGTTGAACGTTCGCTTATACATGGTGTTAATTGTTTAATAATCTCGAATAATATTTACCTATTATTATTTATCCACAAACATTTACCTAGCGCCTCGCCTCGGTATCGAACGGGTCTTGGCTACTTTATTACGAACATATTTTCTACTTACACAATATTTTAAAAAAAATTTTACCTTTGTAAGTAGCTTGCTCAGACGATGAACTTTTGTCCGCAGAGAATAAAAAACCCTGAATCGTAAAGCCTAAATGTACGCCGAGAACTCGCCACCGGCTCAACGCACACGTCACATGTTTTGCGATCATTTGTTGTCCGTAAATTTAGTGAAGCGCGCGTTATGCAGGCAAATATTCTGATAACGTTGTGTTTTAATTTAAATCGAGTTTAAGAAAAAGCATTACATTGGTCCAGAAGAAAACAATCTTTAAAGAAAATCCCTCTCGAGCGCTCAACGCAGACTAAAGTAACAAACTTTGTGCCTTGCTGCTCCTTATCACGTTAGTTCTATTTCTTCGTGGACTCCCCCGTACTTTTATTTAGTCCGGTCTCTCGACATCCTCGGTTATTCAGGGGACATTTTGTACGGGGTACTTTTAGTGTTCTGTGTGTGTTATTCGATATAATTTAGTAAGGATCTTTATTAGTGTACAGAAAAGTACACCGTGGATAGTTCCTCGTCTGCATAGGCCTTTAAAAATATCCAAATAGCAATATAAGTCGTGTTAAGTTTATATGAACAAGGGTAAAAGAAATATTCAAACATGACCATAAATATTTTTATACTAATTCAGAAGCTAAAGACTACCGCGACCGCGTTCTGATAAAGTATAAAACAATACGATATTTTTGTAAACCGTTGTTATATTCTTAATAGTTAAAGTGCTGCGCGTCTTTCTCTTAAAGCACGGAGTGTACCAAAAGTACTATCTCATAGTAACATGACTGAGTGTCTCTAAAACAGCGTTTAAGAAAGATGGCGTTGCTATGCCAGTGGACCATTTTTTAAGAAACAAAAATAGTTTGAGACTGTCAACCAACCAACTTCAATTCCCTTAAAACAGCTCACTTCAGATTATTCCCTCCGCTATTGTGCTTCTTGTTTTTGAGCATGTTTTTGCACTCCTTATGGAAAATACCTATAAAGAAGGACGAATATTAAAGCCTGAGCCTTGACACATTATAGAGTACAACATAGCTGTTTTATTTTTATTTTTTGTCGTATAAACCAAAATAGACATGAGTCAGTCAATTTATTAAAAGGTTTTAGTTATATTTACGTATTTTATTTCTCTACCTATACTTATATTTACATGTAAAGTAGAGCTTTGTACCCGTTTTTACAACAAATATTCAAACGAAAGAATTTGTCATAGTTAAAGTTTACATGGTGACGAAGTGCAAAAATCTAATATTTTTTATAATTTACATTAGAAACTCATTAACATAATAAAAATTAACCTTGCAGATACTGCATTCATTTAAGACACCATACACACACATATGTATACTATTTTGTTTATATTAGGCTATGGTCGGATTTCGGTCGGAAAGGGCGATCGCTACTATTAGGTAGTTATGGTCAGTTTCTTTATTTTCATTTTCTTTACACACAAGCAATATTTTGAAAATAATTAGGCGATGTGTGTCAGAACCAACTCAATATTTCGAAATATTTATATATTAAAAATTTGCTATTTATTATTTGCAGGCGAATCATATATTCTATTGGCAAGTCGGTTGATGTAAGCGTTGTTTGTATATTTAAATTGTTAATGTAAATAATAATATAAAATTTTATTGACTTTATTTAAAGTTGAAAATGCACTGTAAAAATAATGAAGAAATAAAATTTGTTAAATATACTAAATACATTAATTTGTAAGTTTTATTTAAAAAAATACAACCACTCCTTGAAGACTTGATATGATTTACTCCTTGGAACCACAATAGGCAATGCCCTACCCTAGAAAATCCTTGCCTATCATTGAAAAATGATCAGTTTTCAGGACTGCCATATTGTATAATGGATTTTTAATTATTTGACCCACTAAGTTACAGAATTTCTGACTTTACAAATTGTAACTTTTGTGACATCTATCATAATTTTGAGGTGTCATGAGAAATTCTGGACCATTCCTAAGCAATTGGACGTCCGTATGTAATTGTATGATACGATTTTCTTCTCAATTTTTGTCGTGAATGCAGCTGCATTCGTTTTAGGCGATTACTTACTTGTTTTTATCATAACACTTGGTAAGTTATTTGCTGCGTAGAAGCAATGACGCGGATGGTATAGTATGCTGTTGGCTTTCTTATATTTTGGTACTATTTATTACTAGCTGCAGCGTGCAGCCCGCTGCATTATAAAAGTTTTTAGTGAATCCCGCGGGATCACCTAACTTTTCCGGGATAAAAAATAGCCTATGTGTTATTCTGGCTCGTCAGCTATCTACATACCAAATTTCATCGTAATCGGTTGAGTAGTATTTGCGTTAAAGAGTAACAAACATTCATTCATACATACTCACAAACTTTCGCATTTATAATATTAGTAGGATATCGTATAAGGAAAGTCGCTTTCTTTTGACGAGTCTTACTAACTTTTTATCTAATTTTTTCGAAAGCTTTCATCTTTTCAAATGAGCATGATTAAAATTTGCCGAATTTATATATTTGTAAGTTTTTTTAATTTTGATGGATACATACCTATTTAGTTTTAATGAGCATACAAGATAATTTAATAGATAATCCGAAAAAAAACTTATTCGACTAAAAAACTGAAAAAGTGCAAAAAAAATAGAAAACAGAATAAAAAAATCAGAGATGCAGAGAGAGATCAGAGAAATATCACACATCGAGCCTGAAGAAAATAACACAGTGTTGGTACTACACAGATTATTTTTCTCTGTAACTCGTAAAAATGGAATGTTTTCTTAATTTTTCGGTACACCGTCCTTACACGCCATATAGTTATTTTTTGCTGAATTATTTAATAATTATTAATGAGACCAAGTGATCATAGTGTCTTGGTGCGTTATTTTATACCGACAAGTTACAGATGATTTTATAATGGGTTTATGTTTCGCAGCGCTTTGGAAAAAATTTGTTGATAGAAAGTTTTACGTTTTTTTTATAGTAGAGGAGGGAAACGAGCAGGTGGTGCACCTGATGGTAAGTGATCATCACCGCACATGAACATCTGTAATACCGGGGGTCTTGCAGCTGCGTTGCCGGCCTTTTAAGAATGAATAAGCCCGTTTCTTGAAGGTCGCCATGTCGTATCCGTTCGGAAACACCTCCCCCCCCCCCTCCCCCCGGTAATTGATTTCACAAAGGAGTAGTGTGAGGCAAAAAGTGCCGACAAAAGCGCATGGTTGTGGATTTCCAGACATCGAGGTGATGAGGATGGAACTTTAAATTTTGACGCGATGTCCGATGATGGAATTTAGCGGCAGGAATTAATCCGAACAACTCGGAACACTCCCCACGATAAATGTGGTAAAAGATCTCTGCGTAGGTAACGCCAAAGAATCAATCCGATTAGAAATAGTCTGGTAGTCGACGATTCGAATTGCTCTACGTTGAATGCGATCAAGAGGAAGAAGTTGGTACTGAGGAGTACCGGCCCAGAGGTGAGAACAGTACTCCATGTGAGGTCGAATTTGGGCTATGTACTAAAGTTGGAGGCGATGAGCTGGCATGAAGTACTGCTTTGCTCTGCTGAGTATCCCCGTGTTGGTTTCGGGCTCCTTTGAAGAATAGACCAACTGTTCTGCCAGGCAGGTCGTAAAAGGCGACCGATTGGCTATGCGAGTCACTACCATCGTGGCTACTGGGTGGTAGAGTTCTGAATTGTCTCGCCTGGGTCAGGTACCAACGCCTTACTTATTCCTGCCGCAATAGCGTCCGTGCTTGTCGTTGTCTTGTTCCGGTTTGGAGGGTAAGGTAGCCGGTAAACTTATGCATGTGGCATTAGACCTCGCCACAAGATAGCAACACACCATTAACACCTTTGGTGTCTATAGGCGATGGTTGACTCTTTCCATCAGGAGACCCATCTGCTTGTTTGCTATCTTATGATATAAAAAAAAGAGTACATCAAGCTTTTTGGAGGCTAGTTTAGCCTTTCCTTCCAAATGACTGCAGAACTGATCCTTGTTAGATATGTCGACTCCCAGAATTCCAATACTGGCTGAGGCTGTCGGGACGGTGTTCTCGAATCGAGGTGACACGACAAAGGCTGTCTCTTTTTGCGGTGAACGGGTATAGCTGCGTCTTTATCAACTACGTATTTATTATTTAATAACTATAAATTTGTCAATCCGTCAAAAATGCCAGTGTAAAGGTTAATTTGAATAAAACAATACTGTAAAAATTAGTCCCACGAATTATATGATTAAATGTTTTAAAATACTTTGTAAATTATTTGTTAGGTTGGAGCAGCGCCGACATCTCTTGAAAAACTACGTCGAATGCCATCAAAGTTTTTCAAATCGAACCACGCGTTATGAAGATATCTTTTATAATTTTACGAAAAATAGCGGGAAGTTGTAGAGGTAGCCTGCAGGGTTAACATTAGGGTGTCCGTTATTTACCAAGTTGATTTTTTTTTTGCGGACGCCCCCTGGATTTTTAGTTTTTGACCTAAAAAAAAATATCCTACATAAATAAGCTCTTAATTACCGAATTAAACCTTGCCCCAATCGAGTTACATTTCCCATTTAAATAACATGGGAATTTGCAATTTTTTCTTATTAATTTTATTCCTCTGAAAAAAATACCACTACGACTATTATCGATGCATATTCTGATAGGGAATTTAATGCTCTACAAAAAAGCTCTCTTATAATTTTTCGATAAAATCATTCCTTTAAGAGTTATTCGTGGTTTAAGTTGTGTTTATAGTTAATAGGGTGTCCGTTATTTACGAAATTGATTATTTTTGTTGCGACGCCCCTTAAATTTTTATTTCATCATCTGAAACAAAATATTAGACCATTCTAAATTTTCATAACAACCCTTGCCCCAAGGACAATACATTTTCCATTTAAATTACATGGGATTTAAAGTTGATCTTAACATAAATTCTTGAATTTTTGCACTTTTACGGAAATTATGAATGTTTTTATGCAATTTAGTCGTTTATTCCAAAGAACATATAAATTTAATGGTGTTAAAGTAAGAAATCAAAAACTTTTTAAGTCGAATAAAATTTAAACAATTTCACAATATTTGATTTATTTAATTAAACATTCTTTAGTTACATTTTGATACTTTTTTTTATACTCGCTTACAACCTGAATCACAAATTGTTTTTCATCTTCACTTCTAGCTAAAATATTAATGTAAACTGGAATTAGCCTATCATGCAATAAATTATTTGCCTTTCACATATTAAAAAAATATGTGTTTCAAAATAAATGACTAATTTGCATAAATAATCGTGATCATAATTTTGCCGTAAAAGTGCAAAAATTCAAGAATTTATGTTAAGATCAACTTTAAATCCCATGTAATTTAAATGGAAAATGTATTGTCCTTGGGGCAAGGGTTGTTATGAAAATTTAGAATGGTCTAATATTTTGTTTCAGATGATGAAATAAAAATTTAAGGGGCGTCGCAACAAAAATAATCAATTTCGTAAATAACGGACACCCTATTAACTATAAACACAACTTAAACCACGAATAACTCTTAAAGGAATGATTTTATCGAAAAATTATAAGAGAGCTTTTTTGTAGAGCATTAAATTCCCTATCAGAATATGCATCGATAATAGTCGTAGTGGTATTTTTTTCAGAGGAATAAAATTAATAAGAAAAAGTTGCAAATTCCCATGTTATTTAAATGGGAAATGTAACTCGATTGGGGCAAGGTTTAATTCGGTAATTAAGAGCTTATTTATGTAGGATATTTTTTTTTAGGTCAAAAACTAAAAATCCAGGGGGCGTCCGCAAAAAAAAAATCAACTTGGTAAATAACGGACACCCTAGTTAACATATTTCCGCATTTTTGAGGGCTGACGTGCAAATTGGTAAATCGATACATCACACCAAAGAGTATATATATCTAATACCTTAAAACGAGCAATTTATATATATATATATATATATATATATATATATATATATATATATATATATATATATATATATATATATATATATATATATATATATATATATATATATATATATATATATATATATATATATATATATATATATATATATATATATATATATATATATATATATATATATATATATATATATATATATATATATATATATATATATATATATATATAATTGGAACCTCGGAATCGGCTCCAACGATTTTCATGAAAGTCACAAATTAACGGTTTTTCGGGTTAAGGAATCGATTTATCAAGGTTCCAGGTCCAAGAAAAGCTCGGTTTCCAAGATATGGGTATGTGTAAATCCGAGCAAAGCTCAGTCAACCAGATATTTATAATTAACTGTGCCACGTATATTATAATCACTACCTATGTTGTACAACAGAATAGACACGTGTGCTAATGTGGGTACGCACGCTACTAAACACGTTTACTCAAGCTAATAAAAAATTGCACATATTCGTAGATTCGTATCCATTTTGCACCTTGTTATAAAAACAACTTCTATTACATAAAGAACATAAAAACAATGATATAGCGATTAAAAATTGTCCATTTACATTTTAATAATCATTTACTGACACGGCGAGTGAGGTTAAGGCCAACGAGCATTGATACGGTTAGGTAATATATCTACCATCAAACAATAGTTAAATGAAGATTCGTTAACCAACGTACATATCCATACTAATATTATCATTGCGAAGTAATTCTGTCTTTCTGTCTCTTCTTTACGCGTAAGCCACTGAACCAATTTCGATTTAATTTTGTACAAACATTGAGACCCGATGTCCTTCACATAGGGTAGTTTTTATGCCGAAAATCCCACGGGAAGGGGAACTATACGGAGACTATTATGTTAGAAAATTTTCCACGTGGACGAAGTCACAGACTTATTAAGCCGCGGCACAGCTATTATCCTATAAATTAAACTAGCAATTCTTTTATATTTATATGTAATTGTTTCGAAACGGCTCTAAAGATTTTGACGAAATTTGTTTTTAGATAAATAATAATAATAAATAAATATTCAAGGGACAAATTACACCAACTGATCTAACCCCAAAGTAAGCAAATTATTTGCTTGTGTTATGGGTGTTAGTCAACGATACTAATACATAGAAATACATATATAAATACAAGAATATATTTAATATACATACACCCAAACCCGGAAATACAAACATTTATGTTCATCACACAAATGCTTGTCCCCGTCGGGGATCGAACCCGAGCCCCGTCGATCGCGTAGTCAGGATCGCTAACCACTCGACCAACGGGGCGGGCGGGCGGTTTTACTGTTACACTTGATCTAGGTAATTGTCATTTCACATGAAAAAATATCATCCGGGCGATGCTCGGTTGCCCAGTTAGTACCACCATATTACTGATAAAGTGAAATTTAACTAATTAAAAGTCAGTTGTCTCGTGGTGTCATGGTTAGTCTATTCTGCTCTGAGCATATTGTCCTAGGTTCGATTCCCGGGTTAGACAGAAATAATGTAATTTGAGGATAATTTTCGAAAATCGGAATCTCAGTTCTCAGTATTAGTACCTAAGTAGTCTAGTGCTGATGTGTTTATACCCCCGTGTCTCGAATAGGCACAAACCTATCGGTCCCCGTTATCATAAGAAGAAAGCAATACCTAGAAGTTACCACGTCAATAAATGCGGTGGTTAGTATTACCATTTATCTCGCTAACAAACTAAAAAATCGTGGTGTCCCGGAAGGTCCTTTGATGTTCAGCTAATTCTTACTTCCCTGCAAGGGAATTGACGTTATGATATAATGTCAAATTTACATTGTTTTAATAGCATTTGGTAGCAATTACTTGAGACGACTCGGACATCCACCGCCTTAGATGTCAACATTATTCGCGTAGGTATGCCGCCATTTTGTAAGCTTTCGACTCTAATGAATGTTGAATTTTTTGATCGGCTAAACTAGACAACCTCTACCCAAAAATACTACGCAGGTAAGTCCAATAGTGCAAACCCGTTAACGAATCCATGTGAGCGAGTTTTTTTATATTATTAGATAGCATACAAGCAGATGACTCTCCTGATGGGAAGTGGAACCATCGCACATAGACATCAAAGATGTTAATGTTGCGTTATTATCCGTATGGTGCGATGGTAATGCCACATGCATAAGTTTACTGGCTTCCTTACCCTCCAAATCAGAACACGACAATCACAAGTATTGACGCTATTGCGGCAAGATTAGTTAAAGCGGTGGTGCCATACCTATACCCGGGCGAGACGCTGTGGAACTCTACCATCGAGTAGTCCCGATGGTAGTGACATGTAATTTGCTGCCTGGCAGAATAACAGATGGTCTATGACCGGACTAACACAGGGAAAATAGTGAGATGTTCGGAAAATTAAGGCAACCTTTCTTGTTTTTAATTTCTCAATCTTTAACAACGTGTTATCCCTCGCCTATCTTTAAAGATGGAATGGGTTAATTTTATGCGGAGCTCCAATAAAAATGAAAGAATAAACGCGTAGCAGGCGCTGGGTGTCAGATACGTTCTTACACATATACTAGCTGTTGCCAGCGACTTCATCCGCGCGGACTTCGTTTACTCCGCACAGCATCTCCCCCGTAGGTGATAGCGTGATAATATGTAGCCTATATGTTGACCCAACCTGTTAGTAATATTCATGCAAAATTTGAAGTAAATCCATGCAGTACTTTTTGAGTTTACCCCGGACATACATTCTAAAAACTATATTTTTGGTTTTGATATCGATTGTAGATCACGCCCCAAGTATTCTTTTAAAAAAATATTCAATGTACAGTTTTGACTTTCCTACGATTTTATTATATGTATAGATTAATGCCGGTAGCAGTACCTACTCTAACGTTGTTAAAAAGCCGCAACTCGTACAAGGGCGGATCCAGAGGGGGGGGGGGGGGGGAGAAGTCATGAGCCCTTAGCATGACCCTGGGCAGGGGTCTAGGTATGGATTTATTATTCTAAACAAAGGATTAGAGCCTATATTGATTCAACCTCAAATGTGTGGCCCCCCTGACCCGAAGGCTAGAGCCGCCCTAGAACCCATAGGTACCGTTTTGTATATATATTGCTTACAGCAAATTAGCATGATAGGTATACCACAAAGTAATATCTCTCAAGTGTCTCTTACAATTTTAGATAAGGTCCTAGTCAACGGAATCTCCTTTTCCTAGGCAATTTAACAAACCTAATACCTACCTACCATACCATACTTACCTAATACCTACCTACTTACTTAATAAGTCCTATAGCTACTATTTGAGCCATATACATATATAATACTAGCCGGAAGACCATCCATCGAACGGATCATATTTTTTATGTGAAAACGGATTAATCTGCATACTGACCTAGAACAATTTTTATAAAAGACGGTGAACTGTTTCGGAGAAACCAATTACATACAAATTGCAAGAACTGCTTATTTAAACTCAATATGGCACTATAACTGATCCATACTATTATTGTAAATACGAAAGTAACTCTGTCGGTCCGTCTGTTCTTCACGCTAAACCACTGAACCGATTTGGATGAAATTTAGTACAAAAATAGTTTGAGACTCAAGAAAGGACAAAGGATAGTTATTATCCCGGAATTTCCATAGGAACGGGAATTATGCGCGTAAAACCCCGGGAAAAGGGCTACCTTTATTTTAAAAATTTTTCACGCGAACGTAGTCGCGGGCTAGTAAAAAATAAAGTGTCGCTAGCGGTACTCTATATACTTTGTATTGATATTTTACAGGGATCGTGTTAATAACGGCGTGTTATCAATGGTTAATATTTGATAACTGTGAGCAGTGCTGGATTAAAAGTTGATGTTCTAAGCAGTAAAGACCCTGTGCGTGCCCCCCTATCCATAAGTAAACTAGTATCCATAAGTAAACATATGTAAACTAGTATCGGTATTTAAAACAATTTTAACGTATTTATTATGAGATAGATCATTAAATGATCCCGAACGTTAACGCTCTAATCCATTTAAGCCACGCAAATATTCGAACAGCCTTACTTTTCATGTGCTAGTACTTGTAAAATACTTTTTGGTGCTATTTCAAGAGATTAATGAATGTGGAGGAAGCAAGACAAATCTGCATGGATTTTAACGTAGGTATGGCACTCGGTTCTCTCTGCCTACCCAATAAGGGATCTGGTATAAAGATACAATTTGTGTGTGCCTCCCAAAACGTGATGCCCTAAGCAATTGAATGGGCTAATCCGGCACTGAATGTGAGAAATGATCCATTACTTCTTATTCGTTCTTTATCCTATACCATATCCATTAGGCCTTTTCGCTTAATGGTTGCTCAGTGGGCCATATAATGAGTTATATTATTTTTTCTGTACCGAATAATATAACGTAAAAATATATATCTGTAAAAGAAGCAATTAAACAAAGGAAGCTCATCAGGTTTGCGAGTTAAGTTGCAGTGGGCAGGACTAATAGTCCTTAGAACGTTCTATATTGATTTAATAAAGCTCTGCATTGCTGATCATAAGCCCAAATAAATGAAAACTCATTCCATAAGATTTTTCTTATATCCAACGTCGACTCTGGCGCTTGATCAGAGTAGACAATAAGGTAAAGTAAAATGTTCGTTCAGCGCCTTTTGGTCGATGTTATTACCATTTACAAACACCGCGAAAGTGCTCGCATAAAAGCCAAAGATTTTATAAAGGCGCTATAAAACAGTTACTTGCACTAAACTTTCCATCTTTTCTGATTTGCGTTAAACCGGGTAGACTTTTAAGACCCTGACCCCAACCGTGCAACCACGTGCTTCTTGAATGAGATATTTAAAAAAATTACCCCTTGAAAATACTTTTTATATTTTACAGTTTGTTGCCCCTTGCCATCAAATGCCTAGAGCAACCGCTCCTCTCGCTGCACTACAGAGCTGGCGCTATAATACCTACGTTAAAAAATGTAGGAGAAGGTACCTAAGTAATAGAGTTTTCAAATATGTAATGTATTTTTATGAAACATTAAACACAATTATAATGTTGATTTAAACCTAAAGAATTTTAAAAATCTGGGCTGACCATGATCGTAATTTTTAGATCAATTCTTTTTCAAGTACTTATGATGATAACTATAACTTCGGACGAATGCCTTAAGATATGATTATATTTAATTTTTGAAATGCATTTTTAGTTATTTGTTTAGACATACCAGGAATTCCCTGTTATTATCAATATTAGGTTTTCTGTGGCGCGGCGTACCAAAAGTGCACCAAAATATATGCAAGATTAAACTACACATGTTATTGTAACTCATCGACCACACAGCCCATAGACGCCTAATGTTCGATTTTCCGTATTGAATGCATTCTGGCAACTAGCGAGCTGAGCTGCAATATCGTGATTGGCTTACTCAAGGCCACAGTGAATGATAGTGATGTACAGAGGATCTGATTGGTCGACACTGATTGGGTATTGGTGCATGGACATTTACATCGGAACTATAAGTCAGATGTGTTGACAGAAGCCATTCGCCTGTTATTAGGGGTCTATGGGTTGTGTGGTCGGTGTTGTAACTACACAGTTTAAAACTTCATTACCTTCACATTTACCTAACAAAAATAGGCAGCTTCTACTTAAGTTATAAGGCCTTCAGCTGTTACCAAGCAATAATTTGCTTCTCCTAACGAAACTTAAGATAGAAATATCTTCTGTTACCAGCTCGATCTCACCTTACAAAAATTGGCAGCTTCTAATGAGACTTAAGTTCGAAAAGCGTTCTATTACCTAGCAATAATTTGCAGCTTCTAATGAAACTTCAGATAGAAGTGTATTCTGTTACCTTCTCAGTCTCACTTAACAAAAATAGCAGCTTCTATTGAAACTAAGTTAGAAAGGCTGTCTGTTACCTTTACACCTAATAAAAATTGACAACTGCTTAAGAGACTTAACTCAAAATAGTAACAAAGGTCAATCGTTAAAACTAGAACGCAATAAGCTAACGGTGTCTTATTAACAGTACCCGAGTGAATTGTTAAATAATTTAGTTGAACACATTACGTGGCGTCGGTGTTGAGGCGATATTGAGTTGACTTATGCACTCGATGTGACATTTTGTCGCTTTTTATGCAGATTTGTAAGAACATGTGTTTAACGGTGGTTTTATAAGGTGCGTATTTAGTCTGCGAGACGATAAATATTAATAATTTAAAGGCATTACCTACGACTGCAACAACCGACTCCCAATTTCCTGTATTTCTAGAACCCTGGATTAGATCTTTACTATTATATAAAATATACAAAATAACTATGTACATAATAAAAAGCAAAAAAAAAAAACGGTTAGCTAAAAAATCTTTTTTTTTATCACAAGATAGCAAACAAGCAGATGGGTCTCCTGATGGAAAGAGTCAACCATCGCCTATAGACACCAAAGATGTTAATGGTGCGTTGCTATCTTGTGGCGAGGTCTAATGCCACATGCATAAGTTTACCGGCTACCTTACCCTCCAAACCGGAACATGACAGCGACAAGCACTGACGCTATTGCGGCAGGAATAGGTAAGGCGGTGGTACCTGACCCGGGCGAGACAATGCAGAACTCTACCACGTTTAACCGGGCCTCCTTTGAAAAACACATAATCTTCTATTTTGTCAGGTTGTTCATGAACGGTAAAAGATTGGCCAAATATTTCACTATTTTACAGTTTTGAACAATTTGAAATCATGAAACAAACGAACAATTCAATTGTACTGCAAAACGAACATGAAAAAATTAACAAACTCACCCTTATTGCATAATGTAGTGATTAATTATACCGCACGCTGCAACTAATATAGTCCGCGCGCGAGCTCCGAGGAATCGGGGACTGAGGTAGGGGCGGGTGTGCTCTGTGTAATATCGACTAATTCACTGCACGTCAACATTCCGCAAAATTCCTCAGAGCTCGCGCGCGGACTGTAGATATGAAAGAACGCCGCGCGAACCAATATTACACCCGCATAGAGTGAGGTAATGTTCATTTTGCTTGAACATGCTTCAGTTTCGAAGTAAAACGTGCGTTGAGTGCATAAATTGGGTGCTTTTGTGTTTTCTGCTGACTTGGGTGAAGTGTGGTGGGAGTAGGAGGATAATTGTGCCGCTGGGAGTCTTCTTTGTTGGCTGACACATCAGCGAATTTTATCCATTTATTTAACCATCGTCTGCGTTTTCGGTGGAATCACGGAGGTCACATTAAACAGTTTTGCGGAAAATAGCAAATTTTATTTTATTTCACCCGTTATATATGTCACTACCATCGTGCCTACTAGCTGGTAGAGTCCCACACCATAAAACTCGGATTTGGTACGGCCGTCTTAGCTATTTCCGCCGCAATAGCATCAATGCATACCATTGTCGTGTTCTGGTTTGGAAGTAAGATAGCCGGTGGGCTTATGCATTTAGGGTTTCTATCCCGCCACACGAATCATCGGTCTTATATCTAGGCGACGGTTTCTATTTCCATCAGGAGAGCCATCTGTTTTTTTTTCTATCTTAAGATAAATAAAATAAAACGATTGACCCGCACAATCCCTGAAACTTCTTTTCTAAACTAAATTTTACTTCTTTTCTAAACTAAACTAAAAAACCCAAGCATAGATTTTTCTCAGAGTGCAAATTTCAACGCAATTTTCGAGATCTAAAATGTTTTCTTAGCTATATAATCTATAGGCTAAAAAATGTCGAAGTAATATCAAAAAACATTTTTTTTTTCAATCAAAAATAGGTGATTTTTGTAGTTAATCACAAAAATCACCAAGTCTTGTTTTAAATGCAGATGACGCTGTTGTTTTAGGTTCCAGACTCCAGTTCATCTGAACTACAAACTCTAGTTGCAACTTTATTATGTTTTAGCACTTATCTCGTGCTAGGAAATTTTTTTAACTGAGCAAAAAAAAAATTTGACACGACAGGATGATGTTGAAATATGACTATAAGAATATGGATTGGCAAAAGAATGTGAAGAAATTTTAAGTACCTACTAGTGTTTGAAAGATAAGTACCCAGAACGGACATAAGAGTTGTGATTGACGAGTTGTGAAAGATAAGATGAGTGATAGTGTTGGAACAGGTGGATAAGTTTGTTTACCTTGGACGGCTTTGAGCAGTAATTGGAGTGTACCTCCAACCAAGGACGGCTACACCCTTCGGGTCAGAGGGGGTCACATATTTGAAGTTCAATCAAGAAAGGCCCTAATCCTTATTTGTTTGCAGTAAAAAAATACCTAGATCACTGCCTAGAGGGTGGTCATGACCCTTATGACCTCCCCCCTGGATCTGCCCCTGCCTCTAACTTTCTGATATCGAAAGAGAAGTGCGCGCAGATAACATAGTGAAGGAAGTATTAGGAAAATGTTTCAAAAAATAATTTTAAATCAGGGTGTCTTTCTCTGCATAATTATGTACTTATCCCAACGTTATATACGGAAGTATGAGAGTTATGAATATACAATTAGATATTTGAAATATAGATAGGTACAATATAGTATAGTTAGTAAACTTCATTAACTAAATGCTCAATCGATCTTTGACCTTGGTCTAATGGTTAGACACTTGCACACATGTACAGATTGCGATGCTCCTTCAAAATTCAAGTAAGAGGTTCGATCCTATATGTGATACATTCAATAACTACGTACATTTTTAACAAAGCCGGTTATTAAGTATAATCGTCGCGGTCTCGTATCGTCGACTATAAAGAGCCATTAATTATTCCAATAATCAATTTAATCGGATTTAAATCGTCAGTTTGAAGTGCGACTGCCGCCGAAACCTACTACAAAACCCGTGTTTCCTAAATAGTGAGCTGTTTACAAAACAATAGTGGAAAATTTACTCAAAAATAAACTTTATTTTTTAATTCCTAAGACTGAAGTGTAAATGGGGGACTTTCGTGTGATCAAAAGCAACAGGATATGGTTTATTATTCTATGTATATTTATTAAAAGTGCTGTTAGTACGGGCCTTGGAAAATGTCCCATCTACCCACAGTTTCCAAATTTTGACATAAAAAAGGTAACGCTTTTCTAAATTTGAAAATTTTAATCCCTGCGTCCACACTATACATTACCATTCCATATTGTCTGTCTGTCTGTTTAGTATGCTGTCACGTCTACAAACCTTAACCAATCGTAATGGAAATTGCTAGTTAAAGATCCGGGTTCAAACATAGGCTAGGTAGTTTTAATCAATGCCTAATTGGTTGAAATAGAGGATAACAGTTTGTATGAATGATTATGTAAATGACAATATGTTATCCTACTTGCGGGCGTAGCTGCGCGGGTCAACTAGGCTAGGTAAATTATAATGATACATATCCAGTGGTGTAGCTCCGTAGGGCTAGCCGGGGCAGTGCATCGGGCCCTCAGCCTCGAGGGGCCCTCACAGCCTTCACGCTACATTCCTAATAAATACCTATTAGCTACCCAAGTTGAATACAAAATATTTAACTTCTGTTTTTTGCTTAATCATGTCTTGTAGTGAACAGTTAGAAGCCAATGATGATATAGTTTTGCACCTTCAATTCAGAGTACTTATAATAGTTGAGTTTAAATAGGGCCTAAATTTCATTTTTACCCCAGGGCCCTGGCTTGGATAGTGCATAGTGCACGCCACTGTACCTACATATTGTTGGACAAATCACACGAATTGATCTAACGCCAACGTCAATTATTTTCTTGTGTGATTTGTTTACGTGTATTGTATATATAAGTTTTAGTTAACGTATATGAGTATTACTAATACACAGAAATACATAAATTAATGCTCAAATATACATATACCATATGAAACAAATACAACATGAATAATAAAACATACATATATAATAAAAACTCGAATCTAGAAATACATATAAAACGTTGATGGCCATCACGCAAATCCCTATAATAATTGCTTATCAAAGTTGCTAACCACTTGATCAAAATTGTAATATGTAATTAGGTATGTAAATTTGCCCAGTGCATTCGAGTCTGTTTGGAGAAGAGGTATAATAAAGTCAGGTAAACCGACAATCCGGTTTAGTGCGACTCGGACAACCACGCGTGGGGTTTAATACCACCGAGCGATAGTAACTAACTAAGATTATTTTGTATGGAATATTTGGGTTCAGAACACTAATAAAAACATTACTGACAAAAAAACTGCATTTAATCTTGAAAAAAGATTCATTGCCAATATAAACTTAAAAGAAAGAAACAAGCCCAGTAATTTAGAATTATGTTAAGTAATGTATAACTAAGTACACCATTAAAATAGTTCTATAATCGATGTTCATATAAAACAATTCATGAATTTTAATTAATTACAGAACGATTAACAGTCGGGGCTCTTTGTGAATATTTGATTGCTAAAAATTGAATGGGCCTAGTCTATTTTTAAATATGACATGTCTTTAGTGACACTCGGAAGGTTAAGTTGAATCGATTGACATAAGAATCATCAAAATCAGCTTACGTGTTTGGCCTCTAGAGCGCCACATATGAACAAACGTACATACATACATATGTAGACTGGCAAACACATTATCCCCCTACAGGGCCGTCTTAGACTATGCTGGGGCCCTTGGGCACGTAATAATTCGGGGTCCTTTTGGAATAACTGAATAAAAAATCAAAAAAGTAACTTGAAAATAGACATTATAGACTTTATAAACTAAAATTGTTAAGTTATAATGGTGTCCGAATCACTCAAATTATTATATACCTAATATGTAAATGTATTGATTTGAATAAATCTGAAATGATCGACGTTCGTGCAACGAGAAAAGTGCATTACGTCCGACCATGATATTTTGATATTAAATGTGAGAGAAATTGTCGGTCCTCCGGGGCCCTCTGAGGATGGAGGCCCTGGGCACTGGCCCTGAGTGCTCTTATGGTAAAGACGGCATTGTCCCCCTGCAGTCGGGTAAAAAGGCAAGACCAAGTTTATAATATAACTGCCATTTAAACTATCAACTAGAAGTTCAGAAACGTCTCGTTCGGGTTTTTTATCACATGCGCCGTTTCATTTATTTCTGCCGCAATAGCGTCGGCCCTTTTCGCTATCGTGCTCCGTTGGAGCAAATATCACAGAATGAATTCTCAAAGAAGTACCCAGATATAACTATCATTCTCAACTCAAAATTTTAGCCCCAGGAAACACTTTGAAAATCTTATTTCAAGACAAGAGTCCCCTGAAAACTAGCAAAAAGCAGAGCTTTGTAAGGGCTCGCAAAGTTGTACTACCTAGTAATATTATAAATAATAATAAATAAATATTCACGGGACAAATTACACTTACTGATCTAACCCCAAAGTAAGCAAATATTTGCTTGTGTTATGGGTGTTAGTCAACGATACTAATACATAGAAATACATATATAAATACCAGAATATATATAATAAACACCCAAACCCGGAAATACAAACATTTATGCTCATCACATAAATGCTTGTCGCCGCCGGGGATCGAACCCGAGCCCCGTTGATTGCGTAGTCAGGGCCGCTAACCACTCGACCAACGCAGCGGTCGATATTGTTAGGAAAGTATTTTTTATGAAAATTACACGTTTTAATGTTTATAATGATCTAACCTAAAAAAAATCCAGCGTATTTTTACCCAAACAGTTCCCATTCCCATCAAACATTCCCATCCGTCGTCAGGCTTTGGTCTAGGAGAGCGCAGGAAAATAAAACCAAAATAAAAAAACATGTTTTTGTACTTACAAGAAAAATTCTTTAAAATTTTTTTTCAATATTTTCTGGTCTACCTATAATATAGTACGGTCTACCTATAATATGTAGCAACTCAAGATCTATCTCGCGCCACCACTTCGCTCTTAAAACCTAATATTGATAGAAATCAATTTTTATTTATGGTAGCTTTCTTGTAAAAGAATTTTCAATGAAAAATGGGTTTTGAAAATGAAAGTTGATCTTATAAAGAAAAACACATTTTTAACATTTCGCTAAGAATAATAGTTTTTTTTTTCTAAAATCGGAAAGTTCCTGGTTTTACATCAATTTTCGAAATCAAAAAATGTTTTATTTAATTAACCTTCAATATTTTTAGGATTAATATTGGACTTACCGCAGGCACGCAGAATTGACGGTAGAAACTCAGCGAATAAATTTTTGGAATTTTCGAATTTTTCTCTCAGACAAGCCCTTGGGGTTCGATTCCCGAGTCAGACAAATCAAAAATGCGTTTTTTCAATTTTCTAATAAAAACAACGTTGCCCGGGATTGGAAAAGTTCCCGGTTGGTGATAGGCTGGTTACCTATTACGTTGTGGGACTAAGACGTATCTTCGGCTAATCGAGGATGCACACGTTGTACCTCTGCCTACCTCTTCGGGGATACGGGCATGAATATACCTTTTTTTAGCTTTTTCCCCTCAGGCTAAGATTGGAAATTGATCTCAATACAATATTAATCAATTAATACAAACTATAAGTATAGATTTTTCAATTCTAAGAAATATTGAAATATCTCAATTGCTAAGTCACAAAAAACAGTAAGAAAACGCTTACGAATGAAGCAACGAAATAATCATACATGCTGTTTATTTTGATAAAAATGCCAGTATATATATATTGATTTTTGAAAAACTGTATATTTTGGAAACGATATAAAATCAATATATTGATTTTTGAAAAACTGTATATTTTGGAAACGATGATCAAATTGATCAAATTTCAAATGGTCAAATTCATATGGCATTCAACTCAATTTAACTATTACTTCAGCTAAATAATCTGTAGGTTAAAAAATTTCGAAGCAATGTAAAAAAACATTTTTTTTTCTAAAAATATTCATCATTGATAGATCCCCAACAAATTGAGCTATTTTATACAATTAACGGTACTTGACGCAGTTTTTAAAGGAGAAAAGCTGATAAGATTTTGAAGTCAATCGGTTATATTAGCTTGAAAGTTATTTCAAAATATTAAGTAAGTTTGCTAAAAACAACGTAATTTTAATATTTGAAAAGCAGTAACACTTGAAAATGAGATTTGATTTTAATTTTTAAAACAAAGCCGTTCGAAAAATAATATTTTTTAGTACTAAAATATCGTAGAATACTAAAATATGATTGGTTGAAATATTTCGAAGTTATGTCGAAAAAACACTTTCAAAATCAATCAACGATTACTTCTGATAAACCGATTTGATGCAATTTATATGCATTACACGTATTTTTTTTAAGAATAGAGATGATTAATTTTTGTACTCAATCGGTATATTAAATTTAACCTGGAAGTTATATTAAAATAAAAAAAAAACTGTTGCGCCAAAAATTTTTTTGGTTTTTATCAAAATTTCTCAAAATCCCTTGTGGGCCCAAATTTTTGGTTCAAATATTCAGGGTCTAATTTGAGTGGAATCCAATCGAATGGCATCAACCGCGTTTCGATCGGTCCAGCCGTTCAAAGTAATAAGATGTTTACATACATACATACATACATACATACGCATGCAGACACACACACACACATACAAACACACTGACGTCATCGCGAAAATAATCGAAAAAGGTTCCTAGGACCACAAAACGTGCACATCTGGTGGAAACTCGGTTTTTTAAAATCGGAGCACAATAAGTAACTTCCTTATCTACATACGTAGCGGGAAGTTAAAAAATACAAATGTATTAATAGATTAATATTGTTTTTAAATGGAGTGAATGAAAATGAATTAAATCTACCACGCCAAAGTAGCATTTTTAACTCGTTAGTTTCATAATAGATGGCATTAGTAGTAATGAAATTCTAATACAACATGTATATTCTATTTTTTTTAATGTTTATAAAATTGTATTTTAATTGTAGATCATATCTAGACATGAATTTAATTTATATTTATATTTTATATTTATATTTATTCAGGATAACAACAGCATTTAAGTACATACACTATTAAATTTAAATGATTTACAAATTAAAGCCAGTAATAGTTATCCACTGAGTTATTACATGATATATTGAGAGCAAAAACAAATTTATCCAGTTTAAAACTGCATTGGTTAAAAAAGGATAAAACGTAACAAAGGAGATGAGCCGAAGTTGTTTATGATTATACGATGTTACAGATATTAATTCTTTTTTGTTTATTATTGATGAAGTTCGTAGTTATTCTAATAATTATAGAAGAAGTAAATTGTAATATACAATAATAATACCGTATAAACATACATACACATATACATAACTGAGTATATATTTATATACATATATATATATATATATATATATATATATATATATATATATATATATATATATATATATATATATATATATATATATATATACATATATACATATACACATATATACATATACAAAATAATATACTAAATATGAAACATTGTTATACCTACAATAACATAAACTAAAATGAATGACTTAATTTAATTTACCCATAGTAACATACGTAATTAGTTCGATTCTGATAAAATACACTGTATGATATTACATTTAAAATGTGTTTTTAGTGCCGATGAATAAATCTATGGTTTCGAACCTATCATTATAAGTGCGTGCTAATCGACTAAGGACAGCGTTTTGGCCGTAGGACGTAGTGTGAAACTGAGGGTGGAACAAATGTGTGTGTCTGGTGCGCCGCATGGGCGTACTCAGAGATAAACCAGAGAGGAGACTGGGGCAATCCAGACGACCGTGTAATATGTCGTATAAAAGTCCCATATCAGCAATATGTCGCCTTCCTTCAAGAGTCTAGATTCTATATAGTCGACAGTTTTTAATATATGAGTTTGAATTAAATGAGTAATTATTAAATTTTTAATTTAAATATGAAATGAATTTTTTTTGGATGCGTTCCAAACGATCTATGTGAATATAAAAATGAGGTGACAATATAGAACCTGCATATTCTAAAATACTTCTCACATATGCGTAATATATTATTTTATAATATTTTATAATACTTATTATATTTGTAAAAGGTTGACAGGTACGCATAACAAATCCCAGATTTCGCAGTGCTCTGTCACATAATCCACGTGAGATGCCATTGTCATTTTGGAATCAAACATGACCCCCAAATCACGCACTAGTTCGACCCTCTCTATTACAACGCTATTAAAGCTATATTGATATAAAATAGGTTTTGTTTGCGCGTGAAGCTGATGCATTGACATTTCTGAAAACTTAAAGTAATATTATTATTTAAGTAATATTTATATAGATTATTGAGATCCCTTTGTAATAATTCGCAGTCTTTAAGTGACTTGATTGACATATACATTTTTTTATCTGCGTATAATAGATGCTTGGCATGGTCAAAGCATCCATCTATGTCAAAAATATACGCATCGTAAAAGAGAGGACCGAGGTGCGATCCTTGAGGGACACCCGATGGGATGGATATAAAGTCTGATTTGTAACCGCCGATGACTACTGATTGGGAACGATTAGATAAATAAGTTGTAACCCATCTTAATAAATCACCGTGAATGCGCAAGGCGTTTAATTTTTGTAATAGTATGATATGGTCTACACGGTCAAAGGCTTTTTCAAAGTCCGTGTAGACCACATCAACTTGACCACCATTTTCCATATTTGATATAACAAAATCTGTAAAACATGCTAAATTAGAAATAGTTGAACGACCCTTAATAAAACCATGCTGCTTATCAGAAATTCCGTTACTTATAATTGGGTACATTTCATTAAATACAAGTTTTTCAAATACTTTTGAAATAGAGTTTAAAATTGATATAGGGCGGTAGTTCTCAATTTTAAATTTTGAGCCCTTCTTGTGTATTGAAATTATATGAGCCTTTTTCCAATTGGAAAGAAAAACACACTCATTAAGCGAACGACGAAATAGAATTGTTATTGGAAGAGCAAGACTTTTAGCACAGTGCGACAGAAAAACCGGAGGCACGTGATCACTGCCAGCACTCTTTGATTTATCCAAACAACTCAACATTTTTACGAACAGCATCTTCACTTACGTCAATGTGAGATAAAATTGCTGTGTTAGAGGAGGGCTTAGTATCAGTATTAAAATTATTATTAGAGACAGAGCTAGTAGCGAAGATGCTTTCAAAAAACTTATTAAATGCATTACAAATGTTAACAGCTTCGTTTATCGTTAATATTTGTTATTGTCATGAGTAAAATAGTGAGGGTAGGACGATCCACCCCTTTTGGACTTAACATATTTCCAAAATAACTTTGGTGTGGTCTTAATAAGTTTCTCAGTATTGTCACAGAAACGCTTGAAACATTGAGCCTGTACTCGATGTTGACGAGCTCTTAACAGAGAAAAAGTGTCTATCTCGGGGGTTATTTGTACTTTTCCATTTACTATGAAACTTATATTTTTCACGAATAATTTTGATTAGAGAGGCGCTGTACCAAATCGGAAAACTTGTATTTCTGTAAGAAATAGGTACAAATAAGGAAGAAGTTAAATAAATTTTCTCATAAAAAGCATCTACCGCATCATCTAGTGAATCACAATTTAAGACATCAAACCAGTTAATATCACTTAAATACCTATTGATTTTATCGTAATCACATTTAAAGAATTTGTAACGTGGTTGATGATTTTCCTTTAATGATTTAAACTGTATGTTCAAAAAACTGATTTTAAGAGGTGGGTGAAACTTGTCTAATTTATATAGGGGACTGGTTTTATTAATGGTTATTTCGGAATTACTGAAACATAAGTCAAGAATGTTTTCACAGCAGTTCCCTTCCAAATTAAACTATCACGTTAAAACTCAAACCTAAAAGTGCCATACTTTTTCTGTAAAACGGTACCACAAAAGTGCATAGAAAGTCCCCTAGTGTAGGGTTTGCTTCGCTCGCCCTGATAACACAATATTTCATTAAAAAACTTACAGACGGAAAACAAAACTAACGATTGTGCTTTGTTTTTTGCCAAAAAATATGTACATTCTAAAAGCATTTTGCCTCGGTTTCCATCTTATTTCATCTCTTAAAAAAGATCAACTGCATAATTGTCAGGCATCTCTTAAAAAATGAAATAAGGCTAAACGTAGTATTAGGTACCATCTACGCTGCTAAATAGGCAGGGTAGAGTTCTACAAAGATTTGCCTGGATTTGGTACCACAACCTTGCCTATTTGTAGTACTAACGTGTCTTATTGATTAGATAACGCAGACGCTAAACTTACGCCTTCAGCATTGTAGCCCGCCACACGGCTTGCTACATAAACTAATTTCTATTTAAGGTGTCTATAAGCGAAGGTTATCCTTGCCATTAGCAGTCTGTCTGTTTGCTGTCGTATGATATAAAAAAAGATAATTCGCAGTGGTTTAAATTTTGTTTATTACTGGCGCGTGCAACTAAGTATGTGCACTGTTGTCTGTTACCTACATACGTGCGGCGTGAGTCAGCTAAGTAGCCATTGTTATTTGTTGCATACAAATCGCGTATCTACCCTTACTCCACATTATTGCGCGAAGATTCGTAGAGCGTTGTTGTGATTTATTTGCGAACGTCGCTATCACTGCTGAACTTATATGCTTTCACAGCCTCTCTGGACACGTGAGGCGAGGAGAGTGCTCAGCCCAAATCAGCACTGCCGGCCCTAGTTCTTGACCAAGGTATAAGTATAGTCGTTTTGTCGTTTAGTGCCCTTTAGTCGACAATTAGGTACATAACTTATAAACGACGCAAAGATGCACTTGCCTTGTGAAAAGGCGTCGTCTAAATTTCCTCTAATCCTACTTACCGTTTCTAGCGCTTCTTGTCATCTTCGATCGTTCTTCTCGCTCTAGAGCAGTCGCTGGCCAGAGTGTATATTTTGGTTAAGTTGTACGCCCAACCTGACTCCTGTGAGTCTGAACCTCGGCTACCAGTATCGTGATTTACGATGGGAGCATTTGTAGCTTTGTTTTGGCCTTCAGCGAATATGGGTGTGTCGGTGTGGCTGTGTTCCGTCGGCCAGAGTTATTGGGTCATCAGTATCGACAAGAGGTTGTCGCGATGAACTTCACGCTACGGCGAACTACGTAGCCACATAAACTCGGTCGACAATAGCCTAACTCGTTTCAACTTGCGATGTGCTCTTATGCAAAAACGAGATAATCTTTGTTGTGAGAAAAAACTGAAAGAAGCCTAAGAGTCTTCGTGTTAGCCCAAATGATAATTCGTTTTACTTTTACATCAGTCCAGTCAAACCTTACGAAATGTTTAATATCATTTGAAACGTAAATAATGAGATAGCCACGGTGTAGACCAATCACCATAAAAATTAAAAAAACAGTAGCAGTCGTGGGACTGCCGATAGAAGTGAAAACGGAACTATTAAGTTGAGAGTAATTAAAACTATATGCAAAACATAGCTATAGATATACTATTATCATTAGCATGTCGGTGACGCGAACCGAGGATTTTACCCTCTACCAAAACGCTCAACGCGCCTAAAGAAGTTTTCACTTCAATAAAATGTTGCATTAAGGAATTAACCTCATCTTTTTTGCAGCGTATCCTTTGAAGAGCCTTTCCAGATTTACTGATAGCATTATTTACAAAGCCTATCCATAAAAGGGGTCTAAACTAATTTGTGTATATCAGAAATAAGAATGGAACCAAATATGGGTGTCCCTTCCATGGTTACAGCAACACCAGCTGAATTTTTTCCATTAATATCAACCCTCTGAATTATTTCATTTAAGTAAGAAACCAGAAGACCGAGAACCTTATTTTGAACTCCATAATGGTGTAACTTCCTGATTAAGCTGTTATGGTCGACACACTCAAATGCCTTAGACAAATCACAGAACACTCCAATTGTGCATCCTCCGAATCCTCACAGTCTTCCTAAACGTTTTTCAGTAACGTCGACACCAGCATCTATGGTTGAGCTACCCTTCGTAAAAACAAATTGTTTATCGTAAAATAATCTAAATTTATATTTTACTTAGGGTTGGAAAAACCGAGATAGGCCGAAAATTTGAGGCAGATTTGAAAATTGGAATAACTGCTGAATTCATCAAATCAGGAAATACACACCATGTGTTACAATTAAATATTTAATGTAAACAATTAATATTACAGCTAAATATGGCGCTATAACATAATTTAACACTGAGACAATGATTCTAACGAATGTCCTCATAAATCTAAGGGTTTTTTGGTTCTAATGTTTTAAAGGCATTAAAGTATCAATGAAAAAAAAAAATTCAAATCAAAGTTTTGTCGCACTTGGTTACACATTTCTTCAGTAATGATTCAGCAGTACTAACTGATGAACTGAGGTTTTGAGTTGTTAAAATCGCAGCATTGGAGAAAAATTTCAAACTCTGTTGCGGTCTCAAAATCTCTATGTTTAGTCAATTTTCCACTGAAAACAGTGAATACATAATTGAAATTTTACTTTGTGGATTGTTTAATAATATTTTTATGTGCTATATTACAAAGCCTTTTTTAAAAAAATTTGGAATACTTTTTTACATATTCTTGAAATTTCACGCTATGTTTATAAGATTTTTTTTATAGTATAGGTCAAATTCCACTTAAAAAATTCCTATTGCCCATTCACTAAAATCTCTTCGGTTACATAACGATAATATTTTTAGAGTGAATATCCGATTATATTCTGTATCAATTAAATTAAATAAAGAACCATATAAATCATTCGGTTTAACTTGATAAGGCAGCTTTGGCAATTTTTCAGATAATTTAGCCTTAAAAAAACGTTCTACTCGGCCAGTATTCATTGGAACAAAATTAGTTTCTTTTTACCCGACTGCAGGAGGGTATTGTGTTTATCAGTCTATATATGTATGTATGTATGTATGTCTGTTCCTATATGGCATTCTAGAGGCCAAACGCGTAGGCTGATTTTGATGTATCGTATGTCAATCGATTCGTCTTAACCTTGCGAGTGTCACTAAAGACATGACATTTATTATATATAACCCACCATGGCAACCACCAGGCGCCATATTGTCAAAATTAAAAAAATATATATTGATGAACAATATTATGTGGGGTATCGTTGAATAGGTATTTAAAAATCATTTTGAGTTTTATTCATCATTTTTATTTTTTAAATAATAGTTTAAGATATGTAACGATTTACAGTTAATTTTCCTATTTGTATTCTCGTACTTTATACATACCTATATACCTACTTCGGTATTTGTTATTCGGTCTTCATTACATTAATCAGTATTTGTCATCAGTTAGACAATATTTTTAACCGACGAAAAAAGTTTGACGTGTATGTATGTAATAATATTGTTGGAATTGGATAACATTTGACTATGATGATATATTTAGGCGTCCAAGCACGTGTACTAAAATTGCGTAAGTGAATGTATATTTGTATGTTTGTCCAGGATTTTTTCGGGAAGTAAAAGACAAAATCAGATAATTATTCTTGATTTAAAACAACGTATATTACAACTTAGGGAACTGTCTAAGTTTTATTAAAATCGGTTCAGTAGTTTTTACTCCGTGCTGGTTCGGGCTTCTTTAGGAAGGTAGTGTTCCCGGGTTTCTTTGGAGAATAAGCCAATTGCCGTTCTACCAGGCAGGTCGTAAGAGGCGAACAATTGGCTATTTCCGTCACTACCATCGTGACTACTAGTTATTAAAGTTCTCGCTGACTCTATTGCCGATATGGTGCTGCAGGGCATGGAACTTTTCATTCCATTTTCTGCAGTTCCAATTAGTGGTAAGTCTCAGCCTTGGTTTGGTAGCTCCTGTAAAACGGCCTTACGCCGCAAGCAGGAGTGCTACCGGGCTTGGGCTGCAGCGTCCGTATCTTGTGATGAAAAAACCAGCGCGTTACTTAAGGAATACAATTCCGCCTCGAGGTACTTCAAAAGAGCTATCGCCAAGGTAAAATCTGAACACATAGGCAGAATTAGTGAGAAATTAGTTCGCCTTCCTTCAGAGAGTCGTGCGTTCTGGTCTTTCGCCAAGAATGTCTTAGGGAATTTCTCACTGCCCTCTCTTCCATCTTTGTACGGAGACGATGACTCTTTGGCGCTCACCGAATAGGAGAAGGCCGATCTCCTGGGCTCCTTCTTTGCGGCCAACTCGGCTCTGGATGACCAAGGGAACGCACCGCCTGCCATCTTGGAGTGTGATAGTTCCATGCCAGAACCACAATTTCGGCAGTCATCTGTATGTAAAGCACTACTTTCCTTGAACATCCACAAGTCGAGTGGGCCGGATGGCATCCCTTCGATTGTGCTAAAAATGTGTGCTCCAGAGTTGCACCAGTATTATCACGCCCATTCCGGCTCTTCTACTCACTTGGCGTGGAAGACAGCTTTGGTGCATCCCATCCCTAAAAAAGGAGATTGCTCTAACCCGTCTAACTATCGGCCCATAGCCATAACCTCCTTGTTCTCCAAAATTATGGAGACAATCATCAACTCTCAGCTCCTCAAGTATGTAGAAGAGCACCAGCTGATTAGCGACCGTCAGTACGGTTTCCGTCGCGGCCGCTCAGCTGGTGACCTTCTAGTATACCTTAGTCATCGATGGGCGGAAGCAGTTGAGTCCAAGGGGGAGGGAGGCATTGGCAGTTAGCTTGGACATAGCGAAGGCCTTTGATCGGGTATGGCACAAAGCGCTTCTCGCGAAGCTGCCTTTCTATGGGCTTCCCGAGAAATTATGCAAGTGGATCACCAGTTTTTTGGCAGACAGAAGCATCAAGGATTTTGTAGACGGTGCGTGCTCCGACCTTAAACCTGTCAATGCTGGTGTTCCCCAAGGCTGCGTGCTATCACCGACACTGTTCCTTCTGCATATCAATGACATGCCGCGAATTAGCAACGTACATTGCTATGCGGATGACAGTACTGGTAGATGCTACATACTCTGGCCGTAGCGGTGTTTCTCGGAAACACGTCGAAGAGTGCCGAAACAAACTTGTATCTGGAGTCAAGAATCGACTTACCGATGTCTCGGAATGAGGTCGTCAAAACCTGGTTACTTTTAAACCCAAGAAGACACAACTTTGCGTGTTCACCGCTAAAAAGACGCCCTTTGTCGTATCACCTCGATTTGAGGATACTCTCCTGACAGCCTTAGCTAGTGTCGGAATCCTGGGAGTCAACATATCGAATTACGTTCAGTTTCGCGGTAATTTGAAAGGCAAGGTTAGCCTCCAAGAATCTCGGTGGTGCTCAGCAGAGCGAAACAGTACTTTTTGCCGGTCCATCGCCTTCAACCTTATAAAGCAAAGGTTCGGCCTTACATGGAGTACTGTTCGCATCTCTGGGCCGGAGCTCCCCAGTACCAGCTTCTTCCTCTTGATCGCATTCAGCGTAGAGCGGTTCGAATCGTTGACGACCAGGCTATTTCGAAACAGCTTGACTCTTTGGCATTGCACAGAGATGTAGGTTCCCTCTGCGTCTTTTATCGTATATATCATGAGGAGTGTTACGACGAGTTGTTTGGATTAATTCCTGCTGCCGAATTCCACCATCGGACATCGCGTCAAAATTTGAAGTTCCACCCTCACCATCTCGATGTCTGGAAATCCACAACTGTGCGATTCTCCCGACACTTTTTACCTCGCACTACTCTATTGTGGAACCAATTACCGGCAGGGGTATTTCCGAACGGATACGACATAGTGACCTTCAAGAAGAGCTTACTCATTCTTAAAAGGCCGGCAACTCAACTGCAAGACCTCTGGTATTGCAGATGTCCATGGGCGGCGGTGATCACTTACCATCAGGTGCACCTCTTGCTCGTTTGTCCCCTCTTCTATAAAAAAAAAGTCACGGGTAGAACAAATAAATCGCCAAATATTCACCAAAACCACTATTCACGGCAGCTCTAATACTGTGTCCGCACTTGCGTCTATCGTCACAAAGCTTCGCTTAGATATTTAGTGAACATTCAAACCAGAAATACAAACATACATGCTTTTTAAACAATTGCTTTTCCCTGCTGAGAATCAAACCCAAGTTACAACAGTAGCCATTATATTATTATAATCTGTCTCCAAGCCCTGTTGATTGGTACAACAGGGCGGTTGTTTGGCAACAAAAGGCAATTTAATAGTGCCTTAATACTTTTACTTTAGAATCCTTTTTTAATCTTCCCACTAGAAAAGTGAAAATTTTCAAAATTCGATGAATATAATTTGACGACAAAGCAATTAAAAACAATGTTCCTGGAGTGAAAGTCTGAATCGAACCTAACCCGGTTCAAAGCATGCATTGCTTTGAGCCAGGTTAGGTCTCTAGAGGGGCTAATAATAAGTTACTTAATAATCCCCACGACATTTACTCTCTAAGAAATGACAAGTTTGCGTAATTTACCATCTGATAATTTTAATATCGAAGTTAATGAATCCTAACTAAAAAGTATAAAATAAAAAATTTATTGAAAACAAAAAACCCGACTGCATTTAATCTTTAGAAAAAGTTTATTGCCTGAAATGAAAGCTAAAAAGAAGGAAACAAGCCCGGTAGTTTAGAATCATGTTAAGTAATACCTAATGAATAACTTCACTATTGAAATAGTTCTATAATCGATGTACATACATTAAAAATAATTCATGAATTTTAATTCATCACAGTACGATTAACAGTCAGGCCCTTTGTGAAAATTTGATAGCTAAAAATTGAATAGGCCCCGACTGTTAATCGTTCTGTGATGAATTAAAATTCATGAATTATTTTAAATGTATGTACATGGATTATAGAACTATTTCAATGGTGAAGTTATTCATTATTACTTAACATGATTCTAAACTACTGGGCTTGTTTCCTTCTTTTTAGCTTTCATTTCAGGCAATGAACTTTTTCTAAAGATTAATGCAGTCGGGTTTTTTGTTTTCAATACATTTTTTATTTTGAGGTTTGCTTATCACTTTCGGGAACTTAACTAATTGGCCACTATGGTCTGAATCTAGTACATTTATAATACTAGTGTTTGTAAATGTATTTAATACTTTATTGTACACTTAATAAAAGATACACACGCAAAAGAGTAACAAACATTGCACAAAAGGTGAGCTTATCTCTATTGGCGGCGATTTCTTCCAGCTAACCCGAAATGTGGAGTAGGGATTAATAAATGGGAAGGCATTATGCACAAATAAAATAATACATATATGAATATACACATTCATTACACTAAACATATTTATATATGAAACACATACATATTTAAGGAAATCGAAACATTACAATTTAGTAGTAAAAACTATTAAAATCAAGAAAGTGTCAAATAATACTCTTTAAGGCGTTTTTTAAAAATTGGCGGTCAAGGGCTAGAGCGAATACATGGGGAAGCGAATTCCATATCTGGGCCGCATGCACCGTAAAAGACCGTGAATAGGTCTGGGAGTGAGATACAGGGAATTTAAGAACAAAGAAGAAAATATATTATCTATACAAGTATCACTAGCGGCAGTTACCTTTGTAGGCTCAGAGAAAATGTTGTGTAGATTAAATGATTTAAAAAGATTAAGAAAATTACACGTTAACGAAAATTAGTTTATAATATTTGTATTAAATTCTTCACAGACAACAATATTCATTTTTGATTAGGAGGCTTTAAATATAACCTCCTCCATCTTGTTTATATCTAAACTCGTCATAAGATACACAAGGGGCAAGGCTTGTATACACTGTTGGAGCTTATATAAATTGTTTTATTTATACTTTCAGATGATCGGTACATGGTACGAGGTGGAGCGATCATTTCACTTGATGGAGATCTCCGCGAGCTGCACTGAAATGCAGGTCACTTTAAATGAACGAGATTACTATCTTATCACCGTGAACACCATCAATCGATGGTAAGATCTTGGCTTTGAATATTTACATATCTACACAATCTAATATATTACTAATTAAAAAAGTTTGGATGGATGGACGGATGTTTGTTAATCACGTCAACACTACTGAACGGATTTGGATTAAATTTGGCACACGGGTAGTTGTTGACCTTGAATAGCCCATAGGCTACTTTTATCCCGGAAAATGAGTTGTTCCCGCGGGAACCAAAAACTTTTATAATGCGGGCTGTACTGTGCAGCTATTATATGTTTTAATATTTTTTTCACAATTCTTCGTATTTTGAAGTTCACATAGAATAAGTGTTACTCTGTATTTCCATTGTCATTCAACTGGTGTCACTGTAAAGCCGAATCTCCTACGCATGTTTTACTCTAAACTCTAGGTACACAACCATTTCATTTTTATGTCAATAAAGTTCTTGCTTTTTACGTTTGTTTGAGGGTAAACATCTTTTCCTTTCGGATGAAGTAGAGCGGAGTACAATCACATGAATTAATAGGTACCTACTATGCACAATATTTCATAATTTTTATTCACCTTTATATTTTGTTTACGTTGCCCTTTCGTTGTAATTTTTTCATTAACAATCTAGTATTCCGTCAGTTGATCAATAAGGTTGTTATTCTTTTGTTTAAAATAGTAATACGTCAATTGACACAATACTAGCTAATGTTAAAGATAAGGAATCGTGGGTGACGATACTGCACTTAATATTAGTAATACCGAGTTTACATTACTCCATTTCAGCGATCGAATCCAGCACTAGATTTTAACTGCAACAATATACAGTCACTGGAATGCACTGAATTACTGTTTACGTTGTTCCGGTTGCAATCCAGCACTATGATTCGGTTGCTGGACTTTAGTAATGTAAATCCGGCATAAACAACTATTGCAAAAGTGTTTCAAGTTTTGTATGGTATAAAAAATCTGTTCGAAATAATATTTTTTCTTATTTAATAAAACAATCATTTAACTTTATTTTTTTATTAAATTACGAAATCCAGGACTAGTGAAAGCCGTTTATAAAATTAAACTGATAGTGTTAACGACACATTGTACATAAATCGGAAAATATTCTGCATGTAATCTATTTAGTTTTTGGGGTTTTAACGAGGGCCGAAACCTAGGAGATATTTGAGAAAATTTAAAAAAAAACAAAAAAATGTCAGTGAAACAATTATCTTCAAGATAATTTCCAGATCAATGTACCGATTAAACTACAAAATCAGATCCTTTATTTGAAAAACTGCGTCCAATAACGCAAATTACACCAAATCGGTTTATCCGTTTGGATTGGTTCGTTGAAGAAAAATGTTAAAAGTTGTTTTTTGACATAAGTGACTACGATTTTTTAACTAATCGATTTTACGATTTTTAGTAGGGATTTATGAAACTGCGTCGAATGCTTTTAAAAAATCAAAATCAAATTAAGTGTTCAAAAGTTACAGCTTTTCAATTAAGATTATGTTGTTTATAACAAACTAATACTTCATATTTTTAAAATAACTTTCAGTCTAATATACTTACTGATTGATTTCAAAAACTAATCACCTCTTCTACTCAAAAACTGTGTCAGATAAATTCAAAATCGTATCTAAATCGGTTGATTTGTCCTGGATATATCAATAACAAAAATTTAAAAAATGATGTGGTGTCGCGGGACACCAGGTAGGAACGAACTTCCTTCGGCTAAACGGCACTACTCGCTTGTGTACGCGACTGTCGCGCCTGCGCACGTCTCATTTAACGCTTTTATTCCACGCATTTTTCTTACGGTTTTACTATCACATTTTTTCAGTTCGGTCGCGCAGCAAAATCCCTATCCCCTCCAAGCCTGCCGTAAGGATCTTCGTTCCAAAAAAGTTTTCTTCATTATTTCAACATTTTTCATCCAATTGGAACGAAGTTCCTTACGGCAGGCTTGGAGGGGATAGGGATTTTGCTGCGCAACCGAACTGAAAAAAATGTGATAGTAAAACCGTAAGAAAAATGCGTGGAATAAAAGCGTTAAATGAGACGTGCGCATGCGCGACAGTCGCGTACATAAGCGAGTAGTGCCGTTTAGCCGAAGGAAGTTCGTTCCTACCTGGTGTCCCGCGACACCACATCATTTTTTTGGAACGAAGTTCCTTACGGCAGGCTTGGAGGGGATAGGGATTTTGCTGTGCGACCGAACTGAAAAAAATGTGATAGTAAAACCGTAAGAAAAATGCGTGGAATAAAAGCGTTAAATGAGACGTGCGCAGGCGCGACAGTCGCGTACACAAGCGAGTAGTGCCGTTTAGCCGAAGGAAGTTCGTTCCTACCTGGTGTCCCGCGACACCACATCATTTTTGGAACGAAGTTCCTTACGGCAGGCTTGGAGGGGATAGGGATTTTGCTGCGCGACCGAACTGAAAAAAATGTGATAGTAAAACCCTAAGAAAAATGCGTGGAATAAAAGCGTTAAATGAGACGTGCGCATGCGCGACAGTCGCGTACACAAGCGAGTAGTGCCGTTTAGCCGAAGGAAGTTCGTTCCTACCTGGTGTCCCGCGACACCACATCATTTTATTTTTATTTTAGTGCCCAAAAATTCAAAACATCAAAATCGATTATCGCTTTTAAAATATGCAGCTTTTCAAAAATTAAAATACTTACTGTCATTTTAACAATTTTAACTTAGAGCTCAAGAAATATTTTTTTTTCTTTCTGAAAATTATAATACATCCATTTACATACGTTTTATATAATACTAGCTGTTGCCCACGACTTCGTCCGCGCGGACTTCGTTTACTCCGCACAGCTCACCTATAGAAAATTCTTAGAGCTCAAGAAATATTTTTTTCTTTCTGAAAATTATAATACATCCATTTACATACGTTTTATATAATACTAGCTTTATAAAATAATTTTTACTCCTTTGAGATCAAAACACCTCAGTTTATGATAAGTTTCAAGGATGGCCTGCAGGGTTTAGTTTTTTTTGCGTATAGTCTAAAGAATTATTCTCAAGATGTAATAATGTAGTGGAAACTATTTCCTACATTCAATATACCTACATAGTTAATTATATAAAATTCATTTTCAGGACAGGAGGTCATACTTCCAGCTACGGTATGGGCATCCCGAGCCACGACGGCGCATCGTCATTCCGCTACAAACAGAACAATCGCATGCCCTACATCATCGGCCGACTGCTGCCCGGGGCCGGCCTCTACAACATACTGTTCACTGATTACGAACAGTTCGCCATTATTTGGTCTTGCACCAATTACAACATCGCTCATTCAGGTAAAATTATTAATTAAGTACTCTTATACATATGTACACAGGCGGTGTGACACTTGGGATAAAGGTGGCAACATACTAGCAACAGGATAATTTTTAAGGGATGCTTTCCTTTAAAATGAATTGTTAACAAATTTTTCACCCGTTGGTCCGTTGGTTGGATCTCTTTTAAAGAATAGACTTTAGATAGTTTTTATTATAGTATAAGATAGCAAACAAGCAGATGGGTCTCCTGATGGAAAGAGTCAACCATCGCCTATAGACACCAAAGGTGTTAATGGTACGTTGCTGTCTTGTGGCGAGTTCTTATGCCAAATGCGTAAGTTTACCGGCTACCTTACCCTCCAAACCGGAACACGACAGTGACAAGCACTGATGCTATTGCGGCAGGAATACGTAAGGCGGCAGGAATAGGTAGGAATAGGTAGTAGCCACGATGTTAGTGACTCGTGTAGCCAGTCGGTCGCCTTTTACGACCTGTCTGGCTGAACGGCAGTTGGCCTATTCTTTAAAGGAACCTGGAACCAACACGGGGTAAACGGGATAACGTTCTGCTTGGGACTTCGTAATTGGCTGCCAATGCGAGTCGCTAACGCGGGCTAAGGCGGTGCCTTACCTATCCCTGCCGCAATAGCGTCAGTGCTTGTTATTATCGTGTTCCAGTTTGGAGGATAAGGTGGCTGGTAAATTTATGCGTGTAGCATTAAGACCCCGCCACAAGGATAGCAACGCACCATTAACATCTTTGGTATCTATAGGCGATGATTGTTTCATGACTGGTTCTCCTGATGGAAAGATTAGGAGAACCATCTGCTTGTTTGCTATCTTGTTGTTGTTGAGGCGTTACCATCCCAGTGACGGGGTGGTAACGCCTCACCGGCTACCTTATCCTCGGAACCGGAACACCACAGTGACACGTATTCACGCTATTGCAGCAGTGATATCTAACCCGGGCGAGACGTTGCGGAACTCTATCAAGTAAGATGTCATTGCCTATCACCTAGCTAGCTATCATCTAATCACGATGGTCGTGACATGTATCTATCTATACATATAATAAAATCGTAGTAAAGTCAAAACTGTACATTGAATATTTTTTTTTAGAATACTTGGGGCGTGATCTACAATCGATATCGAAGCCAAAAATATAGTTTTTAGATTTTTTGTCTGTTTGTTTGTATGTATGTCCGGGGTAAACTCAAAAAGTACTGCATGGATTTCCTTCAAATTTTGCATGAATATTACATATTATCACGCTATCACCTACGGGGGGTGAGCTGTGCGGAGTAAACGAAGTCCGCGCGGACGAAGTCGTGGGCAACAGCTAGTATTATATAAAACGTATGTAAATGGATGTATTATAATTTTCAGATCGGATGTGGATACTCGGACGACAGCGCGAGATCGAAGCAAAACTTCGGGCGCGTATATACGGAATCCTACAAGAGTTGAACTTGGACCCCGACCGTCTAATATTGGCGAAAAATAACAATTGCACTGATGATATTGTAGTTAACCTAATAAACTAGATCTAAATACATTGCAGTTTTTAATTGTAAGATTTTTTACTAAGATCACTTAATTGTAAGATTTTTTTACTAATCACTTTTCCGGTGCAGGGGATCTTCTTTAATCCGTTCGCAGTCATGACAACATGTTATGCGACAAAATTTTGTTGAGACAGGCATTATTTTTTGTATATCTACAAATAACCAGTACTTATACTATTTTAAATACTTATTTGCAGTTATTGTGTTACACTTCTTTAGTCATTAGTTTGGCAATATCGGTAATAGTAATAAGGAGGTCCGATGCAGAGCTGATCAGCACATAATGGTAGCAAGAGGATATTTTTTAAAGAAAAGCACAACTTAATACTATTATAGTGAATTGTTAAGAAATTGTTCCCCGCTATTAGTCTGGGCCACGGATTAAATGGATGCGTCTTTCAAGACTTGCTTGTAAATTGTAATTACACACAGAAATACAGAGTTATACGACTTAGGGGCCGTCCATTAATTACGTGATATTTTTTGGCATTTTTTTACTCTAGGCGATGGTTATCAATAGGTACATCAAAAAGATAATTTGCTTGTTTGCTACGACAGAAAAAACAAATAAATTCTTCACTGTGGGTCCTTTTGGTACGCTCTAGCCTGATCCGATTCTGTTTTCGCTATAAAGTAGGTACAGTCCACAAATATATTAGAATATAAAGAAAATTCTACCTACTATTGTAAGCCATGCCTATTCTACTATTGCAAACCAGGTCTGTTTAATCATAGCCCGCTTTCAAAAAGTGACCATAATTTATGCATAATTATATGGTCCATCGTGGAATGTGTTAGATTAACCAAGCTAATTGTCGATATCGTCCGAATTGCTAGGTGCAACCCAATGGTCAGTTACATAAAACACATCTAGACTACCTTCGCCTAATACAATTATAGTAGGTAGATAATTTAAAGTTCGGCCATCTTACATATCTGATTTTAAATGCTTTAAGGAGTTGTACGACTAAAGCAAAGTTATAAGTGTAGATCTATGTAGGTACTCAGTAAAACAGTAAAAGAAATGTTAATTATAATCAGTCATCGTTTATTAAATATTTTACTGATTTTTTGAAAATTAATGAACATGTTTACACAAGTTTAATAAATAATAAATCATTTAAATTTAAACTTTAACATTATTACTTTAAAAATAAATACAATATTTCCACAGAACGAAATTTTAAGTAATTGAATACTGATATGAGCTCCAGGGATCAAAAGGTAACAGTAAAAAACTTCTAGTGTTCAGAAGTTCAGAAAAACTTTATACAAAATCAATAACCAATATTAATTTATTGCTATTTTAAGCGAATCAAAAATAATTTATTTTGAAAAGAGAAATCGTCAGGCGAAAATAAAATGAAGTCCAAACTATAAAATATATCACTTTTTGATCCAGAGCTCCTGTTTTATATTGTGCTCGTGAACTTTATTTAGAAAAACGCTAGAAAATATATAATAAATAGGTACTTATATTAAATATGGACATAAAAATACGACAATTCACAGCAACAAGTAAATACTAAATTTTTATCTTAGTTTTTAGGCCATTCATGTTTTGCCATTTTGGCAAGCGGCAAAAAACAAAACAAAACGATTTATATAAAATAAAACAATATAAAATAAACAAAACATTTAGTTTAACAAACAAATCTTATAAGTACAACAATATTAAGTGTTCTGCATTGATAAATAATAAAAACAAGATGGACAATCGCTTACGAAAATCTAATAGAAAAGAAAATATAATTCATAAATGTTAAAGACGGCTGACATTTTTAACATTATAAATTATATTCGTAGTCTTTAACTTATGAAAAATTCTTTAGATTATGAAGACTGATTTTATAATCATAGCCCAAATCTCTGCAGCGCGTTGGCGTGTTTAACATGCAATGAGTTTGATCAAATGGCAGTCGGTAAGACGGTAGAATATTAATTTTTTACCAATAAATAGCATCAGTAATGGTCTTGTCTTTAGAAAAAAAAAGTTACTATAATGAGACAGCACAACAGTTTCTTTTCGATTCTCTAAAGCTGTTCTCATAGTACACATAGTACGACAAAAATTAATAGCATCAGCTGCTACCACATAGGCGAAATCACAGGTACACGACTGCGTTTTGCAAATATGTATATGTATACTGTCCCTAACGTGTTTCGAACGAGCCGGAGCAACATTTTTTATATAATAAACAAAATAAATCGAATTAGATCTTAGTGAGAAAAAATCGATGCCGATATGCGAGAATCTTAAAATCAAATTATTTAATCAAATAAGAAATATCGCATCATGTCATTGCGTATGAATGGGTATACATCAATCATTATTGTTTATGTTGCATGCAAACATTGACTTCAAACTTGAAATCGTTGAGGTTAGGGCACGACACTTCACAAATAATAATACACTCAAATATTTTAAAAATATACAATACATTCAATGAAGAACTTTTGTCAATGATTAGATTGTTAATCTAGTTTTTATTTATATATCAATGCTATTTCGGAAAAGTAATATAAAAACCACAATAAAAACAATGCAAAAATAACTTTATACTAGCTTGACATAACAAAATTTGAACTTTAACATTGGAATTCTAAAAACATTTATCATATACTGTTAGTAATACTAATATTGTAAAATACTATTTTATAACATACTGATTTGATTTTATTGGCAACCCTATGGATACATGTAAACAAGCGTCGAAACCACGCACAAAATTATATGTCAGGGGTCACCAAACGGCGGTCCACAACCCGAATACGGACATTTACTTATGCAAGTCTTGTAACATAACAATTTATTATTTTCATTTAGTTGTATCAAAAAAATTATGTTAATAGAATTAAAAATAAACTAAATTTAATACCCATATTAGAAAATTCCCTTTAACCGCATATAATGTAAAATATAGATCAGTATAGTGTAATAATATAGTCTCCTAATTGAAGCGAGACAAATTAAGGCGGATACAGACATTGCGAGGCATGCGCTGCATACGCCTCGCTATTAATGGTGGTTAATATATTGCATAGCGCCATACTACAGCGCGCTATACATACCCAGCGTAAAGCATACGCTATATAAATTCTCCTTCAGCGCTACAAAATTACGCCACCTACCTGTATACCTAGCGGCTAGTGTGGGGCGTAGTTATAACTTTATAACATAGGCACGAAGTTACGAACTACGCGATCTAATGAGTATTGATCGAAACGCGCTAGACCGTATACGCTAAACGCTATAACTTATAGTTTTTATTTTATACGCTATCATCGTATATATGTCGCGGTGAAATTGTCAATAGCCGTTAGATTATAATCTACCTACGGATTTTATAATTTGTTTAGGTTAGGTTAGCAGTTAAATTATAATATCACATAGGTAAATTATAATCTAACGGTACTGACAATTTCACTGCGACATATATACAAGCTAGCGAGTAGCGCTAGCTGTATGACGTTGTTGATGTGTCGCGCGCTATCCCTACCGGCTCACGCGATTATAGTTACTCGTTATAGTATAGTCTATAACATAGCGCGCTACAAAAATGTAGTTTATAGTGCATAACACGCTGTCATAAAATAGTTTGTTTGAATACTACTTTTATCAAAAGACAAGCCCGCTGAGTTTGTTCCGCCGGATCTTCATAGTGTGTGGCCGCGTTTCCGATCCGGTAGAAGCTTTAAAAAATATGTTAACGTGTCAAAATAACTTGTAAAAAGTTTTATTCAATAAAGCACTCCTGACTTCTGATTTCTGAACGCATCCTACGATAAAAATTTGCGCATACTTCGTCACGACCGCGTACGTCCACATACTACGAAACGTGCGATGAGCAACCGCGCACTGCATATGCCTCGTAATGTCAGTATCCGTTCTTACAAGAGCATAACAATTTTTGAATCAAAACAGAAATCATTTATAAAATTTATAAACTTCTACTCCATTTACCATATGGAGCGCGAGCGTTGTTTATTGTTTGAAAACCATCGAATAAAATAATTTGGTGATCCCTGGCATATTTTAATAATATTTTATTTTTTTAAAGATTGTTTGTGAATGTTTACATGTTAACCTGAACTGAAAGAGGGTGGGTGGTTCCGGTATTTTTTAGGCGGGCTTATTTTATTTTCAAACGTTAATAAATAAATAATAAATACCGCTAGACAAATTAAACAAACTGATCTAACCCCAAATTAATTATTTTATTGTGATATGGATGTATCCAACGATTTTAATACATAGATATACATAAATCTGTATTGAAATATATTTAATCAACACCCAAACCAAGAAATACAAACATATTCTCATCACACAAACGCCTGTACCTGTGGGGAATCAAATTTAAACTACTAATTCCAAATATGATATGTGTAATTTTACTTTGTAAAATAAAAAAAAAGTTTGTATTTAGGTTTTTTTAGCTTAGATCCGATGGTTTATAAGAATAGAAAACAACTATGATAATTATAATATGCTCAGATTATACGAAGAGCTATGATAGATTTAATTTGTAAAACTATAGAGGTTATAGTGGCTATAAAATATAGTAGTCGAAGTTGTTGAAATTTATAAAAACCCTTATTTTTCTTTAGCGGTTAGCTTATTCAGCTCAGATCATGAGATCACGGGTTCTTTTCGGGGGTTTTTTTCGGGGTTATTCTGAAAAATCTCCGTGGCAGTTTAGTCTGGTCTAGTTAACCCTCCCATATCTCATTCTCGGTATCTTTAGAGTCGTTATTTAGTCAGTAAAATGCGGTGATAAAGATCACTCCTATCTCTCATCTCGCCAACTAAAACTGGTGAGTCGCGGTAAACTAAATCATCTATTGACGTTTGATTTAATCTGTTTACACCGTGCCCACCACAGTATGACCTAGTGCTCACCCCAGGATGTTGGGTTACCAATCCGAAATCCTAAGCTGGACACCTAAAACACTTTCCAGCAAAAAAATACAAGTTTATACGGAACCCGCGGTATGTGAGACTAATTCACACTTGATCGTGTTTTTTTTGTAGTCGAGTCTCAGGCCCCCCTGAAAAATGACTAGATCCATTTGATCGCAGAGTTGACATCACTCTCCCTATAATAATCCAAGTATAGAAAAACTTATACCACAAAACAAATAGGTACAAAAGTCAATCTCATGTATGTATTTCATTTTTCATACTTACGATCGGCGGTCGCGCTAGGGTTATCAACTTTGGCTTATAAACTGGTAATGGCACTCGTATCTAGGTGTTTGACTTATTGTTAAAAATGAAACAGGAAGAACGGAAATATAAACCAGCATTATAATAGTTTTTGGTGAATCCCGCGGGATCACCTAATTTTTCCGGGATGAAATGTACCCTATGTGCTATTCCAGGTCATCCTCTACCCGTGTGCCAAATTTCATTCAAATCCGTTCAGTAGTTTTTGCGTGATTGAGTAACAAATATCCAAAATTTCGCATTTATAATATTAATATAGATTGATATACCTATTACGAATTTTCTGCACCAAAAATTTCACTGATGCATGTCTCAAGTGGGTGTCATTCGCGCTTGCACTTATTCTCAATCATTCCGAGATATCGCTTCTATGTGTGTCTATGTATCGCTCGATCGCCCGTGGTATGTAGATTGACTTCTGGACCTATTAGTTTTGTGCTTATATGATTACAAACTATTTCAAATATTTTATTAAACAGGTACATCGCATTTCAGACCAACCTTAAGCTCCAGTCAAACGTCGCGACCACGAATGATAAATATATATATATACTCAGTCGTTCAATTATTTGCATTACAAACAAGCTTTGCAGTTCATCCGCATTGATTTGACCAGACCTTAATTTTACAAAACGCACAAACATTTTAATATTGTCAAAACTTATATACATTTTACATTGAAGATTATAATTTTTTAATATGGCAGATAACTGTACTATATGTATAAAGGTTTTAGAATTCAAAGAAAATATTTAAATTTACCTTTTTAAAATAAAATAGTAACGGTTTTAAAGTGAAACGAGTCTGTTTTTGGTTACGGTCTATGTAACTAGACCAGAGGTCGACAACCTTTTGAGTCGAAGGGTCAAAAATTACAATTTACAAAATTTTAAAGTTGTAAAGAGCCACAAAAATTTGGAGAAGCGATGAATTTGCACGGTTATTTAAATAGAAAATTTTTAATTTATTTAAATTTTCTTTCCAAAATAAAAATCTTTTTCCAAAATAATATTTGCGTATAGAACTAAAGAACTGCAGCTTTACATCCATAGAGCCGCATGTGGTTCGCGAGCCGCAGGTTGCCAACCCCTGAACTAGACCAAGGTTTCGAGTTTGTCGATCTACGCGTATAAAACTGATCCGTAAGTTCTCTTTGCCATACATTTGTAGAAAATCTAACCTAAAATCTAACGAAAATCTAATCTAACAGAGCCAGTCATAGGGAAGCCAGTAAAAGATTATTTGAATAAAACAGTTTTGACTTTACTGAACGATGGGAAACAAACGTCGCGTGGCGCGTGTTACGAACGATAGCTCTATGCAGAACACACGCTAGTCGCTACGCGCCTAGACGATTATCGTGTTTTACGATAGACGCCAACAGAAATGTAAATGTATACTCCCGAGGTACAAAACTTAAATTTTAGTAAGGTATTTACTAATACCTCTGCTAAAACCGACGTTAATGCTTTGAAATAATGATGTCATATAAATGATTACACCAATATTAAAATATTACCATAAGATTCTATGGCCTCTTCATTTAGCTTCAGCCAACATTGTAGGAGGTGATGGTTTGAGGTGACGTCATGTCACTGTAGCGGTGAATGACGTCACAAGAATAGTAAAAGGAAGTTCTTCCCAGCCAGGAAATACGTGATGCCCTGGGGACCGAAGTCCGTTTGAGAAGCATGTTGAAACTTGTATACTTGAAAAAATATTTCTGTTTTGATGAGATACACCAATTTATGTAGACCATACTACACTATGAATTAAAATCACTTTTGAACATATTGTATGGAAGGTATGTATTAGAAGTCAAGCCCCGAAAAATCTCTGAATATTTTAAAATAATTACCGCCCAGTACATTATCATATTACCGTAATGGGCAAAGGTGCAAATAGTGCAGCCAACAGTAACACCCCAAAGTGAAATAGGTGGCAACCCTAACGAAAAATAGGGTACATATCCACTTTGCAAAAAATTCATATTATAATATGTATATTGACAATAGTATAAAAGTCTATAAATAGAAAGATGTACATAATTCAACTATTAGTCCATAAAATTGATCACACTATACACATTTACCAAATACTTAGAGATTTCTATATGAATACAGTACAGGTGATTCAAAAATATTGTGATGTGAGATGATGTTAGACAAAAAGAGATTCACTGCTTCAAACCAAATACAGATTTTATAAGTTAATATAATCTGTATGCATAGCAAAAGAATTTGCTTAAAATATTAACATGTAATTAATAAACACAGTCAACAGTATTAGCTAATTAAAACTTGAACCATAATGTTGTTCCGGGCCCCCCTTTAAAGAATAGACCATCTGCCATTCTGCTAGACGGTTCGTGAAAGGCGAGCAATTGACTATACTTGTCACTAGTATCATGACTACTACATGATACAGCAGCGGCGTGCACAGGATTATGATACTGAGTATGCGACGGAGTACTCGGCCACAAAAACTTTTTCTTTTATAGATTTCAGCGGCGTGCACATGATTATGACACATTTTATTCATTTACTTACTATTAATTAAAATCATCTAAAACGTACGAACGTTTTATTAAAATATCTGTGAATGGCAAGTAAAGCACTGCTTTTCTGCCTACAAGGAGCGCACGCGCCTGTGATACAGTTAGCTGTATGTGGTACAACTGCCTTACCCAATTCTACGGCAATGTCAATGCTCGTCATTGTCGCGTTCCAGATAGGAGAGTAAGGTAGCCAGTAGACTTATGTGTGTGGCATTGCCATCCCGCTACATGAATTGCAATGCACCATTAATTTGAGTTTTGGCGCCAACAAGAGATGGTTCCTCTTTCCATCAAGAGAACCATCTACTTGTATCTACCACATAAAAAAAAACATTAAAACAATTTATAAGCTACATTGTACCATATGTAAAACAACAGATTCGTATACTCGTTTAAGATTTAAAACATTTAAAGATTTTGCTTTATAAAAAAACACATATACAAACAAATAAAAAATTAAATTGAAATACATAAACATAAGTAATTTTATAGTAACTTTATATAACATTTTGAAAAATGACAATGAAGATAAAATAAAAAGTAGTTTATAATCATGGGTATTGTGTATAGTGAAATATGAGCTTGTCTAAAATATGTTATTATTTTAAAACCACCCGTATATAGAACACATTTAAAACTCATCTCTGCTAATAACACAGTTCCGAACTTCCGTCACTCTTAAGCAATCTGCGTCGCGATTTTTGTACTCGTACTCTGCATTCACAGAACTTTCACAATCTTGATCAGATTCTCTATGGTTGACCATAGTCTCTTGCCTGTGGTTATTTACTGTGTATTGGTGCATCCATAACTGTTTTTCTTCCACTTCCTTACTCACAACAACAAATAGTTCCTTTTCCTTGCTGTCCAACTGTTCTTTTAAATACACTATTAAATCACTACTCTGAAAAAGTTAAATATAGACATTCACAACTGAAACACGAAATAATGAGTATTGACAAGCTTATGTGTGCTTTTTTGCATTATAACTAAACAGTTTGGAATTGATTATTTATCTCGGCAAATCATTTTGCCCAATGATATATGATTATAGTATACTTGCATATGGATGCTTAGAGACAAGCTCTGGCTACAATTATTCATAGTTAACTTAAATAATATTCATTGCAATAAACCTAAGGTTTAAGCATGATCAAAAATTCATTAAAAGTGAGTACTATAGATTAATCAGATGGAAAAAAATTATTTCCTATATTTTAATTAATCTCTATTAAAGCCAGCTATCGATGCTTGCGACTTTGACTAGTGTGATAAAGTTACTCCACCCACACAAGTATGGGTTATTAAAAAAACTTAAGCCTGTATCCATTTGAAGGTTTCAAAATCCTTCACCACATTTTTACACAAATAGATACTGATAATGCTATAGGAGGGAAGGAGGGTATAATAATTGTAAGAAATAAAGCCAATTGTTTAAAAAAATTAAGTCTATCTTTCACAATTATTATTGTTGTTACTAAGTGGTAAAATTTCACGTCTTGCCTGGGTTTTATACCACCACCTACTTATACATGCTACAACAGCATTAATGCTTGTCAATGTCGTATTTGCATATGGCATTACTTTCATCTGCCATCTGTATCTTATCATAAATGAGCTTGATCGGATTGATGAGACTTCGTCGGATGATTAAAAATAATTAGTACTCAGTTGGGTAAAAAAGTTAGTTGGGCACCACTAATCAAGTTATTAACTGCGTTAAAAAAGGTAACTTTGTTAAACATTAAAATGTTATAATTAAACGATAACTTCGTTATCTAGCAAATACTGGATTAACAAGTTAATACCCAGCTATGCCCATAACACATCCGAACAATGTAGCTTTATAAATTTGAAAGAATTTTTAAAATCAATCATGTAGTTTTCGAGTTATGGCAGTAAAAAATTAATAAAAAAATCAAGTCTTTCCTAATATATATTAGTTTAGAAAAAAATATATACATACCCTTCCTATTAACTGCGGTGAATCTAGCTTAGAATCCAAGTTGTAAAAGTTTCCTTGGATTTGTCGGATTGCAATCCAGTGTCTCCTCCTTAAAGGTAACATAACAAACCCTAATTTGTAATCTGATGGCACATTTAGAATGAAACCACATATATTTGACAGGTCCAAACATCCTGGATCTCTAAAATAAAAATAAATATATCTATCTACAAATCTGTACTTTAAAGAAAAATAAAAAAGTCATAACATATTTCAGAAATATCAATGAATGTAGTGTTATTGTTAGCATGATCATATAATTTCATCATTCATACATACTTTCTTTTATCAAACCAAACAGCTTCACAACCTTTCTTTTGTAAGGCTGCCATTATAACATTGATATCATAGTTCCCGAGGCCCAACATGGAACGGTGAGGGTTTATCCAAACGTTAGGTGACAGCCTGCTGCAAATTGTATCCAACTCGGATTTAGAAAATGTATTCCTTGTCTGAAAAGAAAATAATATCACAATTAAATGCGGTGGATTATTCAACTTTTGATTACAAAATAACAGTAACTACATGTTGCTAACCTTAAATATCAATTACATTAACTATAGAACTTTAACTTAGATAACTCAGATTTATGAGAGTAATTTGCTAGCTGGTAGAGTTCTGCATTCTCTCACCAGGGTCTGGTACCACTGCCTTACCTATTCCTGCCGCAATAGTGTCAGTGCTTGTCACTGTCCTATTCTGGTTTGAGGTAAGGTAGCCAGTAAACTTATACATGTGGCATTAGACCTCTCCACAAGATAACAACGCACCATTAACATCTTTGGTGTCTATAGGCGATGGTTGACTCTTTCCATTAGGAGATCTACTTGTTTGCTATCTTATGGTATAAAAAAAATAGTAATAGTTATTACTTCTTCACCACAATATTCAAATCATCCTTTGTTTTTGAAAACTACAAAATTAGGGTTGCTTTAATACAAATAGATGTATACATAATGTAAATCCATAATTGGCCATAGGTTTAACATTATTTTTAAACTGTATTTATAATTGAATGCTGTGAATTTTGTTTTGTGAATACAAAAATAATACATTAAATAAATAAATTCTACAAATAGAAAATTAATAGAGGATCTACAAGTTCTCATTTTGACGATTCTAGTAAACACTAGAATCCGGCTTTAGGGAAATGGTCGCAGGTTCTAATCCCGCATGTCAGTTCTCGCGTCTAATGGAGTTCCAGTTTTTCATGGGTGGTGGTGATCACTTATCATCAGATGAACATTCTGCCTATTTCTCCTCCCATCTTTGGCCCTAAAATTGCACTTTTGAATCAGAAATAAGATTTTACTTCTGATTCAAAAGTGCAATTTATTTAACTTACAATTGTAACAAAAGTTTATTTTTTGTCATTGTTTTTTTTTTAATATTGACAATGTGAAAGAAATTATTTACCCATTAAATTAAGTTGATTTTTGAAAACAAAAATGTATAGAAAGCATTTTTTATACATTTCTAACTAGGTGAATTACAATACATGCTGTATAATGTGTATTAGAACGAAGTTCCTTACGGCAGGCTTGGAGGGGATAGGGATTTTGATGCGCGACTGAACTGAAAAAAAATGTGATAGTTAAACCGTAAGAAAAATGCGTGGAATAAAAGCGTTACATGAGACGTCTGCAGGCGCGACAGTCGCGTACACAAGCGAGTAGTGCCGTTTAGCCGAAGGAAGTTCGTTCCTACCTGGTGTCCCGCGACACCACATCATTTTTGGAACAAAGTTCCTTACGGCAGGCTTGGAGGGGATAGGGATTTTGCTGCGCGACCGAACTGAAAAAAATGTGATAGTAAAACCGTAAGAAAAATGCGTGGAATAAAAGCGTTAAATGAGACGTGCGCAGGCACGACAGTCGCGTACACAAGCGAGTAGTGCCGTTTAGCCGAAGGAAGTTCATTCCTACCTGGTGTCCCGCGACACCACATCATTTAAGTTGATTTTTGAAAACAAAAATGTATAGAAAGCATTTTTTATACATTTCTAACTAGGTGAATTACAATACATGCTGTATAATATGTATTATATTACAAGAATTATTTCAAGTTTCAAAAAATTGTAATAAATTAAGAATATATTTGTACAAGGGACAATTAATTCCAGGCTATTTTTATTCACTTGTAAATCTTATAGCCTTGGATAAATTATAATAAAATTGTATACATTAATCAGTAAAAGATACATACTTAGTGAACGATATTGCTTTTGTCCCATGTATTTAGCAAGTGACCATCATCATTGTTTAAACTGAGCAAATATTTTTTTGAACATACCTAGATTAGGTTCGCAAATACATTTTTTTTTAATTTATATCATAAGATAGCAAACAAGCAGATGGGTCTCCTGATGGAAAGAGTCAACCATCGCCTATAGACACCAAAGATGTTAATGGTGCGTTGCTATCTTGATTTCTTTAAAATTTTCTTTCAGGGAAAGACTTGGTGACTAAATGAAGTCTGTTAGTCTTACTTATCAATATGTGGCCTTATTGCAACCAATTTACTACATATTTACATAGGAAAGTTGGGTAGGGCTTAAGTCAATAAATTTTTGGATCATAATGTATGCGTTTAACCTATATAATATGTATCAAAGGAAAATTTAAAATAAAATGCATGTCCAACAATTTTGTGTGTGTCCAACAGCTCACTGTTGGGAGACTATCGGAAGATCCATCCGTCCATTTTCTTGTCCTTCCTCTATTAAAATGGTGTGTTTACCTTAGTAGCAGCTTATTAGACCTTTCATTTTATTTTAATTCATTTGTGTTCTTTATAAAGAGATAATACTTTTAACTGAGATTACCTCGAACACATGATTTTTCTTAGTAAAAGGTTATTTTGAAATAATTTTACTTATTATAAAGAAAAATTTACTTTATTAACTAAATTTTGTTTATTGTATTTTTTTGTATACATTTTTTGTTTATTCTATAATTGGTGTATGAATGTTATATATTTCCAATACAAAACATAAAATTTGTTAATATGATATTGTATGTTTGTACTTATATTCCATGCAATATCATGACATTGCTTTTGAATATTGTTTGGTTTTAAAAAATATTTTAGTTAAGTTACAATTCCACTTTTATGATTAATGCAAAGTTGTTAGATAGTTTATAGTAAATTACGCTTACCTGAAATAAGTTATTGAGTGCATGCAAGGCACAGAGCTCTTTAACTTGTTTTTCATGATATATTTGTGGTTTAGAACTCATTTTTTACACTTTTCTCTTCAATACATTTTGTTTAACCCTTTAATCGAAATTATTTTAATTGTAACTAAATAATTATATGATCATCTAGCGTGTATATCCTATATTTTATGGAATTTTAGTAGTTTATTGGTAAAAAATACATGTTGATTCGGCACTTGACAATTTTGATTTTTGACAATTCTCTAATCACTAATCAGCAGTGTTGCCAGTGACAAATATAATACGAGACGGCTCAAAAAGTTAATAGAGGGAAAAACGTTCTGAGCAAGACAAAGACAAGAGTGGATGTTGTCCCTTTCTTGCAATTGCCAGTATATATAAAAGACGGTAAATTTTTATATATTCGGTAATCGTTAAATCCCTTTTATTTATACACGTCGATAAATAAATAATACCATAAATTGAATTGTAATTAACAGAGTGAGTTCTAAAATATGCTTATTTTAATTATTACGTAATTACTTATGCAATGCAAAAACCGTTTCTCAAATTAGTAGAATTACTTAGTAGTTATTTGCAAACTACGCATTGCCGCACTAATATATGGCGATTGGCGCTTTATGTAGTAGAAAGAGACACACTCCACCCATGTCGTGGTCACAGAACACTATTACTCCAGGGAGGTCGTGGTAGGTACCAGTCTGGCGCAAGTCATTTGGAAAAACCAAAATGTACGGGCATTGCCGTCTTTTTAATGGCTGTATATAACCCGTACATATTAGAAGCACGCAAAAATCTAGATCTTCTACTAGCGTATAGGCTTTTAAAGTTAAACGGATTATGTCAGCGCCATGACCCACTAGATGTCAATTATTATTTTATCTGTCGTTTCAGAACTTGTAACATCCCGCCATTTTTAAAGTGATTTTATTGTATAACAATATATATAATATCTAATTTACAATGATTTTAATTATATTTTGTTTTTAAAAAGTGTGCTATGTATTAAAAGAAAAGTAAAATGATTAATACAATTCGCTAAATATGTTGTATAAAAACTGGCCAACTGGGTGAAACAAAGTGAATGTATTTATGGCCAAATATCTATGAAACAAAAAACGGTAAGCGCTAAATTTATTATTTTATCTTTTTCCTAATTATTTACAATGATTTTAATAAACAGCAGAGTAGTAGTGAAGTGCATATTACATTAATGCGATTATCGATAAAATTGTTTTTATATCACAAAAAATAATTTGGTGTTTAAATCTTATTTGTGTATTAGAAGTAATAATATTGCTGTTTTGATACAAAAAATATATTTTTTACTTAAAAATTTCAGCACATACCTGCGTAAAATACTAATGATATTAATTCTCAAGATTTATAAAATAAATGTCGAATTAATAAATTATTTAGACAACTTTCATTAACATGTAATGAAATTTAAAAAATACTAGTTAGTAACATTTATAGATTTCTTCAGTAGATAGTATTTACTGATAAATATTCACTTGTGCAATTCTTATTGGTTTTGATTATGATTTAAAATTAATTTTTAATGTGTAGGGTGGAGGTTACAGAGAAAAAGGACAGATTTTGTAAAAAATATGAAGTTGCATCCATTGAAGAAAGGTAAGGAAATATAATTGTAAAAATATGCTATCACTTCTATAGGATTTTTTCAACATCATCAAGATACCACCACAACACTATACAAAATGGTTAGGTTTTTGTATTACTTTAAGTACATAATCGAGATAGTATATTGCTGGTAAACACTTTACTGTTCAGATGTATTAGTATTTAGTATTGAGTAATCATATCAAATCCCATATGGGTAGCAAAAATCGAAAGTTGTATATCAATCATTATCCAGACAAATTTGCTTTTCTCTCTCCTTATTACCCGTATTGGTTGAGGCTCCTTTTGAGTATAAAACTATTTGCAATTTTGCCAGGTTGTTCATAAAAGGAAAACGGTTGGCTAACGTCAATACCATCAGAAATACTAGATTTTTTTTAATATCAAAATAGCAAGCAAGCAGATGGCTCTCCTGTTGGAAAGAGAAACCATCGTCTATAGATATCAAAGATATTATTGATGCGTTGTTATCCGTGTGGCAAGATGGCAATGCCACGTGCGTAAGTCTACCGTATACCTTATCCTCCAAACTGGAATACGACAACGACATGCATTGACGCTATTGCGGCAGGAATATATAAGGCAATGGTAGCAAATATCCGGGCAAGACGTTCCAGAACTCTACAAATTAGTGGTCACCATGGTAGCGATACGTAGATTTAATCGGGTGCCTTTTTTGACTTACCTAGCAGAACACCAGTTGGTCTATTTTTCAAAATTAGCCTGGACAAACACGAGGATAGTAGAGTTCTACAACACCTCCCCGAGTTAGGGAGCCACCGTTTTATTTCCTATTATGAAGTATGAACATCGCGCCACATGGATAGCAAAATAACACTAACATCTTTAGTGCCTATAGGTGATGGTTGTCTCTTTTCACTAGGAAAATCACTCAGTTGTTTGCTATTGGTGCAAAAAAAAAAAATCGGTTGTCTGTAAAGTTGGTTTACAGACGATAGTTGAACGTGACAACGTCTTAAGCTCTCGCTTGTACTCCAAGCCTTAAACGGAACGCCTCAGAGCGAGGTAACGCCGCATGAGTCATGTTTTTTCGTGCGTGCAGCCAGCTCTATCGAATTATAAGACGTTGTCACGTCAAAAATCATTACTATCTGCGCAAGTAAACATTTAAATTGATAACTTAAATCTGTCTTTTGCCAAATTTACACTGATTCTGCAATAATACATATTTATTTCTTACAGATAATTAAAAGGTGACCAGCGTATAACTATGCTGAGCACTACCGCCTACTGTTAAGCCTTATTGTATATGAAGCTTTGATTGTAACACTCACAGCTAATCGTGTAAAAAGGGAGAGGAAAGAATATTTTTTGTAGAATATAGGTGTTATAGAGTTATTACAAAAATATAACATAGGTGTCTAACATTAATCGATTCGATGAAATTAAAAGTCCTTAGTTTTTTTCTGACTCTGTAGGTAAAATATATTCTGAATTCTCATTTTACCTTTTATCGTCTTTTAAATCTATTAAAACATGCATAAATTATCTTGAAAGTTGAAAGACCTGATTTAAGGTTTGAAAAACGTTCAATTCAATGCTTTTCCATGGCAATGCCCATCTTTTCTACTGAAGATGATTCTGCCAGTATCTAGTATTACATTCGCGCGTTCCCGTTGCTTCAACTGTACTTAGTAGTTGCTGGGGTTAGTTCACAACTGTAACAACAAACACAGATAGATAAATACATGTTAAGATAATATACTAAATAGAACATAGACGGTTTTTGGTGATAAGCCATTAAGAAATAAAACGTAAGTTTCACAACTTGATTCTGTTCTTTCCAATGAATTTAATTAAAAGTTTTAGCAAATCATGGGATAAATGGGTTAATAATGAAGGGAAGTTTATGGGTAAAGGTATATTTAATTTGTGTAACTTGTCATACAATAAAAAGGTGGCGTTGTTTTTTGTACATGAGAAAAAAATGTGCTCCAAGGTACCTTCGTCCATGCCACATTCACAAAGGGAGTTATCTCTGACTCTAATTTTGTTCAAAAATACAGGTGTACAGCAGTGTCCCAACCTAAGCCTACAGATTACAGAGACAATGGTTTTGGGTGCATTTTTATATTTATAAAACCAGGGCTTACTTTTGACTGTTGGTTGGATGGAAGCATAATGTATGCCTTTACATACACTACTTTCCCTCCACCTGCGTTCCCATGCAGTAAATAAATCTCTTTGAGAGAGGTTTAGAAGATCATAGCATTGGTAATTATAATGGAGCCTGTCAACAGGGTTTGTAACCGAATGCTTTGCCAGGGAATCTGCAAACTCATTTCCCACAATGCCTGAGTGACTTGGAATCCAGACAAGATGGATAGTTTTATTATTCCTATAGCAAGAGTATATAGCATATTTAATTTCCAAAACTATTTTTGAGTGCAATTTGTTTTTAAAGGGATTTTGAATTAATGAGTGAAGAGAACTGAGAGAGTCTGTAAAAATTACTGCTTTAAATATGTTGTGAGATACCACATATTTGCATGCTTCTAATATAGCAATACATTCTCCTGTAAAGACAGATGATTCTGGGGGGGATTGAAATTGCAAGCAAATTTTAGAATTTTGGTAATATATCCCTACTCCAGTGCATCCAGATGGTGATAACTTGGATGCATCTGTAAAGAATTTATGCCAATCTGGCCACCTCTCCTCAATTTCAGCATTGAAATAAGTATTTGCTAGTGGGGAGTTTTTAGGTATACCAAGATTGAAATAGATATTGGGCTTAAATATTACCACCTCATATGGGAATGAAAAAATTGGGAGTTTAGTAGACTGGACTATACTTCCATTTAAGTTTCTAATCTTGCTGTAGCTGTTAATCACTAAAGGGGTTTCTCTATTGTTCCAGTAAGAAATACCCTGGGCATTACAAATATTATAGTGTGTTTGAATTTTGAGAATTAATGGATGAGAAGTTACACGAAGTATTTTTGAAAAGAATCTGTCAGCCAGATACTGTCGTCGCAAGTTAAGGGGGGGTTCTGAACATTCCACCTGAAGAGCGTTAATTGGAGTAGATTTCATACATCCCGAGATGGCTCTGAGACATTTTGATTGCATTAAATCAATTTTATGCAAGGCTGTTTTATTGCATGGGGGAAAAAGAAATGTTCCATAATCCATGATGCTTCTAATCAGGGCATTATATAGCAGTTTCATAGTATATGGATGAGCTCCCCACCATACACCTGCTACCGCCTTTATAATGGGGAAAGCTCTCTCACATTTCTTTAAAATATGGTTTATATGGTGAGTGCCATTTAATTTTTTATCTAAAACTACACCTAAAAACTTTGTATTATCCTGAACCATTATCTCTTGACCCTGGACTGTAATAGATATTGCGGGTGTAACTTTCTTCCTAGTGAAAACAACTATGGAGCTTTTGCTTGGAGATAAGCTAAGTCCATGTTCTGAAAGCCATTCTGAAAGGGAATTTAAAGATATATTCAAGGAAGAAGCAGCATTAGTAATAGATGGATCTGAGACATACAGAGCCAGATCATCTGCATATTGTAGTAGGGCACAGTTATTATTTAGACATGTATTTAGATTGAATGTGTAGATACTATATAATAAAGGACTTAACACCGATCCCTGTGGAAGACCCTTCCATGTCAGTCTAGATTCGGCATTTTCCCCTGGTATATTAAGGATAACTTCTCTAGTTTTAAGTAGATTACATATACAGTGCACTATCTTGCCAGGTATTCTCAGCTCTTGCAATTTTTGCCTGAGAATGGAAAACAGTACATTATCGTAGGCAGAGCCTACATCTAAAAAAGCTGCTACTACGGAGGTATCATTGCTTAAAGCTATCCTAATATCTGTAACTAATATTGCTACACTGTCCATGGTGCTACGTCCTTTACGAAATCCAAATTGGCTGTTTGGTAGAATGTTTTGGCTTTCGACAAACCATTCCAACCTATTTTTAAGAAGGTGTTCTAAAATTTTTAGTAGCGTAGATGACAGAGCAATTGGGCGAAAGTTGTTTGGGTCATCTGGGCTTTTACCGGGTTTAAGAATTGGAATGACTAATTGAGTTCGCCAAGAATATGGAATATTGCCATATTCAAATATATGGTTAACAAGATCTAAGAAATATTCTTGACATTTCGGACCTGAACGGCAGAGAAAAGAGTAAGGTATACCATCTATCCCTGGAGTGGAGTCGTGAAGCTGGGATAAAATTGTAGTTAATTCTCCTAGAGAGAAAGGGGCTTCCAGGGGATCAGATGTTGAAAAAGCCAGAGGAATAGGGAATTCAATATCCTCCCTAGATGGAACATAAGGGGGAGCCAGTTTATTGATAAATTTAAGGCCTATCTCTTTTGAAATGGGAGAGTGAGATCTTGGTGAGAAGTTTGACCTGAATTTATTTATACTTCTCCATACAACTACAGGAGGGGTGGATGGAGCCAAAGAAGAACAGAATTGTTTCCATCCTTGAGCCTTTTTTTTCCGCAGGAATCTTTTAGTTTTTGCTAAGATTTTACGGTATTCAATTAGGTTCTCTAAATTCATGTTTTCATTAAATCTTCTCTCTGCATTTTTGCGTTCCCTGATAGCTGCGGTGCAGTCCTGGTCCCACCAAGGGGGAGAGGGAATTTTACTTCTAGCTGAGTTTTTAAGTGGGAAGCATTCACTTGCAACGGATTCCATGGCATTGACAAATGATCTATAGCTGTCCTCTAGGCTTTGGTTATTTTCTGAACTTTTTATAATATCAATTTTGTTTTCTAGCTTCTCTACATAGCAAGTCCAGTCCTCCGTATTTTTTGGTAATTTATATTTTAAAATTGGAGCTGTCTGTCTGTCAGGTATGTTAAATTGTGGCATTTTTAAGATAATTGGGTAGTGGTCACTACCATGTGTTGAATTGAGTCTATCCCAATACAGAAGCGATGCAATATCTGAAGAGCATATGGTTAAGTCAACACAGCTTTTGTTTTGTGCAGGGCCCACTAAACGTGTAGACCGGCCATCATTAAGGATGCATAGATTTAAGTCATCTATTATGTCTACAAGGTTATCCCCTAAGTTATCACAATGATCTGAACCCCATCTAAAATGGTGACAGTTGAAATCCCCCATAATAATAAAAGGCTTTTCTAAATTTTGGAAAACAGATCTGAGTTGGGTGATACATGTAGTATCTGGGTGGGCGATATAGATGGAAATGTAGGTAATGTTTTCTACCCTGGCAATTACCATATTTACATTCTCATTTATAGTAGGCACTGGAAGAGTAGAGTACAGAGCTCTCCTATGAACAAAGAGAGCGCTGCCACCATAACCATCAGTTCTATCACTTCTAAGACAATGATAGAACTGTAGGTGAAAATTAAAATTTGGTTTTAACCAGGTCTCGGCTATGCAGCACACAGCCGGCCTGAGTTTGTTACAGATGTAAGTTAATTCATGTTTTTTGTTGGTAATACTTCTAATATTCCACTGAAGTATTACCGGATCCATATTGGATGCTTTTTATTAATGAAATCATGTTATTTGCAACGTGGTCTGGTAAAGTTTGAGATGAGGCTATAAAGGTTGCTATGATTTGGGCAAAGGTGTTTCTTAAGTTTGATTCTATTTCTATATTAGTCTGGTCAGAGTCAGTATTGTCTTTGTCAGTGAAGTCTGCGTTGGTTGTGTCTGTCAAAGCACATCCATTTTGTGATGGGAAGAATGAGTAATCTTTGGTTGCTAGCTTGTGAGCTTCTTGGTTGTATCCTGGAGCTGTCAGGGTACGCCCTTTAGATTTAAGGAATACAGTTTTCCTATAGCTACGTTGAGATGATGTTAATGGTGTCTGAGGTTGTGGTGACTTAAGATGATTTTGTGGAGAGGGTATGTTACTAAGAATTTGGTTCGATTGACTTTGTTTTGTAACGGCAGCATAACTACGTGTTACGGGTGGAAAGAGCTTACTTGCTTCTGCGTATGATATAAACTTTTCAGTCATAGCTAGTTTAATTGACTTCTGTCTACCCAGCTCCGGGCAACCCTTGCTGGTGGCGAAGTGATTGCCAGAGCAATGTATACATGATGCTTGTTCCTCTGGAATTTGGCAACCTTCATTACTATGGCCTTGACCACAGCGTAGGCAACGAGGCTTTGAGCGGCATTGTTGTTTGGTATGTCCAAAACGGCAGCAATTGTAACATTGTATGGTGGGATACTGGTATGGTTCTACTATTAAGGATGAATAGCAACAAAAAATTCTTTTAGGTAGCACTTGTCCATCGAATGTTACAACTACTGTCTGAGTTGGTCTCCACTCTGTACCTTTATCTGTTACCACTTTTCGGTTGATCCTACGCACTTTTAGAATTGGCCCACACCCTGCTGGTACCTTAATATTTTCTATAACTTCGGAGTCAGTCCAGTCAACTGGCACCTCTCTTACTACTCCCATGCGGGTAACATTAAAAGATGGAATTGAAACTTCATAACTATTTTTAATTAAAATTGAATTAGTAAGGAAGGCGTTGGCATCGTCAGGGGTTTTAAATTCCACTGAGATGCGATTACGTCCAATTTTTTTTACTCCGCCTTGCAAAATATTTTGGATGTTATTTTTTATCAAAAATTGGCCGAATTTAACTGGATGTAAAGAAGTGCCAGCTGAAGGGTCTGTCTCCTTTTTCACAACATGAACAAGGTATGGGGGCTTATCTTGAACGGAGTAAAATTGTCTACCTATGACAGTCCGAGGAACCTTAGATGGTACATTTTCTTCTGCCTCTCTAGATCTTTTCCTATTTATGTTGGATTCTAACTCGTTATATTGAGCCAAAGGCGCAGTCAACACAGATGGATAATCGAACGAGTTATCTATTTCTGATGTTACAGGATCAGGAGGGTCGGGAGGATCAGGTGGTTTTTCTACTTCCATTCTTAGCTTTTACTAATAGCTTATGCACAAACCTTTATAGACACGAAAAACACAGACAGCACGAAACAAAATGCAACACTAATATACTTGTAATTACTCAAAACTATTCAAAATTACGGCAATAAAAAAAAACACACGTGCTCGGCCCGAAAGGCAGAATCTCTTCCTCTTGAAAAACGTTAGTACGGTTCCTAAATAACTTTGATATTTCATATCATTGTTTTATTTTTTTAAATAACTCTATTTCGTATTTTTACCATATTTTCAAGTGTATTAAGCAAAATATTGTGCGGCTATACTATTATTTATTAAAAATCAAGGAACTTATATACTATAACTGGAATTGTTACAAAGCAATATTTGAAAAATAAAAATGTACTTTATTTCGTTACTCATAAAGTTGACATTTGTTTCTTACTTAACAGAGGGGAAAAACGTTCTGAGCAAGACAACGACATGAGTGGATGTTGTCCCTTTCTTGCAATTGCCAGTATAAATAAAACTATCTAGATGGTAGATTTTTACATGTTCAGTAATCATTAAATACTTTTTATTCATACACGTTGATAAATAAATTAGCATAAAATGTATTGTAATTAACACAGTGAGTTCTAAAATGTGCTTATTTTAATTATTACGTAATTACTTATGCAATGCAAAAACTGTTTCTCAAATTAGTAGAATTACTTAGTAGTAATTTGCAAACTACGCATGGCCGCACTTATATAAGGCGATTGGCGCTTTATTTAGTAGAAAGAGACACACTCCACTCATGTCGTGGTACTCTTCGGAACGATTTTGAAGCGCGTGTAAGCATTCCGGGTAGAATATAACTTCCTTGTTAAAAATCTAATAAATGTTATTGTTTTATTTACCAATTTAAATGTTAATTTCTTTAAAGAAATTAACATTTAAATTGGTTATCGATAGAATAAGGAATATCGATATATTCCGCAAAAACCCAAACCTTTTTACTATGTTGGCAGTATTGCTTATTCAGTAACAGCAAGGAAGTTATATTCTTGGAATGTTCACACGCGCTTCAAAATCGTTCCGAAGAGTACCACGACATGGGTGGAGTGTGTCTCTTTCTACTAAATAAAGCGCCAATCGCCATATATAAGTGCGGCCATGCGTTGTTTGCAAATTACTACTAAGTGATTCTACTAATTTGAGAAACAGTTTTTGCATTGCATAATTAATTACGTAATAATTAAAATAAGCACATTTTAGAACTCACTTTATTAATTTCAATACATTTTATGCTAATTTATTTATCGACGTGTATGAATAAAAAGGATTTAATGATTACCGAATGTGTAAAAATCTACCATCTAGATAGTTTTATTTACACTGGCAATTACAAGAAAGGGATAACATCCACTCTTGTCGTTGTCTTGCTCAGAACGTTTTTCCCCTCTGTTATGTAAGAAACAAATGTCAACTTTATTTGTTAAGAAATAAAGTATATTTTTATTTTTCAAATATTGCTTCGTAACAATTCCAGTTATAGTATATAAGTTCCTTGAGTAACAGTAATTGTTATCTGTGGTATTAGTTTCATCCTGTTATGTTGGTATTAATCGAGCATGTAATACCATACATTGTTTTTTTCTGTGGAACACCCGTCTCTTAAAACGTGGTGATTATGATTATATTATACTCTTTGGTAGGTACTCTTCGGAACGAATTTGAAACGCGTGTGAAATTCCGGTTAGAACGTAACTTCCTTACAATTTCCATATATCCATTTATTTATTTTAATTTTTTTTAATAGGTATTGTTTTAATCCAGGCTGAGATCAACGTCCATGCTGCTTCAATTGTCACGTCAGTCTTCACGTTTAGAGTTTTATCTGGCTAAATATTCATCATTCCATAATCATTAATATATTTGTTAGTATTATATGTACATTCTAAGCGGACTTATATTTTATAATAGGACCAATGAATATATAAACAATGTGCGATTATTTCTTTGTGTTTGGTTATTTGAGTATTTAGATTAACAGAAAGAACACGGGCAAGACTCCATACATCATATATTTTACGAATCACCTTAAAGTTTCATATACTCCGTAAGATTCGATATTAACTCTTTAACTTATCCACATTTATTATATATTTTTTAAGCTTGGGGAATAATAGTTACACAAAGATAAAGTTGCAATTTAGGTTAGATTAACGTAAACATTTAGTTCTGTCCTTATACTCTGTGGTTACGATTCTTACAGGCCTTTTCATCATCAGATGAGCGCAAGCGTAGCCGCCATGTTGAAAAGGCGGTAATTCAAAAAATTCGTACTGTTTTAATCAACAATGGCTGGACAAGGACTATTATCTCCACAAAGAAATAAATTATTGGAAAAAACCATCGATGGTGCTTCACTTATTTATGATTCAGTTGAAGCTCATAATTGTGAACAATTGAAAAGGTGGCTAAAATGTCATGGGCGTCCGCAAAAAGGGAAAAAAAGTGAGCTGATTGAGAGGTTAGAGGTTATTAATTGATTTATCAATATGTTGAAACTCTTGATAGCTTAAAGGATCAGGGTTTTGTTCAGTTGGACCACTTTCTCCAAGAAAATGTAGTGAGCAAATATAAGTATCCTTAGTAACATTATCAATAGATCTAAAACCTCGGTCACTTCTGCCACATTTTTTCACCCATAACTCACATTTCGCACATTTTACACATGCTTTAATGTGTAATTTGCTTGATGATTTGATTATTTTTTTTCGATATTCAAGACAAGGCTTTGGAAAATTTATAAAATAGAATCTATTGGTTTTAAATGATTTGTATCGTGTATCACTTTTACATACTCCATAACAACATCGTTTTGTTGTTCCTTTTCGTACAGACAACATAATTATTATAATGGAGTACAAAATTTTTTTTCCGATTATTTTGACTTACTACTTATTTTTTTTTCACTTTTTTTACAATTAATCAACTTTGATTTATATTTTAATTTTTGATACACGGATAGCGGACAATTTAGCATGGTTGTTTACAAAAAACAGTACGAAAAAAGATGGCTGATTCTGACGCATGCGCACAAAAAATTTTTGTGATGAAAAGGCCTATTGACAAATGATAAATTGTCACTTGTCAGATACAAAATAATGACGTGTGACACTTGACATACCCAATAACCATTTACCATAGATTACACATACTGTTGTCAGAGGAACTCTCAGACACGAACGTCGATAGTAATTACTGTAAAATTATAAATAAAGTTAATTTGCTTTAAACTATTCCTTTGTATAAAACAGTGAGCATTTTAATTTGGTAATTATATGTAATAAATATGATTGTATATTAACTTATTTATATTTAAAGTACATGAAATAAAATGTTTTGTATTTGTACAATGGTAACATTTAAGATAGCAGAAGTCAATCAAAGTCCTTATATTTTTTATATAATTATTCCTAGACATATATATTTTGTTTTATTGATTTAAAAAACGTGTAAAATTATTCCACTTAATTTAATATTTTTCACTCCCAAAGACACGCAAGGGATGTTCAAAATTAAAACGGCCCGTGTTCGAGCACTAACAAATTTTTTGTAGCTTTGTCTGTTATGAAAATTCAAACTTGTTAGACAAAGATAAAGCTATTTTTGTACAGCGTTGGATTGCATCTATGCATTTTATAATGTTGATTGCTTATGGAAATTAATGCGAAGTCCTTATCTTCTCTTGTCAAAGGTGCACATACACAGACACACAGATTTTTCTAGTGACAAAACAGACTGAATTTTATAATTTTGATTGCTTATGGAAATTAATGCGAAGTCCTTATCTTCTCTTGTCAAAGGTGCCAAAGTCTGTTTTGTCACTGGAAAGATGTTCACAAACGTTTGCCAATGCCATTATATCTGTGCAGGCTCAGTGAATTTGGCCCCACTTTTTTTGATTTTCAGATTTTTGATATTTTTAATTATTTGTTCGTCGTTCGTTCTTTAACGTTCGATTGTAAAAATTGTTTGTTCGTCTTTTATTTATTTATAATTAATTAAACAAATGATCACCCTTAAGTTGGCCCCCCTTACTAGATATATTTATTTTTATCACTTAGATTAATTAATTTTGATTAATTATCGTTTGTTCGACGACTATTGGTGATTGTTCGATCATAAAAACAATTAAATTCCCAATTATTATTTATTTTATATCTAATATGCAAACCATTACCTCACGCCTACATTGCGCATGCGCCAGCAGTCTAATGGCGACTGAGCGATGCGTAGTGCATGTCATGTAAAAAAAATGACATTATAAATAATGCTCCATTTCGAATGTTTAGTTGTAAAAGAATCATTATTAATAAATTATGTACTTATTAATAATCATCGAAAAACATCTAATGTCTATATAGTCCATTTACATGCATTACGTCCAATATATGTACTTAACTCATAAAGCCACATAAAGCTGTTTGTTGAGTAAACAAAAAGAGTAATTACTCTAATTAAATATGAATTTCTTATATATGTACATATGTGTGTGGGTGTGTATATCATACAACTGTTTTTGTTTCTTTGCTAAAATGATAGGCCTATTTATAATTCTGTTAAAGATGTATATATTAGATGTACTATTAGTTAACCTCAAAAAATGTGCAGATTTTTTTTTATGTATCGTGTTAAATTTGCCACTATCGGAACTACCTACAATATTTCCTAATAAGAATTAAATACCTTTATATTTAATCGAGGTACTCACACTGTTGAATAAATACTTCATTCAAATCGTATAATTTGATGATATTCGAAATGGAGCATTATTTATAATGTCATTTTTTTACATGACATGCACTACGCATCGCTCAGTCGCCATTAGACTGCTGGCGCATGCGCAATGTAGGCGTGAGGTAATGGTTTGCATATTAGATATAAAATAAATAATAATTGGGAATTTAATTGTTTTTATGATCGAACAATCACCAATAGTCGTCGAACAAACGATAATTAATCAAAATTAATTAATCTAAGTGATAAAAATAAAGATATCTAGTAAGGGGGCCAACTTAAGGGTGATCATTTGTTTAATTAATTATAAATAAATAAAAGACGAACAAACAATTTTTACAATCGAACATTAAAGAACGAACGACGAACAAATAATTAAAAATATCAAAAATCTGAAAATCAAAAAAAGTGGGGCCAAATTCACTGAGCCATCTGTGCATTATATAAATAAAAAACAATGTATAAAAAATATTTCCCGCTATTTTTGAAGTTTGAAATTACCAAAGAGTATGTAACGTATTTAGAAATTACTTGAAATTGAAATGTTTGTTGAAATTATTAGAATTTTTGCACCATTGTATTTTACGGTAGCTATAAAAATTGGAAATAGTATATATATACTAGCTATATAAATTTAGTTTTTGACATATTTGAACTACATACAATTCACTATAATCAAAGAATATAATACTCTCTACGAGAGACTATAATTCAGTAATTGTACGTAATAACAAAAACTACAAAAAGTATACAACCACTATGTTTTACGCAAAAACCTACAAAAAATTGTTTAACCAATTATTAATTTAACCAAAACATAATTAAAACCTACAAAAAATATATTTTTGTAGGTAGGTATTTAGTTTTACGTATGTACTAACTTTGTTTTACTTCAGTAGATAATTTTCTGATTTTCATTTTAGATTGCCAAACCCAGGCTGTGTTAGTTTTTGCATATTTATACCACCATGAGTGCATCCAAGAATAACATAGATATTGCGTTAATAAATAAATCTCTTTTTCTTCAGAGTAAAATTTCACTACAAAGGTAAAATCAAATAATCATAAAATTGAAAAATAAACTCAATATTTTGTCGTTTTGTAGAATTTAAAAATAATAAATCATGGGATACTTCTTAAATTATAATTTTTGTTAATTTAAGCTGTTCCAATGTGACATCAAACATTTTGCTATCAGAGACATGGAAAAGGAATTCAAAACAATTAAATGTTGCAGCAGTTGATGATATCTTAAATATAGTTGAAACAGTGAATTCAAATGTTGATACAAGTAATTGTAATTCATGGAGAAGTTTTTTAAGGTTAGTATTTAGTAAATAATACAACAATGGGGATTGCATTAGAAACGGGCCGCACGAATTTGGGGGGGAGGGGTTCGAGGTCCACTACCCTCCAGTAAAACCCTCCCTTCGGAAATGTTTATAAAAAAAGTTATAGGACAAAAACTACCCTAACCTAACCTCAAAATGTATGCAAATACTTAAAAACACGGGAAATATCCATCTTGAATTATTTTGCACTATTTTTTATGAGATGTTATTAATAAGTATATTTTGTCTAACTTAAAATCATAATCATTATTTGCCATATTTTAAATATTAATAAAATTAATCCCAAGAAATATGGCACTTCATACATATATAACATATTGTAGTAAATCATAAAAATTCTTTCATAATAACATATTTTTTCATAAATTCATAATACATTTTTTATCTTCATAATTGCAATAAAACACTACCTATTTCTGTAACAAGTCGGGTAGGAGTGTGTCGACGGAGCCCCGCTACGCGGGGCTCATATTTCTGGGAGTTGGATCTAAAGAGAACCTAAGTAACCTACTTCAACTGTGGCATTGAATGAATTTTTTTCTAAGTGGCGGGGTCTTCTCGGACAACCCGGACGGGGGGGGGGCGTCCTCGCCCCCCCCCGTCCGGGTTGTCTTTTACATGTTTTTATATTTATTTTTAGTTATAACCTAACCTACACACTAGTTCAGAAAAATGGTTATAAAAAAAATTAGACATTTCCGTGTGGCGGGAGTAGTATCATTAGAAAGGGGAAGCCAACCCTTATCCAACCCACCACACAGAAATACAAAAATCGTGCAGCCCCTTTCTAATACCAACCCCAACTATGGAAATACAACAATAGGCTTATCATTTATTACTGCTTTAAAAGTAGAGCAGTCAAAGATTTTAGTGTAAAAATCATTGATACTTTAATATTTAAGCAATTGTATTTTTTCATATGTTAAAATACAATTTGTGAGAACAATATCAGTTGATATCTTGACTGTATGTGACTTAAAAATCTTAGCAGTATGATAGACGAAATATTGCAGAACATTTAATGGGTTGGCATTTAAATTCGCATGTTGTTTAAGGGTTGAGGGGGGAGGAGGGAGATTTACTACCCCCCTCTATACCATTCCCGCCTTGGAAATCCATGGTTGCTGAGATATACGCCAAAGTTTTGAGGTTGTCACCTCCGGACCAATATTTTCTATTTTATTTGGTATTTTAAGTGTTTGAGTACATTTTATTGTTTGGGTAGTGTTCGGACTATAACATTTTTTATAAATGTTTCTGCGGGGGGAATGTTACGGGGAGACAAGTGACTCCCCCACACAACCCCATATTCGATGTGGCCCATTTCTAAGTTTCTAATGCAATTCGTGATATAAAATGATGATCTGGAGGTGACTTAACCTCAAAAGTTTGATCATGAATATCTCAGCAACCATGGATTTCCACAGGATGGGAAGGACTACAGGGGGCTAGCCAAACCTCGTCAACCCTTAAATCCAGATGCAAATTTCAAATGTATGTAATCCCTATTTCATTATTATATTATTATATTTAATTTACAATCAAAATAACATTTAAAATGCTTATTTATTTTTATTTTAGTAAATTTGAAGACCCAGTCACATTACTTGAAAAGTCATTTCCACAATGTAGTAAATGTTTAAATGAGGAGAACAATGATGTAGAACTGATTGTTAACAATAATTGTAAATGTGATATTGGAGTAAATGACCCATTGGACAAAATGTTTTACCCTGATCATACTGGTTCAGTTTCAAATGATAATAAATTCAAAGCTAAATTTTCTCGCAATAAACTTTTTAATAAACCTGTTAAATCCAGTTCAGCAACAGAATTCAATTACGAGAAGTCTAAACCAAGTGTAGATATGGACGTCGATGTTGAAGATGAATGTAAGACACATAAAAACTCTGTTGCAAAGATAACATTCAAAACTGCAAAAGAGTCTTTCTTAGCATCAAATCCTGCAGCAAGAAGAACCCTCGGTGCTTCTAGAAAGGCTCAGTCAAAGTTTATTTCTCCTATGCTGAGTATGCAGTAAGTAATTTTTTTATATACAATATTTACCTACATGTGTTAAACAAAACTATAACACATCTGTACACGGAAGATGTAAGAGAGAACAAAAAAATATTAAATGCAAAAAAATCCAAATAAGATTCTTCTCGTGGTGAGACAAAAGTTCTATTATTCATTGCAAATTGTCAATTTATTTGTGTGTCTATTTGTTTGCATATCAAACAATAACTACATCGAATTCAATGTGTTCTGTGCAGTTTTTTTTAGTAGTGATTATGAATTATCATTTTATATTCTACATTTTATAGTCTACAAAGACGAAATATTCTACTGGTACTATATATTTTATAGATATTTGGGCTCAGAATCGAATACTGAGTATACGCCTCCAATAGGTCCCATGGCTATAAAAATAACCTGTATATTCATGGGCTAAGTTATGGTCCCAGGCATAGTACTGGGTTAATTATTTTGCTCCTGCTTTTATCAACCGACTTCCCAAAACGATGAGGTTATAGGTGGTAGAGTTCTGCATTGTCTTGCTCGGGTCTGGTACCACCGCCTTACCTATTCCTGCCGCAATAGCATCAGTGCTTGTCACTGTCGCATTCCCGTTAGGAGGGTAAGATATCCAGTAAACTTATGCAAGTGGCATTAGACTTGCTACAAGATAGGAAAGCACCATTAAGATCTTTTGTGTCTATAGGCGACGGTTGACTCTTTCCATTAGGAGACCAATTTGCTTGTTTGCAAATAACCTATATTGCTTTTTTTTATGTGTTTGTGGATAACTTCGTCCTTTATAATGATATGATTATTGTTATGTTTGAGAGGGTATAATCCCCGTGTGGTCCCATTTAAATTTGGCGAAGAGAAGATCTGATGCAGGGTTCTGGATTAATAGGAAATGTGAAGTCGGTTGCTGCAGTTTTCTGTGCTAAAAGTGATATGGCTCAATAATGAGTTTTTCATTTTGCTAAATATTGTTCATGCAACAGTTGTTAAGGCTTCCAAGGGCAGGGCAGCACTTTTACAATTATTTTCCATTGCTGTTTAGGTTCAAAACTGAGGCTTGAAAAAGATTTAGGTAGGTAGGAGGTAGGATAGCAGGGTCAATTTTTTTTCAGTTTTTTTTTGGTGCAAGTATTTTAGTGTCCATAGTGGATTTTTATTTTTTTTATACAGTTTAAAAACATGCATTGCAAAAAAAGTATTTACAATTTCAGGTTCATCTTGTTCACTTTATCTATAAACAATAAAAAAATGTCAGTTAACCCATACTTAGAGTCTAATAGTAGGATCTGTTTATTTAACTTGTGTTTTTTATTGCACTTCCCTTGATAGTTATTAAAGTTTTTAACAGAAATCCATAACTCACAAAGTTAAGGAAAATTTGTTTTTGCTACTAGCACTGTGCGAGTTGGGGATGAGCAGAAAAACTCTGTCGCTGGGGACTTCTTTATTTTCTGGACCTTTAGTGAGTTGATTCTATTGCCTACACTACTTTTATTGTTTCAATTGCATTGCAGAATTCATATGAGGGTCTGGACATCTTTAATTTTAATTTGCTTTAATTTCTTTTTTGATTAAAGAATGTGATGAACTAACATGTTGTTTAAAATTTTAGAGACAAGCCAGAGACATGTGAAACATCAGTGCTTGATGAAAGGCTGAAACATATTGATCCAAAAATGATTGAACTTATTGAGAGTGAAATTATTCATAAAGGTGCTCCTGTAGGTAAGTTTTTAACTGAGATTGGATGCTGCATTATTATGGTTTTTATTTTTCTAGGAAAAGAATTGTTTTTAATTTTCTATCTATTTGAAGGGATATCCCTTGTAACCGTAGATCGGAATAGGTCAGGATTGAGTGACACTGTGTTATTTGTTAACTGATAGTAGAAGTGCAATTTGCCAGGACTGAGTGACGCTGTGTTAGCATGGACATCCACACTATTTATGCATGGTATTCATTATATTCAAAGTCCTATAACTCAGTTATGTTGTACTTGATTAGATTTTAATTTAAGACGTTTTTGAAGTGAAAATTGTTAATTGACGTATGAAAGAAACTTTATAGCAATGTTAAAAAATGTATCTTTGAAACTAGCGTGTTTGCATTACGAGAGTTATGAGTGTTCGGGAAGCAAGGCAATCTTTCTGGACCATATCTTTCTGGACATATGGCACTCAATTCTATCTGCTTACATCATAAAGGATTTGGCGTGAAGATATGTTGTTAATGAAATAAAAATTCTGTTACGGTTGACCATCATGCACCATTATTAAATAATAAATAGTTGAAAAATAATATATAAAAGATTCACTTCTTATGTGTGTGCACTATTACACCCGTCCTTTTTAGGGTTAAGAAGTAAATTAGGAACACTTATAGTTTCGTTATGTCTGTCTGTCCGTCCATCCGTGCATCCTCACAATAGCTCAGAGATCCTTAATATTAGTAAGCTGTGATTTGGCATAATAAAATACATAAAATCTTAAAAAAAAATTTTTTTTCTCCTACATGGAAAGTGGGAAGGTTAATTTTTCTCACATGCCCCATAGTATGGGGTATTGTTAGATAGGTTTTTCAAAAATATTTTAGGCTTGTGAAAACAAGTGTGCGATTAAGGGACTTGTGTGTAAAATATTAAGTTTTAATGTGCAAATTTTTGTTAAAGTCAAGTGCCTCTTCCCCTCTGCAGGCTAAACGGTTATTTTGGGGGTGGGGAAAAAAATCATGGTAGTAGTAAATATAATGAAGTTAAATGGAAAACTATCACGGCTTAGAAGGCATTAGAAGTTTTTGAGTAATAGTTGTCCAACTAATAAAATGTACTTACAGAAGTTTTCATTGGCGGAGAACCTGTGGTGCACATATATATTTGTCATTGACGTTGAATAGGTAAAATGTTCATAGTATGAAACAATTTAACCTATTCAACTTGAATAGGTTGAGTGTTTATAGTATCAAAAAGTAAAGGCTTTCTTCTTTATTGTGATGGGCGACTTCGGAAACCTACATTGCACGTGGCCCGACACACACTTTACCAATTTTTTATGTTATCGTTGTATCTTTCGATTGGTATAGGTTTGGTTAATGGCCGCGGCAAAATAAAAATAAATATAAAAAAATCCAGATAAACTTCTTACAAAAATCTTTTTCATTGAGCAAATACTCTGGTATTGATAAATGGATCACATCTTGTAAGAATATCACCTAGTGGGATTCAATGGCATATTCATACTATTAAGATAACATCACACAATCCTGGCAAATTGCACTATCTATTCAAATCTATGGTTATCACTTATGGAAGAAGTGCATGCACTTCCGAAGGCACACAATGTGGTCTTATCACATTAACTGTAACAAAATTTGCACATAATTAATAATATTGTAAAAGCTCAGTTACATGTACAGTAGAAACCCGATTATTTTGATCTTATTTATATAGATTCGCGATTATCCGGATAATATCAACCATGAAAAAAAAAAACCTTAACACCGCCAATTCCCTTGAAAATTTTTGTGTAAGCTCATCTCACGCAGGCCTAGAAAACGGCTTTCAAACGGTACCAAAATATGTGTGTAACACCATGAGTCTTGTATATTTCGCCTTACTAAGAGAGGTTTATGACTATCAATGTTGTAAATCGTTTTCTCCATAATGTTCCAAAAGAATTGTAACTTCAAAATATATGATACAATTACCAAATGTTATATACCAAATTAAGCATTTGATTTTAGACCAGCCAACAAGCAGAAGGCTCTCCTGATAGAAATAACTGCCGGCTACAGATACCAAGGATGTTAATGGAGCGCCTATGCATGTAGCAGCTACGTACTTAAGTTTACCAGCTACTTTATTCACATTGGAATATGACAGTGACAAGTTTCTACTAACGCTATTGTGACTGGATTAAGTAAGACAGTGGTAGTTTACTGTCTGTCTTACCGGACGAGACTTTCTGTCCTACCACCACCAGGTATTCCTAGTAGTCGCAAATCGCAATGACAGTAAAACTTTTAACTAATTTTTGCCTTTTATGAATTGCCTGGCAGAATAGCAGATGATTCAAAGAAGTCTAGGGCCCTGTTGGTCAAAATGTTTTCTTGAAAATAGTGTGTATTCTTTGTGGGCTTAGGTATTAGTAGTCATTTTAAGAATGTGTTAATAATATTTAAGATGTATGTGCGAACAAATGCCATACCTGTTAATAAACACCGCACGTAATAATATCACATAATAATAATGTGTACGTGGAGGAGACTAGAATCTTTCTAGAGTTATGAATAAATATGCATATTTTCTCCATATATTGTTATCTGGACTTTCGATTACCCGAGTGCATTTATATTATAAGATAGCAAACAAGCAGATGGGTTTCCTAATATTTTTATCACACCCGGGCGAGACAGTGCAGAACTTTACCACCTAGTAGCCACGATGAAAGTGACTCGCATAGCCAATCGGTCGCCTTTTACGACTTGCTTGGCAGAATGGCAGTTGGCCTATTTTCCAAAGGAGGCCAACACGAGGGAAATTTAAAAGTGTAAGGTTCACGTGTGCAGGGTGGGAGGATATCGCGGGTCTGCAGCTGGCCAAAAGTGTGATGCAGGAGGCGGTGGTCTGGCCGCTGGCGCGGCCCGACCTGTTCACGGGGCTGCGCCGCCCGCCGCGCGGCGTGCTGCTCTTCGGCCCGCCCGGCACCGGCAAGACGCTCGTCGGTAAACCTCTACACACTCACTGACACTCATTCGCAAAGTACTCCAGGTGGATCCCCAGGGGTCCACGGGGTCTACGTTGGCGTGACCAACATGGGGGTCACAATTTGTAAGCGAAGTAAAAATATTAATTCTTAATCATAAAATCTTCCATTTCAAAAATGTTGGAGAAACTTTTAAATAGAAGAGTGATGAATTACATGGAAAGCAATAACCTTTTATCACCATACCAATTTGATTTCAGACGTAATAAATCTACAGATATGCAACTACTCTGACTAACTTTATAGCTACTAATTTAGATAAAGGTAATAAATGTTTAGCCATTTCCCTCGATTTAGCAAAAGCTTTTGATACCATCTCTGCCCTCTTCTCATAACTAAGCTAGAACAGCTGAGTATTAGGGGGAATCAACTAAATATATATATTGACTACCTTTCTAATAGATATCAGTGTGTTAAAATGGGACCATATATTAGTCAGGATTTACCATTGACCTTCGGTGTTCCACAGGGGAGCATACTCAGTCCAACCCTCTTCTTAGTATACATAAATGATCTACTAAAACTTGATCTATCTCACGGACGCATAATTGCGTACGCAGATGACACAGCCCTTATTTTCTCAGGTGAAAATTGGAATACAGTTTTTAAATTAGCGCAACTTGGTTTTAACAATGTTGAGAAGTGGTTGCAGGATAATAAACTTTCATTAAATAAAGATAATACGAAATATTTAATATTCCACATAAGAAATCCTGCAATAATTAGCAATACCTACCAAATTATTTCTCATGAGGTTTTATGTCCGTGGCTGTCTGATGCTGATTGCGCATGTTGATTGAGAGGGTTAAATATATAAAATATCTGGGTGTAGTATTAGATTGCAACCTTAACTTCACACATCATGTTGAACTAATCACAATGAGGTTCGAAAGCTAACACATGTTTTTAAAACGCTAATATTTTTACTTGAGCCTTCTCATTTAAAACAAATCTATTTTTCGCTGGCACAAACACTGATTACTTATTGTATACTAAGTTGGGGTGGAGCATCTACTGTTAAAAAAATTTAAATCGCTGAACAATTCTAAAAGCCCTTTTTCTTTCCTACTAATGATTTATACAGGAATTGTGGCGTGCTTACAGTGCGACAATTATTTATTCTTAACTTAATTTTAAAACAACACACCAATGTTGAGTTCTCAGGCTCTGTCCTGTCCCTAGCAAGAGCAAAAATTTCCCGCTTTCACAAACAAACAGAATTTATATACTTATTCACCCATCTACACCAAATTTATTGCATTGCAGCGTCAGTGCAGGGAAAATGGTCACGTTAGGCATTAGTGAAATGTCCTACACGGCAGGGTTGTGCCAGCACATTGCGCGCTGTTCCCAGGCAAGTGCGTGGCGTCGCAGTGCCAGGCGACGTTCTTCAGCATCTCGGCGTCGTCGCTGACGTCCAAGTGGATCGGCGACGGCGAGAAGATGGTGCGCGCGCTGTTCGCCGTCGCGCGCTGCCACCAGCCCGCTGTCAGTACACTGCCTTCTCACTACACGCCTCTCGCTTTTTTATATCATAATATGGGATTTACATAATCATAGTATATCATAATATGATTATGTAAATAAATAAATTAAATAAATAAAGATAGCAATCAAGTAGATGGGTTTCCTGATGGAAAGAGTCAACCATCACCTATAGACACCAAAGATGTTAATGGTGCGTTGCTATCTTGTGGCCAGGTTAAATGTCACATGAATAACTTTACCGGCTACCTTACCCTCCACACCGGAACTCGTTAGTGACTAGCACTGCCGCTGTTGCGCCAGGAATAGGGTACCAGACCCGGGCGAGCCAATGCTAAAGGTCTACCACCTAGAAGCCACGCTGATAGTTACTCGCATAGCCATTCGGTCGCCTTTTTTTTAACATTATCAATGATTTAATAAATAATATATATGTAATGATTTTATTATATAATGATCCATTCTGTTGATGACATATTTATTTATTTCTCAATGATTAATGAATGATGTTAAATTTATTTCATTTAGTTACAAACACTAATATCATTATCTTTTAGAAATCGTATAGTTATAAGCTGGACGTGTATTCATTTAAGATTTGTATTATGACATTGCATTTATTATAACACTTTAAATTATATCTTGGTATAGAGTCACAAAAAGCAATATATAAATCGGCATAGATAAATGGCACTATCTTGAAAAACAAAAACAAACGGCTTCCGTCTAAATCTAAGTCGTACATGTAATTATAAGATTTACATTTATTCCTTACATAATTATTGTATACATAAAAAATATAAATTCAATTCAAAATAATTGTAAATGAATTTGCATGCTAACGTATTACGGAATAGGCGAATATATAAACTAGATATAAGATCTTTGTAACCCTATTTCTTGCAAATAAATTAATTATTATTATTTTACGACCTGCCTGGCAGAACGGCAGTTGGCCTATTCTTCAAAGGAGCCCGGGACCAACATGGAGGAGAAGAGAGCTTTCACTCTAAATCTAGAACATTCGCGTTGTGGAACATGTTAACCCCATTATAATATTATAAATGTGACAGGTTGTATGCTTGGATATTTGTTTCTCAGTCACACAACTGGCTGGGCGAATCTGGACAAAGCTTGGTACACGTACACACAGACACATTTTATATAGGTGCAGTGTAACAAAAATAAATAAACGTTAAGAAATAAATTTACTATAAGACAGGACAAACCGGAAAAAGGCATGTCTGTTGTTTAATGGCACCATGACCATGGGTATTTATCAGAGGCGTGCGCTCCTTGAAGGCATAAATACAGTGCTTTGCGTGCCATACATTAACCCCATTATAATATTATAAATGTGACAGGTTGTATGCTTGGATATTTGTTTCTCAGTCACACAACTGGCTGGGCGAATCTGGACAAAGCTTGGTACATGTACACACAGACACATTTTATATAGGTGCAGTGTAACAAAAATAAATTTAAACGTTAAGAAATAAATTTACTATAAGACAGGACAAACCGGAAAAAGGCATGTCTGTTGTTTAATGGCACCATGACCATGGGTATTTATCAGAGGCGTGCGCTCCTTGAAGGCATAAATACAGTGCTTTGCGTGCCATACACAGATATTTTAATAAAACGTTCGTACGTTTTAGATGACTTTAATTAATAGTAAATAAATGAATAAACAACATATAATAACTTAACAACGCCTAATATTTTAGATATTAGGCGTTATTTATAGATATACCCATTTATAGATAGCACCTATTTGCAAGCACATAAACATTATGTTTGCCAGGCGTTTGGTATCTCCAACCAAGTAATGCCACCACAATTAGCAGGATATTTGTTCGCATGTGTGTAGTAATTTTTCTATTCGTGCACAGTTTGCAAACACGTACACTCACGAATATCTAAAGCGGCGACTGGCGCGACCCCAGCGGCATGCTACGGCGTTCGGTAGTTGTCGAGAGTAATCGGAAATTTTGTTGTCTAATGTCTATAATCCGACTAAAAATAATAGATGGAAATCTAATAAATCACGTGTGCACATTATGCATTTTTGTTTAGTAAGGTTTTATTTGTTTAAATAGCAGAAATGTTTTGTTTTGCGGGGGCCATTTTGTATTCTTTATGTGATGAGCATTGTATAATATTTTGTTTGCGTCATATATTTATTATTAATTTTCTTAGAAGATTTTTCATTTTAACATTTGAAAAATTGTATAATTAACAGTTTATTACTGAGTTTCTGTAATAATTGTAGTGATTTGCTTTTATTGTTGATTTTTTTAAATGTTATTTGATTATGAAAGTTTGTGTTGAAAATGTGTGTTTATTTATTATTAAAAATAACAAGTTCTCACAATTGTCATTCAGTGAAAAGATTCAAAATGTGTCTAACGGTAGACATGTACCTGACTTACAATTAAACCAGCAAAAAGGAAATATAACTCGTAAGTTTTATGTTTAAAGTTATGAAACATATAACTTAAAACATGAAAGTTATGCTATGTACACACGATTTAATTATATTGTTTTCCTTGCTTATTGTTTTACCGCCGCATACCCACTGTCATAATCCTGTGCACGCCGCCTGGTATTTATACCATCCAAGGTATTGCAATTGCAATACAGAATTTCAGAATTATTAAGTTTTTGTATTATATGTTCCTTAGCAAGCCATATGCTAACTGAGAGCACTGACAGGTATATCTGCACAGGTAAACCAGAGTGTGTATATCATACAACTGTTCAGTTCTCTACTCAGCTCAAGATTACCTTTACAAACCCGTCCGGTACACCCCAGCATGTATAGCCGGCATAATCTTATCCGATTGAAAATGCACCCGTTCATAGATAAGTCAAGGGAACTAGTGTAAAACCAAGGGTAAAAACTCTCGAAGAATCACATAATAGTGGATTTACAGACCTCAAGAGTGAGGTAAAACTTAAAATTATGGGGCAATTCTAATGGTCAAGTTGAGTGGCGTTGATTTATCCGAATATTTCTTCTTCCACAAGTATGCGACGCCATAAATAAAACCCATGGATTTATTGTTTGTTCGATGATCAAACTTTTTTCGTTAATCAGACTATTTTAAAAAAGGTTTAAAAATAGTCTGATTAACTATTCGAGCTGCCTCTTATTTATTTAATAAATTGATTATCCATATTGATATTGACAGGTGATATTCATAGATGAAATAGATTCCCTGCTGACACAGCGAAGCGACACCGAACACGAAGCCACGAGGAGAATCAAGACGGAGTTCCTTGTACAGTTCGATGGAGCATCCACAGGTAAATGCGCTTTTGTCAGTTACGGCATACCTCAAAGACATCAGGATCAAAGTATTTTTTTTGTTCACTGATGTAGGATCTAAGTCGACACTCTTGTCTTTTAACATCATTATTTGACGTGAATACGTTTTTAAATTTGCTTTCCTAGTGAGGGACAGTTCAAAAAACTGATGATAACAAAATTGGGGGATACAGTTTGGTGTTAAAGCTAGATATAACTATCATTAACATCCGAAATCTAATTTTACCATTGGATAGCTAAAGAATCAAAGAATTTGATAAGCCAAGTGCCGACTACTAGCTAACCATCATTCGCTTCGCTGACCGATTCAACGACGTTTTTTTTTTTCATCATAAGATACCAAACAAGCAGATGAGTCTCCTGATGGAAAGAGTCAACCATCGCCTATAGACACCAGAGGTGTTAATGGTACGTTGCTAACCGGAACACGACAGCGACAAGCACTGACGCTATTGCGGCAAGAATAGGCAAGGCGGTGGTACCAGATCCGGGCGAGACCATGCAGAACTCTACCACCTAGTAAAAGTTTTTGAGTTAGTATATCGAAACAAAAAGAAAGGGAGTCAGGCAAACATTTTCAAAATTGCATTATTGATGTAAGTGAGTGAGTGATAAAACGAATATTTATTATGGAATTTGACGTAAAAATACAAAATATAGAAGACATTGTTCAATGTTGGGGAAGTTAAGTTTTTTCATAAAAACTGAAAAACGTATCTAGGACCAAGTGTCTGACCACAGCTCGAGCAGGAATCGGAAACCGTTTCGGTCATTTACCCTATACCTGAGTTGATCTTGGTTAAGGTTTCGATTACTGGTAATCCAGAAACCGGTATTTTACAATTCCTATTCGTGCTCAGCGAAATAAACCAGTTAATTTGAAGATCGACATAAACGTGTCAATGCGAGTTAGCGACGGGAATTATAACTATTTTTATTTCACTATCACGTCGTGAAGTTATTTGTTTTTTGTCTGTTATATCACGGTCAATAATCACGACCGTTATATTTTCCTAGCTGTTTCCAGCGACTTCGTCCGCGCGGCCTTCGTTTACTCCGCACTGCTCCTCCCCCGAAGGTGATAGCGTGATAATATGTAGCCTATATGTTGACCCGACCTGTTAGTAATATGCATGCAAAATTTGAAGTAAATCCATGCAGTACTTTTTGAGTTACCCCGGAAATACATACAGACAAACAGATAAACAGACAAACAGACAAAAATTCTAAAAAGTATATTTTTGGCTTCGATATCGATTGTAGATCACGCCCCACAAGTATTCTTTTAAAAAAATATTCAATGTACAGTTTTAACTTTCCTACGATTTTATTATATGTATAGATTAGTGACGATTATTGTCACAGAGTGCATTTTATTCCGTATGTTACATCGCCGAGCAGTGATCACTATTTATAAGTGATTAGTAAAGTCAAATTAACATATTAAACAAAATCTCTCTTCTAGCTGCTGGCACGATGTTTACAAATATTGTTGCTTTGTCTCTTTCGCAAGATGAATTTCTGCGAATTATAAGCATAAGTAGTAGCTTCGCCCGCGTGAAATAATATCACGCTCGTGTTATATATAACGGACGCTTTCGATGCATATATATTATAACTGGTGTGACATGGTAATTATTTTATAACGAGTGATATAACCAGTGATGCGTGAAATGTGCCTTGCCTAATGCGATTCGATGAAATACGAATAAATGGACGAAGTGTCACTTTGACACCAAGAGTAAAAATAAATGTGAGCCGGTGCGGGACGCGTCGTATAGTTTATTAAGCTGCTTTTTTACTGGTATGCCGTGAAACTTTGATTAAGTGATGAGCGTAAGTGTAGTTTATAAACGCCTTGTCTATACTGTAAATAATCCCAGAAATGATCTGCATTGGTCTGGGCCTCTTGAAGAAGGGAATATCTGCCATCATGCCAGGCTGTACGCAAAATTGACCCTTAGCGTAACGTCACTAATTTAATGTAAGCAATAATAAACGATTCAGCTAATTGTTTATTATTGCTTACATTGCTAAAAGACTACCCCTTCACAATTATTATGGCATATAATATAAGCCCCCAAAAATGATATCATAAAACAGATTTAATTGGATTTCAAGCAGAATAGTTTTAAAACACATAAGGGTTGGATTACCTATGTTAGTACCGCATCGCCTTTTTTTGTCGCTCTATCCTCTTTTAAGATATTTTATTGATTCAGGCGTTACTTTGCGGAAATGCATTATTAAAAAGGTGAAATTAATTAAATTTGCTATTATCCGCGAACTGTTCTATGAATCCTCCGTGATGGTACCGAAAAGAAAGACGTCGGCTTAATAAATGGATGAGACTCACCGATGGTTCGGATCAAACGAAGACCCCAGCGGCACTCTTATCCGCCCACATCCACCACACTTTTACGACCACGACCACGCCGGCACCAATCACAACAGCACACAATTCATGTGCGTACTCAACGCACGTTTCACTTCGAAACCGAAGCATCTTCAGGAGAAACGATGAACGTTTTTCCTGAAAATACTTCACTTTTTTTTCTATCCTCTTTTGTCATCAAAACCCCAATTCCCAGAGCAAAAAAGATAACGGGAATGTTATATTAGTATGAGTTAGCATCCTCGAAGCAATCGTCGACACGGGAAATAATGTGATGACTGACAGAGAGGCGGCGGAACGCTGAAACATGCTGACGCGCGTGTCAGCATTAATCACAATCGTGACTATCATACACACACTGATATATATTTATTTTTATCGTAGATGAGTGCGAGCGCGTGCTGGTGATTGGCGCCACCAACAGGCCGCAGGAGCTGGACGAGGCGGCGCGCCGGCGGCTCACCAAGCGGCTCTACATACCGCTGCCCGACGTGCAGGTACACAGCGGGGCACATGTGCCACCCACCGGCCGCAGGAGCAGGACGAGGCGGCGCGCCGGCGGCTCACCAAGCGGCTCTACATACCGCTGCCCGACGTGCAGGTACACAGCGGGGCACATGTGCCACCCACCGGCCGCAGGAGCTGGACGAGGCGGCGCGCCGGCGGCTCACCAAGCGGCTCTACATACCGCTGCCCGACGTGCAGGTACACAGCGGGGCACATGTGCCACCCACCGGCCGCAGGAGCAGGACGAGGCGGCGCGCCGGCGGCTCACCAAGCGGCTCTACATACCGCTGCCCGACGTGCAGGTACACAGCGGGGCACATGTGCCACCCACCGGCCGCAGGAGCTGGACGAGGCGGCGCGCCGGCGGCTCACCAAGCGGCTCTACATACCGCTGCCCGACGTGCAGGTACATAGCGGGGCACATGTGCCACCCACCGGCCGCAGGAGCTGGACGTCTTTTATCTTGTAGATTGAAACCGAACATTTTTGGTGTCTATTGGCGATGGTTGTCTCTTTCCATAGGAGAAACATCTGCTTGTTTGTTATCTAATAATAAAAAAATATCACGTCTACCTACCTTTGTCACGTCTACCTGTCCTCGAGTGGGTCAAACCTTCCTCAAAATCCTGAGTCACCCACTCCTCCAATACAATGTACGGTGAAACCGTCACATACTGCAATTCGTCATTTTACACAACACGCATCATTCATTATTATTTTAATTAGTACAATCAGACAGTTGGCATATATCCATCAAGAAGGCTACACATCCTCAGAATAAAATTTGACATTTGTAATGTTTGGGTTAAGCGTTTACAGCGCCATCTATGTTGAGCTTTGCGTATTGTTGTCAATTGGCAGGCTAGAGGCCAGATAATAAAGAACCTGTTGAAGAACGCAGTACACGAGTTGTCCGCGGCGGAGGTGGATGAGGTGGCGGCGCTGACTGCGGGGTACTCCGGCGCGGACGTGCGCGCGGTGTGCGCGGAGGCCGCCATGGGGCCCGTGCGCGCGCTGCCGCTGGACATGCTCGCCACCGTGCTGCCGCACCAGGTACCACACCACTACTCACCACTCACCTCACCACCAGCGGCGTGCATAACATTATGACACTGGGTATGCGGCGGAGTACTCGGTCACAAAAAATTTTTCTTTTATAGATCTCTAAATCAGAAACCATGTTAACATGGTTATGTTAACATGGTTCGTGTATATCTTCTACGGCAACAATATTCCGAAACAATCCACACTGTACTAGAATTACTAAACAATATGCAAGAAAAACAATATAATTTAATCGTGTGTACACAACCACACAGCCAGTTATCTATACGTTTCATAACTTTTAATTGTAACTCTACCCGAGTCACAACTACCTTTAGACACACAATTTGAATCTTTTCACTGAATGACAACTGTGAGAACTTGTTATTTTTAATTTTTACCAAACAGTCAATTTCAACACAAAATTCACCATCAAATAACATTTTAAAAAATCAACAAATGCACTAGTAAAAGCAAATCACTACAATTATTATTGAAACTCAGTAATAAACTGTTAAATGTACAATTTTTCAAATGTTAACATGAAAAATCTTCTAAGAAAACTAACATTTTTCGCCGTGTTGGTCCCGGCCTCCTTTGTAGAATAGGCCAACTGCCGTTCTGCCAGGCAGGTCGTAAAAGGCGACCGATTGGCTATCGAGTCACTACCATCGTGGCTACTAGGTGGTAAAGTTCTGCATTGTCTCGCCCGGGTCTGGTACCACCGCCTTACCTATTCCTGCCGCAATAGCGTCAGTGCTTGTCGCTGTCGTGTTCCGGTTTGGAGGGTAAGGTAGCCGGTAAACTTATGCATGTGGCATTAGACCTCGCCACAAGATAGCAACGCACCATTAACATCTTTGGTGTCTATAGGCGATGGTTGACTCTTTCCATCAGGAGACCCATCTGCTTGTTTGCTATCTTATGATATAAAAAAAAAAAAATAATAAATATATGGCGCAAACAAAATACTATAAAATGCTCATCACACAAAAAATACAAAATGGCCCCCACAAAACAAAACGTTTCTGCTATTTAAACCCAGACAACTCAACCGCTGAGGCTTACTTAGACTTTTTACAAAATCATCTACCGGACTTATTGGAAGACGTGCCACTCAACATTTACGCAGGTATGTGGCTCCGACAAAATGGCTGCCCTGTGCACTATGCCCGCGCGTAAGGAAATTTCTGAACGAAGAATATCCGAATAGGTGGATCGGTCGGTCTGGTACAATCTCGTGGCCGGCCCGATCACCTGACTTAAACCCCATTGATTTCTTTTACTGGGGAGCTATGAAGGATCAAGTTTACTGTAAGCCCATCGCAAACGTCGATGAACTGCGCCAAAGAATTGCGTGGGCCGCTGAATACATCAATTCAAGAAGTTTCGCGCGTAAAATAAAGCGTTCGTTTCTAAAGAGATGTAGAGCCTGCATTGAAGCTGAAGGCAAACAATTTGAACATTTGTTGTAAAAAAATTAAATTAACTGTTGCTTGGAATGATTGTATTTTTATTTTAAACTTAACATATAATAATTCACAATTACCAAAGGTATGGTTTATCAAAAAAAAAACAGTGTCACTAGTAGTTTTTACTCGAATTCCTAAAAGGAGGGTTATGTTTTACACTCATTTGTTTTTTTAGAGGGAAACTAGATGTCATTACCAACATTTTTTTGAGTAAATCAAAAAGCTTAAATCCGAGTTGTTTTAGAAAAAAAACATTATTAGGATAAAATGTAGTAAGTGTTATAGCATTTTAGAAAGCCCACTAAATGCACCAGCTTTTAATGCCACGTGCTGAAATAGCGTAGTACATTTTTTTTCAGCACAGCCAGTTAAAGTTGAATGATCTAATAATATTGAGTAAATGTTTGGGCAAATTAGGGATATTTCCTCTGAAACCAAGATAATTGTGTTCAATTTTGAATTGTAATTTATACTAGCATTATTCAGTAACAAATCCCTCCAAAATAATTAAGCTAAGTAAAAATTTTGTAGTCATAGTATTTGAAAGATCATAACAAAGTGTTGATTTTTTGCATATAAACAAATTTTTTTCGTAATTTTTTTGAGAACCACCACTCCTTGACCCCTCATCCGTTTTCGGCTTGACGTTGATTTCTGGGACATCCTGTATAAAATCTATATATTTTCTGTGGTCACGACATTACGCATGAATTTCACTAATTCTTTTTTGTTGTGTTTGTTATTGTCAGGAGAAGATTCTTATAAAAGAAAATATTAAGAAAATTGCGCGGAAAATTAGAAAATTTAAGAATACATAAAAAAAAGTTTAAAAAGAATATAGTTATAAAGTATAAAGATAAATTATATCTATACATATAATAAAATCGTAGGAAAGTCAAAACTGAATATTGAATATTTTTTTAAAAGAATACTTGGGGCGTGACCTACAATCGATATCGAAGCCGAAAATATAGTTTTTAGAATTTTTCTCTGTTTATCTGTTTGTCTGTATGTATGTCCGGGATAAACTCAAAAAGTACTGCATGGTAAGGACAATCCCGTATACTAAGCTAAGCTTAGGCTAAGGGAAGCCCCGCCTTCCATTCCATACATGCGTCAAGTTAATGTGACCACGTTGTTTTTATATAAATTACATGTCACGTTGTTTGTCCGCTATGGATTCCTAATATGTATGGCAAAACAACGTTTGGCGGGTCAGCTAGTATAAAGATAAAAATAAGGACGTGGTTAAGGATTAGAAAAGCGTTAGCATGATTGAAAGTTATTTACAAGTAGTACATCCTAAAAGATTTTACTGCAGTATAAGATTCGCTTCTAGCGCTCAATGCGCTCGCATTTTATATCAATACATAGCAAACAAGCAGATGGATCTGTTCATGAAAAGAGAAACCGCCACGTATAAACAAAGATGTTAATGGTACATTGCTATCCAGGTGGCTAGACTACATGTATAAGTCTGCCGGGTACCTTACCCTCTAAACAACACGACAATAGCATTGACGCTATAAAGGAAAAAGTAAGTCACGATGGTAGTGACACGTATAGTCAATCGTTCGCGTTTTTTGTTTATATTATAAGATAGCAAACAAGCAGATGGGTCTCCTGATGGAAAGAGTCAACCATCGCCTATAGACAACAAAGGTGTTAATGGTGCTTTTCTATCTTGTGGCGAGGTCTAATGCCACATGCATAAGTTTACCGGCTACCTCATCCTCTAAACCGGAACATGACAATAACAAGCACTAACGCAATTGCGGCAGGAATATGTAAGGCGGTGGTACCAATCCCGGGCGAGACAATGCAGAACTCTACCACCTAGTAGCCACGATGGTAGTGACTCGATAGCCAATCGGTCGCCTTTTACGACCTGCCTGGCAGAGCGGCAGTTGCCTTATTGTTCAAAAGAGCCCGGACCAACACGAGGCTTTTATAAACTGCCTGACAATACAAACAAAATATTATGTTTCCCAATTGTATGTAATTAGAATGTTCTTTTCGCCGTTTTGTTTTGTTCAGAAAAGGTTATCTTTGAGATTTTTTTGCAGGTCCGTCCTGTAAATGTATCGGACTTCAAAGCAGCGTTACAGCGCGTTCGACCCAGCGTGTCCCAGGACGATCTGGGACAATATGTCAAGTGGGACAGGACTTATGGCCAAGGGTTCTAGCGACTACCTTCGTTAATAAAGTAGATTTTAAATGATCTCAGCAACATGTTTTGAATGTCGTCATTATTTATATGAGGGTTTATTTAATTACTGTTTAACAAATGATTTTTTAATGTCATAGCATAGAAAAGAAGCAGATGGCGTAATAAAAAAAATGAGCAATCCATTATAGTACTCGCATAGTGTCGCTTAACTTCAAACCTTGGTAAATCCACTGAAAGCAATATCAAGGTATTTGGCAAACACTGATTCGGAACAATACTTATATTTTATTTCAGGAATGAATATTGTATTATATCAAATAAGGAGTACACAATACAGTTAAACATTCAAAATAACAGCAAATATCACCTAAACTTAAACAAATCCTATTTTTGATTGGATCTGTCCCAAGTCTCATCTCATCATGTTAATTCAATGACGTGATCAGATTTACCCCTAATCGAAAATACGAGGCGTGATTTACTAAAATTTAATGGTGTGACTGATATATTAGTATTCGCTAAGATATTAGTAATATTGAAAGGATTCGTGGGTTAGTAATCCGGCGAAATGTAATATGCTAATATTTCATATTCGCCTAATATCTGTAACAGGTATCCAAAATGAATCGGATAATATCATTCAATCTTCGGAATAGTTCAGATTCACTAGATTGGCGCCTGTTCGGATTTGTGAAAATATTAAAATATTTTCACGATACGCCGCGTTGTACGTACGAATGAGACAGACGTATTTCCTGCAGTATGCTGTTGTTTTAAGGTCCAAATTACAGTGAAATATTAGTTAAGATATTTTCCTGCCGTATCAGTATAAGATCTTATTACTGTTGCTTTAAGGTCCAAATTACAGTAAAATATTAGTTAAGATATTTTCCTGCCGTATCAGTATCAGATCTTATTACTGTTACTTTAAGGTCCAAATTACAGTGAAATATTAGTTAATACTGACATATTAGTTAAGACATTATAATATTTGAAAGTGAATATATTAGTATCACCTAATCTTGAGAAATATCGGTATTAACCCATCTCTACTAAAATTTGATATAATCTTACTGTGTTAAGTTTTGACAAAAACTAATTTTGCTACTCACGTTTAGGGTTGTCACAAAATTAATGATCTGATTACTTCGAGATATCTGAATGCTAAAATAAAAAAAAATGTAGTATGAATAAAACCGTTTATTATCGTAACGCAAAGTTATTTTAAAGAGACATAATGAATTAAAGAGATAAGCTTAAAAAAAGCGACGCCCCCCCCCATATTCCATTAATAAGCTATTACAGAGTTTTTCGTGTTATGTGTTTTTCAGCATTCAAAGGTGATGATTCACCTTGTGAATTTTTTCCACAATTTTCCCATTGATATTTACAAAGATATGAGAATACTATTTAACTTGTGCAAACGAATTATACAGTTTTAATCTAATTTATACTTTCCAATGATGAAAATCATATCAAACTTTTGTAAGTATAAGTGTATTTTACCTCGAAGCTGTCTTTATAGCTTAAAAAATTTTGCTTTCTTTTTAGATGCAAAACTATTCGAAAAATAAATATTAAAAAATACTATTTCATTTTTCCTGAACAATTTGTATTTTTCTATTACCGGAATATTCGCGGGCGTCGAAAGTTTAAGTAAAGTTTTAATGGAATTATCTCTATTTGAAGTTAAGTAACACTAATTATGTGTAACATCTGACAAGTTTGTAAAATTTAATACCCTATAATCTCATTGAGCTGGTACAATTTCATGGCAAACTCTACCACCACGCGCGCTTATTGGTCAATTCAAATAGCGCTCGCTTCCCCGACATCTTGTTAGACAAATCCGTTACGTTTGCAGGCAAGCGAGAGAAAAAACTCGCTTTCCTTGCGAAGTAGACAGTGTAATCCGAATCCTGCAGGCTTAGGATAAGCACCACGAGATATATATCGATCGAGAAAGTGACGTTTGCTTGACATTTATTAATATCTCGATGGACGTTATTAAGCATGCCACGATAAACATTTAAAACGTCAGAGATAAATTAAACAAAAAGTTTACTCGAATAGAGAAATAAATGTTGTCACTAGAAGACATAGATATTATACTAATTCTGATTTTTAAGATACACCTTTGGTGCATTTAACTTGTGTTAATCATTATGAGCTTTTGTTTACATTTATAACTTCCTGTCATCATTTCTCTTCTTTGTCAGAGTCGAAGGAAATATAACCAAAGCCTAGTGTAGCCGTACCTATTTACAATTGTAATTAAAGATATTTTACAGGTTTTTGAATTATTCTCTCTTTTTAGTTTTGACCATCAAAACTAGTTTTTTATTCTATAAAACTGAAACAATGAATTATGATTCATAAGATGTTTTAATGTAAAGGACAATTAAGATGCCAGCGTGTATTTATTTCTGGGTGTATAACTGCGTAACTAATTATGCGTAAAAGTGCGTAACAATTATTATTAACAAGCTATTTTTTTCCACTATAATTATTCCTTTCAATTATAATTCTAACATTATTGAGTAAATTAACATCTTCTTTTAGACTAATCAATCAACATTTTTGATTAATTTTTTTGATGAGAAACTTCCATAGAATTGTTGTGATTTGACAATGACACGAAAATGCATTACGATAAACAAACATAAATGTATAGTATTATGCCAACTAGAAAATAAGATAGAACAGAATACAATTCACAGTATTTTATGTTACAAATAATGTTATCTATTAATAGCTCCAAAAATCAGCCAGATGCAAGCAATCCAACCTAAGACTTACTGTTAGACCGTGGTCTCCAAGAACAAACTGAATTTTTGTGAACAGCTTCGTTTTGACGAGACAACCATATTTTCTATCTTTGAAAAATCTCGAATCGGGTAACTAATAAAGATAGATAAAATAAGGAAACTTTAGAGTCTCAGACTAAGAAAAGTTTCCACTTTACGTGTATGACAAAGTTACCGTTGAATTACAATAATAAAAAAAACAGTAGCAGTCGTGGGACTGCCGATAGAAGTGAAAACGGAACTATTAAGTTGAGAGTAATTAAAACTATATGCAAAACATAGCTATAGATATACTATTATCATTAGCATGTCGGTGACGCGAACCGAGGATTTTACCCTCTACCAAAACGCTCAACGCGCCTAAAGAAGTTTTCACTTCAATAATTAACAAGCTGTTGTGAGAAAATTAGGTTATTTTTAAATTGATTAATATCAATTTAAAAATCTCATAAGTGGGATTGTCAGAAAAATCATCAAATATGTAGGACAAAAGTTTCATCGTAGTTTTCATAATATAATCAAGCGATTAAAGTCGAAAAATAATTATTGTTATTAATAAATATTTATTATTTACCGAACCCAATGTCTTCGCAGCATTAACTTTATTAGTTACCCGATTCGAGATTTTTCGAAAATAGAAAAGACGGTTGTCTCGTCAAAATGAAGCTTTTCACAAATATTCAGCTTGTTGTTAATCAAAAAAAAGTTAGTTTGTGGGACCACGGTCTGTGATTTACATCTCAAGAACGAAAAACATTTTTCTTCGACTTTTCAGTTTATCTCTCTTTGATTCAAAGACTTACTCAAAGAGTATATAAATTTTATTTTATTTTGTCTTCTTACTTTTACTTCTAACGAAAAAACGAGTGTGAGCTACACTCGATTTTTTTGTTATTTTTGATTGATTAATTAATATTTTGATTATTATAATATGTTTTTATGTATTATTTTTCCTGAGTATATGTTATTAATAGTAACATTAAATAATACAAAATAAGCACCAGCTTTAAATTAACCTTTTATTTTACATTTAGTTTTCTACTGAATTTTGTAGAAAACTTTGTAAGTAGTTGTAATTTTGAATAGAGTTGGTAACACTGAGTGCTGAGTAGCACGAGAATTCGTAGAATTATTTTCTCTATACCAAAAATTAAAAGTTTATTTACATTACGTCAAAAAGTATTGTACTTTAACTAATTTGTATTTTGTAATTAATTATAAATTAATTAATTATCTAACCATTACATACAAGAAATTATTGATTTATACTGTTTGGTTCTCACATCTCTAAAATCATCATCATTCTTCCGATTCTAGTACAAAATTAAATTGTGTTAGGTATGTGAAATGGGAACACAAAATAAAACGTAAGTAGTGTACTTCTTTATACTTATATTTTTTAAAAGCCTTTATAGGTTATTAAAAATAATTATGATTTTCTTTTCAGGATAAGAAGTAATAAGCATAAATTAACTTTGTCGCCATGGTGGATTCATGGACTAGACTTGTAGCACCAAAGATTAAAGTCTTTAATATTGGGAAAGCATAATATAACACCATATATTCTACAAATACTTCATACATTATAGTTTCTAGAGGAAGAAAGGAAAACAATGGAACACTGTGTAAGTATTTATTTACATACATATCTCCATGACAAATCATCTAACAAGGTAGACTGAAAGAATCAAATTTTAAACATATTTTAATATATTTCTTTCATTGTAAAAGTTGTGGTTTTTTACAAAATTAATATCATAATTTCAAGATTATATCAAAAACTTGATTCTTGTAAAAAAATCCTGAATAATATGAGAAGCTTTCTCTGGAGAATAGTGTAGGCTTCTTTCACTCCCTTTTATAAATGTAACCAATTGTTTTTTCGACCCCATTATATAATTTACAATGCAAATCTATATAACACTACACAAAATGCAACATGCAAGACTGGAGTCATAAGTCCTGAGTTAACTGACAAAAAAATATATTAAGTAAACATATATAACAACATTTTGATAAGATATATTTGTTTACAGGTTGACTAAACAGCGAGTAATGGAAATAGAATAAAGAAGCCTTTCTATTTATTACATTTTTTGAAATTGTTGATTAAGAAGATTTATAAGTTAATGCTGAATATTATATTTTTCTTGCTGTTTTTAATGGTTGTGCAAGATTGAAAAATAAATTTTAATTTGTAGAAAACAATTAAGTTTATAACATGATAGTCTTAATGTACCTAATATGTGTAATTTTTAAAATTTAAATTAATAGAAAGTTAATGTTACCTTAGGAAAAAATATTTTACTTGTTGATTTTTTATTTTCAAGTGAAATTCCATACTACTTATACTGTATAGTAAACTAATTTTTGATATTGAATTTTCATTACTGATTAATTATGCGAGATAACAAGAGATATTTAAATTGTAGAAAACATTTAAATTTAAAATATAATAGCTTTAATATAGTGCATGTAATCTTCTATAAGTTTGTTACATTAGTGAAAATTCAAAGATACATGTTAATAAATTTAAGTCATAAGGTGATAAATTGTGAAAATTATTTATCTATTCTGAGAAGTACAAACATTAATAATAATTGTTAGTTTAGTAAAGTAGATGTGTTTGTATATTTTTTAAAACTCAAATTTAATTTTCTTTACAAGACTGCTTCATATTACACACTTTTTATAATTATTCATTTTGTATTTTGTGTGATTTATTCATTTTGTAACTTTATTAAAGAAAATAAAAATTATTTCTCAAGACTTTTCCATATAGTAAAATCTATGTTTGGCATTAAAACATTAAATACTATAAATAGTGTGTCATTAAACTTATACTTAAAATTAGCCATTGATGACTATAAGTTTCATTTTTATTATATAAAATTATTTAATACTTAGATAGAAGGTTTGAATAGAGTATATATTTTTTTAAATAAATCTTATACAACATTAAAGTATTTTATTATACCAATAATCCACTAAGTATTGTTACTACCAAAATCACTTCGATTAAAAAACAACAACAAAAGTAACAAAGTTAACACTTCTTAAAGAAAATACTTGTAATTATCATATCGAAGGGTCCTACGTATACTAGTGCAAGTGCAATGACACAACTTTACTGGAGGCCGGATTAAATGTTCTGTAGCTTGTAATCTATACCTTCATATAATAAAATCTTAGGAAAGTCAATGTATGTCCGGGGTAAACTCAAAAAGTACTGCATGGATTTACTTCAAATTTTGCATGAATATTACTAACAGGTCGGGTCAAATATAGGCTACATATTATCACGTTATCACCTACGGGGGAGGAGCTGTGCGGAGTAAACAAAGTCTGCGCGAACAAAGTCACGGGCAACAGCTAGTTTTGACATAAATCAATAGAAGTATTTGAAAATTTGTACAAATTTTCAAATACTTTATTACATTAGGACAAATATAAGGTAATTTTAAGGCTTTTGAGGCAAGAAAATGGTTTCCGTTGTTTTGCAAGTTGCACCAGTATACATAGGAACCATCAATATCTTCTATTATGTAGTCTTTGCATTTCACCCATTTCAATTATGCCATATGAGGGCATCATTTGTTCTTCTAGGATATTTGTCAGTAATATCAAAAATTCTGCAGTTGAAGTCTTATCTGCAAATAATAATTATATTTTTTATTGACATATATTATTGTAATAAAAAATAATAACAAGAACTGACTGCCTTTCTGTATGGTAAATTATCTTTAAATGTAGACAAATATAAAATAATAATGTTTACACATGTAGGTACCTAGGTAATTGAGAACTACATGTGTCATATTGGATATTTTAAGTTAAGAATATTACAGAAAATAATACATCATAGTTGTATGTTAATCATACATGGAACTTGGTCTGAAAACTACTGATTAAAACAAATACTTTTTTTGACTAAATATAACTTAAATGGGTAGTAAAACTCCTTAAATACATAATCAATGCAAGCCTTAGAGGAATAACACATTTGCATCATTATTCTATGATGTAAGCATTGTTGTTGTTTGTTGGTATGTGGCTGTAAGTATTGTGAAAAGTTGACCACCAAGAAAAGGATTATTACTTGTATCCAGCTGAAATTTAACATACACTTGACATGTATATGTAACATATTAGCTGTTTAAAAAAGAAACTCGAAAAACTACAGATAACTTTTGAAAAAATATAACTTTATTGAGTTCACCTAAGTCAAATTAGTATTTACTACAAAGATATTCTGTTATTACAGTTAATGAAGTTGGATGGCTGTCATATCTACTAGAAACTGAATTACAAGTCTCTTATGTTCACTTACCTTTAACTAAAGAGGCATGCCTTGATTGGTGTGTGGCTCTAAACCTCAAAATTCACAAGGGTCTATATTATTTAGAGAGCCATGGTTATTGGGTTTATTGAAGCGCTATAGTGATTGGAATGCTCCGTCCGTTGTGTAAAAAGATCACACAAATTTCCTATGTGCCTTCTTTGTATTTTGCAGGCTTGCCGTTAACCGTAGATATTTAGCACATAATAGGTATAATATGGAACTGCCACCACTATTAAATACATATATGCCATACTGCCTGCCTGCCTGCCTGCCATACATACTACTGCCAACACTGGACCGAAATCTATATTTAATAAAATGAATAGAAATCAAAAAGTTTTGTAATTATTGTATAATTAAAGTATAATAATATGAAATAGTGGATAAGGTTATCAACATTTTAACCAAATTTTAACGAAGTGTCAAATGACAAATCGATAAAATGACAGCAAGACGTTTCGATCGATAGAGAAAATAACTACCGTCGAGTAAAATTGATCATTTTCTCTTCCTTTGAAGTATCATGTCGAATCAAGTGTCAAATGCGTTAGCGAATCGAGAAAGTGACATAAAAGTCGAGAAAACGAGGTCGATAAAATTTTATCGTGTTGCTTATCCTAAGCCTGCTGGTTAAGCATGATTGCCTGGTTTGTTACAGGAAGAGATAAGCAATCCGCATCACTATGTTTGTACCGGAAATATGTTACTACTCCATAACGCCTAACCATTTATTATTTAAGAAATGTAAGTAAAGACTGATAAAATTTGCCTTAAAATACTTGCTGAAATATTTTTTTAATAAACAATGTTTTATATTGTAATGCATTTTATTTATACACTACCTCATTCACTCAACTTTGAATTTATTTTGATCGTCCCGTTGGTTTAGTGGTTAGCGACTCCGACTACGCAATCGACGGGGCTCGGGTGCGATTCCCGACTGGAACACAAGTATTTGTGTGATGAGCATAAATGTTTGTATTTCTGGGTTTGGGTGTTTATTAAATATATTCCTGTATTTATATATTATGTATTTCTATGTATTAGTATCGTTGGCTAACACCCAAAACACAAGCAAATAATTTGCTTACTTTGGGTTATATCAGTAAGTGTAATTTGTCCCGTGAATATTTATTATTTATTATATTTATTAGCCACCATCAAGAGTCAGTCTTTAGAACCGCTCCAGTATAAAAAGATATCTCGCCATCACTTGTATTTTACGTTTCTTTATAACTCAGTGTAAAAAATAAAAGTTTCACCTCATGAGCAGAGACAACCATCACCTATATACACCAAGGATGTTAAGTAACATCGCTATCCTAGTGGCAGGTATGATTAAAGGGCAATCGGCACTCTGCAACGCATGAGCAATGGCACGTCTCGTTCCCTTGACTGTATTTTATGTAAACCAGAATCAAATAATTTACCGCGAACTCAACGCACACGGTGTGCGATCATTTGTTGCACAGCGCTCTAGCGCACAACTAAACTAGCGGACTAAAGTTTATACATAAATAATCTGTGGACTAAAGTCCGCCGTATGCATTGCTTCGCCTAGTCACTACGTGTTCTATTCTTATCGGGGACTCCCCCGTATTTTTGCCCGGTCCGCTCTCTGCATGTCCTCGGTTATTCGGGGGACTTTTTGTACTCGGTACTTTTAATCTCTCGTTTGCGTTACTCGATACAGTTGTAAGTGATCTATTTTGGCGGACAAAAATCCGTCGTCTGCGCAGGCACCCATTACCATTATGATACTCGTGGCACATATTAGACTTATCTCTTCTTTTACGCCGTGCCTAAGCAGTATGTCTTACTTTTTGTTGATTGTTCACAAGTTTGTTCAAATGGTCTTCCATCGTTTGGAAGTTTATGCCAAACGAAGTCAGAGATAAAACCACGGATTAAATAGATACGCCTTTTCAGACAAGTCTGTGGTCTAGTGGTCCAGCGTTGACCACATGAGGTCCCGGGTCGGGCACATAAGAAAAGTGTTTTTTTTTAGTTTTCTGAAAAACACAAAGTTGCCCGGGACTGGAAAGTGGCCGGTTGGCGATAGGCTTGCCACCTATCACATTTGTGGGACCAAGTATCTTCGGATAATCGTGGGTGCACTTGTACTTCTGCCTAGCCCTTCGGGGATATGGGCGTGAATATACTTTAATATAACCTACAAGTGTATGAAATTTTTTGACTGATAGGAGCGTTTGCACATATGCGCGGTGACACGTTTCCTCTCCAATGGCGTGTCTATTATTATTCATGTGGTCTGGGGATAAAACAAAACCCTGTTCAATTGGTTTGTGATTTTTTTCTTGCCTTGTTTATATACCTCTGTCAATTGCAAATAGCTTGGATGTTTTAAAATAAAAATACCTTGCAATTGCTCCCGAAACTGCTTACAAAAGATTATAGCAAAAGGTACAAGCGTTTTTTTATTAAGAGCAATTATAATTTGATAGGGTGTGGCACAGAGCGCTTCTTTCAAAGCTTCCTTCTTCCGTGAAAAACGGGCTTCCCGTGAAATTATGCAAGTGGATCACCAGTTTTTTGGCTGATCGGAGCATCAAGGTCGTAGTCGACGGTGCGTGCTCCGACTTTAAATTTGTCAATGCTGGTGTTCCGCAAGGCTGCGTGCTATCGCCTACACTGTTTATTCTGCACATCAATGACATGTTGCGAATTAGTAACATTCATTGCTATGCAGATGACAGTACTGGTGATGCTTTTTACTCCGGTCATAGCGGTATTTCTCGGAAACACGTCAATGAGAATCGGGACAAGGTAGTGTCTGAAATCGAGACTCAGTTCGATAAAATCTCGGGACGGGATCGACTTAACTTAGTCCAATTTAACCCCAGGAAGACAACTGTGTGCGTTCACCGCCAAAAAGTCGTCCTTTGTTGTATCACCTCGTTTTAAGAACACTTTCCTGACAGCCTCGGCCAATATTGGAATTCTTGGAGTTGACATATCGAACAACGTTCTGTTCTGTGATCATTTGGAAGAAAAGGCTAAACTGGCGTCAAAAAAGCTCGGTCTGCTCAGTAGAGCGAGACAGTACGTACTTCTTGCCGGCTCATCGCTTGCAACTTTACAAAGCGCAAGTTCGCCCTCACTTGGAGTACTCTTCTCACCTCTAGGCGGGAGCTGCGCAGTATCAGCTTCTTCCTCTTGATCGCATTCAGCGTAGAGCGGTTCGAATCGTTGACGACCAAGCTGTCTCCAATCGGCTTGACTCCTTGGGTTTACGCAGAGATGTAATTTCGCTTAGCATCTTTTACCGCACCTATCATGGAGAGTGTTCCGACGAACTGTTTGGATTGATCCCTGCTGTTGAGTTTCATCATCAGACATCGCGGCAAAACTCAAAGTTCCATCCTCATCACCTCGATGTCTGGAAATCCACAACCGTGCGATTCTCTAGGCACTTCTTACCACGCACTACTCTGTGGAATCAATTACTGGCGGGGATGTTTCCGAATGGATACGACTTAGTTACCTTCAAGAAAAGAGCATACTCCTTCTTAAAAAGCCAGCAACGCAGCTGCAAGACCTTTGGTGATTTGGCTGTCCATCGGCGGTGGTAATCACTTACCATCACTGAGCCTCCTGCTCGTTTGCCCCTTTTTTCTATAAAAAAAATAAGATCTTTGAAATTCAAACTTGTCGCTTCCAAAGAAACTACCTATTTGGTGGTAGAGTTCTGCACCCTGTTGCCCAAATTAAATACCAATAATGTATCCAACAAATTGGTGGCATCACATTGTTGCCCAAGGGAACGCAACATTAATCTGTTGCGTTTAAAGCACTGGATATTATTTATATAAAGACTAGCTGACCCACGCAACTTCGTCTGCGTCACATAAGAAGGATTGTGTCATAGGGACCTATAATACTATTCTAGAGGAACCGTAACTTTCTTTAATTAATCCACGAACCACTTGAAAACTATTGAAACAAATAAATCATACCTACAGTGCTTATTAAAATCAGGAGAGTTTATACCTATCCAGCTGCGTTTGTAGTTTGATTATTTTTTTAATATCTGCGTTAAGAATATAATAAAGGCTATTATATAGTCATTTTACTATGATCATGATCCGTAAGACTGAAAGTATAGTAATTAAACCGGCCAAGTGCGAGTCAGACTCGCGCACGAAGGGTTCCGGAACATCCGTAGGTACCATCAATGGCTGATCCAGGGGAGGACCCCCCCCCTCTCTGGGTAGAGGTCTAAGTATGGATTTATCAGAATTAGATAAAGATAAGAGCCTATCGTGTCTGAATTGTAAATATGTCACCCCTCCTAAACCGAAGACTGGATCGGCTCTTTTATATGTGACCCTCCCTGTAAACCAAAGACTGGATCCGCCCTTGCATCATCTATAAAAGAAAATCACTTTTCTTTTATAGATGATTATTAGTATTGTTACGAATAATCTAGAAGCGTGTAGAGTTGGAGCGCGCGCGCGCGCTAATTATCTAGAAATAAAAGAAAGAGATAGCTACTCCTATTGACAAACAAATAGTTGATGGGCTATGCCATAATGGACTTTGTGGGATATGGCATAAGGTTGAAAGTAGCGTGTACTAGGATTTATGATTCATAACACGTTTACGATAAGAAGTGATTCATTGTTTCCCGATACATTTAGATTTTTCTGGATCCAGCTAGGACTTTCCCCTGCCTATAAATACAGAGGTGTTGACAAACACAAGGCAGTTTTTATCAAGCGATCGAGAGCGATACATCAAGTGACCAGTGCGAAGCGAGAAGTGTTTTATTGTGTAGTGTTCTAAGTTCAGTGATAGTATAGCGAGTGACTAGGGTGTAAAGTGTATTTTAGTATTACGTTGTGTGGTGTTGTGTAAATACACGGATGTAATATAAGTGGTGTTTTCTTACAAGTACGAACCCGAAGTACGTAACAGTATGTATATTTAAATATTTATTTTATGTATTAGATATTTATTTTCATAGGTAATATATTTCCAAATACTTACCTTTTTTGAAAATATTCAAGTTTCTACCTGTTTATTAAGATCGAGTAAAAAATTGCTTAAAAATTACGTTTGTTGTATGGGAACCCCTTTTTAATATTTACTTTATTTTCATTTAATTATCTATTTTGAAAGGTAATATACAACTAAATAATCTATGAAAATTTTTAAACGTCTATCTGTTACCGTTATTAATATTGAGCAAAAAATACGAAAAAAGTATGGAGAGCCCCTCTTAATATTTTCATTTTTTTTTTATTTTTAGTATTTGTTGTTATAGCAGCAATGGAAATACATAATTCGTGAAAATTTCAGCTTTCTAGCTATTACGGTTTATGAGATACAGTTTGGTGATTGACAGACAGACAAACAGCGGAGGCTTATTAATAGGGTCTCGTTTTACCTTTTAGATACGGAACCCTAAAAATGGCACGGGAACATGAGTAAGAAAGGAACGTTGGGACTTGGGTAACACTACAGCTGAGGTGTCAATCGATGTATAGTGTACGCTATCTCCTGGAAGTTTACTCAGTATTCTGTCATTAATTTCGCCAACACTACTATTTCTAGCCGCCAATGTTGCCCTTTGACACATCCACTGGTAGTCTTTGTTTTTTATTTCGACGTGAATACAGCCGTTGACTATTGTAGTGCGAGTGATTAGTAATCAGCGTAGCAAAGTAAAAAGACACATTACTAATCCACTCGCACTAATCAACGGCAAAAAGCCCCTGTTTTCACTTTGATTAGTGCGAGTGCAAGTGTTTAATGCAGGTGCTTAGTATTAAGCAAAAAATACGTGAAGACAGTCTTTGATCCCTGTGGGTGATTAGTAATCAGCGTCTATTCCCTTTTACTACGCTGAATACTGATGACTCGCACTGACCAACGACTGTCTTCACGTATTTTTTGCTTAATACAAAGCACCTGCATTAAACACTCGCACTCGCACTAATCAAAGTGAAAACGGGGCTTAATGTAAGGGTAATCGGAATTTATATGCGCAGAGCAGGCTACTGTCTGCCTCGCTACTCGTACGCGCTCCTCGCGCTATGCTTGATAATAATATTATATCTTAAAATGTGATATCTCTTAAGTTATTGGTTGAAATCAAATGAAATAAAGGGCGATTTCATTCAAAATTAAATACTTGTGATGAACAACTAATTTATTTAGATAAAAATTAATACCATGTTTATTAAAACACCTTCGCAAATAATACATTATTTTAGATCAATTTTGACTACCATAAAAAGGGTCATAAAATGTGAAACTTAATAGATAGATGAACACTATCGCAGACTTTTTTTTGTAACTTTTTAAGATGAACAATTCGGTCATACATGATTTTTGCGTAACTTTAACCGTTAACGCAGCGCACGCCAGGAAAGCTCTCAAAAGGCGAAAAAAAAACCGTTTTTACCACATTTTTCGTTGATACTCCGATCCTGTTGGTCGTAGTGTGATGGCACATAGCCTATAACCTTCCTCGATAAACAGGCTATCCAACTCAAAATGAAATATTCAAATCGGTTTAGCAGTTTTCGAGATTACCGCTTACAATCAAACAAACAAACTACAATTTTATAATATTTGTATAGATAGCCATCAGCTTCTTTTCAATTCCATGATATGCAGACAGTAATAACAGTCACTACTTAATTTTAACTGGTCTCTGGTAATAATTTGGAGGGTAATTAGGTAGGTACGTAATAAGTAATAAGTAAATAACATTACCATATTTACTTTGCAAATACAAACAATTTAAGAAATTTTCATTCGGTTATCATAATTTGACTTAAAGGATCAGCGCACATTAAGAGCAAAAAGCACTATTAACTAGAAATTTTAAATAAAGAGTAAAAAGCACTGTCTTAACTAGAAATTTGAAAACTAAACAATAACTTTATGTATGGTCAAGCCTTTGAGTATTGGTTTAATACTCAAAGGGTCGAGCGTCACGTTTTGAAATTTGAAGTAGATAGATATCTATATCTATTCGAAAACGCGACGCGTCATTGATTTTGCAAAACTATAAAAATTAAAATTAACTTTTTAACAGGTCGACACTTTTTTAGTTACATTCGGATCGGCGCTCGCGCATGACAAGAAATAACATCATATCACAAAATTAATATTTCAGATTTTTCAAAAACGTATCTGCTCTACTTTGCCTTTGGTGTGCGCTGACCCATATAATATAAAAGATTCACACGAAAACATATATTGTTATTCTTTATTATCTCATTGTTCTTAATAAACGTCCAGTCTCTGTCCCGTCCCACGCTTAACCTTGCCGGCCATACTTAATTTTAATTTAACTAATATGGTCTTGTATAAACTACCCACAGATTATAATTTATGTGCATAATTTATGAGTTTTCTCATATCATAGGAAACAAATAAGTAGATGGCTGCCTGGTTGGGAAAACATTACTATCTATACTGATATTATAAAAGTAATTTAAAAATCACTACATAGTATAAAACAAAGTCGCTTTCTTTGTCTGTCCCTATGTCCCTATGTCCCTATGTATGCTTAAATCTTTAAAACCACGCAAAAGATTATGATGCGGTTTTTTGTAATAGATAGAGTGATTAAAGCGGAAGGTTTATGTGTATAATAACATTTAATATATTGTAGAGAAATACTGCAATTTTTGAGTTTTCTGATGTCATGTTGTAAATAATTATATTTTTTCCGCTTATATTGCAAACGCAGGCTAACCCTACGAGATTTATCAAAATAATGTACTAAGTATTTGTACACCTTGAAAAGGTCTACAGAAAAGTCCGCGATGGTATATGTCTAGCTCTTATGGATAACCCACAATAGCATTTTTTTGTCATTTACTTTTTACGAGAAATAATGGCTTTTTTTAAAGCAATTTTAAACAATTTTAAATATATTGTTGATTTAATATAGATCAATATGGCCTTTTACAGCATGTAATTTAAATGAATATTTTCGAAGATATTACAGATTTAAAATGCAGGGGCATAGCGGTTGCGGGGTTGCCGGCCGGTCGGGCGGCGCGCGCCGCCGTGGGACCGCTGGGAAATGTGTTAATTTTCGGATAAATAAATATAGGACTTCAGCTGAAAACCAAAATTTAGTACATTCCTTTTTTTAACTAAATATCAGCATATAAAAATCATGTGGATGATTAGAAATAGTATTAACAAATTTTTTTCCTGTTTTCGGAATTTTATATGATCAAGTAAAGTATCATGTAATAAGTTAACACATTCCTTAGATAATATCTTCAGGTATATCGTATAATTTTTGTAAAATTGTTATTTAACAATCAATGTAAAAAAACGTGATTTAGCAAACCAGTTTTTTACTACTTTACTTACTTACTTTTCATTTTACTTTTAATTTTTTTTCACTGAGTGACATAGGCCATTTGAAAAAAAACTTCCCACTACGTATGTAGATAAGGAAGTTACTGATTTTACCCCGATTTTCGAAAATTGAGTTTTTACCAGATGTCCACGTTTAGAGGTCCTAGTAATCTTTTCCGACTATTTTCACGATGACGTCAGTATGTCTGTCTGTATGTATGTATGTGTGTGTGTATGTGTGTGTGTGTATGTGTGTGTGTGTGGGGGGGGGGGGTATGTAAACATCTCATAACTTTTGAACGGCTAGACCGATCGAAACGTGGTTGGATTCTGCTCAACTTAGATTTCCAGAAAATTTGAACCGATTCGGTCTAGGAGATTTTGAGAAATTTTGAAAAAACACCAAAAAAATTTTGCCGAAATAGTATTTTTTTAATATAACTTCCTGATTTATGTACCGATTGAGTAGAAAAACTAATCAGCTCTATTCGTCAAAAAGCTATGTCTAATAAATAAATTGCATCAAAATCGGTTTATCCGTTTGAGAGTAATAGTTGACGAAACATTTTGAAAAGGTGTTTTTTCGACATAGCTTCGAAATTTTTCAACCAATTATTTTTTGGTGTTCTATGATATTTTAGTACTTAAAAACTACGTCAAATGCCGTTTCAAAAATCAAAATCGAATCTAATTCTCAAACTTATAGCTTTTTATACGTTATTTTTAGCAAACTTACTTAAGTTTTTTTTAAATAAGTTTCAAGTTAATTTACCGATTGACTTAAAAATATTATCAGCTTTTGTTCCGTTAATTTAATCAAAATCGGTCAATTTGTTTGGGATTTATCAATGAAGAAAATTAAAGTAAAATATTTTTTTACATAGCATCGAAATTTTTCAACCTATCGATTATTTAGGTAAAACAATATTTTAGATCCCAAAAATTGAGTTGAATGCCATCATCGTTTTCAAATATACAGCTGTTCAAAAATTAATAATACTGTCATTTTTAACAAAATAGATGTTTGAACTGAAAAATCTATGCTTATATTTTTTACTCTTGAGCTTAAAATACCTAAATTTAGTGAGAAGTTTCATGGATGGCCCGTAGGGTCAACCATTTACACATTTTTTTCCCGTTTGTCCTGATGCCTCGCTTTAATAAATCGCAGGGTCAAGCTTTCAACGTTGCAGGCTTAGATTTGGGCGTTGACTGCTTTTCACATGGCCAACTATATATCGCTCTTTCAAGAGTAACCTCTAAAGAAAACATATTTGTATTGTCTAATGGCAAGAAAGCTGTGAACGTTGTATATAAAGACATTCCATAATATATTAATTGTAAAAATAAAAGAAATAGGTAAAAATGTGAAAACTAAAAATGTAGTACCTATATGAATTTAGATATTCCAAAGATAGCAGGAAATCTTCATAAGGAAAGGGGAATCGTTTTACTCCAAATTTAACGCGTTCGGGCCACGGGTAGTAATGAATAAATCAAAACTACTGGATCGATTTTAATCTTTTTTTTTCCCGTGCGAAGCCGGGGCGGGCCGCTAGTATATATATATATATATATATATATATATATATATATATATATATATATATATATATATATATATATATATATATATATATATATATATATATATATATATATATATATAACTAAACCGACTTGAACGTTGACTTGTCAACTAAAGCCATATATCTCAAAAAATACGGAACCACTTTTGATGACACTTAGTCTGTATCCTAAGTTGGAATATACCTAATTTAAATGAAAAAGAATCGTCTTGATTGTCTCGGACAAACAGACATACCTACCTACCCATGTATGCTGTTTGTCCGAGAATTTCTCGGAAACTACTTACGAATTTTAGTAGACGTGCATACGCATTGTGCATAGATAATTATACGCAAATGTTGTCCAATTATAAACATATACCTACAAACTGATAACCTTCGTTTTTCGTCGATTGATAACTTCCCGCTAAATTTAATAAGCTAATATAAATTTAAGAGGTATTTTAAGCTCAAAGGAACAACAACTATATCTAAGCATAGCTAAAACTACACCTAAGCATAGATCTTTGAGCTCCAACTGTTCTGAGACCTAAATATTGTAAAAATGACAGTAGGTAGATATTTTAATTTTTGAAAGGACGTATAGTTTCAAAATGCAATACAATACAATACAATAACTCTTTATTGTGCACCAAAATATATGACAACATTATAAGTTACAACATAAAAATAATACAAGTAAGATACACAAAGGCGGTCTTATCACTAATAAAGTGATCTCTTCCAGACAACCTTTATAATAAGGATAACAATATACTAGAAAAAGTGGTGCTAACCACAAGATAATTTATAGTTTTTATGCTCTTAAAAAATAATAATAATAAAAGTAACATCCGGTTATAGTTATACAGAAAAGCAAAACAAAACAAAACAAATAAAACAGTGGTAATACATAAACCTAAATAAGGAAAATTAAACAAAGTTACTAGGTACATAGAAAGTGACGTTTGACCATACTTTTGAAAGAGTTTAAACTTGGCGCCTTTCTGATATCTACTGGAAGAGAGTTCCAAAGCGTAACAGCTTGTGAGGTAAAGGAATGACTGTAATAAATAGTGTTCTGCGTTGGCACTAACAGGGAACGATTATCAGCCGATCTAAGATATTTGTGCTGGTTGTCACGGAAAATGAATCTTTCTTTCAAATAAGATGGAGATTTCAGGTCATAGAGAGTGGAGTATAGCTGTGCGAGAATATGAGTATTCCGACGAAGATGAATAGGCAACCACTTGAGCTTGGCACGAAATTCGGAAACGTGGTCATATTTGCGCAGACCAAATATGAACCTTATACAAAGATTTTGAAGTCGCTCAAGTTTATTGATCTGGACTAAGGAGAGATTTATATAACTAGCGTCAGCATAATCTAAAATAGAAAGTAGTAAGGAATCTGCCAGCAAAATTTTGGTAGGAATGGTTTAAGACGTTTTAATGAACTCCAGGCACAGAAAACTTTTTTACTAAGCTCCTGGATCTGCTTATTCCACGATAAAGTATTATCAATGTAAATGCCAAGATTTTTGACAAAATCGCTGTAGGGAATAGTGACGCCATCAAGCTCTACTGCGGGCAAATTACTCCAGTTAACTTTTTTAATTAGCCCGGGACTACCAATTATAATAGCCTGCGTTTTAATTGGATTTAGCTTAAGACCAAATGATTTGCACCATGCATCGATATTCGCCAGGTTACTATTAATTGCTAGGACAGCATTTGGCAGTTCTGAAAGCGTTGCTTGAGAATAAATTTGCAAATCATCAGCATAAAGATGGTACGATGTGGACAGAATGGCAGTAATAAAATTAATAAAAATCGTGAATAATAAAGGAGATAAAACGCCACCCTGTGGCACGCCAACTATTAAATCTGACCAAGCCGATGCGTTTGCTGCAGTTTGAATATACTGTCGACGCCCTCGAAGATAACTGCTAAGCCAGTCCAAAACGGATTGGGATACCTTGAGAGACTTCAAGAGGGCCAACAGTACGTCATGGTCAACAGTATTAAACGCATTACTAAAATCTAACAACGCTAATACTGTAAGTTTTTTGCTGTCCATACCAGAACGAACGTCATCTGTGATCTTAATTAAGGCAGTGGTGGTGCTATGACCGGCACGGAAACCAGATTGAAAGTCACTTAAAATCTTGTTAGCGTTTAAGAAATTGGAGAGTTGATGTTTGACTAAGCGTTCTAATACTTTAGACAGGAAAGGTAAAATTGAAATTGGACGATAGTCAGAAAGAGAAGCTGGATTTGTCTTTTTGGGTAAGGGAATAATTTTAGCATCCTTCCAGATTTTAGGAAAAACTCTTGATGTGATGGAGTGGTTAAGAATATGAGTGAGGATAGGAGAAACAATATCAAGTATGGGAACGATCATATTACGACCTACCTCATCACAACCAACAGCATTCGATGAAACGGACAAGATGTTCTTTTTAACGTCAGCCTCAGTAAACTCGTTAAAAGTGAAAGGAGTGTAGCCATTTAAAGGAAGAGAAGCAAGATGTTGTAGTGTTTGTATTTTGGTATTAATGTCATAGTCAAGAGAAGGTTTGGAAAAATACTGATTTAAAGTATCTACGTCAATACCTGAACCAGGGGTACCTGGGGCTGGCTTACCTACTCCTAAAGATTTTAAAAATTTCCAAACTTTAGTGGCGTCACCATTCTCTACAGATTTGTGAATATAACGTCGTTGAGCGTCCCTGCATAGCAAATTACAACGATTTCTAATTTTTACATACTGTTCACGAGACTCTGGAGATCTATTTTTTTTATATTTTGCCAGTAGTTGGTGTTTTTTATTTATAATACTCCGTATGTCGTCTGTAAGCCAGGGAGCAGGCAGGTGCTTTAATTTGACGGGTCTAATGGGAGCATATTTATCATACAGGTTAATAAGAACATTATTGAACCGACTTATTTTGGCATCCACCGTAGCTTCAGCAGCCACAGAAGACCAATCGAAATTACAAGCGTCGTTCCGCAAAGACTCGATGTCCATTCCACCAAAATTGCGGCGAAAAAGAACTTGCGGCTTCAACTTGGAAGGTCGAAGTTTGGCAGAAAGGTAAATCAAATCATGATTTGAAAAGGGTGTTGATCCGCACTGACCGTAATTGGCAACAAGATCTGGAGACGATACAATAATAAGGTCTAAAAGAGAGGGTATACAATTAGGTGCATAGTGGGTAGCTTTGAGGGGTAACAAGTGTAGGTTATGTCCTTCTATCAAAATGATGCCCGATTACGATTTTTTGAATGGCATTCAACGTAATTTTTGCGTTCTTAATTGTTTTATTTTACTTACAAAATCCATAAGTTAAAAAAAGTCAAAGAAAAGTAAAAAAAAAAAAATTCTAAAAATTTCGTCATTGATAAATCCCGAACAAATCAACCGATTTATTTGACGCAGTGTTTTTATTAGAAGCACATTAGAAGGGTCTGACTACATTTTTAAATAAATCGGCATAATAGCCTGAAACTGTTTTAAAAATGTGTATGAAGTAAATTTGCTTTAAACAATGTAATTTTAATATTTGAGAAGCTGTAACTTTTGAAATTTTTATTCGACTTTGATTTTTGAAACAGAATTCGACGTAGTTGTTGAAGTACTAAAATACTGTAGAGATTTAAAAAAATATTGTTTGAAAAATTTCGAAGTTACGTCATTTCCGATTAAAATCGTTGACGCAATTTTTGGAGGAAAAGAGCTGATTAGATTTTGTACTCAATCGGTATTCAGTACATTAATCTAGACGTTATAAAAATAACAGTTCCGCCCACGGTTCCGCCAAATGTTTTTTAGGTTTTTCCAAAATATTCTGAAAATCTCCTAGACCGAATTGGTTCAAATTTTTAGAAAGTCTAAGTTGAGCGGAATCGAATGCCATCAACCGCATTTCGATCGGGCAAGCCGTTCAAAAGTTATAGGATATTTACACACATACACACACAGAGAGAGACACACACACAGAGGCACACACACAGACACACACACAGACACACACACACAGACAGACATACCTACTGAGTGCTAAGTGTGAGTTTTTCTTTTCGCATTCGATCGTGAGCGCGTCTCGATCTCGATCTCGATCTCGATCGAATGCGAAAAGAAAAACTCACACTTAGCACTCTGACGTCATCGTGAAAATAGTTGAAAAAGGTTCTTAAAACCTGAAAACGTGGAGATTTGGAAACTCGATTTTGGAAAATCGGGGAAAAATCAGTAACTTCCTTACTTTTCTACATACGTAGCGGAAAGTTAAAAAAATTACTATTGAAAATCTAAACTCTCCAGGGAGTGATATGAACTGCTCTTTAGCCGACTGGGCAAAAGTAAGTTAAAGTCGCGCGAATGAAGTCGCGAGTAACAGCTAGTCATCAATAAAAAAACAAGGTGGTAATGGTACGTTGTCAGCCGCGCGCCAGGAATGTATTGCAACATACATGTGCCGTGCGTGTGTGGTTACCTTATCCTGTTTTTTTTTCCAAAAGGTTAAACCTTCCCTCCTGGGGGTTTATTGTCTAGTTCCACAATAAATTCCTTATTTAGTTACCTTACCCTCGCAACGGAACACCACATAGACCAGCACTGTCACTATTGATGTAGGAGTAATTGAAGCGATCATAATTATAAGTATCAAACTCAGGTGAAAAATTGGAGAATTTGTCCACATAATATGACTGTAATTTTTTTATATCATAAGAAAGCAAACAAGCAGATGGGGCTCCTGATGGGAAGAGCCAACCATCGTCTATAGACACCAAAGATATTAACGGTGCGTTGCTATCCTGTGGTGAGGTCTCATGCCACATGCGTAAGTTTACCGGCTACTTTACCTTCCAAACCGGACCATGATAGCGACAAGCACTGACGCTATTACGGGAGAAATAGTTAAGCGGAAGTACTGGACCCGGGCGAGACAATGCAGAAATCTACCACCTATGTTATACAATATTAGTGACAAATTTGCTTTCAATCGACATCAAAGATGTTTGTGGTGTTGGCAATCTGTGTAGCGGAACCTTAATGCCATATGCATATATTTATTGGCCAATTTACACTTCTAACTTAAAAAACACCAGTGACAAGCACTGACGTCGTTTTGGCAGTGAGACGATGATACAAAAATCATGGCAAGATATTGCAGAACTCGACCACTTAACATGCATGACTGCAGTAATGATGACAGCGACACCTTCACTAACATAATTACTATTTACTTCATTCGCCTTTTGTGAACTTTCCGGCTGGAAGATACATGGTTCAACTCTTTTGAACCATGTACCTTCCAGCTATGAAGTTTGCAAAATGCGAGTTAAGGGCCTCTTGCCCGGACTAACTCTGCAATAAACACGATATTTAAAGATACAAAGCTGTAAAAATACAAAGATTTTTCTTTAAATTTTTTTGATAAATACATCCTATTTTGAGGGTTTCGTATCCAATTAGTATCAAACGGAAAATTTAATATCCTTGTGTGTAGGACCGATACAGGGCTCATAGCCGTATTTTATTCACGCCTGAAATTTTCACGGAATGCGTGTTATTATGTTGTTTACTGTGTTTGCTATCAAAGCATATACTTATCTAATAAAAGAAGAAAAGGTAGATTCTAAATATTCCTATCCAATGAACCTTAGTTAATATCTTTTGGTGGTAACAAACCCTACTTGTGCAAGTCTGACTCCCACTTGAAAATTGACCAGCTATTAGATAAATGTCAACAGACTTGAAAACATGAGAGGCATTGGTTTATCGCACCTGCATTCTTCCTGCCATGATATAAAAAAATCAAAATACACAGTCCCGAACAAAACTGACACTCAAAACCAAAGAGTACCTACTACAACTGTCCCTAATTTCCGTGTTCAAATTAATGTGGGAGTGCCCGTTGTATGTGGACATTAGGGAGAAATTGTTTAAAAAGTTGTAGAGATTGGAAGCGGGGCCGGTATATTTTTCGAGTCTTGTAAGCACGCCGGCGAACTTTGGAGCGTTCCGGGAGTACCCGCACGAATGGTTCGAACGAAGGAGACCCTTGGAGACAACAGAGGAGCCATAACGTTGGGACTCGGTGGACGAGCAACGTTTATGTGCAGTCCGCCCCTGAAGGGGAGACGGACACAGGGACAAAGGTTTGGATATAAATAACTTGTAGGGAGAGAAGAGTTGCGTGACGAAGAGAGCCTAAGAGCAGACGTCGCGCAACCTCCTTGAGATTCAGCCCGTTAAACCAGAAAATGGTAGGTAGGGCCATGGGAGGTGGTGGGTTTGTCTCTAATTTCACACAAGTATTTATAGATTTTGTAATAATATATGTTTTTGCATATCCAACCTTAAGTTCACGAGTTATAGTTCTTTTTACAAAGCAATGTACAAAGTAATAAAACTGACAATGTCGCGGCCGACGCGATTCTATTTAAAATGGCCGCACAATTTTAAATTGTGCGCTCATTTTTGGAGGACGTTTTTGAGACACTGTGTATCTTAGGTTTTTTATATCAATGCTCTCTGCACTAGTGTTACTTTCATCTTTGCATGATCTCTTTATTTTTTAAATTTGACCACTTTCATACCTATGTAAAATTGTATCTGGATGTAATATACCACCATAATAATATGTAAATAAGCAATGTTTCCACCAGAGCATTATCCATCCTATGTACGTGGTGTTAAATATTGCTTGCTGTAAACGACCTTTGACTAAAAGGCCACACAAACCAAAGCGACCATAATATAGCTTCCATACCAAAAATTAAATATTTTTACAAAAAATGTGTATTGTATGTCTATTATTATATGCAATCATATTCCTGATAGTCTTAAATCATTGCCTATAAATAAATTTTGCAAAAAGTTGTTTGATTTGCTGTTAGATAAAACTTATTATGATATTAAAGAATTTTTAGCCGATAAAATTAAATGTTAATGGATAGAAATGGGTGAATTTCCCAAATGACTTTTTTTTTTGTCTTCGATGAAATTAGTATTTAAAAAAAGGAATATTGTTATGAATTATTTTTTTTAGTATTCAATAGGTAGCTAATGGGTTGTGGCAAAAATATAATTAGCCAAGGACTATATATAAAGGTAGAAATAAATACATAAACCTCTATTTTTTTCAAATCGGTGCTGTCCCCCTACTTCTTTTACAAACAAAAAAGCTTATACACTAACAAAAATAAACAAGTAATGTTTATAACTTATTCTATTTCATAGAATATTAGTTTTGTTATTAATATATAGCATATTTTATTACATAATTAACGATTATTATAACTGAGAGGCAGAAACGTACTTGTCCTGCAAAATGTTCTCATATCGCTGGACAAAAGTAATTTAAACCTAACTTTACATCGACGAGTCCGACAGCCTCCCCACTCCAATATTATTTCCCTCTTAGTGTGCGCTAGTACGTAATCAGGATGGACGTGTGTCAAATTGCTGCATATTCCCACCAATAACGTAAGTATGCCATTTCAGTTGCTCCCGGACAATTATTTTATATTATCGGTGGTTTCATTTTTCCAGTATAATGAGTAGTTTTATTATTATCACTTGGTTCTAACAGAGGCAGTAAGTGAATTAGCTTCATTGACAGTTATTGAATTTATTCTAAATATTATACATTTTTTCTAATTTTCTAAAAAGTGTGTTATTTCTCACGTCGCTGTTCTCATATCGCTGTAATCGGTGGTCATTATTACCACCGATGTGATCATTTACACCGAAATGATTAGAAAACTCAATCGGTGTCATAGGTATGTAATATCGGTGTTTTGTTTCATGATCAATGCGAAGTTTTGTCACATCGGTGGATGGCTTTATCATATCGGTAGATTCATTTATCATCTCGGTGAGTCGTTTTATCATATCGGTAGATCTCGTGTTTTTCATTAAGCATACAAAAAAAAACAATAGAACATACGCAACAACCACGGATTCATGTGGTCTGTGGTAACAACACACATATTATATACATACATATATACCTACATACAAAAATTTATACATACATACATTGTATACATACTTTCTGAAATAGACTGTCAAAATCATTACCACGGTACCACTGGGTAGTAGATGTATAAATGTATGATTAGGGGAAGTCTGATTCGGTAATATACGTCTATAGGCTGAAATGATGATGGTGAGGTGGAGCAAATAAAGGCATTAAAGGTTTCCCTAGAATATGTTTTTAGTTAAAAAAATAGTAAGTTAATAATAATAAATAACAAAATAATAAATAGATAAAAAGAAAACATAATAATAGCTTAATTTTGTTTAAGAAGGCCGAGGCCAAAACTAACAGAGGAGGAGAAAAAAGAGAGAAAGAAGCTGCTGGAAAGAATAAGAAAAGCTAAAATAAAAAAGTGATCCTGTGCTAAGAGAGAAGAGGAAGGAGGGGAAGCATTTAAGGAAAGATAGAGAACGTTTAGTTAGATGAAAGGCTGCCGGACTTATTCTAACCCGAAGCCAAATGACTGCATATGCACGTCGCATTGCACAAAAAAATAACCGAACCAATGCCCCTGCATATTTTTAGAGGAAAAAAGCCAACGCAAATGTTTTCCGAAACAACCAAACAAGTGTTTCAGTGAACAATAATGTAACAGAATCGCTACTGAAAAATCGAGATAATAAGCCTGGTATTTCTCAAGAACCAATAAGACCTCATAGCCCACGGTTATTGCGACAGAATTTTCGATGTAATAGTCCTAATCTGCGTTTTGGTGCCATAGTAGCGAGTAGTTCTCACTATTTACGTACAAGCAGTCCTCTAAATTTCTCAATAGCATCTCCTTTACGGACGCCAAGCATTAGTTCAATAAATTCAGAAGAATCAACATTACGCCTAAACTTAGAGTCGTCCCTTGCAACTATTATATTCAATCAAGACATTAAAATGAAGTTTAATAAATATCAAAAATTTAAACCCAGCAAATATGCGATTTAAGAAACAATTGGCAAAGGGCTAATAAATAGAAATTGATGTGCGAAAAGAGATACATGAGACTACATCAAGAATTTAAGAAATTTAAACAGAGTAATTTAGCAGTAAGACAAAACCCGAAGAAGTCAAATAACACAGACCTGCAAAAACGTATCCGTATGATTGTCGTTCAGTTGAGGATAATGACAATTCGAATCTTTGTCCAGGTAAAAAGGATACTGTTACACAAAATGGAATAAAAAAACAGAAAAGGCAGAAAAGGCTGATGAAAGACACAATTAAAACAAAATACTTGACTTCGAGCCATCCTACAATCAGTTATGTCAATTTTACAAGAATGAGAACGTTTTCGGTCACACAGCCAAAATTAAACACGAGAAATACATGTCTATGTGAGAAACATGAGAACATGAATCTTCTCATAACATCCTTAAAACGAAATTGGATCATAAAAGAAAACACCGTGACTGAAGTTCTTAGTAGTATTTGCTGTGATATTTTTAAGATAGAATGCCTACAAAGAACATGTCCTATCTGTAGAAATCATCACTTAAATTATCAGGAATTTGTTAACTCTAGAGACGTTGTTTATTGGACTTGGAAGAAGATAAAAAAAATGTACAAAAAGAATGGAGTTGATAAAATAGCGATTAATGTAAAAAAAGTGAAAATAACAGTTAAACCATTGCAACTGATCAATATATTTGAAGATAATCTAAAACCGTTCTTAGCACATTGCAGTAATATACGAAATCAAAGTCAAGCTTTTAAGCACTATAAACAAAATATGACTGAAAAGGATTGTGTTGTTCACATTGACTTCAGTGAGAACTATAGCACAAATTTTTCTCCGTGTTGGTCCTGGACTCCTTTAAAGAATAGACCAACTGCTTTGAAATGAAATGAAAAATATTTATTTGCAAGAATATGGGTGTCACAAGTTATTAAAATAAATTAAATTACCATCATATTCTACCATAATATGGCGTGCAAACATTTTAATTTAGGTCGATTTCTTTATAATTACTACCGGATCGGAACGCGGCCACACACTGAGAAGATCCGGCGGAAGAAACTCAGCGGGCTTCTTTTTTTCTATTTCACGTATTACAATTGTATGTATTACAATTTACTAGAATTATTTCACATCAAAAGTTGTTTTTATAATTTACAAAATATGATCTTATGCTCAATCCAAATTTTTACAATTTACAAAAAATTTACCATTTTACAAAATTTGCCGTTCAGTTTTTATTACATTTAAATTTCAAGGTAAATTGTACAAGCTTATATTTCTGTTTATTAACATTTAATCTTATCTGCTAAAAATTCTCTAATATCATAGTATGTTTTATTTAACAGTAAATCAAACAATTTTTTGCGAAATTTATTTATAGGTAATAATTTTAGACTATCAGGAATATGATTGTATATATTAATTGCCATACAATATGCATTTTTTTTATAAATATTTAGTCTTTGGCTTGGCACATGTAGCTTCTCACTGTTTCTAAAATATGAGTTCCCTAATACTTGAGCATTTGTTTTAAACAAATGTTGATGTTTTTTTACAAATACGCATACCGACAGTATGTAAAGACAAGGTAAAGGTAGTATTTTAAGAGTTTTAAATAGGGGTTTACATGAATGTAGTTGATTAACATTACATATTGCACGTATACATTTCTTTTGAATTCTGAAAATCCTAATTAAATCAACTGAGTTTCCCCAAATAGAGATTCCATATTGCAATACAGATGAGACATATCCGTGATATGCCAGCAATGCAGCATTTAAGTTGGCTACTTCTCTTATTCTTCTCAAAACATAGATAAATCTGTCAATTTTTTTGCAAAGAGAATCAATGTGCGCTTTCCAATTGCAATGGTTGTCAATAAATATTCCTAGAAATTTAGTGTATTCAGTATTTTCTATATTTATATTGTTAAATAATATATTTGATTTTTGAACTTTATTGCTATAACATGTTTGAAATTCAACTATCTTTGTTTTAGTCAAGTTAATTTTTAAATTATTACTTTTTAACCATTCCGAAACTTTAAGTAAGGTTTCAGTTGTTTCTTTTACTAGATGATTTTTATTTTTACATTTAATGAGGAGTGTAGTGTCATCTGCAAATAAGAATGACTCATGTTGCATAGTCTCTGGAAGATCATTAATGTAAATTAAAAAGAGCAAGGGTCCTAAAACTCTTCCCTGTGGTATTCCACAGTCACTACAACTATAACTTGAAGTATATATTTTTTTATGTGTCCCAGAAATTTTTGAAATTTCTACACACTGTTTCTTATTTTCTAAATAACTTTGCATCCACTCTAATGATTTCCCTCTTATACCATATTTTTCAAGTTTTGCCAACAGAATTCTATGAGAAACAAAGTCGAATGCCTTACTCATGTCTAAAAATACACAAAGTGGATAACTTTTTGTATTTAGGCATTCCGTTATACTCTTTACCAGTTCAAAGCATGCTAAGGTTGTCGACCTACCTTTTCTAAATCCATATTGATTATTTTTTAATATATTACATTTCAGTAAGTAATTATGAAGTCTATCATACATAACTTTTTCAAAAATTTTTGAGAGAATCGGAATTAGTGTTATGGGTCTATAGTTATTCATATCGCAAGGATCACCTTTTTTAAGTATTGGTCTAACTATAGACTTTTTTAGTCGTTGTGGGAACTTCCCTTCTAAAAATGTCAAATTAATAATATGACTGAGCGGCTTTGATATTACAGCAGCAACATTTTTGAGTAGTTCTGTACTAATATTATCATAACCAGTTGCACTTGTATTTTTTAAGGAGTTTATGATCTTAAATACTTCATGCTCATCTACTGGTGTAAGAAACATAGTTTTACTGCTATTAGGTAACCCAAGTATTTTTGAAGTGTTTGTGAATTTGTCATTGTTAATACTTGTTTTTGATTGGTTTATAAAAAAATCATTAAATAGGTTACAAATTGTCTTTTCTGTCAGGAAGGTCGTAAAAGGCTTGGCTATACGAGTCACTACCATCGTGACTACTAGGTAGTAGTGGTAGAGTTCTGCATTGTCTCGCCCGGATCTGGTACCACCACCTTTCCTATTCCTGTCGCAATAGCGTCGGTGCTTTTCATTGTCGTGTTCTGATTTGGAAGGTAAGAAAGCCGGTAAACTTACGGATGTGGTATAAGACCTCGCCACAAGATAGCAACGTACCATTAACCCCTTTGGTGTCTATAAGCGATGGTTGAATCTTCATTGGGAAACCCATCTGCTTGTTTGCTATCTTATGATAGAAAAAAAATCAAGTACGGGTCCGAAGTACAATCTGTGCACTTTAGTGGCAGTCGTCAACAATTTACATTACACACTGCTGTAATTTACTATAAAACTAAGGAAGAGAATATTAAAAAAACTCAATGTTTCTGCACTATTAATTCTGCGACATGATGCTGCCGCCGTTTGGGCTCACCTTGTACCAATATTAGAAGAAATTAAAAAGGAAGTTCCAACTGTTCAGAATCTTACTATTATTTCGGATTCTCCATCAGGCCAGTATCGGAGTAAGATTTTTTTTATATTATGTCCTAACTCAGTGTTTACTGCTCTTCTCTGACTAATATAATACGGAACTATAGTGAATGTGGGCATGGAAAAGGTGCGTCAGATGAAATAGGTGGGCTACTGAAAAGAACGGCGGATCGATTTGTTGCACACGATGGTGATATGAATATAATTTCGCTGGATAAACTTATCATTTCGGTGGATAAACTTATCATTTCGGTGGATAAACTTTTCATATCGGTGTACATAAAAAAAATAATCGGTGCCGGGTTGTGATATCGGTGGAAACCAGAATTCAAACTCAATTTTCTCCTTAGTCTTGATGACATTAAATTTGGGGATATTTACTATTCTAAAGTCTACATAAAACCTGAAAAAAGGCAAAAAATTATATAAATGAAAAAGTGCACCGATGTGATGAAAAACATGGCATTTGTTGAAATTCACCCAAATATAAGTTTGTTGAATTGTCCTTAAAAAAAATTTCAATGTAAAATTTTGTAAATGGTGAAAATTTTGTAAATTATAAAAAAATACTCAAAATATGAAACTTGTAATTATAAAAATAACTTCGTAATATGGAATCATCCTTGTATATTTATAACAAGAACATAAAATAGAGAAAAAAAGACCAGCCCGCTGAGTTTCTTCCGCCGGATCTTCTCAGTGTGTGGCCTCGTTCCGATCCGGTAGTAATTCTAAAAAATCGATACAATTTATAGTTTTAAATGTAATATAATATTTAAAAAAATATCATAATATAATATTACTAATATTATATAATTATATTTTTTTAAATATTTGCACACCATATATTTGTAGAATATGTTGGTACCTTAATTTATTTTTAACAACTTGTAACACCCATATTTTTGCAAATGAATATTTCTTTCTTTCTTTCTTTCTTTTTACCACAACTATATTGTGCTCCCAGAAGAAAAGATTGAGCTTGTAATATTGTCAGGCTAATACTCCTTGTATTACGCGTTTGCCGCATTTTAACACGCTTCTTGTAATTAGAATTGGTCAAGGCTAGGCTGTGAAAATCTGTACACGGTGCGGACCTACCTACGTATTAAGATTAGATGCAAATACAAATTGAAAATGAATGACTAACGTATTATAAGATAAAAAAAATATTAACTTGTACCTATTTCAAATAAAAGTGTTTTAACCATGAAGCTGTCGTTTTAATAGGAAAACTATATAATATGATTTCTGTGATACGATGCCTAAATCAAAAATTACGTACTGGCTGTCTAAACATTGAGAAAAATCAATCGTATCTTCCCACCGCCTCCGGTTTCCAAGGCGACGCGTAAACAGTGGGGAGGCGTCGCGACGTGCGCTCCACGTCTGTTTTGGTTTACTCGTGATTTTAATGTGCGTTTTTTGTGCTAGTTTTTACAATACAAATATTAAATAATTATGGCTGAAGAAGCTGGAGCCGCTCCTGGTGCAGTGGCGGAAAAAGTGGTTCACACATACCCGTTGATAAGGGTAAGTAAACAACAAAAATTGCTCAGCTGTTTTAATATTATGACTATACCATTTTTAAATTACAGAATTAGGAGAGAATTTGGTAGAGTTTTGCCTTATCTTGCCCGAGTCAGGTACCACCGCCTTACCTATTCCTGCCGCAATAGCGTCAGTGCTTGTCGCTGTCGTGTTTTCGTGTTTGGAGGGTAAGGTAGCCGGTAAACTTATGGTTGTGGCATTAGACCTCGCCACAAGATAGCAACGCACCATTAACATCTTTGGTGTGTATAGGCGATGGTTGACTCTTTCCATCAGGAAATTTACTTGTTTGCTATCTTATGATATAAAAAAATAGGTAGGTATACGATATTTAAATTCCTAGTTAGCTAATAATTGTTTAAGTTTAGATTAAAAGTTCAGACTTAAAGACTGACGGTTACAATGTGATGGGTTCTGTTCTGTTATTAGCTCTGTCCGTAATTAGCTCTGTGGGTTGATTGAAAATTTTATCCGACTTCAAAAACGGAGATGGTTATCAATTCTTTGGATTCCTTTTAAATACTTATAAGTACGTAATTCCATTTGTAGAATTCTCACTGATCATTCTTGACCGCCCCGTTAGTCGAGTGGTTAGCGACCCTGACTACGCAATCGACGGGGCTCGAGTTCGATTCCCGAAGGGGATAAGCGTTCGTGTGATGAGCATAATTGTTTGTATTTCCGGGTTTGGGTGTTTATAAAATATATTCTAGTATTTATATATAATGTATTTCTATGTATTAGTATCGTTGATTAACACCCATAACACAAGCAAAAAATTTGCTCACTTTGGGTTAGATCAGTAAGGGTAATTTGTCCTGTGAATATTTATTATTTATTATTATTATTTATCATAAATAGGTATATTAGAAAGTATTATTTTTTATTGTAAAAGATAATAAATGATGCTCCCTCTTGGCTAAAATATGAAATCCTGTGCGCAATTATACCACCCACCTTGAGAATGATGTTATGGCATGACAGGAACAAATAAGGGCGACGGTTGTTTATTCCTGTCGCCATTCTCATTTGGTCCCCCATAAATTTGATAAAGATCTGATAATGTATATATAATAAATATATAATAAAATAAATAAACGTGTCAAGTTGTTTGTCCGCTATGAATACCTAAACTATTGAACCAATTTCAATGAAATTTTGTAGATATTTACTGATTGGTTTCACTTAAAAGATATGGTAATTTTTATGTCAATTAGCCTCTTGCTCCTCCTCTCTCAAGTACCCCACCAAATTATTAATAATACAAGTAATTTGTATTGCAAAAAACATTTGCCGGGTCGGCTAATGTTATGTAAATATCAAAATGTATCCGGCATCCGGCTCGTCGTATTTCGGAAAGTGAAGGTTCAATCAAGCTGTCAGCCGAAGTCCACTCTAGCGCGACGGCCTACTGCCTCTGACCGTGACGTATCAAGTATCGACACATTTCCTAGCGACTTTATTAGATAGATAATTATCATTTACTGCCTCCTGAATCGAATAGTTCTTGACACTGTCTACATAAAAGTGGGAGACGAGGGGTGTGAATTTGTTTTTTGACATGGACAACCATGGAAGGCATTTTGTAACAAGCATGTTCATAAAATATTTTATATCCGTGTGATAGTAATGCCACAAGCATACGTATACTGACTACCTTACCCTCCCATCCGTAACACGATAATGATAAGCATCAACGCTATTACGATAAGAGTAACTAATGCGATGGTACCACATCAGGAAACGTTGTACAACTCTACCATCTAGTAGTTAAGGTGGTAGTAATTGAATAGCCAATCGTTCGCCTTTTACAAACTGCCTGGCAGAATGGCAGATGTGGCTTATCTTTAAGAGCTCTAACCTTTATGAAGAATAGATCAACACGGGTAAAAGTATATGCTTAATTCCTGCATTAATCCGGGCTCTTTGTGAAGACCGTTTTAAACCGTCTGTCTTCCTTCTAGACAGTTCATAAGAGATATGCGATTTGCCTAATCTATACATATAATAAAATCGTAGGATAGTCAAAACTGTACATTGAATATTTTAAAAAAAAAATACTAGGGGCGTGATCTACAATCGATATCGAAGCCAAAAATATAGTTTTTAGAATTTTTGTCTGTTTTTCTGTATGTATGTCCGGGGTAAACTCAAAAAGTACTGCATGGATTTACTTCAAATTTTGCATGAATATTACTCACAGGCCGGGTCAACATATAGGCTACATATTATCACGCTATCACATACGGGGGAGGAGCAGTGCGGAGTAAACGAAGTTCGCGCGGACGAAGTCGCTGGCAACAGCTAGTATATCACAAAAATCGTGTCCACCACTAGGTGGTAGAGTTCTGTAAAAGTCTCGCACGGATTTGGTCCTACCGCTTTACACTTTCCTGCTGCAATATCAATATCGTCGTTGCTTCTCTCGTCATATTCTAATTTGGAAAGAAGAAAGAAGAAAGAAAGAAAGAAAGAAATTCTTCTTTCTTTCTTTCTTCTTCTAATTTGGAAGAAGAGATAGCCGGTAACCTTATGCATATAACCATATAACTTACCACAAGAATGGCAATGCACCATTAACATCGTTGGTTTCTATAGGTGATAAGTTGACTCTTTCCACCGGGATAGTTATCTGCTTGTTTGCTATCCTATGCAATAAAAACACCATAACGCCGTACAGTTGTAGTTTGTACCGTAATCATAGCCATATGTTTATCATCTGTGGGTAAGTAATAATGCATCATATGCATAGTACCTTATAATTCAACGTATAACAGCAACAGTTACACTGTATAATTCATATTTTGCATACGTCCAGATTACAAAAATTCGAAAAAGGAGTAGTTTTTCTAAAATATTATAAAATGGCCGCACACGCAAATTAAACATTATCCGTAAACGTTTAGATACAAGATTGTTAAAGGTTTAGATATAAAGTTTTTAATTTCTCGCTATCTAGCTAGGTATGTAGATAAGGAAGTTACTGATTTTGCCCCGATTTTTTCACGATCGAATTTTCACGATCTCCACGTTTTGATGTCCAAGGTACGTTTTTCGACTATTTTCACAATGACGTCAGTATGTCTATGTAGATATATAATATGTGTGTCATATGTGGATGGATGGATAGATGGATAGATTCTGTTCAACTTACACTTCCTGAAAATTTGGATCAAAGTGTTTTTTCGTCATATCTTCGATATTTTTAACCAATGATTTTTCTACCTTCTACGATATTTTAGTACCTACTTAAGAAACTACGTCAAATTCATTTTCAAAAATCAAAATCGAATCAAGTTTTCAAAAGTAACTACTTTTCAAATATTAATATTTTGTTGTTTATAGAAAACTTAATAATTTTTAAATACCTGATCGACTTAAAAATGTACCTTATCAGCTTTCCTCTCTAAAAAACTGCGTCAAATACCTTAAATTGATCAAAATCGGCTGAATCGTTCAGGACTTATCAATGGCGAAAATTTTTGAAAAAGTTTTTTTTTACATTTCTTCGACATTTTTTTAACCTATCGACTTTGCAGCTAATAAAATAATTTAGAGCTCAAAAATAGCGTTGAATTTACTCGAAAGATCAAAACGATCATCATTTTGAAAATATAAATATTTTCGGAAATTAAATAGTAGCATTTTTACAAACATAAAATTTCTGAACTCTTTGTGCTCAAAAATCTATGTTTAGGTATAGTTTTTGCTTTCCGTTTCAAATACGTCAATATAGCGGGAAGTTTCAGGGATGGCCTACAGGGTCGACCGTTTTACATATTTTTTGATCTGAGGATACAAGAGCGATTTTTTATGCTCATGCTATAAGTTATAACATTCGACACTTTTTTATTGGATCAAAATGTAGGTAGACAAAAACCTTTCGATACGCTAACGTTATTCTAACAAGGCATAAAAAATATGACGTATTTTATATCATAGGATAGTAAAGTAAACGGGTCTCATAATTAGTAGAGGTAAAATAAATGGTAAGTTGCATCAGCGTGGTGATAATGTCACACGTACGGCGTCGGTCTCGGGGTAGAGCGAGAGGAGTGTTCCCTCTAGGTGTCAGGTTGCAAGAGGCGTTAAATTGCCAATTGCAAGAAACAAAGTAGAGCGAATAATAATGTTTTGATGGCGTTGAAGAACTAGGGTTTGTGTTGGTGGTAACATGACATGTGTAATCGTTTATAAATGGTGAAAATGTCAAATAAAGGCATGAACGTCAATTTTGTGCTGACACAAAGTCGTAGGCTATTAGAGCCCGTTAGTAAAATGGGGCCTCTATGACCTATACAGAACACTTTTGTTACGATTAATGCAATTTGCATGCTGTAAGCAACCTCTGGTAAGCCTGAAGTTTAGTTGCGAGTACGTATGTAATAGGCTACTTCTGTAAAAGAAAATAGTAGTTTTAATTTAAGTATATTTCCCGATCTTTTGTGACCATTTGTCCAATAGATACCTACATGGTAGGTTCAGCTCACAGCTTTAGATTATGTATTAAATGGACAGTGGTCCCAGTAACATTTTTTCTTTTTATTAATAACAAGCTGAAGTTTTGTGAAGAGCTTCGTTTTGACGAGACGCAATTATCTGTTCTATCTTCAAAAAACCTCGAATCGATTAGCCAATAAAGATGGATAATAAAGAAAACTTTAAAGCGTCGGACTAAGAAAAGTTTCAACTTTACGTGTAGGACAAAGTAACCCTTGAATTATAATAATAATTAACAAGCTGTCGAGAGAAAATTGGGTTGTTTTTAATTTGTTTGATATTTATTTAAAAATCTTATAATCCTCTACTCTTAACCATATGTTTAGAGTGGAGGATTCGTCAGAAAAACTATCGAATGTGTCATGAAAAAAAGTTTTTTCGTGTTTTTCATAAAATAATCAAGCGATTAATGAAAAAAAATAATTACTGTTATAAATAAAATATTTTCATTCACCGAATTAAAATGTTCGAAGCCCCCTAATTTTATTAGTTAAGTAATTGGTAATTCAACATTTTTCGAAAATAGAAAAGATTTGCATCTCGTCAAAACGAAGCTGTTCACAAAAATTCAACTTGTTACTAATCAAAAAGTTTGTTCTTGGGACCACGGTCTAAAGACGGTCTAAACATAATCAGTAGGTACAATACTTTGACTAATATTTTCGAACACAACTTCCGTATTACTTTCTGTCTTCATTAGTCAATCACAAATACAAATAACTTTCGGCGGTTAAAGTAAGATTCTCTAAAGCCAAACATTGGCTGGGTTAAATCTGTTGTTTATTTTGGCAGGTGTTCTCACTTGGTCATAGAGATCGATATACGACCCGCGTTGTTATTATTGGGAGCTCGTAAATAAAAATTTTATTTGAACAGAACGTACACAATTGATAAATATACTTTTCATCATCGGCACTTAAATGATTTGTTTTTAGTGGCTCAATTACTCTACATCCATAAATTATTTGAATTTTGAGGCCTTAAGGGGGCATGGGATTTAAGGTGACTTAAGGTGGCAAAATTCACTGGTTTGTTAGTTAGCGAGACGGTAATCCCCAATTCTGTATTTTCCTATTCTTTGCGCCGCTTTCGTTCTTCTCCTCCCCCAATCTCCTGCGGTAGCGCGGGAACACCACATCTTTCACCAGAAGTCCTATTTGGTTTGTGAGTTATGATCATAGAGTAATAACGCTTAGAGCGATAATTGCATTCAACGTTTCGTTCATATTTTAAGCCAAAACCGTATCGATGTGTGCATAACCTTCGTCACCCTTAGTGTAATTACTTGCGTTGACACGCACACAAAGACACATTATTGCGTGAATAATGTTGCAAGCAAATAAATATTTTCCCAAAACGGTATTTAAATTAGGTCTACCTTACAAATAGTCTTTCATATTATAACATTAATAGTCATTTAGTATAAACTTGAAACTTATACTTTTATTCGGTTACGTATAATATTTTAAATGTCAAGAAATATTCTAGATGTTCTCAAGATGATATTCCAAAGCTATTTAACCTTATATTTTTTTTTAGTTTTTGTGCTTTCATTTGTAATTTAAAATATTTTCACTTCATTAAAATAAAGATTGTCTTTCTTTCCAATAGTATTATTAGACATATAAAAAACTTAAAACTTACATTTTTTATCCCGGTGAGGTAAAATGAGTAGAATTACAGGGAAATGTTAAAGAGTCAAGATATTTTTTTTGTATATATCAGTAATCAAACAGCGGTAACCAACCAGCACCAACCGTAAATAAAAATATGGCCAATACAAGTTTACATTATTGAAGTTATAAAAACATTTATTGAAGTAATTCTTTGAAAAAAAAAACAGTAGCAGTCGTGGGACTGCCGATAGAAGTGAAAACGGAACTATTAAGTTGAGAGTAATTAAAACTATATGCAAAACATAGCTATAGATATACTATTATCATTAGCATGTCGGTGACGCGAACCGAGGATTTTACCCTCTACCAAAACGCTCAACGCGCCTAAAGAAGTTTTCACTTCAAAAATTTTAAAAAAATTATTGAAATATATCTTCTAAAATATAATTGTACAATAATAATAATATAATATTCACGGGACAAATTACACTTACTGATCAAACTCCAAAGTAAGCAAATTATTTGCTTGTGTAATGGGTGTTAGTCAACGATACTAATACATAGAAATACATGTATAAATACTGGAATATATTTAATAAACACCCAAACCCGGAAATACAAACATTTATGCTCATCACGCAAATGCTTGTCCCCGTCGAGGATCGAACCCGAGCCCCGTCGATTGCGTAGTCATGGCCGCTAAGCACTCGATCAACGGGGCGGTCAAATGTTATTACAAATTTGTACATTGCTTGGCGAATGCTTGTGTGTCTTTATGTGTACGTCTGTGTGCGTGTATGTGTGTATATGTATATATTTAGTGAAAGCTAAACTAGCTTGAACGTCAGCAGATGGGTGGGCAAGCGGAACAATATTTACAAGCACTTTGAGGTAAAAAGTAATAGCATAGGTATGCTTATTAATCAAATTATTTATTTAAATCAGTTTAAAAAGTTAAAATGTTTTAAGCTAAACATAATATTTCTGACTACTATATTGAGTCAAGCTACTATTGGCTCTGTGTACTACTTGAGCACCACCTATCGTGCGCAACTGTTTTGATTCAGATCTTAGAATATAGAAAAACGTAATCCCTGTGCGTAATCTCCTCTAACGTTTTTAGCTGAATCGGAAACAATGCAGCTCTTTATGGCGACTCTTTGGCTTCTACGTGCTATACTATATGCATTGGAGTATACGGCACAAATTAATTAAGTCGTGTATGAGCAATATCGTCATTCGCAATATAAATTTCAAGCTATGTAGAATTAAAACTTAATTATCAGCATAAACATATTAGGAGGCCAACATTTGGCGCAGACCGATTTTAGGGCACGTTATTCTACATTATTTCGTCGATAAAACTCGAAAATATCGCCAATAAAACTACTTGACACTTAGGAAAACATGAAATAATGCTGTACTATGGCATATTATTTCATAAGAAAAATTAAAAAAAAATGTCTTTTTAGCAGTAACAGTATTTTTCTGGTATCACTGTGGCATCTAGAATGCTAGTTGGAACATTTTTTTTGCCTTCTAAAAGTCCTCATTATACACGAATATAAGCTTTGTAATATTGGTTTGACAAACGGTTTTGTAATATTTGTGCCAGTATAATGGTAAGTCCCAACACTTAAAAAATATTTTTTATGCAAAAGCGAAGTCCAAGCTATGTAATATCGCACATAAAATAGTAATACACACGTTATTAATTATAATGAAAATAGATAAAAACAAATACGTGGTAGAATATTTTCCTCTTTAGCTGGCAACATTTTGAATATCGTTCAACTTAGATATTTACGATTTATTTGTTTGGAATTTATACAAAAATATCCGATGCCAAGTAGTTTTTATGTGTGAAATGTGATCTTCAAGCCCTAAATACGCTATTGTGAAGCACGGTGACATACTTTCACCACACAGTAACTCACATTTTTTGAAATTGCAAGAGCTGTACTCTGTGTGGCACGTGTCACATGTCTGAGCGGCCGGCGAGCGTAAGAGGCCTTTTCAGGCTTCTTTGAAATGGCTTAATATAGCGCGGGTCGACTAGGTTTCTATGCGTTATTATTCTATGGTTATGATCATGAGGATAAGGAAGTCTCGCATTCGGTTCTCGGGTCTGGCAAAAGGGTTATTGCGGGTAAGCTTATTAACATTCCGTTTACACTTTTTCGTTCAGATTTCGGTTAGTCAGTCACTACCCTTCTATACTGGGCTCAAGCATAAAAAAATATTTTAAAGAAAGAAATTTAGGTTTCTTTCTCCTCAAATTTTTTTCAAAAAAATGGTAGCAGCTGTGGGTCTGGTCAAATTCAAAAATCTATACAAATAAATAAAATTGGAGTGTCTGTTTATAATATTAAAATAACCGATTTTTACTAAATGAATGTGGATGTATGTATACATGGTACACATAACAAAATAAAAAAATTTAAAATTTTTGTCTGTCTGTCTGTTTGTTCCGGCTAATCTCTGGAACCTCTGAAACGATTTTGCCGGGAGTTTCACTGGCAGATAGCTGATGTGACAGGGAGTAACTTAGGCTACTTTTTTCGAATTTTTTCCACGTGGACGAAGTCGCAGGCGCAGCTAGTATTTAATAAATATATATAATAACTATCTTTTACTCGCGGCTTCGCTTACATTTAAGCCATTAAATAAGTATTGCTTTTATTGAAAAGTATCCTATGTTACTTCACAATATCTCCAAAAATATGTGTACAATGTTTCATGACGATTGGTTAAGTAGTTTTCGCGTGAAAGCGTTACAAACGAACATAGAGCCAATAGTAGGAAGGCATGTGTACAAAGCGTACATATACTACCATAGTGCGCAATACCATTAGTTTGCCAGATTTGTAAAGAGAGATCAGAGAACATTTACATGAAAATTTAGAGCCGCTATTCGCATTTATAATATTATACAATATATATATTTTTTATATCATAAGATAGCAAACAAGCAGATGGGTCTCCTGATGGAAAGAGTCAACCATCGCCTATAGACACCAAAGATGTTAATGGTGCGTTGCTATCTTGTGGCGAGGTCTAATGCCACATGAATAAGTTTACCAGCTACCTTACCCTAGAAACCGGAACACGACAGTCACCAGCACGGACGCTATTGCGGCAGGAATAGGTAAAACGGTGGTACCAGACCCGGTCTAGCCGATGCAGAACTCTAACACCTAGTAGTCACGATGGTAGTGACGCAAATAGCCACTCAGTCGCCTTTTACGACCTGCCCGGCAGAACGGCAGTTGGCCTATTCTTCAAAGGAGCCCGGGACCAACACGGGGATAATAATAAGCCTTTACTGGCACTTTTGACAAGTCATGTGGTGGTGGTGTATTACTATTATTTTAATGCTTTGGATTAACAAGTTAGGCTGTCGTGTCGACATAAGCGGGATGCTGAGTGGTAACAGCGACGGCGTAGTGAGCGTAAACTCGGTTTCAATGTCACCACTTGCCGCACCACTGCCTTAGAAAACGATTTGAAATATGAGCTACATTTAAATGTGTCGCTACCGCGTCGCTATCGCTGACACCCATGTCCACTTCCCGCCACCTACTGACTTCGAGATTGCGGCCTAAATCGAATGAGTGTCATGGAATTTTCAACACGATTTACCAAAATCCTTCAATTTCATTTAAACGGGACGGCGTGGCGGTGAAAGGCTTGGTATAATCTAATCGTCTTTTACTTCCCTGCACTTAAGAACTAAAAGTTCTTTGTTAATCAAATTATCTATACATATAATAAAATATTTTAATAAATAATCTTTCTATTATTTACAGCATTCAGACATGTCCGAAGAAATGCGCATTGAAGCAGTAGAGCTCTCCGTGACAGCATGTGAAAAATTTTCCCAAAATAACGAACTGGCAGCTCGCATGGTGAAAGAGTCCATGGACAAGAAGTTTGGACCAGCATTTCACGTCGTGGTCGGTGAGAGCTATGGCTTCGAGATAACCTATGAATGTACGACGATATGTTACATGTACTTTGGTGGCAACCAGGCGATCTGTATTTGGAAGTGCTCGTGAACAGTTTATATACAGCTCCGATATAGAAAAGACATGGATTGGAATAGGATTGATAGACTGACGTGATTACTATTATTTTTTACCATTTTTGTTTATACGAAGATATTGTTTAGAATTAGTAGTGGATACAAAAATATTTAAGAATGATTGTCATTGTTGAGGCATAGCAGGTAGTCCGCTACCGTACCTACGTGGCTGAAAGAAATAATTGGTATATAGGTTTGCCACTTGACTTCAATATACTTGTATATGCATTAATTATTAATTTAATCTGCGAATTAATTTAATCTAATATGTGAAGGTATCAAGAGTCTGAATTGGCTTTATGTTATATGAGTTATAAGTTTGTTAACAGCTAAAATATACCTAAGTGCTATATTGCGCTTCAAGTAATGCGGTGCGAAATGTACATATAGCAAGGACGTAGAAAACACAGTTCTAATTTAGAATTACTTTGCTGATATTATTTATTGTTGGAAAAAAATCAAAATTATTCGTATAATACCTATATTATGATACTTTCACTTAAAATTACGTTGTGGGCTAAAATAATGAACATCACGGGTCATATGCAGTTTACGTGCAGTGGTACCGCGGGTGGAGGCTAAGGCTTCGGTCTCGCAATAAGCGGGCGCGGGGCGGTATCGGCGGCGCGGCGGCACTGATAATACCTAGCTCGTTTCAATACATAAATTTTTAATGGAACTGGCCTCGACTCGAATACATCGGAGCGGGGAGCGGTGTACGAGCGATTCTTACGTTTAAATCGCGCCGCTCCCCGCGTCGCTGCCGCTCTCACCCCGCAATTGCTGAATTAAAGACCAAGTCAAGCATACACAATAGCAATGCAATATTTAAATAACGCGAATGATTAATCTAAATGTAAACAGCAGAATCGGAGCGTTCTGTTTTAACTTATTATTATGGTCAAGCTTTCATGGTAACGGTGTCGGTATTTGTAAATGCACGAATTCAAATTCTTGAATTGAAATGGAAATATTCATATTTATAATTTTTAATCAAAATAGTATTACGGCTAAATTAGATATTAATTAAAGTTAATTAAAGTTAAACGAGAGTGCGTACTGTTTTTGAAAGATTCCGTCCGGATTCGTATATCCTAAATAGACGGACCTTATGATATTATAATTATAAAATAGAACTTATTTATATATAAATACTGAATACTTCTCATTTGTCTTGAATTATAAAAATAAGATTCTCTCCTACTTCTAAATTATTAAGACACAGGGTAAGCCGATTCTCTTTTATGATTAAAGATATTTTGTAAAATGTACAAGTACGTCGTATACCATACATTATTTTGAAGTTTATTGGTCAATTGTCTACAATTGACCAATAAATCAATGTCAAACTTTAATATATTAATTTATGTGACATATTTATAAAATAGACAGTACCTAATTGTTTTGCCAAACACTTTTTTACTTGTTCTTGGATTTGGTAATTACATAGGAATATATGTATCATATGCCTTATAGGTATTTTATAATAAAATATGTCATACCAAATTTATGTGTATGATAGTCATAACTACCAAAACGTAGGTACCTACCATTACACTTTGGTATAAGCGCGCATAATTCGTCAAATAGCTATTTTTTTATATATGTGCTTTTTCTAGCACACTAGATGATACACTTGAGGCGCTGAAATCCAATATCTCATCTTATTTTTTTGTTTTTCCGTTTACAAAACCACTGTATTACAGTTTATAAACGCCTGGAGCGGTAGCAGGAAATTCTGATAACATGGTTGGGTTCTAGCAATACTTATTATACCTACTACAATTCCGGGTTTAATTTATGCTTTCATAATAAATTGTTTAACTAAAGCAATGTTACTTTAAATAATTTGTGACTTGATATTAAAACTATTCATTATTGACTTTGGACTATACTACACTAAAGTTATTACTTATATACCTATTAGACCAAAATAGTTATGTTATTTAAAAATGTCATCAAGTAATTTAATATTATTACATCAAACAATGATCTATTGTAAATATATTATTTACACAATATATTTGTGTTTTGCTACCATGGGCTTGCCACCTATCACATCGTGGGACCAAGTATCTTCGGCTAATCGTGGGTGCACTTGTTGTACCTCTGCCTACCCTTTCGGGGATACGGGCGTGAAGATACTTTACTTTTTGCTACCATGGGACCTTGAAATCTATGAACCTTGATTTCAGGACTTTAACCTACTCCAAGCTATATTCCAGACCAATTATGATTTTTGACTTGGCTAAATTATAATTGAGCATAAGACCGAAGCGTCAGACCTTCATCGTAGAATATATAATAGTTACTATTGTAACCTTTGTTGACGCTTATTTAACCAATGTAACGTACTGACATGCTTAAGTTCTATAGATAGGTACATATAGGTAAGTCAACAAAAAGAGATAACTAACCTAGGCATGAAAGATGTTAATGGTGGTAAAGGGCTTTTTGAAAGGAGGATAATGTCTTCTAGAAACGTTTAAAAGCACAAATTTACCGGCTACCTTACACTCCAAACCGGAATACGACAATGACATACATTGACGCTATGACGGTAGGAATAAGGCGGTGGTCCCATGCCCGGGTGAGACGCTGCGGAACTCTACCACCTAGTCGTCACGATGGTAGTGACATAGAGCCAATAGTAGGAAGGCATGTGTACAAAGCGTACATATACTACCATAGTGCGCAATACCATTAGTTTGCCAAATTTGTAAAGAGAGATCAGAGAACATTTACATGAAAATTTACAGCGGCTACCCTTGTGGAAAAATTTCTCGGATAAAAGTAGGTAAATAACTTACAAAGTGAAAGTAACAGTTTATGAATGTTTATTTTTATTTAAAAAGTCGAAAAAAGTCTTACAAAGTCGGAAAAACTCTGAATTTGATATAAAAATTCGGAGTAATTCCAAAATTTCGGACTCTTCCAGAAGAGTTATTCAGTGTTAATAAATCTTGCAACGTTTATGGGTACTAAAAGAAATATATTAAAAGTTATTAATACTACGAAAGTGTAATAAAGGGGAAAAAAATATAACTAATACTTCCCCGGTTTTCCGTTTAAGAATTTGAAACTTTCTTCTTTGTTTAAAAAAAGGTTACCGTTACTGTCGATCAATATTATAAACTTTGTTTCTTCAATTTTTGATAATTATTATTAAAATCTATTATATCACAACGTTATTTGCCAATTTTTATTTTATTGTACTTTTATTACATAAATATATTTATAAATTAAGTAAAAATTAAAACAGCTGATCTAATTAGCTTTTGACAGGTTGAGTCAGTGTTGCCAGAGAAAAAGTCAATCTTTCGTCCTTAAGCCGGCTGTACACATTGGGCCAAGCATTGGGCCAACTGTTGGGCCAACATTAAATGTTTCTGTTTACACATTGGTGTATTGACCATTCTGCATTGGCTCTTTAATAACGATGGACGTAGAATCTCTTACGTAAGATTTGTCATTAAAGATTCCTTTTTCTTTTTTAGTTCAATAACAGGAATACTTATCTTTTTTTTCATATCATAAGACATATGGGTCTCCTGATGGAAAGAGTCAACCATCGCCAATAGACACCAAAGATGTTAATGGTGCGTTGCTATCTTGTGGCGAGGTTTAATGCCACATGTATAAGTTTACCGGCTACCTTAACCTCCAAACCGGAACACGACAGTGACTAGCACTAACGCTATTTCAGCAGCAATCTGCTATACGTTTCTAAGCATCATTAACCTGAAATAAAAGTATTAAAAAATGGTATTTTTAATAACCTAACCTAATACCTAATGTCATCTGAAACAGTGCACTGCTCTGAACCTCCTCTCACCAATGAGGCAAAACAATGCGAAATGAGACAAGACGAGAAAAGTTTAAAAAATAACTAGTATTGACTTGAATTCAATACGAACAACACGTATTCGGAATTAGGATATATTCCATATAATAATTCCGTATAAGATACTAAAAATAATAATTACTTTATACTTTAAAATCAGTCCAAATCTCGTAAATATGTATCGATAAGTAATTATTATTTTCAATATGTTACAGAATTTCTCGATAAAGATGATCATATTTAATAATTTTGGTGTAATAATGAAAAAGTTTCAATTCATAAAGTACATTCATCATCATCAGTCATTCATTGGTTCATTTTGATACATTTCTATGAATTGTAAAACCTCAGTGTTTGTGTACGCCATCGTAACTCGGGAACAACAATTTAACTCAAGCGCAACACAACCGTCTTTACTGACGTATGACAATGAACTGAATAAGAGGCCAACGTGTGAACACCGTTGGCGGAGCGCGCCAAGATCCTTTGATGTGCGCACGAAAAACCGACAACATTCGCTTGGCCGGCCAATGTTGGCGCCAACTACCAACATAGCGCCAAGTAGGCTTCTACACGTTGGGCCAATCATTGGCCCAATGCTTGGCCCAATGTGTACAGCCGCTATTAAGAGCATGTGTCAGAGGCCTAGTAGCATATCAAAGCAGTCTCTTGACTGCTTTGATATGCTACTAGGCCTCTGCATATCAAAGCAGTCAAGAATAACGACGTTAATAAGTCGGCGATTGCTAAACATCTACAGCTGTAGTCGGGCCGTAATCACTGGATGGAATTTCATAGGCCACGTGTATTTTCGACAGAACGCCATATTACATTCCACGGCTAGTGAAAGAAGCCATTGAAATCAAAAAACATCCAAATTTCAACCGGGAAGACGCACGTAGTACGTCCTTGATAAGTTTTCTTGGCACGTATTGATTTTTGGAAAGCTGTATATTTTGGAAACGATGATCGATTTGATCTTTCAAATGGCATTCAACTCAATTTAAATATTGCTTTAGCTAAAAAATCGGTAGGTTCAAAAATTTCGAAGCAATGTCAAAAAAACATTTTCGTCTATGATAGATCCCAAACAAATTTACCGATTTTTATCCAATTAACGGTACTTGGCGCAGTTTTTAAAGGAGAAACGATGATAAGATTTTGAAGTCAATCGGTATATTAGCCTGAAAGTTATTTCCAAAATATTAAGTAACTTTGCTAAAGAAAACGTAATTTTAATATTTGAAAAGTTGTAACCTTTGAAAATAAGGTTCGGTTTTGATTTTTAAAAGGGCATTCGACGTAATTTTTATAGTATTAAAATATCGTAGAATACCAAAAAATAATTGGTTGAAATATTTCGAAGTTATGTCGAAAAAACACTTTATTCAAAATTTTCGTCAACGATTACTTCCAAACGAATAAACTGATTTTGAGGCAATTTATGCATTAGATGTATTTTTTTGAGGAATAGTTTTTGTACTCAATCGGTACATTAATCTGGAAGTTATTAAAAAAAATTGTTTCGTCACAATTTGTTTAGGGTATTTTCAAAATTTCTCAAAATCTCTTAGGCCCATTTGGTACAAAATTTCAGGAAGTATAAGTTGAGCGGAATCCAATCGAATGCCACCAACCGCGTTTCAATCGGTCTAGGCGTTCAAAACTTATGAGTTGTTGACACACACACACACTCACACACACACACTCACACACACACATACATACAGACATACTAACGTCATCGCGAAAATAGTCGAAAATGGTTCCTAAGCCCACAAAACGCGGACATATGGTGAAAACTCCATTTTTGAAAATCGGAGCAAAATCAGTAACCTTCCTATCTACATACGTAGTGGGAAGTTAAAAAGTACAAGTGTTTTAATAGATTAATATTGTATTAAACTGGAGTGAATGAAAATGAATTAAACAAAATAAAACTACCACGCCAAAGCTTAAACCTAAAAGTGCGATATTTTTTTAGTAAAATGTACCACTAAAGGGCACAGATCGTCGCCTAGTGTAGCTTTGTAGCATTTTTACTCGTTATTTGACCCTCCCGTTGGTCGAGTGGTTAGCGACCCTGACTACGCAATCAACGGGGCTCGGGTTCGATCCCCGACGGGGACAAGCATTTGTGTGATGAGCGTAAATGTTTGTATTTCTGGGTTTAGGTGTTTATTATATATATTCTGGTATTTATATATTATGTATTTCTATGTATTAGTATCGTTGACTAACACCCATAACACAAGCAAATATTTGCTTACTTTGGGGTTAGATCAGTAAGTGTAGTTTGTCCCGTGAATATTTATTTATTATTATTATTTATTTATTTTTATAATAGATGGCGTTAGCAGTAATAAAATTCTAATACAAAATGTATTTTCTATTTTTTTAATGTTTATGAAATAGCATTTTAATGGTAGATAATATATCTAGACATGAATTTAAACCACCACGTCAAAGCCCAAACCTTAAAGTGGGATACTTTTTCAGGAAAATGTACCACAAAAGTGCATAGAAAGTCGCCTAGTGTAGGGCTCGCTTCGCTCGCCATAATTATACTGGCTGTTGCCCAAGACTTCGTCCGCGCGGACTTCGTTTACTCCGCACAGCACCTCCCCCGTAGGTGACAGCTTGATAATATGTAGCCTATATGTTGACCCGACCTGTTAGTAATAGTCATGCAAAATTTGAAATAAATCCATGTAGTACTTTTTGAGTTTACCCCGGACATACATACAGACAAACAGACAGACATAAATTCTAAAAACTATATTTTTGGCTTCGATATCGATTGTAGGTCACCCCCAAGTATTCTTTTAAAAAAAATTCAGTACAGTTTTGACTTTCCTACGATTTTATTGTATGTATAGATAATTTTTCATAGTACGGTCAATTACCTTAGTAAAAGACTATCTAATTACAACATTTCATTAAAACCAATAGAGCTGTTTTGGAGAAACAATTCAATAATACATGAATTAATCGTTTGGATGGAAATGGAGTTTTCACCATATGTCCGCGTTTTGTGGGCTTAGGAACCATTTTCGACTATTTTCGCGATGACGTTAGTATGTCTGTATGTATGTGTGTGTGTGAGTGTGTGTGTGTGAGTGTGTGTGTGTGTCAACAACTCATAAGTTTTGAACGCCTAGACCGATTGAAACGCGGTTGGTGGCATTCGATTGGATTCCGCTCAACTTATACTTCCTGAAATTTTGTACCAAATGGGCCTAAGAGATTTTGAGAAATTTTGAAAATACCCTAAACAAATTGTGACGAAACAATTTTTTTTTTAATAACTTCCAGATTAATGTACCGATTGAGTACAAAAACTATTCCTCAAAAAAATACATCTAATGCATAAATTGCCTCAAAATCAGTTTATTCGTTTGGAAGTAATCGTTGACGAAAATTTTGAAAAAAGTGTTTTTTCGACATAACTTCGAAATATTTCAACCAATTATTTTTTGGTATTCTACGATATTTTAATACTATAAAAATTACGTCGAATGCCCTTTTAAAAATCAAAACCGAACCTTATTTTCAAAGGTTACAACTTTTCAAATATTAAAATTACGTTTTCTTTAGCAAAGTTACTTAATATTTTGGAAATAACTTTCAGGCTAATATACCGATTGACTTCAAAATCTTATCATCGTTTCTCCTTTAAAAACTGCGCCAAGTACCGTTAATTGGATAAAAATCGGTAAATTTGTTTGGGATCTATCATAGACGAAAATGTTTTTTTGACATTGCTTCGAAATTTTTGAACCTACCGATTTTTTAGCTAAAGCAATATTTAAATTGAGTTGAATGCCATTTGAAAGATCAAATCGATCATCTTTTCCAAAATATACAGCTTTTCAAAAATCAATACGTGCCAAGAAAACTTATCAAGGACGTACTACGTGCGTCTTCCCGGTTGAAATTTGGATGTTTTTTGATTTCAATGGCTTCTTTCACTAGCCGTGGAATGTAATATGGCGTTCTGTCGAAAATACGCGTGGCCTATGAAATTCCATCCAGTGATTACGGCCCGACTACAGCTGTAGATGTTTAGCAATCGCCGACTTATTAACGTCGTTATTCTTGACTGCTTTGATATGCTACTAGGCCTCTGACACATGCTCTTAATAGCGGCTGTACACATTGGGCCAATGCTTGGCCCAACGTGTAGAAGCCTACTTGGCGCTATGTTGGTAGTTGGCGCCAACATTGGCCGGCCAAGCGAATGTTGTCGGTTTTTCGTGCGCACATCAAAGGATCTTGGCGCGCTCCGCCAACGGTGTTCACACGTTGGCCTCTTATTCAGTTCATTGTCATACGTCAGTAAAGACGGTTGTGTTGCGCTTGAGTTAAATTGTTGTTCCCGAGTTACGATGGCGTACACAAACACTGAGGTTTTACAATTCATAGAAATGTATCAAAATGAACCAATGAATGACTGATGATGATGAATGTACTTTATGAATTGAAACTTTTTCATTATTACACCAAAATTATTAAATATGATCATCTTTATCGAGAAATTCTGTAACATATTGAAAATAATAATTACTTATCGATACATATTTACGAGATTTGGACTGATTTTAAAGTATAAAGTAATTATTATTTTTAGTATCTTATACGGAATTATTATATGGAATATATCCTAATTCCGAATACGTGTTGTTCGTATTGAATTCAAGTCAATACTAGTTATTTTTTAAACTTTTCTCGTCTTGTCTCATTTCGCATTGTTTTGCCTCATTGGTGAGAGGAGGTTCAGAGCAGTGCACTGTTTCAGATGACATTAGGTATTAGGTTAGGTTATTAAAAATACCATTTTTTAATACTTTTATTTCAGGTTAATGATGCTTAGAAACGTATAGCAGATTGCTGCTGAAATAGCGTTAGTGCTAGTCACTGTCGTGTTCCGGTTTGGAGGTTAAGGTAGCCGGTAAACTTATACATGTGGCATTAAACCTCGCCACAAGATAGCAACGCACCATTAACATCTTTGGTGTCTATTGGCGATGGTTGACTCTTTCCATCAGGAGACCCATATGTCTTATGATATGAAAAAAAAGATAAGTATTCCTGTTATTGAACTAAAAAAGAAAAAGGAATCTTTAATGACAAATCTTACGGCTGTAAGAGATTCTACGTCCATCGTTATTAAAGAGCCAATGCAGAATGGTCAATACACCAATGTGTAAACAGAAACATTTAATGTTGGCCCAACAGTTGGCCCAATGCTTGGCCCAATGTGTACAGCCGGCTTAAGGACGAAAGATTGACTTTTTCTCTGGCAACACTGACTCAACCTGTCAAAAGCTAATTAGATCAGCTGTTTTAATTTTTACTTAATTTATAAATATATTTATGTAATAAAAGTACAATAAAATAAAAATTGGCAAATAACGTTGTGATATAATAGATTTTAATAATAATTATCAAAAATTGAAGAAACAAAGTTTATAATATTGATCGACAGTAACGGTAACCTTTTTTTAAACAAAGAAGAAAGTTTCAAATTCTTAAACGGAAAACCGGGGAAGTATTAGTTATATTTTTTTCCCCTTTATTACACTTTCGTAGTATTAATAACTTTTAATATATTTCTTTTAATACCCATAAACGTTGCAAGATTTATTAACACTGAATAACTCTTCTGGAAGAGTCCGAAATTTTGGAATTACTCCGAATTTTTATATCAAATTCAGAGTTTTTCCGACTTTGTAAGACTTTTTTCGACTTTTTAAATAAAAATAAACATTCATAAACTGTTACTTTCACTTTGTAAGTTATTTACCTACTTTTATCCGAGAAATTTTTCCACAAGGGTATTCCTTTATTTAATGGGAAGAGTATTCCAAAGCCTTCCAGTTTCAAAAGAAAGACTTAAGATATTGAGGTGCATAAGGGTTATAATTATAAAGAATAGTAAATATTGTACACAGCGTTCTCAATTGGCTTTGTTGGGCGGATCGGAAGCCACTTCCAGTTCCGAGCGATATAATGAGATGTGATTGAACATACACAGACCAAAGATAAAACTTATATAGACAATTTATTGAGTATGCGTTCCAATTTATCTAAAAAACCTTGACTTATATCTAGGAAACACATCTGGATAAACAGGTATTGATAGAACTAGGGTTTGCACTAGTAGGAGTTTCCATTCAGGAAGCAAAAAGGGTTCGTAGAGCCATATTAACTTTACGACAAACCTCAATAGTATGCGCTGACCGGGAAGTTTGGTTTATAATGAGTCCTAGATCTTTGACATTAAGAATAGATAGGGGATAGGGATGTTTTCATAAACTACAGCTCAAATGCAGCTCCAATCTAAACTTAACCCGAAGCGAGCTACCAACAATGATGGCTTGACATTTATTTGGATTGATTGTTGTAAATACTAAATTTTTTCATTCAGTCAAGAACGTTGTGTAAATCCTGATTGATACGCCCGCGCCGCACAACTTCGTTGATGCCTCCTAAGCCAAACTGGACATTGCAGATCAACTGTGTACAATTCTCACTATTTAGTGAGAGCAGCTCTCCTCGTCACATAATGGCAACGCATCAATACTATCTTCGATGTCTATAGGCGATCATAATCCATCAGGAGAACCAGCTGTTTGTTTGGTATTCTACGAAAAAAAAAAGTCATGGCTCATAAAAAAATCCACTCACCATCTCATCTGCTACCTAGATAAGCACTGTAATTGCGTCAGCATTTTTGCCATCGTAATACGATTGAAGGGATAAGGTAACCAAGCGACTAATTAATGTGATAGGTATTATATCTCCACTTTGCGGAAAGTAACGTTGCAACTGTAGTCATTGCTTGTCACTACCCTGTTTTGCAGGGTTTGATAACCTTTACTGTATAGAGGCTATAGTATCTTTATATGCTATGGTTGCCCTTTTCACCAGGAGAGTCGTTTTCTTTTTAGCGATCTATGATATAAAACCAACGTAATATAATAAAAAACAAATCCGGAATACAAATCAATGGAAGTCCCATAGCCTTGACCGCACGTAACAAGCGTAGGTAGATCCTTCATCATGTTTAATGTCTATTTACGTATGTTGCGGCCAAAATTATGAGGAAATTCTCACGACCTTATATTGAGTTTAATGTGATGACTCATAAAAATTATGATCAACGACTCATGTATACATTTATTTTCTTAATCACGTTAGTCTAGCGGCTTTGGTATATATATATATATATATATATATATATATATATATATATATATATATATATATATATATATATATATATATATATATATATATATATATATATATATATATATATATATATATATATATATATATATATATATAATATATATAATCTGATGAATTTAATCTGATTGATTGATTGATCCATTTTAATCTGATGAAGATCTGACGCAAGGTTTCGGAGATACAGGAAATGGGATGTCGGTTGTTTACAGTTTTATTGCATTTAAATTATTTAATAATAATATTAATTGAGAAATTACGTTGATAGTAGGCGATTGTAAACATTTTTTCTGTGCACTTTAACCTCAATGTTCTTCTCGTTTGATTAACTGGTAGAGATTGTCATGTAGCATTAAGTTCACCGCAAGGCTGTAGGTACATGTTTATGCATAAGATATTTTTGAAAAATAAAATATAGGTTGAATGATGATATCTTATCCACTTTTCTTTCCTAAAGTTCCTATTTCATGTTACACCATGTAGGCGTTGGTTTTTGTAACGCCGGTAATATTTATGTGTGTGGAAATTAAAGTTTAATTGTTCGAAATCCAAGGTCGAAGAACTTGCTTGTTAATACATGATATGTAAACCTATTGTACGCATGGTAATTTAAATTACATTCAATGCGAAATTAAATAATAAATATTATATTATTTGATCTCGTGTAGGCTCCGTGTCCAGACTCCTTTTGAAAAATATAAATGCCTTTCTGCTAAGTGCTAGGTAATTCGAAAAAAATCGAACCAAACGTATCACTACCATCGTTACTAAAAGATGGTAGAGTCTTGCAGTGTCCTGCCTGTGTTTGACATCAGTCAGCACCGATTTACCCTTTCCTGCCGCAATTATCCGTTCGTGTGTTCTGACTTCTGGTTTAGAAAGGACTAAGTAGGTATCTTCGGGTAATCGTGGGTGCAACTGCAGTACCTCTGCCTACCTCTTCGGGGATAGGTACGAGTGTAAATATACTAGTATATGTATAATTTGAATTTCAGTAACGGCTCTAACGATTTTCATCAAATTCAAGCAGAGGGTTTCGGGATTAATAAATCGAATTAGCACAGGTTTCATTTTTAGAAAGTCGTTTTCACAATAAAAATACCGAGCAACGATCGGATCGGTCATCCAAAAACTATTTTCTTTATACCTACTAGATAATCGTTTGATTATGCAGGTACTATCATAATCAAAGGGCCTTGTCGGACACAAAAAATGAAGAAATTACGTAAAGGCCGGTTATTGAATCAGTATGTGACTATCGGTCGTGTAATTGTTTATGTGTAAGGTACACCTACTCAACAGACAATATCATCTCCACTACTAGATAATGAATGATATTAAGAACTAATGCTAAACGCGTTGTAAAAATCAAGTGTCGCCCTTGAGTAAATGTGGCCGTTATGAGTAATTTACTTTTATTTGTAATGTTAATGAACTACTATGGTTATTGGCAAATAAGTTTGTGTAATGATTTAGTTTTGTTTTTGTTTGAATGTACAAATCACTACACACAATATTGAGTATTCTCTGGTTTGTTAGCGGTAATGACCTTGATGCAGACGCAAGAGATTTTGGATACTCACGTCAGGATATTTTTCTTTTAATAAAATACAGTTATAGAGACTGGCAGAAGAAGGGAAAATTTAAATAATATCTTACGCTAGGCTTTCTTAAACCGCACAAGTAAAATTACGAAGTACCTACAATATACACAGCCACCTGCCGGGAATAGTTTGTGGTGCGATACATAATATTAATCTGTGCCGCGACACAATAAAAACTCCCTCAAGCAAAAATCCCTCCAGAGCTCAAGCAAAAACATGTGCTTGTTTGCTATCTTATAACTAATATAAAAAATACAAAATAGCTAACACGCAGATGGCTTCCCTACTAAGAAACGCCTGTAATATAATACCTATAAATATTCACGGGAAAATTTATACTTACTGATCTCACCCCAAAGTAAGCAAATTATTTGCTTGTGTTATGGGTGTTAGTCAACGATACTAATACATAAAAATACATATATAAATACTAGAATATATTTAAATCAACAAACAAACCCGGATATACAAACATTTATGCTCATCACACATTTGCTTGTCCCGGCGGGGATCGAACCCGAGCCCCGTCGATTGCATAGCCAGAGTCGCTAACCACTCGACCAACGGCGTAGTCAAAACTGTAGACACTAAAGATGTTAATTATTGTGCGCTAGCTGACCCGGCAAAAGTTGTTCTGCCTTTTTAACTTCTCTTATTTTTTTTCGATATTTTCTTACCTTTTAAACCTTCCCTCGACTTTAACAATTAATTCAAAACCAAATTGCCAAATCGGTTCAGCTCCGTTAGGAGTATATTGTTCTGTGGTTCAGCCGTTCTCGAGTTTTAGCGAGACTAACGAACAGCAATTGATTTTTATATATAGATACCTGCCTACGACGCATCTTGCAACGCATCATTGTAGTGTATTTTGCTACAAACTGAAACAAGAAGCACAGACGTTACTGTGGCAGGTAATATCACCATCGGTTTTAATCACGGTAGAAAGAGATCATTTTCAGCGCTCTTTGGTCAACACTTGCCAAAAGCCGTGTGCCGTAAGGGCTTTTGCTGGGTCTGACCTTGTTAGTAAATATTTTAGTTAGGGGTGAATATATATTTAGGTATAGGTATATAGTTTGTACGTGATTATCGGCTAGGGACCATGAGCTTTCTATTTCTCTTTCCTAGTTATTAAGAGTACCTAAACTCTTAATAACCAGGGAAGAGAATAAGTAGTCGTGGATAAAAGAATTAACAATTAAATAATTTTCTTTTTTGATAATACCTAATAATCTCCATTCAGCTACTAATACAATAATTTAACATGGTTCTTAAAAGGTTTATCTCAGGACGCCAGGGTGAAGTACCCGGTTAAAGACTTTGCGACACACACAGGAATTTTTGGTTCCCTTAAAAAATTAAAAAAAACGTTTGACAAAAGAACGTTTAACAAAGGAAACGTTAATCTAAGCGGTAGCGGCACGAACGGTGGGTGGAAAAACTTAACTCCTGGCCGGAGGAACAGGTTCAGCGGGGAAATCAGCTCTGCAGCTCAGGCAGATGCGTGTTGCGACAGGAGGCCCAGGCTCTATCGGTGATGTGGGAGAAACGTCGGCTGAGCAGGTAACGCCATTCCCCTTGTAGCTGTCCACCCAAGCTTAGACACTGTCCAGAGCAAAAAGGGCTTTGCGGAGGAGTGCAACCGTTTATAGAACTTTGCTACCGCGCGAAGCGAGAGGCGAGTCAACTGACCCGACGGCTGTAGTGTTGGGAACGCCTTCGTTATAACGATTTCTCGGGCAAGCGGAATGAAAAATAACGTGAATAAAAATTGTTACAGCCGCCATCAAAATGTTGCTATTCGCTGTAAATAATTATTCGGATTTAACATTATAGCGCCCTTTGCTACCTAGTGCGTAAAACGACCTCCAGGGTTCTCCGGGATCCTTGAGATAATGGAAGATTTTTTATATCAAAAGAGCAAACAAGTATGACTCTCCCGATGGAAAGAGAAACCATCGCCAATTGACACCAAAGATGTTAATGGTGCATTTTTATCTGATGGGATAGCAATGCCATATGCATATATCTATTGTCTACTGGCTTTCTTACCGTCCAAACCGGAACACGACAACGACAAGCATTGACGCTATTGCGGCAGGAATAGGTAAGGCGGTGGCACCAAATACCCGGGCGAGACGTTGCGTAACTCTACCACCTAGCTGTCACGATGCCAGTGACACGTATAGCCCGACGGTCGCCTTTTACGACCTATCGTACAGCAGTTGGTCTATTCTTCAAAAGAGCCCGGCCCAACACGGGGGATATATCAGTGGTATCAAATTAGGCCGAGATGTTGCAGAGCCAGCTAGTATATAATACCGTTGGCTAGTCGTGAGTGTATTTATAGATGCACCTTCAGGTAAAATCGTTTGCTTAAGTTTGAGGTGACGGTATTAATTTATCCTATACCTACTTTAAACGAATTTTTGTCTATTTGTATGTAATTGCTTTCACCAAAATGGCTAACGATTTTGACGAAATTTTGATTTTTAGAAGAAAAATTGATCTATGGAAAGTTGTGTCATCTACACGATAATCCGTTTTCACATGTAACAATAACATCAGGTTGATCGAGTACTGTCCAAAGGTGGTATCAAGTCTTCGCAACCGGTGTGTGTGTATAAAAAGGGTGATGAGTGTGGAGGAAGCGAGGCAAGCCTGCAAGGATCGTGATTATGGAACTCGGTTCTCTCTGCTAACCCCGTAAGGAATCTGGCGTGAAAATATGTATGTATGTTACAATAACATCCGAGCGAAGGTTGGACGCCTAGCTAGTTTTACTTCACGAGTGAAGAAGCCTGGTTGCTAGACGACTATACACATTTCAGTTGTTGTTAATACGAGCCACAGAAATCGGCATTTTAAGTTCGCTTCTAGTGACCAAAGACATTTTGAAAAAAAAAGAAAAAAAAAACATTTTGAAAATCAATATTTTAATTACACTGAAACGTTATAAATTTTCAGAAAACGTAAAAAGTACAGAATCCTGTTTCAAATACAATATCCTTATTGTTAGATAAAAGGAAAATTGGTTACTACGTTTTCATTACCATTCACAACAGTTATAACACCACCTTTTTTTAAATTAATTTCTCAATACAGAAACAGGATTGTTAATACGATTTAATCTATCGTCTTTTACATTAACATTGGCACATACAGTGATCACATATTCATTGGATAAATCATAAATATTAAGGCAGCGATTTGAAACTGGCGGAGCGGGCAGCAGAGCCATTTATACGGCTAACTAGTTTACGTTTTAATATTGACTACATCTATTTTCAGGCATTTATTAACCTATCATATATAGAAAGTCAGTGAATATGAACTATGATTTTAGAATATATAAGTTAATAAAATTAAATAAGTTAAGTGGCGTGACATTCTATTTTTTAAAAATTGCTTGTCTATGTGTTTTATACGGTTTTTTTATTAATAACTGTTTTTAAAATAATTAAAAATATATCACTAGACACATGCATACGTCAAGACACTTCGCTTTTGAACAAAAGTGACCTGTTATTCGCTACGTTTTCGACGCGACGAACGAAGCGAGTAACGACGCGTGACTCGCTTCGTTTCCACTGAATGTATGGAGGACGCTTGTCGCTAAGTTTAACGCCGTATTCTCCGCCAGTTTTGGAGCCTAATACATTTTTTCATAAGCATACGCTACAAAACGTCGACCGCAAATGAGATTCAGTCATAAATACGACAGTAAAATCAGAACTTTGTATAAGAATATTAATGCGATACATTAACAAAATCACTAACCTTTATAGGAAACGTCAACTTTGCATTATTCTTTAAAACAGAATCAAATTATCACAACCAAATCAAATACAGTGTCAAATTCAATCAAAAAAATCAGTCAAATTCATTTATTACCACTTACCAGAAACCGGCAAACGAATCACAACGTCAAGAGTACTGTGCACAGCATACCTAAAAAACGGGCTTGATAAGTTAGCATGATCGGCCAAACTTTAAAAAACAGGAAAATTAGGTATTTGAAAAGACAAAAAATAAAATATATACTTTTATGCTTTCATGGTATTTTTCACTCGAATTATTAAAGATTGGCTACTATCCGCGACATGCCGATGCCCCAAAAATATTACTTTTTTTTCTTAATGGTGTGAAAAATTAGCCTACAATACTGCAGAATAAGTTTGCTTTCAATAAATAAATTTTAAAATCATTTACAGTGCCACCAATTTGTCTGTTTAGTAATTTTAACTAAAAAAGTTGAGAGCGCAGTGACATTGTATATTTTGGCGGCGTACTTGAGAGGGGGGAAATCTTTTAAGTGGGACCAAACAGTAAATATCTACAACATTTCATTGAAATCGGTTCAATAGTTTAGATATCCTTGATTAAATAACCTTGATTTTTTTCTTTAAGAATGTTTGTGTTTTCTACAGCCAAAACACATAGCCAACATTCTACACCACACATAAAAGTATAAAAATATAGTTCAGAAATAACAATAGGTAGATAAACTAGAGTCAAAATACTGAATCTCATTTACAGCTGTTAACATTGCGGACTACATAACTTTAATACTATTTAATATTACAAACTATGTATGCAATAGCAACCAATCATGCAGTTTGTTAATACACACAAGGTATTTGTGCGGTTTGTTCAGGGAGGTATCTAGGGCCCGTTTCTTCATCTGTAAACTATAACTGTACCCCATCTTTGAATAAATGAGCGAAGTTCTTACAATCTACTGGAACAATCCGGCGTTTATATGTATGTATGTTTGTTCGATGATAACTCGAGTATCGTTAATCGGAAACCATGAAAATTGTAAGGCGTATTAGATGTAAACAATATTAACTTCGAACAAGAGCCAAATCGTGTGAGAGTTATAGGAGTAATAAATTATAATTCTGGGCAAACCATTATTTATAAATCGATGGGAGAAAGGTGACCACAGATTTACGCTTTCAGAGCTAACAGATTATGACAATTTAGCTTTTAAGTTGAATTTCTTAATGGAGATTTAAGGGAGAAGATTGAAATACAACAAAATTAATAACGAATGATAGGGTTAATGGATTTAGGCTGAGACGATTTCCTTCTAATTTAAAACAAAAAAAAAATGGTTTCCAAAAAATACAACGCATATAACTGTTTGGTGATGGAAGTCAGGAAAGAATACATAAATTCTATATCTAATTCTATATCTACACTATAAAATAGATTGCAAAGATAACTTTTATTTTAATATCCCATTCGTAAGGTTTAAATTTGTATTCCGAAGTAGTCATTATATTTTAAATTGTTACAATTTGATAATTATTAACATATGCAATATTGAGGATTTATTATACATACTTTATATTATACATACGTCTACTTTGAAACGCAAAAGTTATCAAAACGCTTTAGTTTCATTAATTAGTACTTACAAACTGCACGAAGCGCACTACCGCATATTTACTATCAACATGGAAATATGGAACGTCGTATAAAATCTACACAACTGATACAATATTGTTTTCTTTAACTAATCTAGTCTAAAAATTTAGGAATAACTAACATTTTCAGGCACGTTTATATCAAATTCAACATTTAATACTATAGTAGTTCGCGAATGTCATCGTGTCATCACATGGTGAGGTAATGAACGAGCTCGACCAAACACAAGCAGTTTGGGCTGAAAAATAGGTGCGATTGGTTATTTTTGATAGTTTGTTTATCTTCGAATAGGTCATTTATACCATTGAGAAATCAATTATATCTTTATAATTTATACCGTCCATATCTAGTATAGTTATTTCCTGGATAATAATAAAATCGTAACAATCATTTTGTGTATATGATTGTGCATATATCAAAAATTTGGACGTTTTATTAGATCAAAATTATTAATTTGGTGACATGAGATTATATTGTTAACATCATTTTGAAGATGATAAAATTTCTAGGAACATGACTAAAAAATTTAAAAACCACATTATCTAAAATAAGGTGCCTTAATTGCCGAAGCATATTTTGTTTTCTCGATTTATCATGACAAATAAAAAGCCCTGAAATGTCAGTGTATTAAGAGAGCGCTCATGACATTTAATTTTTTTAAATTGTACGAGTCTGATTCTGCTCTAGAAAAAAAAAACTACATTTACTGAGTCGCTTTTATAGTGACTTTTAAATTGTATGCACTTATTTTTATTAAAATATGTATATAAAGCAGAAACAATCTAGTTTATTACCTCATCAAGGAAAAACGAGACTTTACGCAGACTTACAACAATAATATCGGTGCTGTTCAATTGGTGATTGTTTTGTCTGCGATAAACCGATGAAAAATAGCAAATAAAATAATCAAAACAATTAAAGAAAAAACTAAAATAATTAAGAATACTTTTTTGGCGAACGACATTTATACAAAAAGTGGTCATCTCTCAATTTATTTTCTGAAATGTTTAAAATGTTAATGCTGGCCTTGGCCTATTATTTGTCGTATTCTTTGGGGTATAGGAAAGTGACAAGTGCGTGATTATTGGTCCGTAATTACAGTTGCAAGTTAGAAATAGGCATAACACGAAAACAAAACAAATGGAAATGTGAAATTACCGTGACAGGCATGTCATAATTCCACTTACTGGACAAATCACACTTACTGATCTAACCCCAAAGTAAGCAAATTATTTGCTTGTGTTATGGGTGTCAGTCAGCGATACTAATACATAGAAATACATATATAAATACTTTTACATACATAATAAACACCCAAACCCGGAAATACAAACATTTATGCTCATCACACAAATGTTTGTCCCCGTCGGGGATCGAACCCGAGCCCCGTTAATTGCGTAGTCAGGGTCGCTAACCACTCAATCAACGGGGCGGTCAATTAAGCGTGTAATACTCAAATAGGAGTTGAAATTTTAAATCATATATGTTACCGTCATTTTGATGACATACATAAAGTTCAAATAACAGTCATAATTGCGTCACTTAAAGTATCCCAATCTATTCCAATTTTAATCCGCAGACATCTCGTTAAAGATTTTTTAAATATATTTAAGAGTATATTTGGATGTGCTGCTTTTATGATTGAGGCTAATTTTGTTTAAATTAAATCACATTTCCAATTGTTCTCTTTGTTCTATGAGTTTATCTTATATTACGACACTGGGTTATAGTTCGTGTTTTATTAAAATATTGTGAATATACATTTGATATTAAATACAGAATTGCGTACTTAAATTCTTAATTCATTCTATTATAAATATTTTTAAGCTTGTTGTATCCTTGTGTTGATAAAGGGGAATCAGACTTAATTTTACTTTAATAAAAGATAAGAAACATTTTTAGTTTTGCATGCAACAAATATATGACTTTATTGCCTACAAAACTAAAAGCGTTATTTGGTTTTATTCTAAAGAAAGGGTTTTTTTACATTCTGCAAGTTGAACACTTTTATTTTTGTTTTTCAAATTACCTTTAAACTTATGGGTAAAATATAATAGGATATATTAAACACATTTTCATCTAAAACCCACTATTAACACATATATTTATTTAATTCTAACCCCCCTAATTAACAATTGGATAAGAACTGGTTCCTATTACTTATAATTTTATTGAGTTAAAGCTGGCTTCAGGAAATTTTCAAATAATAGTAGTAATTACGCATAAAGGTTACTTACGAAACGACTCTAACGAATCTTATACAAATTACTAACTAAGAAATCTCATAAAATTTATATCTCAAACTAATAACTAATACATTTTGGGCTTATACAACTCTAAACACTTATATTCCATCTCCTTTTAACATATACAAAACATATGAAAACAACATACGTATACATACAAAACGAATTTAATTTACGATTAGCGATAGTTACGTAAAACATATTAAGCTAATTGTTATTTTATGTGTTAATTTAAAAAATACAAAAATTTAACTATCTCGAAACGCAGCGAAAGTTTGTGTAAATTCAATAAATTTATGCAAAACTTTCGCTGAGTTGGCAAACTTACCGCCATAATATTTCGCACATTACATACCCCCTCTTCGTCCTGTTGTTTTTGTTTTTTATTATTGGTTAAAACCAACACGAAAGCATTAGATCTAATTATACAATTGTTATTAATGTAATTTATACTTTCCATCGTCGGCACTTGGTGAAACTCCGTCATAATTATTGTTTTAAATTTTACACTTGTACTGTTTCACAATTCACTAATTATATATATAATATATACTTTTTTTTTAATTTAAATAGCCAACCGGTTTAGCATTTTACTGCATCATCAATTAAGTTTTAGCCCTGATGATGCAGTAAAATGCGAAACCGGTTGGCTATTTAAATTAAAAAAAAGTATATATTATATATAATTAGTGAATTGTGAAACAGTACAAGTGTAAAATTTAAAACAATATAATTGTTATTAATGTGATTATGAATTATTATTATTTTTATGTCCATCCGAAAATTTAATAATTGAATAAAGCGTCAGATTAAAACAAACAGTCTATAGTTGTAATCGTCAGCTCTTGGTGGATCCTCTGCCTTTTTTTACATTTTTTAATATCATCAACATTGAAGAATATAAACACCGTCCATTTCTACGAAATATCCCAACAATGTTGAAGGTCCTTCTTGGATTAACTTTGTTTTTCTTATAATTTATTTTACCTTTCAACAACATGGCGACTTCTTGTCTGTATTGCCAGAATATATTTTGACTGACCCCTAGAGAGACTATCGCCACCGCGCGAGGGGAAAAGGCAAATATCTTTAGCGTTAGTGCTCTCTCATACTAAGTTAATGACCACTCAAATCGAGCAGGACGATTTGCTTAACATTATTAAAATGGCGGCAGTTCGAACACATTTTTAATTTCGACAAAAATAAATTCAAACCTAAATACATATCGTAACGCTAAAAAGTGGCGGTTTATATATAATACGTTCTTATAAATAATACTACGCCGTCCTAAGACATCTCATAGCCTCCAATGTAAAATTCTCAAGGAATAGATAAGGTTTTAACGTAACAGTTCAGTCGTTAACGCTATTAGCAAAGACGTCTATGTACTAACGTACTAGACAAGGCATGCGTAACGCCACTTGTGCTCCATGAAAATGAAGGCCATGGACTGCACCTACGTCAGTGAATCCTTACAATTGACTCATGAGACAAAATGGCCAGTACCAAAACTATTACGAACCTCAACATACCTTGAGTATAAACATAGAGTCGGCGAACCAAACTAAAGCCGTCCGATCGAGAGAGAAAAAGCAAATAAAATTTGGTACATGTTCTCTTTTTAATAACACGTATAGTAAATGTATGTTTTTCTATTTCTATCGACGAGACATTATCACTTATACAGACGCTTAATGGCTCGCCTACTATATCAGTCCGCGGAACACCAAGCTTATTTTTAAATGATGGATACACACTTGAAACTTGGTTGCTTCTTTTAATGAGTCTAACTAATTTTATATCAACGACTTTTTCGAAGGTGTCAGATATTTTTCGAACAAAAATCCTGTGATAGTGACATATACAACCTATCTGTATGAAACAACGCATCAAGGAATTTGCCGGACACTACGACCACTTGTTAACATTTACTTATTACCAAACTACTCAGCAAAAATAAATTATTAATTCCTGTCCCGAATACAATTTCTTCTTTCGTGGTGGTAGACAAGCTCATCGATGCTGTATTTCGGTTGGACAAAATATTTTTCTAATTACTTATGAAAGTATCTTGTAAATGCATTAAAACTAAATATGTCTCCATCGAAGAAGAAAAATTATAACTTCAACAAATGTTTATCATATTCATTAAAAAAAAAACGCGGCGCTTTCAAAAAAGTATAAAAAGTTTATCAGACTCGCTAAAGGGAAGCCGCTCACTTAGTTTTTTAAAAAAATATACATCATTTAACCCATTAACACCCAGTGCGACATTTAAGCGCAACACCGATTCTCGGTGGCATTCAGTTGGCACCCACAAGACGCTTAAGTGTCGCATTCCCATTTGGTTTTCAGCCTTCCACTACTAATAATACAGACTACTTTAGAATAACGATTTTTTTTTGTTATAAATATAAATACAGACTAATTTAGTAGACCGACGTTTAACGATGTTTTATAAGGATTTTTCTTGGGGGCTGACAAGTTAAAAAATATTGTGCCGTCCCGCGGACTATTTGTATATTTTCTCTATGATTACAACACTTTGAATAAACATTCGCCTATAGAAAACTACACGTGTGACACAAGACATGTTCACATTTTTAAACAGATATAGATTATTAAGAAATATAACAATTACATACAGGAAGGTAACAGACAGTTTATTAGATTAGACCACACTGGTTTACATGGAAGAGAGCCCACCACGTCGGTAGGAGACCGTTGCCTGTGTCTACAGGGTGTGTGTTCGCTAGGAGGGCTGGTACCTGGTCACCAGCAGCTTGGTGGCTTTGGCCAGCTCGTACGCGGCAGTTCTCACTAACTCGATGGGCGCTTGGGACGCGCATGCGCTAACTACTTCTTCGCTGGCATCTCGCAGTTCATCCAATACTTGTTGAAGGGAACTATCTTTACTGGTCTGTTGGTGCGAGAGAAACGGATATAAAGGATATTGAAAAGGAGTATACTGTAAAATGTCTAACGAATGAGCCATTTATTCAACGTTAACATACATACAAAGTGTCACCTGTGGACATTATTTAAAAACAAAACAAGTGAGTTTTAGAATAGTCACATATGGTGTTTCAATTTCAATCTTCAATCATTTTTATTCAAATAGGTGGAGGAGTAAATTTAAATGGGTTTTTTTATATCATAAGACAGCAAACAAGCAGATGGGTCTCCTGATGGAAAGAGTCAACCTTCGCCTATAGACACCAAAGATGTTAATGGTGTGTTGCTATCTTGTGGCGAGGTCTAATGTCACATGCATAAGTTTACCGGCTACTTTACCCTCCAAACCGAAACACGACAGCGACAAGCACTGACGCTATTGCGGCAGGAATAGGTAAGGCGGTGGTACCAGACCCGGGCGAGACAATGCAGAACTCTACCACCTAGTAGCCACGATGGTAGTGACTCGATAGCCAATCGGTCGCCTTTTACGACCTGCCTGGAAAAACGGCAGTTGGCCTATTCTTCAAAGGAGGCCGGGACCAACACGGCGAGAAGATGTCGAAAGTAATAGCAATAAAAATAGATAATTATACAATTAGAATATGTCAAAATATCATTAAAATTTACCTAAGTATAAGATTTGGTCGCAGTCTCAAAAAACATAAGATTATTGCTAGACAAGAAGTCTGTCATCGATGTAGTCACTTATTTTGTAGTATGCTCTTTGGATAAGCTTTGATTTTACTAGTTCGTCGATTTTTTTATCATGGTGGCCAATTATTTCCGTAGGAATTTCATAATAAAACGTGTATCAAGTTTGAAATGCATTTACAAACATATTTTGTCTTGTCTAACATATAATATAGTTTTTTAACGTGATAAATAACGTCTCATAAATCGATTAACGCTGGACGCGCGCATGAAAATTACGACTCATCGACGTTCTGCCTGAGCTGAGCGCGCAAACGAGAGCGCGGAACGAGCGATAGAAAGTCGTGATCTTGTTTTCTCATGACGTTATTACCTAAAATTATCGTCCGCAAAGCGACTTTATAGACAACTAATTTTTTCTTTATATTTCCATGGGCGTTAATAACTGAATATGGGTTTCAATTGCCTGTATTGTTTTCAAATGTGCCATATATGTATAACATTACATTTTTTTTCTCTTTTTTGACATTGTATATTATTTATATCAGAATGTTAAGAATAAGAATGTTGAATAGTATTTCAAGTAAATATGGAAACAAGAATCAAGTAAACTATTATTTTTTTTAAAACAATGTAATAATTATTAAATATAATTTGTAAATATTGCATGTCGTATGGTAGAAGGTGTGATACTTCATACTTTTAATATCTGCATATTTTTTGCTGTAACCGTATTCTGAGCAATAAATTTTATTTAATATTTCATTTTTTTATGATGTAGTTTTATGTACGAACCTGTGGGAACAATGCCAACAGCGAAGCCACAGCGGTCTGTATGGCGTCGGCGCACTCCGGCAGCTTGTGGCGCTGCAGCCGGGCGGCGGCCCACAGCTCCTGTATGCAGCGCGTGACGCCCTCCGCGCGCCGCTGCACCTCCTCCCCGCACCCCGCGCCACTGCCCGCACCCCCCTCCCCGTCGCCGCCTTCCAGCACACTCTGCGTCAGGGACCGCTCTAGACCCGGAATGCTGGTTAACTGTTGAATATTGACTTAAGTAGGCGTGACCTGGGCCACTAACCTATTTTAATTTTTTGACAGAAGTGACATGAGAGTGATGTTTTCTGTTTAATATATGCTGAAAGTAAATTAAAATTTAATACTTATTATATATAGATATATGATAGGCGGCCCCATTTGTTAAATGTTAAGGATCCTCACTACGATGCGATAAAAACATATCCAGGTAACTTTATCATTTACTTTTCATCTAAACGACGAATCGGAAAAAAATGTCTTTAAATAAAAACAATAATTATTCATTCAGTTTTCAAATAGCAAAATAATAAAGAAAATTTTAGCAGAAAACGTGTTTGTATTCTTTTTAACAAATTTTTATCCGAAAACAAATATTTGTATTATGTTCAATTGTCAACACATACTTAAATTTTTCAGCCATAGAGCTAATGTCATCAGCCAACATGGTAAAAAGACTTCTTAAATGTGCAAAAAGAAATTCATAGGTAGCTTAAACTTGTGGACATGCTTAAAAGAACTCATTATGAGAAAATCACGACTTTCGGTAATAATTAACGCAGAGAATAGGATAAGTGTTGAATGCCGATCGAAAGATCAAACTCGATAATCAAATGGAAAAATTACAGCTGTCCAAAAATTAAAGTGTTACCGTTTACAGCAAACATACATTTTTGAAATATTTAAACTAAAAAATGTATGCTTTTTAACTGCTTCAAGTTTTAAATATATATTTTAAATTTGCAAGATATTTTAAACTACTGCTTTACAGTTAAAAATAAGGATAACGGAAAATTTTACAGAATCAACCGGGTGACAGATTTTTTTTGTTATTTATAGTCAAATGGCGCGTTTTTATGAACCCACAACGTTCGCAATATATTTTTTAAAATTTTATTTTATAACAATAATGTACAAAGTTTCTTATAATTTATATGTGCCAAACTGTAAGCCAGTTTGTCGGCATTATATCGGCAATATATTATCTAACTACGGGACCACATGTTCACGCAACGATTTATGGAGCATTGTCGCGATAAAACTTTGTATTCGTGGTACGACGAACTACGTGGCCACATCTACTCGGCCACATTTGCTGGGTCGACAATAATTCGGACAAATTTATGTGCGTAAAAAAGAAAGTAAGTAAAATAATAAAACCGACTGAATCTCGAAACCCTTAGTGTTAACCCAAATGATTTCCGATTCTGAAACATTTTGTGGCAACGCGACTTTGTTCAGTCATAATAATATAGTCACGACGCCTATCCGATATTGCTCACACCATCTACTCCGTATCTATTTAAATTACTGTTACATATTTAATACAAAACCAAATTAATTCTACAGACTATATTAAACAACAACTACTATTATTAATAATGTCCTTCAACTTGTTAGTCTACTTTGAAAATAATTTCTATAGCGCAATCATAATGAGAAAATTTATAAATATAAACTTTAAATAGTTAGTTGATATTATATTTGCGAAAAACATGTTTAAACAAAAAACAGTAGCAGTCGTGGGACTGCCGATAGAAGTGAAAACGGAACTATTAAGTTGAGAGTAATTAAAACTATATGCAAAACATAGCTATAGATATACTATTATCATTAGCATGTCGGTGACGCGAACCGAGGATTTTACCCTCTACCAAAACGCTCAACGCGCCTAAAGAAGTTTTCACTTCAAAAACTACAGTATATTTTTTAAATCATGGGTTTGCAAACAGATAGACTTCCTGATGAAAAGGGATATTCATCATGTATAGACATTAGACACCAAAGATGTTAAATTGTGTGTTGTCATCTGGGTGGCAGAGACGTAATGCCATAAGTTTAAGTTTATAGGCTACCTTACCCACCAAACCGAATAGTAATGAATCTTATAGCGGCAAAATATTCAATAGCTTTATACGAGTAAGTACACCACCATATTTGCCCACATTGGTCTAGACCACCTTCAAAGTATAGAGCATCTGCCATTCTGCCAGGCAGTTCTTATCAAGCGGACAATGGGCAATACTCAAGGATTTAAAACATTATGATTTCGATATATTTGCGTTGTTGTGATTGGTTGTGGTATATGATATTATGACGTTGTCTTCTAGCGCTAGTTGGCGAACCAATCACGAAACAGCAAAAATATCGAAATTATAACGTTATGAATCCTTGGCTATACTACCATCGTAACTACTAGGTGGTAGGGTTCTGCAAAATCTCGCTCAACGTATTTGATACTACCGCCTCAATAGCGTCAATGCTTGTCATTATGTTCCGGTTTATAGGATAAGGTATCCGTAGATTCATGCATATGGCATTACCATCCCAACACACAGCAACACACCATTAACAGCTTTAGTGTCTTTACGCTATGGTTTCTCTTTCTATCAGAAGAGCCATCTGCTTGTTTACTATGTATGTATATAAAAAGACGGTGGTACCAAATTCGGGTGATACATACAACTTGACAATCACAATCGAGTCATGATGATAGTCATAGATTTGGGTAATTGTTTTAATAACTGCCCGGCAGAAAACCAGATGGTTTATTCTTCACAAGGAGTCTGAGCCAATAAGAAGGAAACACTGACTTTTAGTTCCTTCAAATTGTCAAAAAAAATTAAAAGATTCATTCGTACTATTAAAACAACAGTTACAAGTTTTTACTTAATTTTAGGCACAGATTAAAAAGAAACAAATTATCATTGCGCTATAATAAAAATTAGTATAATTAATAATTAGTACCTGGTGTTTAGTAACCTGCCAGTTATTCTTTGGTCCCTCTCTAGTCTCAAACATACTGACCGGTCGCTGGGTACTTTTGTGCCTCACATCCTCGGACAACATCAACTCATTTTCTAAACTCCGACCCCTTTCTTGGGGACTGAGGTCTAAAGTATTATTACTTTCATTCATAGAATTCTGAGACGCCATGCTTTGATCGTCATCTACGCTGCTAGTCGTCTTCAAAGCGCTGTTTTCTTTAGTTAATTGTTCTACAATTGTTTGTAAGTTCTTCAGTTGATTTTTCAGCTCTGTAATTGTTGAGTCTCGGCAATCTAGCTCCTTTTTTAGTGTCTCTATTTCATCTTTTCGCTCTGGAATATTTTGTTCTGTATTCTGAGTGAGAATATCTGTGGAATGTTCTAGAGGTAGTGACGGATTGTATGTGGATGACACGGTTTCAGCTGTTTTTGGGTCCATGCTTGGCACCTGTAGACAGTATTCATTTTAAAAACTTTCAATAAACTCCTAGCGTATCAGCCAATTATCAAATTTGTTACTTGCAAGGTAACAGGACCTATAATTGAGGTCAAACACATGTTCCAACAATTTTTATGCTCAGGTGTTACTTGTGGATATTTATTATTTACAACTTAAAGGAGAAATTAAAGTAATTTTGGTAGTGCCGTCTTATTCTGTCAGGTGGTATTGCAAAAGTTGGAATTATCGAAAAAAAGGACCTCACGATCTTAACTGATTAGGCTATCTACTTAACTACGATGCAGGCTTATTACTAAATCGTAACTCATGAGACAGTGTGTACTACATACATACTATGTAGTATGAAGTGCTTGTTGTGTGAGTATTACATCTAAAACATGTCACAGTGTGTGTTTGAGTGTACATTCACCATTGTATAGGTTCATCTGTATATTTACTGTATATACATTAATTCATTTAAATAAAAGTATATACACTTCTTCACTAAGATTATCTGTGTTATAATTTTTGTAAAAACCCAATTTAACACAACAACGGATTTTTATAAACACCCCGTTGGTCGAGTGGTTAGCGACCTAGACTACGCGATCGACGGGGCTCGGGTTCGATCCCCGACGGGGACAAGCATTTGTGTAATGAGCATAAATATTTGTATTTCAGGGTTTGATTGTTTATTAAATATATTCTTGTATTTATATATGTATTTCTATGTATTAGTATCGTTGACTAACATCCATAACACAAGCAAATAATTTGCTTACTTTGGGGTTAGATCAGTATGTGTAATTTGTCCCGTGAATATTTATTTATTTATTTATAACCTCTGACGCTAAAAAATGTCATTCAATACCATTTCTACGATATACGTCTATATATATATATATATATATATATATATATAATATATTACAAAATTATGGAGCGAAGCTCAGCCACCTAGATAATGCAAGTTAATATGTTGAAGAGTGTAGGTATATACATATACATTCTTTTGATATTTTTATTCTTTGTATAAAATACACTAATTTTTCTATAAGTGATGGCTTTAGGTTGGGGTAAAATAAAATAAAAAAACATTTTTACATTATGTTTACGTATTTAATTATTTTGGAACATTACAGCTTTAGTGTACATAATAAACACCATTATACCTATTGCTAAAATGAGACATTGCAATAAAAATAATAATAATTCTAATTCTCAATTACTTCCATTTCACTATCTGTGCTCTCAAAGAGGTCAATATCACTGTCACTATCAGCCGTATTTATTACTAATCTATCAGTGTAATTGTCTAAACTGTGTTGAATGCTTCTATATTCATTCTCACATTTGATTGCATGATCGCAAACCTTTTTCCACTCTTCAGCGCCGATCATGTTTACTTTTTCAGTCAATAATGTTTTTACTGTAGTTAAGTTCATACCCACATTTCTAGAGGCTGCATAGCCTTTCAGTTGAGACCATATATTTTCAATTGGATTAAAATCCGGATGATATGGTGGCAATCGCAACACAGTGTGCCCATGTTCGGCAAGTATTTTGTCCACAGAAAACTCTGTATACCTCTCCTTGTGCTGACATATAATAGCGTAAATCTGGGTTTTTGTTAATTTTGGATCAACTGGAATTTCATGTCTGTTTAACCAGTTGATCATTTCCCGTTTAATGGTGTTTGAGTTGGGGGGTCTCTCAACATACTTGTTGTGATAGGGTGCGTTGTCGATAACTAGAACAGAATCACTGGGTATATTTGGGATTAATTGGTTAACCAGCCATTTCTCATAGTTATCGTTATTCATTTCATTGTGATAGTCACCTGTAGTGTCCGTGGATTTATACGTTAAAAAAGCACCGGGTACAAAGCCTTTTTCATTTCCCGCATGAACTATTATCAAACGTTGACCTTTTGAAATTGGCTTTTTTACTCCTTTTTTCTTATCGTCACTCCAAGATTTCCCTTTAGTGTGGGATGCATGTATATATGACTCATCCATGTAGACGATATTTTTTCCTGTTTCGCGAAATTTGCGTATTTTATCAAGGTATTCCATTCGTTTGAGACTAACGTCGTGCTTTTCCATTAGAATTTTTCGATTATCTTCCATTTTAGTGAACTGAAATCCCATGTCATGAAGTATTTTTCTCAATGTTTTTTCAGACCCATTGTAATTAATAGCTTCAGATAACTTAGCTTTTAATGATTTTATTGTTGGCAGTTCATTAAATCGTAAGTGAAAATCATACACCATTCTTCGAACAACATCGTAATCAAAATCGTCCATATCCAAACGAAATTGCTTTTTTGGTCTCCCTTTTTTTGGAGTGCTGAACTTAATTTCAGTCGAATGTGTTTCAGTACTGACTTCGTTTAATATATTGTTCAAAGTTCTTCTTGAAATTCCAGTGGCATTTGCAACTCGCTCTTGAATCTTCTCAAAATAACAACTTACATTTTCATCTACTTTTTTTTTAAATCTATCAGCTTCGCTTACAAAGTATTTATAAACATTGTAGATAATTTCACGTGACTGACCTCGTAAAGGTTTCCCTCTTTTTCCGAAAGATGCCATATTACAACTTTAAATTATTTAAATTTGTGGGTGTTATCAACTCTAAATATATATTTTTTTCGGGACGCGACTGCACTCTATCGTACTTGAACAACGACTGACTAAACGTCACATAGGTAGTGTGGGACAGAGATAACGCTTTACGAAGCCGAAATTATCCGATTGTCTCTTTCCAAAGTTCGATGTGCAATATTTATCGCCGGGTACTGTATATATATATATATATATATATATATATATATATATATATATATATATATATATATATATATATATATATATATGACCGCCCCGTTGGTCGAGTGGTAAGAGATCCTGACTACACAATCAACGGGGCTCGGGTTCGATCCCCGACGGGGACAAGCATTTGTGTGATGAGCATAAATGTTTGTATTTCCGGGTTTGGGTGTTTATTATGTAAGTAAAAGTATTTATATATGTATTTCTATGTATTAGTATCGCTGACTGACACCCATAACACAAGCAAATAATTTGCTTACTTTGGGATTAGATCAGTAAGTGTAATTTGTCCCGTGAATATTTATATTTATATTTATTTTATTTATTTATTTATATTATATGTAGGTGTTCGAGTCCTGAATGTTCCATTCACCTCCAGGTCGACGGGCGCGAGCGCGGCGTAGTCGTCGTCCGAGGCCACCGAGTCGTACAGCGGCTCGTCGTCAGACATCTGCGAGAAGTGCTTCAGGTGGCTAGCGGATAGCAGCGGATTCAAAGGGCCCGACATGCCTGGAACATTACAACAATCATACTCTATTGCATACATGTACATATAATAATAATAAGATAGTAATAATAATATAGCATTAAAGATTTAACCGTCTCCTGGACTAGTGTATATTGTTGTAGAGGAGATAGTGCCTCTTAGTGTATGTGTTTAGAGAGTCTGGGAGTAAATATAAATTATACAATGGGTAACAATAACTTTGTCCGATCATAAAAGCCATCATCAGCTGGCTTGATACGGTCAAGTATGTACATATAAAGCCATCATCAGCTGGCTTGATACGTTCATGTATGTATAATTTATTTCATGGATATTAAAGCCAAATTTTCCCCATCAGAATAATCAGTCTTAAATATGTAGTATTTTTGGGACGAAGTTCCTGAGCCTTTTACCGCCACTGACTAGACGAGCTGCCGAGCTCCTTAGTGAAGATGACTTTAAAAAACTTGTAACAAGAAAATTAAAGAAAATTTCTATAATCGTTAAAAAGAGCCATCTGTCTGACAGAGGAGGGGAGGGTAGAGTGAAGGAACGTGTAGACGAGGGACGAAGAGTGGAGAAGAGGTGGAATGAGGAGGAAGAGGGAGGAAGGGAAGGAATTACGTTGAAAGGGAGGGGGAAAGAGAAGGAAAGGGGCAAGAGGTGCGCTGCGGAATTGCACGACTTAATTCCGCCATCCCCGTTTTTCTATCGATCGTCGAGGTGCACAAATACTAGGCATCGCCATATGGTGGACGTTCCACGTACCCAAACAAAGCGGTTCGACTCGACATTCTTGACCCGAACCGCAAGGGATTGGAATATGCTTCCTGAGTCTGTGTTTCCAGACGGTGAACAGGTGCCTTCTAGGGCAGGCACCTGTTCACTCTTCTCTCTCTCCTTACCATCAGCCGAGATCGTGGTCAAGCGCTTCCCTATCCTATGACTAATTTAAGTCACTGGTCCGCCATTATTGTTTACTAAAATAGACACGTAAAAAGTAATAGACTGTAGTGTGTGGTGTGCGCGTGTGTAGTGCACTGACCGCGAGTGTAGTGTGTGGTGTGCGCGTGTGTAGTGCACTAACCGCGCGGCTGCAGCGCGGCGAGGCGCTGGCGGCGGCCGGCGTCCAGCAGCACGTCCCGCAGCAGCGCGGCCAGCTCGGGCGCGGAGAGTGTAATGTGTGGTGTGCGCGTGTGTAGTGCACTGACCGCGCGGCTGCAGCGCGGCGAGGCGCTGTCGGCGGCCGGCGTCCAGCAGCACGTCCCGCAGCAGCGCGGCCATCTCGGGCGCGGAGAGTGTAATGTGTGGTGTGCGCGTGTGTAGTGCACTAACCGCGCGGCTGCAGCGCGGCGAGGCGCTGGCGGCGGCCGGCGTCCAGCAGCACGTCCCGCAGCAGCGCGGCCAGCTCGGGCGCGGAGAGTGTAATGTGTGGTGTGCGCGTGTGTAGTGCACTGACCGCGCGGCTGCAGCGCGGCGAGGCGCTGTCGGCGGCCGGCGTCCAGCAGCACGTCCCGCAGCAGCGCGGCCATCTCGGGCGCGGAGAGTGTAATGTGTGGTGTGCGCGTGTGTAGTGCACTAACCGCGCGGCTGCAGCGCGGCGAGGCGCTGGCGGCGGCCGGCGTCCAGCAGCACGTCCCGCAGCAGCGCGGCCAGCTCGGGCGCGGAGAGTGTAATGTGTGGTGTGCGCGTGTGTAGTGCACTGACCGCGCGGCTGCAGCGCGGCGAGGCGCTGGCGGCGGCCGGCGTCCAGCAGCACGTCCCGCAGCAGCGCGGCAAGCTCGGGCGCGGAGAGTGTAATGTGTGGTGTGCGTGTGTGTAGTACACTGACCGCGCGGCTGCAGCGCGGCGAGGCGCTGGCGGCGAGGCGCTGGCGGCGACCGGCGTCCAGCAGCACGTCCCGCAGCAGCGCGGCCAGCTCGGGCGCGGAGAGTGTAATGTGTGGTGTGCGCGTGTGTAGTGCACTGACCGCGCGGCTGCAGCGCGGCGAGGCGCTGGCGGCGGCCGGCGTCCAGCAGCACGTCCCGCAGCAGCGCGGCCAGCTCGGGCGCGGAGAGTGTAATGTGTGGTGTGCGCGTGTGTAGTGCACTGACCGCGCGGCTGCAGCGCGGCGAGGCGCTGGCGGCGGCCGGCGTCCAGCAGCACGTCCCGCAGCAGCGCGGCCAGCTCGGGCGCGGAGAGTGTAATGTGTGGTGTGCGCGTGTGTAGTGCACTGACCGCGCGGCTGCAGCGCGGCGAGGCGCTGGCGGCGGCCGGCGTCCAGCAGCACGTCCCGCAGCAGCGCGGCCAGCTCGGGCGCGGAGAGGCGCGCCAGCTTCTGCCGGCCCTGGTTGCGCGGCGCCGACAGCGCGGGGTTCACCGGCAGGAACGCCACGCCGCACCGCTCCAGGCCCAGCGCGCTTGTCTGCCAGACTGACACACACAAACTAACTGTTGCAACTCTGATTTACCTACGAACGGCACGTCACCAACGGCAGATTAAACTGCAGCCGTCGACATACCTCGGCGCTAGGCAAAGAATCCTCTCTTAACATTATTATAAGCCAGTTGCAAAATAGATATGTAATGCAAAAGTAAAAACACATTCATTGTAGGTTTATGAAATATTAATCAATCAAGAACAAAATAAGCATTTTTACACTTCTGAGAAGAAAGGAAATACAATTTTTCTATTATTTTCGAATAACCATTACTTCTTTTGTTGAATTAATAGCTATTTTGAAAAGTTCAATTTATCTAAGATACCATAACACGAAAAACATTTCAGCTGAACAAAGCCGTCTAATTTGTTATTATAAATCCGTAATTTGTGCACTCTGAGACTGTTTGCAGTCGGCCGACAATTTCGCGTACGCGACACGCCAAAACTGTAAGCATCGTTATAGACAAATAACTGCAGACGGTGTCGACGGCTACAGTTACATTTGCCGTTGGCAATGTGTTCGTGTATATACAGCTCCATTGAAAGTTTTTAGCAGATAAAATGAAACATTTTTTTATTGTGCAATCTAGAAAACCATCACCAATGCAGATTAAAACTTTTTAAAAAAAAACGTCATTGATAAATCACAAATAAATCAATCAATTTTGAAATAATGAACATTATTTGATGAAGTTTTTGAGTAGAAAGAATTTTAATGTCATCGTCATCGTGGAAATGGTCAGAAAAAAATTTTAGGACCTTACAACGTGTAGATCTTGTGAAAATTCGATTTATGAAAATCAGGGCAAAATCAGTAACTTCCTTATACTGCTAACATAGCAGGAAGTTAAAAAGGTGTGTCACGTGTGCCATACACTATGTAGGCATTTTATTTTAATCACTAGTTTGTCTCTTGCAGGCTTAAATTTTATGGGATAATTAGGTGGAAACCTAAGGTCATATATGTTATAGATGTTTGGGCGCAGGATCAAATACTGTATACTCTCCTTCAACATCCCTTGTCTATATAAACAGTCTATATAGTATTACAAGATTATTATAGAACGATTTAGAATTCCTACCTGCATGGTAAATAAAAAACATATAATAAAAACCTTAAAAACAGCAAAGAAAACATCGACACGCGGGATTTGAACCTGCGACCATTTCCCTAAAGCCGGGACGTTCTTCCGCTGAGCTAGTGTCGACAGGCTCGAAGTGGCGAAATTCTTCTTTGCTATATGATCGATTACGTCGATTGTACTGATCGCTAGCTATACGTACGTGTAACTAGTTAAATGAGTTCATCGTTACAGATGAAATTCACATTTATAATTTTGATCAGTACTTTCGTATTTCTAATTATTTTTGTGTTATAGCACTCACCCCGTGCTTGGGAATCTGGAAAAACCTTAAAAACAGCAAAGAAAAACATCGACACGTGGGATTTGAACCTGCGATTAGAAATACGAAAGTACTGATCAAAATTATAAATGTGAATTTCATCTGTAACGATGAACTCATTTAACTAGTTACACGTATGTATAGCTAGCGATCAGTACAATCGACGTAATCGATCATATAGCAAAGAAGAATTTCGCCGCCTCGAGTCTGTCGACACTAGCTCAGCGGAAGAGCGTCCCGGCTTTAGGGAAATGGTCGCAGGTTCAAATCCCGCGTGTCGATGTTTTTCTTTGCTGTTTTTAAGGTTTTTCCAAATTCCCAAGCACGGGGTGAGTGCTATAACACAAAAATAATTAGAAATACGAAAGTACTGATCAAAATTATAAATGTGAATTTCATCTGTAACGATGAACTCATTTAACTAGTTACACGTATGTATAGCTAGCGATCAGTACAATCGACGTAATCGATCATATAGCAAAGAAGAATTTCACCACCTCGAGCCTGTCGACACTAGCTCAGCGGAAGAGCGTCCCGGCTTTAGGGAAATGGTCGCAGGTTCAAATCCCGCGTGTCGATGTTTTTCTTTGCTGTTTTTAAGGTTTTTCCAGATTCCCAAGCACGGGGTGAGTGCTATAACACAAAAATAATATAATAAAAAATATATAAAAACTATTAAATCTTACTTGCTTCCGTTTCACGGCGGTCTATTTCATCATAGATATCCATTATAAGCTCTTCAAACAGATGATTTGGTAGCTAAAACAAAGAAAAGAACTGAATTTTTTAGATATTATGGATTTTATGGAGGATGGCCATAAATCAAAAATAAATTCTACACAACCAAGCACATGTGGTTGAACTTCCAAAGCAAACCAAAAATTACTTACTAATTGTAGTTTTCCCCTTGCTGCCTTTGCCACATCTGTCATTTCATGAGTGTCATGTGCTCGAGGTACAATATAGTGCCTTCCAGAAGCATGATCTGGTTTTTCTCCTGTTAAGAAATAGATCATTCTGTCTGTTGCTTCGTATACTAGCTCCGTCATTCGATCTGCTAGCTCATTGTGACCTCCTTGTCTGAAAATTATAATTATGGTTTATCAGGCAAAGCTAGGCCATTAGACAAATCATACCCAAACCAGTCGGTTTGTATGAAGAGAGCTATAAATGCAGAGAAAGCAAGGGAAACTTATGTAGTGAGGTGATGTTTAGCACTAAAGTATGCTACCTATCAGGGGCAGTTGACTCGACATGGTGTCTATTCTGTGTTTTAAAATATTTCTTAAATTTTAGGGAAAGGAAAAAAGGAGCATGTTAAAATTCCATAATATTTTTATTTTTGTAAATTTCATTATTTTGTGACCCTGCTTATATGACCCCTTCCGATTGGACAAGGTATTTGTTACTCATTGTATATGTGGGTAAATCTAAAAACTCCAAGATTTTTTTAATTTTCTTGTTAATTTGCATCGAAAACTAGATAAAAAAACATTTTTCTATACGTGAAGGTTAAATGGTAGTAATGTTATTTAGATTTATAAATGTACTTTCTATTTCAAAACATTCCTAATAATCTTTTTTCACTAAGCAATAATAAATTATAAAGTAAAAAATAAAGATATAAACTAAAATATTTATATATTGCCTAATTGTACATATTCTATTCAGATAATAATTCAACTAGAAAACTTACATATGAAATGAAAGGTTATATTAGAATTCTTTTGTTTATCCTATATTTCAATAACACTGATTTGCAAACTAGTAAACAGTTGTTGGCAGTATTATTTCTGAATAAATAAAGCTTTAGAACCTTTTAGAAGGTACTATTTTCTTAAAGGTCAGCAATGCATCTGCAAAACTTTGTTTATGTGAGCTATCACCATTAGCTGAGGCTCACATCCATTTGTCCCTTTTTATTGTAAAATAAGCACTTACCCTGATGATAATGTCAGCAGTCTTGTAAAAGTTTGTCAGACAATCTCTATAGCAGTAAGATACCAACTGTGTAGGTGAAAAACAGATTGTATATGGTAAAACAATTGTGTATTCTAATTACCTAGCACAGTCGGCAGGACTATTGCCAGCACAGTCCTTTGCAGTAGGATCGGCTCCCCAGGCAACTAGTAACTCTGCTTGTGCTGGTTGTCCTGCTCTACATGCCACATGTAAACATGTGCTACCTTTTTCCTGTAAAGTTACATCACACAAATAATAATCACACATATAGACATAAAAGAAAAATAGTATTATAAACTATGTAATTGAACATGGGTACTCTTTATATTTATTACTACAGATTATAACAAATCATTACTTTTTTGTATATTACAAAAATCAATCTTTATTTCTGCACTACAATTATGGTTTTGCATCTGTAGATTTTTTAGTTTTGAATTTTATATTTATAGTAATTAAATTATAGTAGAAGTTATTCCCTTTTTTATGTCAAACAAAAATATTCTATACTTATATTATAACAAAGTAAGATTAGTTTGTTTGTAATGGATAAAGTAAAATAAAGCTACATTATTGCCAAATAATACAGGCTTTTGTCTGAAGGAATCAATGATGTCTTATGCATGGAAGACTTGAAAAAATCGTTTTTAATGAAATTAAGTCACACAATAACTTAAAACAACAATAAAACTTAATAATGTAAATAAAGTTATAAGTTTTAGGTGTACACATAAATTTTGCATTTTATTATTTTAGATTTTAACAAGTGATATCACAAAGCTTTTGACCCCTTAGCCATGTCACACAATATCACATTTTGTTGTCTCTACCTCCTCCCGAAATGAAACATGTAATTTATGGATGGCCCAGAAAACAATGCCCAAAATGTATGAAATTTCAAAATTAGTAGAATAATCAGTACTGGTTGTAAAACCTTATGAATTTTATAAGTTACTAGCTTTTCCATGTACGCGTTGCTACACCATCAACTAAAATATTTGTCGAAAATTGGTCATACCAACTTGCACAACAACTTTGCCAAACATCACATGATCAAATGCAAAGTTCACAATTCTATAAAGGACATACAGACAAACATTCATTTTTATATATATACTTTGTCGCCTCTGTGGTCTAGTGGTCCAGCGTGGCGTTGACCACATGAGGTCCCAGGTTCGATTCCCGGGTCAGGCACATTAAAAAAAAGTGTCTTTTCAGTTTTCTGAGAAACACAAAGTTGCCCGGGATTGGAAAGTGCCCGGTTGGCGATAGGCTTGCCACCTATCACATTTGTGGGACTAAGTATCTTCGGCTAATCGTGGGTGCACTTGTTGTACCTCTGCCTACCACTTCGGGGATATGGGCGTGAAGATACATTTTTTTTTAGAATATGCTTAGCAGACTAAATGATACTTGCAGCTTTGTCTGTGTGAAAAGAATCCACATTATTTAAATAAAATATAGCCAATGTTATTGTTATAAATTATAATATAGTTTTCTAAGGGTGAAAAGTTTTAAAGTCTATCTATATATTTTCAAGATTAACCCAATATAAACAAATTTTTTCTCATGTAAATCTATGCAAATTATAAAACAAAGTCACCTGCCACATCTGTCTGTCTGTCTTAAAAACCGCAGAGCAGATTTTCGTGCAGTTTTCACCAGTGGATAGAGGAATTCATGAGGAAGGTTTAGATGTATCATTTGTCAAGTTTTTTTGTATATATCACCCATGCTATGCTAGAGCAGGTTGCTAGTATTAGTATAAAATATATATTTATTTAAAAACATCTTGACACATTTGACTCTATTGTACACATTGAATTATAAACTACATAAAGGCAGGACTGGTGAAAATATAAAATCAACAGTAATTACACACCTGATTATAATAATTAGGGTCAGCACCCTGTGCGAGGAGCCGCATAGCTGTGTCAAGAGAGAAACTCCTCACAGCACTATGTAGTTGTCTCCCAAGCTCACCAGGGGGTTCATCCCTTCTTGCTCGAAGCACATATGCAAGTCGTAGATGTTTAGCTAATATAAACTGGGTTTTTGTAGGGCTGAAAAATACGATATTATTATGGCATATTCCTTGTTTAAATTATGTTGCAAGTCTTCAAACTAATTCATTAAATTATATATATAACTAGTGTTACAGCCTATCCATTCTGTATAAAATAATATCTTACTGAAGTGGGTCTTTTGGTTGTGGTTTCTTCCTTAAATGCTTAGGAGCCGAAGTATCCAGCAACGAATGTTCCCAAATACTGTTAACATTTTGAGCTGTGAGTGCTTGCACCATCTGAATGAAAATATATTACTTGTCACAAAATTCGCTTTCCATATCAACACACAATCTTAGCATTTGTGTACTTACAGATAACAACGAAGGTGGCCAAGATCCTTGCCTTAAAGACTTTACGTGTGAAATATGCCTTCCCATACTCCTATGAACGCTGCAACACTCTGCGCACAGTAATAAGCCCCGATTTATGGATGCCCATGATGGATCTGTAGATACAATTTGAATAACAAATATACAGTAATAGTTAAACAGTGTATATTCATATAGTATCATTTATTAATTAATGTCTAACCCGATGCACCGCAGTCCGAACACACTTCGACTGATGAACGGTGTTTAGAACGTGATATCATCATATTTAATAATGGAAGACTATAAAATTAACAACAACTACAGGCAAATAACATATAAAACCTAACTAATTTGCTATTACTATTTTGCTTTGATACAAAAATAAAACATATTTTATCAAATGTCAAAGTTATCAAATGCACAGATTAGGGAGAGTATCTAATGTCATTTCTTAATTTATAAAATGCACAGGCTACTAAGCAAATTAGGATATTGCACTTCGTTAGGAGTATATTGTTTTGTGATATTACCACAGAACATCTACCGCACCACCACCACCACCACCACCACATCTACCACAGAACTACCGCAGGATATTACATTATCAAAATAAAAGTAAGTAAGGGGTGTGTTCAGAACAACTGCTAACCTCAGAATTCTTACTGAGGTGGTCAGAGTAAACGAAATTTTAAACTCAGCGTCTGTTAAGGCATACGTTTAACACCTCGCACCCAGCCTGTAGAGTAAAAGCGCTGAGGATGCTTGTGTAAATGAAACCGGTTGGAGATTAACTGTATTAATTGTAAATACCTCTTTATGAAACAGTACAAAAGATTTATATAATAAATATAGTAAGTATTAGAAGTTTCTAAGTTTGTATTAAGTCTACCGGTAAAAATAATAAAGGCAGCCGGTAGGCTAAAGCATGTGGCATTGCCATCCCACCACATGGATAGTAACGCACAATTAACATCATAGACGACTGTTTCTTTTCCATCATCAGGAGAGCCATCTGCTTGTTTGCTATCTAATAATATAAAATAAAAGAAATATACCCAGTGACTATTATCTCTTCAAATAAATTGAAGGAAAAGTTCCCAGCAAATACTATTTATTTATTATAGTGTTAATTTAGTCGAGTTGCTAGTAATTTAGTAATTAAACATGTATAAAAACAAAAAATTTAGTCAAGTAAATTAGTGCCTGATATTTTGGTCAAATTAATCCAATTTTTTTCTATTTTTCTGGCCTAGTAGCGCTCCGCTAAAAAATTTCGTGTCCACCGCCTTCAACCCATAATTGTGGCTATGTTTATTGTAATAAACATGTTTAATTTTTTTCTTCAATACACTGGACCATGTATTTAAAAAGTTGCCAATGTGAAAGCATTTTTGTGAGAAATGTAAGAAACGTTTTTGATTTTTGTGAGAAACGTGAGAAATGTTTCTCACAGGAGTCCTGTGAAAAATGTACATTTATTTTGGCTCAAACCCAATTACGTAATAATTAAAATAAGCACATTTTAGAACTCACTATGTTAATTACACTAGGGGACTTTCTATGCACTTTTGTGGTACATTTTACTAAAAAAGTATCGCACTTTTAGGTTTGAGCTTTGACGTGGTGGTTTAAATTCATGTCTAGATATGTTATCTACCATTAAAATGCTATTTTATAAACATTAAAAACATAGAAGATACATTTTGTATTAGAATTTTATTACTGCTAACGCCGCCTATTATAAAACGAACGAGTTAAAATGCTACAAAACTACGCTAGGCGACGATCTGTGCCCTTTAGTGGTACATTTTACTGAAAAAATATTGCACTTTTAGGTTTAAGCTTTGGCGTGGTAGTTTTATTTCATTTAATTCATTTTCATTCACTCAATTTTAATACAATATTAATCTATTGAAACACTTGTACTTTTTAACTTCCCACTACGTATGTAGATAGGAAGGTTACTGATTTTGCTCCGATTTTCAAAAATGGAGTTTTCACCGTATGCCCACGTTTTGTGGTCTTAGGAACCATTTTTGACTATTTCCGCGATGACGTCAGTATGTCTGTATGAGTGTGTGTGTGTGTGTATGTGTGTGTGTGTGTGTGTCAACAACTCATAAGTTTTGAACGCCTGGACCGATCGAAACGCGGTTGATGGCATTCGATTGGATTCCTCTCAACTTATACTTCCTGAAAATTTAAACCAAATGGGCCCAAGAGATTTTAAGAAATTTTGAAAAAAACCAAAAAAAAATTTTGGCGAAACAATTTTTTTAAATAACTTCCAGATTAATGTTACTGATTGAGTACAAAAAAAATCGATCATCGTTTCCAAAATATATAGCTTTTCAAAATTTTATTTCAAAAATTTTATTTTTTCTTTTGGTTTTATTTTTCTGCGCCTACCCAGATACAAAGCCTGACGACGCCTTTAATGCGAATATAATAAATAAAGTCCATGATACATTAAAATATGTTAAAGTCCATGATACATTAAAAGATGTAATTCGCATAAAAATACTTTCCTAAGAATATTACTAGGTAATATTACTTAGCGAGCCCTTACAAAGCTCTGCTTTTTGCTAGTTACAATACATTTTATGCTAATGTCTTTATCGACATGTCTGAATAAAAGGGATTTAACGATAAGCGAATATATAAAAATCTACCATCAGATAGTTTTATTTACACTGACAATTGCAAGAAAGAGACAAAATCCACTTTTGTCGTTGTCTTGCTCAGAACGTTTTTCCCCTCTGTTAAGTAAGAAACAAATGTCAACTTTATTTGTTACAAAATAAAGTACATTTTTATTTTTCAAATATTGCTACGTAATAATTCCAGTTATGGTATCTAAGTTCCTTGGTAGGAACACACCCAATACTATTATTTGAAGCCTCTTAGGTGCCCCATAAACCTACAATAATATTACGCAATACTTTTATTGTGCATTAATATTGAATACCCCTTTGTTTCCAGACGTTCAATAAATTCACTCAATAAAATTGACAAACCAGTCTGATCAATATTTTCGTGCGAATAACATGTCTGACGACGAAGTTTTGGCGGCAACCATGCTGGTGATTTTGTTAAATAAATCTATACAATTCTATGCACTCAAGTAAAAACTCCCCTTCTTCATCTTTTATTAATTGGTTTTGTTTCGATCAACACTTATATTGATTAGTGAATTGGCCTGAATGTCGAATTTCGGCCGAATGTTGAGTTTCGGCCGAAAGTTAAATTTCGATAGATTTTCGAAATTCGGCGGAATGACGTATTTCGGTCACATGTTCAATTTCGACCGAGTGTCGAATTTCGGCCAGTAGTCAAAATTTTGGTCCATTCTAGCAATGAACTATTAAAATAACAAGATGAATAAAATTACCGCGAAATGACGAAAATATCTTGCTCGCCATTTTGCTTAAGTTTACGACACGACCATACATTTAAACACCGCGACTGACCGACCACGACCGTTCCAAGCTCTAAAGTGAAAAATATTGTGCAATATTAAACCTACACAGTGCAAGAAAGAAATATTGTACAATAAAAATTAAACCCAATCTTCAATTTTAACTCTAAACGGTCAATGATATTGTACAATACGTAATATTGCGCAATATTATTGTAGGTCTTGAGACGGCCTTATTAGCACAGAACAATATACCCGTGCTTATTAATATATGTTTGTGCTCCGTTAGGAGAATATTGTTCTATGGTTCTGTGCCCTTACTAGTCTGTAGCTAAATGTAGTTGGTCTGTGTCTAAAATACACGTCAGCGCTGGTGTGTTTCTGTGAGCTGTCATTTGTAAATATTATTTTATGGTTATGAATTAAAATCTTAAAATGAAGTTACTAATTTTATTTAGTTTCGTATCAGCAATTTCATCAATAATTGCAGAACAAGAAACGCTTGTTTTAGTTGATAATCTAAATATTAGAGAAACACATTCTTTATTTTTTAAGTCTCTACAGTGTAAGTATTTCAACTTTTTTGCCGGTTTTACAATTTTGTTAGATGTTGCTTATAAAACAATCAATTCTTTTAGCTCGTGGCTACAGCCTCACTTATAAATTAGCGGATGATGCAAACTTAGTGTTGTCGAAATATGGAGAATACTTATACAAAAATTTAATTATATTTGCTCCTTCCGTTGTGGAGTTTGGAGGTAGCTTAGATACAGAGTCTATATCGAAATTTATCGACGACGGAGGGAATGTTCTTATTGCCGCTAATTCGGCTGCTGGTGATGTGTACAGGGAAATTGCCACCGAATGTGGTTTTGAGGTATTTTATAACTTTGTTCTAAGAATTTCAATTATGTACATACATGCAACTTTTAATACTTATCTTCCTAACATTATTAATTATTGCTATACTATTTAGTTAATTACAACCTTAATGTGTGAATACTACATGTCAGTCATGTACAATAAATTTAAATATTTGTAAAAACTTGGACTAGATATTTTTCATAACCTATGTACAATTTTATTGTAGTTGAGTAAAGATTTTCTACTGTATAATGGTATTTTGGTCCATTAGAGATTTTGGAGCAATTCTAACAAGACTTCAAGATTACAGTAAGCGAAAATCAAAATTTTGTTTATGTGATGTCATTAAAAAGTATGTAAAAGATACAAAAAGAGTAATATAAAATTACAGTAGTAGTCATGGAATTGTTAGTACATAATTTGAGTTATCTTTATAAGATGTAAGTTGTCATGTTATGATATAACAAATAATTAAACTACAACCGATTATACGTGTTTTGAATTTTGAGAAGCATCAAAGATGTTGAAAGAACATTGCTATCTTTGTGACTGCAGTGTAAAACTATATATAAAAGAATTAATGGGTACATTAGCAATTACCAACAAGCCAGAACACAGCTATGAAAAGCGGTGTCTGATGTAATGGTTTTAGGAATAGACGATTCCTACTTATGTTTTCTTCTAATGGTAAACAATATAGCAACATTTTTAAGTTTTGCTTGCCTTTCATGGCTGATCTTTATTAAGGATAAGATTGAGGTGAAATACAAACATATTAATTTATCTCATGTCATTATAGATTTGAAAATGTGTATAGTTGTTATTCACTCGTGTTAAACCTGAAATGCTCTTGCTTGTGCTGAAATGAATTTGAATGAAATTTATGACAGGGATTGTCTAACTATATTTAAATTTAACTAAAAGCGAGCCTCACAGTAGTTGCATATGATGTGCAATACCTAACATTTAAGTGACTAAATTAGTACAATTATTTTATAATTGGCCAAATCTATCATTGATTGTGTTCAATTGGTAATTCAAATAGTGTGCACAACCCCGGCTTCCTATTACACACTTTCATTGCATTTCGCAAAAGTACTCCTATAGATTACAGGAAAGCGAGGGATAAGATGTACATCTACACAAATAAATAAATAAAATTGGACTGTCCGCTTGTGATATTAAAATAACCACTTTTTACTAAATGCATATGTATGTATACACAATACATATACCAAAATAACATTTTTCACAACCTTGGTTTGTCTGTCTTTTGGTCCTGGCTAATCTCTGAAACGGGTAGACCGATTTTGACGGGACTTTCACTGGCAGATAGCTGATGTAATAAGGAGTAACATAGGCTACTTTTATTTTAGAAATTATTCCACATGGACAAAGTCGTGAGAACAGCTAGTCAATAATAACAATGTTCCTATCACTATATTTTATCTAGGAAAAATGGATTTTCCAAGTGAACTACTTTAAGAAATGATAGAAGTACTAAGGTATACTTAAAAAAAGTGTATACATTTTATTGTTTATAGATGGATGAAGAATCAGCAGCTGTGATAGATCACTTCAACTACGACCAACTCGATGATGGAGACCACACTAGACTGGTAGTATCGCCAAAGAATCTTATCAATGCTCCTACAATTGTGGGTACACAGAATACACAGCCACTGCTCTTTGAAGGAACGGGACTCATTCTTGACAAGGACAATAGCTTAGTTTTACCCATTTTAACAGCTGATAGTACAGCTTACAGTTACAACCCTAAGAGTCAGGTAATTTTTAAAATACTATATTTTCAGGGTATCATACTTCCAATGAAATTATTGTTTGTCACAGCCACTTGGCTCCAAAACTACTAGCTATTTTTATTAACATAAAAATTGTGATAGCAAATTCACATATCTATATTGATCTTATTTTTTCTCATTATTATTAATATTTTAAATGCATAAGTTCGTAAAGATATTGGAAATTTTTCAATGTTGAATTATTAGTAAATTGGATAGTTTCCATCGTCGGCACTTGGTGAAACTGCATTTTAAATTATGTATTACAAATAAACTCACTTGTACTTCCAGTTCACGTATATTTTTTTTACATTTCAAGTTATATAAAAAAAAATATTAAAAAAAAAGTTGAAGATATTATAAAATTTGTGTAAAATATCCCTGATGACGCTTTAATAAGCGAAACCGGTTGGATGTGAATAGTAGAAAATTAAAAATATACGTGAACTGGAAGTACAAGTGAGTTTATTTGTAATACATAATTTGAATTATTAGATTTGTCCGAAATATAATACACATGTAGATATTTACCTTAAGAGTGCATATTTGATTCGCAAAGAAAACTTCATGTTTTCAAGTTTTTTTCCAAATAAATATCGTAATAATGTGAGCAGATTATTTGAAATATATTACAGTTTTTGTAAGTTTAAGTCTGGATTATTCGATTTACCGCAGGTTCAAAATCTGTTCAGCAAAAGATTGCACTCGAGGATTTATAGTATTTTTAATATAATCTGTCCAAATAATGAGTTCATATAAGGGATAGAAATAAAACAGTTTATTGAGCATTACCTTAATTAACATATAATAAATACTTTAGGTTTGTTTCTATTGAAATACTTAATGGTAAAAAAAATGTTAAAGTGAACGGATTTTGTAATTTTTTAATATTATTTTTTAATTTAATAGATTCAGGCGTTACTTTGAGGAAATCCATAATTTAAAGAAGTAACTAAGTAACTTTTTTATTTTTTAATATCTAACAACAATATCTGTGTTGCGCTTTAAGACCGTATATCCTTTTGGAAAAATGCATAAAATAAAATATTTTGGCACATTACAATGGTTATATTCGTCCTGAAATATAACTCTGATGCCTATTTTCGTAAAACACTATGAATGGATTGTCTTAGTTTTAAAAAGTGTTACCAAAAATTATTTTCTTGCTCTGTAGTGCACTAAATCAAGACTTAATTTTGCAAAACTGTTATATCTTTCGAATAATCTGCTCACATTATTACAATTTTGCTCTGGAAAAAACTTGAAAACATGAAGTTTTCATTGCAAATGGAATACACACTCTCAAAAGAGTATATAGGATAGTAAAGAAAAATGTACTGTTTCTTAGATATATCCTCAATACAATAAGTGTGGAAAGTTGCCTACTATGATGATTACAACTATAATAGGAAAATCAGAAGTAAATTATATTAAATGAAACCTTTATATGCTTACATATTTCAGGTCAAGGAATATCCCCATGCTGTTGGACGTAAAACAGTATTAATAGCAGCATTACAAGCCAGGAACAATGCTAGGATCATCTTCAGTGGTTCTCTATTTTTCTTTTCTGATGAAGCTTTCAATTCACCAGTCTCCAAAGTGCATGTAAGAATTTTGCCTATATTTATATTTTGAGATTTTTAACAGTAGAAAAATTTGATAAAAATGTAGCTTCACATCCATATCCCCAAAGTGGTATGCAGAGCTACAAGTGCACTCATGATTAGCCTAAGATACTAATGGCCGATTGCACCAACCTTGCCTTAACTTAGGACAGTCTTTAATGACATGCTGTCCCATTCTTTTCATTTAAGACAAAAAGTGACAGCCTACTATTTAGGGCTTTCCTAAGCTAAGATAATGTTGGTGCAATTGGCTATTAGCCCCACAATGTGATAGGTGACAAGCCCATTGTCAACCAGCCACTTATTCAATCCAGGACAACATTGTTTTTATCAGAAAGTTGAAAAACAGATTTTTAATTGCACGACCCAGCAATGACACTAGACCACAGGCGAATGAATTATTTATGTCGTCAGGTCTTGTGTTGTATTATGTTGAAAATTGTGTTGAAGTACAATCAAAATAAAAAAAAAAATCTGAATAAAATCACTAGGGTTCTTGTTGGCAATACTGTTAATAGTATGACAGTAGTGACACAGCCACTGTTTAACTATGGAGCACAGAGCATGTCTTGGCTAAGATTGATGGCTATCAAGACAAAGTAATATTGAAGACAGGTTTCAGTACTCAAAGACCTGTGCTTTTATAGCATTTTTAGAAAGTGGACATTGTTAATAAATTATCAAGTCATTTTTTAATTTGTACATTACATAGTAATAAAAATTTTAATATTAATATTGTTAGCTGCAACCTACAGCCTATGTGATGTTGAACATGTATGTTAAAATGACCATATTAGACTCAAGGCATCAACAAATAGCCTAACAACTTTTTTCTGCTGTTTTTTAATAAGGTGGGTGGTTACTTTTTGTATTAGGTTTATTGACCACCTGAGAATTTTTTATATAATAATATTGTGTGTTGATGTAACATTACCATGAGGTCCAGTGCATTTGTCAATTCTATTGGACTCTGTATAAAATAACTGTAGAATGAGGGCAAAGTGCCTCTGAAACGAAACCTAGTTTTAATAGTATGAGTTTATAGGTATACTACCACATCTTGAGGAAGCAATAGGATGCAAATTTTTCCCATGTATTGGTCTTGTGCAATGTACTGCAAGTTACATTGATGATAATATTTTTTTTATATCATAAGATAGCAAACAAACAGATGGGTCTCCTGATGGAAAGAGTCAACCACCGCCTAAAGACACAGAAGATGTTAATGGTGTTGCTATTTTGTGGCGAGGTCTAGTGCCAGATGTATAAGTCAACCAGCTACCTTACCCTCCATACCGGAACACCACTGACATGTACTGATGCTATTGCAGCAGGAATAGGTAAGGCGGTGGTACCAGACCCAGGCAAGACAAGTGCAGAACTCGAACACCTAGTAGCCACGACGGTTGTGACTCGCATAGCCAGTCGGTCGACTCTTACATCATGCCTGTCAGAACGGCAGTTGTCCTATTCTTCAAAGGAGCTCAGACCAACAGGGGGAAAATATGTGTAATGTTTTAGTTGAACCCAGAATACTTCATCTTTGAAAACAAGAACGTTATCTGACAGTGTAGTAAGGATTAACATGATTGCAAACCTTTTCTGTCAGGGTGATAAAGTGAAATCTGCGACCTCGGGCAACAAGGCGCTGGCAACTCATCTGAGCGAGTGGGTATTCGGCGAGCGCGGACGGCTGCGCGTGCGCGGCGTTACGCATCACCGACAGGGAGAATCGCAGTCTACCAACACATACACTATCATGGACACTGTGGTATGATGATAAGCTTATATCACTACGTATTTCATTAAATTACATAAGTGCTCCATTTGTCTTACTTAAAATCTAGTAATCTGTATATCGTGAAGCCTTGGATCAGATGTGCTATAAACTGGATGAGTTATGTGAGTGTGATAAATGGTGTTAGGGATTTTTATTTTGCGCTTCATAGTGCACATAATCTTGTGAGTGTAAATTATCTCATCATATATATGCAAATAAAAATATTTAGGTTGTTTCATTCTATAAATAACTCTGTAGTAGCCAGAAATATGGGATTTTGTGTAAACTATCATACAACACATAAAATTATCAGACTTTTAGGTGGACTTTGGCAAAGGGAACCAAATAACAACTGGTGAATTATGGTAAACTGGAATGTCTAGCAATGGTTGTTTTATCGCCTAATTATGTTTGAATTACGTATACAATAACATTAGAATTTATTGACATTGCCGTCCTCAAAGCACGGGAAAAACTTTGTAACTGCTGGTACATTCATGTAATATTGCTTACGATAAATAATTTCGGGCTCGACGTAATCCCAAAAATCAAAGTCCAATGCCATGTTCAAATAAAACCATTTCCGTCTTTGTTAACAATAGGCGATGTTTACCTCTTTCTTTCAGGAAAGACATCTGCCTGTTTCCTATCCTATATTATAAAATAAAACATAAAGACGTAAGTTGTAACTGCAACTAGAAGAAACAAACCATGGCCATAAACAAATTGGTGAATTTCGGTGAACTGGGATGTCAATAGACATTCTGTTTATTCTGCCTATCCCTCAAGGGAACCAGTGTGATGATATTTATTTTTATTTTGAAATTTGAAATGCTTATAGACTAATAGAAAGTATAGAACTTCTGGTTTCTGATAGATTGTTGTTTAATACGGGTACAAAAACGCCAGTCTCTCACATAGACTAAATTAATGTAACTTAGCGTCATGTTTTTGTACTTCTCTGTGTGTGAGATTGTTCTATCTTCTTAAGCAGTGGTGGAGATCCCTATTAACACCTAAAGTGGTTCGATCGCGGTGTCTTATTTATAGCACAAACATTAGACCAATGCTAACATAAACCAATTCATTGGTCAAGTGGTTTCAGAACCTAACTACAAATTGATGGAGTTAGGCTCTATTCCGGACAGGAACAAACATTTTGTTATAAGCATAGATGTTTGTATTTCTGAGTCAATATGGAGTATTTATTGTGTATGTCATATTATTAATATATATGTATTTCTATGTATGATCATGACACAAGTAAATAATTTGCTTAAATTGTTGTTGGAATTTTCATGTAATTTGTCAAGCTATATTTATTATTTATAGCTATAGAATAACCTTTCTGCTATTACCCTAACAACCGAACCCTCCTAACAACCAAAATCATTTACTATATGAGTATATCAATTATCTCTATGTACAGTATCGAAACTGAAAATGTTTGTAACACTGAATAGCACATTTTCTAAACTTTGAACTTATATTATAAAGAGGAAAATTTTGATTTTTTGTTTATTTGTTTGTTATGATTTAACTCAAAAACTACTTGACCAGTTTAATATATATATATATATATATATATATATATATATATATATATATATATATATATATATATATGTATATATATATATATATATATATATATATATATATATATATATATATATATATATATATAAAAGGCTATGAACCACTGTTCGAAATAATATTTATATATTGTTGTAATTCTTTATGTTTACAGGTGTATAGAATTGAAATAGAAGAATTGAAGAATGGCAAGTGGCAGCCATTTGATGCAAATGATGTTCAGTTGGAGTTTGTCCGCATTGATCCTTTCATTCGTACTAACCTCAAGAAAAAGCCTAATGGTGTCTACGAGGCTATTTTCAGAGTACCTGACATATGGGGTGTTTACCAATTCAAAGTTGATTATGACAGGATTGGTTATACCAGACTTTATCATTCCACTCAAGTAAGTAGTTTATTGTACTGCTTTCAGCTCAAGCAATGATATTTTGGTTATCAATCTGATCTGCTAATTAGAGATCTGGACCACAAAATCAATAGCATGGGATCTACCAATCTTTTATATCAACACAGTAAACAAGCCAATGCCGTCCTGGTTGAAAAAAGACAATCATCGTCAATAGACACCAGTGATGTTAGTAGTACATCATTATCCTTGTGCTGGGATGTTAATGCCTCATGTGTAAGTTTACCAACTACCTTATCTTACCCTCCAAACTAAAACACGTACAGTGACGATTATTGATGCTATTGCAGCAGGACCAGATAAGGTCCACAACTCAACAACCTGTTTTGCATGTGGTTAGGGACGGCCTTACTTATGCCATCCCAATTCCTCCAGAAAGCCAAAGCTTAGACACCTTGTGGACATTACCATTTAATAATAACTAGCTGTTGCCTGCGACTTCGTCCGCGCGGATTTCGTTTACTCCGCACTGCTCCTCCCCTGTAGGTGATAGCGTGATAATATGTAGCCTATATGTTGACCCAACCTGTTAGTAACATTCATGCAAAATTTGAAGTAAATCCATGGGGTACTTTTTGAGTTTACCCCGGACATAAATACAGACAAACAGACAAAAATTCTAAAAACTATATTTTTGGCTTCGATATCAATTGTAGATCGCTCCCCAAGTATTCTTTTAGAAAAATATTCAATGTACAGTTTTGACTTTCCTACGATTTTATTATATGTATAGATGATAGTAGTGACATGCGAAGCTTATCATTCGGCTTTAACAAACTGCCTAGCAAAATGGCAGATGGTTTATTTTTTAAAAAGTGGTAGGATCAGCATGAGAATATCAATGTTATATGTAAGGTAATGGAGGTTATTAATGTAATGCATAGCGCCATATTACAGGGGACTATGTATATTGTATACTCAATGTAAATCACATGCTACATATATTCCCATTCGGCGCTATAATATAACACCACGCTATATACCTAGCAGCTAGCAATAATTGTCTGTAATTATAACTTGACAACATACAAAGCGGGTAAGCCAACTGGGACAATGCACGACATATCAACGTCATACAATGAGCACTAGCACGCAGTGACTAAGCGCAAAAACTATGAGCTGTTATAAGTTATAAACGTCTAGCATCTAGTCTAGCACGTTTTGTATATTCACAACTTTGTTGTCTTCCAGTTATACATTATAATATAGTCATAGCACGCTAAAAAAATATAGTTTATAGTTCATAGCACACTGTTATGAAATAATTCAATTCATTTCCCCGTATTGGATCGGGCTCCTTTGAAGAATAGACCAACTGCCGTTTTGCTAGGCAGGTCGTAAAAGGCGACCGATTGGCATGCGAGTCACTACCATCGTGGCTACTAGGTGGTAGAGTTCTGCATTGTCTCGCCCGGGTCTGATACCACCGCCTTACCTATTCCTGCCGCAATAGCGTCAGTGCTTGTCGGTGTTGTGTTCCGGTTTGGAGGGTAAGGTAGCGGGTTAACTTGTGTATGTGGCATTAGATCTCGCCACAAGATAGCAATGCACCATTAGCACCTTTGGTGTCTATAGGCGATGGTTGACTCTTTCCATCAGGAGACCATCTGCTTGTTTGCTATCTTATAACATAAAAAAAAATTAAACAATACTAATCATAGAACAGCAGATTGGAGCAGAAGAACCTTTGCCAATAGACACCAAAGATGTTAATGGTATATATACAATATACAATTTCTGTGTAGCAGACGTAAAATGCTATTTGTGTGATGAGCATGCAAAAATCTCATCAGTTTTAATATTTGTTTGTTTGTCTGTTTGTAATGGCTAAGCTACAAATCTATTATCTTTAACAATTATTTCATGGATAGAAAGCTACATTTTCAATAAATAACAAAATCTTCTTAAAATATATTTTTTATTATCAAAAATTGAATTCTCATGGATATAATTGCCAATTTCCCCGTGTTGGTCAAGGGGATCGATTAGTTGATAATCTGCCTTACTGTAAGGCATCTCATAAAAGATGTGAAAGGGCTAACATATCACTGACATTGCGAATACCATCTGGTTGATAGAGTTCTGCATTGTCTTGCCCAGGTTTTTTACCACAGCTGTACCCGATTCTGCCGTGTTAGTGTCGGTACTTCTGTTGTAGCCTGTAAACTACAAACATTCCATCCCTGCTGCAACAAAAATAATAAGGCATCATTAGGTCTATGATGTCTATAGACAATGGTTGTCTCCATCAGAAGAATTATCAGCTTCTTGGCTATCCTTTTATATAAAAAATAGTCACAAAGGTAATATCAAAAGTGCCTGTAAAGATTAATTTGAATAAAAAAATTTGACTTTGGATGACATGCTATACACGTATATTGTAATGAGGTAATCAATTCAAACAGTTTTATGCCCTCATATTGGTCTGGGCTCCTTTGAAGAATAGATGAATTGCCATTTTGCCAGGCAGGACATAAAAGAAGACGAATTGGCTACATGTGTTACTATCATCGTGACTACTAGGTGATAGAGTAGCGCTCGGGTATTTGGTACCACCATTACCCATTCCTGTCGCAGTAGCGTCAATGTTTGTCATTATCATGTTCCGGTTTGGAGAGAAAGGCAGTCGGTAGACTTACCTATGTATGTGGCTTTCATTGCTATCTGTGTAATATCTCTATAGCAATGCACCATTACATCTTTGGTGTCTATAGGCGATGGTTTCTCTTTTTAAAGATGAAAGAGTTTTTACTTCAAATTACAACCTGCTTTTCATATAAAATTGCCTGTGCCTTTCTTGTATCAAATTTAAAAAACGCGCGTATTATGACTAATTTTTCTGCTTAAATAAATATGATACTTTGGTGACCTTTATTCAAACGTAATAACACCATTGAAATGAATGTTTAAGAAAATATATTATTTTCTATGTCTGCAAATTTATTAATTTTAACAATATATTTAATATTTTCAGGTGTCTGTTCGTCCATTACAGCATACACAGTATGAGAGATTCATTCCAAGTGCATATCCTTATTATGTAAGCGCCTTCTCCATGATGATCGGCGTTTTCTTGTTCTCATTCGTGTTCCTCTACCACAAGGATGAAACGGCTAAGAGCAAAAGTGACTAGACGTCCAAATATCAAAACAATATTATAGTTGTGTCAGTAATTTCAAGGCATTTATTATTTTTGTTTATTTGTAAGGTGATTGTAAGGGAGTGATTGAATTTTCTTATATAAGTGCTAATTAAAAATTCTTAGAAAAATGATCTTTTCTTTTTTTAGGGTTCCATACCTCAAAAAAAGTGGAACCTGTATAGGATCACTTTCTGGTCCGTCCGTCTGTCAACACCCTTTTTTTCAGGAACGCGTGGAGGTATTAAGCTGAAATTTATATCAAATACTCAGGTCTACTGTCCCTTGGAGCTGTGAAAAAATCAAACTTCTAAGCAAACGCAAATAAAACATACAGCCGTGTATACCGCAAATTTCCGAAAGTCACAAGGGAAAACTAGATGGTAGAGTTCTGCATTGTCTCGCCCGGATCTGGTACCTTACCTATTCCTGCCGCAATATCGACAAAACTTGTCACTGTCGTGTTCCGGTTTGGAGGGTAAGGTAGCGGGTAGACTTATGCATTTGGCAATGCCACCCCGCCACACGCATAGCAACGCACCATTAACAACTTTGGTGTCTATAGGTGATTTCTCTTTCCATCAGGAGACCAATCTGCTTGTCTACTATCTAATTATATAAAAGTCAACTTGTATCTAGCAGAAGAGAATTATATATGATACTAGCTGACTCGGCAAACGTTGTTCTGCCTTTTTAACTACTGTTATTTTTTTTCTATATTTTCTCACCTTTTAAACCTTCCCTGGAGTTCAACAATTAATTCAAAACCAAAATTTCAATTTCAACAATTAATTCAAAGCCAAATCGGTTCAGCCGTTCTCGAGTTTATATATATATATATATATATATATATATATATATATATATATATATATATATATATATATATATATATATATATATATATATATATATACCTGAAAGCTGTTAAGAAAGCTGTTAGTCCTCGTTTACTAGCGCATTGTCACTTGTAGCTTTTCTGCAAGCTATCGGCTTTTATCATTGCGGAAAAAACACATAAAAAAATATAAGGTTTTTTTTCAAGTTTGATGGCCAAAAAAGGCAAATTATACACTTTCTGTCGTCGCTAATTTGTGAAACTGCTTCATTGTGATTATTGCACGACCCACTTATACTGCTATATAACATCCGCCATTTAAAGCATCACCCTGAATGTTTTACTTACATCAAAATTAAGCACACTTTCTCTTTATGGACTTAAGCGTAACATGCATATAAGTGTTTTGTTCTAGTTTTGTTGGCAATAATTACATGGCCACGTGATTAATTGTAATTTTATGTAAGATACGTCTGGTACACTACTCTGGGTACACTACTTTTCTGGGTCCGGAGTAAACTAAGAAATAACTACACAGCTGATCTCATAAGAGAGAAGCAATACATAAACACTGTCGTGCGAATTCATCGCACCTTAATAGTCGAAAAGAAGACGAAACAGTGAAATCGCCATTACGGCTTGGCACGGCTAAGGCCGTACTGAGTTGTTACTCATATTCTGGGGATTTGTCAGCTAAGAGGGTCCCTGTGCTGGTCTAGGCGTAAGCCGAAAGTCAACATCGTTAGCTTATGACAAAGCGTTTCGTACTTCATGTACTCATCAGATGGGCGACAGCCCATTACGCTGTAAACTAAGAACCCTTATAGTTTCGCTATGTCCGTCCGTCTGTTCGTTCGCACGATAGTTCAGAGATCCTTATTACTAAAATGCTGTAATTCGGCACATACATACATGTTAGTCACGTTAACAAAGTGTAACACGAAATGTTATAAAAATCAGGTTAGCTAACCTACGCGTAAAGCGAGAATTTTAATTTTTTTCTTACGCATTTCATTGTGTGAAGTATCATTGGATAGGCCTTTAAAAAATATTGTAGGTTTGTGAAAAGAAGTTTTTGATTAAGGGACTTGTTTGTGAACAATTAAGCTTTTAAGTACTAATTTCAGTTAGAGTCGAGAGTTAGGCTTCCCCTTCAGGCTAAATAGTTGGTTTTGGGAGTGGGAAAAAATCATGGTAATAGGAAATTTAATGAAGTTAAAAAGAAAACTATCACGGGTTAGAAGGCTTTACAATATTTAATTTTAAGTATAAATTAATATATTAAAATAACAAATTTGCATGCTATCTATAGCGAAATTGGCTTGTTCACTAATATAAGTTGAGAAATCTTGTTACCTACCCTATTTCAGGCAAATAAAGAAATGTAATTTAAAGTTTTTAAGTAATAGTCGACCAAGTTATGTACTTAGAGAAGTTTTTAAATATGTTGAACCTGTGCATGTGCATTTTTTTTATGTCATAAGATAGCAAACAAGCAGATGGGTCTCCTGATGGAAAGAGTCAACCATCGCCTATAGACACCAAAGATGTTAATGGTGCGTTGCTATCTTGTGGCGAGGTCTAATGCCACATGCATAAGTTTACCGGCTACCCTACCCTCCAAACCGGAACACGACAGCGACAAGCACTGACGCTATTGCGGCAGGAATAGGTAAGGCGGTGGTACCAGACCCGGGCGAGACAATGCAGAACTCTACCACCTAGTAGCCACGATGGTAGTGACTCGATAGCCAATCGGTCGCCTTTTACGACCTGCCTGGCAGAACGGCAGTTGGCCTATTCTTCAAAGGAGGCCGGGACCAACACGGCGAGAGATGTAGATGTAGCGGCCAAGATGTGTGTATATATATATTTCTAGATATATATATATATATATATATATATATATATATATATATATATATATATATATATATATATATATATATATATATGTGAGTGGTTACGCAAAAAGGGACCTGAAGGGATTGGAAACGGTTTTTTTTTTTGATAAATTCTGATTCTATGGTCCTTCATCTTTGTTTTGTTCTAATCAAAATAATTTTAGGTGCCGTAGTTTTTTTTAATGATTTTTTATGTAAGCCGAGGCAGTTTTGAAAATATTACACCTTATACACAGCGCACACTAGTTTCTTTTTCTAGCGCGCACATAAAGACAAGTAAAAGACGAATAAATAAGTCACCAATAATACAGCTATCGCAAACACGTGCTATTTCTCACTGACGAAGTCGCTCACTAACGACACTAACATAAAACACCCCGCGCCTCTCTCATTTCGACTCAACATTTTAAACGTGATTTACTCGAAATCAATTATTTTCCCTTGAGGTCCCTTTTTGCGTAACCACTCACATATATATATATATATATATATATATATATATATATATATATATATATATATATATATATATATATATATAAATTGCTGTTCGTTAGTCTCGCTAAAACTCGGGAATGAATGAACCGATTTGGCTAATTTTGGTTTTGAATTAATTTTTGAAGAAGTCCAGGGAACGTTTAAAAGGTGAGAAAATATAGAAAAAAAAGCATAACAACGTTTGCCAGATCAGCTAGTAGACTGATGAAAATTTTGATAAAAAGAGGAAAGTTGCTTAATATTTCATACGTCTTATAGGAAAAGAATATTATAGTGATTTAAAGCTAAGGTTTTAGAATCACTTCCCTTGTGGAAAAATTTCTCGGATAAAAGTAGGTAAATAACTTACAAAGTGAAAGTAACAGTTTATGAATGTTTATTTTTATTTAAAAAGTCGAAAAAAGTCTTACAAAGTCGGAAAAACTCTGAATTTGATATAAAAATTCGGAGTAATTCCAAAATTTCGGACTCTTCCAGAAGAGTTATTCAGTGTTAATAAATCTTGCAACGTTTATGGGTACTAAAAGAAATATATTAAAAGTTATTAATACTACGAAAGTGTAATAAAGGGGAAAAAAATATAACTAATACTTCCCCGGTTTTCCGTTTAAGAATTTGAAACTTTCTTCTTTGTTTAAAAAAAGGTTACCGTTACTGTCGATCAATATTATAAACTTTGTTTCTTCAATTTTTGATAATTATTATTAAAATCTATTATATCACAACGTTATTTGCCAATTTTTATTTTATTGTACTTTTATTACATAAATATATTTATAAATTAAGTAAAAATTAAAACAGCTGATCTAATTAGCTTTTGACAGGTTGAGTCAGTGTTGCCAGAGAAAAAGTCAATCTTTCGTCCTTAAGAGCATGTGTCAGAGGCCTAGTAGCATATCAAAGCAGTCAAGAATAGCGACGTTAATAAGTCGGCGATTGCTAAACATCTACAGCTGTAGTCGGGCCGTAATCACTGGATGGAATTTCATAGGCCACGCGTATTTTCGACAGAACGCCATATTACATTCCACGGCTAGTGAAAGAAGCCATTGAAATCAAAAAACATCCAAATTTCAACCGGGAAGACGCACGTAGTACGTCCTTGATAAGTTTTCTTGGCACGTATTGATTTTTGAAAAGCTGTATATTTTGGAAACGATGATCGATTTGATCTTTCAAATGGCATTCAACTCAATTTAAATATTGCTTTAGCTAAAAAATCGGTAGGTTCAAAAATTTCGAAGCAATGTCAAAAAAACATTTTCGTCTATGATAGATCCCAAACAAATTTACCGATTTTTATCCAATTAACGGTACTTGGCGCAGTTTTTAAAGGAGAAACGATGATAAGATTTTGAAGTCAATCGGTATATTAGCCTGAAAGTTATTTCCAAAATATTAAGTAACTTTGCTAAAGAAAACGTAATTTTAATATTTGAAAAGTTGTAACCTTTGAAAATAAGGTTCGGTTTTGATTTTTAAAAGGGCATTCGACGTAATTTTTATAGTATTAAAATATCGTAGAATACCAAAAAATAATTGGTTGAAATATTTCGAAGTTATGTCGAAAAAACACTTTTTTCAAAATTTTCGTCAACGATTACTTCCAAACGAATAAACTGATTTTGAGGCAATTTATGCATTAGATGTATTTTTTGAGGAATAGTTTTTGTACTCAATCGGTACATTAATCTGGAAGCTATTAAAAAAAAATTGTTTCGTCACAATTTGTTTAGGGTATTTTCAAAATTTCTCAAAATCTCTTAGGCCCATTTGGTACAAAATTTCAGGAAGTATAAGTTGAGCGGAATCCAATCGAATGCCACCAACCGCGTTTCAATCGGTCCAGGCGTTCAAAACTTATGAGTTGTTGACACACACACACACACTCACACACACACACTCACACACACACACATACATACAGACATACTGACGTCATCGCGAAAATAGTCGAAAATGGTTCCTAAGCCCACAAAACGCGGACATATGGTGAAAACTCCATTTCCATCCAAACGAGTAATTCATGTATTATTGAATTGTTTCTCCAAAACAGCTCTATTGGTTTTAATGAAATGTTGTAATTAGATAGTCTTTTACTAAGGTAATTGACCGTACTATGAAAAATTATCTATACATACAATAAAATCGTAGGAAAGTCAAAACTGTACTGAATTTTTTTTAAAAGAATACTTGGGGGTGACCTACAATCGATATCGAAGCCAAAAATATAGTTTTTAGAATTTATGTCATAGACGAAAATGTTTTTTTGACATTGCTTCGAAATTTTTGAACCTACCGATTTTTTAGCTAAAGCAATATTTAAATTGAGTTGAATGCCATTTGAAAGATCAAATCGATCATCGTTTCCAAAATATACAGCTTTTCAAAAATCAATACGTGCCAAGAAAACTTATCAAGGACGTACTACGTGCGTCTTCCCGGTTGAAATTTGGATGTTTCTTGATTTCAATGGCTTCTTTCACTAGCCGTGGAATGTAATATGGCGTTCTGTCGAAAATACGCGTGGCCTATGAAATTCCATCCAGTGATTACGGCCCGACTACAGCTGTAGATGTTTAGCAATCGCCGACTTATTAACGTCGTTATTCTTGACTGCTTTGATATGCTACTAGGCCTCTGACACATGCTCTTAAGGACGAAAGATTGACTTTTTCTCTGGCAACACTGACTCAACCTGTCAAAAGCTAATTAGATCAGCTGTTTTATTTTTTACTTAATTTATAAATATATTTATGTAATAAAAGTACAATAAAATAAAAATTGGCAAATAACGTTGTGATATAATAGATTTTAATAATAATTATCAAAAATTGAAGAAACAAAGTTTATAATATTGATCGACAGTAACGGTAACCTTTTTTTAAACAAAGAAGAAAGTTTCAAATTCTTAAACGGAAAACCGGGGAAGTATTAGTTATATTTTTTTCCCCTTTATTACACTTTCGTAGTATTAATAATTTTTAATATATTTCTTTTAGTACCCATAAACGTTGCACGGCAGAAAGATTTATTAACACTGAATAACTCTTCTGGAAGAGTCCGAAATTTTGGAATTACTCCGAATTTTTATATCAAATTCAGAGTTTTTCCGACTTTGTAAGACTTTTTTCGACTTTTTAAATAAAAATAAACATTCATAAACTGTTACTTTCACTTTGTAAGTTATTTACCTACTTTTATCCGAGAAATTTTTCCACAAGGGTTGTTATGACGTGAAGCTCCGTGAACGTGAATGTGGACGGTTTTCGCATTGTTCACTCGCGTTCGCGCCTGTTCCCCGACCAGAGTCGGTATTTTGTCCCGCGACAAAGGATTCGCGCGGCGTTCACGCGTACATATTTGCGGCCCCTTGCCATTTTTCTCCGGACTATAAAGGCGTACGGATGTCACTGCGTGCTTGCTAATAAAATGGAGTAGTGTTATGGCTAAACGAATTCTTGCTGGTATTGCAGGTCTAAAATTGGGTATCTGTTTTAGAAAAAAAAAAGAGAAACTTTCTGAAGCAAATACTCAAAGTCCACTGTTAAGATACGAATAAATTTATTAAATTCGCCACTGGGTTCAGAATGTAATTTTGGTAACTGCTTCTCCATCGAAAGCCTGAAAATTAATTTTATATACTTAATAATGGCAGTTTTAATAGTACTAAGTCAATTCAAAAATTCACTACAATAGAAAACATACCTTGATCGGTTACGATGTACCTATTTTATCCATCCACCGCCGCCTTACCTATTCCTGTCGCAATAGTGTCGGTGCTAGTCACTCTCATGTTCCGGTTTGGAGGGCAAGGTAGCCGGTAAACATGCATGTGGCATTAGACCTCGCCACAAGATAACAATTCACCATTAACGTCTTTGGTGTATATAGGTGATGTTTGACTCTTTTCACCATATTTTTTTTACAACGCTTTCCAATAACTCTCTTGTTTTGTACGTGTAAATGGTGATATGTTGCTACAACAAACGTAGTTATTGCGGCAGCAACTTCTACGCCCATTTCGCGGCGGGTTTCATGAACTATTGCGAGCATCCTATGAATGTGGATTGTGGAGGACACGACTCATGCCGCGAATTTGCGGCGTGAATTGACGGTACTAATGTGGAGCCGCCATTATACCGAGACCAAGCACCTACGACAGTTCGCCTAGCAAGTAGGGACGACCGAATTTCGCTCGGACGATATTTTTAAGGTTGCGTACATGAAAAGGAAAAATGGGACCCTTATAGGATCACTTCATTGTCCGTTTGTACTCCTGTCAAGACCTTTATCTCGGGAACGTACGTCGGGAACGAAGAGTTATCAGGTTGAAATTTATATGGAACACTCGGATCTACGGTCCCTCTCAGCTTTGAAAAAATAAAACAGGAACAAAAGATAGCTATGACCATTGATGTCGCAAATTTAGCGATTTTTAGCGATTTCAAAAGGAAATAAAAACCTATAGGTAACTTTTTGTAGTCTTATAATTATGAAATTTGGCAAGAAGGAATGTCTAATACAATGCAAATTAGTAACATTAGAAAATAAAACGCCATAAAAAGATATATGTTGCATATTTTGCGATTTCCTAAGGGAAACTTAACCTTACACTGACCTAGGAACCTGATACTTTTATGATTAGCTAAAGTTAACTCCATATTTATACGGAATCCTTTGTATGAGAGTCCAATTCGTACTGGACCGGTTTTTATATGTAAAAACAGATTATCATGGAGATTACACTTATCTAGGTAGATCAACTTTAATACAAATTTTCGACATACTTGTTAGAGCCATTTCGGAAAAACTGTGGGTGAAACTAATTACACACAAATATACAATACTTGCTCATTTAAAGTATAGAATAATATCGGATCAAGAATTTTTTTATATCATAAGATAGCAAACAAGCAGATGGGTCTCCTGATGGAAAGAGTCAACCATCGCCTATAGCCACCAAAGGTATTAATGGTGCGTTTGTATCTTGTGGCGAGGTCTAATGCCTCGTGCATAAGTTTTCCGGCTACCTTACCCTCCAAACCGGAACGACAGTGACAAACATTGACGCTATTGCTACAGGAATAGAACCTAGTAGCCATGATGGTAGTGACTCGCATAGCCAATCGTTCGCCTTTTACGACCTGCCTGGCAGAACGGCAGTTGGTCTATTCTTCAAAGGAGCCCGGGACCAACACAGGGAAAAGACGGGTGAATGGCGTATGCACTAGTTAGGTAGGTACTCATGTAAGATCGACGTTTTGTCCATAAAGTGTAGATTCTTAATTTAGTAAAGCGATCCAGCTATAAAACGAGCTAATACTTCATCGTCTAATACTAGGGAGTGCTAAATATTAGTTGCCCGCTGCTTTATATTTTTATACTTAGACATAATCGCTCTTTTTAATTTTATCAACAAGATTTAGTGTTTATTCAATATACTTAAATGGAATCGATCCAGAGTGGCGTTTGCGGTACTCAGTAGACATGCGCAAAACGGTACTTTAAAGTGTAATGCAACATCACACATCACCTTTGAAAAGGTAATATCACCCGCAAACATCACTCATCACTCATTACTCATCACATCACCTTAAGGAAATATCATCTCGAGTAGCGTTTAGTGTCTCGCGTTGCATGTGATGTACGCATCGCTTTTTTGTGCGAACTACGAGTCATTACACCGAGTATATATTTCGGTATTATTCGATTTATTTTAGTTATACTGCCAGTTGCATATCTCCCGCACATTATGCACCACACTCTTCTCTTGGTAGTATAATATGTGATACGGCCAGAAACGACACTAACCGAACTGTACCGAGTGATGAATGAAGTAATGTGTTATGGATGAAACGCTAGTGTGATGTGTGATGTTGCATCACCTTTCCGAGTGATATTACTTTTGTGATATTACACGCATCACCTACCCATGTCTAGTACTCAGTTCGCTTCCTTATTTTGAATGCATCTTAAATTAATCTGACAACTTAAATTCAGAATTGTGAACGCAACCGTTACAAAATGTAAATGGCAAAAAAATGGCATGCATGTCATAAAATGCTATAGGAATTTTAGTGAAAATAATAGGATTTTTATCAATTTATCACTTTTATATTAATTTTAAAATAAATGAAGACTCAAAGGTGCTGTTATATTGCTCTAATTAATAAGAATTTGAGATACATTTTATTATACTTCGTGTAGGCAGTGATTTTGGTGTCTTTAATACATATATTTTGCATTAATTCAATAACTTTCGTAAATTGAATGGAATTTGCCTTTAATAAATAGTGATAAACATTGCAATGTGTGGTGTTGTGGTATGTTTACATCTGTAACTGTCCCGTAAGTATGATGTCATTGTAGTGACTGCCATTAAAAATATGTTGGCTTTGTGCCCACCCGTTTTCCTCCTAGTTTATCATTGTAATACAATTTTAAGAAAACATCCACGCGGAAAATCCTAAAAAGCCCTAGAGGTTAAAGCCGAAATGCCCTAGATAAATATGTAAATTTACCTTGCCTGTTTATGACTGAGTATCCAGATTTGAAAGTGGAGTTTTTTGTTCATAATTTTATGTGCTTACTTAGCATTTAATTATAAATTCATTCATTATCAGTAGCTGTTGAGTGATGGTAAATCTCCTAAACAATTGTGAGTCTCTTATTTAAACTCTATTATTGTAACCAAGTTTTTATATACAACATCTCCCTTCTAGTAGAAAAATACTGGTAAGAAATAGTGTAAGCATATGACTATTAATGACCTTAGATAGTTGTTTGAGAATTTAAACCATAAATTACAGATGTTTCAGGACTAGTGGAGATGTTGTTAAACAATAGCACTGAAATATGTTTTAGGAATAAGGTCAACAGAATTTTCTTGAAGAAGTTATTTTATTGTGGCAAAAATATTTATTATTTTTATAATTATGTATTACTAAATGCTAGGATTTTTATTCTAAGTGTCATAATGTTATATATATACATATACATATTACTAGCCGACCTGGCAAACATTGTTCTGCCTTTTTAACTACTCTTGTTTTTTTCTATGTTTTCTCACCTTTTAAACCTTCCCTGGACTTCAACAATTAATTCAAAACCAAAATTAGCCAAATCGGTTCAACCGTTCTTGAGTTTTAGCGAGACTAAAGAACAGCAATTGATTTTTATATGTATAGATGTTGTACAGCAATTGATTTTTTATATATAGATCTATTTTATTATCTCTTGGTATCTGTGGCCCACATTCTATCTTAACTGGTAATGCTATAGAACAGTGTCTATTGAAATTTAATGAAACTGCAAATAAATGTTGACATATAGACATTTACTTAAATAATTTCACTTATGTGTTATTATTAATGGTGTTACATTATCAGTACGTAGATATAAATATGAAATGGGTCAGACATATAAAAAGCAAGATGAAAGACAGACAGATCTATACTGGGAATGTGGCTGGATGTAGGTACCCTACAACAGACCAAGACTCGGATACCAAAATTAAATTGATCTGTTGCTGTCAGAAGGAACCTCAAAAAATTGTGAATTTTTAGTGTTTATACAATGAATTAAGATTGAGCCAAGGGTATTAAAGAGAAATGGTCCCACCTTTAATTCCCACCACTGTAACTTCTGTAAACCAGAATCAACAAGCCAAATGCCTAGGTACTATGTGTCTATAGGTGATATCCGACTCCAGGAATATCACTACTTATATAATTAATTTTCAGATTTATTAACTGAGATGATAAAGAAATAAAAGAGATTATTCCACAGTAGGTATGTATATAATATGCATCACCCTGCGTGCGTCTATGGTTTGGTGTTACAAATGACACGTTGCGACTGACTGCCTGGCTGTATACACCAACTAACTTCACTCCTTACAACATTACTGTGTCCCTACATGTCTGTTCCCTAAGGAGCTCTACGTTAACATAATATAAATTAATTAATTTCACTCTAATACCATTGTGGGAAACTGAACAACAATATGTTTTTGGTGTACTGTGATTTGTCAGTTTGTTGGTTGATCAGATGGTTAGTGTTGTCCGTTGCTGCATTTTGCCAAATTGATCACGAAATTTTGTTAAAATGAAAATTTCAAGAGTATGTGTTTGAAAATGTATGATGCACTATTAATTTACACATTTCTACATATTATTTACATTGATTATCAAGCTTAAATTTAATTGATGTATTTTTACTTTTATTCAAATATTAAGACATTTTAATTGAATCAAAAAATATTTTATTCTTTACATGTACTTTAGGAGTTAATTTCTTTATAATTACTATTGGATCGGAATGTGGCCATATACTGAGAAGATTCGGAGGAATTATTTTATGAAATGTGAATATCTTGGGGTATGGAGTGTGAACATGTCACCACCAGGTTCTGAGCTACTATAAAAATTTCAATTTCCAATAATAACCCTTAAAAAATGTAATTTAATGTAAAAAAGATAAGATTTGTTTGTTTAAATAAACTAATATTATAAAGAAGAAAGATATGATTTTTTTGTTTGTTTGTTACGATTTCACTCAAAAAGTACTTGACTGTTTTAAAAATTTCATTCACATTTAGAAAGCTACATTATCCAGGAGTGATATAGGCTACTTTTTTACCTGCCTGAGGCAAAGAAATAATGATTATTTTTTTCTTCTTACTATGTGCATCCCTTGCGCCTTCTGTCTATTCTTTTCACGTTGACCGGCAGAGAATGCTCTTGGGAGTTAAGTCTACCTGTGCAAATGTATGTGTGCAGAATATAAATAAACCAGTAAATAAATAAATTATCGGTCACGTAAACAAAGTCAAGAACAACAGCTAATAATAATGGATAAACTCAAAAACTACAAGACTGATTTTAAAAATTCTTTCCCCCATATTCAAAACTACATTACAATTTAGCGGCATATGCTAATTTTTATACCTGACTATGTGGCTTATGCGAATAAAGTCATGGAAAATAACTAGTGTAAAATATGTAGTACATGCACACAAACATTCACATAAATAATAATCATATTATATGGAACTTATTATTATATTAATATATTCTTGAGTGTTTAAACGTTTGTACATAAATGTGAAAGTTATGAAGATTGTTTAGATGTTTTATACACTTGTTACTTAATTATGCTGCAATGACTGGATGAATTTGCACAAATTGTGGTACACAAGTAAAAGTTAATCGGACTTAAGTAATTTATTATTGAATAAGGAAGGGATTTAGTGAGGAGTGTAGTTAGTTAAGAATTTGTGTGAACAAACTGTTTAAAAAACTATTTCATATAATCTTTCATACAAATGCAGGAGAGTATTATTATTAAGAGGTACTGTTATATATTTACAAGCATTCTAATAACAAGCTTTGAAATTCTTGTATGTACATAATGAGTTAAGAAAATATAGGCACAAGCATAGTATACCAATTCAGTATTCCAAAAATGAAATTTGCATCCATTGTTTTTTTATAAGATAGTAAGCAATGTGGTTCTCCTTGTGTACAGGATTAACTTATAGACACCAAAAATGTTAACTATTTGTTGCTATTAATGTAGCGAATGGTTATTTTGCCACTTGCATAAGTTTTCCCGATACTTTACCCTCCAAACCGGAATGTGTTATAGGGACAGATACTTTACCCTTCCAAACCAGAATGTGTTATAGTGATAAGCACCAACGCTAGCAGCAGGATTAGGTTAGGCAGTTGTACTGGACCCAGGCGGAACTCTAACACTTAGTAGTCGCAATTATAGACACCTTTTCCCTTTTACGCATAGCCTGGCAAAGTGATAGATTGTCACTTTGCCAGGATAAACTAACATGAAAGAAAAATTTGCATTCTAATATTATAAATATTAAAAAGTGTTTGTTACAATTTCAGGGCTAAGCTGCTATACCTATATTAAAGAAATTTAGCGAGGAAATGTTAAGTTTCTTTTAAAAAGTGTAAAAGAGTCTTATATTGATAGTTGTGGATGAAGCTGCTAATATATTAAATGTATTATATTACTTACTAATATTACTGGAATATGAATAAATAATTCTCGGGATGTTATTGTATGACTAATTAATAAGTTTCAATTTGTCTGATACATTCTGATAACCTTATTAGTGTAATAATTAATAGCAATATTGTGTATATAATATGTCAATAATTGTATAATGGTAAATCAGTTTAATATGGGATGAGAGAATGGATCAAAGATTATGTTAAAATGTGTGGGTGATCAAGAAAAAATGCCTATTGAAGTAATAAAAGTAATTTAAAAAATCAAACCAACTTCAAATATCTGTCAATTACACCCATATCTCAAAAACTACTAAACCAATTTTTATGATACTTGGACTGTTGCCTAAGTTGGAATTTACCTGTCATAAAACAAAAAGAATTATCACAATATGGATTTTAGATCCCGAGAAATTAATGGAAAAACATATATTTATTACAAAATTTAGTACACATACTTGGACACCTAAATCGATCATCATACTCAAATATTAAAAAAATACATACATGTCAAACTGATAATCTCCATGTTTTCTATGGTTAATACATTACATGGAATCCCTGCTATGTGGAATGCATGGCACCATCAATATCTTTGGTGTCTATATGTGATAGTTATTATCTATATATGTAAAAATCAATTGATTTGGCTAATTTTGGTTTTAATATAGTTTTAGGTTTATAGTTAGGTTTAAAAGATGACAAAATGTAGAAAAAAAAAACGGAAAAGTAGACACTAAGCTGATAGAACGACGTTTGCCGGGTCAGCTAGTAAATAATAAATATCACTGGACAAATTACACGAATTGATCTGACCCCAAAGTAAGCAAATTATAAAATATAATATAGTTGTAGTATGTGTGTCAGTCAATGATACTAATACATAGAAATACATATATAAATACTATAATATAATTAATAAACACCCAAACCCAGAAATACAAACATCTGTGCTCATCACACAAAATATGCCTGTCCCTGCTGGGAATCGAACTCGGACCCCATTGATTGCATAGTCAGGGTTGCTAACCACTCGACCAATGGGGCGGTCAAAACAAATTAAATTAATTAAAATATTCTCATTTTTTATAACTCTTATTTCACAAAAACAATCGATCAATTTGCTAACCTTTGATGTAAAAAAAATGTTTAAATCTTCTTCTTAAGAGTCTTAAACTGGTACTGTTACTGCCAATACCAAGGGTTTTTAGAAATTTCCGTGCTAGTTCTGAATTAGATTACTCCTATTTTACCATCTGCCGTTCTACCAAGCAGTTTGTAAAAGGTGAATGATTGTCCAAATATGTGACTATCTCTGTGACTACTAAGTGACAGAATTCTGCATTGTCTCGAGTGGGTTTGGCACCACCGCCTTATCTATTCTTCTCGCAAAAGCATCAGTGCTCATCACAGTTGAATTCACATTTAGCCTTATGTATGTGGTCTCAATCTGCCACAAAGATAGCTACACACTTTTAACATGTATTGTGTCTATTAGGCATGGCAAATTTCACGCATTACTTGTTATAAAATAATTCACCTGCCACACCAGTTACATGCCATCAAAACTGTCTGTTATATATAACGCGAGTGTGATTTAATTTCACACCGACCAAGCTACTACTTAAGCTTATAATTTGCAGAATTCCGTAGTGAGAAAGAGACAAAGCAAAAACATTTGAGTGACATCGCTATTTCATTTTACTAATCTATACAAATAAATAAAATTGGAATGTCTGTTTGTAATATTAAAATAACCGTTTTTGCAAAATGCCTATGGATGTTTACACGGTACATATACCAAAATAACATTTTTTACTATTTTTGTCTGTCGGTCTGTCTGTATGTTTGTTCCGCCTAATCTCTGAAATGGTTGAACCGATTTTGATGGGACTTTCATTGGCAGATAGCTGATTTGATAAGGAGTAACTTAAGCCACTTTTAATTTCGAAATTTTCCATGCGGACGAAGTCGCGGGTTCAGCTAATCATATAGAAATTTTAATTGTATAAATAACTACATCACAGAATAAAATGAATCCACTGTGACAATAATCATCACTTATAAAATATAATGGTCTTGATTTATCATGTGTGATATAACAGTGACAAAAAACAAATAACTTCACAATGTGATAGTGAAATAAAAGTAGCTATAACTCCCATCCCTAGTGTCTATAGGTATATCAGCACAGCCATCTGGTTGCTTGCTAAAATTTTTTAAATTCACTATATTAAAATTTTCGGTGTTATGCAACTAAGTAAATATTAATAATTTTTTTCAGTGAGTTCAGCGACAGTAAAGATGGACCCTTCGCGACGACAACGTACACAGACCAAGGCGACAGCAGAAGAACAAGCTCTTGATCAGATAGCAAGAGAGGTCAGTTCTACTTTTTATCACCTAGTTTTGTTTTTTAATCAATAATTACATTATTTATATAACTACTAACATAGTCATTAAGTTTATAAATTATAAATACTAACACAGCTATGGATGTTTTATCTGAAAATAAAGTTATTATTATTATATTATATTATTATTAAAAATAATAATAAACTTAACAGTGTTTGTTTTGTTTCTTTCTCTCTGAGAGATACTTTTATAACAATTTTGCAAAGGGAAGAAATATTAAGTAAAAAAAGGTCTACATTTTGAATTGATATATTTGCAACAAGTATACCAAGCTTTATCGAAATTAGTTCAGTAGATTTTTTATATGCAAAACATATATCAAATTAATAAACTGGTTTTTTGTAAACATAATTACATTATAACATATGACAAACTACTTACAAACTAGACAGAGAAAATTGAGTGCCTAATACGACAATGGACAGACTTTTTTTATATCATAAGATAGCAAACAAGCAGATGGGCCTCCTGATGGAAAGAGCCAACCATCGCCTATGGACACAAAAGATGTTAATGGTGCGTTGCTATATTGTGGCGACGTCCAATGCCATATGCATAAGTTAGCGGCTACTTTACCCTCCAAACACGGCAGTGACTAGCACTGATGCTATTGCGCCATGGAATAAGTAAGGTGGTGGTACCAGACCCGGTCGAGCCGATGCAGAACTCTACCACCTGGTAGACACGATGATGGTGACGTGAATATCCACTCGGTCGCCTTTTACGACCTGCCTGGCAGAACTGCAGTTGGCCTATTCATCAAAGGTCCTCGGGACCAACACGGAGACTTGCCCTGCTTCTTATATAAAAATAAGTATTTAATTGTTTCAAAAACAAATTTGCAGTTATCGCCGTGCTATTATTATAAGTGAAAATAGTTTTGAACTTACCATTTTATACTTCTTGATAAAAGGCAAGGACAATGTTAAAATTTTATTTGATTTTATACAAAAATATTTTTGGAGTAGTATATGTATATACATACATAGGTTGTAATTTTACTAACATTTCAAGCATTTATTGAAATTTATTATTCATTATTTAGTAACACTCACTAGCACACCCATTTTAAGTGATATTGCTTTAACACTTAAGAACTAAAATGTGTATTATTTATTTAGTATCTCTGATTGACTGTGTAGGTATTTGATAAGATTATATTTTCATACTTGTACATAGAATAATTTATGTTCAGATTGTGATAATATGATAGCTATCTCTATTTTGATAGCAAACTTAAGTGGAGCATATTTTACACAGCTTAGGTAGTCACACAGCTAGTAACATAGTTTTTTTTTTCACCACCACACTCTAGAGAAAAATGCATGCATTATTAACCATGACGTATTGTATATATACAAAGTTAAGAAATACAAAGTTAGAAAATTCATAAAAGAAGACTGTTTTTTATATTATTACATAGCAAACAAGCAGATGGCTCTCCTGGTGGAAAGAGAAACCATCTTCTTTTTTTTTAATTTATATATCATAAGATAGCAAACAAGCAGATGGGTCTCCTGATGGAAAGAGTCAACCATCGCCTATAGACACCAAAGGTGTTAATGGTGCATTGCTTCTAAAGACATCAAAGATGTAAATACGGCGTTGCTATCCGCGTGGCGAGATGGTCATGCCACATGCATAAGTTCACCGACGGCCTTACTCTCCAAACCGGAACCGGACAGTGACAAGCGCTGACGCTATTGCGACAGAAATAGGTAAGGCGGTGGTATCAAACACTCGGGCAAGATGTTGCGAAAAGTAGGCATGATGTTAGTAATACGTATAATCAATTGTTCGCCTTTTACGAACTGCCTGCCAGAATGTCAGATGGTGTATTCTTCAAAAGAAGCCGGACCAACTCGGGTATAAAACTTGGGTACTTTTCTTTATCTATACAATATCTGGTTGACCGAGCTTTGCTCGGTTTTTCACATTAGATAAACAATTGATTTTCTTAGTCTAACCTCAAAGCAAACATTCATTGACTTCGTGTTACTTAACAACGCCATCTGCTGGAATAACTTACAATACAAAAAATAGTATTATTATTCGCCAATTGATGTCAGGAAGTCATATTTTTCATTTTAATTGGGACTTTTATTATCGATAAAATACGAATAAAAGACATTTTCTAAAAATGATTCTGATATGATATATATATATGTATATATATATATATATATATATATATATATATATATATATATATATATATATATATATATATATATATATATATATATATATATATATATATATATACTGTACATTGAATATTTTTTTAAAAGAATACTTGGGTTGTTTTCTGTTTGTCTGTATGTATGTCCGGGGTAAACTCAAAAAGTACTGCATGGATTTATTTCAAATTTTGAATGAATATTACTAATAGGTCGGGTCGTGTTACTTAACAACGCCATCTGCTGGAATAACTTACAATACAAAAAATAGTATTATTATTCGCCAATTGATGTCAGGAAGTCATATTTTTCATTTTAATTGGGACTTTTATTATCGATAAAATACGAATAAAAGACATTTTCTAAAAATGATTCTGATATGATATATATATATGTATATATATATATATATATATATATATATATATATATATATATATATATATATACTGTACATTGAATATTTTTTTAAAAGAATACTTGGGTTGTTTTCTGTTTGTCTGTATGTATGTCCGGGGTAAACTCAAAAAGTACTGCATGGATTTATTTCAAATTTTGAATGAATATTACTAATAGGTCGGGTCAACATATAGACTACATATTATCACGCTATCACCTACGGGGGAGGAGCTGTGCGGAGTAAACGAAGTCCGCGCGGACGAAGTCGTGGGCAACAGCTAGAAATATATAATAGTACAGCGAACAAGCAGCTCTCTCTCTCTCTCTCTCTTGATGGAAAGAGACAATCATCGCCTACAGACATCAAATATTATGTACTTGGTGCAATGTCATCCGTGTAGCGTAGTAACAATGATAGTAACGTCTTTGGTCAATCGCTCACCTTTTACGAGTTGCCTGACATGTAAACATATGGTCTATTATTTAAAAAGGGCTTGGACCATGTAGGGGCAATTGGAGTACATTTTCTATAAAAATATGATAGCAAACAAGCTGAACGCTCTCATGCTGGTAAGAGCCCACCGTCGCTTTTAGACCTCAAAGATGTTATTGCTGCGTTGCCATCCATATGGAAGTATAGTAATGTCACATGTCTATTTTCACCATCCGCTTTACTGGTCGAACAGTTCGACATCACGGTGCAAGCAGTGGCGTTATTTCAGCAAGAATAGGTAAAGAGGTGATACCGAACGTGGGTAAGACGTTGCGGAACTCTACCACCTGGTAGTCACTAATTGTTCGCCTTTTACGAACCGCCTGGCATAATTACCAATGGTCTATTCTTCAAGAGGGCCCTGACCACAACGAAAAAAAAAACGGAGATAACTAAATTAATATCTCCGTATAGAAGAAAGGAAAGGAATAAGTGAAGAAAGACAGGTTTTATTAAGCTTTCCTCATGATGAATAAAGGCTACGCGAACGAAGACCGCACGGAACAGCAAGTTTCAAGGTGCTGATCGACAAGCGAGCCTATATCGCGGTCTTAATGGTCTAAGAGCCCTCGACACAAAACTTATGGACAATTGCACTACATAAAACCGCGGTATTGTGATGATACACGGGCGAGCTTTACCGACGAGCCACAAGACCGCGGTATAGGGTCGCTCGTCGATCAGGACCTTTAAGGTCCTGATCGACGAGCGATGGTCCTGATTGCCGGTAAACTTATGCATGTGGCATTAGACCTCACCACAAGATAGCAACGCACCATTAACATCTTTGGTGTCTATAGGCGATGGTTGACTCTTTCCATCAGGAGACCCATCTGCTTTTGTGCTATCTTATGATATAAAAAAAGAACTGTACTTATTAGTCATCTTTCGTCTTTTACAAGTTGTCTGTCAGTTAGGCAGTCAATCTAGTCTATACAAAGGGGCCAGAATCAACACGGTCATTTAAATAAAGCTCTCTATATTAAAATGAATATTTTGACTCACCTGTACGTTGTACCGTTGCGGTTGAGTTTGTAATCAACCGTAGTGTCTTCTAGCTCTGCACTCAATAACGCATATGGCATAGTGTTTCACACAGCGTTGAGAATGGAAAAAATATAAATAATTGGACTGGTTATTAAACGAATTCATATCAGGAGCAAGGAGTAATAACGTATAGTATTGTACGCGCAAGAATCGTCTCTATTTTATGGATAGGTTATAGTGATTTATTTCCTCAACTTTATAGAGTTGAGAAAAGTGTAAATGACTGAACATTAAATAAAAGAAAATGTGTGCGGAACAAGGAGTGAATGCATATGCAATATGCATGCACGCGAGCAATGAAAAATTTCGCTGTATTGAACTGCCTGGCTTTAAAGAAAGATGATCACTGACTCAAACTCAGTCATAGAAACAATTTGTCTTTGTTAAAAACAGTTTTTTACGTATATAAATATTGAAATATGCTTAATGAAGACCTAAGCCCAAAAATAAAAATATGTCTGTCGGAAATCGAACCCGAGTCTCGTCAAATGCATAGTGTCACCACTTAACCAACAGGGTGGTCAAATATTCGCGAAAACTATTAATAACATCTAACACTTGTTTTATACACATAAAAGCTAGGTAGTTAACATTATTTTTCTTTAATTTTAATAATTAGTTATACATTAACATATTTATATCACTTTTATACAACCCCATTTTGAGATTTAATTTTTTGGAAAATATTAAATGAGCGACACAAGCATTGAACGTAAATTATATGTTTTTTTATATAATATTTAAAATGATTTTGCCTGAAAGCACGCGTTGCTTGAAACACTATGCAATACACCTATATGACGGCGTGAAATAAGACTGGATAAAAATAAACTTCCGCATGCAAACACCTCCCGAGCTGTCCCTAGATTTATTTAGATGTACTTCGTGAGATGTAACAATGTTGTGCATCAGTATGCTTGGTAGTAGACGCATATATACATGTGGTTATTAAGTTTATTAAAGTTTATACTCGTAATAATAGCGACCGCCCTCCGGTTGAAATTGGTACATCTAATAATTAAATTAAAAATCGTAATTCAAACATCTGTTACTATTACACAATTATAATAATATTGCTGGGCTAATTACACGAATTGATCTAACGCACTGATTCCCAAACTGGTCCAGGTGAAACAATCCATCCATCCAAACAATCAAACTTTCCCATTTATAATATTAACTAGCGGCCCGCCCCGGCTTCGCACGGGTATAAAATATACAGCCTATGTCACTCAGTAAAAAACAATGGTTAAAATCGATGCAGTAATTTTGATTTATTCATTACTGCCCGTGACCCGTAAACAATTCCCCTTTGCCTATACCATGAAGATTTCCTGCTATCTTTGGAACATCCAAATTTCCTGCTATTTTTGGAATATCTAAATTCGTATAGGTACTACATTTTTAGTTTTTACATTTTTACCTATTTCTTTTACTTTTTCCATTAATATATTACAAAATGTCTTTACATATAACATTCACAGCTTTCTTGTCATTAGACAATATGAACAGGTTTTTTTTAGAGGTTACTCTTGAAAGAGCGACATATAAGTTGACCATGTAAAAAACAGTCAACGCTCAAATTGAAGCCTGCAACGTTGAAGGTTTGACCCTGCGATTTATTAAGGCAAAAAAATGTGTAAATAGTTAACCCTGCGGGCCATCCCTGAAACTTCTCACTAAAGGTATTTTAAGCTCAAAAGAGTAAAAACTATAAGCATAGATTTTTCAATTCAATCATCTATTTTGTTAAAAATGGCAGTATTATTAATTTTTGAAAAGCTGTAGGTATATATTTAAAAACGATGATGGCATTTAACTCAATTTTTGAGATCTAAAATATTGTTTTAGCTAAATAACTGATAGGTTGAAACATTTCGGTGTTATGTCTAAAACATTTTATTTTTAATTTTCTTCATTGATAAATCCCAAACAAATTGACCGATTTTGATTAAATTAATGGTATTTGCGCAGTTTTTAAAGAACAAAAGCTGATAATATTTTTAAGTCAATCGGTAAATTAACTTGAAAGTTATTTAAAAAAAATTAAGTAAGTTTGCTAAGAACAACGTAATTAAAATTTGAAAAGCTACTAAGCTAAAACCGATTTTGATGCAATTTATGTATTAGACGTAGTTTTTTGAGGAATAGGGCTGATTATTTTTTGACTCGTTACATAAATCTGGAAGTTATATTAAAAAATATAATTTCCAGATTTATGGTGTTTTTTCAAATTCTTTTTTTGTGTTTTTTCAAAATTTCTCAAAATCTTCTAAACCGAATCGGTTCAAATTTTCAGGAAATCTACACATGTTTACATACACACATACACACACTCACCTCAAAACGTGGACATCTGGTGAAAACTCGATTTTCGAAAATCGAGGTAAAATCAGTATCTTCCTTATCTACATACGTAGTGGGAAATTAAAAACTGGTTTGCTAAATCACGTTTTTTTACATTGATTATTAAATATTTACAAAAAAAAATTACAAAAATTATACGATATACCTGAAGATATTATCCAAGGAAAGTGCTAACCTATTACATGATAGAATGTACTTTACTTGATCATATAAAAATCTCCAAAACAAATAATTTGTTAATACTATTTCTAATCATTCACATGATTTTTATATGGTGATATTTAGTTGAAAAAAAATAATGTACTAAATTTTGATTTTCAGCTGAAGTCCTATATTAACGACGGGTCCCAAGAACAAAATCTTATGGAGAGATCAGACGAAATTGGTTTTATAATAAAATTCGCATTAAACACGCTACAAATATACTTTTTATATTTATTGGTCTTTTTTTGTGGAAATACTCAAGTGAACATCATCTACAATGTAGTCCCACAAACAAACATATTGTAATTTGGTAATTTTGTAGATACGATTTTGTTCTTGGGACCCGTCGATTTATTTATCCGAAAATTAACACGTTTCCCAGCGGTTTCAGAACACGCCGCGCGTGCGCCGACGACCGGCCGGTAACCCCACAACCGCTATGCCCCTACATTTTAAATTAAATCTGTAATATCTTCGAAAATATTCATTTAAATTACATGCTGTAAACGGCCATATTGCTCTATATTAAATTAGCAATATATTCAAGATATTTAATTGGATAAGGATTAGTGCTGTATTGCTTAAAATTGCTTCGAAAAAAAGCCATTATTTCTCGTAAAAAGTAAATGACAAAAAAAATGCTATTGTGGGTTATCCATAAGAGATAGACATATACCATCGCGGAGTTTTCTGTAGACCTTTTCAAGGTGTACAAACACTTAGTACATTATTTTGATAAATCTCGTAGGGTTTAGCCAGCGTTTGCAATGTAAGCAGAAAAAATATAACTATTTACGACATAACATCAGAAAACTCAAAAATTGCAGTATTTCTCGACTCTATATTGAATGTTATTATACATATAAACCTTCCTCTTTAACCACTCTATCAATCAAAAAAAACCGCATCATAATCCGTTGCGTGGTTTTAAAGATTTAAGCATACATAGGGACATAGGGATATAGGGCCAGACAAAGAATGCGACTTTGTTTTATACTATGTAGTGATATAGATTACCGTAAATTCGTTCAACCCTGTTCGAACCCGGGTCTGCAACTATCTACTTGACAACTTTCATCAAAATCGGTTCAACAGGTGAAAGCGTAACAGACAGTCAGCCAAATATTCACATTGGTCCGGGCTCCCTTAAAAGAATAGTTCACTTGTCGTTCTGCCAGGCAGTTTGTAAGAGACGAACGATTGGCTATACGAGTTTCTACCATCGTGGTTGTGGAGTTTTGCATTGCCTCACCTAAGTCTGTTACTATCGCTTTCCCTAACGCAATGGCAGCAGTGCTTATCACTGTTGTGTTTCGGTTCGGAGGTAAGGTAGCCGTTAAACCTATGCTAGTGGTATCACCTTCCCGCCATACGATTACCAACTCACCACTAACATATTTGGTGTCTATAGGCTTGTTTGCTGTCTTATGATATGAAAAAAGATCTTACCCACTATTTTCTCTTCTTTATTCACTCAGTTTTCATATAATGTTTTTTTTAAAGCATACCTTGTCCTGATAATAACGATGCAACTAAAAAAGATTTTTTCTTATTTAGTAAATTTATTTCGAAGTTATGAGCGTACGAACATCTTGGGGAATAATTTCCCAACTAATATTATAAAGAGGATTTGATTATTTTTTTCATAGTAGACGGGTAAACGAGCTGGGGGTGGCACCTGATGGTAAGTGATCACCGCCGACCATGAACATTTGCAATACCCGGAGCTTTGCATTTGCGTTGCCGGCCTTTTAATAATGAGTAGGCTTTTTTCTTGAAGGTCCCCAAGTCGTATCCGTTTGGAAACAGCCCCGCCGGTAATGGATTCCACAAAGGAGTAGTGCGAGGCTGGAAGTACCGAGAAAAGTGCACGGTTGTAGATTTCCACACATCGAGGTGGTGAGGATGGAACTTTAAATTTTGACGCAATGTCCGATGATTTTTGTTTGTTGGTTATGATTTAGCTCAAAAAGTACTCGACCGGTTTATTTAAAAAGATATATTATCCAGGTTGACATAGGCTACTTTTTTACCCGACTAAGAAAAAGTAAGTTATAAGTGTTGATCGCGCAAACGAAATCGCTAGTAATTTTATATTAGTAGATTAGATAGTCTGTCAATGAGCACCTAATAAAATATGTGCGTTATGCACCTTATTATAAAGTATTATTTTTGACTTTTATTATTTATATGTTAATACGTGAAGGAAAAATTTTGGATCCATTTTTAAGACAATTGCGTGAACGGTGAAGTATGAAATTTGGCACGGGTATAAAGTTTACATTGTAGAGGACTGAAAAAACCTAACATTTTAAAATAAAATGCAATACACACTGTATTAACGTGACATTCATGATATTATACACACGTATACCTACTATTTTCTTTGCGGTATCTGTTTTCAAACTTAAAAGATATTTTATTATTTAATCTACGGTCGAATTTCGGCCACAGGCGATCGCTAATAATACTAGTTATACCGATCATATTGTACCTATAACCATTTACGTACATAAAATACCCATGCTCTATTCTAGAAGCTGGATTGTATTGATCGGTGTCCCGATTACAAGCCTAGTGTCAACGTCCTGCTAAATCAATAGAGTTTATAAATGGTAAACGTAGGTTTTAATACGAATTTAGTTCTTGATAGAAAAACTGCACTTATACTTTGTCCATTTTATTGTTTTTTTGACAATTCGGCGACTTCATATTTGTTCCTGAGAAGCTGAAACTGTAAGTGCCAAAAACCAATTTTTCAGGAGACTATACAATGGCATAGATAACTCAATTTTGTGTCTAAAATGAACTTATTGATGGACAGTGTTATTACTTATACTATGGGAAGGTACCAGCTGTCCAGTCCAGTTGTATGAAATTTTAACTTAATTCGAAACTTCTTGGGCGTGAGCTGTCAAAAAACGTGAATAAAAGGGCCAAAGCATAAATGTAGATGATACTAAAACATACAAACTTTCAGATTTATAATAAATCTGAAACTTGTATGTTTGTTGTTACTCAATCACGCAAAAATGGATGGAACGACTTTGATGAATTTTGGAACACATGTAGCTGATCTAGAATAGCACGTAAGAATCTTATCCGGGAAATCCAGTACCCTGGAAAAGTAAGCTGTTTCCGTGGAATTCAACTACTTAATACTCTGTCAAATGTAGCAGGCTGCAGGGTGCAGTTAATATATAATTAAAAATTAAACGCAGTAAAGCTGCAACAATCGACTTTCAGTATCACTAGAACCAGAAGTATATTCAATGTTGCCAATTTAGCGACTTTTCGTTCGTGATTTTTGGTGGAACCGAACTAACGACGAAACAAGGATTTGAAGACAAAAAATATTTAAAGACTTAATTGGCGACTTTTAGGGTGCGAAAGAAAATATTTTTAGCCAGTGAACTACTTACTACTAATACTTTTTGTTAACTTCAAAAATAAAGAAAAAGACCTAGTTTGTACCGTAGAATGGAGCGCAAAATTTTAGTATTTTATTTTTTCATTGAACCATGCGATTTATTACAAATTATTAAATCAAATATTTTCGCTAGTTTAAAAAAAAACACTAATAAAGCATCCACTGATAAAAAATTGAATAGCTACACCAGATATTTGTATGAGACGAATGAATGGAATAAAAATAAAACATTTGAATTTCGCGCTAAGCGTCACAGATACTGTATAATTTCTAAGCAGTATTGACAAACCCGTGAAAAATTATTATTGTCAGGGCCGTAAAATTATTGCATTTATATAAAATTCAAAATTAGATTTAATAGAGAATTTAAAAAATCGTGAGATTATGGTATGTGTATGATAATTATTGTACGTCTTCTGACACTACTTTTTAGTTATAGCAATTACTGCAGCTTACTGCGAACAAGAGCTGACAGACTCAGTACTCCTCAGAGTAATTATATACTGACTATAATGTAACGTGTAGTACGTTACCACTAGTGTATTATCGTTGATAACTTGTCGATCTATAATAGTCAAACATTACAGGCGGTTCGACAATTTTATAGTTACTACCGAATCGAATTGGAATTTTCAATTTTATAACTGAAGTTTTTGGATTTTGACATTAAAACACATAAAAACCCGCATAGTTCCCGTTTCCGTGGGATTTTCGGAATAAAAATTATCCTATATCCTTTCCGGTGTCTCAACTATATCTGTGCCAAATTTCATCCAAATCGATGCAGTGGTTTAGGCGTGAAGAAGGGACTGTCATACAGACAGACAGAGTTACTTTTGCATTTATAATATTAGTATGGATCTAGAGATTCTTGTAAAGCTAATTTCTTGTGTCGGTCCTAAAGTAAATTCAGTTTAGCGATATTTTATATCAAGCTTAGCGACTCAGATCTATTGGAGTTGGCATCACTGAGTATACTTTCCCAAACAAAAAAAAAAAAATACAAAATCAGTTCGGTAAATAAATGTCATAGCTTTTTGGGTAGTCGGTCAAAAAGCGAAAGACTTGTTTCTGTCGCTTTCACGTCTTAATTACTTAACGAAATTTGGTATCCCACTTCAGAATTGCCGAAGAAGTTAGGGAATATTCATCAAGAAATAACTCTAAATTTATTAATTTAATAATCCCCGACATTCCATTATCATTAGATCACCTTCCTGGTTTATATGCATAATTTGCAAAGATACACTTTATCATGAGTCCAAACAGGACAGGACATTTGCTGTAAGTTATCGAGGAATCGATAGCCCTCCAATTCACGTAACCAAACGTCAGTCGAGTCAAAGTGCTTATGGCTCTTACACGTATAAACAAGATACAACGTCGCGTCATGCATATATATGACAGTATCGTGTTTATATGTGTAAGAGCCCTAAATGCTTCGACTCCAATGTTACGTGAATCGGTTCCCAGATCCATTCCGTATTACTAACAACTATCCTGAAGTAATAAGCTTTCGGTCGAAAAGGTTTGCACTTTCAACGTACCATCAGTTTAGGAGCTATCGTATTTTGCGTCGGGGCGGGGTTAAAAAAAGTACTTTTAATAACTTTTATAGCGAATGAAATCGTGCGTAAAACTATTTGGTTATACAAAATTACATAATTTCAATTTTTTCTTGTTTGTTACCTCAGAACTTGGAAATTCAAGTACAATGTGATCTAGACTGTACCTACATTGTTCAGAAGGAAGAACAAAATCGATATACCAAAGCCTTGGGCCTTGACTATCGTTGCATAATAATGCCTGCCCTTCAAAGTGCTTACACTTGTCGATTAGTTAACTGCAACCGATATTGTTTGCTAAATTTTATATATCTACATCTAGTTCATTCGACTAACTTGACAAGTAGTGTATTTTTTATATATTTATACATGAATGAATGAAGCAAAAACTTTGTAACCCTCCTTATAAGAATTACGTGAGCAATGGAGAATGAATAAAAACACTATTACACACACACGCGCGCGCGCGCACGTACGCACGCACGCACACAGGCATACACGCAAGAACGCACGCGCACACACACACAATCTATATTTTGATCTATATCAAACTTAGAAGAGATTTTATTGTTTAGTCTACCATTATACGGAGTCATAGCATTATGGTCGAATATCGATCAGAGGGCGATCACTAACGAGGGTACGCGAAGGTAAAAATCTTTCAAACTATTAGTCTATTAATCTACATTAAAAACTCTTCTTAATTTGACAAACTTTTCAAATTATTAGACAACATCAATATCTCTTATAAATTTGACAAAGTTTACAAACTACCAGACTACTAGACTACGTTAAAATCTCTTCTAATTTTGACAAAATTGTCAAACTACTGGACTACATTAAAATCTCTTCTAATTTTGACAAAATTGTCAAATTACTGGACTACATTAAAATGTCTTCTAAGTTTAACAATTTTGTCAAATTACTATACTACATTAAAATCTCTTCTAAGTTTAAGAAAGTTGTCAAACTACTAGTTTATTAAACTACATTAAAAACTCTTCTAAGTTTGACAAACTACTAGACAACATCAATATCTCTTCTAAATTTGATACAGTTGTCAAACTAGTTGATTAAATTAAAATCTCTTCTAAGTTTGACAAAATTGTCAAACTACTAAACTACAGTACAATCTCTTCTAAATTTAACACAGTTGGCAAACTAGTAAACGGGGCTACTTTGCACACATTTTGGCAGTTTATTGGATGTAACTTTTTTTTAACAACCAAAATGTATGGTTTTTTCACTTTGACCGAACAATGTGTCCCTTGGCTATCAAACTCATAAGAATTTGAAGTCACACAGCGATACCACAATTTTATATATATTTTTCAAAAATGTGTCAAAGTTACCCAAGAATGGGGGGTTTCTTTGACAAGGCATTAAAATGCAGCTTATGTCAAAGATTTAAAATGTAAAAGTTACTTTCTTTATATCATAAGATAGCAAACAAGCAGATGGGTCTTCTGATGGAAAGAGTCATCCATCGCCTATAGACACCAAAGATGTTAATGGTGCGTTGCTATCTTGTGGCGAGGTCTAATGCCCGATGCATAAGTTTACCGGCTACCTTATCATCCGAACCGGAACACTACAGTGACAAGCATTGACGCTATTGCGGCAGGAATATGTAAGGCGGTGGTACCAGACCCGGGCGAAACAATGCAGAACTCTACCACCTAATAGCCACTATGGTAGTGACTCGCATGCCAATCGGTCGCCTTTTACGACCTGCCTAGCAAAACGGCAGTTGGTCTATTCTACAAAGGAGCCCGGAACCAACACGGGGAAAAAAAATAAGACTTTGACATCATTTTGATATTTTTTTAAAAATAATTTACCTATTATACAGGAAAATTTAATAAAACATAGTTGTTGAGATCAATATTCATTTTTATTATCACGTAGTTTACAAGTTATTGGCACTTAATCAGTCTTGTAATTATCTTTGTAATCACAATTAACGTTAGAATTATTACAATAAACTTTTACAAAAACTTAATAGAAGAACAATAACAAAACTAATAATATTTTTTTATTAATCTGTATCCTCGCACATCATACATTCATAGGACGGATTGTTTGAGCCTTTGTTACAAATACCACAAATCCAATTTTTACAAGTGGTGCAATAAATCTAGTCAGCATGATGGGGGTAGAACTGGAAGTCACATCTGCAAATGTAACTAAGGTTGTTGTACTTCTTAGCGTTTTTATTGCTCTCCTTTTCGTTCTTCTGCTTGCCCCTAAATCCTCTTTTGTGAGACAAATCACTCAAAGGAATATCGTCATCGGAAGAAGTCTCTGTCATAGGCGGCAAAGAAGAAGTTGAGAGTTCGAAGGTAGAATCCACTATAGCCGAGACAGTTACAAAAACTGTGCCATTAATTTCCTTTTCTGGAAAATCATTGGTGGTTGGGCTTGAGACGTCTTGGCGTAGTAGATAACTGTGTACCTAGTTTATGGATCACTTTTTTTCCTCTTCTGTGTCGGATTCTTTCAGAGCTGTAGCCTCTTGTTTCTTTTAAAAATTCCAGCAAACTGCTATCGAGAGTACATCAAGTCTCTTCTGTGTAATTTGCTGGAAGCTTTTTAAGGACTGCTTCCGGATCAAATGGACAAAGACCTGTAGCTCTGAAGGAGCTCTGTAGGTTTTTCTTTATGTTAGGAGCGAATGAATCCATCAATCTCTTTAGCAGCATAGGAATCTGTGGCTTTGGACACTCCCCACTCCCCTGTTGCCATACAAGGTCATTCGTGACCTTGTATGTAATGGCACAGTTTTTGTAACTGTCTCAGCTATAGTGGATTCTACCTTCGAACTCTCAACTTCTTCTTTGCCGCCTATGACAGAGACTTCTTCCGATGACGATATTCCTTTGAGTGATTTGTCTCACAAAAGAGGATTTAGGGGCAAGCAGAAGAACGAAAAGGAGAGACTTGACCAAAATACGGTGTACACGTGTTCAGAACGAGTGAACTCGTTCTGAACACGTGTACACCGTATTTTGGCGCGCTGTTAAAAAAGCCCCGAAAACTGAAAAAAATACCCTTACTGTTAAAGTAACCCCGTTTTACGGTATATAAAAATCTCTTCTAAGTTAGACAAAGTTATCAACTAGTAGACTACATTAAAATCTCTTCTAAGTTTAACACAGTTGTCACTTGACAAAGTTGTCAAACTAGTAAACTACATTAAAATCTCTTATAAATTTGACAAAGTTTTCAAACTACCAGACTACTAGACTACGTTAAAATCTCTTCTAATTTTGACAAAATTGTCAAACTACTGGACTACATTAAAATCTCTTCTAATTTTGACAAAATTGTCAAACTACTGGACTACATTAAAATCTCTTCTAAGTTTAACAACTTTGTCAAATTACTAGACTACATTAAAATCTCTTCTAAGTTAAACTTAGAAAAGACTTTAATGTAGTTTAATAGTCTAGTAGTTTGACAACTTTGTCAAACTTAGAAGAAATTTTAATGTAGTCTTACATAAACCTGAGTTATAGTTTGTTTATCCTATAATTTGTCTAATACATATTTGTGCTTAACGTTATTATTACGGTCGAGTTTCGATCAGGGGCCCGATTCACGTAACAAAATTTCAATCGAATCGAAGCGCTTAGAGCTTTATGTGTGCGAGAGTCCTAAACGTTTTGAAGCAATTTAGGTATATGTATACCTGAATTATTAGGCAGAGGCATTCATTAATACTTCACCCTTCATAGAATGAAGTGCTTATCGGCTCTCCTTAAGATGCTTCGGTTACGAAGTGAAAAATGCGCTGAGCACGTAATTTGTGTGTTACTGCCTCTGCTACTGACGTGGAAGAAAGTTTGGTGGAAGTGGGTGGACTATTGTGCCGATGTGGTCTCCTTTAATTTTCAGGCCTTGTATAAGTTTGCCCCATTTCCTTACATTACCTTTCGTTTCAGTTGCATTTTTTTATAGAAAAGTTTAACTACCTTTCAATTGCGCTTCCATAGTATTAGGGGGAGGGGGAAAGGGCCTCCGAGAACCTCACTAACCAGACGAAACGCAACAGCAAAGCTATTACTTTACGTTGGTTTTAAGTGAGGTAGTGATATTGTACCGGTCGTGCTGGCCGGCCCATTTAGCTAAGCATAGCACTACCACTTTTTGTTGACTGACTGCACTGGCGGAATAATGTCTAAAAAAGAGAATTATCCCACCAGCGGGCGATGGGGTCATCACGTCCCGGCGGAAATTTTGCAAATTAAATCCCCCAATTTCTTCTTTGAATTGTGGATATTCGCAAAGTAACGCTTGAATCTATTATACATACATATATATGTGTAAAAAAAACCAGCCGAATTGAAAACCTCCTCCTATTTATGAAGTCGGTTGAAAATGTGGACATTAGGTATTCAAGTAAAGTCGTTTCGTCTGCCGGCTCTGACGTCAGCTTGCATCGATCCGTCTGCCCCAAACCAATCCACCTCCCAGTCTGGCTGATGCAACTCGCTCACAATTTGCGAAATATAACTGCACTGTTTAAATGTGCTATACGAATGGAGGAAGGATAATAAGTTGGAATATTTATCTGCTTTATAAAATAACGCGCCAGCAGTCGCTCTCTGCTCGAAACTCGACCATAATTCTATAACAGTTAAACACGAACATCTATTAAACAAATTATAGGATAAACAAATTGTGACTCGTTGACCGTAGTCTAAAGTTTAAACAACACAATATATACTAAATTGGACAACAGACTAATCGTAAAAAATAGTCTATATAATAACTTGCGTGCGTGCCTGCGTGCGGGCGTGCGTGCGTGCGTTTGTGCATGCGTGCGAGAGTACTTGCCTGGGTGCGTGCGTGCGTATGTGCGTATGGTAGCGTGTGTTATTTTTTATTAATTTAATTTATTTTTATTGTATGCTAGCTTTCTTTTCTATAAAATTAAACTGTGCCAAATTTCGCCATAAACTGTGCAAAATACTTCTTAGTCAAGAAAATTTTCGTAAAAGTTAATTGCAACACGTATTAATATAATAATTTCGCGAGTATAATGTTTAGCATTGTTTGTGAGTTACCTTTTTAATAATTTGCCATCTTGACATCATCTCGAAGACATTTTGAGGATTCACTATAGCATATTTAGCATTTCAGCAGAATTATTCCTCTGTCTATCCAAAAAGTCTTTGAATTTTTTCGTATCTTAAATTTCATCTATATTATCTATATTAATAAAAATCAATTGCTGTTCGTTAGTCTCGCTAAACTGAGAACGGCTGAACCGATTTGGCTAATTTTGGTTTTGAATTAATTGTTGAAGTCCAGGGAAGGTTTAAAAGGTGAGAACATATAAAAAAATAAGAGTAGTTAAAAAGGCAGAACAACGTTTGCCGGGTCAGCTAGTTTTTAAATATATTTTAATATCTAAATGTGCCTGAAATGGGCGTGGCTTGAGTATCCGTTTTCGCCCGTATTTCACCTTTAGGAAAATATAAAATATTGGTCCTACAGTTTCAGAAGTCGAGACTCTTTCAAGTTTCCTGCAATTTTTGAATTCTTTAAACCTCTAAAATTAACTAGTTTTTGAAATACTTGCAAAAATCCAAACCCCTAATTTTTCAGAAAATTGTTTATCTTTAGCGGAACTATATTTCTGTTTTCAGAAATCATCTACATGGTATTCTAAATCTAAATTGCTCAAATTTTTGCAAGACTGTTGGAAAAAGTTGAACAAAAAAGCACTTGTTATGTCAATTGGCTCAAGTGCTATGTCAAGGCTTATTTACGGGTTCCAACTATCGTCGTTGACGATTCGTCAAAAAACATAATTACGGATTAACGTTCACATTGCATACGGAATCGTGTTTTATCACGATTCGGCAAAATATATCCGAATTCATGTTCACATTCATTTCGTGATGCAGAGTTCAGTCTTGGATGAAATAGCGAACACGGTGGATGAGATGATAGACAATATCGTCGAATTAAAAAGAGAATAAACAGAAAAATAATGCACCGGTTGCATCCAATTTTCAGAGAAAGGTGATAATGTACGTGTTTTAAGACGTGTCCGTCAATTTTCACAATTCGTGATACGTGTGAACATGGGCATTAAACAAGCATTGTCGCTTTTAAAAAAATGAATCGAATCTTAAAAATGCGATTTGTCAAAAATAAGTATCATTCTTGTGTGAATAATCCCTGACTGGGCTATTTCGAGAATAGGCCATTCAGAGTATTTGCTATCCTGAAAGTTTGGCATTTTGAGAACCGGTTCTGTTTTTTAATATACATAATTTATTATAAGAGAACAAACAAGCAAATTCTGGGTTCAAAAAAAGGCTCTCCTGATGGAGAACACAACCTTAGCCATTAGACACCAAAGATGTTAATGTTGCTGGCCAAGCGGAAGGATGTAACTGCATCCATATGTACAAGTATATCGGTTACCATTTTCTCCAAACCGGTAGCCGTATCACCTAACGTTTGCAAGCCGCCAGCAACCAGCGATGACTATTAAACGTAACAAAAAGCCTATCAAAAACGTCGCCAATTGTTTGCTGGTCACTAGATGCGCTTTTTGCAATGTCAAAGCACCAAAACTAATCGAGCGTCAACGACTGCCACTCATACACAAGGCTGTTATGTGCCTTGAAATAACTAAACAATTACGATAATTTCGCATTGCGAGTTACGTGATAACACCGCCGAGCACGACAGCGTGACAAGCAATAACGCTATTACGGCAGCACCGAAACTGGTCAAGACGTTGCGGAACTTTACCACCTCTACTAACTCTTCCATCATACTAGTCACGATGGTACTGACACGTTCAGACCATCGTCCGTCTTTTGTGAATTGCCTGGTACATATAGCAGTACATTATAACTTTATAAGGGTCTATTCTTCAAAAGGGGCCCGGACCAACACGGGGTTTTGCGATTCTGTTACCATTTTGAGATTTAGAAATGCTTAGTATGTAGCTATGTGCTTGATTTGGCTGAACCCTGAATCGGTGTTCAAATGATGTTTAAACAAAAATAATTGGTGGTTCTTATTTGCCTTTAATGGTACAAACTTCTTTTGTAACAGGATTCGCAGAAACCTTTCAGTAATCTAATTTATTAGAGCCCTTTCACGTGGCTAATTGTAGCTGAACTTCAATATGATCGGCTTACGCTGGAGCTTCTATCTAAACTAATTTAGTATTTTGTTAAAAGATTGTTAGGCTTCATTTGATTTCAATTTTTATATTTAAAACTAGCTGTTGCCAGCGACTTCGTCCGCGCGGACTTCGTTTACTCCGCACTGCTTCTCCCCCGTAGGTGATAGCGTGATAATATGTAGCCTTTATGTTGACCCGACCTGTTAGTAATATTCATGCAAAATTTGAAGTAAATCCATGCAGCACTTTTTGAGTTTACCCCGGACATACATACAGACAAACAGACAAAAATTCTAAAAACTATATTTTTGGCTTCGATATCGATTGTAGATCACGCCCCAAGTATTCTTTTAAAAAATATTCAATGTACAGTTTTGACTTTCCTACGACTTTATTATATTTATATGTTTAGATTAATATTATAAATGCATAGAATGATGCATTTATATGGGAAAAATTATGAAAGAACTTTTTTACGATGCGCGCGCACACTAACACAAAAACCGACAGCATGAAATTAGCTAGTCAACACTAGTATAGATATAGATTTCTTGAAAGTTTTTTTGGCAGTGCTTACGTAATTTATAGAATTTTTAAAACGAAATCCGCTACAGGCAGTGATCATGTTATGAAAGCGAACTCTAGATACATTTCTAAATTCTCATATTTTTTAAAGAGATTACGACGTACTTTTCAATAGACACGCTTCAGTTCAATTCTTGGTGAAAAATTGTCTACAATAAGCCGATTGGTTGCGTTGGCCACACGGATAATGTAGATCCAAGGAACTTATATATTACGGTAATTGGAATTATTACGAAACAATATTTGAAAAATAAAAATGTACTTTATTTCGTTACTCTTAAAGTTGACATTTGTTTCTTACTTAACAGAGGGAGGAAAACGTTCTGAGCAAGACAACGACAAGAGTGGATGTTGTCCCTTTCTTGCAATTGCCAGTGTAAATAAAACTATCTAATAGTAGATTTTTATATATTCAGTAATCGTTAAATCCCTTTTGTTCATACACGTGGATAAATACATTAGCATAGAATGTATTGTAATTAACATAGTGAGTTATAAAAGGTGGTAATTATGTATTATTACGTAATTACTTATGCAATGCAAAAACTGTTTCTCAAATCAGTAGAATTACTTAGTAGTAATTTGCAAACTACGCATGGCCGCAATTACATATGGCGATTGGCGCTTTATTTAGTAGAGAAAGAGACACACTCCACCCGTGTCGTGGTACTCTTCGGAACGATTTTGAAGCGCGTGTGAACATTCCGGATAGAATGTAACTTCCTTGTGTAGATCATTTATAGATAACTATGGGTTGCCAAACATGATAATACATCCTGTCATCATCGTAAGAAATAGTGACTTATTATATCTAAAAACTCTACAGCATCTCCGGGGCATTTTTTTAATTCAACACTTTTGAAATAAAAAAAACTGTTGACACGACGGCTGTTAATTTTTTTTTCCTGGCACGGAATCAGTGCTAAAACACGTATGTATAAGCGATAGTCCTCTAGTCGAAATTTGACCTTGATTCACACACACTACAAACATGTAACACCCACGATAATGTATACGTAGGTCACACTATAAGTTTTGCGTAACTTAAAAAAATAACATGTTAAAAGTTATAACCAAAATATTATGTTTATTGCTTTTCAAAATAATCTCCTTAACATTTTAAACATTTTTTCATGCGATCGAACCATTTTTTAAAACAGGAGGACCACATGCTGATTGAACGCTATCACTGCCTCTTCGGAGTTGGTAAAAGTAAAACCTTTCATCAAATCTTTGATTTTGGAGAAAATACAGAAATCACAGGGTGCTAGGTCGGCGCTATGCGCAGGATGAATGACGAGATGTACTTTTTCGGAAGCTAAAAATGACTTTGTTTTGTTGGCCGTGTGAGAAGAAGCGTTATCATGGTGTAGGAGAATGCGGCTTTTGGGTCGTCTTTCGCGAACTTTGTCTAAGACCCTGGGTAAACAAATGGTAGAATACCACTCGGCATTAACACTCTTTTGATCTTCAAATGGAAATGTACAGATGGGGCCCGTAGCTGAGAAAAAAAACGCGATCATTTTTTTACCAACGTTTCTCTCGCCTGTCTCACTTTTGTTGGCCTGTTCTCATTTTCAAACACCCATTCACAAGATTGCTGTTTTTTTCGGGTTCAAAACAATAAATCCACGTTTCGTCACCTGTAACAATGTCATTAGAATGTCCGTGGTCGAACTTTAATAGCAACTGTGAGCACCATTCAACGCGAGCCCGCTTCTGCTCCTCTGTCAGTTCATGAGGGATCCAACAACAACAAAGTTTCCGAACTTTCAATTCTTCGTGTAAAATTTTCTGAATTTGGCTCATACCAATTCCCAATAGTCCTCGAATTGTCTCATAGGTAATCCGGGGGTTTTCTTCAATTAACCGCTTAACAGTAGTATTTTCGTTAATGGCAGTTGAAGGCCGCCCTTCACGAAATTCGTCATGTGAAGAAACTCGACCTCTCTCAAATTCAGCAAACCATCGTCTCACGGTGCTCAAACAAGGTGCTTCTCTCCCAAAAGCATTTTGAAGACGAGCGGCCCAGTCTTGCGGAGAAAGAGGACTTTTAAAATCATAAAAAATCATCGCTCTAAAATCTTTTCGACTTAATTCCATTTTCGTTGCGTACGTAGAACTTTGATGTGTGATAAAAAAAAACAATTGAAAAAATTTAAAATCATTTCCCGCCAATTGTTTTTTTTTTATTACTAAGAAGGTTGCAACGTTTTAAAAATATAACATTCGAAATTCAAATAGTTCCGATGAGCTGGAAGTGCAAAACTTTTAGTGTGCCCCATGTATAATGTAGCAACATTATTTTCTCTAGTAGGTACATTTTATTTATTTATTTATTTATTAACACTTTATTGTACACAGAAAATAACATTAATAAGAGAATACAAACGTAACTATAGTACAATGGGCGAGCTTATCTCTACTTAAAGAGATTTCTTCCAGCCAACCCGTTAAAGGAGAATAAAATAATGAAAGAAAAGAAATGAGTAGACCTAGTTTACAAAAAAAAAAGATACAAATTACATAACTAAACCTAACATATATTTACGATTAAAAAAAAAAGTAGAAAAATATATATACAATAGTAGTATTGTATTTAGTAAAATAATATAATTTCTGAATTAACCAGTACTTAGTTCTCCTATGCATTTAAATATTGATAAATGAATTAAAAATTAATGAAAAAATACAATATAATGGAAATTACAACCGTATTTAGTTTTATTCTAATTTTATCCTTATACATACTACATTGTATATGTAACCACAGAATACTTGAGACGTTGCAGTTACATTGTATATACAGGTTGAATGTAACTGTACATAAATGTAACGCAAAATTTTCTCAATAACTTTTTTACGTTACAATGCTTAGCATTTCATACATAGTTCGCTTGCTATTCAAATACATTTAATAACTATTTTTACGTTACAATACTTAACATTTCATACTTAGATTCGCTTGCTATTCAAATACATTTTTAATACCATACCCGGGCGAGACCTTGCGGAACTGTGTCACCTAGTAGTCATGATGGTAGTAAGTAGTAACACGTATTGCCAATTGTTAGCTTTTTACAAACTGGCTGGCTCATTGGCGGATGGCCTATTCTTTAAATAGAGGCCCGGACCATCTCGAGACACTAATATAATTTTTTTTAAATTTACTAACATTTTCCCGTGTTGGTTCTAGCCCCGTTTGAAACTAAAACATCTGCCGTTATGCTAGGCAGTTTGTAAAAGGCGAACTATTGGTAAAATATGTTACTACCATCGCGACTAGTAGGTGGTAGACCTCTGCAACGTATCACCCGGATTTATTACCACCGCCTTACCTATTTCTGCTGCAATAGTGTCAGTGCTTGTCACTGCCATGTTCGGGTTTGGAGGGTAATGTAATCGGTAAATTTATGCGTGCGGCATTCCGACCTCGCTACACGGATAGCAACGCGCCATTTCCAATTGTAATTCCAAGCCTTTAACAGCTATCATCTATAAAATTCACATGTAACAAGCTGATTTAAAATATCTGTGCCCGGGTGTAATGCGGCAGTGGGAGGCGCGTTGCACCCACCCTCCTTGCACTTACGTTTAATAACGTTCACGAAACTCTCGGCCTATAACAATCTAGGGTGTACGACTTAATAAACCATTGCAATGTATTTGAACCTTCTCGTAAAAATGTATTTTAGATATTACCTATTCCAGCCGCAATAGCATCGGTGGTTTTCACTGTCGTGTTTCGGTTGAAGGGTAAGTAGCCTGTAAACTTATGGTATTCTAACCCCGTCATACGGATAGCAAAACACCATTAATTATATCTTTCAAACTTGTCCTTTTAAACATTAACGGCTAATTAATTATGGTCATTTCAATTTTCTTTGCATCAACCTTCCCGGTATATGTTCAAACCTTTTATCTTTATTCACATTTTATTTGACAACATATAATTTTTATCCGATAAACAGATTAGTGAAAGTCAGCTTTATTTGGGACCCTCTATTTCAATCATAACGTTAGATAAACTATTTTTACCGCAAAGTTGCAGCTTTTTTTCTTAATAAATTCATGTGATAAATATAAAAAGCCGGCCAAATGCGAGTCGGACTCGAGCACGAAGGATTCCGTACCATTATCCATAAAAAACTATTTATTGTATGGGAGCCCCCCCTTAAAACTTTATTTTGAACTGCTTTTTGTATTTGTCGTTATAGCAGCAACAGTAATACATTATCTGTAAAAATTTCAACTGTCTAGCTATCAAGGTTCATGAGATACAGCCTGGTGATAGACAAGCAAATGGACAGCGTGGTAGTAGAAGTAGATTCTTAGTAATAGGGTTCTGTTTGTATCCTTTGTCTACGGAACCCTAAAAAGCGCAGTAAAATACTTGAGCAACAGGCAATTTCAAATGGCGTAATTAGTTATTTTACGTATCCTTTTCCGCTACAGATAACTTTAAATTTTATTGAATGTTTCTGGTGATTTCTATTCTGTATTGATGCTGGTGTTAAATGGACCCGTTTAGGGTTGCCAAGCCTTGTAATTTTAAACACATAACCCTGACTGGGTACTGGAAAACGAAAAGCTGGACTTTTTAATATTTTAATACATCCGAATCCGAACATCCTAATAAGCTTAAAAGATAATTAAAATAATATAATATAGATTTATAAAATCGTGGCCAGATGTGTGTGTGATGGGAACTTCACAGTGAAAGGGGACTAGTTTCCAAACCGCTTAAATAAAGCACAATAAGAACCTTACAAGATTTTCTGCACAGACTGGACGTTCAGTAGTCAGCTGTGCCTGTGGTAAAATTTGATGTATTATTCAACAATATGTTATGTGTATTAAAGTGGAGCGAAAGTATTTAAATTTCCTTTTTTGTTTGGTCTGGGTGTAAAAGTTGTAAATAAAAAAAAGAAAATATTTAAAGAAAATATGTTTTTATATTTTATTTAATAACATATAATGTGTCTAAACGCTACCTGCCCAAAATTAAAATAAATTACAAAAGCATTAAATACCTAACCAAAAAATGAAATCTAGCTCATTCCGACAAATAAATATATCCGAATTCTATCTGGTCGTATCCGGACTTTAGTATCAACCCTAGACAAACTCGACCTACATTCGATACCAAATTGCGATAAAGGAACTAAAATAAATGTATACATGTGTTACAATATACTAAATTTAGACTTCGCAGTTGTAATTAATTGTTACATAAAGTAGTATAGGTAACAGTACTGATGTCGCAATCATTTTTAATGCATTTAATTGTGCAGTTGTGATTCGACATTGCATAACTCAGACGCCTATCACACGACTTCAGGGAGGAGGTGCAATTTTTTATCATAAGATAGCAAACAAGCAAATGCCTCTCCTGATGAGAAGAGACAAGCATCGCCTATAGGCACTAAACATGATAATGATGCGTTGGAAGGGTCTTAATGTTACGTGTATAAGTTTAACGGCTACCTTACACTCCAAACCGGAACACGAAAGTTAAGGCGGCGGTTAAGTAAGGCGGTGGTACTAGACGCGGCAGCAATAGGTAAGGCGGTGGTACACGACCCGGGCGAGACGATGCAGAACTTATACCACATAATAGCCAAGATGGTAGTAACTCACATATCTAATCGATCGCCTCTTACGAACTGCCTGGCAGAACGGCAGATAGTCTATTCTTCAAAGAGAGCTCGGACCAACACGGGGTTGTCAGTTCGATTGTACTTTTTTAAGTTTATTACCTCTAAACTCGTTCATTTATGTTTTCAACATACTGCCTTCATTATGCCGCGTCGTAACGCCACGCGACATTGTATCGTGTTTATGTGTAAGCGCTCTTATGCCGAGTCTAAGCACCACGCGACGTATCGTGTTTATGTGTGAGAGCTCTTATGCCGCGTCGTAGCACCGCGCGACGTTGTATCGTGTTTATGTGTAAGCGCTCTTATGCCACGTCGTAGCACCACGCAACGTATCGTGTTTATGTGTGAGAGCTCTTATGCCGCGTCGTAGCACCGCGCGACGTTGTATCGTGTTTATGTGTAAGCGCTCTTATGCCACGTCGTAGCACCACGCGACGTATCGTGTTTATGTGTGAGAGCTCTTATGCCGCGTCGTAGTACCGCGCGACGTTGTATCGTGTTTATGTGTAAGCGCTCTTATGCCACGTCGTAGCACCACGCGACGTATCGTGTTTATGTGTGAGAGCTCTTATGCCGCGTCGTAGCACCGCGCGACGTTGTATCGTGTTTATGTGTAAGCGCTCTTATGCCACGTCGTAGCACCACGCGACGTATCGTGTTTATGTGTGAGAGCTCTTATGCCGCGTCGTAGTACCGCGCGACGTTGTATCGTGTTTATGTGTAAGCGCTCTTATGCCACGTCGTAGCACCACGCGACGTATCGTGTTTATGTGTGAGAGCTCTTATGCCGCGTCGTAGCACCGCGCGACGTTGTATCGTGTTTATGTGTAAGAGCTCTTATGCCGCGTCTTAGCACTACGCGACGTTGTATCGTGTTTATGTGTAAGCGCTCTTATGCCGAGTCTAAGCACCACGCGACGTATCGTGTTTATGTGTGAGAGCTCTTATGCCGCGTCGTAGCACCGCGCGACGTTGTATCGTGTTTATGTGTAAGCGCTCTTATGCCGCGTCTTAGCACTACGCGACGTTGTATCGTGTTTATGTGTAAGCGCTCTTATGCCACGTCGTAGCACCACGCGACGTATCGTATTTATGTATTTAAGAGCCCTAAACGCTTCGATTCGAATTCGAATAAAATGTCAATTATTACGTGAATTGATGGCATATTTTTTTATATCATACAGAGCATTCAAGCAGATGGCACTCCTGATGGAAAGAGAAAACATCGCCTGTAGGCTCCAAAGATGTTAATGGTGCGTTGCTATCCATGTGGCTGGATGGCTATGCCACATGCGTAATCTACTGGCTACCTTACCCTTCATACCGGAACACAACAATGATAACCATTGACGCTATTGCGGCAGGTATAGGTAAGTCGGTGGTACCGTATCCCCGGGCGAGTCGTTGCAGAACTCTACCGCGTAGTAGTCACGGTGATAGTGACACGTATAGCCAATCGGTCACCTTTTACGAGCCTGCCTGGCAGAACGGCAATTGGTCTATTCATCAAAGAAGCCCGGACCAACATGGAAATGCCAGAGATAAAGGAGATTGGTAGTCACTTGTTGCAGTTTTACTTGCTTTTGATGTTAATAATTAATTCAAACTAATCAAACCTTTCGGGTTTTCCATGCAAATAACACGACCTCCATACTTTCTTCATTTTCTATAGAATTTTTTTACCCGACTGAAGGAGGGTAATGATTTTCGAGCGTATGTATGTATGCCCAATACCCAAACGGCTGGACGGTTTTTGACATATGTGATATGAGGTGTCGTTGGATTTGTTAATATACTATATACAGTTTTCTAAATAACTGAATATCTAGATAACAAGAGGGTATGGAATTAACTGCTCCTCATACTCGTATTGGCTTGTATTGTAATCTTTATTATTATTGTTATAATTACATACTTACAAATTAATCATTATGTAATATCTTACTTTAAAAAAATATATAAATGAAAAAAGACAAGCCCGCTGAGTTTCTTGCGCCGGATCCTCTCAGTTTATGGCCGTGTTTCTGATCCAGTAGTAGTTTAAAAAAAAGTTTGACACTTCAAAACAACTTGTGAAAAGTTTATTCAATAAAGTTTTTCTGATTTCTGATTTCTAAAAATGCCTAGATATAATTTATGAATGTTCAACTGACTTTACAGAAGGAGGCGGTAATCAATTAGGCTGTCTGTTTTATTATTTTATGTTTGTTACTCGGTCATTTTGTGAACCGATTTGGAAATATTTTTTTTTTGTTTGGATGGGTTTACTTCCCGTGTGGTTCCATTTTAATTTGGTGAGCATCTGATGCAAGGTTTCGTAAATACAGGAAATGGGAAGCCGGTTGCTGCACTTTTACTGCGTTTCGAAATTTTTTCTGAAAAGTTTATTTTTCGCATCAAATTCGAAAAAAGATCAGTTTTGCTTTATAAGAACTTAAAAATTATTTTTTGAAAGTTTTTTTATTAAACTCTAAAATTATGGACCTATCAAACCTCCTTATTTAAAAACGAGGTGGTTCCATACATTATTAGGAAAAATCGGGTGTAAAATGCCGACTTAATGGAAATTGGGTCGGGGTTGGTTTGGAATAGGGTCATGAGGTCACTGTACTTAAACTACGTTTAAATTGATGTTCTCAGATTTCTGGGCTGATTCGCATGGCTATTTTCAGGCGACGGCAAAACAGAAGTTGTCAAATTGACATATCAGTATATATGTAATATTGTTGAAATTGGCTAATACTTGAGAATGATCAAATTAGTCGTCCAAGTACGTGTACTAAATTTCGTAAGTGTATGTATGTTTGTGAGTTTGTATGTTTGTCCACTTTCTCGGGAACTAAAAGTCATATCCAGATAATTCTTTTTGATTTAAATCAGGCATATTCCAATTTAGAGAACAGTCTATCCAGTTTCGTCAAAACTGATTCAGTAGTTTTTGAGATAGTTGCTATTTGAAGTCGATTTAAATTTTTCATTTACTATTATTTGATTTTAATAATCAGTTATCTATGGAATGTATATATAATGTATGTTTTCCACTGATTTCGTGTTATTTCCAACACGAAATCAAAGGAAAACACACATTATTTAAAAAAATTACAGCTTTAAAAACATAACTAAGAAAACAAATCATTGTTAAGTAGATATTTAAAGTTTTATCTATGAAATCGTTTTATACAAATATTGTGAAGATTCGATTGCCTTTATATAGGAGAAATTCATGATATATCCCACCTGTAAATTCATGATATATCCCACCTGTAAATTCATGATATATCCCACCTGTAAATAACGATGAACTCCAACATGTGTGTTATGAGTTATGTAAGCTTCGTCATTCTGCTTAGATTGTGTCACGTGAAATGTGTCGTACACGAGAATATATCTACACATATAAAGGGGAAAGATTTGATTGCTTGTAATATTGATTGTAATGGGTAAACTCAGAAACTACTGGACCTATTTTAAAAATTCAATTAAAGTTCTAATGTTACACTATCCCGCAGTAACGTAGGCTACTTTTTATCCGGCTGACCAAAAGGCAACGAATTATAATATTAGATCACGCGAACTAAATCGCAGGCTAGGAATTTACGTAGGTATAAGGATAATTTAAAAAATTGTCTACACGAAATAATCGTGAATGTTTGCTACTATTCAATAAGCCGCGAGTAAAAACTATTATATCAAAAGTAACTGTTAATTGTAATGTTCTAGATTTTTTAATAGCACTGTTTTAAAAAAAAAATTCCTTGCATTGTCAGATGTAAAATGCCGAAACGTTTTGTATATAATTAGGGTTGCCACCTTTTTCTTTTTGAAACAGAGTATATTTTCTTTTCTAAGGTTTAAACAATGAAGTAAGAATTGCAAAAAAGGTATTATTGGTTAGTTGCACTATCGTTTTTCTATATAATTAAAATTAATATCTGAGCATGTGAACTCATATTATGTAAAGGGCATATATGATCTCGTTTTCTTAATGTCTATGTCATTAGCAGCAACATAAAATAACACGCAGAATATAGAAGCACTAAGCACTGATCTCGCTCAGGGCTCAAGGGGGGTGGTTCCATGGGCGGGCGGATGGAGAGGGGTGTTCGGAGGGGCAGCGTCAACGACCGCACTCCACTTTCCGTGCGCGCAGCATCAACCCGTGTCTCGCGATCGCACTTTCAAAGAATGTAATTTCCAATCACACGACTTTCTCCAGACGTTTCAAGTGTTTATTATCTGCTACGTGTGGCCGCGCGGACCGGCTTAAGATAGCTAAAATCGATGCGTTTTTTATAATAATGCGTGTGTAATAATGGTGCAATTAGGGTTAGCTATGGTGGTCGGGGTCGCCCCGGCCCTTGTGTCCTGGTGGCGGGGCTCGTCACCTCCGCTGTTAGTGTCCAGCCCCTGTTCGGAAAAGGCCCCCAAGTGGCCCCATCGTTCTCCTTCGCTTTCGGATTGCTTGGAAAGCAGCAGTGACGAAGATTCCGCTCGATCTGTAGTGTGCCACGTGAGACCTAAAATTGTGAGTATTGTAGTAAAATTCGTTATTGTGTAATGGGTTCTTGTAGTAAACTTTAGAGACAACATTTAAGCTGTCCAACTACTAGCGCCACCACTTAAAAATCATTGCAGTTAAACTACGTGACAAAAAACAGACATTAAATATTATTAAGTAAATTATTTTAATATTTAGTTATTAAAGTGATATTGTTTGAAACTAACACAAATACGATGGTCTAGGCTTGTGATCTCTTATCTTTGTCTTTTAAACATAATCTATAATATAATTGAAAATTACAAAACGAGCAGCAAAAGAGAACAAGCGATCTTGTTAAAGTAAATATGTGTTAATATTTTCAGATTGTTATCAAGTAGGTATCAAACCATATTAAAAGTCCATTTTAATATCTGCAACTATATCGAGATATCAATTCGACGGGTCCTTCGTATACGGGTGCAACCCGCAAAACAACGAAAACCATTTTTTTACATCAAAAGCCTTCAAATTGCCTTATATTTGTCCTAATGTAGTTAAAGTATTATTTATTTATGTCGTATGACAAGCTATAGAACGTTTAATCCGTAAATCTATTGTATTTGATTGTCGATTTGTATTTTTTTTAAATCATAAGATAGCAAACAAGCAGATGGGTCTCCTGATGTAAGGAGTCAACCATCACCTATAGACACCAAAGATGTTAATGGTGCGTTGCCATCTTGTGGCGAAGTCTAATGCCACATCCATAAGTTTACCGGCTACCAAACAGGAACACAACAGCAACTAGCACTGACTCTATTACGGCAGGAATGGGCAAGGCGGTGGTACCAGACCCGGTCGAGCCGACGCAGAACTCTACCACCTAGTAGTCACAATGGTAGTGACGCGCATAGCCAATCGGTCGCCTTTTACGACCTGTCTAGCAGAACGGCAGTTGGCCTATTCTTCAAAGGAGCCCGAGACCAACATGGGGGATTATTTAATCAAATTATAATTAATTTCCCTAATGGTTAGTGGTTGAAGGAAGCAATTTATTTGCTTTTGATATTGGTGATTAGTCATAGAAAGTTATACATAAATGCTGAAATTTATACATATAATAAAATTGTTGGAAAGTCAAAACTGTACATTAAATATTTTTTTTAAAAGAATACTTGGATTTGTATGTGATTTACAATCGATATTGAAGCCAAGATATAGTTGTTAGAATTTTTGTCTGTTTGTCTGTATGTATGTCCGGGGTAAACTCAAAACGTACTGCATGGATTTACTTCAAATTTTTCATAAATATTACTAATAGGTCGGGTCAACATATAGGCTACATATTATCACGCTATCACCTACGGGGGAGGAGCAGTGCGGAGTAAACGAAGTCCTCGCGGACGAAGTCGCGTGCAACAGCTAGTATATTTAATAAAAACCCAGACCCAAGAAATATGAACATATTTTATGGTCATTACACAAAATGACTAAAAACGAATGACGAATGCTAAAAATAAAATTTCATCCAACGACTAGAGACACATGACATTAATTAATTACAGTTATTGCTCATTTATTATACTATATAACATTTGCAAAAAATGCTAAAATATGTATTTTTGGTAACTTGATTTTATTTCGTGTTTTAATTCGGTTTTTTAAAATAAAAAAGAATTTATATTATATACATTTTTGTCGATTTTAAAGTATCCCCAGACACCTTTTAATACATTTTACGAAAGTTATCAATAAATTTATTTAATATTTATTTATTTATTTAATATTTAATTGTACACAACAACATATTAAATAAATAAATATCTGCCGTGTTGTTCCGAGCTCCTTTGAAAAATAGTTCAACTGCTGTTCTGTCAGGCAGGTCGTTAAAGGCGACGTATACGTGTCACTATCATCGTGACTACTAGGCGGTAAAGTTTCGCAACGTCTCGCCCGGGTATTTGAGACCACGGCCTTACCTATTACTGCCGCAATAGCGTCGATGCCTCTTATTGTCGTGTTCCGGTTTGGAAGATAAGGTAGCCGGTATCTTCATCTCGCCACACGGATAGCAACACACCATTAACAAACACAGAAAGGTGGCACTGCTTTCACAGCTAAATCGCTCAACCGATTTTGATAAAAGGCAACGAGACAGTTTGAAGACCCGGGGTCAAACAGACGTTAATAAATATAACCCTGAAGCTGAAATAGGGGATGATTAAAAGCTATATTGATATGTAACTGTATTCACGGGCGAAATTGCGCGGATCAGCTAGTTTTTGCATAATAACTTGTCAAAGCAACATTTAAACCGGTCCGTCGCAGTATATTGTAATAGCAAGCGGTGACCCGTCAGCATGTCTCATCAATTTACATAATCTAACATTTCATAATGATCTCTTATACTACCTTTAAGTTTCTCCCACTTTCACTGTGGATTTTTTAATTTTTACTCGTCTGTTGTTTGTACAAAAGCTTCTTATCGCGCTTTTGGCGGATGGGAGTTAAGCGGGAAAAAGTGTCCAACCGACACTTGCTGTCGTACGTTAACTATGTATCAGTGTAGTGCGTTTGTATATAAGGGAGAGTCAGAGAGATATTAGAAAGAGAAGGTCAACAATCTATATTAATATTACCGCCCCGTTGGTCGAGTGGTTAGCAACCCTGACTACGCGATCAACAGGGCTAGGGTTCGATCCACGACGGGGACAAGCATTTATGTGATGAGCATAAATGTTTGTATTTCCGGGTTTGGGTGTTTATTAAATATATTCTAGTATTTATATGTTATGTATTTCTATGTATTAGTATCGTTAACTAACACCCATAACACAAGCAAATAATTTGTTAACTTTGGGGTTAGATCAGTAAGTGTTATTTGTCCCGTGAATATTATATTTATTTATTACAAATGCGGAAGTTTGGAAGTTTGGATGGATGGATGGATGGATATTTGTTATTCAATCACGCAAAAACTACTGAACGGATTTGAATTAAATTTAGCACACAAGTAGATGATGACCTGGAATAGCACATAGGCTACTTTGTATCCCGGAAAAATAAGGTGATCCCGCGGAATTCGGTAAAAAAAATTATAATGCAGCGGGCTGCACGTTGCATTTAGTACTTAATATTAATACTACAGGACTCAGGAACATATCTTCTTACATATTCACGCAAGTACACACACATTTTAAACACCGTGTTGGCCCGCTTTGAAGAATAGACCATCTGCAATTCTACTAGGGAGTTCGTAAGAGGCGAACGGTTGGCTATGCCAGTCACTTCGTCCTGGCTACTGGGTGGCAGAGTTCTGCATTGTCTCTCCCGGGCCTAATAACACAGCTTCACCTATTCCTGCCGCAATAGCGTCAGTACTTGTTACTGTTATGTTTTAGTGTGAAGGGTAAGGTAGTCGGTAAATTTATGCGCATGGATAACTTTTATGGCTTTTTTGGCGGATTTAGAACTCGACGCAATGATAGCAATGCCCCATTGACATCTTTGGTATCTATACGCGATGGTTGTCTCTTTTCATCTCTGCTTAATTGCTATCTTATGATAAAAAAAAAATCTGAAAAAATTCCATGAATTTTAAGTTAAAAATTCGTAAAATCTCATTTACAACACATTCCAGAAGAATTAATAAGACGTAAGTGCCATCTGTGGTGACAGTGGGCTATTTAAATAAAATAAACGCAGGGCCACGTCTATTAATATCCCGCTGTCACATTAGAAACGCTCACACCGTTTTTGGGATATTGAACGCGACAGCGTGTTGCATTTGAACGTCCGGGGTTTGATTAGCTAGACTAGTGAGATTAGCTTAGACACGACAAATTTCTATCCTCACATTTTTGGCTCGGATAAAAGCGATATTGAGGTTTTTATATCAATGGGTTTTTTAACCTGGTGAAGCGATCACCATCGCTTAAAGACACCTTTGTATTAATAAATGGTAGGAGCTGAATTAATACCTAAGATAAATGGTTTCGGAGGGAATAGACGAGAGAGCGAGAGAAATTCTAGAAGTGGAAAAGAGGAGAGAGGGAGGAAAATAAAAACGGGGAGATTAAAAAACTATTCTAACCGAGTATTTCACGACACTCGCGCATTTTATTGAATAAGTTATTTATTCAAGGTCGGCTGCAGTACGATGCGAGACTTTGGATTTCCTAGAATTCCTATCGCCTCTGTGGTCTAGTGCTCCAGTATTGGTGTTGACCACATGAGGCCCCGGGTTCGATTCCTGGGCAATTCAAATTGTGTTTTTTTCACTTTTCCGATAAAAACAACGTTTCGCAGGATTAGATAAGTGCTCGGTTGGCGATAGGCTTGCCACCTATCACATTGTGGGACTAATGGCCATTTGCACTAATGTTGTCTTAGCCTAGGAAAATCCTAAGTAGTATGCTGTCACTTTTTGTCTTAAATGAAAAGAATGTGACAGCATGTCACTAAAGACTGTCTTAAGTTAGACAAAGTTGGTGCAATTAGCCATGAGTAGGTATCTTCGGCTAACCGTAAGTGCATTTGTTGTACTTGTGTCTACCTTTTCGGGGATATGGACGTGATGATACTTTTTTTTTAAAACCCTCGAAAAAACCTCAATAACACACTTGATACCTAGGGTTCAACCCTATATCTCATAATCTGAACCGATTAGGCTAACCCATAGAGAATTGTATTTGTATTGTTACGAAAGAAAGAAAGAAATTTTATTTGCAAGAGTATGGGTGTTACAAGTTGTTAAAAATTAATTAAGTTACCAACATATTCTACCATTATATGGTGTGCAAATATATAAAAAATTATCATTATATAATACTAGCTGTTGCCCGCGACTTCGTCCGCGCGGCCTTCGTTTACTCCGCACAGCTCCTCCCCGTAGGTGATAGTAATATTCATTGACTCGACCTGTTAGTAATATTCATGCGAAATTTGAAGTAAATCAGAACAGTACTCTTTGAGTTTAGCCCGGACATACATACAGACAAACAGACAAAAATTCTAAAAACTATATTTTTGGCTTCAATATCGATTGTAGATCACGCCCCAAATATACTTTTAAAAAAATATTCAATGTACAGTTTTGACTTTAAACATTCCATCGATTTTTTAGAATTACTACCGCATCGGAACGCGGTCACAAACTGAGACTCATGTTTTCGCGATAGAAAGTGGCATATGTACTATTCCAGGTTATCATCTACCTGTGTGTCAAATTTCACCCAAATCCGTTCATTAGTTTTTGCGTGGTTGAGTAGTAACAAACATCCATCTATCCAAACATTCGCATTTATAATAATAAAATATAGAAATAACTAATTGTTTCGTAATACAATTTGTTTTATTTTAGTCTCTGCTCATAGATATATACTCAAAGTCTCTGCTATTATTAGCATGTTTCTATGTAAATGGCATCATTAACGTAATTTTTGTATAATAGAAGTGGTGGTAATTATTACTTATTATCATAAATACAATAAACACTTTTATAGCTACTAATTAAAAAGATCTCATATGCTGCTCTACTGCACAATGAACAACAAACCACATTAAAGATCAATTCACACCGGAATGTCAGCGGCGCGGCGCAGAGATCACATTCAGTGTAAAATAATTTTAAGCTTTAAGCGTTTGAAAAAGGGCGGCCGCCCGCTGCTTCCATTCAGCTATGAATTGACCCTAAAGCGAGGAATTCACTAGACGGACAAGCCCGCGGGCAAGCCCGCAGACATGCCTGCCGGACTTTGCTACTATAGGTCTGTGCTAATGTCTGTCAAGTGTATTTATTACTGACGCGGGCCATAGTAGCAAAGTTCGGCGGGTATGTCTGCGGGCTTGCCCGTGGGCATGTCCGTCTAGTGAACTCCCTGCTTTCGGCTTTGGTCTCGCACTAATGCTTGCCTGCAGCAGCGCGCGAGTACGACGAGCAAGCGAGGTACGCAGGCGGTGACCGCCACACCGCTGCTTTAAGAAACAATTCCATATTCTTTTTTTTAAAACAAATAATAGTATTGAATATTCTTTGTTTAAAAAAAAAGAACTGGCTTTGAATCAGCGACTGCCATACTTTAAATCCTGTCTTGCTTTTTATCTTGCCTTGCGACATTAGTGCTAAAACACATATATTATGGTTCCATATTAGCACTTGCTTAAATAGAACGCACCGCGTTCGCACCTAGCTTGACACTAAGCAATTTATCAGTCACAGAGTACACTGAACGACGCCGCCACTCAATGTAATTTTATTTCGCTACGCCACTTAAAAATTGTATGTATACATTCAAACAAAATAAAATTTAAATTGTCACCAAATTGCTAGCTTCGCTGTCATAGACATAGAAGATGACGCCATAATAACGCCACGCCATTAAGCACTGCGCGCGTCTAAAAGATGCGAAAAAGACTTCTTTTAAAACTGTTTGACGTTTTCCACGGGCACATTTTGATAGATGATGGATACACATGTCCTCTAGCTAAATTTTGCTCTGTGCTTTACAGCCAAACCGCGTTTGCTAGGCATCATGGAGTCTGGAGATAAGCAAGGTAGACTCTAAGGATAAGTGTCATATCAAATAGCATTCTTCGTATAAGAATTTTTAGAAAAAAAGTCGTAAAAGCGCTTTTAAATATGTTTCCAGTAAATGTTATACCAGCGCTACAAGCGCTGTTAAATTCTTATACTCAGCACTCTTCACTCCGTCTACAACAACTAACTTCAAATCTTAGACTATGCTACGCCAACGCCATTTTGAAACTTTATTTACAGTAAACAGCTTTACAACTGTCATCTTATATAAGTCTGTCCTCCATATCTTTAATGTCTATGGAAGGTGCTGAGCCTAAAGAACCTTTAAAGAATTGTAGATAGTTTTTTACTTCCTGCTTTTCACCTCCACCGGTATTTTACAGTGTGATTGGCTTCAAAAATGATTGACTGTCTAATGCTATAATTTTTTTACAATAATTGTAACTTTAATTATTTATAAAATTTACTGCATCAGACCCACTTGGTTTTTAGGGGTGTGTAGCATAGACCATCTCTCATTCTGCCAAGCAGTTCATAAATGTAAACCTCCTTGTTCTCCAAAATCATGCAGACACTTATAAACTGTCAGTTTCTGAAGTATTTAGAAGAGCACCAGCTGATTAGTGACCGTCAGTACGGTTTCCGTCGCGGCCACTCAGCTGGTGATTTTCCAGTATACCTGAAGCATCGTTGTGCGGAGGCAGATGAGACTTAGGTGGAGACATTGGCAGTTAGTTTAAAAAGCTTCTCGAAGCTGCTTTTTTATGGGCTTTCTAAAATTATGCAAGTGGATCACCAGTTTTTTGGCTGATCCGCGGGGTTATGACGTAAATTGCAATGCGAAATTATCGTAATTGTTTAGTTATTGCAAGACATACAAGCCTTGTATATTAGCGCCAGTCGTTGCAGCGTGATTAGCTTTGGTGCTGTGACATTGCAAAATGTGCATCTAGTGACCAGCGAGCAATTGGCGACGTTTTTGATGAGTTTTTCGTTACGTTTTAAAGTCATCACTGATTGCTGGCGGATTGCAAACGTTACGTGATACGCGTGCGGAGCATCACGGTCGTAGCCGACGGTGCATGCTCCGACCTTAAACCTGTCAATGCTGGTATTACCCAAGGCTGCGTACTATCACCGACAGTGTTTCTTCTGCATATCAATGACATGTTGCGAATTAGTAACATACATTGCTATGCGGATAACAGTACTGATGATGCTATATACTCCGGCCATAGAGGTATTTCTCGGGAACCCATCGAAGAGGGCCAGAACAAGCTTGTGTCTGAAGTCGAGAATCGACTTACCGATATTACCGAATCGACGCCATTCCGAGACGGAATGGCGTCGTCAAAACCTTGTTACATTTAACCCCAAAAATACGCAGCATTGCGCGTTCACCGCAAAAAAGACACCCTTTGTCGTGTCACCTCGATTTGAGAATACTTTCCGACAGCCTCAGCCAGTATTGGAATTCTGGGAGTCGACATATCGAACAACGTTCAGTTCCGCGGTCATTTGGAAGGAAAGGCTAAACTAGCCTCCAAAAAGCTTGGTGTAGTCAGAAGAGCAAAGCAAGTACTTCATGCCAGCCCATCGTCTCCAACATTACAAGACCCAAATTCGACCTCGCACGGAGTACTGTTTTCATTTCTGGGCCGGAGCTCCTCAGTACCAGCTTTTTCCTTTTGATCACATTCAACGTAGACTTGACTTTTTGGCATTACACAGAACTGAAGGTTCCCTCTGCATCTTTTATCGCATTTATCATGGGGAGTGTTCCGACGAGTTTTTCGGATTAATTTCTGCCGCTATTTCCATCATTGGACATTGCGTCAAAATTTAAAGTTCCATCCTCACCACCTCGATGTCTGGGAATCCACAACCGTGCGTTTTTCTCGGCACTTTCTGCTTCGCACTACTTCTTTATGGAATCAATTACCGGTGAGGATGTTTTCGAACGGATACAACTTGGGAACCTTCAAGTCAACATGTCACTACCACCGTGAATACTAAATAATAAAGTTCCGCAACGTTTGCTCCAAATTCGGTATCATCGCCTTGCCTGTTCCTACCAATATTGTCAATGCTTGCCACTAGCGTGTTCTAGATTGTGGGGTGAGGTAGCCGATAAAGTTATTCACTGTTACTCGAATATCACAACACAATTCACATCTTTAGTATTTATCTTCGATGCTCGTTTCTTTCTATCAGGTAAGCATCTGCTCACACCGTTTTTGCTCTCAAAGGTTGATGATACATACAAATAATTTTATCCAGAATATCGGTACACTTGGCTCACTGTCAACGCAGCCATCATATCTAATCTAATGAAGAAACATTCAGTCGTCGCAGATTGTCGTCATCATCCAATATACCATAGTTTATATTGTAATGTGGAGCAAACATCGATCATTCACCTTTGTTGTTACGAAAGCGCATCTCACGTGCGCAGGCGCATACACGCATCTGTGCTGCAAATGTCACGATATTTAGGTGCGCGACGTGTGCGCACCTCAACACTAGGGATAGCTAGCTGTTAACCGCTATATCGATATAATTTGTGATTCGGTTTTAACTGACTTTAACATAGACATTCAAGTCGTATCGTCATTTAGAAAACCCATCCTGGGTTGTTCAAATGTTGTTGTGTCCAACTTTTCTAAATAATTTTCCAAAGAGTTGTTCCGGGCTCCTTTCGAACACCATTTTCCATTGTGCGAGGCAGTTTGTAAAAGGCGAACGATTGGCTAAATCTGTTATTGTGGCTGCTTGGTGGTAAGAGTTGTCTCGCCCTGGGTTGGTACCACTGCCTTACTTATTCTTGACGCGTCATAGTGTCAATGCGTGTCTCTGTCGTGTTCCGGTTCGGAGGGTAGGGTAGCCGAAAACTTATATATGTGGCATTATCATCCCATCTCACGGATATCAACGCATCATTAACATCTTTGGCGTATATAAGCGATGGTTACCTCTTTCCATGAAAAGACCTATCAGATTGTGTGCTACCTTATAAAATACATATTAAAAACCTTGACAGTATATGTAAGAAGATGAATTCATGGTTTTGAATTTGGGTGAAATCTAACGAGATAATTGTTAAATTATAGAAATTGGGTTTTTAAATAAATATCGATATTTATAGAGTATTAACAATTAAAAGTCCACCTACTACTCAAGATCTTTGTAAAATTTATGTTGAAACTTCGTTAAAAGCGTCCTCTTAAAACACCTGTTTCGTCAGCAAAATTAATAAAAATATTATTAAATATGCTATAAATACGTTAGAATAACATTCGTTTTGGTTTCTATCGATTGTCGAATAAAATATTAAGTCGTTATATTAAAATACTGTAAAACGAATATCGATTTTATCGATATACATTACATTCTTAACTTCAATCAATCCCGTTCGATCGCCTGCAGTTAATCTCGCGAAAGCCTCTTACTTCGTTCGTCTTGTTATTTAAAAAAATTCGCGCTTAACGTCCCAGATTGCTGCATTTTTTGCGTGATAAGTGTTCTCGTTGACCAGTGTACTGACGTTAGTAAATTACATCGGTTTGCGCGGTGAACGTGTGCAATGGTTTTTTAACGAATTAGTTAAAATAATACTAAATTGTATATCAATTTCAAAATCGAATCCGTCCAGTTTAATAAAATAAGTGTAATGTGCGGTTTATAAAAATTAATATGAATTATCAAATATTTTACAATAGTTAATCGTAAACATATTTTCACCTTATATCGATTTTTATATTGAAACACGAATCCGTTTGTCGGTTGTCTCTCCATTATTTGTCTCTTTTTTTTGTTTAAAAAAAATATTTCTAACGATGTCTCTGACTAGGACAGATTAGCCTGTCCGCTAAGAACCACGGTGTCAAAAAAGGATTTTTTAAACTGTTACATGTTAAGGAAACTACATCTTATTACACTCATGTAAGTGCCAAGTCTGAAATATTTTATATAAAGTCAGTGGCAGATAGGTATTTGAAAAGTGTGAAAATTCGATATTTACATAATTTTGTAATTAACTGTATAGAGGTGTTCGAAAATTAATTATAAATAGAAAAAAAATATTCATTAAATCAGTTATTTAACTGATATAAAAAATGACATAAATATTCTTGTGTATTTTGTGTACTTACAATAGAAGCTATTAGATTTATATGTTTAAACAAATATGCTTATTTTTAAATTTTCAATGTCGTTCGTGTTTTGTCCTTTCAATTATGTCTCCTTTTAAATAATTCGCACGCGCACTAATCAAAGAGAAAACGGGGCTTAAACCAAACTTATACCTCCAGCACTCAACAGCGGGTCTAGATTTGTTTTCTCGTCTTAGGGCGTGACCACTATGAAACGTTTCCGCTGGTACCATATTGTAGGTAATAGATACACTGCTCTATCTCATATCACCTTTACGAACTGCGTGGCACAAGGGGGGCCCGCACCCACACGGCAGATAATCCGTTCGTATAATATTACTAACTAGCTGTTGCCAGCGACTTCGTCCGCGCGGACTTCGTTTACTCCGCACAGCCTCTCCCCCGTAGGTGATAGCGTGATAATATGTAGCCTATATGTTGACCCGACCTATTAGTAATATTCATACAAAATTTGAAGTAAATCCATGCAGTACTTTTTGAGTTTACCCCGGACATACATACAGACAAACAGACAAAAATTCTAAAAACTATATTTTTGGCTTCGATATCGATTGCAGATCACGCTTTAAGTATTCTTTTAAAAAAATATTCAATATACAGTTTTGACTTTCCTACGATTTTATTATATGTATAGATACTATTTTGTAATCGTCCTTGGCAAGTTCAAACACAGACCCCGTCGGAGTGGTCAAAGACACAATTTGATGTACTTAACCAAAATAATTAGCCCCAGTGTTAAAATCACCAGCTAAGTCCACTGGTCCTTGATTTTTGTTTTTTTGCGATACCGTAACGTTGTTCTATTTTAATTTGAAAATGTTGTAGTGTAATAATAGTAGTCCTAAAAAGTGTCTGTAAAATGACAGAGGGAATTTATTAAATTTAATAAATAAAATAGTGTTCATTTAGCTTTGTGATGTCTTCGTCTTGTAATTTATATATTTGAAAGTTTTACCTTGTCCTAGTCATGTATTTAATTACTGTAATGTAGTGGTCTGGAAAAAATCGCTTGTTAGCGATAAGACCACCTTTTGTATCAGATTGTTTACTTTAGATTGTATTACTAATTTAATCCTCATGTTGTACAATAAAGAATATTAAGATAGCAAACAAATAGAGGGCTCTCCCAGTGGAAAGAAAAACCATCGCCTATAGACACCAAAGATTACATTATTGGTGCGTTGCTATCTGTGTGGCGGGATGTTAATGCCACTTGTATAAGTTCACCAGCTATCTACTTTAAAACGCCTAATATGAATTACCTGTAGAAGGGGTAGAGTTTTTATAACAATAAACCATATAGGTCTGACCCATTTGGAGAATATATCGTCTGGATCTGTTTTTCGAAGGGGACCCGGATCAGTACGGGGAATATGCTCCGATGGTTCGGAATTTGATCTTAATCAGGGCCGTTTTTTACCAGGCAATAAAATGCAAACAATTTGGTACCGTGCACGGTGGTGGGTAGATTTCTGCACTGTCTCACCCAAGGTTTACCGCCTTACCTATTCTTGCCGCTTTAACTTCAGTGCTCGTCATTGTCGGGTTATTCGGTTAATTTATAGATGTCGCATTGTATTCTCACCAGAACGTTGGTAACGTTACCATTTACATAATTGGTATTTAAAGATGTTTGGAAATAATGGAGAGTCATTTCCTACTATGGGATCCATCGGAACGCCCCATTAATATGTTTTAGACGATGGTTTTTACTTTTTATATCAAAAGCTGCTTAGCTTCTGTAACACTGGCGTTATTTTCTACAATGTGGTTTTCTAATCAGTATGACTAAACAGTTAGTTTGATAACAGTAAAGTTGTGGTTATTCTAATATAGCCATTATGACTGAGGGTTTACCTACTACTTTGCTTTGAAATGGCTAATGTAATTTCTGACCTTGAGTTTTTCAGGCGTAGTTAAAATTAAAATGTTTGTTTTATTCACGCGCTTAAATATTTGGTTTTGGCGTGATGACTATGGTTTTAATTGATTACAAATAATAAATAATTAAGCATATTGTTCACATTTCATGCGTTTGTTCGGAAAGTTTGGATGTTTGGATGAATGGCATGACAACCTTAGCATGTTTTGAACTGGTAAAGAGTATAACGGAATGCCTAAATTCAAAAAGTTATCCACTTTGTGTATTTTTAGACATGAGTAAGGCATTCGACTTTGTTTCTCATAGAATTCTGTTGGCAAAACTTGAAAAATATGGTATAAGAGGAAAATCATTAGAGTGGATACAAAGTTATTTAGAAAATAGGAAACAGTGTGTAGAAATTTCAAAAATTTCTGGGACACATAAAAAAATATATACTTCAAATTATAGTTGTAATGACTGTGGAATACCACAGGGAAGTGTTTTAGGACCCTTGCTCTTTTTAATTTACATTAATGATCTTCCAGAGACTATGCAACATGAGTCATTCTTATTTGCAGATGACACTACACTCCTCATTAAATGCAAAAATAAAAATCATCTAGTAAAAGAAACAACTGAAACCTTACTTAAAGTTTCGGAATGGTTAAAAAGTAATAATTTAAAAATTAACTTGACTAAAACAAAGATAGTTGAATTTCAAACATGTTATAGCAATAAAGTTCAAAAATCAAATATATTATTTAACAATATAAATATAGAAAATACTGAATACACTAAATTTCTAGGAATATTTATTGACAACCATTGCAATTGGAAAGCGCACATTGATTCTCTCTGCAAAAAAATTGACAGATTTATCTATGTTTTGAGAAGAATAAGAGAAGTAGCCAACTTAAATGCTGCATTGCTGGCATATCACGGATATGTCTCATCCGTATTGCAATATGGAATCTCTATTTGGGGAAACTCAGTTGATTTAATTAGGATTTTCAGAATTCAAAAGAAATGTATACGTGCAATATGTAATGTTAATCAACTACATTCATGTAAACCCCTATTTAAAACTCTTAAAATACTACCTTTACCTTGTCTTTATATACTGTCGGTATGCGTATTTGTAAAAAAACATCAATATTTGTTTAAAACAAATGCTCAAGTATTAGGGAACTCATATTTTAGAAACAGTGAGAAGCTACATGTGCCAAGCCAAAGACTAAATATTTATAAAAAAAATGCATATTGTATGGCAATTAATATATACAATCATATTCCTGATAGTCTAAAATTATTACCTATAAATAAATTTCGCAAAAAATTGTTTGATTTACTGTTAAATAAAACATACTATGATATTAGAGAATTTTTAGCAGATAAGATTAAATGTTAATAAACAGAAATATAAGCTTGTACAATTTACCTTGAAATTTAAATGTAATAAAAACTGAACGGAAAATTTTGTAAAATGGTAAATTTTTTGTAAATTGTAAAAATTTGGATTGAGCATAAGATCATATTTTGTAAATTGTAAAAACAACTTTTGATGTGAAATAATTCTAGTAAATTGTAATACATACAATTGTAATACGTGAAATAGAAAAAAAAGAAGCCCGCTGAGTTTCTTCCGCCGGATCTTCTCAGTGTGTGGCCGCGTTCCGATCCGGTAGTAATTATAAAGAAATCGACCTAAATTAAAATGTTTGCACGCCATATTATGGTAGAATATGATGGTAATTTAATTTATTTTAATAACTTGTGACACCCATATTCTTGCAAATAAATATTTTTCATTTCATTTTCATTTTTTCATTTCATGGATGTTAGTTACTCAACACGCAAAGACTACTGAACGGATTTGAATGAAATTTGGCACAGGGGTAGATGATGACCTAAAATAGCACATAGGCTACTTTTTATTACGGAAAAATTAGGTGATGATTGGTGCACAGTGCAGCTAGTATTAAATATCAATATACATAATATAGATGGTACAATTATGTTTGCCAAGTCATCGAGTATTATAAATACAAAACTTTAGATAAGGTGCATATTTGTTACCGAATCACGCCAGTAAGTATGGTTGAATGGATCTGGATAAAATTTGGTAATGAGGTAAATGTGAATTTGAACCTGGAATGCCATATAGGCTACTCTTTAATCAGGAGAATATAAAATGTAATGTTCTCGTGGGATTCACCAAAAACTATTGCAATACATGCGGATGCGGAACTATAAGTGCTAAATTTTAAATACGTTCTCTCAATATAAATATTTTTTCTTATGTGTATTGTACGTACTGATTCCCCGTGGATTCCTCAAAGGAGCCCGGGACCAGCCCGGGCTCCTTTGAAGAATAGGCCAACTGCCGTTCTGCCAGTCAGGTCTTAAAAGGGGACCGATTGGCTTAGTGAGTCACTACCATCGTGGCTACTAGGTGGTAGAGTTCTGCATTGTCTCGCTCGGGTCCGGTACCACCGTCTTACCTATTACTGCCGCAATAGCGTCAGTGCTTGTTACTGTCGTGTTCCGGTTCGGAGGTAAAGGTAGCCGGTAAACTGATGCATGTGGCATAAGACCTCGCCACAAGATATGAACGCACCATTAACATCTTTGGTGTCTATAGCCGATGGTTGACTATTTCCATCAGGAGACCCAGCTGCTTGTTTGCTATCTTATGATATAAAAAAATAGTTTTTTTTAATTGTGTAAGATAAAAGTAATTAATTACCTTTATCCGACACTATTTAAATCATCCTTTCTTTTCAAAACCTACAATGTTAGCTGAGCTTTAATACAATAAGATGTATACATACTGTTACGTACTCGGGTTCGCAATTGTAAAAAAACACCACTTATATTAAATCCGTGTATTTACACAATACAACACAACAAACGTAACAATACTTAATGTAAATCCTTAATTGGCAATAGGTTTTGACACTATTTTTTAATTTGTATTTATTATTAAGCACTGTGGATTTTGTATCATAAATAAATCAATAAGTAACTAGTTGTTTCCCACGACTTCGTTCGCGTGAGCCAAAAATATTACTTCTCAGTCGGGTAAAAGGCTAGCCTAGTCTTTGACATGAATGTGGCTATCATACACAAAAAAATTAAATCTTACTGATACATCCAGAGAATGCGCGTTCAACCAAACAACCAGCCAAACAAACAAACTCTTCAGCTTTATAATATTAGTATAGACTTAAACAATTTACAGTAAAACATGTTTATGTATGAAAACGAATTAACCGTTTAGTTAACTACAATTACTGTAAACACAAGTTAAAGGTTATTTACCGTTTAATAAATTCAAGTACAATTTAAACGAAGTAGAGCAGTGATAATGGCAATACCACTTTACTGTCTTATGCTACATATAAAAAACCGGCCAAATGCGTGTCGGACTCGTGCATGAAGGATTCCGTACCATCATCTATAAATGACCGGCCCTGTGCGAGTTGGACTCACGTACAAAGGAACCCTTTGTACATGAGTCAGCAGCAGCAGCAGAGCAGCATCAAAAATCACGTTTGTTCTATGGGAGCCTCCCTTAAATATTTATTTATAGTAGACGGACAGATAGACAGACAGACGGATAGACAACGAAATCTCAGTAATAGGGTCCCGTTTTACCCTTTGGGTACGGAACCCTAAAAAACTGTTCAAGTACAAGTTGGACACACACACGACGGGTCTCTATCAACATAGCATTTTAACACTATATAATATACATTTTTTAAAATAATAATATATAGTTTTTAATTTTGTTATTTGTTGTTTTGCTCAAGAGTATGGATTATTTATAACAGTAGTAACTTATTAAGGCATTTTAATGCAATTATTAAAATGCCTTAATAAGACACGTCCCTTGTATGGAAACCCAGTGAATTTTCCATTTTATATTTATCACTAGCTGTTGCCCACGACTTCGTCCGTGCGGACTTCGCTTACTCCGCACAGCTCCTCCCCCGTAGGTAATATATAGCCTATATGTTGACACGACCTGTTAGTAATATTCATGCAAAATTTGAAGTAAATCCATGCATTATTTTTGAATTTACCCCGGACATACGGACATACATACAGACAAAAATTCTAAAAACTATATTTTTGGCTTCGATATCGATTGTAGATCTAGATCTCGCCCCAAGTATTCTTTTAAAAAAATATTCAATGTACACTTTAGACTTTCCTACGATTTTATTATATGTATAGATTTGTTCATTACATCTGCATATATATGCATTTAAAGTGAAAATTTCAACTCTCTATTACGGTTCATAAAATTAAACAAAAAAGGACCTTACAATTAGTTGTTGTAAGCGGCTACAGTGATACAAAATCAGTTAAAATTTTAAGCTTCTGTCTACCTATTACGGTTCAGAAGATACAATTCGACCAGACAGAAGGACGGACAGTGGAATCCTTATTTTCGGGTTTCCGTTGGAAACCGAAAAAAATGTTTGCATTGGGAAATATAGAAGTACTGTCACGCCCATATCACCGAATAGGTAGGCAGAGCTTAGCTTAGCAGAGTAGAGAGAGCAGGTTAATATACTCACGATTAACAAATTGGTAAAAAAAAGCTCCATAATGTGACAGTCGGCTATACTATCAGCAAATCGGACAGGTATGTTTTGAAAAAAAAAATGAAAATATTATTTGACAAAATTTTTATTTAACTAATTCCCTGACCCAGTACTCGAAGTAAATATACCGAAGTAAGTACCGCTAGGCTATCAAATGTAATAATTTTCTATCCTTATTAGGATTAGGTACTTTGTTTGTTTATGTTTGATCGTCTTAATTGTCACTTTTTATCGCCCACCATTGGCATTGGTCTCCGTATGTACATGACTATTTAAAAACAGGGGTCGAGAACGTGTTAATTAGATGACCTAACCGGATAACTCGCCTTATTTATTATGACGCGAAAACTGCGACAAATTTACAAAAAAAGTTTCGCTTGAATGTATGTATGCTATGCTTATAGGTTAAAGAAGTACTTTGGTGTATCAACGTTTTTTTAATGCTTATAAAACATATTACGTTGTGCGCGTATAATGAAATTATGACCGAAATTAGGTAAAAATTTGTTCTCAAATTAAGTGTAATAATATTTTTGGTTCTACGCCTAAAGTTACAAAATTAAAGTTGTAGAGAATTTGAATTGAAACAAGAAATGCCTTAAAATTTTGTATTAAGTATTAAAAATTTAATATTATTACGGATAGTTTGGCCGATAAAGCATAAAAACTAATGCACCACTTTTTAAAATACAGCAGCCGGAGGACAACGGTTGCTACTACACAAATACGAATTTAACTTTACGTAAAGTCTGCGTAAAGTGCAGGTTAATATCAAGACGAGGTTAGCGTCGCTAACTTCTTGACATGCAATAATTGAAATTTCATGCTCTGACTTCTGCACGTTAAGCTAAAAAAAATGTAACATTTCTATGGACATTGGACATAATATTTGTATTTATTATATTTAATAACTTAGTTGCTTGTGGTTTTACGACTAAAAGTTGTAATTTTTAATTTTTTCATGAAATCGTGAAATCATTCGCACACCTTTTTACAAGATGACAGACGCGTGACAGGGCTTGCGACAGCACAAACATGGATTTAATTTTAAACTAACTCCCTCTTAACATCCAAAAAAGTAAAATTGTGTGCTCTGACTTTGGCAACCCCAAATATTGTCAATGGACTAAAGATATATATTTTTACGAATAATCTAGAAACGTGTAGAGTTGGAACGCTGGAGAGATCTAGAAATAAAAGAAAGAAATAGCTAGTCCTATTGACAAACAAATAGTTGACCTAAGCTATGCCATAATGGACTTTGTGGTATAGGCATAAGGTTGAAAATAACGTGTACTAGGACTTGTTTGTTTATCATAAGTTGTTTATTGTAAACAACTTATTATTGTTATTGTTTACGAGATGATTACCGAACATTCGCGATTGTTGTCGAACTTTACCTCAGATATAAATAGAGATGTGTTGACAAATACAAGGCAAGCGACCCGTGCGAAGTTTTTTATTGTGTAGTGTTCTAAGTTTAATGTTAGTACAGTGAGGGACTAGTGTTAATCAGAGTATTTAGTATTACATTTTGTTGTCTTGTCTTGTGTGTATTTGTGTTGTAAATACACGGATTTAATATAAGTGGTGTTTTCTTACAATTACGAACCCGAAGTATGTAACAATATTATACTAGCTGTGCCCGCGACTTAGTTCGCGTGAAATAAATTCTAAAATAAAGTCCCGGGGTTTTACCGCATAGTTTTCGTTCCCGTGGAATTTCCGGGATAAAAATCCTATGTTGTTTCTCGGGTCTCAAGCTATCTTTGTACCAAATTTCATCCTAATCGGTTCACTGTTTGAGGCGTGAAGAAGAAACAGACAGACAGTTTTACTTTCCCATTTTAATATTAGTATGGATACATGATGTGTACGTGACAGTTTAATACTTATCATGTAGTGACGCAATAATTTTAATCAGATTATATCCGGCTTCAATTACCAATATTACTAGCGGAATAGTGAAATAGCACATGTTGCATGCATATGTTGTAAGTCCATTCCTTTTCAAACAACCTGTACATATAGTTTCGCTAAATATACAGCAGTTTTTTTATTTAAAATATTACATGATGACGCAATAAAGTAGGATAAATATTATAACAGAAACCTTTTGCCGGGTACAGAAAAGCGGAACACATTAATTTTGTAAGTTTATTTGAATTTGACATAATATGAAGAACATAGACTAAGTTTGACAAAACGACAATCCGTTAAAAGCTGTTACAGCATTAAAGATTTTGTCATAAAATAAATTTGATATAATTTTCTCCCGTAAAAAAAATAAACCCGTATTTCTGATTCCTTTAACCCTTAAATCAAGAATTGGCAGATGGCAGTCCCCGCTAAACCCATATCTTCAAAAATTCTACTTTACAATCATTATGTCGAACGCAGAGACAAGTTGTGGTTTTCGTAATCGGGATTCCAATTATTGTTAATTTTATTGCTTGTACTAGACAGCATTAGGGCTACTCTTGAAAATCGATTTCAATTTTAAATGAATATTTAATGAATTTTGAAGTATTTCGTACTCTGGACAACTATATTCAATTATTGGATTCGGCGACATTGCCACACGGATTTCGAAATTTTTTGGAACTACTCATTTTTGCGTTTATTCGTAATTTTGTTTAAAATGCTACTTAAAATTTCCACTTGTAACACTAGCTTGACGTGTAACGATGACATCTATTTCCAATAATTAGGTTGTTACTATACTGAATCAATGTGGGCAATATTGGTTTCAAGAGTACCGTTTTTTGACGATATTCGAAAGTTATTGTTGTTATCAATATTGGTTTAAGATTTATATTGTTTTCAAGAGTAGGCCTGCATAACTCGGTCCCGGTTTACCTTGCCTGAGGTTTAGAGTCTTCACATAAAGACATGGCGCAATCCATAAACGCATTTCCTTAACTAAATAGCTGTTGGTAGACTTGAACAATGAACCATTAATCACCAACGCAAGTAAGGACGGGCGGAAAAGGTTGGCGTCTGTGGCTTTTGGTATTGCATAATTCACAATGCGGTTCCAAGAAGAAAGACGTGATGTTTAAATCAGTCCAAATAACATTAGAGTTAGAAAACTTGCGTTTAATAATAATCGGTATATTAAGTTTGCACCCAGCGCAGCTGTGCATTATTATCGGTTGAAAGAAAATGTATGGCTCCACCAACTTCAATCACACTCAGTATTAAATTCATACACTAATTTGATTTAAAGTATCTATTACATATAATAAAATCGTAGGAAAGTCAAAACTGTACATTGAATATTTTTTAAAAGAATACTTGGGGCGTGATCTAAAATCGATATCGAAGCCAAAAATATAGTTTTTAGAATTTTTGTCTGTTTGTCTGTTTGTCTGTATGTATGTCCGGGGTAAATTCAAAAAGTACTGCATGGATTTACTTCAAATTTTGCATGAATATTACTAATAGGTTGGGTCAACATATAGGCTACATATTATCACGCTATCACCGACGGGGGAGGTGCTGTGCGGAGTAAACGAAGTCCGCGCGGACGAAGTCGTGGGCAACAGGTAGTATTTTGTATATAAGCCAAGTAACAAATTTTGTATATAAGCCTTTGTAAGACAGTTAATTACACAACAAAATCTCGTTGAAAAAAAAATGTTTATGGGCCATATGGCCCAGTTGATTATTTTATATTTGTAAAACGCGAAATAGGTTGAGTGGCTTCTTCGATCTGATCGAAGATTGGCTTTATGTATTCACTTTATTTTATTATCAATATTATCTAATCCACTCAGAATAGATCCGTATTGAAAATCATTTCATTCTGATCTGTTTTTTATAGTAAATAATTAAAAAAAATAAAAATAATTTTAGGAAAAAAAAAACGTTTCGGCGTGCACTTTTGGATTTTCCAAATTTTTATTTTTATAGTGAACTAGCTGTTGCCAGCGACTTCGTCCACGCGGACTTCGTTTACTCCGTACAGCACCTCCCCGCTAGGTGATAGCGTGATAATATGTAGCCTATATGTTAGTAATATTCATGCAAAATTTGAAGTAAATCCATGCAGTACTTTTTGAGTTTACCCCAAACATACATACAGACAAACAGATAAACAGACAAAAATTCTAAAAACCATATTTTTGGCTTCGATATCGATTGTAGATCACGCCCCAAGTATTCTTTTAAAACAATATTCAATGTACAGTTTTGACTTTCCTAAGATTTTATTATATGTATAGATATAGATAAGCAGCCGGTTCTCCCAATGGTTGGTAAAAGACAAGTTAGGGGTAGACATTTAAGATGTTAATTTGGCATTTTGGCAGGTATGTAAAGCTGAAGGTAGCTTGGTTAATTATATGTCGAACATTTTTTATTCAAATTATCTTTTACAGACGTTTTTGACGAGTCAACAAGCTTTTAGGGTTCCGTACCCAATAGGTGATAAACAGGACCCTATTAATATGATTCGTCTATCTGTCTGTCACACGGCTCATATCCCTTAACAGGGACTTGTGGATAAATTTTCACAGAATGCGTGCTACTGTGCTAGCTGGACTATCACAACAAATAATAAAAAAAGTAAAACAGTACTTCGAAGATCCCCCTTTATTTTAGGTCCCCATACAAGTAGTTTTAGTTAATATAGTTAGGTGGTACGGGACCTTACTATGCGTGGCCGTTCACTCTGACCGCCTTTTTAAAGTTACTACTAGATCGGAAATCCAGCTACCAACTAGTAAGTGGTAGAGTTCTGCATTGTCTCGCCCGGGTATTAGGTACCACTGCCTTACCCAATCCTGCGGTAATAGCGTCAATGCTTGTCATTGTAGTGTTTTGGTTTGAAGGTTGGATTGCATAAGCCCGCGGAGTTTCTTCCGCCGGATCTTCTCAGTGTGTGGCCGCGTTTCCGATCCGGTAGTAGGTTTAAAAAATGTTGACGTGTCAAAATAACTTGTAAAAAGTTTTATTGAATACAGTTCTTCTGATATCTGCAAAGCACCATTAAGTAGATAGATATCGATGGTTTATTTTTATATTTGTGTTTTAGCACTCACCCCGTGCTTGGGAAAACTTGAAAAACTTTAAGAACAACAAAGAAAATTTTCAACACGTAGGGTTCGAACCTACGACGTTCTCTCAAGCCGGGACGCTCCACCAACTGAGCTAGTGTTGACAGGTTCGAAGTGGCGAAATTCTTCTTTGCTATGTGATCGATTACGTTGATTGTACTGATCACTAGATATATACGTTTTATTTTTTTATCAGGAGAGCCATCTCTTTGTTTTTTATCTTACGATATAAAATGTGTGGCCGCGTTTCCGATCCGGTAGTTGTTTAAAAAAATGTTGACGCGTCAAAATAACTTGTACAAAGTTTTATTGAATAAAGTACTTTTGATTTCTGATTTCTGAAAAAAAAACAATAAAGTTATATTACATTTTTATTTGTGAACATTTTACAAAAGGCGAGCTTATTTCTGTAACAGATATAAATGAATTTGCACGCTAACGTATAGCGGAATAGGCGTTTAAATAAATAATGTTTTAAGCTTTTAAGATGTTTATAAGCCTATTTACTTGCAAATAAATTACTGTTATTATTATTATTCTTTTAAAAATATCCATAAATGTAATCCACATGTGAATGAATCAATGTTTACATTATTATGGCATCAGGTTTTTCGTAGCGTTTCAAGCACATCCTGCCCACAGAACTCATGAGTCATCACTTATTAATATTTTGTCGTAAGCACTCATTTTGTCCTTTCGATAAAAATATTGCGTTTCTTTAACGAAGTCAACATTTTGGTTCAGCGACCTATTAAACGTTTAAAGTTCGGAGTGGACTGTCTTTACCCAAAGCGAACGGTAGTCCAGTGTTGGACGGCCGATATTCTTATTCCTTCATCTTCAATTCTTCATCTATAAGAAAGCAAGCGTGCCAGTGTTCAACTTCCTTTCAATCTGTTAGAAACAGCTTGAAAGAAAGTCTTATCCACTTCTTTTTGTTAAGCAAAACGCATACTGTATTGGCGTCATCTTCTACGAGTATGTCTGTGTTTTTGTACAATGTATAACATCTGTGATTTAGCGGCTAGGTTTTAGAGCTATTTATTTAAAAAAAAAAACTAATTCTTTTCTGAATACAATGGGTTTCAACATTATGAACAGACTATGTAATATCTTACCAGCTGTACTTATAGCAAATAAAGACTAGACCTCTTAGATATAGAATTGTAGAGTGCTCTTTACTTTTTGACATCATAAGATAGCAAACAAGCAGATGATCCTCCTGATGGAAAAGACAATCATCGCCTATAGACACCATTGATGCTAATAGTGCGTTGCTATCCTTTTGGCGGGATCTTAATGCCACATGCATAAGTTTACCGGATACCTCTAACGCAGAACTCTACTACCATAGTCATAATGGTAGTGACCTTGGTAGTGAATTGGTACCTGGGCCAATATAGGGTGACAGATTATTATCAACTAGCCTGAAGAATTTTCTTAATTAGTTTTTACCCAACTGCACAAGAAGGAAGGTAATGTTAATAGAGCATATTAGGTACGTTTGATATATTTTCATATACTTAGTAGAGGCCCAATAGATCACCAGATTTTCACCATATGACACCTTGAGTTATTCTCGATTATTGGAGAGTGGAGAGAGAGGCTATATAATTTAAACCTAGTGGCTACTCAACACGAACGAAGAATGATGATTTCTCGTAGTCGGGGGTTAGGCTTTCTTAATTTATCTTTGTGGATTAATTATTGATCTTCAACTGCTTTCATCTTGTTTTTGTTATAATATAGGATTTGATTAGTTTTGCATCTATGGCTTCACATCCTTTTTCATGTTGAAGATTCAAACTTGTATGGGATGGATAAGTTATGTATTAATATTTTGCATTATCCTCATCTTTAGATCCTTGAATCGTATTTTTACACATATCTATGGGCGACTTCCTATTAAAATGCATTTTACATCACAACATATCCGTTTCCTGAACGATACGGGCACGTATAGGCTGCAAGTAACGGTGCAATTACGAAACTGATAGCGCGAAGATGGTCGCGACAACATTATAGGTCTCGAGCCGACAGTCGATCACTGTCCACACACAGACATTCACGCGTACACTCATTAATTGTTTATGAAACAAAAATACAATTAATAATATTATTATTTTTATTGTGTCATTGAATGTTGACAAACCGCGTGTAAATACATATTGTGCCGCGATAACAAAAGTGCTATTAACAAAACAAGGTTTTTTTATTGTTGATTGAAACAAAAGAATTTTTTATATATCAGTAAGGTGGATATTGTCGATAAGATAAAGAAAATAAGTCGTTTCGGAGTACGTTTTAACTTTGATTTGCGAAAATTCGGTATAAATAAGAACATCCCCGTCGACATATCGGTATGTAAAATACTTTTTTGGTGCCTTTTTTTGTTTCTTTTAAAGTTAACGTGATTTTGAACAACCTCTTTGTTGTTTTATTACTAAATATGTAGCAATTTATATTTCTGAATTTTTAGTGATGACGTCATGAAGAAGGCTGTTAAAGTTATTCTCTTTGTAAGGCATAAAAAAAGAAATACGTCAAATGTCATTAACAATAATTTTTATAGTGCGATAAGAAAGAAAACAAGCCATCGATACAGGATTGAATTGAAGAAATAAAGAAAGTCTGTATTTGCAAGAGTTTACTGGTATAACAATCAGAAATACCAGCATATTCTACTCGTGCCCTAGTATGGTGTGCAATTATTTAAGATTCACAAAATATTTACTGTTTACATTTAAATTTAAAAGTGAAAATATATATTTATTTTTATTTATTATAGCTTTGATTTTATCAGCCCAATGACAAATCAAACTAGACATAGGTACTTTACCTCTGACAGCACTTTTATTTATTTTTGTGTTATAGCACTCACCCCGTGCTTGGGAAACTGGAAAAACCTTAAAAACAAAAAAGAAAAATATCGACACGCGGGATTTGAACCTGCGACCATCTCCCTGAAGCCGGGCATAAGGTTTTTCCAGCACTTTTATTGCTTTTATAGAGGCAATATAACTGTGAACAGGGTGTTAATGTCTCACTGATTAAAAATTAATGTATTTATTTTTCTATATCTGGCATAATAGTCTCTGTTACGCCTACTAAAACACTTAAAATTCGAAAAATAAAAATATACCAAAACTATTCAAAAAGGTTGTTTGAAATAGCGTTACATTTAATAGAAAAATAAAAAATAGTACCAAAACATTACAGACAGAAGTCAAGAAGTCTGCGTTACAAAAATTACGTCCTTCCTTTCTATTCTTGTGGCTTTAATATTTTTCCACGTGCGCAGTACCTGTCCATGTATTCAATAGAATGAATGTGTGTTTCGTTCGCGTATAATTGACAATAGTGGTTAATCAGTGTCGGTGATCATGGGCAATCGTGCAGAACAAGCCACACCTGAAAACAGTGATGAAGAGAGCGGTGACGCATTCACTGACGGGGATTTTGGTGATTCAGATGATGAAACTATCATTGAACGAAGTGCGGAAAAATCTTTACCGATCAATGAAACGATAAATACAGAAATAATTGAGGAAAAGAGGCAAAATGGCGTAGAGAAAATGAATGGACATTCAGAAGTTGATAATATAAACGGTGGAGCTGAATTAACACCTGAGATAAATGGTTTCGGCGAGAACGGCCTGTTGGATTTGCGGAGAGATTCGCACAGTGACAGCGGCTCTATAGTTGGAATACTGGGGGACCAGCATAACCATGTATGTATGCTTTCAAAAGTGTTTGCACCCTTCAAATAATTTTAATGGTTAATGGTTGATTTATTCCTTAATATTTTTTTATATCGGCAAACTCCTGCCAGGCAAGTCGTAGAGGGTGACCGATTAATACATGTCACTGACGAGATCGTGACCAATAGATGGTAGAGTTCCGTAACGTCTCGCCCGGGTATATCGTACACGTATGTTTGCGTAGGCGATGGTTTCTCTTTCCATCAGGAGAGCCATCTGCTTGCCAGCTAGATAGCTAATAAACAGATCGACTACATTATATAGTGCTTTAACAAAACCAAAATGAATTGTCCAACCTGGGATTCAAATCCAAAACTTTTTGCTTTTATATTGTGACGGTGATATGTGACAGTGGTATTACTAGATCAACGAGCCGAAGGAAGAGAAAAGTATATGAAAACGAAATATCACTTATTTGATGAAAAAAAGGTTTTCAAGAAGTTTTTTATATATAAGATAGCACACACATGACTCTCCTGATGAAAAGAGACAACCATTGCTTATAGACACCAAAGATGCGTTGCTATCCGAGTGGTGGGATGGTTTTGCCTCATGCGCAAGTTTACCGGCTTCTTATCCTCTTAACCAGAACACGACAGTGACAAGCATTGACGCTATTAAGGCAGGCATGTGTGAAGCGGGTGATATCAAAACTCGGGCGAAATGTTGCAGAACTCTACCAACCTCTACCTAGTAATCACGATGGTAGTGACGCATATAATCGTTCACTTTTAACGAACTACCTGGCATAATGGCAGGTGGTTTACTCTTCGAAAGGGGCCCGAACCATCACGGGGAAAAAGATATACTACATGGTTTTGTAATAAAGGCCTAAGAGTTTAAAATACCTCATTACTAAACCTCCGGATCCGACGTACGAAATACCTTTCGTGACTAACACACAAATGGCCCATTAATTTGTGCAACCTCAAACGTGTAAATATTTCTTACAAAACACTCATTTGTGTGTTGTGACTTGACATTATACTGCCTTGTCCTTGCATCGCCGGTTTTAAATGTCATTGCATGTATACAAATGAATCTAAATATACATAAAATAGTTTAAAAAATTAAACCGACTAAATATCTGTGAACTGTACTCAAAAACCACTAAACCGATTTTGATGAAACTTGAACTGCTCCTGATATACCTACTTGATACTTGGATATACTGATTTCAATCAAAAATAATTACCTCGATATGGCTTTTAGTTCCGTCACGTTTCTTGAAAATGGAATTATATAGGGAGGCTTCTTTTTTAGATTGTAGGCTTCGACCAAGTAAAGTTAACGAAAAAAACACAATAGTATACAAGAAAACAAAGAGTCAACGATTTGCTCTGCATACAACCTAATGTTAGAATCGATAAAGTAAAACTTTAGCAATAAGACTGATTACAAGTGACAGTGATTACTAGTTTAGCTTACAACGTCTAACAAATACAACATCTTACCTATACCTTGTAATACTAGTTTACTAGGCGGTAGAGTTCTGCATTGTCTCGCCCGGGTCAGGTACCACCGCCTTACCTATTCCTGCCGCAATGTCAGTGTTTGTCACTGTCGTGTTCCGGTTTAGAAGGTAAGGTAGCCGGTAAACTTATGCATGTGGCTTTAGAGCTCGCCACAAGATAGCAACGCACCATTATCACCTTTGGTGTCTATAGGCGATGGTTGACTCTTTCCATCAGGAGACCCATCTGCTTGTTCTGTGATATATAAAAAAACCTATTGTAATAGCATCGCTGCTTATTGTTATCGTGTGCCGTTTTGGATGGTAAGGTAGTCGGTAAACATAATTATGCATGTGACATAGAATATCACAAATATTGCCATCTTTGGTCAATCAGGCTTGCGTTTTCCAATTATTGTGTTTGTATACATATCTCAAAACTCACTTATAGGACTGATCTTATAAAAATATTTTGCTATTAGAAAAATAAGACTATCCAGAAGTGACATAGACTACTTTTTTAAGCGACTGAGCAAAAGGAAGTGATGATTTTGAGTCACGAGTTTCCCCCGTGTTGGTTCTGGGCTCCTTTGAAGAATAGAATTGCCGTTCCGCCAGTTCTGCCAGGCAGAGCAGGCGACCGATTGACTATGCCAGTCACTACCATCGTGGCTACTATGTGGTAGAGTTGTGCATTGTTTCGCCTGGGTCTGGTACCACCACCTTACCTATTCCTGCCGCAACAGCGTCAGTGCTTGTCGCTGTAGTGTTCCGGTTTGGAGGGTAAGGTAGCCGGTAAACTTATGCACGTGGCATTAGACCTCGCCACAAGATAGCAACGCACCATTAACATCTTTGGTGTCTATAGCCGATAGTTGACTCTTTCCATCAGAAGACTATTTGCTATCTTATAATATAAAAAAAAGAAGTCGCGAACTCGTGACTTCTTTGTTTTCGTAACAAGTAGTTATTATGTAAAAGAAAACTTGTTTGTGATCTTCAAAAATTATTCAAAACGAAATGATATTTGTCGTAAACGTACTGTTCTTAACCTTAATAATGTCGGATAAAGCGAAGTTTTCGTTAATAATTTTTTAAACGCAGAAATACTGCAGCAACCGACTTTCTATTTTCTATGTCTGGAACCATGCATAAGATCTTCACTTAATTAAAATGGGGTTACACGGGAAGTATATTCTTCCAAACGAAATAAGAATTTTCAAAATTGTTTCATAAATGACTAAGTTCTGATGTAACAAACATAAAAAAACACACAGACGAATTGATAACCTCTTTTTTGAAGTCGGTTGAAAAGAATATTTTATCAAATATAAAAGTATTATCTAATCTTACAATTTCGCTTGCGGAAGGTCACTTTAGCTCTATCTTATATAAACAGTGTTTGCTGTATCCATAAACGTACGCCAGCGCCATGTGTGTATGTTTACGTAAGCCCATAAGAATTTGTCTCGCGATGGGTTCATTTCGTGTTTGAGAACACCAATCGGAATATTAAATGTTGCTAAGTTTGTCCAGTTCGCGAAATTTATATAAGTTAGTACCGAGTAGGTTTGAGTTCAGTAAGATAGATTTTTATACGATCATGTTCTATCATTCATGTTTTTCTTGAAGCCCTTATTATAAAAAGTTTGACTTAGTGTGATGTTGTAAATGTTGTGAAAGTTTAGGTTTTTTGTCTAACGATTTTTTATGTATGGTAATTTTATACGGCCACATTCTATCGTTATTTTGTTTCAATTTACACTTCCCTTGTAAGTCAAATAGGTATGAGAGGTTTATGGAGCGTTTCATGATTGATGTATTTTATATAACGTTTATTTAGCCTATTGAGTGTCTTAGTTATTGTAGCTTTTAAACCTCTTATAAAGATTTTTATGAATAAAAATGTAAGTCTTTGATTAGATTAGAAGTTTGCTCTATCGATATAGATTATTTAGTGACTGTGTTTTCTCAGTAAGCATATATATAGTAGGGGAATACCTAAAGATACACTTGCGAGCATGGACAAGCAATGTTTCCATATATGTATGTTCAAATCAAAATTGACTAAATTGTAGAAAACCCGAAAAAGTAACATTTTGTTACTTTTTCGGGTTTTCTATTTCTTATTATTGCTGACGTAATCACTATTCAGATCACCATCACCTATGTCATCAAAAATAAGCAAAGCAAAGAACAGACCATCTGCCGTTCTGCTAGGCAGCTCGTAAGAGATGAACAATTGGTTATACAAATCACATCTGAAATCTGATCTAAGAAGATCTGATAGTAGATACTCAATACTTTCAATACTCAATACTTTATTGCGTCATATGTTATACATTTATAGGTGTTAAGCATACATTCTAGCAACAACATATGTACCCTGATAGGGTGTAGCAATGAAGAGGCGGACTGATTCACTTTTCTGATTAAAATTTGTTTCTTATTTATCATTCAAAAATTCGCTTAAGGTGTAATAACATTTATTTATCAGTAGGTTCTTAACATCGCGTAGAAATATTTTACAATTTTCTTCCGATTTAAGTTTTTCGGGTAACTTATTAAATATTTTTACAGCCATAACGTTTGGACCCGAGCTGTGCATTTTAAGGTTTGAGATTGGTAATTCTAGGTTGTGTTTCAATCTTGTTGTAAATTTTCGTGGGTATTCAGTTTGTTTTTTAAAGAACTGGGGATATTTTTTAACAAATGTTAGTATTTCGAATATATAAATTGAAGGTAACGTTAATATTTTTAGTTTTTTGAAATACGGTTTACAACTTTCTGGTTCTTGATGAGATGCATTGTATGGTCTGGTATTAACCGCCTTACCTATGTATGTCTGCTGAAATAGCGTCGATACTTGTTACTGCTGTGTTTCGGTTTAGAGAGTAAAGTAGCCGGTAAACTTCTGCATGTTGCATTAACACCCCGCCCCAAGGGTAGCAACGCACCATTAACATCTTTGTTGTCTATAGGTGGCACCTGCTTGTTTGCTATCTTATGATATAAAAAAAACGTATATTCATAAATGTATCAATATAAAGTATCAATAATATTTAGTTTACATATTTGATGTTAGGCCTTCGTTTTACATGTCAGGCTGTTATCGTCATTAGAGTCTCTATAAGTATTACTGTGCGAATTTAAACATTATCCTTGAGGCGTTACGTGATTGTTTTACATTTTTAGTGTCGTATTCTAAGTTTGTATTCATAGATTAAAGTATGAATAACATTTATTGTATTTAATGTCAGTGCATTGGTGACATCAGGTGGATTCACTTGTGCGTGAAGTGTGTTGTGGTTTGAGTCATGCGATGACCGCGCCATTGGACATGTCATCACCAGACCTATTTGTACGGATTGTGGCTAGACTGTTACTATTATATGTGAGTAATTTAGTTCTTTACGTGACATTTACGAATGGTGTGACTTTTCAATCGAGTTTCCAAAAGGAGAGGTTGTCAATTTGGTTGTATTTTTTAGAGTCATTTTATGAAACGATTTTGAAAATTTTTAATTTGAGAGGGTATACTTCCGCGGGGGCTTATTTTAATTTGATTAAGATCTAACGCAGACAGACACAGAGCATATTTATTATATCGCAAGATAGCAAGCAGATAGTGCCTAAGCAGATAGTTCTACGATCTATCACTATCTCCAATTTTAGTATTAGCCCTCAACGGTATTTGGTAATGGTATTATCAGATAGCAAGGTTGTTTTGGAGGGTCAGGCAGCCGGTAGATTCATGCATGTAGCATTGCCATCCTGCCACACGGATAGCAACGACACAATTAACTTCTTTGGTCTCAATAGGCGATGGTTTCACTTTCTATCCGGACAACCATCTGCTTGTTTGCTCTCTTATGATATAAAAAGAAAATAATTAGCTACATTAGTTTTTCCCGTGTTGATCCGGGCCCATTTTTAAAGAATAAACCATCTGCCTTACTGTTAGGTATCTTGTAAAATACGAGATAAAGGTAATACGTGTCACTAACATTGTGACTACTAAATAGATGGTAGAGTCAAAGAATATTGGAGACTAACAGTAGTCAATCTACATACAAGTAATATTCGAGCAACGCACACATAGACACCTCTCACGGACGCGATATCTCGGAATGGTTCGGGACAGTTTGTTCCGCACCAGTCCAAGATATCGCGTCCGTGAGAGGTGTCTGTGTGAGCTATGCTCGAATATTACATGTATGGAACATTGACTTCTGTGAGTCTCTAGTATTCTGTGGTAGAGTTCTGCAACGTCTTTATCGGATTTTACTCCATAGGATGCCAAACAAGTACGTGGTCCTCCACATGAAAAGAGATGATATCACATCCCATTCGAATCCACCAAATAAATGAATAGTGTGCATTTCCATCCGTCCGTTCCATCCGGAAAAGGTAGAGGTGGCACAAAGTTTGTACCATTTCTTTACTTCTTCCTATCGCAATAGCGTCAATTGTTTACACTGTCGTGTTCCGGTTAATACGATAAGTTAGACTAAACTTATGCTTGTGGGCTGTGGCATTACATGGACGTATTAGGTATCCCCTCACACGGATGGAAATGCCCACGATTAACTTACTTGGTGGGTTGGGATGGGATGTGAGAATCATCTCTTTCTAGAGGAGGACCATCTGCATGTTTGCCATCCTATGGAATAAACATTAATTTAAACGCATTAAACTGCTACAATCGACTTCCCACTGCCTGTATCTCCAGAACCCTACTTCTGATCTTCACCACATTAAAATGGGACCACACGAGAAGTATACCCAAACCCAACCAAAAAAAAAACAATCTTTTTATATCATAAGATAGCATAGAAGCAGATGGGTCTCCTGGTGAAAAGAGTCAACCATCACCTATAGACACCAAAGATGTCGATGGTGCGTTGCTATCTTGTGGCGAGGTCTAATGCTACATGCATAAGTTTTCCGGCTACCTTACCCTCCAAACCAGAACACGACAGTGACAAGCGCTGACGCTATTGCGGCAGGAATATGTAAGGTGGTACCAGACCCGGGCGAGACAATGCAGAACTCTACCACCGAGTAATCTCAAAAAATCGCAAACGACCGTGTTCTGAGGTAACAAATATAAAAAAATACAACTGAATTGGCAACCTCTCCCTTTTTGGGCAGTCGGTGGGATAAAAAATTAACTGCTGTGTTAATTATTAGTTTTTTTTTTTATGGAAGAGGGGGCAAACGAGCAGGAGGTGCACCTGATGTTGAGTGATCACCGCCGCCCATGGACATCTGCAATACCAGAGGCCTTGCAGTTAAATTATTAGTTTAAATTAAAGTCCGTCCGTTGGTTAATGTAAAAAGAATGGCAAATAAAAGACTGACGTACAATGATCAAATTGGGAGGGTATTGTCCGAGGATGGTGTCATGTCTCCGTGATTAGCGTGTTAGTATGAAGAATTACCTATCAACGTGGAGGAACCAAGGCCGTATGTGCGAACCGTTATGTTTGGCACTTTGTTCGCTCGGGACTCTGTTTCACTGTTTAAATTTACATATATGGTAATACGTGAAGCGAAATCTTTGTGCCCCTTTTTACGAAAATCACGCGAACGTATGAGTATGCCAATTGGCACAGTTAAAGTTTAGAAAATAAAAAACTAAAAAGCTAATTTCTTTATCTTTACGTAGTATAAAATAAAGTCGCTCCCGCTGTATGTTCGCTTGTATCTTTTAAACTACGCAACTGATTTTAATGCGATTTTCATCAATAGATAGAACGATTCAAGTGGAAGGTTTATATGTATAATACATGCATATTATAGTAAAAAAAGCCAAGAAATTCAAAGATTTGTCGTAAAAATATATTTTGGACGCGCATACATTGCAACCGTACGAACTCGGGGCGAATCGCTAGTTTTTATATAATACTAGCTGCAGCGTGCAGCCCGCTGCATTATAAAAGTTTTTGGCGAATCCCGCGGGATCATCTAATTTTTCCTGGATAAAAAGTAGCCTATGTGCTATTCCAGGTCATCATCTACCTGTGTGCCAAATTTCGTTCAAATCCGTTTAGTAGTTTTCGCGTGATTGAGTTACAGACATCCATCCAAACATCTATCCAAATATCCGAGCTTTCGCATTTATAATATTAATAATAATTAATAATAAATAATATAGATGCATTATCTATACATATAATAAAATCGTAGAAAAGTCAAAACTGTACATTGAATATTTTTTTAAAAGAATACTTGGGGCGTGATCTACAATCGATATCGAAGCCAAAAATATAGTTTTTAGAATTTTTGTCTGTTTGTCTGTTTATCTGTTTATCTGTTTGTTTGTCTGTATGTATGTCCGGGGTAAACTCAAAAAGTACTGCACGGATTTACTTCAAATTTTGTATGAATATTACTAATAGGTCGGGTCAACATATAGGCTACATATTATCACGCTATTACCTACGGGGGAGGAGCTGTGCGGAGTAAACGAAGTCCGCGCCGACTAAGTCGCTGGCAACAGCTACTTAATATAATAAAAATAAACAATTCACACACATTTGAAGTACATCATAATATTCACACATATTGTTTACTAGCTGACCCGTGCAGCTTCGCCTGCAAGTAAATTGTCGTCGTTGTTGTCGTCGAAATAGTTTTTAATACAAATTTCTTCCCCTATTTCAACCCCTCAGGAGTTGATTTAAAAAAAAACAACTATTTTCATGCCGAATTGCATGAAAATCGGTCTAGACTCTAGCGGTTTAGCCGTAAAAGCGTAACAGACAGACTTTCGCATTTATAATATTAGTATAGATTGCTAAAGTCCATTGTCAAACTTAAGAGTTTTTAATTGTCTATGATTAAACTAACGGTCGAATTTCGACTAGAAGACTTTTTTTTTCGTTTGTAAATTGGCAAATCTGTATTCAGAACTATCAAATATCATCGTGATTACAAGGTAGTAGAGTTTTGCAACGTCTCCTTCGGATTTGGAACTCTACCACCTAGTAGCCACGATGGTAGTGACTCGCACAGCCAATCGGTCGCCTTTTACGACCTGCCTGGCAGGACGGCAGTTGACTTATTTTTTTAAAGAGCCTGGACCAAAACGTCTTTAGGCGATGGTTGTCTTTTACCATCAGGACAGCTATCTAATACAAACCACGTAAAAAATTAATACCATAATTTATGGTTTTATTTAAAAACTAGCTGTTGCCTGCGACTTCGTCCGCGCGGACTTCGTTCACTCCGCACTGCTCCTCCGCTGTCGGTGATAGCGTGATAATATGTAGCCTATATGTTGACCCGACCTATTAGTAATATTCATGCAAAGCTTGAAGTAAATCCATGCAGTACTTTTTGAGTTTACCTCGGACATACATACAGACAAACACAAAATTTCTAAAAACTATATTTTTAGCTTAGGTATCGACTGTAGATCACGTCCCAAGTATTCTTTTAAAAAAATATTCAATTTACAGTTTTGACTTTCCTACGATTTTATTATATGTATATATATATATATATATATATATATATATATATATATATATATATATATATATATATATATATATATACATATATATATATATATATATATATATATATATATATATATATATATATATATATATATAGATACTAATTGGCAAATTTCATAGTATGCGCTCTTTCTATGACACGTTGTAGAGGTAAACTTTTTTAAGTTTTAAGTTAGTAGGAACCAATCTCGGAAAGTACTGGACCGATTTTTAAAAAAAATATTTCACCAGTGGAAAGCTGCATTGTTTCTGAGTGGGATAGGCTACATTTTATCCCAACTTTTCCGCGGGATTAGAACCAAATGCGGGTTAAAGCATGAGAAACGATTAGTATTGACATAGTATAGCCACAGAACACCTTACACACTAACAGAAGTCAATGTTACATACATGTGATATTCAAGCATAGCACACATAGACACCTCTCACGGACGCGATATCTCGGACTGGTGCGGAACAAACTGTCCCGAGCCATTCTGAGATATCGCGTAGGTGAGAGTTGTCTATGTGTGCGTTGCTCGAATATCACATGTATGTAGATTGACTACTGTTAGTCTCCAGTATACTGTGGTATAACCTTTATGTACTTACTGCCTACATAGTGATATGCCGTGTTTAGGTTACTAGTTGTACCTCTGCTTATATATATCTTAGAGGGTATGTGCGTGACGGTATTTAATGATATGAAAGTCCCGTCAAGTTCGTTCAGCCGTTTCTGAGGTTAGCCGAAATAAACAAACAGACTGATAGACAAAAATTTTAAGAAATGTTGTTTTGGTATATGTACCGTGTGTACATCCATGTGCATTATTAAAATTCATAACCGAATTTTACTTTACTTTAATATTAGAAACAGACACTTCAATTTTATTTATTTGTGTAGATTAAGATACAATATAATAATAGGTATACAATCATGAATTTAACATGAAACGTTAACGGTACGGCGACTTCCAGTTGAATTCGGCTGGAACCCGTTATTCACGCGATTTAGTAGAAACATAACGTTAATACGTAAATTATTCTAGGTATCAATCACTTTTTCATTTACCAGCAAGATCGAATATTTTTTCACATCTTAAGAATTTTTTTACATCGTAGATATTGATTGCGTCGTGGTCTAGGGGTTAGCCTATTCGGCTCAGATCATGAGGTCCCGGGTTCGATCCCCGGGTCGGGCAAAAATGTTATTGATGTATTTTTCGAGGTCTATCCTGAAAGCTCCAAATCTCAATAGCAGCTCGGAGTCTGACGGATGGCGTGTTACCATTCTCATGCCTCGGATGAGCACGTAGAGCCGTCGGTCCAGGTTAGCGGTAGGAGCAATCGATAATTGTTATCAGGTTGGTAAAATGCGGCGATGGGGATCACCACTCATTTGGCCAACCGACAAACCGGTGAATCGTGGTGAACCGGATAGACTGTAGACGTCCAGTTTACTCTACCTACCCCGCAAGGTAACCGGGCGTGATAATAATTTAGATAGCAATAAAGCAGACACGATGTTATAAACACGTTTTGTTTTATCCTTCTTTCGCCTTTTACGAGATTCCTGACTGAAGGTGGTGTCAAGTCTTCGCAACTGGCGTGTTTGTATGAGGAGAGTTATGAATGTGGAGGAAGCGAGACAAGTCTGCAAAGATCGTGATGTATGGCACTCGGTTCTGTCTGCCTACCTAGTAAAGGATCTGGCGTGAACATCTAGATATTGTTACGTACTTCGGGTTCGTAATTGTAAGAAAACACCACTTATATTAAATCCGTGTATTTCAAATACAAATACACAACACAACACAACGTAATACTAAATACTCTGATTAACACTAGTCACTCACTTGTACTACAGAAAAACTCTTTTCACTTCGCACGGGTCGCTTTAAGTATCGCTCTCGATCGCTTGATAAAAACTGCCCTGTATTTGTCAACACATCTCTATTTATACCCAGGGTAAAGTTCTACCTGGATCCAGAAAAATCTAAATGTATCGGGAAACGATGCATCACTTCTTATTATAATCAACTTATGAGTAATAAATCCTAGTACGCGCTACTTTGAACCTTATGCCATATAGAACAAAGTCCATTATGGCATAGCTAAGGTCAACTATTTGTTTGTCAAAAGGAGTAGCTATCTCTTTCTTTTATTTCTAGATCTCTCCAGCGTTTTAACTCTACACATTTCTAGATTATTCGTAACAATATGTATGTACGAGATTCCAAGCAGTAAAGCAAGGCAGTTGATTTATTCTTCGAAACGGTAGACACGGCTATATTATATACAAAATAAATAAACATAAATTATTATAATCAACTTATGAGTAATAAATCCTAGTACGCGCTACTTTCAACCTTATGCCATATAGAACGAAGTCCATTATGGCATAGCTAAGGTCAACTATTTGTTTGTCAAAAGGAGTAGCTATCTCTTTCTTTTATTTCTAGATCTCTCCAGCGTTTTAACTCTACACATTTCTAGATTATTCGTAACAATATGTATGTACGAGATTCCAAGCAGTAAAGCAAGGCAGTTGATTTATTCTTCGAAACGGTAGACACGGCTATATTATATACAAAATAAATAAACATAAATTAATACGTAAAAGAAAACTTTGGACTCGTTTTGAAGACAATTTGCTCGTACGGTGGAGTATAAAATTTGGTGCAGTTAAGTTTACTTTGCGAAGGACTGCAGAAACCTAATATTTTCAAATAATATGCGTTGGAAATACATTAAATTAATTAAAATAAACATTATACACACTACATCCATTTGATATACATGATAGCATACACACATGCATACTATTTTATTTATGGTTAAAGTCAATTGTAAAACAAGATTTTATTGTTTAGCTACAGTCGAATTTCCAGCACAGGCGATCACTAGTAAAGAGAAATCATTTTTAATGATAGTTATCAGAAACAGAATAGGTTTTATGACGCAAAGACCTTGTACTGCACTAATCGTTAACGATCCCCCACTAGATAGATTATCTAGTTGTGTTCGGATGGGGGTCCCGATTGATGCAGGTTACGGAAGACGATACAGTATGTGCTATTTACATACTGACGGGTAGTGTATTCCTACGATATATGTGTATATAGATATTCTGATTTATAAACTCAAGTGTACAATTACACGGAAAGATAGAAATATGCAGAGTAATGCGCAAACTCCCCCAGGTTGGTATGGGCAGGCCCCTTTGAGGAATAGACCATCTGACATTCGGCCAGATAGTTTGTAGAGGCAAACGATTGGCTATACGAGTCACCACCTTCGTGAGTCGTGACTCCTAGAGTTTAGAGTTCTGTGATGTTTCGCTCGGGTCTGGTACCGACGCCTCACCTCTTCCTACCGCAACAGCGTCAATGCTTGTCACTGCCGTGTTTCGGTTTAAAGGGTACGGTAGCTGGCAAACTTATGCATGTGGCAATAACACCCCGCAACACGGGCGGGCTAATTACGCTACAGCCGTGTCCTGGTTTGAAGGATAAGATAGCCGGTAAATTTAAGTTATGCACGTCGAATTACCACCCCACTACTCGGATAGCAACGCACTATTAACAACTTCGGTGTCTATAGGCGATGATTGTCTCTTTGTCGTCTGCTTTATTGCTATCTAAATTATTATCACGCCCGGATGAAAAAACTCATCATTAAGATCTTTGGTGTCTAAACGCTATGGTTGTTTATTTCCATCAGAAGAACCACCTGCTTGTTAGGTACCTTATAAAAAAATAAAATGAACTCAACTATAATCTATCGGAAAACTCTAGTACTAAGATAAGAAGCTTGTATTGTGATAGGTAAATAGAAATATGTAGGGTAATGCGCGAGACGATTAACCGATACCGCCTCCGAGGCGAGCTATCGCCGCGATAACGACGCTAACAATAAGAAATATGTGTAATTCAATTCTAAAACATTTCTCAATTACGTCCAATTCAACTTACAAACCCGCCGATTTGGGACCCTTTGAGGAATAGATCATCTGCCATTTAGCCAGATAGTTGGTAAAAGGCGAATGATTTGCTATATGAGTCACTGCCGTCGTGGCTACTAGGTGACAGAGTCCAGCATCGTCCCATCCAGCTCTACTACCACCGCCTTTTGTATTCCTACCGCAATAGGGTTAGTTAGTGCCCATCACTCTCGAGTTTCAATTTGAAGGATAAGGTGACTGTTCAACTTATATTCGTAGCAGAGTGCTAAGTGTGAGTTTTTCTTTTCGCATTCGATCGTGAGCGCGTTTGGAGTTTACTAGGAATTTGTATGTGATTTGTACAGCGCCACCTAGTGGTAAACGTGAGAAACCAGTTTACCACTAGGTGGCGCTGTACAAATCACATACAAATTCCTAGTAAACTCCAAACGCGCTCACGATCGAATGCGAAAAGAAAAACTCACACTTAGCACTCAGTTCAACATGGCACACGAATGACAACTCACTATTAACATATTTGATGTACTTATACAGCGGTTCTTTCACTTTCCACGAGGAGTTTGTTATTTTAGAGTTTAACAGAGTATACATTGTGTATTTAAACTCGTCTGTTTTGGTGGAGTGAATATGATGAGTATGAGTGAGTATGATGAGTATATGAGTGAGATCTAACGTTTTTTTTTATTATAGGGAAGCAAACAAGTATATTGCTTTCGTGAATATAATGTTAGTGGGATAATATAGTTAATAAATAGATAATATAGTTTATTTAGGATAATTTAAATATTTTTCACTATATCTTATATATAAACTTTTCGTGTCACAATGTTCGTTCCCGTACTCCTCCGAAACGGCTTGAACAATTCTCATGAAATTTTGTAAGCATATTGAGTAGGTCTGAGAATCGGCCAACATCTATTTTTCATACCCCTTAGTGATAAGGGTTGTCCACCCTTAAAATTTTTTACTTAGAAATAATTTATATGGCAAAACAATGTTTGCCGGGTCAGCTAGTTATTAATAAATATGGCCAGTCAATTTCGCGCAGTTGTGTTTACATTGAATACCAGTTTTCATCAAGATCGGTCAAGTTGTGCTTGAACTACACACAGACAGACAAAACATTTGAAAATGGTAAAACTGATGTCACTGAGTCATATAACAATTCACATTAATGAGACAAAAAAATTAATACACAAACACTGTAAATTTAAGATAGATAGTAGTAGGTAGGTATAGATAAATTTAGGGACTCTGCTAATGGCGGCATATCTGTGACCAACTCGTAAAAAATAAGGTATATTTTAAACTATGGAGCACTTTATAAAATTGATGGAATATTATTTTTAGGTGAAATATTTATTAATTTTCCAGGCGGAACAACGGCTCGCTGCGCGGCGAGCGGCTCGGGCGGAGGCTCGGGAGATTCGCATGCGAGAATTGGAACGCCAGCAACGGGAACAAGAGGACCATGCAGACAAGGCATATGACATGTACACGGGTACGTTTTGAGGATATCTATATTTCATACTAGCTGTTACTCGCGGCTGCGCTCCTAAATAAGTATCTTACGTTACTTTTAATACCTCCAAGAATATGTGTACAAAGTTTCACAATGATCGGGTGAGTAGTTATCGCGTGAAAGCGTAACAAATTAATTTACATTCTAATTTATAATATTAGCAGGGGTTTACAAATACAAATAGATTTTTTTACTCTAATTCTCTTAAACCGGCAGTTTTGACTGGTCCAAGATCTTTTTTATCATTAGATAAAAAAATATTGACCAGGCGACAAGTTACTAGATCGTTAATTAAATACCACACAATGTCATTGTTCTAGCAGAAATCTCATTCTAAAACTCCAAATCCATTGGAAGAAACTCTGTGAGCTTGTCTTTTATGAGCGACGTCTCAAAAGAAGGAGGTTATCAATTCGCTGTATGTTTTTAACTTCCCGCTATGTATGTAGATAAGGAAGTTACTGATTTTACCCCGATTTTCGAAAATCGAGTTTTCACCAGATGTCCACCTTTTGGGGAGATTTATCAATGAAGAAAGTATTTTTTGATATAAAATATTTTTTGATAATGCATTGAAATTTTCAACCTATCAATTATTAAGCTAAAGCGAAATTGAGTTGCATGCCAATATCGTTTTCAAAATATACAGCTTTTCTTTTTTTTTGGAATGTCTCAATTACTGCTGGCCTGATGGGCCGCTACAGCTTCACCGGTCGCGGGGGCGAGCAGAGTGCTCAACCAGAATTTATAGGTGTAGGGCTGTACTCCCTCCGCCCTAAGGGTGTGGCAAAACCTCGACTTAGGGTGGGGTCGTGGCATTAGGGAGAGCTAGTGACATTGTTTTGTCCGTCGGCTGAACCTTGCCCTTGGGCTCGGTTCGCCGAAGGGTGAAACAGGGGTCCTCGTCGCCGCCGGCGGCGACGGTGTCGCGAATGTAAACGTGTAATTTTTACGTGTGAGCCGTTGGCCAGAGTTATCGGGTCATCGGGATCGGTAAGAATAGACAGCTTTTCAAAAATTAATATACTGCCATTTTTAACAAAATGGATGTTTGAACTGAAAAATCTATGCTTACATTTTTTACTCTTTTGAGCTTAAAATACCTTAATTTAGTGGGAAGTTTCAGGGATGGCCCGCAGAGTCAACCGTTTACACATTTTTTTAAAATGTTTGTTAGCTCAGAACTCGGTCATTTATGAACCGATTTTGAAAATCATTTTTTGTTTGAGAGGATATACTCTCCGTGTGATCCCTATTTTAATTTGGTGAAGATCTGATTCCAGAGGTATAGGAAATGGGAAGACAGTTGCTGCAAATTTTAAAAATTATATATTCAGCGTTTCGCCTCGTCTACGTTTATTCTGAAAAGAAAAGATTTTTTTTTATTATAGGCATAACCAACTAGCAGGGGCTCGATTCACGTAACAATACGTCAATCAAGTCGAAGCGTCTAGGGCTCTTACACATTTCCTCACAGTTGTATGTAAAGGACCTAAGCACTCAATTGACGCCAAAGATGTCAATGGTGTATTGCCACATGCGTAAGTCTACCGGCTACCCTCCAAACCGGAACACGACAATGACAAGCATTGACTATTGCGGCAGGAATAGATAAGGCGTTGGTACCAAATACCCGGGAGGTTCGTTATGAAATTCTACTATCTAGTAGTCATGATAGTAGTCAGTGGCGTAGCGTGGACTAATATATACGCGGGCAAAGTCGCATCGGCGAGGCCCCTTTCCGTTCGTTCCCAAAAGCTACCCAAAAACACGCGCCAAGTTTGAAATAAGCGAAAAGCTATCGTGTCTTTATAACGCGTTAACTTAGGAGCTAGGAGTTGTTTTGTTTGTATATACAGATACAGAAGAGTGAGGCCAATATTTTTCAGGCTTTTATTTAATTTAAAAATAAACAAAGATTTTAAATCAGGTAGTGCGAGGCCCCTTTAGGTGCGAGGCCGTGGGCGATGGCCCACTCCGCCCACGCCTAGCTACGCCACTGATAGTAGTGATACATATAGCCAATCGGTCGCCTTTTACGACCTACCTGGCAGAACGGCAGTTGGTCTATTCTTCAAAAGAATCCGGGTCCCGGACCAACATGCATGAACTAAAGATTTATTTCAATAAACTATTTTTGGTTTGATTAGCATTGATATAATCTATAGCATAGAAATTTATCAAAAACTGTTGATCCGATCGCTGCTAAATTTCACAGGGTCGGGCCTGACTATCTTCATAGCCTACAAATTTTATCAAAATCGCTCCAACCGTTTTGGAACCCATAGAAGGCATACAAACTCAAGTTATTATATATTACATTTTTGTACATTTCAGAAACCGTGGGCCGACGAGCTGGCAGTCGGTTAGCGGGATTAAGCCCCGGCTCTCTGCACTCACCGCGACGGAGTTCAGAAGATTCAGATGACGTACTCAGTATGAAGGACCTTAGGGTATGATGCTATGATTTTCAGAGATGTTTTCAATGAGTGTAACAACGTCTCGCCCGGGCTTAGTACCAACGCCTTACCTTTTCCTGCTGCAATAGTGTTAATGCTTGTCATTGTCGTGTTCCGGTTTAGAGGGTAAGGTAGCCGTTAAACTTATGCATGGGGGGAGGTTAATTAAGATAAAAACTATCCTATCTTGTAAGTTGGACCAATTAGTAGATATCTGTCCAATCTTCAAAGACATTATTTGGTAGGTTATATGGTTTGGTGTTGGTATTATTCAAATACCTAAATTTTTAAAATATTTGCTTTATTTAAGGAAAGTTGATGAAATGAGGCACTTTAAACTACGATATATTTCTTATTTTTATAAAAAATTTTTTTTTTGATAATGTTATTGAACTACCTATATACGTTTTTCGGATCGGACAGGTTTTTCTTTACAACTTGTATATATTAAGATGTTATTTTCACTAATAAGACAAATCCGTCAAGTCAAGCTGTTTAGGATACAGAGCATAACAAAAAATTATACAAACAACTTAAAGATCATGATTTTCGAGCGGATGTATTATGTACATAACATAGTACATCCACTCGAAAAACATAACCCTCCTTCTAGCGCAGTCGCCTAATAATATATCATCGCTGATTAACTATGTTAAAATTTCAGCACGAGTTAAAAGAAGTAGAAGAGAAATTCAGAAAGGCGATGATACTAAATGCTCAGCTGGACAACGATAAGGCAGCGCTCGGGTACCAACTGGAATTACTAAAAGATCGGATAGAAGAATTACAGGAAGAATATGCACAATTACAGGTACGATTGGTGTTAAACTTGCCATTTATAACTACCATGTAAATTTGGTACGAAGCAATATCTTATAGGAACCGTAAATTTTTAGTTACATCATATGTGAGTGGTTACGCAAAAAGGGACCTCAAGGGAAAATAATTAATTTCGAGTAAATCACGTTTAAAATGTTGAGTCGAAATGAGTTTCGCCACGAGTGCGGGAGAGAGGCGCGGGGTTTTTTATGTTAGTGTCGTTAGTGAGCGACTTCGTCAGTGAGAAATAGCACGTGTTTGCGATAGCTGTATTATTGGTGACTTATTTATTCGTCTTTTACTTGTCTTTATGTGCGCGCTAGAAAAAGAAACTAGTGTGCGCTGTGTATAAGGTGTAATATTTTCAAAACTGCCTCGGCTTACATAAAAAATCATTTAAAAAAAACTACAGCACCTAAAATTATTTTGATTAGAACAAAACAAAGATGAAGGACCATAGAATCAGAATTTATCAAAAAAAAAAAACCGTTTCCAATCCCTTCAGGTCCCTTTTTGCGTAACCACTCACATATAGTAAAAATATTTTGATTATTTTGCGGTTGATATATTGTTGCTATCATGTATACAGGTTTGTACGAAAACCTCGATTCGCACTTGGCCGGTTTTTATTTTTAAATATCGTAAATTTATAATAAAAGTTTCGCGTTTTAAAATTTATATTTAATTTTACCGCGAAATTGTTCTTAGACTGTCATGGCGTCTTGACTGACATCACGCCGTGGTCACACATACATACATTACGAACTCTGGTTTTTATGTAATTTGAGAAACAATATTACGTTTTTATTACAGTGTTTTACCTTTTAAAATAAATATTTTAGTTGTTTGTTATTTCCTTGTCATAATTAATTATTACAAATTCTACAATATATCAATTTATTCTTATTGGAAAGCCTTAACATTTTAAAAATTTTTCATTGTCTCAGCATATCGGTATGTCACTTTACAACTTCCTAGTTTTCACTCACGAGTCGCGACTTCGTTCGCGTTACCCAAATTCATTACGTCTTTTTGCTTAGTTAAGTAAAAAAGTAGCCTTTGTCACTCCTAAGTAATGTAGCTTTCTAAAGTTGAAAGAATTTTTAAGATCGGTCTAGTAGTTTTTGAGTTAATTCGTCACAAACATACAAAAATAGGGAATTCAAAAATACAAATGCTTTCTCTTTATAATATTAGTATAGAATTATAGAAGAACGGCTTGCGGCGAAAATAAACATAAAATGTGAATACGGATTTGCGCATATTATAAGCTACATATTTTTATTGTCAGTGAGTTTAAGCCCAGCGGAGCAGGCAGATAGTAGGGCCCGACAACCAACAGGGGATATTGGGATTTACTTGAGCGCGTCGTTTAACATAGGAGGGATACCTCGCATACTGTTGAGACACTACCAAATATTATGTTATATATATATATATATATATATATATATATATATATATATATATATATATATATATATATATATACCGGGAATATAAGCCAGAAAAAATAAAAACAAAATTCCAATAACTTAGACTTGTAGAAATTGTCGGATGTTACTTTCGTTATTCTCACATTATTTCCTTCAAAATAAAAGAAAATTCAGACGCACTAGAAAATGTCAAGACAACGTGTTTTCTTTACAACTTTATGACCTTCCCACTCCTTTACGCTACACTCGAATCGTCAAATTTTCTGAATTTTAGCTCGAAATTAATGTGAAGTTATTAAAAAATTTGGTATAATATATTTAGCAAGAAACAGGTATCAATCTATATTAATATTATAAATGCGAAAGTTTGGATGAATGTTTGTTACTCGATAAAAATTACTGAACGGATTTTAATGAAGTTTACACGCAGATATATGAGGACCTGGAATACAACATAGGCTACTTTTTATCCCGGAAAAAAATAGGTGGTCCCGCGGGATTTACCATTTTTTTTAAATGCAGCGGGCTGCACGCTGCAGCTAGTAGGTGATATTTTTAACTCAGGTATTATGTAAAAAAATATCCATCAAGCTAATGAATATACGTACGTTTTTCATTTTGATTGTTACCCATTACAGAGAGAACATAAAGAGAAATGCTCAAGTCACGAGCGGCTCAAACGTGAGCATGCGACACTGGAGAGGGAGGTGACGCAGGCGAGAGACGCGATCCGCGCTCGGGACTCGGGCGCAGCGGCCGCGGGGTTCGTGTTCGTGGAGGCGGCGAGCGTGAGCGCGAGCGCGAACGAGGGGGACGCGGCTGTCACGGGCGAAGGGCAGCCTCAGGGCTTCGGCAGCGTGCCGCCGCTCGCGCTCGTGTCGCACCACACCGAACAGATGCTCGCCAACGCCGACGCCGGAGAGGGCTCGCTGGGTGAGTGCCAAGGAAGTTACATTCTATCCGGAATGTTCACACGCGCTTCAAAATCGTTCCAAAGAGTACCACGACATGGGTGGAGTGTGTCTCTTTCTACTAAATAAAGCGCCAATCGCCATATATAAGTGCGGCCATGTGCAGTTTGCAAATTACTACTAAGTAATTCTACTAATTTGAGAAACAGTTTTTGCATTGCATAAGTAATTACGTAATAATTAAAATAAGAAAATTTTAGAACTCACTGTGTTAATTACAATACATTTTATGCTAATGTATTTATGGATGTGTATGAATGAAAGGGATTTAACGATTACCGACTATATAAAAATCTACCATCAGATAGTTTTATTTACACTGGCAATTGCAAGGAAGGGACAACATCCACTCTTGTCGTTGTCTTGCTCAGAACGTTTTTCCCCTCTGTTAAGTAAGAAACAAATGTCAACTTAATTTGTAACCAAATAGAGCATATTTTTATTTTTTAAATATTGCTTCGTAGTAATTCCAATAAGTTCCTTGGTGAGTACTGACCCACAAAGCAAACATCTAGTTAAGATGACGTTTATATCTACAGGAACCCAACCAATACCCCTCCTCCCATACACTCCCAGGGTCCTGAAGAGTAACGTCTAGGGGAGCGGAACGTATTACGAGTAAACATCGCAATATAACAAGAGCCCAAGTCTGGCACTTAAAATACTGGCGCGTAATATTTGCATAAAAATAAAAGTAGATAATAGTTAGAATTAAAACTAATAAGTCTTTAATAAATTAAAGCTAATAAAAACTTTAAAATAGCCTCTGTGATCTAGTGGTCCAGCGTCGAAGTTGACCACATGTGGTCCTGGGTTCGACTCCCGGGTCGGGGAATTCAAAATCTGTTTTTTCAGTTTTCTGATATAAACAACGTTGCCCGGGATCGGATAAGTATCCGCCAGGTTGGCGATAGACTTGCCACCTATTACATGTTAGACTAAGTATCTTCGGCTAATCGTGGGTGGACTTGTTGTACCTCTGCCTACCTCTTCGGGGATAAGCACGTGAAGATACTTGAAGAAAATGTTAACAAATGCATTTACTATAATGACGTAATAAGGCATGTATTGCTGTAACTAAAACTCACATAAGATGAAAATAGTGCACCCACGATTACCTAGCGTATTATGTCCCATGTTGTGACAGGTGTCAACCTATTGACACATTGGATAGATGTTGGGTTCTGTTTCCCAGATTTTTTTATCACAATGGGTTTCCCAACTCTTTACTTCGTTTTCGATACGTTTGTAGGTAAGTTCAGCATGCTTCGGCCTAGTCTTGCATATATACCCCCTTAAGAGTTGTCAACTCTAGCCACATGTACTGACGTTTTAATAAGAAAAATATGTAAATTAAAATGAAATGAAAAATGAGTATTTCTTAAAGAAATAATTGATTTCAGCTGAGTTTGAATCATAAACAACTCTTACCTCTTATAGAGTTACTGATATGCGGCGGCAAAATTTTCGTTGCTATTGATTTCGTCGGTTGCAACTCCCACTTATTTCTATGTATTAACTAAATTATTCACAGTTGCAGATTTTTAATTGTTTAAACGTATAATGTTTTTCTTTAAAATTATCTTGTTGAGAAAAATAACATCACACCGGTTACCTTGTGAAGATATTTCCAGGCTTTCCGTGTATTTTCTCCATTTCTTGCGTCGCTCTTTATTTTACAGAGCTACTATCATGTAGTTTATAATAAGGAGGACTAACTCTATGGATAAAATTGTCCATCAAAAAGCATTCAATAATGGTTGCGCCACCGTCGCATAAGAATTTTTGGAAAGAAAGCTGTAAAAACCTATTTAAAACATATTTCCAGTAAACAAAACAGCGTTATAAGCGTTGTTAAAAACTTACGCACAACACACGTCTACAAAAACTAACTTCATATCCTAGTTTATGCTACACCAACACTATTCCAAAGCTTTATGTTCAGTAAATAGGTGGAAACTTTTACTACTTTATCCCTAAATAATTACTATTATTTTATACTTTTGTCCCTATTAATGAGTTGGACCGCCTTACTTCTAGATTACATGGCCTCTACATTAGAAACAATTATATTATAACCTACCATCATAATTAAAAAAATTGACTCCTTTAATCAATTTAAGCACCGTTTGGCCAAGAATCTAATAGATTTAAGCCAAGATCTAAGTGATGCAATTGAATAAAATAATAATAATAATAAATAAAATAAATATTCTCGGGACAAATTACACTCACTGAATCTAACTCCAAAGTAAGCAAATTATTTACTTGTGTTATGGGTACATAAAAATACATATATAAATACTGTTACATATATACATATAATAAAATCGTAGAAAAGTCAAAACTGTACATTGAATATTTTTTTAAAAGAATACTTGAGACGTGATCTACTACATTTTTGGCTTCAGTATCGAGTACACTCGATACTGAAGCCAAAAATGTAGTTTTTAGAATTTTTGTCTGTTTGTATGTATGTCCGGGGTAAACTCAAAAAGTACTGCATGGATTTACTTCAAATTTTGCATGAATATTACTAATAGGTCGGGTCAACATATAGGCTACATATTATCACGCTATCACCTACAGGGGAGGAGCAGTGCGGAGTAAACGAAATCCGCGCGGACGAAGTCGCAGGCAACAGCTAGTACATAGTAAACACCCAAACTCAGAAATACCAACATTTATGAAAAATTCTGTGCAGTTCAAATGACTTTTATATTATTAATATATTGGCCATAAGTTTTCTTATCGTGTAAGTGACTATGTCTGTAATGAAAATAAAGCATCTTTAAACCTAAATTCCGGAATTCCTCAATTATCCTTCGATGTCAAAGCACGAGATCTCATACATAATATGTAATTTACTATAAATTGGCACTATCATTATTTTTTGTCTATTCCAGATGTCCGGTTGCAAAATCTGGTAACCTCAAAACAAGCGCTGGAATCAGAAGTGCGGAAATTGAAGCTGCAGTTGAACGAGGAGCGGGCGGCGAGGCAGAACGGTGTCGCCTCGCAACACGACCGGGATCTCGACAATGAACGTAAGTGCTAATTCTATTAAAATCTGGCTACCCCACGCACTTGCATCCACGTTTACGCCACTTCTATGGTTCGAAACGTAGTGGCACATGCGACAGCCTACAATCTCCATTCAGTTTCTTTTCCGTGGGTAGATTTCTGCATCTCGACTAGTTAACGCCTTTTTTGCGCAAGGCTTATCTTATTGGATTTGACTTAGAAGATTAGAGCCATCTCTAAAGATAGATTTTCTTTTGCCAGTAGCATTTTTCTTGTGCATGAAATGTTTTATTTTGGACATCTTATAACAATAATATCTCGAGACAATTTTATACGAATTGATCTTAACCCAAAGTGAGCAAATTATTTATTTGCTTGTGATATATGGGTGTCAGTCAACGATATTGTATACAATATAAATACACAAATATATTTTATAAACATCCAAACCCAGAAATACAAACATAAATGTTTGTCCTTGTCGGGAATCGGACCCGGTCTGATTGCGTAGTCAGGTTGAACAAAGTGGCGGTATTTTTATCACTTTCCACTGGGCAACCTTGGGTAATATTTATACATTGGTTTATTTCTATAATAGAAGTGTGCCAATATTTTGTGTTTTTGCTTAATGTCTCCCCTGTGTTGGTCCCAGGCTCTTTTGAAGAATAGGTCAACTGACGTTCTGTCAGGTAGGTCGTAAAAGGCGACCGATTGTCTATGCGAATCACTACCATCGTGGCTACTAGGTGGTAGAGTTTTGCATTGTCTCGCTCGGGTCCGGTACCACCGCCTTACCTATTCCTGTCGCAATAGCGTCAGTGCTTGTCGCTGTTGTGTTCCGGTTTGGTGAGTAAAGTAGCCGGTAAACTTATGCATGTGGCATAAAACCTCTCAAAGAGATAGCAGCGAACCATTAACATCTTTGGTGTCTATAGGCGACGGTCGACTCTTTCCATTAGGAGACCCATCTGTTCGTTTGCTATCTTATAATATATTTAAAAAAAACTATATTTTGGTCGTTGGAGCCGGATATCGGGCGTCGTGTTGTGGGCCAGTGTGGAGTGTGTGTTGTGGTGTTGTCAGTGGAGAGCCTGCGCAAGGCGGTGTCGGAGGCGAAGGGTCGCGCGGCGCGCGGCGAGGCGGAGGCGGCGCTGCAGGCGGCGGCCGTGGCGCGGCTGGAGGCGCAGGTCGCGCGCCTGCGCGCCGCCGCCGACGCCGGCGACGAGCGGGAGGAGGCGCTCAAGGGGGACAAGCGCCGCCTGCAGCGGGAGGTCAGCGCACACACACGCACACACACACACAGTAGACAAACATTACAGAAATAGTACCAGTGCACCACTGATTTTGGTTTTTTTTTTACACTTACTGATCTAACCCCAAAGTAAGCAAATTATTTGCTTGTGTTATGGGTGTTAGTCAACGATACTAATACATAGAAATACATATATAGATACTAAAATATGTTTAATAAACACATAAACCCATACATACAAACATGCTCATCACACAAATACTTGTCCTCTTCGGGGATCGAACCCGAGCCCCGTCGATTGCGTAATCAGGATCGCTAACCAGTCGACCAACGGGCGGTCACAAATGGATAAACGATGCCTACTGATGAAGAAAAATCGCTGTGTTACTTATAACATTGATCACTTTGCATAGATACTCAAGGTACACTTTTATACCACCAACACGTTTCACTCACGCTTGCATAGTGCACTGAAGTGGTGTTTTCAACAAACCCACACAAACGTTAATATCTACCCATCCTCAAAAGTATTAAGTTTTTAAAGTGTCTTTAGTACTTATATGCTATTTTTAATATTCTTTTCTTATATATTAGCTACCTATCTTATAAACAACCTTTTACTAGTTTTACACAACATACAGCAGTTTTTATTGAGAACTTTAAACTTTTTCAATGATTAAACGCCATAAAGTGCCAAAATCAGAAAAAAACAATTTCGTAAACTATTATTAAGAAGCTCATTGATCAATTGATGAATTGACTCTTCCATATCGGGCAAAGAAATAAGACTTAAAGCCTACATTATGACGTCATTACATTACATAAAAATGTATATATAAAATCTCCTACATATATGACAAAACAATTTAGACAGGTTTTTAACCATTTCCATGTGGGACCATGTTTTCAATGTTTTCCTTGATGGACTAATGATGGACGAGATTGCACATCCCAACGACTACGCATTTTCTGTGCGGAGGTGTATTATTACGTCTAATGAAACTCTGTCGCCAGACGCGATAGCTGTTTTATGCATTTTGTAAATTATATAAACAACATTGGTGTTGCCATAGGTATTATCAATAATTTCTGTGAGACCAAACCAAAAACGAATTGAAATCAATGATTTTAAATTGATTAATTGATTAATTGAAAATACAAATGCCCTAATGTCAACTTCGTAAAAACACAACTTAAGTGCACATTTTTCACACGTTTTTATACGTACATAATTAAGAAGCTTGTTACACTTGTACCATATCACACTACTATATAATAAGTAAATATTTTTTGTCGTTTTACACAAGATTGTTATGTTTTATAACCATTCTACAGCAGAGCAGACTTCCCGTAGATTGGCTCATTTAAAGCGAAGGTTTAGTTTAAACGGAATATTATGTTTACTGTGTGGTAAAAGGGTTTAGATTTTACGTAATATTACGTTGGCAGCATTGTGTTGTTGGCAGATGTGGTGTCGCGGGACACCAGGTAGGAACGAACTTCCTTCGGCTAAACGGCACTACTCGCTTGTGTACGCGACTGTCGCGCCTGCGCACGTCTCATTTAACGCTTTTATTCCACGCATTTTTCTTACGGTTTTACTATCACATTTTTTTTAGTTCGGTCGCGCAGCAAAATCCCTATCCCCTCCAAGCCTGCCGTAAGGAACTTCGTTCCAATTATATGTTTAAGATAAAATTCGAATAAGATCATCAAAAAGTACATTAGAAACATGATCGCATTCTCGAAAACAAGGCCACGGTGTTAAAGTTAATTAAAAATAATTAAAAAATACATTGTGTATCAAATCAGATATGCCAAACATAGCGGAAAAAATGGCAGAAGGACTTGTACAGGAAGATTCTGATGATAATATATATAAATGTTTTCAGGAAGTCGTTGACTTCTGGGCTGTTATCAATAACGGTGATAGCTAACGGTAAAGTTGCATAATGTACCCTAGTGTGACCCTACCCTAATCGCAGATTTACCCTACGTGTTTGTATAAATATATTTTCGGCCTTACATGAAGCTACGTGTTTACTAGCTCGCAACGGGCAATAATCAAAAATAATAGTATGGAACTTTTATGGTAGAGTAGTTCAAATATCTTATATTGGAACTAACAAAATGTAAAAGATTCGTTACTTAGTACCGAAATGCTAACGTTAGGATGGGGGTCCCAAAATTAGTACTTTATTTTTATAATTTAGAACGCATTATAATCTATCTTATTGATCCTTATCCCTCGTGTTGGTCCGGGCTCCCTTGAAGAATAGACCACCTGCCGTTTCACCAGGCAAATCTTAACAAACGACCGACTGGCTATGCGAGTCACTATCATCGTGGCTACTACGTGGTAGAGTTCTGCATTGTCTCACCCGGGTCTGGTACCACCGCTTTACCTATTACTGCCGCAATAGCGTCAGCACTTGTCACTGCCGTGTTTCGGCTTGGAATGTAAGGTAGCCGATTAACTTATGCATGTGGCATTAGACCTCGCCACAAGATAGCAACGCACCATTGACATCTTTGGTGTTTATAGACGATGGTTGACTCTTCCCATCAGGAGATCCATCTGCTTGTTTGCTATCTTATAAAAAACACTCAAAATATTTCTTATTTCTTTGCTACTTAACCCCCATGTTTGTCTGGTCCTCTTTTGAACAACAGACCATCTGTCTTTCTGCCAGGCAGTTCGTAAAGGACGAACGATTGGCTATACAAGTCATTACAGTCGTGACTGCTAGGTTGCTGAATTTCGCAACGTCTCACTTAGGTCTCACCTTTCCTGCCGTATTAGCGTCAATGCTTGTCACTGTCGTTTTCTGGTTTGGAGGGTAAAGTAGCCGTAAATTGATGCTATGGCATTATCACCCTGCTACATTGATAGCAACACATTATAACCATTAATGCGATGGTGTCTCTTTCTATAAGGAGTGTAATTTTCTTATTTGTTATCTTATGATATAAAAAAAGATAAATTTTGCTTAAGAATATTTTGGTATTAATATTTTAATTATTTTAGCAGCAATATAACAAAATATTAGTTTTTCATTATTATTGTTATTACGTTACTCAATTCTTGATATATGCATTTTATTGTTTTGAATGTTGTGACATTAAATACATTGGTTGCTCGGCTAACTAGTGGACACGTATCTTAATAATTTCAATAATAACATTGTACAGTCTTATGGCGTCTAACTGTTTGTTTTCTATTAAATAAAACGTAGATAAGAAAAAGAAATAAATACAACTTTTTATTCTCTTTGGTTGTTGAATTAACATTAGTGTTTTTATATAACATTATTTAAAGTTACCATCTAAACAATTCCTTATCTAAAGTCGTGAAGTCGACGAAATTTGGTTCAACTTAAGCCCTTAAGAAATCACCCTTTTTGTACCTATCCATTTTGAAAACACTTCTTTACTTAGCTCAGCAAGTTTTGGAAGGGTCAGAAGCAACTTTAAATTTTCAGTTTAAATGATAATTTGGAATTGAAGATACCTTGTGGTCGCTTGCCGGTCTTTTTAGAGTTTTCAGTTTTTTTTTTTCAATTTCATGGACAATATTTATCTATATTTTTTCTATATCTCCGGAACCCTGCGTCAGATCTTCACCAGATTAACATGGAACCACACGGAAATATAGGAATATTTCAAACAAAAAGCGGTTCATAAATGACCGAGTTCTGAGGTGACAAATAATAAATATTGTTGGAAAAATTACATGAATTTATCTAACTAATATAATAAAAGTAAGCAAATTATTTGCTTGTGTTATGGGTATTAGTCAACGATACAAATACATAGAAATACATATGTAAAACTGAAGTGTCATACGTAATAAACACCCAAACTCAGAAATACATATGTTTATGTTCATCACATAAATGTTTGTCTCTGTTGGGAATCGAACCCAAGCCCCATTGATTCATAGGTTCGCTAACCACTCGACCAATTGGGCGGTCAAATTAAAAAAAAAACCAAACATTTAAAAACCTGCAGCCAAATTAATGACCTTTTGAGGAGTCCGTGGAAAAATTGTGTTGGACCTATATTGAAGGAAAGTAACTAAAACTCCACTTTTCGAGGCTGCTTCGGTTTTGCAGCGAAAGAGTACAAGATTTTTATGCTTAAATCTAAGCTGCTTAAACTGTGAACTTTTAGTTAAGAACATAGTATATCGCGCTACTAAACTTTTCAGTAATTTATCATGAGAGAGATCCATTTGAGTTTCCGTATTCCAGATTTACAAATCAAATGCGGATTAGTGCAAATTATATTGTGTCATCTAAACTTACATTTTGAGTGAATGAATGAATGGTTATTTTATTTGCAGGAATATTATGTTATACATGTTCTCAAAGTTGCTATTTTATGCTACCAGTGTAATCTTCCATTATATGGTGTTCAAAAGTTCATAATAATAAAGCCTTTTATTTCTTGCAATCAATAAAGTTACATTCTTTTTTTCTGATTTGTGTAAAATTCTTATAACTAATGTTAGTACAGTTATATTTTTAATATCTTGTGTTAGTTTTAAGTTTTTTGCAAGAACCCCTCTACAGGTGAAGGCCTCCTCCAAAATTAACCAACCTTCTCTTGATTGGGCTGTTTGAAGCCAATGAAGACCTGCTCTCTTTATAATTTCGTCTTCCCATCTTGTATAAGGTCTCACCTTTTTACGTTTCCCTTCTGGTCCCTTCCATGTTGTAACCTTTTTAGTCCAGCGCGGATCTTTTTTTTTTCGAAATGAACTCAAGCAGTTGGTCCAATGACCACTACTGCGAAACCGGGCTTTTGGGGCGAGCAGAGTGCTCAGCTAGAGTTTAAGTGGACTAAGCTGGTCTTGAAGACACGCTATATGGCCAGCTCATTTCCATTTGAGGGCAAGAGCGTGTCATAAAGCATCTATGGTTCATAAAATCTATTAAATAAGCCTTAAAAATAATAATATCTATTATAAATATTATATAAATAATAATATCTATTATATTCTATAATAATAACTTTTTATTGTAAATACAAAGTTTAAGCAATTATATAAATTACTAACATTTGTTTACTATTCCTTAACCGAATAATAATTCTACATTATTAAAATATATTATTTACCTTGAGTTTTATCAGGAATCAAATTGTTAAAAAAACATTCATTATAATAGTTTGGATGCTATTATATAGGTATACAAGTTTAATCATCTAAGCCAATTGTGCTTAACCTTTTAGTGATGATATGGTTCATCACATAGAAACTCAACTGATAGAAGGTAATTTTTTACCTATATAGCAAATGAACAAGGGATTGTTCTATTATAGCTATAGAGTACAGTTAAAGAGTTTAGATAAAACACGACCACCGGACTATTTTATGTGCTTCCCGCAAAGTTGAATGTCCATTAGCAAGATTAATAAATTAAAAAAATAGGTACTAGTTTTATTTCTGTTCACATAAATTGTGTAGTGGTAAAATATGTTGTAGCTTCGCTGAAAATTGATGTCTGTTGTAGTGTGCAACACCCACACAAACTTTTAACGAGGTTTTTGGAGGTTGAAAAAAAATCAAATTTCTGAAAAATAAATAACTATTGGTCTGTAGATTGTCAGTTGAGAACCACTGATCTGAATAAAATCACACCGCTTTGTTTAAAAGTTGATAGGACCAGCATTTGTTAGTTTAAATAAACATGTTTGGCATGGAGTGTGCCCCGATATTTTTAGGTTTTTGCATTGTTTGATTACGTAATAATATATATATTTTTTTCGTAATATTAAAGATTACTACTTTTTGTTATACAAAATGTGTAATAAATGTTTTCGTTTTTAAATAGGCGAGAGAAGCCCTCAACCGAGTAGAAGAGTTAGAGACAGAAAACAGCCATCTCACCAAGCGGTTAGACAAACTCAAGAATGCGAAGTCAGCGCTTCTTAAAGACCTGTGACAGAATTAATTTCACATCTGTTATTGTAAGTTTGTAAGTGTCTTGTTGGCCATGTTCTATTTTATGCCAGTGTCCCTCTAATGACGCGAAGTTTGAGGAACATTGCTCTATGCTCATTATATTTTGCGAGATTGTAAATATTTTTATTTTGCAGTATCTATGTACTTTTTTGATAATTTTAAAATATATAGATAATAGATGTGGTATACATATCGGCATAATATTTGAGTAAATCTTTTGTATGTGTTTTTTAATACAATGCATTTAAAAGAACATGTTATTTATTTTCGTTCGTCCATGTGTAAGCTAAACCGCTAAGACTAGACAGTCGTATTTTTGTATTTAAAGAAAATTATAGCTAATAATAAAAAAATGTTATGGTGATTTATTTATTCACAAATCAATGACGATCACGTGTATTATCAGCAGACACAATGAAATGTGGTGGTCTTCCACAAGAATATAAAGTAATTACACCAAAAAGCAGATTAATGGAATAATGTATGAAAAAATACGAGAGGAATTTAATAACAGGAAAAAGGATATATTATATATAATATTATATACATAAAGATAATACATACATACGATTTCGTCTAACATCAATAGGTGACACGAGAGGCGTTGCTTCTATTTTAAAATGGATTGAGGTAATATAGAAAAAATTAGATAATTTTTCGGAAATGTTGAAAGTTATTTATTCATAATGTTCAAAATTTCCGAAAATTATCTTATTTTTTTTGCCTTTGAAAGTTTGGAATGTAATAAAAAATTTTAAAAAATATTAGCCTAACCAGTGTAACCTTTTGTGAGTGATGCATTTACCAACGGACGACATAATATTTTTATTTATAAACATACTGTTAAAAAAACCTCGGCTATTGCTAAAGGAGCTAATACTTAAATGTTTTGCTGATGTGTATAGATCTCCTCGTAAGATACTGTGAAATTATTTATATAGGCATTTAAAACACGGGGCAATAAAATATTTCGATTTAAATTAACTTGTGATTTTATAACTCATTTTAACACTTTCTGAGAAACTTTGTTTCATTTGAATAATGTAAATAATGACGGAATATAAAGTATTTATTTTATTACATTTGAAAACGATTAATGAAGGAATTTAACCATAAATAACTTTTTGGTAAATGTAACTTTATAAAATACACAATTTGAATAATCTTTTGCAAGTTATCTTTTATTTTTATTTTTATATTATTCACTAAGAATTCTAAACCCACCTTCGATACAATTTTTCAGAATATATATAGTTAGTAAAATGTAAAGATATTTTGTATTATTTGAAAGTGTCAAATCAGATGATATTTTATGATTTAATTCAAAATATTGCAATAACTTTATTCTGGCAATTGCTTTATAAAATATATTATTTTAAACATTGTAACAATTTTTATCCTGAGATGTATTTTAAACTAAAATCGCACGACCGACTGCGATCATTCGACTTTTTACGGTTGCATTTATACGACTACTATGTAATATTGTACGAAATTGCACGTAGAGAAGAGTTTTGAATCCCTTTTTTATGGCTATGACGTTAATAGAAAAATACGAACAGACAGAAACGATTATAATATAATTAATAATTCGATAAATTGAACGTCAAAGAAATTTAATGACGCATTTGAAAACGTTTAAACAGTAACTGAGCATATATCAAATTTTTTGGAACAGTGATATCGTAAAATACATATTTTTATTATGGCTGGAAATAAATTTTGAACCAAATAAATTATTTTTACCTAAATAAAATATTTTTTATTTTACATATTCGGAAGTAATGTATGTATTCTTATTCCTTATTTCCACGTTTTTTAGAATATAGTTTTAATTATTTTAACAACTTGTTTTGCGCAAAAAATTAAAAGATTTTATCGGTCGGGTGTGCTTTTGCTAAAAACGCAATGCTATGATATGTATATTTAGTGTTTCCCTCTAAGGCAGGCTTTCCCAACCTTTATTTCACCGATCCTCCCCGAGCCAAAAATAATATTTTCATGCTGCCCTTATATTACTTATTGACCTACTCGTTAATTTTTTTTGGAAATGTAATCTTACATATTACGTACGACGCCCCCCTAACATTTCTCTACGCCTTCCTAGGTGGGCGTGCCCCCCCCCCCCCTCCCCCGGTTGGGAAGTCCTGCTCTAAGGCAACAGCTATAATCGTGTATTTGTAATGCTGTTTGCACTAACATTTTCTTTTAGCATCATCACAAAATATGCAGCAGTTATATTTACAGCAGTAACTCATTTTCATGCATTTACTCAATTCGACCAAGCATATAACGCTACAACAATAAACGCAAGATAAGAAAATTCAAGGAATGATACATAAAAGTATCGACACTTCTCAGATAGACAGTACTTGCTTCTTGCCTGTCTGGCAAGATCTTTCCTTTTCTAGCATCTACATCTACTCTAACACGTCGAGTCAATAACTCAAGAGTTTTAAATACATGCAGTTCAATGCGTCTTTTTCAAATAATGATTGTTTGAATTTGAGTTACTACTTTATACAAGGTGTAACTTAAAAATGCATTAACTTTTCCATATATTATATGACGTATATGCAAGGCATTTTTGCTTACCCTGCTCTGCCTCATTATATAGCGTGTTCCATAAGTGCGCTACACAGCATGTCACTTACGGCCAGTTTTCGATACGCAAATTAATTTTAACAAGCAATTAATCTGTATTTAAAATATTTTTTACAAGCAAATGACCTGTTAAACACAAATTACTTGCTTGTTAAAATTAATTGGCGTTTCGGAAACCGGCCTTTAACTTACAGATAGCCGAAGTTGCGAGTCGATAATTTGGATGACTTGTTTTGAATTGAGTTTTCTTCGAGATTACTTGTTCTTGTAATATGTGTTATTTATAATCCGTATACAACTTAAGTATTAGTTCTTATATTTGTTACACCTTATATAAACTAATACATGGCGATAATACTGCCATCTGAAAAATGCATTCCTAAATGCTTTTCTTCATATGACCATTCTAGCGGATAATATACAGTGCTCCTTAAATAACAAAACTATTTTATTGTAAATGTTCTCCATATTTATATACATATAATTTGTAAATTTGTTAATATAATTTAACAATTTAACTATATAATTATTTATTTGTTACGTGTATAAATAATTTTAGGGCTCTTATATTAAGGTCAGATCCTAATGACACCTATTTAAACTGTAAATCATATCAATATATTATGGTTTAATAAAAATCCACGACGGTTGATACCCTGATGTTTTCACGTTTGTGATAGTAATTATCAAGGAATTATAATCTAAAAATACTTTGATATAAATATTAGAAATATACCAATATTTTTTAAATTATAGGTCTTCTGCAATGTTTTTAAATAATATCACGTCTAGTATAAAAACTTTGCCTTAATACTAAAAATATGATTCTTATGAAAGAAGGCATTTTTATACTTTTTGTCTGCAATAGTATTTTAGGAGCCTTGATATTATAATCTTTGTCACGATAGGATGAGTATTGGATATGGTGATATTGTCATAGCAAAATAATCATTATCAGATAGTGATAAGGTCTACATATTTTGACAAGCATGCATTCATTGCCTTAATGTGACATTAATTTTGTCATTTAAAAAAACTTATATGGCATTGACCAATGTAAGTCATCTATCCTACGTGATAAAGATTATAGAACCCAAATTTGTTGTATTTTTTGTATAGATATTAATAAGATTTTTTATTTTAGCTTGCCAATGTTTCGCTTTTACTAAAAATCACTTGCCAGTGCATTATATATTTTAATACCGCCTCAAAGTTTATTTTAAACAAATGGAATATGATTCAGATAAGTTTATCATTGTAATGTCGTATTGTGCTTTCATTTGCCAGTGATAAAAATAAAAAAAATAACACTGTCAACATTGACTACATTAGCTATATTTACATTTAGTACTAGCTGTTGCCAGCGACTTCGTCCGCGCGGACTTCGTTTACTCCGCACAGCACCTCCCTCGTAGATGATAATATGTAGCCTATATGTTGACCCGACTTGTTAGTAATATTCATGCAAAATTTGAAGTAAATCCATGCAGTACTTTTTGAGTTTACCCCGGACATACATACAGACAAACAGAAAAAATTCTAAAAACCATATTTTTGGCTTCGATATCGATTGTAGATCATGCCCCAAGTATTCTTTTAAAAAAATATTCAATGTACAGTTTTGACTTTCCTACGATTTTATTATTTGAATAGATATAAAGAATCTTCGTGAGCTGGAGCAGATAAATCGTGTTTTACTGCTATATGTTTAAATAAAAGTATGATTGTCTCTAATGTTGCTATGTATTTTTTATACACAAAAAATATATTGTATAATGTACTGTATTTATCCATCAACAAGTAAAACAAACATATGTTGTAAAACATACAACAAGTATACATCATACAAAGTATACATATGTTGTATAGGTGATACTGTTTTACAGTTTGTAAAAATAACTTGACTAACTTTTGTAAATTGGTAGAAAAGCTGTTTCTGTGAGAATTATATACTTATTGGCGATATTACAAGCGGCAAATTTATTTGAATCATATTGTTAATACAAAATTGGAAAATTTGATTTTTATAGAAGGGCTAAATATAAGGGATATTACTCCGAAGTAGCGAATTTCCATTTGGAGGTTTTATTCGGTTACATATAAATTAAACATGGAAATATGAAACGCATGTTATCAATAACTATTCACTTACAGTGCTCTTATTGAGGAGTATTATAATTGTAAGAATATAATGTACACAAATTTTAAATAGTAAATACTTTGTCAAATCTACCATTTTGCATAAACAAATCATAATTATACTTTTGAACAGCCTTTTGCTAGTGCGTTGGTCGGGACGTCAGAAAATTTGGATGCGGTAACATTCAATCGTTTTTATTTATTCTGTCTTCTATGATGATTTGAAAATCTATGTTTGCTATACTTATGAGATTCGTGAACTGGATTTAAATTTTTCTTTTTTAATATTTGTGTATATTTAATTCCAAAACACAGATGTTTTTAGTAGACACAATGTTAAGGATAATGTCTGTGAATGTGATAATACAAAATCAATACGTATTATTATTTTTTTCCTTAATCGGGTATCATTTTAAAACACAACCACCCCAAGTCATCTTAAAAATATTCCACGCTGCATACTTGAGCAATATTTTTATAAGAAGCTTGTAATGTACTGTATACTTTTTATTTGGTACAAATTGTACGGTTATGCGGGTAGAGTAAGAGCATTTTGTATATTTATTACCTTTTTCGAACGAAAATTTCCGAACAAGCACCAATGCATAAGTTTCTTGTATGGCAGTCATAGAATGTTTGAATAGTTTTTATTCGCAAAATATGTTTGAATAATAGAACAAAACTGGAGAAAATTAAATGCGTATTACGTATTATTAATTAAATCTCATATTTTTGCGTTGCATTTGAAAAATACTAGTAAACTAGTAATATTGTTTTAAAGGGTGCATTTAATCACTATCATAACACTTGTACTGTTTTACCGGATTACTGTTTTACTTCATATTAAAACTTAATTTGTTCACAGTACAAGTGCTAAAAACAAATAAATAAATAAATTCATTGTGCAAATTAATTTTGACCAAGCGCCGATAATATCAAATGCTAAAAGATGCAATATTTTTTTGTAGTCAACAAGTAATGACGCACTGGCATCCCGCCACAGCGCCTGATGATTACTTTGTGTCAATTCCCCGGGAAATAATCATTTCGTATGGATTTGAATGTAATTTTCTATAAAAGACTAGTTTGGGTTTTTTAGTCTACATTTATAGAAATTTACGTTCAAATACATTCCGCTGTTAAGCACGAAGTGACAAACATAAATATTATACTCGTTTTTTAATATTAGTAGTAAATTTTCTGACAAAACATATCACTCAAGTAAGTAGCGTGTGTATTATCGACCCATATAAGTCGTAGAACGTCTGTATAAAGTAGTTAGTATAATATAATTATGTCGACGGCGTATAGTATGATTTGAATGGAATTTATCTCGTTATAAGTGATTGCTCAAAATTGTATCCCTCTTGATGTGATAGACGACTGCAATGTACACGTCCATTGGCGTTAAGCCGTGTATACACTGTCCGATTTGCTGTCTTGACTCGTACAGCAAGTTGGACAGTGAATGTTTACTGTTAGTGTTTGCCTAGGAATTTGTAGCGTTATTACGGGGATATATTGCTAAAGTTACCAATTATTTTCTATAAAATGACCGTCTTATTGACATATGTGGAGTGCTAATGGATAAGGCGATACTGTTGAAAAATACAAAAAACTAGCTGAGTAAGGTAAGCCGGTAAACTTACGCATGCGACATTGCGACCACACCCCACATATACCAGCGCATCATTAACGTTTGGGTTGGTGTCTATGGGTGCTGGTAATGGTTGTCTCTTTACATCAGGAGAGCCACTTGCAAGTTTGCAGTAATTTTTAACAACTTGTAACATCCATATTCTTGCAAATAAATATTTTCATTTCATTCATTTTATTTTCTAAATAGCCTACTTCATAACGTCATAACTTGAAAGTTTAATTCATAATTATAAAAAAACGGCTGCGTTATTCAACGCAAGTTGTTGAAAATGGCTTCATTTTTAAGTTAAAAATAGGCTTCACTTACATCTCGTTATACCAAAAATTAAACGAATTGCGCCAAGTCCTGTAATGTGCTCAATATTTGTTAATAAGGCCGTCGGATATTTTTATATGATTGTTTAATGTTTATAAGGCAGGCTATAGAAATATTTGAAAACTGTATCTGAGATTGTACACTCTACGGAAATAATACACATCGTTTAATCCCACTTATGGACACTGTGACGTCTTAGAGCTGGTTCGCCAATTGAGCCCGTTGTGCATTATTTACTGTTGGGAAGTATATTTATTTTAAACGATCATTTGATTTGCATTAGCACTTATACAACATTATATTGAGATTATAAATTATTAAAATATGTAGAAAATCAAAGCAATGGGTGTGTTCAGTGCAACTGCTAATTTCAGACATCTAAGATTGTTAGAATTCTGAGCTAAAATTTTGCCAAGACAGTTTATGGAGACAAAAAAATTCAATGCCACATTTTTACTTTGTAAGTTAATGCGCCATTGTATAACTTTAACATTTCTATAGGAACAACTAGGTCTGTCTGTCTGTCAGTCTGACCAGGACGAAATCGGCTAAGCTCAGAATAAAATTTTGTTAACTCTCACAGGTCTAACTATATCAGTCAGATCTTAGTTTAGCAGTTCTTCTGAACATACCCAATATCACCGGTCATCTTGAATTATCTATAGGTCTATAGTATGTTGATTGATGTATAGTTTTTTTTTTTTTAAAATAGAATTTATAGAGTAATTTGTAAATTGTATCGTAGCCGACTTTGTTATCCAATCACTACCTAAATAGTATATTAGAAAATTTAATTGTGTATGCGATATATCGTCAGATGAAATCAGGCTTTGAGGATATCTTTAATGAGTAGTCATTAATACGATTAGATATTCTAAACACCTGACTTTATTTAGCGATGTATCGCCGTATGTAATTTCAAGAGCTTTGGCAGTCATTTCGAAGGACTTGGGTAAGGTCTGAATAGGCCACCTCATAGATGTTTTAATGAAGTAGAAAATTTTGTGTTGCGTTGGATTAGCGAATTCATAACTCACGTAGTATCCAAAGCAGTTTGTACATTGTGTGCAGTTTGCAAAAAGAATCCCCGTTTAAATGTTCTGAAATGTGTACGTTACGTTCGTTTTGGGGTTAGAACATTTATGAAAACATGAACATTTATGAAAGCTTTATTGAGGTATATTATCTCACACGGAAACGCTAATAGAATTGATTAATAAGTCAATTAATTTGAATTTTCCAATATAAATTCAATAACTCGTTCTCTTTTCTATTCTATATCTCAACACGTAATTGGTGTCTCCCAAGACTACCTTAATATTGGCCAAAAAAAAGGTTTAAAACAAGAATAAAATGATAAATACATTTGGTACAATGATTTATTCTATTAGATGAGCGCTACCGCTTGTAAAAATGTGTTTAGGACGGATGAATAATTATTATCAAACTATTTTTTATGATTAAACTTTACGCAGACTAAATTACTAATTCACAAATTGTACATTCGAACTAATAAATCGCAATGTTTAATCCATAAAACTGTGTGTATTTTAGAAATCCCAAACATTTCACTTTATTGTAGAGATATTTCACAATTGGTTTCGTGGCCAAGGATCATAATTAAATTAGAGTTAAAATTGATCAAAATGTAATGAAAATACAATTTTGTATAAAATACAGATTGGAAGTCAATTTCTGCATTAAATATATTTTATTGGCTTAATTATCCTAAGAATTTTTATGAATTACAGAATAACAAATAGTATGAATCTAAATTGAGTTACACGCTGCTACACCTTATAATAAATTATTACTAAAGTTCTTTTGAAAGTACGAAACTAAATCGTGTCGACGCTTTCCGAACTCACATATAATCGATAACGACTCATCGGTACTAACTTCAATGCGAACTTAAAAGCGTACTGTGCATATTTACATAAATATCCTTAAAGTGGGCATTCGCGGAAGTCTTACACCTAAGGCTTAGTCCTAAAGTGTCCGCTTGATGCATGGTCTAAAATGACATAACGTAAATACATGCAGAATGTGCATTGTGTGAAAACGGCAACTTTTAGAACAAGTCTGCGCCGCGCAGTCACAGAATTCGAGACCTCGGCCATACAGACGCATTGACGCATTTCACGATGAATACACGGACTATAACGTAACGGATGTCCTAAAACCTAAGTTTAATAAGAAGGCTTTTTAACTATTTTATGAAATGAGTCTGAATAAACATAAGTAAACGATGTTAGAGACTGCACTTATGCATTAATTGTTACTGTGCATAAGCATTTTTGTGAAATATTTTGAATAATGTGATGGCCATATTTAGTGTATAATTAGGTGAGTTGTGTAAAAAGTGTTGTTTTATATAATGATTTATGTGAAAATTAATATGAGCTACAATGCTTTGCGGATTTTTAGTTGTTACTTTTTACTATATTATTAATAACATGAAGAGAGAGAGAAGAAGAAAGATTGCCTTCTTTTATTATTCGACACGTTATATAGGCTGGCTCGCCGTCATTAAATGTTTTCTCATCGTCGTAAACAATTTTTATCCGCTCAGAAATCAGTGTATGCGATTAAAACTAATTATTTCGCTAGAAAACAAGTATATCGCTCGTAAATAATTGTGTTCGTCAAAAGCAAGTTTTTTAAGGTTGATCTACATCTGTCAACACGGGATCGCGTTTTTTCTTTTCTGTTGCTCATAACTGCCATTTTCTAAAGCGAGAATGCGATCGTATCGAGAATTCCGCGTGCTATCGCAGTACCGCTATCTTTATCGCTCTATCAAATGGTGGTTCTGAGCGACAGAAAAGAGTGGGGCGACAGAAAAATACGATTCTGTGTGGACATGTGTAACTCAACCCTTAATCAGTTGGTAAGCTTAGAAAATGACAATTATAAAAGCAACAATGGAATCCCAAATATATAGGTATGTAAAGATATCTTAGACTATAAAATATCCGCAGAGTAGTAGCTCCTATAGACGTGACTTTATAATGTAATATCATCCACGTCCTAAGCGATTGTTATGTAAGAGTTTTTAATTAAGATGTATGTAATTTGGTGCTGCGTTACTAATTTATTTCTTTTATTAAAATTGACACCTATAAAGCGAAACTGACATGACTATGTATAAATTTGGATACTTTGAATAAACTGCGCCCTAGATGTTTTGTTTTATTTATTGTGCCTAGAGCCTTTATCGATTGGCGTTAATCTAAAATAAATGTATGTAGCAGACATTGGTAGTATTTTTATATATGCCAATAAAAGGGCGGGTACCCGTGGACCACCTCGATCACACAACCAGTTGTGCGATCATTACATGGTTTGAAAATTATGGATCTATGGCACAACTAGTTGTGAAATACTTCATCAATTATTATTAATTTTTCAACGCAGTAAAACAGCAGAAACCAACCTATTTCCTATTCTTCCGAAACCCAGCATCAAATCTTTACCAAATTAATATGGAACCACACGGGAAGTATACCCTTCTAAACAGAAAAAGAATTTCAACATTGGTTTATAAATGACAGAGGTTTGAGGCAATAAACATTAAAAAACATAATGCCAAAATGATAATCTCCTTTTCGCAAGTCGGTTGAAAAATAAATGAGCGGCAAAACCAATCGCCGCCCCGCCTGCAGATAATGATACAGCTATGTCCGAAGAGGAGGGTGAATTCAATTTATCCAACTCCATAATTCCAAATAGTGAAATGGAGCATGCCAACTAAACGCAAGGGGCTCGCATCGCCCGAATCACCAACCCGTCGAGCCCAACGCCAGCTATTAAAAAGCAGGCGACCGGCAACACCAGCCCGAAACCAGTAGCGTCGCATACACAACCAACTAACTCCGCCCCCGTCGAACAACCGATATCCGACGACGGCAAAGAGCAAACTAATAAAAGCAAAACCTCACCACCGATCAAGCGTCGTGGAACATACTTTCTGCTACCTACTTTAAAGGGGCAACATATAAATTAGATCCGTTATGTCATGCCCGCTCGACCAACGAAGGCATAAAAATGACGGTGGCAACACCGAATGATCACCGACGTCTTACCTCTTTTCTAAAAGAAAAAAAATTCCTATCACACGTACGCCCTAGTGGACGAAGTCACCGTGGCATGGCATAGGCACGTAGCGCTACTACGAGGCGTAGCACTTGAAACGAGTACTGTAGAGGTGTTACATGAACTTGACTCAGACCACATGCCAGTTGTCTTCAAACTAGGTTACCCTCTCCTCACAGGATCCGTGACAATGAAACAGATCATACACTGGAATATATTCAACAACACAATTTAGTTTACACGATCAGCTCGACCAAACACCTAACACTATAATAGTGCAGTCATTGATATAAAAACCCCTAGATGCACAGTCCCGAACAAAACTGACGCTCAAAAGTATCCCTAATTTCATTTAAGTAGTTATAGATATGGCAAAAACATATGTCTGCATATCCAACCTTAAGTGCACGACTTATAGTTATTTTTACAAAGCAGTGTACGAAAAGAAATAAAATTGACAGGTTCGCGACCGACGCGATTCTATTTGAAATGAGTGCACAATTTAAAATTGTGCACTCATTTTTGGAGGACGTTTTTGACACAGTGATTGTGTATCTTGGGTTTTTTATATCAATGAGTGCAGTCGACGTTGCCAAATCCGCTACGAAACTGGTAACTAAGCACATAGAGGCCGCGGTTAACAGCTCGTCACGCGATATCCCAGAAACCCACCGGGGCAGATGGGAATTACCTGAAAACTTAAGGATCTTATCAGACGGAAAATAATAGAACTGACGAGAACCGCCGTTTGCTGCGAGCCTTACAACATGAAATAAGGAGACAAATAGCTGCTTGTCGTAACGAACACGGACAGACTTTAAGGCGAAATCTCCCCCTCCCACGTTGCCTATTGGGCACTGGCCATTGGTGAGGGCGCTTAAATCAGACTAGGCAAGATTTAAAGTCCCATTCTCATCGTCTCGATTTCTGGAAATCCACAACCGCACGATTCTCCCGGTACTTTTTGCCTCACGCTATTTTTTTGTAGAATCAAATACCGGCAGGGGTTCTTCCAAACAGATACATGGGGACCTTCAAGTAAAGAGCAACTGCAAGACCTCTGGAGTCCGGTGTTGCGGATGTCCATGGGCAGCGGTAATCACTTAACATCAAGTTCACCTGCTGCTCGTTTTGTCCCTTTTGTATAAAAAAAGATTTCCCGACATTCATTAGGACCACCTGCATGTGACGACACCGAATAAGCCCAATGTCTGGCCGACAGTCTCCAATCTTCAAAGTCAAGCCGATTAGACGTAGCCTGGTCCTCAACGATTCGAACCGCTCTACACAGAATGCGATCAATACGAAATAGTTGGTATTGGGGAACTCCGGCCGAGAGATGAGAACAGTATTCCATATGAAGAGATTAATAAAATATTATGTGTTTAATTCTCTTAGAGATATATAACGTCCTTCCAAAATGAACATATTATTTTAACACAGCGTTCAGTACGTCTAGCCAAAAATATCCACCCGAAATATGATGTGATTCAAGGGGCTAAAACTTTTTGATTTTAACAAACAAAAAAATTTTTTTCATAAAGATTTACGTTTTTTGCGTAAAGTTATCCACTTTTAACGCAAGAGGTGTAAGTGGTACACAACCACTGAGTGGATGTTGTATGCAAAAGGATACGCCTTTTGTGATCGTTATGAAAAAAAAATTTTTTGTTCGGATTGATATATTTTGTTAGACGTACTGAAAGCTGTGTCGAAATATTCACCTATTTTTGGAGGACTTCATATTAAGTCTTCCTTTATTTAAATTAGATTAGACGATTGTTAAATTATTTCATTGATAATTCCATACTAATATTATAAACGCGAAAGTCTAACGGCCTGGCTACAGCTACCCGCGGCACGAATTGTTACGCGAATGAGGCGCAGTAGGTCGCGCGATTTTCTGGGTAGGTATGCCACAGCTCGACTAGTTGCGACTGACGCGGTGGACGTATTTGGAATTATTAGAATTGTTCAATATCCATGATTAAACTCAAACTCCACACGCGAAAAAACAAAATATTTTGGTCGCGCAATATCAAATAATGCATCCACCGACCGACGATTTTGATGCGTTTTAGCTTAATTGATAATTCTACATTACATTTTCGTAATTATTTTTTTTATTATTCTTCGTATTAATTGAAGCTGATTATAATATTAGCATTTAATTGCTCTTTATTAGGTATATTTACGCACCTTAATCTTTAAGGTAGGCATTTTGTTGTATTAATTTGCTCGTATTCATTTAGGTAATTAAAATATTATTATTTGCTTAAGGCTTGGCACCGACTTCAAACCTATTAGTAAATAGCACATATAAGTAATAGGTAGTATTTAATTAATATTAAATCTTTATTATTTTTTACTTTTTATTATTTGAAGTCGGTTTTTTTAACGTAGTTATTTTTATTTAATACTTTTTAGTGTATTGTTGTATTGTCAACTATTTTGGGTATACCTACAACAAATGCTGCGCGCCGTAACAAATCGAAAACCGGAACGGATAGAGGTAGTCGTCTCCGTAAAAATGCTCTTCGAAACACAATGTTACGTTCTTGTGAGACTATTGAGGATCATGAAAAACGTTTGTTGGCAATGAAAGCATATATGAAATCATGCTAACGTCAAGAAACGTTTGAACAGTATAATTCTAGACTCGGTAAAATCCAAGAGCGTCTAGCGAATGAGTCTTTTGAGCGGAGAGCTAATAGACTTGATCTCATCAATGAGCGTTAAGCGAACGAATCTGCCGAGCAGAAGGCTCATAGCTTTGGTCTCATTAAGGAGCGTTTAGCGAAGGAGTCTGCCGAGCAGAGCGTTCATAGATTAGAAGCGATACGAAACCGTACAGCAACCGAGTCTGCTCAGCAACGTTAGAACCGAGTAGCGGCAGCGCGTCAGACGTCAAAAAGACTTCGTTCAATGAGTGAGCGTAATTTTATAATCAGCATAAGTCAATATGCTGAAGTACCATGTACAATCTGTAAGAAATTATTATATCCAAAACAACAGACATTAGCCACAGCACGTTTTGATTTCCTTCCGAAGGAGCTACCGTTGTTCAACTACCATAAAAAAAAGTTCCTTCTCAGGCCTACTGGAACAACATGAAATTTATGGTTTTACCTCCTGAACTGACCGACTTGACAGACGTAGAACGAAGGCTTTTGCCAAAAGTAGTTCCTTTTATAACCAGTTACCACCCGCATCAAAGTGCTCGGCAACACGAATCAAATGAGCCCAAACTCAAGAGTTGTGTCATTCAAGTACTGAGTTCCTGTAGCCACTTACTGGCTTCATAATCGGACCCTAGAGGATCCTAGTTATCACCAAGCACCAATGAAATGCATCCACCGACCGACGATTTTGATGCGTTTTAGCTTAATTGATAATTCTACATTACATTTTCGTAATTATTTTTTTTATTATTCTTCGTATTAATTGAAGCTGATTATAATATTAGCATTTAATTGCTCTTTATTAGGTATATTTACGCACCTTAATCTTTAAGGTAGGCATTTTGTTGTATTAATTTGCTCGTATTCATTTAGGTAATTAAAATATTATTATTTGCTTAAGGCTTGGCACCGACTTCAAACCTATTAGTAAATAGCACATATAAGTAATAGGTAGTATTTAATTAATATTAAATCTTTATTATTTTTTACTTTTTATTATTTGAAGTCGGTTTTTTTAACGTAGTTATTTTTATTTAATACTTTTTAGTGTATTGTTGTATTGTCAACTATTTTGGGTATACCTACAACAAATGCTGCGCGCCGTAACAAATCGAAAACCGGAACGGATAGAGGTAGTCGTCTCCGTAAAAATGCTCTTCGAAACACAATATTACGTTCTTGTGAGACTATTGAGGATCATGAAAAACGTTTGTTGGCAATGAAAGCATATATGAAATCATGCTAACGTCAAGAAACGTTTGAACAGTATAATTCTAGACTCGGTAAAATCCAAGAGCGTCTAGCGAATGAGTCTTTTGAGCGGAGAGCTAATAGACTTGATCTCATCAATGAGCGTTAAGCGAACGAATCTGCCGAGCAGAAGGCTCATAGCTTTGGTCTCATTAAGGAGCGTTTAGCGAAGGAGTCTGCCGAGCAGAGCGTTCATAGATTAGAAGCGATACGAAACCGTACAGCAACCGAGTCTGCTCAGCAACGTTAGAACCGAGTAGCGGCAGCGCGTCAGACGTCAAAAAGACTTCGTTCAATGAGTGAGCGTAATTTTATAATCAGCATAAGTCAATATGCTGAAGTACCATGTACAATCTGTAAGAAATTATTATATCCAAAACAACAGACATTAGCCACAGCACGTTTTGATTTCCTTCCGAAGGAGCTACCGTTGTTCAACTACCATAAAAAAAAGTTCCTTCTCAGGCCTACTGGAACAACATGAAATTTATGGTTTTACCTCCTGAACTGACCGACTTGACAGACGTAGAACGAAGGCTTTTGCCAAAAGTAGTTCCTTTTATAACCAGTTACCACCCGCATCAAAGTGCTCGGCAACACGAATCAAATGAGCCCAAACTCAATAGAGTTGTGTCATTCAAGTACTGAGTTCCTGTAGCCACTTACTGGCTTCATAATCGGACCCTAGAGGATCCTAGTTATCACCAAGCACCAAAGTGCTCGTCAACATGAATCAAACGAGCCCAAACATGATAAAATTGAGTCATTTATTTACTGAGCTCCTATGGCCACCTTGTGGCTTCATCATCGGATCCTGCAGGATCCTAGTTACAACGAAGCACCAAAGTGCTCGTCAACACCAATCAACCGAGTCCAAACTTGAAAGATTTCTCTCATTTAATTACTGAGCTCCTATGACCACCTTCTGGCTTCGTCATCAGACCCTGCAGGATCCTAGTTACCATCAAGCACCAAAGTGCTCGTCAACACCAATCAAACGAGCCCAAACTCGAAAGAGTTCTGTTATTTAATTACTGAGCTCCTATGGCCACCTTCTGGCTTCATCATTGGACGCTGCAGTATCCTAGTTACCACCAAGCACCAAAGTGCTCGTCAACACGTATCAAATGAGCCCAACTCGATAGAGTTGTGTCATTTAAGTACTAAGCTCCTATGGCCACCTTCTGGCTTCATCATCAGACCTTGGAGGATCCTAGTTACCACCAAGCACCAAAGTGCTCGTCAACATTGATCAAACGAGCCCAAACTCGACAGAGTTCTGTCATTTAATTACTAAGTTCCTATGACCAACATCTGGCTACATCATCAGACCCTGGAGGATACTTGTTACCACCAAATACCAAAGGCCTCGTCAACACGAATCAAATGAGCTCAAACTCGATAGAGTCTTGTCATTAAACGATTTTTAACCATTTAGTTACCGAGTTCCTGTGGTCACCTTCCGAATCCAGTTTCCAGATCAGGTCTATCTCATAATAAGTTTTCATTGTCATCCAATTTACATATGTATACAAAATTTCAGCTCAATCGGTAACCGGGAAATGGATCAAATTTACTTGCGAGATTTGATTTCAGACATCGGCATAGGTAAAATAAGTAAAAAAATGCTCATAAAATAAAAACTACAGGGTGTTACAGGCGATTAAAATAATCTTTACCAACATATTCTAACATGATATGGTATGCAAATGTTTAAAAATTATCACATTCTATGAAGGAACGTAATAGGAAGATATGACAGTCCGTATTTTCTCCCGTGTTAGTCGCCTTTGAAAAATAAAGTATCTGCTATTATGCATGGCAGTTCGTAAAAACAGGATAATTAGCTATATGTGTCACTACCATCTTGACTACTAGAAGAGTTCCACTACGTCTTAACCGGGTTTAGCATCATCCGCTTATCTATTTCTATCGCAAAAGTGCGTGTTTGTCATGTTCTGCTTCGGATAGTAAGGTAACCATTAAACCTATGCATCTGACATTAACCCCCCCATTACATTGATAGCAAGGCACTATTAACGGCAATGGTGTCTCCTTCCATTAGCAGAGCCATCTGCTTGTTTACTACTTATGATATAAATTATAACATAATGGTATGCATGCATAGGCTGTTGGTAATCTACTGAAATTTATTTATGGCCACTGAAATTGTTGTCCAGTCTCTGGTAGCCGATAGGTGACTAGGGGGTATATGGAGTGAGAGAAATGAGTTAAAACCCTGGGTATGTCAAAGGGCCACATACACAAAGTGATTTAAATAAATATATAACGGATACGACTTAGGGACCTTCAAGAAACCAGCTTATTCATTCTTAAAAGGCCGGCAACGCAGCTGCATGACCCCCGGTATTGCAGTTGTCCATGGACGGCGGTGATCACTTACCATCAGGTGCACCGCTTGCTCGTTTGCCCCCTCTGCTATAAAAAAAATATAATGCTTATGTCATCCCACAAAGTAAAACAATCTATGGTAATAGTTTATTGTTAAAACATTAATGTTCAATTATTGTTATTATTACAATTGCAAAAAATTGCATGTACATTATAGGTGACTAAGTTGCTTACACAGAATTTATGTATTCAACTTAAAGCTTAAACCATGGGATGCATCATCATCTGGTAACAAATGGTTAATGAAAATTTAGACACTAAAAGAGTAAAAGCAACAAGCTACAGGCAACTGTAATTTTGCAGTAAATGTATTTTGGAAATTTTTACTTGGCATAAAAAATTGTATTTTTGTATGTTTGTAATAAATAAACTCAAAAACTACTGGATCAATCTTAAAAATTATTTTACAATAAAGTTACACCATCTAACTAGGAATAACATAGCCAATGTTTTTGCCCAACTAAGCAAAAGGAAATAATTAGGTATTTTGGGTCACGCAATATTGCGAGTATCAGCTAGTCTATCTATATCTATACATATAACAAAACTGTAAGAGGTCGATTTCTGTACATTGAAGATATTTTAAAAATTTTTTTTGGAAGATACTCTTTAATCGATACTGAAGCGAAAAATGTATTTTTTTTAATTTTTATCTGTCTGTCTGTCTGTCTGTATCAAGGCCGCGCATCACGCCGAATCTACTAAACGGATTCAAATGAAATTTAGCATGATTAGAGTTCATACTCCGAAGAAGGTTATAGGATATTTTTTATCCCAAAATTCAGTATGGTTCCCGTGGGATAGGGGATGAAAATAAAAACGTATATTTAGCTTTAATTCATTAACCTGTCATCCGAAATCCTTTATTATTTTTTTGTTTAAAAGTAAGTACTATAAAGATTATCTCTTACAAATTTCAAATTCATGAGTTTTATAATGTAGAAGTTACAGACATCACAAGTTTCAACGGTTTCGGGTGGTAAGTCCAATTGAACGTGACACCCAGAGTGTATACAAAACCTTTGAACGCACGGCTCAATATAAGTTAGTGTTATCATTTCATAGTGTTATATAATGGATATAACCCGAGAGATTCAGTTCTAGAATGTATACTTTTTTATTAAATGTTATTATGAATGCAATTTTACTAGCTTGAAAATTAGTAAAATATGTGTAAAATATAAACCTAAACATTTTATTTTTATATAAGAATAATTATAATATATTTGAAAATATAACAGGTCAATTTTCAGGTTTTTGCTAATATCTCGGAAAATATGCATCTAATCGAAATTGAGTATACTAATAGAATTTGTTCTTTATAAAATTTAACGTAAGGATAGGCTATTGCGAAAATTTACTATTTTGTTTTTACATTGCATAACTTAAAAAAGGATAAAAACGTATCTACACGCCCATATCCTGGAATACATAGGCAGAGGTACAAGAAGTGTACCCACGATTAGCCGAAAATACTTTCACACAATGTGATAGGTGGCAAGCCAATCCCGGGCAAGGTTGTTTTATCATAAAACTAAAAAAGCACATTTTGTTTCGCCTGACCCGGGAATCGGGCCCGGGATCTCATATGGTCAACGACGACACCGGACCGCTAAGACAACACGGTAAATATTTCAAAATCATCAATCAGTTATCTTTTAAAATGAATGAAACTTCTGCAAAGTGTAGATGTGAAGTGCCTAAGCTACTTAGTATACTGACTAAAGTCGGACTCCAAAATACTTTTAAAAAAAATTGTTAAGTAGAATATAAGATCAACATCTTACAGAAAAACTTAACACACATATAACTTCATCAAAACAAATTCTATCAAAATATACTTAACTTTCCTTTATTTGTAGAATCAAAAATCAAAAGTGTGAGGAAAAATTACGTGGCGTTGTTATTTTTTATTAAAGTATCATCACGCCCGATTCCCTTGTGACGTAGGCAGAATAAACCGACCGTCTATAGACTTTCCGGTTCACCGCGATTCACCGATTTGTCGGTTGGTGAGATAAATGGTAATCCTCATCGCCGCATAGTCGATCGACTATTTTTAGCGATAACTGGAACCGAAAGTGTTACTCCGCCAGTTTCGGTGTTGCTGAGATTTTAGATTTTCGAGAAAATCCTCGAAAATATCTCAATAACATCTTTGACCGATCCGGGGTTTGAACCCGGGCCTCATGATCTGAGCCGAATAGGCTGCCCTAGACCTGGAGGCAGAGTAGTATGTTATAATAATAAAAATACCCTTGACTGCTTATCTTGCTTATTGAAAATGATACAAATTTAATTATTTTTTTTTATTACAAATTGTTTTCAATGAACAAGAACAGCTTCTTAGTCAAAGGCTATTTTGTTTTTTATTAATAACAAACTACAAAGCCATGTGTTAATTTATTTATTTTTAACTTCTCGCTACGAAATTTGCCTTAAATAAAAATTATTCAAAAAATAAACTTGAATAAATAACTTTTCATCTTTCTAATTAGGTATATATATTTAACTTCCCGCTACGTAGCTACGTAGATAGGGAAGTTACTGATTTTGCCTCGATTTTCGAAAATCGAGTGTTCAACAGATCTCCACGTTTTGAGGACCTAGGAACCTTTTCCGACTATTTTCATAATGACATATGTATGTATATGTGTGTGTGCGCTTCCCTATTGATAATAAAAACACATGTCGATTCCACGCGTATTTTACGAAATATTGGCAAAAAAATTCAAAAAGCCGTATTTTAATTGTTTTAAACAAAATGTTCCTAACCTCCACACGTCCTCCTCTACGGTCGAGATATTATGCTTAATAGTAATAACATTACAGTTATAACGTTTACTGGAAGCAAATACTATTTATTTCGCCCTGACTTATAGGTCTTGACTAATACTACTGCAATGGAGTCAGATATTGTTAATTATCAGACATACACCATGGATTTTAAAATTACTTAGCTTAAATAATCATCGTTGCCCATTAAGAACCTAGGTACAAGCCGACACTTTCACCTTCAATTTTTTGCCCTCAAAAAATCTTAAAGTTGTTATGATAATAATATCTAAGGTTGTTGAAACCAAAAATGTCTATTTTGAAGTTTTAATGCTGTAACTTTTGATCGTGATTTTATCGATTTTAATCTTTCAAACAGCATTAACCGCAGTTTTAGCAAGATGAAAAACGTTGTCGTGGGCCAAAATTAACTGGTTGAAAAATCTCAAAGTTATGTTTAAACTTTTTTTTAATTTTTTCGTACGCGGTAACTTCTGAAGGATTATTGACCGAACCTTCTGCTTTGAAACCGGCTATGACGTGACAAACGTTGCACGTAATATAACAAATGTAAACTAAACCGTGCAGTCGTTAAACAGCGAACAGCTGTCGAAGGCACAAGGGTCGTTATCAAAAACGTGTTTTCAAAACTACACTAAAAGAATCCTTTCTTAACATTTCTCCTTTGATAAAAGTGCTTCGCCGTCCAAAGTATTGCTGAATACGAGAAATACTGTGGTCAGTTCTTAATAATTACTCTGCAAGAATGGCCAAACGCGAACGAAGTCGCGGGTACAGCTAGTTTTAAATAAAAACAAAAAATCGATTATTTAACATTTATTACGTCTTTTATGTACCTAATTAACTTAAAAGGAGGATTTCATTTTAGCATCTGTTCCTTGACTAAGCAAACTATATTTAGTAAATTAAAACATTATTTAATTAAAAGCTACAATATAAATTTGCCTTATGGGATAGGGTGTTGATTTGGTGTGAGACCTCCATGTTCCGGACTGTGCTTTTGTTTTTTCCTCTTTTTTTCTTTTTTCCGCCTTTTGCGTTCCTTATCATCATCATGCTTTTTCTGTTTTTTATGCTTTTTCTCATATGTGTCTGGATTTGAAGAATCTGTAAAAGAAATTTACTAGAATTCATCCTTTGTTCAGAATTGGTTGAGTATTATAGCAAGTCTGAATTTGGTACATCTGTAAATATCAGATATTATAAATATATAATACAGTGTAAAGTCTAGTCTAGTATAGTGTCTCATGATTTAACACTTCATAATATTTAATTAATATTACCACATTAAATATTACTCTTTGTTTATACATGGGGCACACTAAAAGTTTTGCACTTCTAGCTAATTGAAACTATTTGAATTTCGAATGTTATATTTTTAAAATGTTGCAACCTTTTTAATAATAAAAAAAATAACAATTGGCGGGAAATGATTTGTCAATTGTTTTTTTTATCACACATCAAATTTCTATGTATGTAACGAAAATGGAATTAAGTCGAAAAGATTTAAGAGCGAAGATTTTTTATGATTTTAAAAGTTCTCTTTCTCTGCAAGACTGTGCCGCTCGTCTTCAAAATGTTTTAGGGAGAGAAGCACCTTGTTTGAGCACCGTGAGGCGATGGTTTGCTGAATTTGAGAGAGGTTGAGTTTCTTTACATGACGAATTTCGTGAAGGGTGGCCTTCAACTGCCGTCAACGAAAATAATGTGGCTACTGTCAAGCAGTTAATTGAAGAAAAGCCCCGGATTACTTATAAGACAATTCGAGGACTATTGGGGATTGGTATGAGCCAAACTCAAAAAATTTTACACGAAGAATTGAAAGTTCGGAAACTTTGTTGTCGTTGGATCCCTCATGAACTGACAGCGAAGCAGAAGTGGGCTTGCGTGGAATGATGCTCACAAATGCTACCGAAGTATGACCACGGACATTCTAATGCTGTTTATGACATTGTCACAGGAGACGAAATGTGGATTTATTGTTTTGAACCTGAAAAAAATAGCAATCTTGTGAATGGGTGTTTGAAAATAAGAACAGGCCAACAAAAGTGAGACAGGCGAAAAACATTGGTAAAAAATGATCACGTTTTTTTCTCCGCTACGGATCTCATCTGTACAATTCCACTTGAAGATCAAAAGAGTGTTAATGCCGAGTGGTATTCTACCATTTGTTTACCCAGGGTGTTAGAAAAAGTTTGCAAAAGACGACCTTGATGAGAGGTTTTACTTTAGGAAATTACTGTTATTTTAACATGATTTATTTATTAAAATGATTATTCTTAAGACACATAGTATGTATCTGGCAAAATCTGTTCAACATTTTGTCAGTGTTGTGTGAAAGCAAAAATCAATACAATTTAATTTCAATTAAGGTAAAAAATATCTTTTATTACAGTTTTATATATATAGTTATGATGCAGAAACAGTAGGTGACAAAACTTATATAAATGACATGGATATATATGTCGCAGTGAAATTGTCAATACCGTTAGATTATAATCTACCTAAGTGATAATATAATTTAACTGCTAACCTAACCTAACCAAATTATAAACTCACTAGGTAGATTATAATCTAACGGCTATTGACAATTTCACTGCGACATATATATAAGCCAATCACTTAAACAAAATATGGCTATTATATAAAGTTTGATAAGTTAGCTGAAAAAATAAAGTAGTTAGATAGAAAAACAGAGTGCTTGGTCAAAGTTTGAGATAAATAGGCTTAGAGCCTTATATTATTGTATTATTATCCTTATTATTTTAACTAGCTGTTGCCAGCTACTTCATCCGTGCGGACTTCGTTTACTCCGCACAGCACCTGCCCGCTAGGTGATAGCGTGGTAATATGTAGCCTATATGTTGACCCGACCTGTTAGTAATGTTCATGCAAAATTTGAAGGAAATCCATGCAGTACTTTTTGATTTTACCCCGGACATACATACAGACAAAAATTCTAAAAACTATATTTTTGGCTTTGATATCGATTGCAGATCACGCCCTAAGTATTCTTTTAAAAAATATTCAATGTACAGTTTTGACTTTCCTACGATTTTATTATATGTATAGATAGGCCATTTAGCATTATGAATATTTATGTGCCAGTGTATCAATTTTACCATTTGTTAAACTGGTTCTTAAATGTATTGACTTAGTTTGTCTAAATCACTTCCTGCAGTACTCCCAAGTTTACAACTTGATTGTTGTCGATTTTTGCTGAAACTCGTTCAAAATGTTGCTTTAAAGTGCCTATACAACAATGCTTGTACCTCACCCATGAATGACAAATAAAATGAGTATTCAGCCTAAGTTCTACTCTTTAAAAACACAAACCAGTTTCCCGATATGCAAAGTGGCCAGAACTGGCCACAATTTGTTTTAATAGATTAAATAACAGTTTAGGCCATTAACATCTATACCAGACAAGAGCTCTTGTCTGTGAGAAGGTACTTTGGCTCACTGCAGTGTTTTGACTTATTCTGCCCCTCATTAAGCATTAGGCATTAAAGGTGTATTTGTTATTGCAACAAGAGGTGACTATACAGTCACATTCACACAGGAAATCACTAAACAAATACACACTTTACCATACGGTAAAGTGTGTATTTGTTTAGTGATTTCCACAAACACAGCATTACATAATTACGAATTTGTTTTTTATTATCAGAGCAGTTTAGTTGTTGGCTGTTATTATATCTAAGTCATCACAAAAATGCCAAGTTTTGATGTTATATATCAGCAGCATTAGAAATAGCATTGGGGAAGTTCCAAGCTAGAAATCTGACACAACCTAGTTACAAGCACTTACCTAATAAATAATTGTACTACCCAAAGTATTTAAATTAAATTATTTTAATCCGGTAAAAGTTATGATTGCAAATTAATAAACACCATCAAACCATCGAAAAGAAAAATATCAAAGTAAATCTATTATTATGTTTTTGAGTTGAACTGATTAACAAACGAACAAGGTTCTTCAACATGCTGGTTAGATTAAGCCTAAGTTCATGATAATGAAACTCATTACTTTATGTTTACCTTGCAAAGGTGTGTCTTGTCCTGGAGGTGCACCATCTTTATGTTTGTGTTTTTTATGCTTGCTCTTATGTCGCTTTGGTGGTGTTGCACTCACATAGCGGTACTGTTCTGGTAAAGGGCCTGGATGAAGCCTGAACCCTGCCAACTGTGCACTTGTCAAGGGCAGTATCTCCTTGCCTCCGATTGGCTTCTTAGCTATTACAGAACCCAAGGTACTGTTATCCTCCTGGCCTGGCCCGTCGACGATGCCTGGCAAGTTAGGCAGGAATGATGAAAGAGATTCCTTTAATTTCTTCCCATTAAACTTACTATATGAATGTTCCAAGCCATAGAATGCCATCAAATTCGTCGCACCCGTCAGTTCACATTCTCCTAAAAAGCCATGATTTTAAAGAAAAGTTATAATATTAAGAAAGTATTTTATTTTACGAACAACATAACATATACATTACCTGGAGGTTCTTTCATCAAATAAAATGGTCCACTATGCACTATTGAAGGATTTTTACCAAGTGAGATGGTAGTTTTAAGAGTACCAGAAGAATCTTGACGAGAAACGACTGGGGACCTTCCACCTCGAGGGGAGGATTTAGGTGAATATGGTTCTACCTTCCTAAACTGATCAGACATCATCTTGCTTCCGCATTGTCCGCATGAAGTAGCTTAAGTAGTATAAATATTGACAAAAATAAAAAATACATAAAATAATACGAAATCTACAACCAACCTACTGTCCAGGGCTGCCAGGCATGAATCGTGAAATTACCCGCAACAGTCATAAAAATACCCGCTTTTACCCGCCTTTAAACTTAAAATACCAGTAAAGAGGCTACTTTTAGGGCTATTAACAAAACTATTTTTTTGTAATCATTGCTATTTTTAGGCTTATTAACAATACGATTTTTTGTAGTCATTGCGTATAATTTTGAAACTTATTGAAAAATTTTTCTAACTTATTTATGTACCACAGTTTTGTTTTCAGCATGTCAGCATTAGGTTGAAATGCTACGATGCCACCAGATTTTCAAATAGGTACCTTCTCTTTTAACCCATAATGCAACAATACTGTCGATATTTAGAAAGTTTTTGCTGTCTATTTTAATATTTCTCAAATTACTGAATAATTTTTCGACTGATGCATTAGAAAAAAGTGAAACAATAAGTAATATGATTATTACTTCCTTCAGATTTACACGTTCATAGTAGGATTATTTTTCTCCCAATATGAAATATTTAAAATAGTTCCAATCCTTGGTGACTCTCTCTCTCTCTCTCTCTCACCATAGACAATATGCATTGTTTTTACGTTGTAAAAATATACGCATTGACTTAGCATCCAAACTAAAATTGTACAAAACAAAATACCCGCTTTTACCCTCAAGACAACAAACACCCGCGAAATTACCCGCCTTCTCAGTTCATCGACAAATTACCCGCAATGCGGGTAATTACCCGCCAATTGGCAGCGTTGCTACTGTCACCCAACTGTCTCTGTCTTGTTCTGTGGTCTCTGTTACCAAAGAGTAGACAATACTACTCTACTCGTACGACGTACATATACATATTATATCAATCTGTGCAATACTACGTAAGAACTGTCACCACCAAGGAAGTTACATTCTACCCGGAATGTTCAAATGCGCTTCAAAATCGTTCCGAAGAGTACCACGACATGGGTAGAGTGTGTCTCTTTCTACTAAATAAAGCTCCAATCGCCATATATAAGTGCGGCCATGCGTAGTTTGCAAATTACTACTAAGTAATTCTATTAATTTGAGAAACAGTGTTTGCATTGCATAAGTAATTACGTAATAATTAAAATAAACACATTTTAGAACTCACTGTGTTAATTACAATACATTTTATGTTAATGTATTTATGGACGTGTATGAATAAACGGGACTTAACTTGATATAAAAACCTACCATCAGATAGTTTTATTTACACTGGCAATTGCAAGAAAGGGACAACATCCACTCTTGTCTTTGCTTAGAACGTTTTTCCCCTCTGTTAAGTAAGGAACAAATGTCAACTATATTTGTAACGAGATAAAGTATATTTTTATTTTTCAAATATTGCTTCATAGTAATTCCAATTATATAAGTCAAAGTCAAAACATTTTTATTCAAACTATCCTTTACAGGCACTTTTGACGAGTCAACATTTTTTGAGTTACTACCGGATCGAAAACGCGGCCACCAAGTTCCTTGGTACCTACCTACTATATTATGGTCATAGCAAGGAACTTATATACGATAACTGGAATTACTACGAAGCAATATTTGAAAAATAAAAATGTGCGTTATTTCGATCCTAATAAAGTTGATATTTGTTTCTTACATGACAGAGGGGAAAAACGTTCTGAGCAAGACAACGACATGAGTGGATGTTGTCCCTTTCTTGCAATTGCCAGTGTAAATAAAACTTTCGGATGGTAGATTTTTATATATTCGTTAATCGTTAAATCCCTTTTATTCATACACGTCGATAGATACATAAGCATAAAATGTATTGTAATTAACATAATGAGTTCTAAAATGTGCTTATTTTAATTATTACGTAATTACTTATGCAATGCAAAAACTGTTTCTCAAATTAGTAGAACGACTTAGTAGTAATTTGCAAACTACGCATGGCCACACTTATATATGGCGATTGGCGCTTTATTTAGTAGAAAGAGACACACTCCACTCATGTCGTGGTACTCTTCGGAACGATTTTGAAGCGGGTGTAAGCATTCCGGGTAGAATGTAACTTCCTTGGGTCATAGTCATAGATAATATAATATAATACAGCTAAAACGAGTGACGTGGGATCTAAAACAACCAGATGTAACTAACAAAAAACGTGTATTGTAGTGTATAGTAATACAATATATGTAGTAGTACAATATACAAAATTTCAAGATTTTATTGATCCTATTGGTTGTATTACTGTGGTGGCTGACAACTGATTAACTCAGAATTCTTATTAAGATTGACATAATGCTTAACTAAGATTTTGCCGGAACACTATGGATAAAAATGGCGCAGCCACATCATTGACCTACGGCGATATACGCGCCGGCACGGTGTTGTCGCAAACTTACGTCATAATATCAATGGTCATCAAACCGCGGCCCGCAGGTGATATTTGTGCGGCCTGTTGATAATATTTATGAGAAAGCAAACAAGAATGTTGTAACATTCCATAAAAATATTTTCTTTGCAAATTTTTTATTCATTAACATTCTTTCCCTAAATATTTTAATGTTATGCCACTGTTTACTGTATTTCATTCACCTATAGTTTACGAACCTCTGATACTCCTTCATCAACATGTAAGGTCATATTTTCGTCGTATGTTATTTTTTGTAGTACGGAACAAAATAAAATAGCACAATTCGATAAACTAGGTCAATATAAAAAACGACTTATACATGAAGTTACTAAAATATAATATGTATGCGGGTAAGTTATAGTTTACTATTATTATTGTTTATTGTAATTATCTATATTATTGTTTATTTGTCATGAGCCACATAATTATCACCTGTGGACCGCAGTTTGATGCCCATTGCAGTGACGCATCAAGCTCCTTCTTGAAGCAGTTCCGTGATAGCCCGATACATCGTGCTAGCGCGATACCTCGCCGCAAGCCGACATATTATGTAGCCGTGACTAGATATTTATAGACAACATGACCATAGAATATGACTAGGTATTTTAATTTGTAAGTCTAGCTGTCATTGTTTAATTCTGATCCTGTTTCTATAAGTTTTGACAGTTAAGGATAGAAAGTCTGTCTAAGCTGAACTCTGTTGATTTAGGTACCTAATTAAAACACATCCATTGATTTAATTCTTAAGCTAATATGATACAACTTTAAAGTATCTGGTAAGTAAACAACAGGACACTAAAACGCAGTGACACTCAAAAACTCATCGTTTATTTGCAAAAATATGGGTGTTACCAGTTATTATAACTAATAGTTACCAAAATATTCTACTCAATATGGTGTATCAGAATTTAAAAATATGTATATATAATTTTAATGAATAAATAAAAAATGGTTTATTTTATTTAAATTATGATAATAAGATTTGTAATATGTTTAGGATTTCTTGAAGGGTTGTCCCGCTCCTATATAGGCTCTTTTTTCAATTTTTACTTTTTCTTGATTAATGATACATAATAAGTAAGTGTGTTGTGTTAGAATTTAATATTTCACATTTTTTTTGCCCTGCAATATATTTACCTCACGTCACTTCCCTTCGTAGATACATTTCGTTACATAATTCAAAGAGTATGTAATATATTTATATTATTTATTTATTTATTACTATTATATAATTTCTAAACATAAAGCGATTACTTTAAACGATCTGTTTGAATATTCTTGACCATCTATTTTTTGGTTAATGACTTTTAAACTTCTAAAGAGATGACTTTTTAAATTGATTCTGTATACACCATTGACAAACTTATAGCACGAAACTATTTAGATAAAAAAGTATCACACTCGTATCTCTGAAGAGGTAGGCAGAGGTACAACCAATGCACCGACCATTACCCGAAGATACATAGTCCTACGATATGATAGGTGGCCAACCTATCGCTAACCGGGCACATTTACAATTATTGTTTTTATGAGAAAACTAAGCATAACTCGCCGTGTTGGTCCCGGCCTCCTTTGAAGAATAGGCCAACTGCCGTTCTGCCAGGCAGGTCGTAAAAGGCGACCGATTGGCTATCGAGTCACTACAATCGTGGCTACTAGGTGGAAGAGTTCTGCATTGTCTCGCCCGGGTCTGGTACCACCGCCTTACCTATTCCTGCCGCAATAGCGTCAGTGCTTGTCGCAGTCGTGTTCCGGTTTGGAGGAGAAGGTAGCCGGTAAACTTATGCATGTGGCATTAGACCTCGCCACAAGATAGCAACGCACCATTAACATCTTTGGTGTCTATAGGCGATGGTTGACTCTTTCCATCAGGAGACCCATCTGCTTGTTTGCTATCTGATGATATATATATAAAAAAAAGCAACATTGTTTTTATGAGAAAACTAAAAAAAACACATTTTTGGAATGCCTGACCAGGGACCTCATGTGGTCAACGCCAACACCGGACCACTTGACCACATAGGCTATCAAATTAAATAGGTTGTTTAAAATAGCTTCCTTTAGGGAGAAAATGGAAAACAATCACTAAAATTAAAAATAAGTGTATTATACAATTATTTTTAACTAGCTATGATACCCGGCTTCGCTCGGAAGTTGATACGAGATTACGTGGTAGTTGAAATATAACAAATGTATTTTAAGACTTTATTGAAATTGGAATCTTATATCTCGCGCCATTACACCCAATATACGAATACGAAATGCAATCCAAATAATCATTGTTTTGAATGAAGTTCAAATATTCGACAACAGATGGCGCCACTAAACTTAATTTCCATGTTGGTTTGGAAAAGCCCTTAGGTATATCTTTAAAAACACGCCGTTTAGGTTAAATTGGGAACTTTCTTGTTCGAGGGCGGATTAAGGGCTATCACACTATATAAGTCCCTTTATCGTGCCGGGACTCCTTTTTAAGTTTTATTGGCACGCACATTTTATCAACTTGGTTTTATTATATACTAGCTATGATACCCGGCTTCGCTCGGGAGTTAATATGAGATTACGTGGTAGTTGAAATATAACTAAGACTTTATTGAAATTGGAATTTTAAATTGCGCGCCATTACTACACATGCTGCCATTGTTCGCGGCGCCTTTCGAAATGCAAGCCAAATAATCGTTGTTCTGAATGAAATTCAAATACTCGACAACAGATGGCGCCACTACACTTAATTTCCAAGTTGAAGGGTTAGAAAAGCCCTAATATCTTTAAAAATACGCCCTTTAGATTAAAATGGGAACTTTCTTGTTCGAGGGGGGATAAAGGGCTATCACACTATATAAGTCCCTTTATCATACCGGGACTCCCTTTTAAGTTTTATCGGCACGCAAATTTTATTTACTTAGTTTTATTATATAAATATAGATAATGATTTTAAAGATTTTTTTGATGAGAATCAAAGTCGGAATATCATTAATGAATTTCTGTTAAAAATGTTAAAAAATTTGTATAGCAAATGTATTTTTTTTATCTTGCACTGTTTGATACTAAAATTACACTATTTGCGCTTAAAATCTGAAGTTTGTTGAGTATGACATGACTTTATTTAGTTTTTAAAAAGATATAACCTTTGATCGAGATAATCGATTTTAATCTTCTAAACGCAGTTTTTCTGAGTTATAAAATGTGTCTTGAGCACAAAAAAGGCTGAAACAGTTCTAAGCCAACCCTTTCTCCCCACTCCTTTTAATATTAATTACGTGAAACACTCCCTTTTAATATTAATTACCTATCACATTAATACCCGTTATTGCCAAAATTATCGAAAAATCGTTTTATAATCGGCTGTATATTTACATAAAGAACACGGGCGAGACTTCATACATCGTTTTTTTAGTTAAGGGGCTATCCATAAATTACGTCACACGAATTTCATAATTTTTTGTCCCCTCCCCCGGCCTTATCACAGCTGGTCACATATGTGAAACCCTCCTCCTACCTAGTGCGATGTCACATATTTTACAATGTCATTGGAACAATAAACTCATTCGATTATTTTTTATCTTAACATGTGGCTTTATAAATTTATTGTTGTAATACTTAGATAAAAATTGAAAAAATGTGATGTCACATAATTTGGGACCCCTCCCTACCCCTTGTCACACAATGTCAAACTTCGTCGACCCACTCCCCCCCCCCCCCTTGACGTGTGACGTAATTTATGGATGGCCCCTAATACCTTAATAAAGTTTAATATTATATTCCGTAAGAATCTTTATCAACTCCTTAAATTATCCGCAATTAATAAATATTTTTTAAACTTGTAGGAAAAAGTTGGAATTTAAGTAAGGTTAAGGCGGCCCCTAGGCCTACAATAATATTGCGCAATATTACGTATTGTACAATATTATTGACCGTTTAGAGTTAATATTGAAGATTGCACAATGATTGAACGGAAGTTTGAGCGGGTTTAATTTTTATTGTACAATATTTTTTCTTGCACTGTGCAGGTTTTATATTGCACAATATTTTTCACTTCAGAGCTTGGAACGGTCGTGATCGGTCAGTCGCGGTATTTAATGTATGGTCGTATCGTAAATAGCGAGCAAGAAATTTTCGTCATTTCGCGGTAATTTTATTCGTCTCGTTAATTTAATATTTCATTACTAGAATCTACCAAAATTTCGACCACTCGCCGAAATTCGACACTCGGTTGAAATTGAACATGTGACCGAAATACGTCATTCCTCCGAAATTCGACATTCGATCGAAATATAACTTTCGACCGAAACTCAACATTCGGCCGAAATTCGACATTCAGGCCAGTTCACTAATCAATATAAGTTTTTTTTTTTTTATATTATAAGATAGCAAACAAGCAGATGGGTCTCCTGATGGAAAGAGTCAACCATCGCCTATAGACACCAAAGATGTTAATGGTGCGTTGCTATCTTGTGGCGAGGTCTAATGCCACATGCATAAGTTTACCGGCTACCTTACCCTTTAAACCGGAACACGACAGCGACAAGCACTGACGCTATTGCGGCAGGAATAGGCAAGGTGGTGGTACCTGACCCGGGCGAGACAAGGCAGAACTCTACCACCTAGTAGCCACGATGGTAGTGACTCGATAGCCATTCGGTCGCCTTTTACGACCTGCCTGGCAGAACGGCAGTTGGCCTATTCTACAAAGGAGGCCGGGACCAACACGGCGAAAAAGTGTTAATCGAAACAAAACCAATCAATAAAAGATGAAGAACGGGAGTTTTTACTTGAGTGTATAGAATTGTATAGATTTATTTAACAAAACCACCAGCATGGTTGCCGCCAAAACTTCGTCGTCAGACATGTTACTCTCACGAAAATATTGATCAGACTGGTTTGACAATTTTATTGAGTGAATTTATTGAACGTCTGGAAACAAAGGGGTATTCAATATTATTGCGCGATAAAAGTGTTGCGCAATATTATTGTAGGTCTCTGGGGCACCTAAGAGTCATTTCACAAAATCTCTTGACTGAAATTTAGGTATTTTCTAATTGATGCGAGAGTTGGGTGTCGTCGTCTATACTGATTGTATTGATTCGTTTTATATTTTAATTATTACTACGCGGTACTTATTTTGGCACACGGACGTAGCGGATTTTAAAGTATTTTATTTTATTTATTTTTGAAATAAAAATAAATGAATATTATTTAAGTGACTTATTTTTGCATAAGAGTAAAATATAGTTTTATTCTATGCCAATTTCTATAGAAAAATATAATTATTTGATAACAAAAAATCCAGTTAATATTTTATTAATTTTCGTTAAAAGAGGCATATTTGCTTAATTAATTAGATATAGTTATAGGTCTTTTAGGAAAAAAGTAATCCGTTCAAGCACAATTGTTAGATGTTTCTAGTAATTTAGTATTTTTTCTAATTAGGTTTGTTTATTAGCAGTAGCAATGCCTTTAGGAAAAATTGCGTAATTGTCGAAACGTAATTTCGCAGAGTATTTTTAATAAGAAATACTAATAATTGATGATTTAAAAATTTGTTGATTGAATGAAAAAAAGCACCTTATAATATGAAAAATTAGGAATTGGAAAATTTCGATTTCTCGTCAAAAGTTGGTCCAAAGTGTGAACTGTCCCTTAACGTAAACAATCTTCTTTCTCCTTAGGCGGCCCATAAACCTTCGCGAGTTTTTAAGTAATTAACCGGCAGCACTTTTATAATATGGTCACCTTCAACTAATTGTAAATTATTGTTTGGTTTATACCAAAATAAAATAATCGAATGTTCATTTTCATTCATTTTTATCCATCCAGTACTACATATCGGAAATCGATTTTCCAATTAATCGATCTCAGATCTTCATCCCTAGCTCAAACTTTCATTCAATCTTTGTGCAATCTTCAATGTTAACGCTAAACAGTCAATAATATTGCACAATACGTAATATTGCGCAATGTTACTGTAGGTACTGTAGGTCTATGGGGCGCCAAAATTAAGTTGTCTGTGGCCTGTGCTTAGGTCAGGGAACTTATATACGATAGCTGGAATTTTACGAAGCAATATTTGAAAAGTAAAAATGCACTTTATTTCGTTACTAACAATGTTCGCATTTGTTTCTTACCTAACAGAGGTAAAAAACGTTCTGGGTAAGATAACGACAAGAGTGGATGTTGTCCCTTTCTTGCAATTGCCAGTGTAAATAAAACTATCGGATGGTAGATTCTTATATATTTGGTAATCGTTAAATCCCTTTTATTCATACACGTCGATAAATACATTAGCATAAAATGTATTGTAATTTACATAGTGAATTCTAAATTGTGCTTATTTTAATTATTACGTAATTACTTATGCAATGCAAAAATTGTTTCTCAAATTAGTAGAATTACTTAGTAGTAATTTGCAAACTACGCATGGCGTCACTTATATAGGGCGATTGGCGCTTTATTTAGTAGAAAGAGACACTCCACCCAGGTCGTTGTACTCTTCGGAACGATTTTGAAGCGCGTGGGAACATACCGGAACATCAGAGCGGCCCATCCACTAACGTTCATTCCTTCAGACTTGTCCTGAGGTGCAAATCGTACAGAAACGCGTCGGGATAAAATTAAACCGTTGTAGCCACTAATTAAACAACAGTCCTACATTGTTTCCCCTGAATTATCACAACACGCCAGTTCGACCGGAAAAACAATCCTTAGATTACCATCCACACGTTTAGGTACATTCCTGTCAGTTTGCATCTTGTCAGCTATACTGAAAATCACATAATTGTCATTTAAAATCATATAATTTTATGAAGATTGTTGTCATTTAACAGGAATGCCCGTCAGTTTAAATTATCTTTATAGATTATTTTCATTTTGCAACATGTGTACCCGAAAGCAAGAGATTGCTATTGCTCTGAGTCTTATTGCGGGTAAATATCTATTTAAACCTAAAAGGAGACATAGAATGTGGGTAAAAAGTGGTTATTAGAAAAGGAATAATATAGTGATTTAAGACTTAAAAGATCTGGCATGCAATAAATAAATATTCACGGGACAAATTACACTTACTAATCTAACCCCAAAGTAAGCAAGTTATTTGTTTCTGTTGTGGGTGTTAGTCAACGATACTAATACATAGAAATACATATATAAATACTAGAATATAATAAACACCTAAACCCGAAAATACAAACATTTATGCTCATCACACAAATGCTTGTCCCCGTCGGGGATCGAACCTGAGCCCCGTCGATTGCGTAGTCAGGCTCGCTAACGACTCGGCCAACAACGGAGCGGCCAATGCAATGAACCCGACGATTTTAATAATTATTTAAGAATGGATATTTCTTTATACAAATCTTTATTTTTAGGGTTCCGGAGTCAACTAGGTAAGCTTACTATACTTATCAAAAATCTGATACGGGAATCATCAAGGGTTTCTGCGCTAGATGGACCGTCTAGCGCAGAGACCCTTGATGATTCCCGTCTCTACATTACTACCGTCTTAATTATTATTGTTCCGGATAAGTTTGCCCCATTCTTTACACTACCTTTCGTTCCAGTTGCATCACAGCAGTTCCAAATAAGATTTCGCGGAAATTTCCAAATTAACTTCCATAATTTTTTCTTTAAAAATAAATAAGTGTATTGTCAAAAAGAAAGTAAATTGTGTGGTTTAACCCCCGTGTTGATCCAGGCTCCTTCGAAAAATAAACTATCTGTCAATTCTGCCAAGCCGTTCGTAAAAGGCGAGTGATTGGCTATTGAGACACTGGTATCGCAAGATCTCACCGCTAACGTAGAATTAATTCTGTGTTGTTTTGCCCGAGTCTAATACTACCGCCTTCTCTAATTCTGCCGCAACAGCGGCGATGCTTGTCACTATCGGGTTCCAGTTTTGGAGGGTAAGGTAGCTGATAAACTTATGCATGTGGTATTCCAACTCTGCCGGCCACACGGATATCAACGGATCATTAACATTTTTGGTGTCTATGAGCGATAGTTATCCGTTTATACTTTATTTGCTAGTTTATTTTGTGTTTATTATCCTATTAAGTAGGTTTATAAAAATAAATAGTTTTTTTTGCAAATATTAGTCTTCATCTGATTGTGTCTTCACTTTATATATCAATTATATTTTTATTTAGTTGGCAAAAACATAAAATATGCTATTGAGCGCATAAACCTGATTGCACAATTTAATGTATTTTTGAATAAGATTAGCGTAGTTTTGTATCTTTGTATCGGATTGAAGTTGACATATGAGTTGTCTATGTTTACAACACGTGTTGCAATAATGGCGCAAAACCTGATAGTCAAAACATAGAAAATTAAAAAAAAAACAGTTGTCTATGGTTCGTGAATTAGCTTGTCGTAATGCGCTGCGAATTTTCGATAATGTGTTTAGAAATAAACAGTACGATGCGATAATAATTGGTTATTTTAGTTAATTGAATGCTCTTTAAGAGAAAAATGTTTATTTATTATGTTTTAAGTGATGTTGTTTACGTGCAAAGATTCTGATAACACCAATTCTCGCTCAGCGAAGTGACGCCATTTTACGGGAATGACCAGCCCGCAGCTGCCTCTAACTAGGCCTGATGTAAGGAGTACTGTATTTAAACGGATGCATGGAAATCAATCTCATCTATTGTACTCGTACTGGACGTACGATTTCAGAGGTAAATACAACACTATTTCTTATGTCGCTATCGTATTTCGAATAGGTTTTAGGTTCCTCTTGTTCGAATGTCTTTTGTTTCTCATATATCAAACTTATCACATGTTCTTTGTTACAGAAAACTATGGAAGATGGTAATATTGCAAATGTAAACGACGACAAAATTATTGCAGCATCCTTGGCAAATATATACAGTGATCGCCTTGGAAAACTGACAACAAACGGGCATAATTGTGATGGCGAATCGTCAAATCCCGACAAATCGTACGTCTCACGGCGACAGAGTGTTGACAATGTTACGGACGAGAAATGTAAAAAGCGTATCAATCCACTCAGAATACACCTAGGCAAGAGACCTTTCGTAGAAAACACCTTATCTTTCAATAGTGTGTCTAAAAAACGAAAACCGTTTTTATTAAAACCTAGTGAAACCAGTATACCTAAATGTAATATACCCAGAGTTCCAAAATTAATACCTAAACGAATTGATCATGGACAATTTCATGGATCTAAACTACATGGCGATAATGTATTGGACAATGAACAGGATAAGCCCGTGCCCCGATTGGTTCCTAAAAGCCAGATACATCAATTTAAAAAAGGTAAAATTGAAAAAGGATCCCAGTTGAAGGAATACGCTCAGAGCTTGGGTTTACAACCAATGGTTAAGTTTAAATGCAGGAAATGCTGTTCAATGTCTTTTAAGACTTTAGCTATGTTGAAAGAACATCAATTAGTATGCCGAGCACAAGCTAAAGAGCCGACATTGAGCCCAGAAGCTGCTCCTTCAGTGAATACAAGTGACGGTGGTCCATCAAGAGTAACCCGGAAAGTCTATCTTTGTTCAGCGTGTGGTACATATTATGAAAACTGGAATTTGTTCTTGCATATGAGAGAAGTACACAATAGGCATATATGTCTGTTTTGCTTAGGAATGTTCTCAAAAGCAGAAAAACTATCGGCTCATTTATCAAATAAACATAATGTACAAGAGTTTAACTTTGAAAGTAAAGAAGAATTCTGTAGTGTACACAATGGGACATTTTATTTAATGTGTTGTGTGTGTGATGAAATATGTAGTGAAAAGGATGATTTTTTTAATCATGATTGTAATAATGTGAAACCAAAACCTGTGCCTGTACTTGTTAGTAAAAACTCTGTAAAGACTAATATGAAATATTGTAAAAGTAATTTGGAGCCCTCGTCCAATGGGCCTAAAGAGACAGTGAAGCCAATATGTGATAAAAAAGAAGTGATTGAACCAAAAAAAGATGTGTTACAAAACTTGTATATTAAAAATAACTGTGAAAATCCACATAATGAGAGTCTTAGTTCTATGAACACTTCAGCAACAATGAGTAGTATTACCAGTGATACAGTAGATGATGATTCAGAATCGGAACATGCTGTGACAAAAGTTACTAGTCCAAAATATTCATACACATCACAAAAACGAGAATCAGAAGCTTTACCGAATGGTGATGATCACAAGGAAGAATCTGAAGAAAACTTTGCAAGCAAGACACAAGTACCTATAATTAACACAACAAAACCCAATATTGAGTCACCTCGTCCAGCTCCTGAAAAAGAGGGTGGCATCAAGTTAAAATTAAGTCTCAATAATGCTAACTCACCTGTTATCATAAATTCAACTGTTGATCCTACAATTGGTCAAAATTATGTTAGTAAACCACCATCCAGAAATAGAAGACCTCCAAAGAGATATGAAAAAGAGAAATTATCAGAGTCAATAACACCAGTAAAGCCACCCTCAATAAAAATGACTATTTGTGATAGAGCAGACAGTCCATTTGTTAAGACAACCATTTTTGAAAATAACAAAGAAACAGTAGTAAAAACTCTCATCAATAATAATAATGTAGAATCAGCATCTATCAAAACACCTGAGACAAAACCTGAAAATGCTATAAAAACTACAATATATGATAACAAGTTTGAAGATGATAATAATTTGATATTAAATAGGGTACCAAAGTTAACTGTCAAAGTTCCTAAAGAATTTTTGGACAAAGATTCATCGAGTGATTATTCATCAGATAGTGATGCTAGTGATAAGTTAACAGTTGATGATAAAAGAGTGGAGCAAAACAGCCAAGTAGAGGAACAATCTATACCTGAATCTACATCAATGGCAGAATTGCAGCCGAATAACAAAAATGAAGTAGAAATCAAGACAGACCCTGAGCCAATATTACAACAGGAATCTGACATTAAAACTGAAGACTTGGTTGAGCCTAAAGTTGAACCTAAATCAGAAAATCAAGATGTTGATGTTACTGGAGATATTAGCTTAGATGAACCACCACCAGCAGATGATATATCCATAACAGAATTAACATTAGATAAGCCTTTAGATAAGTATCCGTTAAAAGATCTTCTGAAAGTGTTTTTGGCATCAACTTATATAAACTGTATATATTGCAATCATGCTCGAGTCATAGCTGTTAACTGTGAACAGCTTGCACTTCATATGGTAAATGAACATCGTTTTGCAGCTACCGTGAATAGTATTACAGCAGAAGAACTGATGCCAGAAACCATAACTAGTAAATTAAAATTAGGAGCAGAAGAACTTCAACATGTTTATTTAAATTTAGACTCTTACGATAGTGTTGATAAGTATGATACAGTTAATTTTGCACAGGTCTTTGAATGTTTTCAATGTTATTTTAAAACTGCAATACACAAAGATCTCTACTTACATAATCGTAAAATGCATCAGAAAACTATATTATTGTGTGTGATGTGTAAAAATAATTTTTATACTTATAGTGAATTGATATGTCACTTGTGCCCAGGAGCTTATGATTCCGAGTATGAAATTAGGTTCAGATGTTGTTTCTGTAATGTAGATACAATATTGTCAACATTTAGATTAATGGTTCATCTAAGAAAAATTCATCATACTTGTGATGTATGTTTAGAGTTTTGCCAGAGCCAATCCCGGTTATCTAATCACGTTTGGAAGCATAAACTACATCATTTATGTTATCGTTGTGGCATTGCATACAGGAATAAACCAGATATTAATAATCATTTGTTTTGGAAACATGGAACAGAAAGTGTATTATGTAAAAGATGTCTTCAAAAAAAATGGCCACATGTTTATCACTTTTGTACACCACCAACTATATTTGTATGTGATGACTGTAATTTACAGTTCACAAAACCTGTTTACTTAAAAGTTCACAAAAGATTTCATTCAGAAGAGTTTCCACATGTATGTGTTGAAGAAGGATGTACAGAAAAGTTTGTATCAAAAAAGCTGCTCAATAAACATTTAGAAGAACATACAAAAAAATTGTTTACTGAAGAGTTAAGTGATGGTAAAACAACAGCACCAATAGAAACATGTACTGATGGAAATAAAGAACAAATACCAGTTATTGATTTGGTTGATGAAAAAACTAAAGAAGCAGGATCTTCAGAAGATAAAGCTGAGGCTGGAACTGAGCAAATATCTAAAAAAAACAAAAAGAAAAAAAATAAGGAAAAAGATGCATTATTGCTTGATGTTGACTTGCCAGCTTTAAATCTCTCTGAAAGTGATAGTAGTGATGAGTCTGATTCAGGACATCCGCCTCCTGTAAAAGATGAACTACAAGATAAAACAAATAATGTAGCAGAAGATGTTAAGACAGTAGTAGAAAGTAGTACACAATTAGAAAGTACCAATGTAGAAATGCCATTGGCTCAGGAAGAAGAAAAAACTGAACAAGAAGATAAACCAAATGAACAACAAGTATTAGAGATATGGGACAACTTTAAAAAGTATCAAGCGAAAGTTGAGAAACAGAAAGAGAAAACACCACCTTTAGTCCCTATTAGAAAACATGTTTGTGAATCTGATCATGATTATTGTGTAATACCCACCGATTTTAATGGAGAAGAAGAAAGTTTGAACAAAAAGAAAAATAAAAAGTCTCCGAAAAAGCGACATGGTGATTTGTCTTCTAGCAGTAGTAGCAGCAGTGATAGCGATTCTAGCTGTTCTTGTGGTTCAAATTGTAGTTGTTCTTCAAGCAGTGGTTCTTCTTCATCAAGTTCATCCGATTCCGATTCATCAGATGAATCAGGAAAGGAAAAGAAGAAAAGTAAACAATTAAAGAAGTCATTACCTAATAGAAGAATTAGTAATGGCTCAAATGTTGATGTTATGGGAATGTCTGAAACACCTGTATTAGTACCTGAAAAACAAAAACCACTCATTGCTGAAACAGATTTGGAAACTGAAGAAAGTGAAACAGATGAAGAATTTTATGATGAAAATCCACAACAAATAGCTAATAAAATGTTTAACGAGAAGCGTAATCAGTTAATGCTGTTAGCAAGCGTGGCTCCATCTGATGGTGGTTCAGTTTCTGGAGATGTAAGTCGTTGTACGTCGCCTGTAAAGGAAGAAGAAATAAAGCAGCCTGTACCAGACATAAAAAAAGTTGATATTAAGCAAGAACCTAAAGAAAAAGTAAGTAGTGGAAAGAAGAAAAGTAAGAAAAAGAAAAAATCCAAAGGTTCAAAGAAACATGGACCAATCAAAATTAACATTCCGAAAGATGTCATTAGAGGTAAATCAGAAGCAGAAGCAACACCACCATTAGCTCCTAATAAAATCACAATATCATTACATTCTAATACAGTGCAATTACCAGAAATTCAGCCAAAACCACAAGTACCAAGTATTACTAGTACCCCTGTAAGTTCTTTGGAAAATAAGCGAGCATCAAAAAGAAGAAGAGTTCCAAACAAGTTCTATGGGTATTCAAGTGATGAAGAAACTCCCCAAACTGTGTCAGCCTTGAAACCACAACTACCACCTAAATTGGAATGGCGAAAGGAAGATTTACCTTCACCTGTTACACATAAACCGAAAAAGGAAATTCCTTCCATAGTTCCACAGCGATTATTCAATTATAATGAGCCAATAAGGTTAACTACTCCTATTCCAGATCCAGAGCCACCAAAAATTTTAATGAACTCTGAGTCAATGGAGTCGAGTGATTCTGATTCTAGTGATGAGGGAGCACTTCACATACATACACCTGGCAGTGTACAAAATTCAATACCAGTTCCACCACCTACATACCTAAATTCTGGCACATCAAGTCTACCTTATCCTTTCCAAAGACCAGCAGTACGACAGGCACGAGAGGGAGAAAGTGTATACTGTTACTGCCGCTGTCCATATGATGAAGTATCGGAAATGATAGCATGTGATGCCGAAGGTTGTCCAATAGAATGGTTCCATTTTGAGTGTGTTGGTATTATGGTACCGCCTAAAGGCAAATGGTACTGTCCCGAATGTAGAAAAAATCAAAGTTTCTCAGGTTACAGATAAGTCTTAGTTTAGGTGTATATAAAACTGTGTATTTGCTACTTGTATATAATTTATTGAAAATTGTAGATAATAGATTTACCTGTATATCTTTGTAGTTAGATAGTATACCTAAGTTAGGAGATTAGGTCTGAAAAATGTATCATTGTTATAAAAAGTACATGTTATGCTTGATTCTGGCTGTGCGGCCAATTCTGTAACCTGGCAAATTGTTACTGACATTAAAGTATGCAGCCGAAAGGAAATATAAAATCCAATTTTTGATACCAGTACTGTATTTTTATTGTATGCTCAAGTTATCCTTAACTGCATTATTAGTCAAGCAGTGCACCAGCTGTTCAGTTCAGATCATGAGAGTCACTTCCCGGGTCAGCCAAAGTGCTTTTAGTTTTTTTTATCTAAAGAAATCTCGGTAGGTGCTTGCACTCTGATGATGGTGCTTTAACACAATTGTGGTTTGGGCCTCTGTGAACCAAGTAAAATTTGTTGATCCCCTTATTGATCATAATAAACGATAATCGTTGAGATGGACAAGTGGTGATGAGGATTAAGGATTATCACCAATCTTGCAACAAACCAGAGAATCTTATGCAATAGGAATGCCATCTGTTAGTTTGCTATCGTGTTTACTGGTATGCAATTAACATAAAGAATTCCTTTACAGGACACTTGATTCATTTATTGTCCTGTAAAGTGACCACCGACTTCCTAAAATGAGGTAATCAATTTGGCTGTATGTATGGTCCCATTTCAATATGGTAAAGTTCTGATGCAGATACAGGAAAGTCGGTTGCTCCAGCTTTACTGCTTTAAAAAAAATATATTAATAGCATCCCAAAACACTTTAACCTGATCAATAATAAATACATAAATATTCACGGGACAAATATGTTTGTCTGTATGTATGTCCCGAGTAAACTCAAAAAGTACTGCATGAATTTACTTCAAATTTTGCATGAATATTACTAACAGGTCGGGTCAACATATAGGCTACATATTATCACGCTATCACCTAGCGGCCAGATGCTGTGCGGAGTAAATGAAGTCCGCGCGGACGTAGTCGCTGGCAGCAGCTAGTGTGAAATAAACTCAAATAGGTTTTTAACACAGTAAGCCTACGCAGAGAACAAAAATACCTGAATCGTGAAAATGTGTCCGCCGAAAACTCAACGCACACGGTGTGCTGTCATTTTTTGTCCGGTAATTTAGGGAGGGCAAATATTTTGAGATAAGGTTGTGTTGTAATTTAAATCAAAAAAGTATCTTCACGCCTGTATCCCCGAAGAGGTAGGCAGAGGTACAACCAGGACGCCCACGATAAGCCGAAGATACTTAGTCCCACAATGCGATAGGTAGCAAGCCTGTCGGCAACCGGGCACTTTTCAATTCCTAGGCATAGTTGTTTGTATCAGAAAACTGAAAAAATCATTTTTTTAAATTGCTCGACCCGGGAATTGAACCCGGGTTTTCATGTGGTCAAAACCGACACCGGACCACTAGACCACAGAGGCGATTTAATTTGAATCAAAAAGAAAAAGGATTTGCCCAGAAGAAAGACTGTCTCCATAACTTTACAGTAAATAAATCAGTCCCGACTCCCGAGCGCTCAACCACAGAAAGTTCGCTGTGCGTGTTGCTGCCCCTTGTCGCGTTAGTTCTATTCGCAGATAACATTTATATTCCTTACCTACTTGTAACTTGTAGTTCTATTTTTTCGGGGACTTCCCCTTACTTTTGTCCAGGTTTCTTGGCGTCCTCGGTTACTCGGGGGACATTTTGTACGGGGTACATTTAGTCATCTGTGTTAGTTATTCGATACAGTTTATGAGGGATCTACATTGGTGGACAAAAAAGTACCTCGTGGATAATCCATCGTCTGCTCAAGCTTTAAAACTGCAATAACCAACCGCGTCTCTTTTCCTATATTTTCGCGACCCTGCATCAGATTTTCATTCCCAGGTTGTCCTCTCAGGACTACACGGAGAGTATATTATCCTCTCAAACAAAAAAAAAAGAATTTTCAAAAACGGTTCATAAACAATGGAGTTCTGAAGTAACAAACAAAAAAATACAGTTGATTCTTCTCCTTTTGGAAAGTTGGTTGAAAACAAGCGCCGAATGGAAGCAGCCAGCTATCCAAACAGCAAAATAAATATTTCTAGAGGAGTATTTATTTTCAGCGAAACAGCAAGCGAGTCGAGGAAGAAAGTGACATCGACGGACAACAAAATATCAAGACATAACGATTGGATATCAATAAAATTGATCAATGATCATTATTGAAGGCGCTGTGATTGTGTTACTTAATAAAGTAATATAGCGCAGTGCATTCAATAATGAACCGTTTCATCCCAAACCAGAAGTGCTTGCTTTTCCGGAAACCGGAAGCAGATTCATACTGGTCCGGTGTGGCTATGATTGATGAGTCCAGTCTGTTTAATTTAATTTTACCTTGTATGTAATATTTGCAATCATGTCAGCTCTAGTCTACAGTAGACAAGTAGTGATAATGTCTTTAATGAAGAGAAAACGAGTCGACATTATTTAAAAAGCTTAAAACTGAAACAATTAGTTTTCTGTATTTCTAGAATCCTGCATCAAATCTTCACCAAATTAAAATTGGACCACACGGCAAGTAGGCATGCCCTTCCAAACAAAAAAATCATAATCAGTACATTAGTAAATTACTAATTCTGAGGTAACAAATTTAAAAAAATGCATCCATATTTTTATGCTTGCTACCATTTTTAGAAGTCTTTTTTTTAATGTCGATAGGGAAGCGCTTGACCACGATCTCACCTGATGGTAAGCTAAGATGCGGCTTAAGATGGAACGCGCTTCCCTAGAAGGTACCTGTTTACTCTTCTCTTGAAGATCCCCAGGGTTGTACCCGTCGGGGAACACAGACTTAGGAAGCATATTCCAGTCCCTTGCGGTTCGATCAAGAATGTCGAGTCGAACCGCTTTGTTCGGGTACGTGGAACGTCCACCATATGACGATGCCTAGTATCTGTGCGCCTCGACGATCGATATAAAAATGGGGATGGCGGAATTAAGTCGTGCAACTCGGTTAAAATTGTTTTAAGTTGTACATCCTAAGCGATGGTTTGCTAATAGCAAATTGCTGTAATGCCGAGCCACGAATACGAAATTCAAATTTTCGATATGGTTATCCCAAGATCTACCTACTTAACAGTAGCGTAATTTGTCTTGGGCTTGGGTCTTGGCCTTGCGGCTTGGAACTTGGGCCCTTTATTAAAATTTGCTGAGGTATAAATGAAGGGTAAAGATTTTTCACAAAAGAAACAAAAATGCTTGCATTAAATAAAAATAAATATTTATTAGTCACGAGTTATCACTTCCTCCTAGAAATTAAGCTAGCCAAACAATTCTAATTAAATAACACTTTTCTTGCCGTATTTTGTCAAGTTGGTTTATTAAATCATCTATAGCTGAAGACGATAGACGATTTCAGTTTTTTCTGAAATGTCTGCCTCTATCTTAGATGAAGGAAACTACTAGGTGCCTACTTCTCTTGTCAAAGGCCTCTATAGATTATAGTGACAAGTATGATAGCCGTTCCTGCATGTCTCATAGAAGTCGTTAGGTATTTTTTTAAGCAGGAGATTATGTGATTTGTTGATAACATTTTACTTATTTTTGCTTACACACGTTGTAGGCCTCTGTTGGCCGGTGGTCCCGTATCACAGAAAACATAATATATAGCCCCCATTGACGTGTATAATATACACGTCAATGATAGCCCCGTATCATTGATACAGCTGATCATAGATTATTGCTTTATATGATTTCTGTGGATTATTGCAGCTAATATGGCGGTACGCTACGCAACTCCGCTGCTACTGAACATACAAAACACCTTGGTAATGATCAAATGCCACTAAAAAGGTACCTACAAAAAAACTAAAAGTATAGAAATAGCTCGATTCTTAGCCAGTTCATTTTTTACCAAGCCTTCTATTTTTCTTCGACGCAAATAGGTACTTATTCAAGATTAGAATAAAATCTCTTTAAAAATAGTTCTCGTTAATCTCATCGGTTTATATTTACGTCAGTCATGTCATCGGCGCCGCGATTGTGATCAATTTTTACGCAAATTATTATGATTTACGAACAATGAACTTTTACAGCCACCTGTGTCTTTAAAATATGGACATCACCGCAATATGTCCACACAGAGATATATGCAGTAAATTTGGTATGTAAAAATTAAATTATTAAAACTTCCGTGAGACAGAATAGGTATTTACTCACATATTTATTATTCACTAAATAATTAATTTAAGAACGCGTTTGCGAACTCGCGATGAAAGACCCCAAACTAAAAAAAACTGCTTGGAACATAAGATACACCGAATAAACGTGATTGTAGCCATTGTAATTACTTGGTGAAAACGTGAAAAAACATAAACATAACAAGTCTTTGGAGGGTAAGGTAGCCGGTAAACGTATGCATATTGGGTTAGTAGTAGGTAGCCGATATTCATTTGGCTATTACCGTCTGGCGTTTTAGGGCAATGATTGGAGGCGTCCATAAATTACGTGAGGTGTTTTTTTAAATTTTCGGTCTCTCCCTCCCTCCTGGTAAGATGTGAGATTTTATTCAACCCCCTCCCCTATCCCCCAATCTCACGTGAGATTATTCCAAGTGTGGGTTTCTTGAATATGTAAACGCGTTGGATTGTTATTGTAAAAAGGAAAAAAAATGGCTTCGTGCTTTTATTTACGACTAGTTAAGACTGTATAACATCGAAGTATGAATGAAATTATTTTCTTTTGAACGAATTAGTGAATGATCTTAATCGTATTACGATTACGCTTAAGATTTTGATCTTGAACATGTACAATCTGGACAATGGACCAAAAAAGTTTTTTTTTTGTTGCAATCAGAAAAAAAAATTGCGTGATATTTGCCGAGACCCCCCTCTCCAACGTAAGATTAGATGAGATTTGACTCGACCCCCTCTCCTACTTAAACATCTCACGTAATTTGTGGACGCCCCTTATTTCATTTCATCAATCCGCTTAGGATATGGAACGTTAAGTATGGGTTTAATAACTGATATACATACACAATTCTAGCAATATCAACTATCAACAACGGTTAGCTGTCCCACACTTTTAACTTCCCCTGCTAATTGCATCCCGATTTGCACCTTTTTGCATTTTGCACCTTGGAAAATCGAGTTTCCATCAAGCCTCCCACCCTGTCCTAGAAAGATTTTGTAACCACTTTTACAATGACGTCAATATTTCTGTATGTATATGAGTTTGTGTTGGTGTGTATGTAAATTTCCATTATTTTTTGAAGCTGTTCAAAAATTTAAAATAATAATAATATCGCTGGACAAATTAAACGAATTGATCTTAACCTAAAGTAAGCAAATTATTTGCTTGTGTTATGGGTGTTATTCAGCGATACTAATACATAGAAATATATGTATATGCATATAAATACTGTTAGATACATACATAATAAACACCAAAACAGAAATATAAACATTTATGCTCATCACACAAATGTTTGTCCCTGTCGGGAATCCGAGCCCCGTCGATTCCTAACTAAGTTCGCTAACCACTATCATGATGCCAAATTTCATCGTTTTCTGTCCAGTAGTTTTTGCGTGATGGACGCACAAATTAACAGACAGACAGACAAAACTTGTAATAATTAGTTTTTTCGCTTCTATTATCAATATTTTAACCGACCCCATTAATATTTTTCAAAAAACTTCTATGTATATATAGAATGTAGAAATCACTTTTCTACTTTTTTATCAGGGCGATCGAAACGAGCCCTACACTAGGCGACTTTCTATGCACTTTTGTGGTACATTTTACTGGAAAAGTATCGGACTTTTAAGTTTGAGCTTTGACATGGTAGTTTAAGTTCATGTCGAGATATGTTCTACTATTAAAATACCATTTTATAAACATTTAAAAAAATAGAAGATACATGTTGTATTAGAATTTTATTACTACTAACGCCATCTATTACAAAACTAACGAATTAAAATGCTACAAAGCTGCAATAGGCAACGATATATACCCTTTTGTGGTACATTTACGGTACATTACTGAAAAAATATCGCACTTTTAGGTTTGAGCTTTGGCTTGGTAGTTTTAATTCATTTAATTCATTTTTATTCATTCCATTTTAATACAATATTAATCTATTAATACACATGTACTTTTTAACTTCCTGCTACGTATGTAGATAAGGAAGTTACTGATTTAGTAAGTAAGTAAAGTAAGTAAGTGTTTTCTTGCTGTTTTTTGTGACTTAGCAATTGAGACATTTCAATATTCCTTAGAACTGAAAAAATATAGTTATAGCTTATAGTTTTTACTCTTTTGAGCTTAAAATACCATAATTTAGCGTTAAGTTGCAGGAATGGCCTGCAAGGTCAACCGTTTACAGATTTTTCACAAAATGATTACTGTGAAAAAGTACAAGTGTATTAATTGATTAATATTGTATTGAGATCAATTTCCAATCCTAGCCCGAGGGAAAAAAGTAAAAAAAAATGTGTTTTTCTTTATAAGGTCAACTTTCATTTTTAATACCCATTTTCCTTTGGTATGGTAACTTTCTTGTAAAACTCTTTTACAAGAAAGTTACCATAAATAAAAATTGATTTCTATCAATATTAGATTTTAAGGGCGAAGTGGTGGCGCGAGCTGGATCTTGAGTTGCTACATATTATAGATAACCTTTATATTTGTTCTGTGTAGATAACATTGATAATTATAGAAATCGTGTTTTTAATAAATTAAGAAAATTTTAAAGAAAAAAAATTTAGTTTTAGAAACATGTTTTTCTTTATTTTGGTTTTATTTTGCTGCGCCTACCTAGACCAAAGCCTGACGACGCCTTTGTTGCTAATATAATGTTTGGGTGAAAATACGCTGGATTTTTTTAGGTTTGATAAAGTCCATACATTAAAACCGTAATTCTCATAAAAATACTTTCCTAACAAAATTACTAGGTAGTGGCCGCGTTTCCGTAGTAGTTTTTTACAAAAATATGTTGACGTGTCAAAATAACTTGTAAAAAGTTTTATTGAATAAAGTACTTCTGATTTCTGATTATAACTTTGCGAGCCCTTACAAAGCTCTGCTTTTTGCTAGTTATATGTATAGATAAATTTTATATAATATAAATTTATGCATTGGACGCAGTTTATAAGGAAAAGAGCTAATTAGATTTTGTACTCAATTGGTACATTAATTTGGAAGTTATACAATAGTTTTTTCAAAATTTTTCAAAATCTTCATGACCGAATTAGTTCAGATTTTCAGGAAGTCCAAGTTGAGTGGAATCCAATCGAATGCCACCAACTGCGTTTCAAAAGTTATGAGATGTTTACATACAAACAACAAACACACACACACACACAACTACTAAGGCAGAGGGAACAGGAGAGACGTGGAAGGGAACGGGCAATTTTAAACTGCCCACCAAGCATCAGTTGAGGAAGAGCAACCATGCTGGACCACCCTCACGAAGTAAGGCCTAACGGCAGTTCCGTGGGGGAATCAGGTCGCGGAAATCGAGGAAGGGAGTTTCGTCGGTAGGGCCTGTAGTCTTTCTCTACAGGAGGAGTCCGACACTACGAGTACGTAGTGCGTAAACGCATTCTCCTATCTCGTTAAACAAAAAAAACACACACACACACACACACACACAGACACACATACATAAATACATACAGACGTACTGATGTCATTGTGAAAATAGACGGAAAAGGTTCCTAAGACGTAAAAACGTTTTTTGCATTGAAAGTCTTAAAATGGATAAGCGTGATAAGCGTCTAATTTTAGATTCGTATTCAGAACGATTGACATTCCTTTTTTAAAGGTTTCAGCGTGGGAAAAAGTTATATATTTTCTGTGGTCAAATTAATTGAAAAGAGATTTGATTTTGCTTTGAATCAGCTAATAGAAATGAAAAATCTTTGCCTTGTAATTTGAGATACAAAATATTGAGGCTATTCGTAACAAAAAAAAAACAAAACCATCGCCTATACCTACAGTGTGTAAAGAAAACCCTGTTCGATAATTAAAGGTGTTATTTGGTACCGTAATACGGCAGCATATGTCTAGTTATTTTATGGATATTAATTGATTAGTTTTCCCAATAAAAAAAGTAATCTTAAATGGTATTTTCATACATTACGTATGACAACACCTATAAATATGTAAATTCTACTATCAAACAATGTCGCACAAAGTTGGCAGTACGTTGACCTTTATTGACATCATGTAACCAGTTTAGTTTCACATAATTCAGGACAGGAGCAGGAGGAACAGCAGGAGCAGTTTCCCATGTATCGGGAACTTTATTTGTTACAAAAAGATACGTTGTTCCTAATTTTTACTGAGACACATCAAGTTAATAAAAATTGATTTGAACAAGTTAATAAAAATTAATTTGAAATTGATTTTTACATGACATTAATCGGAAAAAAAGTTATTTTATTATATCATAAGCTAGTAAACAAGCAGATGGCCAGTGGCAGATCTAGCATGGGTGTCACCTGATGCGTTCGTTATAGTATCACCCATACACAGAAGCTGTATATGGTACTAAGGTGAGTTGAAAAAGCGACGGTGTCTGCGTGTTAAAAGCGTCCAAGTTTAAAATTCGTATTTTCTCAACTGTTGACTAATGTAACTAATCATTGCTCGCTATACGTGCCATGGAAAGCATATTAATTTGCTCTTTTTGTGCCTTGTTTTTTTTATAAATATTTTTGAGTTGCATTTGTTCACGGTCACCCATTTGAGGATGACAATCCTCGAATGGGTGACACCCGGGATGTATCGCGCTCGACACTTCGCTGTAGCTACGCTACTGAATTTCAAAGGGAGCCATCTGTGTCATCAATCGAATCGTGTAGAATTTAAATTTACCTTTTAATTTTCTTTAGGAATTTTGTGAAGTACAAAAATTGTTAAGCTAAATTCATGTCGATTATTGAGTTCACCGGAATCGAAACAATAATGTTTCGTGATTGGTTAGAAGGCTGAATATAACAATAGTTTTTTGGAGGTAACTGATCATCCACAAATTCCAGAATTAAATTTTTACCTATACTATAAAATATGTTAAACAAACAAGCAGATGGCTCCCTGATGGAAAGAGATAACCATTGGCTATTGATACCAAAGTTGTTAATGGTGCGTTGCTATCAGTGTGGCGAAGGCCACTTGTTCAAGTTTACCGGCTACCTTACCCTTCAAACCCTATCACGACATTGACAAACACTGATGCTATTGCGTCTGGAATAAATAAGGCAGTGTATTTAGATTTTAGACCCGCGCAAGACAATGCAGACCTCTACCACCTAGTAGCCACGATGCCTAGTAGACGAGTTACTACAGACTCGCATAGCCAACCGTTCGCCTCTTATATGTACGAACTGCCTGACAAAACGGCAGACAGTCTATTCTTCAAAGGAGCCCGGACCAACACGGTGTAAAATAAAATACACTTAATCCCAAAATTACAATTTATTCATTAATTACATTATTTACTTTACGGCTTGATACATATAGAATTTAACAACAAAAACAAGTAAACATTATTTATTATAATTGCTTACAATTAAAGATCGGTAACTAGCAATCGATATTAATAATGGTACATCCCTACCTTTTCCTGGAAATCAAGTCTATGCTGCCGAAGGACAAGCGGCGCGTGTAAAGTTCTCCTATGTACAAAACCGAAAAGAATGCCGACAAACGAAACCGCGCGATGGCGAAAGTCGCCAAGGTGAAAAATTAAACACACAGCGACAAGGTGTTGTCATTTTTAAAATATTTGCGTAACTCTAGGGAAATATAAGTAAAAATACGAATATTAAAAAAACAATATTTTTTATTTCCAGAAATAGTCATTTTAATATTTTTTTCAGTAATGCCTTTAACTAACCTATATGCCTCTTTCGGATCAGACAGGGTTTTCTTTACACACTGTATAGACACCAAAAATTGTTGCTATCCGTGTGGGGGGATGGAAATGCCGCATACATAAGTCTATCAGCTACCTAACCCTCCAAACCGGAACGCAATAACGACAAGCATTAACGATTTAGCGAAGGGGATAATATGGCTGCTTGCGCGGGTCTGGGGTTAAACAACTTTCATATTATACTGTTACGTACTCCGGGTTCGTAATTGTAAGAAAACACCACTTATATTAAATCCGTGTATTTAGTATATAAATACACAAGAACACACAATGTGATACTAAAATACACTTTACACACTAGTCACTCACTATACTAACACTGAACTTAGAACACTACACAATAAAACACTTCTCGCTTCGCACGGGTCACTTCAAGTATCGCTCTCGATCGCTTGATGAAAACTGCCCTGTATTTGTCAACACATCTCTATTTATAGCGAGGGTAAAGTTCTACCTGGATCCAGAAAAATCTAAATGTATCGGGAAACGTTGAATCACTTCTTATTGTAATCAACTTGACAAACAAGTTGACTTGTCAATGACTCATCAATCCTAGTACACGCTACTTTCAACCTTATGCCTTATACCACAAAGTTCATTATGGTACAGCTTAGGTCAACTATTTGTTTGTCAATAGGAGTAGCAATGTCTTTCTTTTATTTCTAGATCTCTCCAGCGTTCCAACTCTACACGTTTCTAGATTATTCGTAACAATACTATTTGATGATTTTATTCCCTCTCAAATAGGAACAATCATACGATAAAATGACAGTTTTTTTGTTTCAGGTAAATTCAGTAAACCAAGATTCGAGTCCTTTGTCGTAACCACAAATAAGCCCGCGTGGGAAGGTAAGCTATTCAATTACGTTTAAACTAGGTATCATCTTTAACATAGTCGCTGTTAAACTGTCTGTTTTTTTTATTTTATTAAGAAATATGATAGCTACCCATTATAGCGGTAATTATATCTAGGTAGGTACTTCTGGACTAATCCAATTAAATAAATAATAACGGACAAGTAAACATGTTCGAATTAAACCCGATCGCAGCGATACCTGTCGAATCTAATTGTAAAGTATAATTCATCCAAGAACCCACTCAGACTCATAAAAATCAAATCAAAATTGGCCTAGACGTTTGGGAGGAGTTCTGTTGCAAACACACATCGTCCACACGTATTAAAGACTTGTATCTACTTACTCTGAAATGCAGTCCACAACGACCGTTTTATTTTTAGTAGCTGAATAGGTAGTAATTTGGTTTTTATGAGTAGAAGTCATCCGTACCTAGACCTAGTTCAAAAATACTTTTACACTAAATTAGATCTGATTTTTATGGGCGTCACAGTCTTCTACTATGATATTTTCGGTGACGGTACTAATTATCTACCGCCTAACCACCTGGCCACGGAAAATACGTCGCGCGCGCGCCACGAAAAAATATCGCGCTAAAACAAATGTACATGAATATAATAAGCAGGACAAATAAAATAAAGCCGGAGGATTAACGAGGCCACACAAATAGGAACAATAGAAGAACTACGAGAAACGCTCTTCCTCCACCTCCAGAGACGATTCGGAGAATTATAAGAGAGAAGCGAAAGACTCCGAAAGACCTGGCAGCGCATCAGATTTCCGCACCAAAAAGCCAACTCAGTAGACTGGCTGAGAATGTTAAAGCAGGATTAGAACCGATTTCTACCAAACGTTAGGAAGACTGGATCAACGAGGCCAGTGATTTCTAGTCCTCTCTATATAAACCATGCAGACATGTTTCTCAGTCCAAAGAACCAGTGAGACCTTTAGAATACCCGGACGGTAATATAATACCTCTATGGTATTACAGCATATGCTAGCCACTTGCCAACTTTTATATTAGAATAATATATTTTTTGAATTGTAAAAAGAATGTTGATTTATTTTGTAAAAGGTTTAGTTGACAAGTGCTCTTGTACGTGACAAAGTTAGTCTTTTTCTTTATAAATCTCATAGTTTAAAACTAAACCCGTGTGCCGGTTTTTTTATATCATAACATAGCAAACAAGCAGATGGGTCTCCTGATGAAAAGAGTCAACCATCGCCTATAGACACCAACGGTGTTATCTTGTGGCGAGGTCTAATGCCACATGCATAAATTTACCGGCTACCTTACCCTTCAAACCGGAACTCGACAGCGACAAGCACTGACGCTATTGCGGCAGGAATAGGTAAGGCGGTGGTACCAGACCCGGGCGAAACAATGCAGAACTTTTTCACCTAGTAGCCACGATGGTAGTGACTCGCATAGCCAATCGGTCGCCTTTTACGACCTGCCTGGCAGAACGGCAGTTGGTCTATTCTTCGATGGAGCCCCGAACCAATACGGGGGAAAATATACCAATTCCTCACGGCAAGCAGAGAAGTCCCCGTGACGAATGGTGCATCGCCACAGTACCGTAAGATATAAGGCAGAAGATCGAAGAAGAAATATTCGCGTTGCATCTGGAAGAGCAATTTACGCCAAATCCTCCCTCAGACGTGAATGAACTCAAATGCTTGGAAGATAGACTGACAGCTTACCTAAATGCGCACATTCCACACGAAGAAGACCCTATATTCTTCTCACCTTATCAAATCCGTCAGATTTTCTTGAAGACGAAACCCCGGATTCCGGAAGGCGCCTGGACCAGACCGCAAACTAAACGCAGCTTTACGACATAATATGTCGTGGGATATTATGCCATATCGCAAATTAACAGCTTACTATCGACTTTACAATGGCATTATGCGCACCGGGCATTTTCCATGGGTCTGAAAAATCGGGCACGTCAGAATGCTCCCAAAAGCTGGCAAAAATATTTTGCTTTCGGCCAGTTATAAACCCATTTCATTGCTGTATATCTCAAAGATCTTCGAGCGCGTCCTCCTAGACCATATCAATCTTCGTTTTACCCCCAGAAAGGAACAGTTCGATTTAGATCCAAACATAACATTCCACTGCAGCTATCTAGAGTGCTGCACACGATGACGGCATTCACGCATGATGTCGTGACCACGGAATATATATATATATATATATATATATATATATATATATATATATATATATATATATATATATATATATATATATATATATATATATATATATATATATATATATATATATATATATATATATATATATATATATTACGAAGTTAAAAAATCTACGAAATCCTCTGCTTACACAATAAAACCATTTTTAACTGAGCATAAATATTTATGAAATAAAAGAAAAACATTGAATAAGGCACATATTATATTATAGAAAGGCAAAGATTTCAACTAAAATTAAGTTTATGTATTCTAACAAATCACCTGTGTAATAGTTGTCACATTTACCTGGCGGTGCATATCAAAAACGCTTTTTTCGCCAGTTCAATTTTTAATCTCATTAGGTACTTACAAAAACAAAGCTTTACTTAAAAGACATATCAAAACAAGAGAAAATTCGACGAGTTTTTAATGCAATAGCTTGATTTCATGTGAGCTTCTAACCAAATATTGCTGGTTAAAAGTTAAAACCAAAAAAAACTTATATCCACAAATTCGGTTATTTGAAGAAGAGTAGAAGCATATCTTCAAATTCAGTTTCCAGCGTGTTGATATTGTTAGGTATACCTATACTCTACTTGTTATTCTAAAAACTGACAACTTATTATATATTTGTAATTCAAAGTTATTTGCATGGGGTTTGCAAAGTTGTTATCATTGATGTTATTTTCGCGAATTTTACCACAATTATTGTCATAAAAATACGTGCAATTACAAAAAATCTCATACGTATCTAAAGAAAGTTACAAGTAACATTATTCGTCTCCCTAATTATTCATTTCTCTACGCTCTTACAAAAATAATTTATACTTATATCTAAAATCAAACAATCACGTTTCTTTAGAGAGGCTTCTACGAGGAATGTACAGAATATTTTATTTACGCGTTTATTTGACCAGGTTCACGTTTTGCTCCTATTTCGTAATATATCTATATATATATAAATGGTAATATATCTATATATATAAAAAAATATGGTAAATATTATCCATAACCACTAAACAGCGTTCCACACACATTATAAATTGACAGCGAAACACTAACGACAACGAAATATATTCTACGCTCTATATTACAAGCTTTGTGTTTTTTCAGTTTTATATTAACTACTTCGTTGCCTGTGATTGGAAAAGTGCCCGGTTGACGATAGGCTTGGTACTCATCATATTGTGCTAATCGTTGGTGCACTGCTTGTACCTCTGCCTACCTCTTCGGGAACTCGGGCGTGAAGATACTACATTATAAGCAGTGTAGTGTACAAAAAGATGAGAGGTGCCGGTAGAAAGATAGAGAGAGTCGTTCTAAGCTCGAACTAGGTTTTTTTCGTGTAGCTTCCGTTTTAATTACAGGTGACTTCAAATTCCATTAACTTTCATTGTATCTAATAACATTTCAATAAAAATACATTCCTTCATTAACTACTATAGTTGAATAAATATAAACTTGACTGGATGTTCGTACTTGTTGTTCTCATTGCTAACTCTGTAAGAAACTGAAATAAAATAACATGGTTATATATTATAATAAATTGTATCCCTTTTATTTTTTACCATGGCAACTCCGTGCCATCGTACTGTAAGAATTTCCCACTGTCCTTTTCAGATAAGTTTTCCAACGTGTTGAATATTCCATTAATACTAGTGTCAATATCTAGCGGTGCGTTTTTCCCTCCCATGTCTGTCTTCACCCAACCAGGGTGGATCGAAGCGACGAGTATTTGACTGTCTTTCAAATCAATGCTCATTGATTTCGTTGCCGCGTTCAGTGCTGCCTGAAATTAAAATAAGTACGTTTTAGTAAAAAATATGCTGATTAATACACACTTTATTTGTACTTGTACAAAAGAAAACAAAGGACATATAATATTTGTATAGAACATGTTATAAAATCTTCCAATATTTAGAAAACGAAAGGGATAGTTTCTTCTGGTACCAGTTTTATTTAATTACTAGCTGTTACCTGCGGCTTCGCTCGCGCTTATTTACATTAGAAATTATTGAAACTTGCAATTAACAGGAAATACCTAACCTAAACTACCTATGACAATATTTTTATATATACCGAACTATACCACAAACTAAATATAGCTACCTATTAGGATTGCTTTGCATGTAACGCACATATCTAACCAACTAACGTAACTGTATTAAAAAAATCTGTAAGCAGGTTGACCCCGCAAGTCATCCCTAAAACTTCCCACTAAATTGAGGTATTTTAAGCTCAAAGAAAAAAACTGTGCTTAAGCATAGAGTTTTGAGTTCGAAGAGTTTAAATATCTAAAGTTTTTTAAAAATTATACTTAGTTATTTAATTTAGTGTTTGAAAAGATGATTTTTCCAAAATGATGACTGACTTTTGACAATTTTTGAACCTTTCTTCATTGATAAATCCCGAACGAATCAACCGATTTTAATTCGATTTATTGCATATAACGTAGTCTTTTAAGCAAAAAGCTGATCAGATTTTAAATTAAATAGGTATATTAGCCTGAAAGTTATTATAAATATACGAAGTAACTTTTCCGGAAACAGCGCAATATTAATATTTGAAAAGCTTTGTTACTTTTGAAAATTTGAATCGATTTAAATTTTTGAAACGGCATTTGGCGTAGTTTTCTTACTACTAAAATAACATAGAAGATCAATAAATTGTTGCTTAAAAATTTAGAAGTTTTGTCGAAAAAACACTTCATAATTTTTCGTCAACGATAACTCCCGAACGGATAAACCGATTTTGATGCAATTTATGCATTGCACTCAGTTTTTTGAGGAAAAGAGCTGATTAGATTTTGTACTCAATCCGTACAAAAATCTAGAAGTTATATTAAAAAACGAATGTTTCGCCTAATTTTTTTGAGGTTTTTAAAAATTTCTCAAAGTTTTCTACGTTGAAGCGGTTCAAATTTTTAGAAAATCAAGTTGTGCAGAATTAAATCGAATGTCATAAACCGCGTTTCGATCGGTCAAGCCGTTCAGAAGTTATGAGATGTTTGCATACACACTAACACACTCACACACACACACACACTCACACAAACGGAAAACCCATACAAATAAAAGTATAAAAACTATACTTAAGCAAAGAATTTTTTCAGAGTTCAAAAATCTTAATTTTGTTATCAAAGACAATAATTTCATTTTTGAAAAATATTCAAGACAACCTTTTTTTAAAAATATCGTTAATGATAAATCCCAAATAAATGGAATGATTTTGATCAAATTCAATTTTGGACGCAGTTTTTTATTTTGTTTTTTTGTTTAAATTTTTAAAATCCATCGGTATATTAGCCTGAAATTTACTTTGAAAATATTACGTGCGTTTGCTGGAAACAATAAAATATTATTATTTAAAAGGTTTTTTGTTTTTTGAAAACGTGATTCGATTTTGTTTTTTGAAACTGCATTTGACGTAGTTATTGTAGAAGGTCGAAAAATGATTAGTTGAAAACTTCGAAACTTAGAAAAAACACTTTTTTTTTTAATTTTCCTTTATTCATGTGAAATTTCATGCAAATATGTCCAAGAAATAAAAAGTTTCACACAGCATTTTTTCCTTTATTTCACCCCTTTGAAGGTTGAATTTAAAAAAAAATATTTCTTCGTGCATACTTACGTCATAAGAGGAACAGGTGTGCGAAATTTCAAGTTTCTAGGCCTAAGGGCTTAACCTGTGAGTTTAAATAAAACTTTCATCCCCTATTTTACCCTCTAAGAGATTAAATTTTCGAAAATGAGAAAATACGTAACTTATTATTTTTACCGTACTCAATTGATACGAAATTTTATAAAAGTATGGCAAAGGAATATAAAGTTTCAAAGAAATTTCATCCCATACGACACCCCCTTGAATTTTGAATAGTCCATCCTTAGTGGATGCGTACGTCAAAGGACGAATATGTGTGCGAAGCTTTAAGTTTCTTGACCTAAGGGTTTGGCTTGTGCGATTATATAAAACTTTCATCCCCTATTTTATCCTCGCAGGGATTGAATTTTGAAAAACGCTTAAGTACGTAATTCATTTTTCTTTTCGTACTTAATTTATACGAAATTTCATGCAAATATGTTTAGGGAATAAAAAGTTTCATACAAACTTTTATCCCCTATTTCACCACTCTCGGGGTTGAATTTTGAAAAACCCTTCCTTAGTGGATGCCTACATCATAGAAAAAATACGTGTGCAAAATTTTCTAGTCTTAAGGTTTTGGGCTGTACGATTATATAAAATTTTTGCCCAATTTTATCCTCTAAGGAGCTGAATTTTGAAAAACACTGAAACACATAACTCATTATATTTGCCATACTCAATGCATACCAAATTTCATGCAAAAATGTCCAAGGAATAAAATGTTTAGATTTTTTATCTCTATTTCACCCCTTCGAGGGTTACATTTTTAATAATCCTTGCTTAGTGGATCCCTACGTCATAAGTGGAGTACGGGTCCAAATTTTCAAGTATCTAATAGTTTGGCAATGGTTTGTGCGGTTATATAAAACTTTCATCCCCTATTTTACCCTCTTAGGGATGAAATTTCGAAAAACGCTTAAACACGTAATTCATTATTTATTTTTTATGCTGAAATACATAACTCATGTTTTTTGCCATATTCAATTCATATGAAATATCATGCAAATATGTTCAAGGACTAAAAAGTTTTATACAAATATTTTTTTCTCCATTTCACCCCTTTGGAGTTTGAATTTTGAAAAATCATTCCTTAGTGGATGCTTACGTCATAACAGGGATATGTGTGTAAAATATCAAGTTTCTAGCCCAAGGGGTTTGGCCTATACGTTTATATAAATCTTTCATGCCCAATTTTTCCCTTAAGGGGTAGAATTTTGAAAAACGCTGAAATAAATAAGTCATTATTTTTGTCATACTCATATTATAAGAAATTTCATGCAAATATGTCTAAGGAATAAAATGCTTAAAAATTTTTTCCCCTATTTCACCCCTTTGAGGGTTGAATTTTTAATTATGCTTTCTTAGTGGATTGTTACGTCATAAGACAAATACGTGTGCAAAATTAAGTGTCTAACACTAACAGTTTGGCAATGCTTTGTGCGGTTATATGAAATTTCCATCCCCTATTTTACCTTCTTAGAGATTGAATTTTGAAAAATGCTAAAACACGTAATTCATTATTTATTTTTTACTCAATTCATACGAAATTTCATGCCAATATGTCCAGGGAATAAAAAGTTTCGTACAAACTTTTTTTCCCTATTTCACCCCCTTCTGGGCTGAATTTTGAAAAATCCTTCCTTAGTGGATGCCTACATCATAAGGAAAAAATGTGTGCGAAATTTCAAATTTCTAGCCTGTGCGTTGATACCTCAGTCACTTTTGCTTTTAATATATATAGAAGATTGTGTTCCAAATTACCTACCTATCACGTCATAGCGCGATTCAACTTTGAACAACGACATCTATCTTCATTGTATCGAACAAAAAATCTATCAAACATGCATTTCAAACTTACGCAAAAAAAAAAATAAAAAAAATTAACAATATTCGCGCTTTATCACACCGACGCATGTTCAGCTTAAGCTGAACACTATTTATACGGTATTACACAATAATTATGTATATAAGATCTAAACTAAATTTATACTGGTGGGTCGATTTGCGATGATAACTTTTTTATTTATGAACAGATTTGAATAAAATAAACACTAAATGTTAAGTAAAGCCTACAGCTACATTGTACTGAAAACCGCATCGAAATCGGTTCAGTCGTTTTTGAGATTAGCGTGCACAAACATACAGACAAACAGACAAACAGACAAAAATTTTAAAAATCATTGTTTTAGATTCTATTGTGTTTATAAAGGCCCCCCATCATAGTTTTTTTCATTAATCTTTCATGTACAGACACCGATCGGTTACGTTTTTATTATATGTATAGACTAGCTGACCCGGAAAACATTGCTCTGCCTTTTTAACTCCCTCCGCAGAGATCATGATCTTGGGCGTTTTTATTGCCCACTACGCCGAATGGCTATGTTCACGCACCACCGATCATGTGGGAAGGTCTGTTGACGATTTTGCCTTGGCGTATGGTCTAACACAATTGGTAACCTCGCCTACGCGAGTTCTCGATGTGGACGGCCATACGTCTGTACTATTGGATCTCCTGCTGACCTCTCACCGGACCGTTATCAGGTATCGGTGGACGCTCTACTTGGCGCATCAGACTACTGCTTGATCCGGAGCAAAGTGCCGGTCACGCGCTCATCACGGCCTCCCTTTGCAGACTGTCGTCGCGTTTGGCATTATAGGTCAGCAGATTGGGACGGGATGCGGTCTTTCCTTGCATCGTATCCACAGGGGCAGTTGTGATTCTCGCTGGATGATCCGGATACCGTCGCTAACTCTGTTGCAGATGTGGCACTGCAGGGCATGGAACTTTTCATTCCATCTTCTGCGGTGCCCATCGGTGGCAAGTCTCAGCCTTGGCTTGGTCACCACTGCAAAGCGGCTTTACGCCGAAAGCAGGAATGCTACCGCGCTTGGGCTGCTGCGTTGGCATCTCGTGATGTAAAAACTAGCGCATTATGAAAGGAGTACAATTCTGCCTCGAGGTTCTTCAAAAGAGCTATCGCCAAGGCAAAAGCGGAACACATTGGCAGAATTGGTGAGAAATTAGTTCGCCTTCCTTCGGGCACTCGTGCATTCTGGTCTCTCGCCAGGAAATTTCTGCCAGCCTTCATTTCCGTCCTTGCACAGAGACGATCACTCTCTGGCCCACACCACAAATGAGAAAGCCGATCGTTTGGGCTCGTTCTTTGCGGCCAACTCGACTCTGGATGACCAAGGAAGCGCACCACACCGCAGTGTGATAGTTCCATGCCAGAACCACAATTTCGGCAGTCATCTGTGCGTAAAGCACTTCTTTACTTGGACATCCACAAGTCGAGTGGGCCTGATGGTATTCCTCCGATTGTGCTTAAAGTATGTGCTCCAGACTTGGCGCCACTGACGCACCTATTCCGGCTTTCCTATTTACTCGGCGTGGTACCGAATTCATGGAAGACAGCTTTAGTGTATCCCATCCCTAAAAACGGTGGTCGCTCTAATCTCCAATTGTTCCCCAAAAATACACTTATAAACTGTCAATTCCTAAAATACTTAGAAGAGCACCAGCTGATTAGTGACTCATTCGTGTCAGTTTCGTGTCAATTCGTGATCAGTGAGTCATTACGGTTTCCTTCGTGGCCGCTCAGCTGGTGATCTTCAAATATACCTGATGCATCGTTGGGCGGGGAGAGTGGGGTCCAAGGGGGAGGCAGTGGCAGTTAGTTTAGACGTAGCGAATGCCTTCGATGATTAATCAGGTACGGCATAAAGCGCTTCTTTCGAAACTGCCTTCCTATAAGCTTCCCGAGAAATTATTTAAGTGGATCACCAGTTTTTTGGCTGATCGGAGCATCAAGGTCGTAGTTGACGGTGCATGCTCCGACCTGAAACCTGTCAATGCTGGTGTTCCCCAAGGCTGCGTGCAATCACCGACACTATTTCTTCTGCGTATCAATGGTATGACAGTACTGGTGATGCTACATATTCCGGCCGTAGCGGTATTTCTCAGGAACACGTCCAAGAGGGCCAGAACAAGCTCGTGTCTGAACTCTAAACTCGAGAATCGACTAACCGATGTCTTGGAATGGGATCGTCAAAACCTTGTTACATTTAACCCCAAAAATACGCAGCTTTGCGCGTTCACCGCAAAAAAAGACACCATTTGTCGTGTCACCTCGATTTCAGAACACTCTCCTGACAGCTTCAGCCAGTATTGGAATTCTGGGAGTCGCCATATCGAACAATGTCCAGTTCCGCGGTCATTTGGAAGGAAAGACTAACCTTGCCTCCAAAAAGCTTGGTGTTCTCAGCAGAGCAAAGCAATACTTCATGCCAGCCCATCGTGGAGTACTGTTCTCACCTCTGGGCTGGAGCTCCTCAGTACCAGCGTCTTCCTTTTGATCGCATTCGACGTAGAGCGGTTCGAATCGTCGACGACCAGGCTATTTCTAATCGGTTTGACTCTTTGGCGTTACGCAGAGAATGTATGTTCGCTCTGCATCTTTTACCGCATTTACCATGGGGAGTGTTCTGACGAGTTGTTCGGATTAATTCCTGCCGCTCAAGTCCATCATCGGACATCGCGTTAAAATTTAAAGTTCCATCCTCACCACCTCGATGTCTGGAAGTCCACAACCGTGCGCTTTTGTCGGCACTTCTTGACTCGTACTACTCCTTTGTGGAATCAATTACCTGCGGGAGTGTTTCCGAACGGATACGACTTGGGGACCTTCAAGAAACGAGTGTATTCATTCTTAAAAGGCCGGTAACGCAGCGCAGCTGCAAGACCCCCGGTATTGCAGATGTTCATGGGCGGCGGTGATCACTTACCATCAGGTGCACCCCCTGCTCGTTTGCCCCCTCTACTATAAAAAAATGGTAGGAGAAGGTAGGGATCAGGTAGGAAAAAGGTAGTAGGAAAGTAAGAGTAAGTTAGGTGGAAGGTAGGGGGAAGATAGCAAGGAGGTAGCGGGAAGGTAGAGACATGGTAGGAGAAAGTAGGGCGAGATAGGGGCAAGTTAGAGGGAAGATGGCAAGAAGGTGGCGGGAAGATGTGGGGAAGGCAGAGACAAGGTAGGAGAAGGAATAGGGGGAAGGTCGGAAACGGTTGATGAAACTACCTATAATTTTATAAGGTAACGCAAATCAGTGATTGGCGCGTTATCGTTTTCACAGGCGAAACGATTTTCTTCTGCAAAAAATTAAAATCGTACGGTAAAAAATCAACGGTTTTTATACCTTGGAACATCTGTAAGGGTAAAAGCCCCCTTGGTCGTTTTGTGCTATAGATCCAAGCACCGAGCTCATGTTTATGATAGCTGCTCTTTGAATGCTAACGGGTTTGTCACTGTTCACTGTAGAGGCTTGTTTCAACAGTGGGAGAAAACTCTGTAATTATAAAGTAACGATTTTTAAATTATATAAATCTCAAGCGTTCATTTACGAATACAAAGATATTTTCTTATCACATAGAATAGCAAACCATCAGCTTGTTTCTTAAAATATAAAAAAAGACACATTTGTCAAACTTATAACCTTAACCTTATAATCCTATTAACGTAAACTTATCGCTTGTAAACTACGTACTTTCAAATTGTTATTTTTTTCTGAATGAAACTATATTCATGAATTCTTGCTAGGAAGACTTCTCTCGCCCGGGTCTTGTACCCCTGCCTTACCTATTTCTGCCGCAATAGTGTCAATGCTTGTCATCGTGTTCCGGTTAAGAGGGTAAGGTAGCCGGTAAACTTATGCATGTAGCAAATGATAGCAACGCACTATTAACATTCTAGTGTCTATAGGCGTTGGTTGTGTCTTTCCAGGGGCGGCTTAACCTATAGTGCAGGGTGTGCAATGCATGCGGGCGGCGCCGTCTCAGAGGGCGCCGCGGCGCTCCCTGAGACAGCTAAGAGCATCGTCTCGGACCCATTAGGGGCGCCAGGGTTTCATTGCACACGGGCGCTACATGATCTAGAGCCGCTTCTGTCTCTTTCCATCAGGTTAAGCCGCCATCTGCTTAAGCTATGTTAAAAATTTAAAAAAATGTAATTCTTTTGAGAAATATATTCTTTGACTATAAAACGTAAAGAGAGAAGGCTGGTAATGAAATAATTTTACGTAAACCCGTCCAATACATGTTTGCCTATATAATACGGGTGACAGAAAGAAGGTTGTCTTTTTTGTAATCCAATAAGCTATAGTAATTTTAATCAAAAATTTAATGAAATCCCAATCTTTATATCTCTGGATGAATCGTAGCATTAGATCATCAGAAAAGCGATAAATGTTCCTTTTTATTTTATTGTACACCACGTTATAAATACGTGTATATCACGTATTTAACGCTAGTTTAGATTTGTAATAAGAATCCAAGAAAGGATTCTTATAACAAATCTAAATTAGCGTTAAGTATCACTCATTTGTCTAGAACACAATACTAGTAAGTTCTGATGTAAAGGAAACATCAAACTTAAACGCGAAAGATATGGATGCCAACTAGCAATTCAGAGCTATACCACGTTTTCATGCAGAAATGCCAGCCAGACCAAAGCCAGCCAAACCAATTGAACGGCAGTTTAATTAATACAGTATGCATTGTGAGTAACATGTAAAGCGAGTAGGTATTTTGAGACAGAAAATACCGTTTCCTTAAAATACTTAGAACAAATAGCAAATAACAAAGATGATAATAACAGATAATCGTCTTTTATATTCATTGTTCGTGTTATTGATGCTTATTTAAAATAATCAGCTATATCGGAAATGTTAACAGGCTACTTAAGAATAAGCGACTTAGATAAAATCATTGATGTTACGGCGATAGAAAACGTGGTAAATTCTGTGGTATTCTAACAGAAAGTCAAGAAGTTATACTTAGCAGTGACGATTAGCATTCGCTTGGCCTTTAGAATTTAGATGGTCTAGCCGGAAGGCATAGTATTTCCAATTAAACACACCCTGGAATAACATAACTCTGGAAGTCAAATCGCGTAAAAATTATGTACCTTAGTTAATATAATAGGCGCCACGGTGTTCACTGTAAGGTTATGCAGCAATTGTTCTGGTTTTACCAAATTAATTTTAGTAAATTTGGTCGTTACTCCAGCATTGTTTATCAACAAGTTTAAACCCTTCTCTCCCACAACCTTAGAAACTTCTGTCACCATACGGTCATAGCTGTTTGTGTCCGTTACATCTGTGAATTCCAAGATTTTAAACATTAATCCTTATGATTCCTTAATTGAAATTTTAAATATTATATTACTTAAAATATGTGTACTATTCAAATATTCGTATTTGATTTTAGTGCATGTCAACTCTCTCTTGAATACTTATAAGTAAATTAAGTTTTGTTTTTATTTAACTCTAAGGGAACTCATTCAAAAGTGATTAAATTGGAGGAATTTAAAAGAGTTTCGCCGTGTTGGTCCCGGCCTCCTTTGAAGAATAGGCCAACTGCCGTTCTGCCAGGCAGGTCGTAAAATTGGCTATCGAGTCACTACCATCGTGACTACTAGATGGTAGAGTTCTGCATTGTCTCGCCCGGGTTTGGTACCACGGCCTTACCTATTCCTGCCGCAATAGCGTCAGTGCTTGTCGCTGTCGTGTTCCGGTTTGGAGGGTAAGGTAGCTGGTAAACTTATGCATATGGCATCAGACCTCGCCACAAGATAGTAACGCACCATTAACACCTTTGGTGTCTATAGGCGATGGTTGACTCTTTCCATCAGGAGTCCCATCTGCTTGTTTGCTATCTTATAATATAAAAAAAAGAGTAGGAAATAATTTCAAAGCATTTATTTGTTTAAAACATTATTCATCTTAGTATACTCATTTTATAGGTCCAAAGAAGAACCAATAGATCTGAAATTGAGTATTTTTTTCTTCCTTACACTGTTCGTGTGAAAAATGAAAATCTTACTTTAAGAATTCATGAAATACTTTTTATTCAATTATTTTATTATTTCGAAATTAAAAACCATGTAAATAAAATAATGTTACCTAGATGTAGGACGTGAAGATTATTATGTTCGCTCGAAATACTATTCAGCTCCTGTAAAAATATATATATTTCAAATAATGGAATAATTTTCAACAGAATTGCGTGTGTATAAACCACAAACTATTAATGAACTTTCCTATAAACGGAGATTTGCGATGAATTCTATATATAGATTTCTAACGTTAATATTATTTATCAATAGCTTTTTTTGATACTAAATGTTATTCGTGACCTTGTTCGTGTGACCCAAAATCATTACTTTCTTTTGCTCAGTCGAGTAAAAAAGTAGCTTATGTCACACCTGGATAGTGCAGATTTATAAAGGTGAAATAATTTTTAAAATTGGTTAAGTAAGTAGTTTTTGAGGTAAATCAAAAGAAACAGATAAAAAAATCAAATTTCTTCTTTTCGAGAATAGTATTAGTTTAGACTAGGTACGTAAGTTCATTTTTTGACAAATTATAATAGAAATAATTTTTTTCTAAGAACTTTCATTTATTCACAAAATTGAGGTCCTTGCTAGTTACATCGGAAAATATATGGTAAAACTTATGGATCGGCAGAGTACCCGAACGTCGAGAACGTATGGTTACCGAGATTGTGTACTAAGTCGAGGGTTCATGTATAGTATAGACTGTACTTGCTACGCCTGCATAGCTGTCACATTGATTTATATGTCATAAAAGGTGTATAGGAAAATGATGCGAACGATTTATTGAATCTGGTATAATGTAGGAACTGCAAGGGAGTTTCAGAGAGCGGCGGCCGTTGATCTAGGTAGAGCAGATCCAGGTTGCCCTACAGCGCTACTGGTTCAAATCTCCTTACCAAATAAATTGTTTTCTTTTTCAAACAGCGCTAGTATGATGTCGTCCGCCAAGCCGCTTATTCTAGCCACGTAGCCACGTTCTTCTTAAAAGATGACATAAAAGTTAATGATTGTAGATCGGCCCCTTTTACATTTGGTATTTTGGCGTTCCTTGCCACCTAGCAACTTGTGCGACCACCAAGGATTTAAAACGTTATAATATCGATATGTTTCAAGCGCGTTTCACGCGGTTTCGTGTTTGGTTCGCTGCGTTTCATGCTGTTAAGTGATTGGGTCGCCAACTAGCGCTAGAAGACAACGTCATAATATCATACATAGGGGAAGACCGGGTAATGGGAATCAGCGGGCAATGGTAGTCACCAACATATCTCCAAAACTACAACCGCTAGCAATACGTTTACTGCCGTCTCCGCCCTGCTTTGTCCCCCCGCTAGCGGTGCAAGGGCGACGCGCTAGTATTGTGGCGGTGTCGGGAATGAGAAGTGTATCTTGTTTTTGCGGCTTGCCGATGTAAATTTTTAAGGACGCAAAATAAACGGTAGGTATTCTAATTATTGATCTACTAGTATGTCTTTTTTACGCTTTTACTCGTATATTCAGTATAACGATTTCATACTCAAATCCCGTGCATTGCTTAAATATATTTTGTGTTTCTTTTTTTTTTCTTCATAAAATACTTGTGGGTAATGAGGATCGGGTGACCCCCATTGCCCGCTAGTGATTACGATTTCCCGCATATAAAGGCATAATATAATTGGAACGAAGTTCCTTACGGCAGGCTTGGAGGGGATAGGGATTTTGCTGCGCGACCGAACTGAAAAAAATGTGATAGTAAAACCGTAAGAAAAAATGCGTGGAATAAAAGCGTTAAACGAGACGTGCGCAGGCGCGACAGTCGCGTACACAAGCGAGTAGTCCCAAGCAGCAATCAAGCATGTTTAATACCCATAAAGCAGCTCATATAGAACTTAAAGTTCTATTGCAGCCGTACAATGGTGTAAAAAGATGCTTTTATCGGTATAAGAGACCTTTATGAGTTTATATACAGCCTAATGCTGTACAAGGGCTTTCTTAGAGTTCCGCGTAAGCTTTAGGCGTTATATCTGAATATTAATACACTACTGTACGGCTTTAAGCAATTTGTAACTCATTAGGCTGATTTTAATCCTTAAAGCTGTACATTAGCTGTATTTTGTTTAGCACGGGAATTTATTACAGCTTTAAGTGTTATTATAGTATCACTCAACGCTTGTTTCTGTAAAATGGGATATGCAATCACCGTTCTACAGCTAATATTTATGGCGTAATTGTAGACTGTTATGCAGCCAATGGTGTTAAAAAATCTGCATATACAGCTATAGTACAGCTCAAGGCTGTATTACTGAGAAAATTGTTGTTTGCTGTTTTTATATCTGCATAGTTGATATCATGTGGAAAAAATCAAGAGGAATATTGAAAAGGAATATTTAAATATTATAAATTACCAACCAAGTAATCGTGATGAAGATAAAGCTGAAAAATTACTAATTTAGGTAAACCTACAATCGTCATTTTTATTAATGTTCAAGGAAAAGGGTTCCGTAACAAAAACATTAAAAAGTGATTGTAGGTTATCTGATTTATTATTTTTTAGGCTTATCTTCTTCATTAAGGTTACTTGGTTGGTAATTTACAATAACTGATTTTTTTTAATGTCATAAGATAGCAAACAAGCAGATCGGTCTCCTGATGAAAAGAATCAACCATCGCCTACAGACAGCAAAAATGTTAATGGTGCGTTGCTCTCTTGTGGCAAGGTCTAATGCCCAATGCATAAGTTTACCGGCCACCTTACCCTCCAAACCGGAACAAGACAGTGACTAGCACTGACGCTTTGCAGCAGGAATAGATAAGGCGGTGGTACCAGACCCGGTCGAGCCAATGCAGAGCTCTATCACCTAGTAACCACGATGGAAGTGACTCGCATAGCCCATCGGTTGTCTTTTACGACCTGCCTGGCAGAAAGGCAATTGGTCTATTCTTCAAAGAATATATAAAAAAGAGTTAAAAAGAGAAATAAAAATCATTACACTAAGAAAATATGTATTTTTTTATTTTTAACTTGCTACTATACGGAGTTTTACAAAAGCGGTATAGTAAGTCGAAAGGGGGTGACTCAGAGGGTCATTTTGAACAACTTTTGTTCAACGATTTGTGAAAATTCCCGAAAAACAATTTTGTTTTTCCATTGTGAAAAGTCACGTGACCAACAAAGTTTCTATGGAGAATCAATATTTTTTTCGCGAATTTCCAAAAGTCGTTAAACAAAAGTTGTTAAGAATGACCCCCTGAGCCACCCCCTTGCGGCTTACTGTACCATTTTTGCAACACCCTGTATATATGTATACTTACAATCGTTTTAAAAATATTATATACTTAGATACAATTACAGGCAAAAGAGTATGTGTTTCTCTTTGAAGAACTAATAATATTAAATCACAAGCACGAAATAACGTATTCTTCTTAAAAATATTTTTGTGATAGACCAATATTTAAAGGGCTTGATTTTTCGTTCTTGATCAACTTAGTTATATCAAGTTGTTTTCTTGGTCATTATAATTCACCTTTATCCTCCCACAAACTGGGTACGATACAAATACGGTTTTGGCTTCTCTCAATTGTTTTTATTATTTTATAAGTTATTCCCTGAAAAATAAAGTAAAACATGATTGAAATACATGTCCCATAAGTTATAGTTAACAATAAGTTGGTTTAGTTGTAAAGTCAAACGACCGACGTCAATACAACACAATAGCGAAATCAAGTGACAAACATATGTTTTGTATTTAGGGTTCTTCAATTTTTGTACGCATCTCTAAACATAAGTTAAGTGATTAAAAGCCAATTACTGTACAATAGATTTATATAGGGACTTAGTACAGCCTAAAGTGTATTTGGACGGTAATTAAAAGCCAATAGCCGTATAATAGAACAAAAAAGAGATTCAGTACAGCTATTTGCAGTATATCACCCTCCAAATACACTTTAGGCTGTATAACAAAACGCCGCCATTATTGTGTATTAAAAACAACATTAAAGAAATATATTGTTAAATAAAAGATATATTTAGCAATAGCTAAAGCTATATCTTGACAATCAACTTATATTATGATCATTATGCCTTTATATACAATATTGTACCATAAATACTTGTATATTCTAACTTTAAACACAAACACTTACCGTATTTTGCAATGATTTTATTTGTGTTATCGTGATTATTTCATTGGCGCGTGAATATTTTGAGGAAAAACATAGACGACTTCACAGTCATTTAGAATTTGCACTTTGAATACACGTTAAATACTGCTCCAAGTCCAAGAATTTATCGTTTATTAATATATTTTTAATTATGGCGTCTGCAGATATAATGTTATACAATATCAAAAACAGATTAGTTACTTTTTATCATTTTCAAACACCTATTAAGAACATTTAGCTGCACAAGAGAGTATCTTAAGTATTATAGTTTCTTTATACACCGAATAACAGCCTTTGTACAACCTATAACAGCTTGTACAGCTATTGTGCAGCCTATTTAACTCTTAGCTGTACAAGACAGTTACAAGAGAGTATCTTTAGTGTTATAGTTTCTTTATACACCAAATAACAGCCATTGTACAGTTTATAACAGCTTGTATAGCTATTGTGCAGCCTACATAACGCAATAAGCTGTATAACTTGGGGCCCTTTTTGGTGTTATATCGGCTGTAGAAGCGCTTCTACAGCCTTTGTACGGCTTCGTATACAGCTTTAAGTTTAAAAATGAACCTAAATGCAGCCTATATACAGCTTAACGTGCTACTTGGGGTGCCGTTTAGCCGAAGGAAGTTCGTTCCTACCTGGTGTCCCGCGACACCACATCATTTTTTGGTATTCTTATTTTAGATGTAGACGTATTTTGTGATGATTTTCTACCAGCCGAATTGCTCAGATCCGAAACTTCTGCCATTCAAAACTTTGATGAATCAGTTGCAATTCATAGCCCAGTGTCAGGCCAAGAAAGCTTGTCAGTACCTGGCACATCAATGCAAGTTTTTCAGCAGCCTCTAGTCTTGATATTGTGTCGAAACTAATTAAGTTGCTAGAAAAACTAATACCCACAATGCTAAACAAAGCCGCCAGAAGCAGGATGCTAAAATTTTAACATCCACGCCAACAAAAGATAACTTGTTAGAAAAAGAAAATAAGTAAAGTAAAGCCTTCTGCCAAGCCAAGGATAAAAGTAAAGGACAAAATATAACTAAGGGAAAGGGTCAAGGAAAGAAGACTAAAGTGTCGAAGAAGGAAACAGAAAGAGTAAAGAGGAAGGTTCTCCAGGAATCAAATTATACTTCTGTTTCAGACGTCGCTACTGATGGTTTATGCCAAGACGATGAGCTAGATGATGCTGACGATGCACGGAATACGTGCTAAATCTGTGGTTTATGAGTTAATATAATAATACGAAATAATGAGTTTTGGTGCAGGTGTATTTCATGGGGTTTATGGGCTCATGCAAATTGTACGAGGTGGGAGTCGCCCAAGGGTTATATTTGCGATTTGTGTTAGATTTTTGTATGATCCTCATTGCCCACAAGGTGACCACAATTACCCTCACCTCAGTGCAATGGGAGTCAAAATAGATATTTTTTTTACTTTTATATTTTTTAAAGATGATTATTAAAGTGATCATTACTGATTCCAAATAATAGTCCATAAAGTATATTTTGTTATGAGACGGTCGCAATAAAGATTTAGTTTAATTTTATTTATTTATTTCAATTATTGCTTAAGTGATCCCCATTACCCCTCCCTACCATATACCATAACATTAATTAACTACGAATTAACCAATCACGAAAAAGCGAACATATCTATATTATAACATGTCGGGTTTACACATTCGCACGAATAGCGAGGCGAGTTACGAGGCGAATAGCAACACGAATGTGTAAACAGTGAGCTCGCTATTCGCCTCGTGCCTCGCCTCACGAATCGCGCGCTCGAGTCCCGTTTGTACACATTCGCATGAATAGCGAGGCGAGTTGTGAGGCGCATTCCAACACGAATGTGTAAACAGTGAGCTCGCTATTCGTCTCGTGCCTCGCTTCGCGACTCGCGCGCTCGCGCGCCTTTTTCGGACAGGAATCAAAGGGCAGTAAGTTGAACAATGTCCTTGAACGCGCAGTCCTTGAATTTTCATGTCTCAACGAAGGTGGGGTATAAAGTGTGCCCCGGGGATTTCCCGTGCCCCGCCCCGTGCCACGGTAATATTATATACAGTATTGCAATTTCATACAAACGGACGAAGCGCAAGCTATGCCTACTCGCTTCGATCTCGGTATTGCGCATATATCTATACAGTATTGTAACTCGGCCGTATCTTTGGCTCCCATTAGACTGTCATGCAAACGCCCCACTCAAAACCATCAGTCATGAATTACGTTTGTGTGAGTGACTGATGGTGACTGATACCGACATTAGACGCTCACTCATGACTGTCGTCAGCAAGGAACTTATATACGATAACTGGAATTACTACGAAGCAATATTTGAAAAATAAAAATGTATTTTATTTCGTTCATATTAAAGTTGACATTTGTTTCTTACATAACAGAGGGGAAAAACGTTCTGAACAAAACAACGACATGAGTGGATGTTGTCCCTTTTTTGCAATTGCCAGTGTAAATAAAACTTTCGGATGGTAGATTTTTATATATTCGTTAATTGTTAAATCCCTTTTATTCATACACGTCGATAGATACATTAGCATAAAATGTATTGTAATTAACATAGTGAGTTCTAAAATGTGCTTATTTTAATTATTATGTAATTACTTATGCAATGCAAAAACTGTTTCTCAAATTAGTAGAATTATTTAGTAGTAATTTGCAAACTACGCATAGCCACACTTTTGTATGGCGATTGGCGCTTTATTTAGTAGAAAAAGACACACTCCACTCATGTCGTGGTACTCTTCGGAACGATTTTGAAGCGCGTGTAAGCATTCCGGGTAGAATGTAACTTCCTTGGTCGTCAGTCAAACCAAAGATTCACAGAGAAGAGCACGTTTCCGCATAAAAAAATAGTCAGAGAACCACTGAATCATTTGTCTAACCCGTTTCCCACAAAGCTAGAACTATTTTAAATTGTGTTTTATTATCCGTCAATTAAGACAATGCAGTTCTGACAAGCAACTCGCGGTTGGGTCACCATCTTTTAAAATTATGAAAACGTTTAAAAATATATAATCTGCTTCCACAAGACAACAATTTTAATAATATTGAAACATCATACAATGTTGTAATTTGCATTTTTTACGTCTAAAAAATGATTATCTATTTTGTAGTTTGGAAGTATGTACCAGTCGATAACAAACTTGTTATTGGGATTGTAACTCATAAAAATCTCCCATAAGGCTGAAATTTTGAGGTTGTATTCTTTCGACAATTTAAAAATTATGTGTAAAAAGTCAAAAAAATGTTGGCGGTTGCAATTGTATGCCATACGAGGGGTATACAGGTTGAATGATAAAATACTGTACATACTGAAGGAGGGTGTTTAATACTCGATTCTGATACCAAACGTGTAAAATATATATATTGGGAATAAGAGTTCCTAGCTTAAAATGCCATTTTTTTAGAATTTTTTGACGGATAATAAAACACTATTTAAAAATCCTAGCTTTGTAGGAAACGGGTTAGTCGGATGGTTCACTAGGCTTGAGGTATAGTCTAAGAGCTAGTGACACTACCTCAAAAGTCGTGACTGATGGTGTATGACGTGAATATCTAAATTTGCACCGTCACGCACCCCTATACAAGGTGGGTTATCCGTCAGTCATAGCCGTGACTGTGAAAAAACTGACAGCAAAACCTTTCGTCTAATGGCACCCTTTGAAATAAATGCCTACAGCCGCGCGGTACAATAGGGCTGCCCGCCTCCAACATTTTAATAACATTTGCCTACTTTGTGTTTCCATTTAGTTTTGTGATTGTAAATATATCCATACTAATATTATAAATTCGAAAGTAACTCTGTCTGTCTGTCTGTTACACTTTCACGCTTAAACCACTGGACCGATTTTGATAAAAATTGGCATAAACATGGATAAGACGTTGAGAAAGGACATACGAGGAGCTACTTTTTACCGCAGGAAAATATCTCATTCCCAAGGGAAATAAAATTAATCGGAAGAAAGCGTAGCGTACAGCGTAATGTAGTGCACATTAACTAGATTTCGCTGCACGAAAATACGTTAACGTATTGAAACACATAGGTGTTGTTAAAACACATAGGTGTTTCAATACGTTAACGCAATGTATTTTCGTGCAGCGACATCTAGTTAATGTGCACTACATTACGCTGTACGCTACGCTTTCTTCCGATTAATTTTATTTCCCTTGGGAATGAGATATTTTCCTGCGGTAAAAAGTAGCTCCTTGTATGTCCTTTCTCAACGTCTTATCTATGTTTATGCCAATTTTTATCAAAATCGGTCCAGTGGTTTAAGCGTGAAAGCGTAACAGACAGACAGACAGAGTTACTTTCGAATTTATAATATTAGTATGGATATATACATGTATAGACATGTAATAAAATCGTTGACTTAATATTTCTTTTTTGTTTGTTTGTTTGATTGTTTGTTGATTAAACGCGCTAATTTGAAATTTTTGGTACAATAGGTCGGATTGAAAAAAATTTCTTTGTGTGTGATAGATAGCTACATCCATTAAGATTTAGGAAGGTTATAGACTATCAAGCATTACGTTATCACGTTACAATTATTCTTGGTTTAGTTAAAATATCGATATTCGTAAACTAAGTCGGAAGAAAATCGCTATCGAACTGCTGTATCCGCGTGCGCTGGCGTAATGGCTAAATATACGTAAGTACAATGTACTACAAATATATTGATTTTAAGTAGTTCTAGAAAAAAGTCCGCGACACTATACAGTGTGGCGCTGGCCATACAACAATAAGTGAGAATTAAGGTAGTACTAGTTAGTACTAGTATTTTTAGTCTATCAAATCAGTCCTGACATCGAAATTAAAAAAACAAAAATTTCGAACAAAATTAATGACACGAAAATATAATAAAGATAAAACATCCTTTGACTTACCTATCACCAAGACGGCAACGCCGCACGCGCGGCTTGGCGGCTGGCGCCTCATGTTATTATTATTATTTTTACGTGTGACATAATATTTAGGCGCCTTTTTAAACCACACTCATCCTCAATAATTATTTTGATAAATTATTATTATTAATCACAATCATTTTGTACAATAAGTAATTACGTAGCTATAGAATTATTTTTGCGTATATTGTAAGAATAAAGACCGTATCAATCTAGGTTTCGTGCCACATATTGACTAAAAGTAAAGAAGAAAAAACAAAAATGTTGTTCACTTCACACTAATAATAATAGGTACCTAACGTGTCTTATCACAAAATAGCACTAATTAGCACAAACATCATGGCCATGGCCGGCCATCACAATAAAAATTAAGCGTCTACTTTCGCACAATTTAACTCGTATTTTACCACAATAAAAATTAAAATGAAGCGTCTACTTTCGCATAATTTATAAGTCTAGAATAATAAAAGAAAAAAATAAAAACTCAGTACATTACAAGTAATAACGTAATATCAATTACCACGGCAAAATCTTTGATCGTACTAAACAATAACATTAAATAATAATGACCGTGACCTACGTATCGTAGGTACGTGACACGTGTTATCAACGGCTTTCATCAAGAAAGCGCAAAATGCGCTTTTTTGTATCACTACACACTGTGTATGCACTCAAGATAAAGCGACTTTTCGCTTTCTTTTCAAATTCTCCTAATGACAAGATTGGGTTGTTATTGGTCAGTTGTAAAGGATAAAAAATTAAAATAACCAATGAATGCAAGGATTTTCTGCTAGTATTGCGAGTTGGCAACTTACTTATAAGAGTTCTTTCAAACCATAAAGGGTGAACGGGTCACGTACAGCCATTGACCTCTATATATTTCTATGCGTACAGCTGATAATCTACATCATGTTCGCAAAATTAGAAATGAAAACTAATGTCCTGTGGCTAAACCAGTGGATGTATTTGTCTGATTTTTTGTATTCAGGCTGAGAACATTATTACATATACTAAGTTTAATTAATTGGTATATAGTCAGCTCCACACTGTATATCTATCTCTTATAATAACAACACAATAAGGAATTTTGAGCCGAAAAATTTTTGAAAATTAATAGATAAATTTTGAGCAGTAGGATTTATTATACGCAGGTGTACGCAGGCATATTAATCCTTACTAACGAAAAATACCTACTTCATCAACACGAAAATCTTAGGAAGATAAACTTTGGCTCTTATACCAAGTTATTTGGATGCATAGTTTAAGAAAAATTGTAAAATGAAAATTATTCAACAATAGTAGGTATTTACCGGGTACTTACCGCCGAACGAGAACCGAACATTGCCGAGAAGAGCCGAACTGTGAATATGTTGGTTTTATTATACTTTTTAAGGTTCCATATTCAAAGTTAAAAACGGGACCCTATTACTAAGACACCACTGTCTGTCCCTGCGTTTGTCTGTTTATCTATCTGTCCGTCACCAGGCTGTATCTTATGAACCATGATAGACAGTTCAAATTTTCACAAATGATGTATTTATGTTGCCGCTAATTTATAAAAATAAAACAGAATAAAATAAATATTTAAGTGTGACCCCCATATAACAAACGTGTTTTTTTTTTGCATTTTTTTCGATCTTAATAATGACAACTGGTAGACGTTTGAAATATCCATAGAATATTTAATTAAATAATCACTTTAAAAACAAATAATTAAAATAAAATAAATATTTAAGGAGGCTCCAATACAACAAACGTGATTGTTTGCCTTTTTTTTAAAGATAATAAATACCTATGTATTGTAGTTATAAATCGTACACATAATATATTTACACTATCTATAACATCTTCTATACAAATAAATAAAATTGGAATGTCTTTTGTAATATTAAAATAACCGGTTTTAACTAAATGTGTATGGATGTATACACGGTACACATACCAAAATAACACTTTTTACGATTTTTGTCTGTCTGTCTGTCCGTCTATCTGTCTGTCTGTTTGTTCCGGCTAATCTCTGCAACGGCTGGACCAATTTTGGCAGGACATTCACTGCTAGATAGCTGATGTAATAAGGAGTAACTTAGGCTACTTTTTTTTAAAAAATCCCACGCGGACGAAGTCGCGGGCACAGCTAGTTTTTTATATAAACAAATAAAATACTTTGTGAATTGAATAGGAAGTATTCAATTCCGGTATCAGTAACTTCCTTATCTACATACGTAGTGGCAAGTTAAAAAAATCGACTTCAAGTATCACCTAGACTCATATTCCAAAAATTATTGAACCGATGTTGATGAAACTTGGACTGTTTCTTAAGTTGGATTATAGGTACTTGATTTAAATCAAATAGCTTTTAGGTTTAGAGAAATTCGTGTACAAACATACAAACCGTGTTATTCTCCCAGTGTGTTGGCTCCGGGCTCCTTTGGAGAATTGACCAACTGCCGTTCTACCAGGCAGGTCGTAAAAGGCGACCGATTGGCTATGCGAGTCACCACCATCGTAACTACTAGGTGGTAGATTTCTGCATTGTCTCGCCCGGGTCTGGTACCACCGCCTTACCTATTTCTGCCGCAATAGCGTCAGTGCTTGTCACTGTCATGTTCCGGTTTTTAGGGTGAGATAGCCGGTAAACTTATGCATGTGGCATTAGACCTCGCCACAAGATGGCAACGCACCATTAACATCTTTGGTGTCTAAACTCTAAGGCGATGGTTGACTCTTTCTATCAGGAGACCCATTTGCTTGTTTGCTATCTTATATTATTTAAAAAAATGTCAAAATGATAACAGTTTTTTCGTCGGTTGAAAATTGCACACCCTTACACGCCGTACACTTATTTTTCCATATGTACAGGGGATGTATTTTACAGACGACATAAGTTTAATTATGGTATATCGAAAATTATTAGAATTTTTAAAAAAAAGTATCTTCACGCCCATATCCCCGAAGGGGTAGGCAGAGGTACAACAAGTGCACCCACGATTAGCCGAAGATACTTGGTCCCACAAATGTGATAGGTGGCAAGCCTATCGCCAACCGGGCACTTTCCAATCCCGGGCAACTTTGTGTTTCTCAGAAAACTGAAAAAACACTTTTCTTATGTGCCCGACCCGGGAATCGAACCCGGGACCTCATGTGGTCAACGCCAATGCTGGACCACTAGACCACAGAGGAATTTTATATCTATATTAATATAATAAACGCGAACGTTTGGACGTTTGTTTGTGGTTGGTGTTGGATGGATATTTGTTACTCAATCACGCAAAAACTACTAAACGGATTTAAATGATTTGGCACACAGGTAAATGATTTCCTGGAATAGCACATAGACTACTTTTCATCCCGGAAAAATTAGGTGATCCCGTGGGATTTGCCAAAAACTTTAATAACGCAGCGGGCTGCACGCTACTAGCTGTAGCGTGAATTAATATATTGGTTACACGTTTGTACTATGGTGACAGTATTTCATCTGTCTATATATGTCTATGCAACAGACAGACGGACAGACATAGATGAAAAATATTACGAACTAGACAAGAAGTCTAAAAATTCAGCAAATAAACGAAAAAGTAACAAGATATCACTCGTGATTAGCGAACGACTCCCACATAAAGAGACTATCTGAACCGTATTCAACAATTCTAGTCTGTTTCACATAAAGTAAATAGACGAAGTCCTCTTTACCGAAATGGCAATTTATTGATTTTTTAATTAAAAACACTATGTCCTTGCCTCACATCATCATAGTTTGGGATACAAATGCACGATTTTATAGAAAGAGTTTCAGTCTTATTTTAAAAAATAACACTTTTATCAGGGCGAGCGAAGCGAGCCCTACACTAGGCCACTTTCTATGCACTTTTGTGGTACATTTTACTGAAAAAATATCGCATTTTTAGGTTTGAGCTTCGACGTGGATGTCTAGATTTGTTATCTACCACAAAAATACCATTTTATAAAAATAAAAAAATAGAAGGTACAATTTGTATTAGAATCTTATTACTACTAACGCCATCTCTTATTACATTAACGAGTTAAAATTGATAGAAGATACATTTTCTATTAGAATTTTTGAACTTATTAAGAGACTACCTTCATGAATTGTTTCTTCATATTTGACTGGCGGCGCGCGGTTATCGTGCCCTCGTATAAAGGCGAGGTTCAACTATAAACTGCAATAGCTATAGGGCCATCAGTTTGATCAGTTTGGCATCGAAGGTGTATGATAAAATCATTGAAAGGAGAATGCAAGGGAAGTTCGAAGTAATATTGCGGGAGGCACAAGGAGAATTTAGGTCTAGAGCAGGGATGTTTGCTGGGAACAGAGTAAATAGAGCGTTCGAGAGTTTCACAATAGGCTTATTGAGAAACAGTACAGATTTATTAATTGATTTATATTGTATTGAGATCAATTCCCAATCTCAGCCCAAGGGCGAGGGTAAAAAGCTAAAAAAGGTATATTTACGCCCGTATCCCCGAAGAGGTAGGCATCGAGAGGTAGACAACGTGTGCATCCACGGTTAGCTGAAGATACTTAAGTCCCACAATGTGATAGGTGGTCAGCCTATCGCCAGTAGGGCACTTTTCCAATCCCGGGCAAAGTTGTTTTATCAGAAAACTGAAAAAACACATTTTTTCATTTGCCTGACTCTGGAATCGAACTCCGAGGGTTTCTCTGAGAGAAAAATTCGAAAACTGTATTCGCTGAGTGTCTACCGTCTTCTAATTCTTCGTGCCTGCGTAGTCCAAAAATTTTGAAGGTTTATTTGAATAAAACATTTTTTGGTTTTGATTTCGTAAATCGACGTAAAACCAGGAACTTCCTGATTTTAGAAAAAAAAAAAACAATTATTTCAGCAAAATGTCAAAAATGTGTTTTTTATAAGATCAACCTTCATTTTTAATACATATTTTTCCTTAAAAATACCAACAAACAAAAACCAAATATTCCTCGTCCAAAGCCTGACGACGCGGGCCTTTGATGCGAATGTAATGTTTAGGTGAAAATACGCTGAGTTTTTAGGTTAGATAATTATAGATAAAGTCCATACATTAAAATATGTAATTCTCATAAAAATACTTTTATAACAATATTACTAGATAGATAGTATAACTTTGCGAGCCCTTACAAAGCTCTGCTTTTTGCTAGTTTAATATACAAACACGCAAATATTTACGCCAAGCAATTCCTATTTTTATAAAAGGTAAGTAGAAAAATGTATTCTTGCAAATGCTTTTGAATGTTTACACTTGCAAACAAATATTAAATTATTAATTTATTTAAAAAGTTGGTAAGCATAAAAATCCCTATTCATCAAGCACTTAACTACCCAATTCGGTATGTGCGTAAAAACTAAAATATAAATCAGAAGTACTTAAGTGTGAATACGCCGCCGCGCCGTTTTGCTAGAAGTTTTCTAAAAGCTTGATTTTGAAATATCATCATTGCAACTGCTTTACCTTAGAGAACGTCGTATACAAGACGACTTACTATTATCTTATTACAATATAATTTGTTGAATATACAATAGATAATAATGTAGTAGTTTCTGCTCAAATTCAAATGTTCGGACATATATCTCTAATTGTAATAATTTATTTCAATTATATAAATATCACGTTGTTGATTATCTTAGTGTATATAAATTACGTGTCACGTTATTTGTCCGCTATGGATTCCTTAACTACTGAACCGATTTCAATAAAATTTTGTAGATATCTACTGTCTGGTCCAACTTAGATAGGACTAGATTTTATATCAATTACCCCCTCTTAAGTTCCTACCCCACCAAAATATTTATGGTAAAACAACGTTTGCCTGGTCAGGTGTGTAATTGAAATGTTTTTTTTTGTATTGAACTTGTCGTAATCTTATTTAATAACTAGCTAAGCCCACGACTTCGTCCGCGTGGAAAAATTTCGAAAAAAAGTAGCCCAAGTTACTCCCTATCACATCAGCTATCTGCTAGTGAACGTCCCGTCAAAATCGGTCCAACCGATCCAAAGATTAGCCGGAACAAACAGACAGACAGACAGACAAACAAAAATTGTAAAAAATGTTGTTTTGGTATATGTACCGTAAATACATCCATACGCATTTAGTAAAAAACGGTTATTTTAATATTACCAACAGACACTCCAATTTTATTTTTTGTATAGACGTAAAAAAGTTGCCTAATTTACTTTCTATGACATCAACTATCTGTCAGTGAAAGTTCCAACAAAATCGGTCCAGCCGTTCCAGAGATTAGCCGGAACAAATAGACAGACACGCAGACAAACAAAAATTGTAAAAAATGTTATTTTGGTGTATGTACCATGTATACATCCATATGCATTAACTAAAAAGCGGTTATTTTAATATTACAAAGAGACACTCCAATTTTATTTGTTTGTATAGACGAAAGAAGTAGCCTAAGTTACTCCCTATCATATCAGCTATCTGCCAGTGAAAGTTCCTTTAAAATCGGTCCAGCGGATCCAGAGATTAGCCGGAACAAACAGACAGACAGACAGACAAAAATTGTAAAAAATGTTTTGGTATAGGTACCATGTATACATCCATGTGCGTTTGGTAAAAAACGGTTATTTTAATATTACAAACAGACACTCCAATTTTATTTATTTGTATAGATATGGAAAAAAGATTGCATGACCGAGAATAAATCTGGCACAATGGAAGAAGAAGAAGGAGAATGAAGCACAATTAGTAAGAAACATCTTGATGGCAAAAGTTGCACTGTCACCCTACCTATATCTATTCCATCTATTCCACTACGTCATCGATGGTTATGATGACGTCATCTGCTGTCATGGTCAATTCTAGTTATTTGTCGTCTCTTTCTAGCAATCTACCATTTGTAAAAGACGTGTATAAAGTACACGACACATAGTTGTGCATTTTATTTCCAATACTATTATTTTATAGTGAACATAGTGCCTGAGTTTAAAATATTATTTTATTAGTGACGAAACTTTGGATTAAAAATGGCACCTATAGGTGAGTACTGACAAATATTTTTACCTCGGAAGCGTTGCGGCAGGTTGCAAATATTTTATCAAATTTGTTATTTTTCGTGAGATATTTGACCATTCCAAGCCCTAGTCCTCGATTAGCACCAGTTATGAGTACCGATTTCATGTTTTAAATTATTTCTTGCCCTGTATTTGCACTTTAATTTTTGTTGGAATTTTTGACGTTTATGTTTGATAGAAAGTTATCTCCTTGAAAGCTGTTGTGCCTATCTCTGTCATATATTAATGTCAAGAATAAAAATGACAATATTAAATAATTTTCGAAAAATTAATAATTTAGTCAAACCAGTGATTCGATTGAACGTATACATAGTGCGATCAAAACGTACATTTGCAAGTAAGTTGTATTACAAGTTTTTTTAATTAGCCTTGAAATAATGTTTCTAATATAACCTAAAGTTTAAATGTATTTTTTTCCTGTGTTACGATAATAATAACTATAATTTTTGGATACAAGGTGACTATTCAAGTTTCTTTAGTTTCTTGGATTTAGATAATTATATTACAGGTGTCTGCATTGCTAAGTATTTGTTAAGTCATATACCTCTTTGAAATCAAAAATAAAATGTGTGATTCACCTTATTTATATTCACTTAAGCTTATTACAATTTTGTTTTTATTTATGCCTGTACCAGGTGGATGGATTTGTTGTGGCCGAAAAACCCAGTTGGTATCTCCTATAAGTATTATTGATGAAGGTATTATTAAACAAAAAGAATAGCATTAAACACTTATGGGTGTGCTGTTTGCTACTGCATTTTTTAAATTGGGACACTGTTAAAAGGGCCATTACAGCTGTTATTATATTTTGCAATTTAGATTTAAACAAAGTAAATTAATTTTTATACATTTTAGTGAAATATAATGCAACTGCAATAAAAATGATGCAATTTGTTGTAATTATGAAAGTAACTGGTATTTTTGGTCTCCATAATGAAGTATTTACCACCTGTGTTTGTTGATTTTTTTTGCCATTTAAATTGACACTCATATTTTTATTGGCATTTATTGACTTGTTTATTTGCACATTTTTCCATTCTGTTAAACATGCTTAATATTTCAGAGGATACTAAATTTCATTTTATATAATACTAGCTGTTACCAGCGACTTTGTCCACACGGAGTTAGTTTACTCCGCACAGCCCCCCGTAGGTGATAGCGTGATAATATGTAGTCTATATGTTGACCCGACCTGTTAGTAATATTCATGCAAAATTTGAAGTAAATCCATGCAGTACTTTTTGAGTTTATCCCGGACATACATACAGACAAACAGATAAACAGCCAAACAGACAAAAATTCTAAAAACTATATTTTTGGCTTTGATATCGATTGTAGATCACACCCCAAGTATTCTTTTAAAAAAATATTCAATGTACAGTTTTGACTTTCCTACGATTCTATTATATGTATAGATTAGTATTAGGTTCAACAATGAAATAAGTCTGAGAAGACTGAAAAAGTTGATTGTTGCCTTTGACAGATTATACAAATAGTAATTTTCACTTTTAAGTGAAGAGCTTTCACAAACTTATATATTTGTATTAGTTAGAGAATTTAATTCTGAGTTAAAAAAGAGCAATAAGAATACAATCTTTTGTATTTATAGTATTAATCGGTACTAGAATTTATACTATACTAGCTGTGCCCGCGACTTCGCGTGGAAAAAAATCTAAAATAAAAACTCGCATAGTTCCCGTTCCCGTGGGATTTCCGGGATAAGAACTATCCTATGTCCTTTCTTGGGTCTCAAACTATATTTGTACCAAATTTTATCCAAATCAGTTCAGTGGTTTGGCTGTGAAAGCGTAACAGACAGACAAACAGAGTTACTTTCACATTTATAATATTAGTATGGATTGCCTTAATTATGTTAGTGGGCAATAAAGTAAGAGAAAACATTTTTTTTTCTTCAAAATTTAGTTATTAATATCTTTGCAATAACGTATGACAGTTGTATAGCCCATTTGCCTTCATGTTGCACTGTAGAATTATGTGATGTCACTATTGCACATTATAGATGGAACATACGATTATGATTTGGCTGTGATTGGTGGCGGTTCGGGAGGATTAGCTTGTGCTAAGGAAGCTGTTAATCTTGGTGCCCGTGTGGCAGTATTAGATTATGTTACACCCTCACCTCAAGGAACAAAATGGGGCTTAGGCGGAACCTGTGTAAATGTTGGTTGTATACCGAAGAAATTAATGCATCAAGCTGCAATTCTAGGAGAGAGTATACATGTAAGTACAATTTAAATTTACTTTTTAATCAAATATAGTCAATCATACTATTAATTTTCCCAACGTGCATCATCAGAAATGTTTTATGTTCCTCTTATATTCTGCATTTCTGGCTAATTAAGTAAAATTGTTTGTAGCAATATTTTTTATTTTCCATTCAGGGGATCACTCTTCGTTAGGAATTTGATAAATGATTAAATGTGTGTGTTTTATTCCTGCGATAAAAGTTAGGGCTCATCTCTGTCGTTCACCAGTTTGGGGAGTAAGGTAACTAGTAAATTTATGCACCAGAAATTGCATCCCTACTACAGGAATAGTTAGACACTATTAACATCTTTGATGTTTTAGGTGATGGTTATTTTTTTCTATCAAGAGAACCATTTGCCTCCCTATTCACAAAATAAAATATCAGTCAAGTCAAAATGCATAGGGCACTTACACACATAAACACAATACAGTATGTGGTATAATATATAAAAAAATGTGTAAGAGCACTATATGTTTCGACTCGATTGATATTTTGTTTTCGTGAATCACACCCCTTCTAGTTAGCTACCCTATGGAATAAAATAAACAAATGTAAATTATGTTAACTATATAACTTAATGCTAATGCATCATTTCATCCCTGTCACATGAATGACAATGCATCAATTACGTCTTTGGGTGTTTCTTTTTTCTACTAGCTGTTGCTTTATCCGCACTTAGTTCTTGGTTGTCTTTTTTTCTATTACAAGATCCATCGTCTTGTTTGCTATTATATGATTTAAAAATACACTTGATCAGTCAGTTGATGGTAACATTTAGTATAATTTAATGTTATTATTACTATAATTCCCTACCTTTTGTCCTAACACCATTTAATGTATTATAATTATGTTTTTGAGATTTTTTTTGTTAATAATTCAGAAATAACTATCTCAACTCATTTCTAAAATTGATACATCTGTCTTGTGTGATATATTATTATAAAATCTATTTTTTTTTATATTTAATTCCTGGAAGGATAAGATCAAGAGTTTTCAAAACTGGTGTGTTTGTATGAAGAGAGTTAATAAATGTGGAGGAAGCAAGACTAATCTGCTTGGGTTGTGTGAAATTCTGTTCTGTGTGGCAACCTCATAAATGATTTCCATAGATTGGAATAGGTAGTGCAATTTGCCAGGGTTGAGTGATGTTACTTTAGTATGGTTAAGCCATTGAATTTTACTATGGTATTAATAATAGAGTATAGTATGTTAATATTTTTTTAAAAATTCTGTAACTGTTCCACAACATTTTACTAAATTTTACCTGAGATTTTTTTTAATTTGTATCTTGTTATCTTTCAATTGGTGTAGATTTGCAAAATAAAATGAAAATCAATAATTTAAAATATTAAAAATCTTTAATCTTCTTCAATAAGTAAATACTTGGTATTTTTACTAGTTTTATTATTTTTTCTTTTACTAGTTTTTTAGTATTATTTTACCATACCTAGTAGGCACAGAATATTAGAAACTAACATAAGTCAATGTACATATTAGTAATATTTGAGCAATGCACACATAGACACCTCTCACACATGTGATATCTCAGAATGGTTTGGGACAGTTTGTTCCACACCATTCCGAGATATCGCATGCGTGAGAGGTGTCTATGTGTGCTATGTTACATAACATTGACTTCTGTTAGTCTCTAGTATTTTGTGTAGTACGATAGTAAGATTCATTATCCAATGGTGTATTCATACTAAGATTAAATCCTAATATCTTTACTAATATACTAAGATTAGTCAATCTCGGCAAATTTCACGGAACCCCATACTTTACTTTTTCTAATCTATGGTGATTATCTATGAATGTATATTTATACATTTACGTCTACATTGTTTTGCCATTGTCTGATAAGTAGTTTAAAAATACTTAGGGAAATGTTAGAAATTTTAATAATCACTTAAAAACAAAAACCAATAAAGTTATGTGGAAAGTAGTAGGAATTATGTTTAACCACTTTTAATCCACCAATTACACTTAAAAATATTTCGAAGCTCTTTATTTATAAATACCGTGATAATATTAGGTAAACAGTGAAATTGCTATAAAAAAGTAAAACACCTATCAATACCCAAATTAATATTGTTAATGTAATATGTAGTAATTGAAATCATATCATGCTATCTTCTTCTCCTAAATATATATTTTTTATAGGGCATGGTAAGTGGTCCAAATCCTGGAATCCGATCTACCAAACTCCTACCTCCTGTTCCTGTTTCCCTGGTAATATTGGTTATATTTTATTAAGTATTACTGTAGTCGATGTTATTTAAAATGCTTACAGAAGATTCATAAATATTGTATCATTTGTATTTGATTGCATCATGATTGATTAGCTTATTTGTCATGACATGCCATCCTGGATTTATTCCCGGGTTGGAAATAAATGTAATTAAGGTTTTTTGGGGCAAAATCTCATTAGTATTCTTTAGTCAAGTGATGTTAAATACCAAGTGAAAGTTGTTAAATGTCACCAAATTGCTGGAATAAAAATTAGACATCAAACTCGTCAATTCACAAACAGCTAAATTGTGTTGAACTGGATATTCAACTTTCCAATACTATAAGAATGTATATGGTGATATTTAATCATTTAAATTGTTGAGTGCTGAAGGTTGAACATATTACTTTATATCATAAGATAGATAGCAAACAAATAGATGGCTCTCCTGATGGAAAAAGACACATCGTCTCATATAACCAAAGATGTTAATGGATAGTTTCTTTCCATGTGGCGGGGTGATACTGCCACATGCATAAGCTTACCAGCTATCTTACTACTACAAACCGGAATATAAAATTGACAAGCATTGATGCTGTTGTGCTATCTCAAAACTCCTTGTTTTTTTTAAATATTGTTCAATAAATTTCCTCAGTATGATTCAGTACCTTTAATATTAATAGAAAGAAATGCTTGTTATTGAGACAAAACAATTAATTTTTATTTATGAATTAGGAAAATCCATGAAATATTATTATTATTTTTAAAGTTGATTTTTTACCCCTGTTATGAATTAATATTGTTAATATTCCAATATATAAATACATAGAATTATTGTGATATTTGCTAAATGCCTAGAATGATAAATGCAAACATCTGTGTAACATGAATTTATCATTGTAGGCATTTAGCAACTTATTACAATAATTCAAGAAACTTCTTCAAGAAATGAGCTTACTCATTTTTAAAAGGCCAGCAATGCAACTGCAAGACCCGTGGTATTGCGATGTCCATGGGCGGCGGTGATCACTTACCATCAGGTGCACCCCCTGTTCGTTTGCCCCCTCTACTATAAAAAAAAACTGTATTAATATATTGGAATGATAACAATCTTAATTCATGATTCCCGAATCATACCTAATATTTTTTGTCCATTACATAGTAAGTATATATAAAACGCATTACAAATTAAACCCTCGGAGGAATAAAAGCTTAATTCTTAAATTTTCTTTTTTTTTTCAGTGTTAAAAATGAAATGTAATATATTTAATCGCCTCTGTGGTGTAGTGGTCCAGTGTCGGAGTTGATCACAGAAGTCCTGGGTTTGATTCCTGGGTCGGGCAATTCAGAAATGTGTTTTTTCAGTTTTCTGATAAAAACAACATTGCCTAGGATTGGAAAGTGCCCGGTTGACGATAGGCTTGCCACCTATCACATAGTGGGACCAAGTATCTTCGGCTAATCGTGGGTGCACTTGTTGTACCTCTGCCTACCCTTTCGGGGATACGGGCGTGAAGATACTGTAATATATTTTAATTCTTTGTAACATATTGTCCCTGTTACCTACAACATAACCTAGACTAAACAATAAAATCTCTTAAGTTAGATAGCAGACTTTAGCGGTATATGTAGAAAATAGTAAACATACATGTGTATATTATTATGTATGTCACAAGAATATCGAGTGTGTATGTTTTTTTTTATTAATCCAATGTATTTTATTTTATTATAAAATATTTTGCAGTCCTCCCTGCATTGTAAATTTTAACTGAGTCAAATTTCATTCTCCACTGTCCGCACAATTGTCTTAATAACGTGTACAAAGTTTTCCTTTAACATCCATATATTAGAGATAGGAAAGTGTGTGTGTTTGCTTGTCCATCTTTCACAGCAAAACAGAGCGACAAGTTGATGTGATTTTTTAAGCGGAGATAGTTGAAGGGATGGAGAGTGACATAGGCTAATTTTTGTCTCTTTCTAACCCCTCCATTGCCGCGTTACATTAATTTTAGGGAATAAACTTAAATTATATAAACTTAAAAATTATATACATATAAACTTTAATTATACCAAATTTTTCACTCCCTACAATTCGAACAATTGTCTCAAAAAGGGGTCCAAAGTTTTCCTTCACATATTAATATATAGATATAGATATAGCTTATATTATGAAAATATATTATATGTAGATTATATAGATGTATATATGTCATAAATTTATCCTATTTATGATCTTGATTCCACAACACTACACTACATCTTACATAGATTAGTCTTGCAAATGTAGCAACAAGTAATAAAAGAGATAAACGATAAGCACATGTATTGTTAAAATACAATTAATATTTTTATGTAAAAAAAGATTTAATTCATAAGTAATAAAGGATTCATCCTTTAGGTACAAATGTCTCACTGTAGACAAATTAATTCAATCTTTGATTCACTTGAGTGAACACAATGCTAGTGACCTTGGAGATATGAGCTAAAATGGTCAAGGAGGTTACAAAGATTAAGAAACTACAGCTAATTATCTTGTAGTTTGACTGATATGGTGACAAAAATTAAAATGCTTTGAAAACGAAATTAAATAATAATTCCTGGAAAATCAAAATCACTAATAAATAAACAAATACGTACCTTAATTTTGTTTTGGAATTATAGATTTCCGGAAAGTAACGCCTGATATCAATATAATATTTTATAATATCAATATAATCTAAATATATAAAAATCAATCCCTATTTTCCTTGGTCACGACATCACGCCTGAATGGCTGGACCAATTTCGGTAATTTTTTTTGTTGTGTTTGTAATTGTAAGGAGAAGGTTCTGATAAAAGAAAATATTAAGAAAATTGCGCGGAAAATTAGAAAATTTAAGAATATTTAACCACCATATAAAGTTTAATGCCATTTTGGCTGCGTGGAAGGACAATGCCGTAGTCTGTAAATAAATTACGTGTCACGTTGTTTGTCCGCTATGGATTCCTAATGTGTAAGGCAAAACAACGTTTGCCGGGTCAGCTAGTATTTTCTAAAGTTTTTAAGCTGACAAAAATGCTAGGTTGTAGTTCTGTGTTTCATTTCAATTGTGTTTGGTACCACCGTCTTATTCCTGCTGCCATAGTGTCAATTATGCTTGTCATTGTAGTTTTCAGGTTTGGTGGGTAAGGTAGCAGGTAAACTTATGCATATGGAATTATTATCCTGTAACACGTATAGCAAGCAATACTCCATTAAAATCTTTGGTGTCTATAAGCGATGGTTGTCTCTTTGCTTGTTTGCTATTGTATGAAACTAAAGAAAATAAATATATTTTGTCAGCTAGTTACCTAGCTACCTCTAAAACTGTTTTTTTAACTGAATTCTCTAGATCAGTGTTTTTCAAAGTGGTGGTCGCGGCCCCCCTGGGGGGTCGTAGATGGTAGTTTAGTGTTACTAAACAAAACAAATACAAAATATTTACTTGATTAAGAAAAATGTTAAAAGGATTTGATGTTTTTAATGTAAGTTGGGTCGCAATGCGTAAAAAAAACATAACATGCTAAGGGGTCGTGTCTTGAAAAAGATTGAAAAACACTAGATCATTGTATTATGTTTAATCCATACTATCCATACTAATATTATAAATGCGAAAGTAACTCTGTCTGTCTGTCTGTTACGCTTCCACGGCTAAACCGCTGAAACGATTTGGATAAAATTTGGTACAAATATAGTTTGGGGCCCAAGAAAGGTCATAGGGTAGTTCTTATCCCGGAAATCCCACGGGAACGGGAACTATGCGGGTTTTTATTTTAGAATTTTTTTCACACGAACGAAGTCGCGGGCACAGCTAGAGCTAGTAATACTATATATTAATTTTTTTACACTTTCAACCGCCGGCATTTCTTGAAATTCCATTTTTATTTGTTAAAACTAGTTTATAACACACTTGTAATTTTATTTCGACCGTCCCGTTGGTCGAGTGGTTAGAGAACTTAACTAAGAATTGAGGGGGTTCGATTCCCAACAGGGACCAACTTTGTATGATGAGCATAGATGTTTGTATTTCTGGGTTTGGGTGTTTATTATGTGTATAAAATTATTTATATTATGTATATGCATTTCTATGTAGTATCGTTGATTAACGCCCATAACACCAGTAAATAAATATCTTACTTTGGGGTTAGATCAATTTGTGTAATCTGTCCAGTAATATTTATTTATATATTTATTTTACTATAGGTAATAGGTATAGACTAAAATATGCTCAAAGATGATTACTCAAAGTAAAGAATATTACTTTTTTTATATATCCTAAGATAGCAAACAAGCAGATGGGTCTCCCGATGGAAAGAGTCAACCATTGCCTATAGACACCAAAGGTGTTAATGGTGCGTTGCTATCTTGTGGCGAGGTCTAATGCCACATCACACATGCATAAAATTACCGGCTACCTTACCCTCCAAACCGGAACACGACAGCGACAACGATGTTTGTTATTCAATTACGCAAAAACTACTGAACGGATTTGAATGAAACTTGGCACACAGGTAGATGATGATGGCACACAGCACAGATCCAGGTTCTGGAATAGCACATAGGATATTTTTTATCCCTGATAAAGTATTTGATCCCGCGGAATTCACTAAAATCTTTTATAATGCAAGGAACTGCACGCTGCAGTTAGTTAATATTACAAATGTGAAAGTTTGGATGTTTGGATGGATAGTGTTTGTTACTCAATCACGTCAAAACTATTGAATGGATTTGGATCAAATTTTGCACACAGGTAGATGATGGCCTGGAATAGCACAAAGGCTATTTTTATCCCGGAAAGAATTAATGATCCCGCGGGATTCGCAAAAACTTTTTTAATGCGACAGGTTTCACGCTGTGGCTTGTACATAATGTCACCATGCCAGTTCACTATCGCTTCTTTATGCGATACCGAAACCAAATGCTTTTCATGCTCTTACGAGTTATGGCTCTATTGTAAATCTTGCTAGATTCTGGTTGCTACTGGAATTTAAATTTTTGAAGATCTTAAAAAAGTCTCATAATATCTGCTGGGCATTAAACCCAAAACCACATGATCTAAGATCAATAGACTAACCGTTAGACCCAGAAGACTATCATTCTAGGCATAATTGGACGTAGTTAAACGAAAAGGATCCAATCCACAATATGGTCAAAAATGAGTTAAACGCACCAAACTGATGCTAAACATCAATACTATCCGCAGTAAAAGACATTTAAGCAGAAATAGCTCTCTATTACTTTATCAGTGTCAGAACTAGTCCTCATGAATGGCACGTTAAAAAATAAAAAAAAATATCCAACTTCAAACTTCAATATTTCTAACGTGATTTTGTGTGGATTGGATCCTTTTCGCGTGACTACGTCCAGTTAAGGTTTTCATTCATATATAATTAAGGTTAACAAACAAACACACGGCTTGCTACATAGTGCTTACACCCAGAAGACAATCGTTCTAGGCATAATTAAGGTTTTCATTCATATAGTAGAAAATGCAATGAGGTTAACAAACAAACACATGGGTTGCTACATAGTGCTATCAAGGCAGATGTTGACCTGAATAAATATTATCAGTGCATTTTTTTGAACCCTGAATATCGTCGGCACTTGGTAAAACTCCACTGTTGGTAAAACTCCACTCCAAAAAAACCATGTTAACTTATATTTATATCGTACTAGCTGTTGCCCACGACTTCGTCCGCGCGGACTTCGTTTACTCCGCACTGCCCCTCCCCCGTAGCTGATAGCGTGATAGTATGTAGCCTATATGTTGACCCGACCTATTAGTAATATTCATGCAAAATTTGAAGTAAATCCATTCAGTACTTTTTGAGTTTACCCCGGACACACATACAGACAAACAGACAAAAATTCTAAAAACTATATTTTTGGCTTCGATATCGATTGTAGATCACCCCCCAAGTATTCTTTTAAAAAAAATATTCAATGTACAGTTTTGACTTTCCTACGATTTTATTATATGTATAGATTAAAAGCACTTGTACTGTTTTACTTGACTTTTTATTTATTAAAATTGTACTAAACAATAATAACTTTTGCTCTGATGATGCGTTAAAACGCGAAACCGCTTGGTTTTAATAAATAAAAAGTCAAGTAAAACAGTACAAGTGCTTTTAATACGATATAAATATTATCAGTGCAATTTACTCTTATTGGTTAGTCATGTGGTGAGATAGATCTCACTTCACAGAATAGATATCACTTCATTTGCTAACATTTACCGACAATTGCTTGTACAATAATTGCTCTCTTACTGTCCTCTCTTCATATTTGATTATATACTTTTCATGTACATTGTAAAAACACTACTGTTTTAACATATTTATGGAAGATAAAAATACAGCACGCCGCAATAAATATAGAATTTAATTGACATAGTTTACAATGTTATCTGCAACCTGCGTACTTATGTAAATATACCATTTGTTTCTAGTCTGTGGTATTAAAACATGACAAATGACAATAGGTACCACTATGAATATTCCCGTAACTTACACCAATACGGACTAGTGGTACCGGCTTTGGTATTATACTAGGGATCGGCAACCTGTGGCTCTTTGGATGTTATGCTGCGGCTTTTTAGTTTCATACGCAAATATTATTTATTTTATAAAAAAAAAAACATTTCTTTTCATCGCTTTTTACTCGTTACTGTCGTCAATCCGTTGGAAGCTTTTGAATGACGAGGTTTTAATTCGATTTAGATTCAAGACTATTTTTTTATGAAAAAGCTTTATTTCCGGAAGTACTGTTTATTGTAAACAAGAAAATTTTTTGTGGCTCTTTTGAAACTTTGTAGTTTTTGGCTCTTCCGACTCAAAAGGTTGCCGACCCCTGGTATATATGCATTATGGCCGGGGTTCGAATCCTGGGTCGGGCGTGTCGTTCTATTTCAGTTTTTATGGAAAACAACTCGCCCGAGACTGAATATGTGCTCGTTTACCTAAAGGTTGGGCACCTTTTCTAGGTGGTAGAGTTCTGCATCGTCTCGCCCGGGTATAGAGTAGCATATTCCTGCCGCAATAGCGTCGATGCTTGTTACTGTCTTGTTCCAGTTTGGAGGGTAAGGTAGCCGGTAAACTAATGGATGTTGCAGTAAGTCCTTAGCATACGAATAGCAATGTTTAGTGTCTATAGGCCATGGTTGTTTCTTTCCAACAGAAAAGCCAGACTGTTTGTTCCTGTCTAATGACGTAGAAGAAACCTTTTATCCTATGAAACTTACCGTTGGCTAATGCTAAGCGCACCTGTTGCACCTCTGTCTACAGACGAACGGGTAGTTTTTAAATTTCACAATCATCTCGTCAGACGGATAGTAGCGCACTATTAAAATCTGGTGTCTATAGGCGACAGTTTCTCTTTCCATCAGGAAAACTATCTGGTTGTTTGCTATGATTTAATAACTTAACAATTTTTTTTAATTCCTTAGCTTTTAAAAACCATGATTACTTTTTGTATGTGGATCGTAGATATGAAGCTATAACACCAAACTTTATAAACCGATTTTTATAATCAGTTTTTTTAATACGTATATCCCTCTTTAAAAGCAAAGGCAAAGTTATTTAAAAATAATGGATATTTGGTCACATTATTTTTATTCGTTTTCGTTGTTGAAAATATTTGTTGTTTACATGACCGGATAAGCCGTATTAAGTTTCAATTACTCAAATGTAACATCCATGCCTAATTGAATCGATAAGGCAAATAACGGAATTGTTGATGCATGCCATTAGTTTGGTCGTATAGATAGAGCACATAGCGACAAGCGTTCGTGCTCTTACTTATAAACAGTTTATGCATAATGTGTTGTCCTGCAGATACTGACGTCAAATTGACATTTAACAAAGAGTTTTTTTTATATCACTAGATAGCAAATAAGCAGATGGTTCTCCTGATCCAACGAGAAATCATCTCATTAAAACACCAAAGATGTTGCTATCCTGAAAAAAATTTCAATAGATATCTAGTGTTGTGTTTGTCAAAATAAAATGTGCATGTACTTTTCTGTTTGTGCAGTCATGAACAGACATCTTGTGTTAATTAACAAATGCCATATCTATTGGCAATCAAATTATTAATAATAATCAAATTAGCTCTGAGTGCTAAGTGTGAGTTTTTTTTTCGCATTCGATCGTGAGCGCGTTTCGAGTTTATTGTTTGGTTTCTCACGTTTACCACTAGGTGGCGCTGTACAAATCACATACAAATTCCTAGTAAACTCCAAACGCGCTCACGATCGAATGCGAAAAGAAAAACTCACACTTAGCACTCTGATCCTATGCATAGCCTAAACTCACGAACGAGTCGAAATTCTGATGTAACTTACGCTCCCACTTATCGTCAAGATACTCCCCTAAGCCTGGTCTCACAGGAGACACCTTTAGGGCAGGTTCTTAGCCCATTTAATTTAAATTTATCTAGAATTCTCTGTTCGCCTGAAACGCCCGCCCGGTTTCGCGGTAACGGTCGTTTGTTCGACTGATTATCTGTTATTACCATCGTAACTACTAGGTGCTAGAATTCCGCAGTGTCGGGTTTATTGAACCGCCGTGTTGGTCCGGGCTCCTTTGAAGAATACGCCAACTGCCAGTTTGCCATTCAGGTCGTAAAAGGCGACCGATTGGCTTTGTAAGTCACTACCAACGTGACTACTGGGTGGTCGAGTTCTGTATTGTCTCGCCCGGGTCTGGTACCGCCGCCTTACTTGTTCCCGCCATAATAGCGTCAGTGTTTTTCACTGTCGTATCCCGGTTTAAAGGGTAAGGTAGCCGGTAAACTTATGCATGTGGCATTAGATCTCGCCACCAGATAGCAACGCACCATTTACATCCTTGGTGTCTAGGCGATGGTTGACTCTTTCCATCAGGAGGCCCATCTGCTTGTTTCCTGTCTTATGATATAAAAAAGACCATCGCTTACTGATTTCTGCCGCTTTCTTGGTTATTTTTCGGATATACGTGACACTATCATCGTGATTACTAGGTGGTAGAGTTTTGCAAGGTTCCGCCCATGTTTTTTATAGTACCACCGTCTTACCTTTTCCTGCTGCAATAGCGTCAGTGTTTGTCATTGTCGCGTTCCGGTTTGGAGGGTAGCCGGAAATCCTCGTCACAGGGATTGTAATGTACAATTATATTTATTTACTAGCCGTTGCCCACGACTTCATCCGCGAGGACTTCGTTTACTCCGCACAGCTCCTCCCCCTTAGATGATAGCGTGATAATATGTAGCCTATATGTTGACCAGACCTGTTAGTAATATTCATGCAAAATTTGAAGTAAATCCATGCAGTACTTTTTGAGTTTACCCCGGACATACATACAGACAAACAGACAAAAATTCTAAAAACTATATTTTTGGCCTCTATACGATTGTAGATCACGCCCCAATATTCTTTAAAAAAAATATTCTATGTACAGTTTTGACTTTCCTACGATTTTATTACATGTAATAGAATTTTTTTACTTTACCACTTAATTCGGCAACATGGCCCATATTATAAATTCGTTATAGACTAACATACATATTAATATACTTAAAACTGCACTTTGTCACGTGTTGACGATGACGTGACGCGCGCATCATTCCGGAGTATCCCCCGGAACCTCCGGTAGACCACACCAGTCGGCCAGAATTCCCCCACCTCAAAGGTTGACAAGAGATGCGTCGGTAACTCTCACCAGAAAGGAACTAAAGTTGACCTTGTGGCGAGACTGCAAACGCTCGACCCTGAAGTGGAGTGACGTCTTCTTACTGATGTAGTCCACAACGTCCTCGACATCTATGGACCAGTGCAGGCGAGATTATATTATCTTTAGATTATAGGCGATGTTTATTTCCTTCAGAAGCCCTTGTTTGTTAGCTATCTTATGATAAAAAGCGATCAAACTCGTTTGTCGATAAGAGATTGAAACGTATCGTTACAATTGATTTTTTACGCGTATAATATAATATTGCGAGGTGAGGCTGCGGTGTGGTGAGTCACAGTGTGACTTGAGATGCGAGTCACGTTCGTGTTACCGTAATTAACATTCACATTTAGATTAACAATGACATGGCGGAAAATTATGCTGGAAACAATACAGTAGTAGGTGTAGTAAATTTTCGCTTGTTTTCTCGTTCGTAATCGACCCGTCCCAAAAACAAAATCGTATGGAGAGATCAGACGGAATTGGTTTTATAATAAAATTCGCATTAAACACGCATAAAGCTAAAAGACAATATATTTTTTATAGATAATGGTCTTTTGTTTTTGGAAATACTCAAGTGAACATCATCTTATCTACAATGTACTCCCATAAACAAATATATTGTAATTTGGTGGTGTTGCAGATACGATTTTGTTCTTGGGATGTGTCGCGTTGTTTGTGGTTTTCAAAGTGTGGGTCCCGAGCCTAAAGGGCGCGAGGCCTTTGCAAGGGGGTTATCGACGGCAGTTTAATGTTACTAAAAAACAAAGCTAAAATATTTACCTGATAATAAAGAAAGAGGGAAACGTTAAAAGGATTTGATTTTTTAATGTAAGTTAGGCGACAGTGGGTAGGGGGTCGCGATTTTTATAACATGCTAAGGGGGTCGCGTCTTGAAAAAGATCTGGTTTAAACTTTAGAGGTTAACCGGCTTTAGCCTTGTAGATCTTGGTTCAGGTTGGATGATGCAATGGGATAAAATATTACCTGTTTTTTTAGTGTCCCGAGTTCGATTTTCAGGTCGGGCAAAAGTGTTACTTTATTTCGGGATTTTTCTCGAAATCCCTAAATCTCACATCAGCTAGAAGTTTAGTGGGTGGTAGGTTAACAACCCTGTGCCTCTGATGAGCACGTAAACCCTCAGGTCCGGTTAGCGCTAGAAATAAGCGATAATTTTTATCAGGTCGGTAAGATGCGGTGATGGGAGTCGCCATTCGTGTCGCCGATCGACAAACCGATGAAAAGTGGTGCGTACCCGCAAAGAACCGACCGGCGTGATGATACCTGTTTAAACCGACTTCAAAAAAAGGAGGTTATCAGTTTGATCTGTATGTATGTAATATTGTTGGCACTGCATAATATTTGAGTATGGTGATTTATGTAGGCTCCCAAGCACGTGAGTAAAATTCGTAAGTGTATATTTGTAAGTTTATATGTTTTGTCCACGAATTTTTCGGAAATTAAAATTTATATCGAGATATTTCGACTTAGTTAACATTCTAAGTTTTATTAAAATCGGTTCAGTAGTTTTTGCGTTATAGGTATAGTTGACAAATATTTGAAGTCGGTTTAATTTTCAATATATTATAAGACTACCAAGATATAAAGTGATTTATTTGTATGAAACTAACAAAACATTTTTTATATCCTAAGATAGCAAACAAGCAAATGTCTCCCCTAATGAAAAAATACTAACATCGCCTATAAACACCAAAGATGTTAATGGTGCATTGCTATACGTGTACCGAGGTGATGTCATGTGCATAAGTTTACCTTACCTTAACCTACAAATACGACAATGACAAGCGCTGACACTATTGCGGCAGGAATAGGAGAAGGCGATGGTACCAGACCTACTTACATAATTTTACCGGCTACCTTTAACCCTCAAAACCGGAACTTGTAACTCTCTGTTTGCTTTATCCTATAATATGAAATTGAATATGATATGAAAATGCCATTCCATTAAGTGTAATTGCGATGAGTGAGCAACATTCCTCGATTAACGTCAACGTATGTTATATCATAATTCACTTTCTGATAGCCGTCTACCTTAATATGCCTCGTAATTGTAGTTAACTACGTTGTCAAACAAGCCCATTTGGTATTTTTGGTACTCGTTTTTATATTAAGGGTCCTACAAAGTCCTAATTCAACTCTTTGGGGAATTCAACGCTTTCTGTTTGTTCCCGTAACTATTATAAGGAATCTATGTAAGTTTCATAATATGTATTTTTCAGTCACTGTTTGAAGCGGTGCGTTGTCATTCAGTCGGTCAGTGTTAGTATTTTATTAAATAGATTAACGTCGGTATTAATGTCACGGACAAACACGAAAATTGTAAAGTAACTTTACTTAAAAACGTAATAATTCACAAATAATTTTATTTTTCTTGGTATTTCACATTTTTACAAATGTCAATGTAATGTACACTGTCAAGAAAAAATGCTGTTGTAAAAGTAATAGTAAAAAAAACATTTTTTAAAGGCGCGTTAACGTTACAAAGCAAATATAAGACAACTCTTTGCATGAGTAAAATAGCATCAATCATAGAAACGTGTGCGTCTCATTTAGGCGTCCGCCACATTTAGTAACTTTTGATCGGCATTTTAATATAGATTAAAATTTCAGGAAGCTGTTGCATATGGTTGGGAAGTGCCTTCAATAGACAAGGTAAAAATCAATTGGGCGGCCTTAACAGAATCTGTACAAAATCACATCAAATCTGTCAATTGGGTGACGCGGGTTGACCTTAGGGAGAAAAAAATCGAATACATCAACGGACTTGGAGCATTTAAAGACCCACACACTATAGTGGCTACTCTCAAGAATGGTAGTAAGAAGGAGCTGACGGCGAAGAACATAGTGATCGCTGTTGGAGGACGGCCGATTTACCCAGACATCCCCGGGAGTAGGGAGTACTGTATCAGCAGTGATGATATCTTCAGTTTGAGCCATCCCCCAGGAAAAACGCTTGTAGTTGGAGCTGGGTGTAAGTGTTTTTGGAACTTTTTTCCTTACTAAGACTAAGCTTAATGAATTTGCAACTTCCTACCGATTTCTGTGTTGCCCTGATGGAAAGAGATAACCATCGCTTATAGACACCAGAATTGTTAACGGTGCGTTGCTATATGTGTGGTGGGGATGAGATGCAAATTGCATAAATTTACCGGCTACTTTACCCTTTATGCCCGAACATAATAACGACAAGCACAGAAGCTTTGGGGGCTGAATCATCTTCGTCCGTAGGAGAACACCCGGAATTCTGTATCCCTCTACACGTGGCCTCTGGGTGGTGCTAGTCAGATAATAGCGAAAAATCTCAAAATGCGCCATAGTGCCGGTCGGTGACCGGATGAGAGGGCCCTATAGCCCCCCCCGCAACAACAGGCCCGGTGGGAGCTCGGGCGTCCCCGCAGTCTTCAGACTAGTCCCCAACAGTGTAACTTTCAAGTGTGTGTCTCAGGTCCAGAAGTATAGCAGCGCCTCGATTCACTGCCGTCTTCACAACTACTTCACTCACTCTCTTAATGAAAGAGGCAAGGTACAAGAATAACGTTGTACAGCGGCAGCACAAACAGCATAGGTTTACATTCTAAGCTCGCTGCAGTCGATTTCCACGTGGAGACTCATAAACCTTGTATCTTGTACTTCACGGAGACACAAATAAGATGTACGTCTGATTTGGCGTACTTAACCTATCCCGGCTTACACCCTAACGCACAATTTTAAAGCTCGTTCAGGTGTGTGCGCGTACGTCCGTGACGACATCTACTGTCCGCGTCTCCGGTATCTAGAAAACCCCCACTTTTCCGTACTATGGACATAGATCTAAAGAAGCTTCTCTATGCCTGTGTCTACCGTGCGCATAGCGAAGACCAGGAGACGATCAGACTCACAAGAGTACCTGAGTGAGGCGGTGGATGCTGTTAAACACAAATACCCTTCCGCTCAGCTAGTGCTTCTGGGGGAGTTCAATGCCCACCACCAGGTGTGGCTATACCCATACCAGTGCACTACTACCACATACCAGTGTCTACTTGGATGCGAGGTGAATATGCCGTAGATTCGCATACGTCAGACTTGAGGTTTTTAAAGTGTATACACAGTTCAAAATTTGAAGTAAAAATACAAGTTTTTACGGAACCCGCGGTATACAAATCCAACTCGCACTTGATGGTTTTTTTTTGTGTCCCAGCCCCCCCCCCCCCCCCTGGAAAATAACACTAGGTAGCTACGCCAATGTGTAATATGTCCACTGATATTTTTATTATGCCATATCTATTTATTTGTTTTCAGATATCGGTCTAGAATGTGCCGGTTTCTTAAACTCCCTGGGCTACCCCGCCACAGTGCTGGTTCGTTCAGTACCGCTGCGTGGTTTCGACCAGCAAATGGCGCATATGGTCACCAACGAGATGGAGGCCAAGGGTGTCCAGTTCAAGCACAAGTGCATCCCGGTGTCGGTGGAGAAACTCGAGTCTGGACAACTGAAGGCGCGCTGGTTGGACTTGGAGACTAAGCAAGAGTAAGTGCTATATCAATCTTGTAAGTGCTATATCAGTCTTCGACAATAACATTTCAATAAATTTACGCGGGACCAATGTACCCCCATTTAACCCCATTTTATCCCCGTTTAACCCCGTGTTGGTCTGGGCTCCTTTGAAGAATAGACCAACTGACTTTCTGCTAGTCAGGTCCTAAGAGGCGACTGAGGGGTTACACGGACGTGTCACTACCATCGTTACTACTAGGTTGTAGATATCTGCATCGACAGGCCAAAGTATAAGGACAGAATACTTAGAGAATAACAGAAGTCAATGTTCCATACAAGTAATATTCGAGCATAGCACACATAGACACCTCTCACGGACGCGATATCTCGGACTGGTGCGGAACAAACTGTCCCGAGCCATTCCGAGTATCGCGTCCGTGAGAGGTGTCTATGTGTGCGTTGCTCGAATATCACATGTATGTAGATTGACTACTATTAGTCTCCAGTATACTGTGGTATAAGGTACCACCAACTTATCTATTCCTGCCACAATAGCGTTTATGCTTGTCCTCATCGGGTTCCGGTTTGGAGGGTAAGGTAGTCGGTAAACTTATGCATGTATGCACATACGCATATGGATAGCAACGCACCATTAACATTTATAGTGTATAGGTGAGTGTTTCTCTTTTCATCAGAAAAAACATCTGCTTGTTTGCTATCTTATAAAAAACATTCAAATTGCTATTGATTGCGCAATAACTAAAAAATGAAGATAAAGACAATGAATAGTTTTTTTTAAATAAAGGGTTTTAAAACAATATGTCAATTACTTTTATATTTTCTTGCAATTTGGTTTCCCACATTAAAACTACTAGCTGTTGCTCGCGACCTCGTTCGCGCGGACTTTGTTTACTCCTCTTCTACTGGTCGTAGCAAGATGCCTCGATAAACAAAATCGGTTCAGTAGTTTCCGAGATTACCGCGTACAACCAAACAAACAAACTCTACAATTTTATAATATTAGTATAAATTAGGAGATAAAGTTGCGTCCGAGTGCTATGTTTTGAATGTGAAACACCGCGTCATGTCAATAAAATATGCCGTATGCCGTGACGCCAAACTGCATGACGCTCTCTTATGCAGCTTATGAGATATAATATTAAATAAATAATTAATATAACATATAATAATAACTGTATAAATAACTATAAGAGATCTACCAGTCAATGAATTTAAAAAATGTGTTAAAACAAAGCTGTGTAAAAAAGGATATTATAAAATCTCAGATTCCTTAGAAGACAAAAAAGCCTAGGATTAATTGGTCCTCATACCGATCTCATATATTTTTTTGTAATATTGTGATATTGTTAAAAAAAATAGACGATATGAAAAAAGACAAGCCCGCTGAGTTTTTTTGTGTGGCCGCGTTTCCGATCCGGTAGCAGTTTTCAAAAAATATGTTGACGTGTCAATATAACTTGTAACAAGTTTTATTGAATAAAGTATTTCTGATTTCACGCGTTTATGTATGTTTATAATTTGATTAGGTTAGCAGTTTAATTATCACAATAAAACCTAGATTATAATCTACAATAAATAGATCTTACAGCGATATATACCTACACACTTTTTTAATAAAAAAGAGAGAGCTATTAGTAAGAGTGCTATTACAAATTGAATCATCGCAAAATTCAAAATTTACGTTCGACGCGATGTATAGTCCCTCTACAATGTACAATGGGCCATGATGGTCGACTAAAGACATGCACGTTAGTGTAGAGGGTATAAATGTCTGTGATGCAGCGGCGTGCACAGGATTATGATACTGAGTATGCGACGAAGTACTCGGCCACAAAAACTTTTTTTTTTATAGATTTCAGCGGCGTGCACATGATTATGACACATTTTATTCATTTACTTACTATTAATTAAAATCATCTAAAACGTACGAACGTTTTATTATAATATCTGTGAATGGCAAGTAAAGCACTGCTTTTCTGCCTACAAGGAGCGCACGCGCCTGCTGTGATGGGCCATGATCAAGTATGATCGAGTGCAATCGCTTTGGTGTCGGTACATCAAAGGAATTGATTGATTGCGTGCACGTCCAAACCGTCCGTCCGTCCGTCTCAAGAATGGTATCTTGATACACTTGTGCCGATGGATACCTTGATATCTTTTTCACAAAAATATGGCTGTCACTCCTTCATAGCTAGCACCCCACTAAACCACCACTGAAGTCGGATAATGTAATAGTAGCAACCTGACACTAATTACAAAAGCGTAATTTCATTGGCTATTGCCATTACACCTTTGCGCTTTTTTGTCCGAAATAAGAAACTAGTTTTAAAAAATGAAAAATAATGAGATCAATAAAAGTAAAAATGCAAAAATAACATTTATATCGATAGAAACACGACATTACCATTACCGCCCCGTTGGTCGAGTGGTTAGCGAACCCGACTACGCAATCAATTGGGCTCGGGTTCGATTTCCGACGGGGGCAGGCATTTATATGATGAGCATATTTTTTTTTTTTTTTTTATATCATAAGATAGCAAACAAGCAGATGGGTCTCCTGATGGAAAGAGTCAACCATCGCCTATAGACACCAAAGATGTTAATGGTGCGTTGCTATCTTGTGGCGAGGTCTAATGCCACATGCATAAGTTTACCGGCTACCTTACCCTCCAAGCCGGAACACGACAGCGACAAGCACTGACGTTATTGCGGTAGGAATAGGTAAGGCGGTGGTACCAGACCCGGGCGAGACAATGCAGAGCTCTACCACCTACTCTACCACATAGATGTTTGTATTTCTGAGTTTGGGTGTTTTTTGAGTATTTATATATGTATTTCTATGTAATAATATCGTTGACTAACAACCATGCAACAAGCAAATAATTTGCTTACTTTGAGGTTAGATCAATTCGTGTAAAATTGTCCAGATATATTTATTTATTATTTATATTATATATAAATTTATATTATATATCTGACCGCCCCGTTGGTCGAGTGGTTAGAGACCCTGACTACGCAATCAACGAGGCTCGGGTTCGATCCCCGACGGGGACAAGCATTTGTGTGATGAGCATAAATGTTTGTATTTCCGGGTTTGGGTGTTTATTATATATATTCTAGTATTTATATATGTATTTCTATGTATTAGTATCGTTGACTAACATCCATAACACAAGCAAATAATTTGCTTACTTTGGGGTTAGATCAGTAAGTGTAATTTGTCCCGTGAATTATTATCTCAGTAGTTTATAGGTGACAATTGTCTCTTTCCATCGGGAGAACCATAACCTTGTTGATATCTATCCTATGATAAAAATTAAAACTAATGAGTGTGTTTTGATTGTGTCAGGTCCGAGGATGTATTCGACACGGTGCTTATGGCCACAGGGAGATACGCCCTCACACAGGACCTTAACTTGGACGCGGCTGGAGTCACCGTAAGTTTCTCACTTTCAATTACAAGTGTTACGCAAAATATATCCGAGAGAAGAAAACGAGTGATATGAGGAGATGAGGATATATATGACTCATTTTATCTACATCTCCTCATTAGAAATCAGTGATTGGGAGTATTAGGATTGGTGATATATTTAAAATTTAAAGATAATGTAATAAAATTATTTACAGATTTAAGGACTAAATAAACATTTTTAAAAATTATGTATTTCTGAAATCTGTTCGGTATTCTTTTCTTTAATGATTTGAAAAGCAGTCACGCTTGTTAGGGTTCCGAAGTAAACTAGGAACCTTTTTAGTTTCGCTATGTCAGTCCGTCCGCACGTAGCTCAGAGATCCTTAGTACTAGAAAGCTGTAATTTTGCATGAATATACATAGCAGTCACGTCAACAAAATGGTGACATAAAATCTTGAAAAATACTTTATTTCAGGGTAGCTCTCCTACATGCATCGACCACACAGCCCATAGACACCTAATAATAGGCGAATGACTTGTGTCAACACATCTGACTTATAGTTCCGATGTAAATGTCCACGTGCCAATGAGTAGTGATTGGGTAATCAGTGTCGACCAATCAAATGCTTTGTACATTATTATCTTTCACTGTGGCTTTAAGTTAGCCAATTACGGCGTTGCAACCCCACTTCGTCTTACTTCAGCTAGTTGCCAGAATGCATTCAATACGCATACACAAAATCAAACATTAGCCGTCTATAGGCTGTGTGGTCGGTGCCTACATGTAAAGTGGGAATGTTATTTTTTTTTCTCACATACCCCATAGTGTGGGTAACGTTGAATAGGTTTTTAAAAAAAATTGTAGGCTTTTGAAAACAAGTTTTCGATTAAGGGACTCGTTTATAAAATACTAGCTGTTGCCCGCAACTTCGTCCGCGCGGAGTTCGTTTACTCCGCACTGCCCGTCCCCCGTAGGTGATAGCGTGATAATATGTAGCCTATATGTTGACCCGACCTGTTAATAATATTCATGCAAAATTTGAAGTAAATCCATGCAGTACTTTTTGAGTTTACCCCGGTCATATATTGACTCCTACGATTTTATTATATGTATAGATTAAGCTTTTAAGTGCAATTTTTTGTTAGAGTCAAGTGTCCCTCTCCCTCTGCAGGCTAAATCGTTGGTTTTGTGGGTTGAAAAAAATCATGGTAGTAGTAAATATAATGAAGTTAAATGGAAAACTATCACGGCTTAGAAGGCCTTATAAATTTTTGAGTAAAAGTCAGCCAACTTATTAAATGTACTTAGAGAAGTTTTCGTAGGCGGAGCACCTGTGGTGCACATATATATTTGTCATTGACGTTGAATAGTTTAAATGTTCATAGTATGAAACAATAAAAGCCCTCTTCTTTGCCCGCATTATTGTGATGGACAACTTTAGAACCCTATGTGGCACTTTACCAATTTTTTTATTTAATAGTAAGGGTTAGCTATCAATAATAACTAGGAAACACAAAATTAGTAATTTAGAAACACTAAGAGATAGATGTGTTTTTTGTTGAACTCGGAATACTTGTACTGGGAAAAATTTAAAAATATCAAATAGAGAAAAGTCATCATTTACTTTGAATTTTGACTAATTAGATGTAGTAAATTATGTAAATAAAGTACAAACAAAATTCTCATCGCTGTATCATTATTTATTATGTTTATTCCGTAAATTAAATTTACAATATAAAAAGTGCCTTAATATAAAAATATCTCAATACAAAAAAGTATTAACATGCATAGAATATGATTTTACGTGTACATTGTGTAGTTCGATGCTATGACCATTCTGACGTATTACACAATCGCTCGCACAGGAAAAGGGTATTTCAACAAGAATTTAGCTTTTCAATCTTTCATATTTCGTTTTTTTGTCATAATATCTATAATAGAAGCTCGGGCAATTGTTACAATCAATTCAATTTGACTAGAAAATTGGATTTATAAAAAAAATAATGGCACGTCGAGAGTGCCGAAAGAACTGAAAACTTGAATAATTCACTTTTGTATTTACTTCGAGTGAGACATTCTTTCCACTACCTTCCCCTACTTTCCCCCTACCTTCCTGAACCTTCCTTTTACCTTCCCCTAGCACCCCCTATCATACCCTACCTAGCCTCTACCTCGCCACTATCTTCCCCCTATCTTCCCCTTACTTTCCCATCACCTTGCTACCGGTTTTTTCCCACTGTATCTATGTACGTACATTGATAATATGTGTACAATGTAGATACTTACTTATATACAGAGATGTCGGTTACGGTAACGTGACGCGAATTCTATGGATTTTTTCCATCTCAAAAAATGCCCCACGCGTTCTAAGAAGTTTTCATTTTAATAATGAAAGTTCAGTATGAAAAGAAATTGATCTGTAAGAGTTATATTTCGTAAAATTGGGGTAATTTTCGGTGAACTTAAACGTCCTTCTGAGACCGTCATTAAGAATTTGGTCACTAAATTTGAGTCGACAATCAACATTACGTATAGACAGTGATCCCACGAAGTAATTTTCGTTGATTAATAACAAGCTGAATGTTTTGAACAGCTTCGTTTTGACAAGACAATCATCTTTTCTATCCTCGAAAAATCTCGAATCGGGTAACTAATAAAGATAGATAAAAAAGAAAACTTTAGAGTGTTGGACTAAGAAAAGTTTCTACTTTACGTGTAGGACAAAGTTACCCTTGACTTAGAATAATAATTAACAAGCTGTTGTGAGAAAATCAGGTTGTTTTTAAATTGATTAATATCAATTAAAAAATCTCATAATGCCGAAACTTTAGAGTGGAGAACTGTTAGAAAAGCCATCGAATGTGTAGGACAAAAGTTTCATCGTGTTTTTCATAATATTTTCAAACGATTAAAGTCGAAAAATAATTATTGTTATTAACAAATATTTTTACTAAGAATTTTCAAAGCTCCATAACTTTATAAGTTACCCGATTCGAGATTTTTCGAAGTTAGAAAAGATGGTTGTCTCGTCAAAACGAAGCTGTTCACAAAAATTTAGCTTGTTATATTTATCAAAAAAAAGTTTGTGGGACCACGATCTAGTAATGTGCCAACACCAACGCGTGTTTGACCGGGTCGTTCAAGTGAGATCTTCTGCATCTTTTATCGGCTGTATCATGGGGAATGTTCTGAGGAACTGTTTGGATTAATTCCTGCCGCCGAATTTCACCATCGGACGTCGCGACAAAATTCCAAGTTTCATCCTCACCATCTCGATGTCTGGAAGTCCACAACCGTGCGATTCTCGAGGTACTTTTTGCCCTGCATTACTCCTATGTGGAACGAGCTATCGGCAGAAATTTTTCCGAACGGATACGACTTAGGGACCTTCAAGAAAAGAGCCTACTCATTCTTAAAAGGCCGGCAACGCAACTACAAGACCCCTGGTAGTGTAGTTGTCTATGGGCGGCGATAATCACCATCAGGTGAGCCTCATGTGCATTTGCCCCCTCTTTTATAAAAAAAGTGAGAACATCGCATCCGTTAGCCACATCGAAAAATTCGGCTAGCAATGCGTTTACGGTTAATGCGGTCAATGTATTATGCTATCGAGAGATGTTAACAACTCAATTTTGGCCTATTAATAATAATATATGGATGTCACTAATATGTGGCTTCAACAAGACGGTGCGGTGTCACAAATTACACAACTACAGAAACTATGAATTTATTGCAAAACAAATTTTCGGTTGCATAATTTCACGAAATTCAGCTGTTAAGTGGCCAGGTCGATCATGCGAATTAACATCTTTGGATTATTTTTGTGGGGTTATGTATATTATTATTATTGGCTATACGAGTTACTACCGTCGTGGCTACTAGATTGGTAGAGTTCTGCATTGTCTCGCTCGGATCTGGTACCACCGTCATACCTATTCCTGCCGCAAAAGCATTGGTGCTTGTCACTGTCGTGTTCCGGTTTGGGGGATAAAGTAGCCAGTTAATTTATGCATGTGGCACCATTAACACCTTAACACCTTTGGTGTCTATAGGCGATTGTTGACTCTTTCCATCAGGAGACTTATCTGCTTGTTTGCTATCTTATTATATATAAAAAAATAATGGAGTATAAGTTCCCTTGTGTTGGTCTGGGCTATTGAAGAATAGACCTTCTGCCGGGCCGGTCGTAAAATGTGAGCAATTGTCTATACCTGACACTACCATCGTGTCTACTAGGTGGTAGAGTTCTACAACGTCTCGCTCGAGTATCTGATACAACCGTTTTTTCTATTCTGCCGCAATAGCGACAGTGTTTGTTAGTGTTATGTTTCGGTTTGGAGGGTAAAGTATGATGGTAGACTTATGCATGTGGCATTGCTATCCCGCCACACGGATAGCAACACATTAACATCATAGGCGATGGTTTCTCTTTCCATCAGGAGAGCCATCTGCTTGTTTATCTTATGGTATAAAAAACCCTGGATTATTTTTGTAGTGTTGTGTTAGACAGTATAAATGTTCTCAATCATCTTAAAATTTAAAAAAAAAAGATATGCCTAGTAGGCAGATCACCTTTCAAGTCCCTCGCGCCATTTTTCGGGGTCTGGAGTCGAGTAGTGTGTTGCGTGAAAAGTGTAAATATACTAAAACTAAACCACATTTTATCTTTGTTTAAGCAAATATTTATATATAAATATATTTCCTATCTAAAATATATTTGAAAAGTAAAAAAAAAATACATTACCTTAGTGTTTGAAATTCGCTAAACACAACAACCACTTTATATAGACACTACACAATACAACTGGTACTTAATATTGTCAAGCGACTTATGATGGTCGTCAAATAATGAAATTCCTTTACAGATAATATAACATTATAGCATTCGTGGTGTAGGAAATTTATCAAAGAACGTATGTGACTAATTTCGCCATACCAAAATAGACTGTATTATAAACACGCGAAGATTTAAAATGAAACGGATTGTGGTCTCTGGAGACCAAACGATGATCGAGCGGGGCTATACAAGTTAAGATTGGTATTGTTTTCAGTCTGTAGCCCCGAACGGTAAGATAGTGGCGGCGACGGAGCAGACGAACGTGCCGCACATATTCGCGGTGGGCGACGTGCTGGCGGGCCGGCCCGAGCTCACGCCCGTGGCCATCCACGCCGGCCGCCTGCTGGCGCGCCGCATGTTCGCCGCCTCCCAGCAGCAGATGGACTACGACAACGTGGCCACCACCGTCTTCACGCCGCTCGAGTACGGCTGCGTGGGCATCAGCGAGGAACTTGCCGCGGAACGGTACGTGACCACGTTCACCATCATTATAATTTATTACATATATTTCAGCATCGGAAATCTCTGAAAATATAACATTTTACCCATACCATCTTGATATTTGGAAATATTCCGTAGAACATCACACTGATTTTTAATTGATGAAACTGTCTGGAAATAGTTTATAAGACATCACACTGGCCTTTAAATGATGAATTTGTCAAGAAATAGATCGTAGGACATCACACTATTTTTTAATTGATGAATTTGTCTGAAAATAGTCCGTAGGACATCACACTATTTTTTAAATGATGATTTTGTCTGGAAATAGTTCGTAGGTCATCACAGTAATTTTTTAAATGATGATTTTTTTTCTGAAAATAGTTCGTAGAACCTCACACTAATTTTTTAAATTACCTATGATTTTTCTGGAAATAATTCGTAAGACATCACACTAATTTTTAAATGACTAATGTGTCTGAAAATAATCTGTAAGAAACCAGGCTAATTTATAAGTAATGAATATGTCTATCTTGAAATATTCTGTAGAACATCACACTGATTTTGAAATAATGAATTTGTCTGGAGGACTACGTAGGACATCACACTTAATTTTCAAATGATGAATATGTCTGGAAATAGTTTGTAAGACATCACGCTATTTTTTAATAATGAACACGTACTTGGAACTTTGCTAGTGGTTTCTTTTTAAGGAGTCTGACGAATTTTCTATTAACGACTATTTTCGAAATTTAACCGCTCATACCACCAGCCATTTTCGCATTTGTTTTTTAAAAAAAACACGGACACGTTCCGAGTTCGTTCCGGTGGACCGTGGTAACAAAAATTGTTTGAGTTGTTTGGATTGAATCTGATACTATAAAACGTATATTTTTTTAAGAGGTCTTGAGCACTGTAATACAATGGTGTGAGAATTGTTTAATTTAAATGGCTTAAGCTACAAAATAATTCAGGTGTAACACGACACATTAAGAAAAATATGACTACTTGTTAGTCGAGGATTTTTAATTCAAAAAGTAAATTGATGACCTATACTTTTTATGTTTTTTTATATAACTGGTAAACATGGTAAACATACGGAAAAAAAACAACATACATTATAGTACAAAAATATTTATTTACATAAATATTAATTTTTTTTTTCATAATTAATACGTAGTTTTTTTCGTAATTTTTAAATAATTTATTGCTTTTTCAATTTAACAGCTATGTTAATTTTTTTTTAAATATTGTTTAGGATATTTCACATTCACATCATATGATTTTTTTGAGATCATAGATATCAACACTAAAATTTACGAAAATAAATAAAAATAGGTACCGTTATACCCAAAGCGCTGGTATCATCAAGTTGGTCGTTAACGAAATATATGTTTTATTATTTGATATTTACGGTTATCTAAACTGTTAGATCTTGAACTAATCTTGATTATAAATGTAGTTTACTTATTGATTAATACGTCAAAACACTTTTAAATTAACCTGTATCATAAACTGCAATCTATACATAACACACAGCACGAATCAAAATGGCGGACTAAGTTCTTTTATTTTACCCCAAGAGTGTATTTGAAAAAATAATGCAAATTTGATGTTATTCTGTACAATGTTTCATTCGAAAACGATAAAATACCATAGAGTATTGTATTAAAACTGGTAAATAGTGAAAATATTGTTTTTTTGGATGAAGTTAGCGTTGGTCCCTATAGATACCATAGTGTATTAACGGAATTTTCTCAGAGGTCTCATTAGTTACCAAAGTGAAGTGAGCGGTTAAAAAAATAATCTATCTGAAGTAACGCAACAGGGAATTTGTATGATACTATTACCACCCGATGACATTAATAGACATTTTTAAACGATTCAGCAAAACTGAACTATTAACCCCAAGTACAAAGGCTAAAACGCAGCATTTTCATGGTGTAGCAGCAAGCTCATTGTAGTTAAATATTTTTCAATTTTTTCTCGGAAAAATATTTTTTCGAAATACTTCGTAAATTATCTCGTGTGCATTAAAACTAAATATGTATTCGTCAAGGAGAACAACCTCGAAATTTAGCCAAAAGTAAACCACTCACATAGTTTCAAGTGTGTGTTTATCATCTAAAGGCCAATTCATAAGGCAATAGCCTTGTCCAACTACTCTGTGGAACCAATTACCAACAGTATTTCCAAACTGCCAACTTTAATGCCTATAAGCAATGGTTCACTGGGAGAGCCATAGCTTGTATTTGCCATCCTCAAATTTAAATGCATTGGGATACTGGAACAATTTTTTTAAAATTATATTAAGGCTAAGGCAAAAAAAAATATCATTCTGTCGTACCAGAATTCTAATACCTCTCTTAATTATAATTTCTGATACGATAGATCAATGGAGATGTTTTTCATGAGAACTTTAAAAGGGTGAAAAGCTTAAAAAACCTGAATTAGCGGGATTCTAAGATAACTTTAGTTTAAGGACAGCAGAGGACTTCGGCTCGACGATTTTTGTCTTCCTAATCTACTTTATAGTCACACAGATAAAGCTTAAAGTTGTGATAAATTAGTTTATACGTAGGTCACACTATAAGTTTTGCGTAACTTAAAAAAAACAACATGTTATAACCAAAATATTATGTTTATTGCTTTTCAAAATAATCTCCTTTACATTTTAAACATTTTTTCATGCGATCAAACCATTTTTAAAAGCGGAGGGCCCCAGATCTGAAGGCATGTTTTCTAGGTGCTAATTGAACGCTATCACTGCCCCTTCGGAGTTGGTAAAAGTAAAACCTCTCATCAAATCTTTAATTTTGGGGAAAATACAGAAATAACAAGGTGCTAGGTCGGGGCTATGCTCAGGATGAGTGACGAGATGTACTTTTTGGCTTTTGGGTCGTCTTTCGCGAACTTTTTCTAGCACCCTGGGTAAACAAATGATAGAATACCACTCGGCACTCTTTTGATCTTCAAGTGGAATTGTACAGATGGGACCCGTAGCGGAGAAAAAAAACGCGATCATTTTTTTACCAACGTTTCTCGCCTGTCTCACTTTTGTTGGCCTGTTCTCATTTTCAAACACCCATTCACAAGATTGCTGTTTTTTTCGGGTTCAAAACAATAAATCCACGTTTCGTCTCCTGTGACAATGTCATAAACAGCATTAGAATGTCCGTGGTCGTACTTCAATAGCATCTGTGAGCACCATTCCACACGAGCCCGCTTCTGCTCCGCTGTCAGTTCATTAGGGATCCAACGACAACAAAGTTTCCGTACTTTCAATCCTTCGTGTAAAATTTTCTAAATTTGGTTCATACCAATCCCCAATAGTCCTCGAATTGTCTCATAGGTAATCCGGGGGTTTTCTTTAATTAACCGCTTAACATTATTTTCGTTGACGGCAGTTGAAGGCCGCCCTTCACGAAATTCGTCATGTAAAGAAAATCAACCTCTCTCAAATTCAGCAAACCATCGCCTCACGGTGCTCAAACAAGGTGCTTCTCTCCTAAAAGCATTTTAAAGACTAGCGGCACAGTCTTGCGAAGAAAGAGAACCTTTAAAATCATTAAAAATCATCGCACTAAAATCTTTTCAACTTAATTCCATTTTCATTGCGTACGTAGAATTTTGATGTGTGATAAAAAAACAATTGACAAATCATTTCCCGCCAATTGTTTTTTTTATTACTAAGAAGGTTGCAACGTTTTAAAAATATATCATTCGAAATTCAAATAGTTCCGATTAGCTAGAAGTGCAATACTTTTAGTGTGCCCCATGTATGATACATTATCTTTTTGTGATATAATTAAATGTCACAAAGATAACATAGTAGACCTTTGTAAATGTTAGTCAAGGTTTGAGCCCAACCAAAGTCAAGTTTTTAATTTGATATTATAATAACTTTTGATTTATATCTTATTTACAACAAGGAGTCTTTGCATCTTCCTTAACGCCCTGCTTTTGATCTTAATTTATAGCCACTATTACAAGACATTTTATACAATCATTCATCTCCTATTATGTGTCTTAGAGGTTGAATTTTGAAATATGCTCGTATTATTTACAATTTTTGATTTCTATTTTAGAAATCAAAAATGTAAAATAACATTTGTTCAGTTTGATTCGATACCAACTATTTTCATTTCGATACGATTTAAATCGATTCTAAAAGTACTTGGTATCGAAACAAAAGTATCGAGTACGTAGTACGTACCCATATTTACTTGTGTCGGAAAGACCTTAGTCACAGCAAACTTGTTAATAAACGTGTACCCTGTTATTTGGTCGAGTGCTTAGCGCAATCGATGGAAGTCAGGATCGATTCTCAACATTTGTGTGATAAACATGGATGTTTGCATTCCTGGGTTTGGGTTTTATTGAGTACTAGCTATTGCCAGCGACTTCGTCCGCGCGAAATTCGTTTACCCCGCACAGCTCCTCCCCCGTAGGTGATAGCGTGATAATATGTAGCCTATATGTTGACCCGACCTGTTAGTAATATTCATGCAAAATTTGAAGTAAATCCATACAGTACTTTTTGAGTTTATCCCGGACATACATACAGACAAACAGATAAACAGACAGACAAAAATTCTAAAAACTGTATTTTTGGCTTCGATATCGATTGTACATCACGCCCCAAGTATTCTTTTTAAAAAATATTCAGTGTACAGTTTTGACTTTCCTACGATTTTATTATATGTATAGATTTACTAATGTATTTCTATATATTAGTATCGTCGATTCAACTCATATCACAAGCAAATAATTACTTTCTTCGGGGTTACATTAATTCGTCCCTTCTTATCACAGTGTGTGGGACTAAGTATGTTTGGCAAATCGTGCACTCGTACCTCTGCCTACCTCTTCGAGGATATAGTTCTGAAGATACTTGTAGATTAATTGGTGTGATTTGTCTAGTGATATATATTTATGCTGGCAGTCACGGCGCGGATAATCTGGAGGTGTACCACGCGTTCTACAAGCCGACGGAGTTCTTCATCCCGCAGCGCAACATCCGCAACTGCTACCTGAAGGCCGTGGCGCTGCGCGAGCCGCCGCAGCGAGTGCTGGGGCTGCACTTCGTGGGGCCCGTCGCCGGAGAGGTCATACAGGGATTCGCCGCCGCCATCAAGTCAGTACCCACACATATACACACATCTCTTATAATTAGCCGCCGCAGCGAGTGCTGGGGCTGCACTTCTTGGGGCCCGTCGCCGGAGAGGTCATACAGGGATTCGCCGCCGCCATCAAGTCAGTACCCACACATATACACACATCTCTTATAACTAGCCGCCGCAGCCAGTGCTGGGGCTGCACTTCGTGGGGCCCGTCGCCGGAGAGGTCATACAGGGATTCGCCGCCGCCATCAAGTCAGTACACATTTTTTACGTGAAAATTTGTCTACCCAATTTATGTATACTAATACACGTAATTCAGTAATGTTTATGAGTGCGTGCTCTTTGCTTTATTATTGAGAATCGATGCGACATTTAGAACGGTCGATGAACGTAATCAGCGTACTACGCTGATTACTAACTACTCGCATTAATCAACGGCTCTCTACACGTGTGTTTTGCTTAATATTAAGCCCCTTCATTAAACATTCGCACTTGTACTAATCAAAGTGTACTAATCAAAGTGGTTTGTGAATCATATATTGCTCTCGCTCTAACATAAAAAATGGATGAGTTTATGCTGGAAAGCATAATGGTATTATAAAATATTTGAAAAAATAAAAAAAAATAATGTATAGAATCAGGTTGTTTTTTTTGGCTTAATGTCTTTTGTTGGATATAGTAAGCACTGTGTAAAAATTTGATTACCTAGTTAGGAAAGACCTTACGTCAGACCTCTGACACTTTCATATACCTAACGCGATAAGCACCTACAGCGCGCGACAACTCGGCTTTGCAAATCAGTCGGGGCCGCCCCGTGCTTATGAGTACACGCTTACCTATTCATGTACGACGGCCTGCCGATCATCGTCGCAACGTAATATTTATTACTGTAGCTACTCTTATAAAATGGGGGATTGGTAATATAAAATAATTGCTGTGTGGATGGTTGTCGCAATAAACAGAAGGATGCGAAGTTTTCGTTTTTTACTTTACCGAAACATTCTGAAACGTAAAAAATATTTGTTTTATTTAGTTTACTTGTAATTTTATAAGTAGGTTTTAAGTACTATAGGTAAGTATTACGTAGATTTATCATGCCCTTCATATCATGCGTCTAGTATTGCAACTTGAAATGCGCCATAAATTATATTTTAATATTAATTAATTATTAACAAAATTCATTTTCCCCGTGTTGATCAGTTTCTTTGAAGTATAGAGCAAATGCCTCTATGCCAGGCAAGTTGTAAAAGGCGACTACCATTGTGACTACTAGGTGGTAGAGTTCCGCATCGTCTCACCTGGGTATATGGTACCACTGCTTACATATTGCTGCTTAATTAGCGTCAATGCTTGTCATTAAGATAATTACCGTAGAAAGTTCAGTTTTGGGGGTTAAAGTTGGTCGGTAGATTTATGTATATAGCCTTTGCCATCCTGCTGCGTAGATAGCAACGCATCATTTACACCTTTGGTGTCTATAGGCGATAGAGTATTTTTTCTTATATCATAAGATAGCAAACAAGCAGATGGGTCTCTTGATGGAAAGAGTCATCCATCGCCTTTAGACACCAAAGGTGTTAATGGTGCGTTGCTATCTTGTGGCGAGGTCTAATGCCACATGTATAAGATTACCGGCTACCTCACCCTCCAAACCGGAACACGACAGTGACAAGCAATGAAGCTATTGCGGCAGGAATAGGTAAGGTGTTGGTACCAGACCCGGGCGAGACATTGCAGTACTCTACCACCTATCGATTATACCTACAATCGATTGCCTTTTGCGACCAGTCTGGTAGAACGACAGTTGGCCTATTCTTCAAAAGAGCCCGAAATCAACACGAGGAATCTTTGAGACAACCCTAATTATATTAGAAAGGATAAGAGTTACACGTTAGAAAGAGATGCAACTTCCAGGTAAATATAAACGTAGGTAATCAAGCGTCGCGCGATCTGAATTCAACTTAATTGTATCGTAGCAAGATTCCCTATTTCTTTAAACATCTTTCCAGAGTGTCTCTTCTGTACTTGTACTATTATATATTCTGTGCTTACGTATAATTGGCCAGTCTCATGTCTGTAAGATGTGACGTGTAAGCTCTATACAGGGATACTTTTACAGGTTCGATTCTTGTACCAAAAAAAATTCAAAATTTCATTTTTATCCAACACAGACACAAACGCATGGATATAATTTCAATTACGCAGAATTCATCTAATTCGGTAGTATCGTTGGTCACTAATATCGAGCGCGGCTCGTGTAGTGTTCCCCGCACCCTGCACATACCGTCCGCGGTCGATTCACACGATTCGGTGCATCCAATTCATAAATTTAGTGGTTATTATTAAACAAGTATTTTTATATTATTTTGCAATAATTTTACAATAATTAAATAAAACGCACTTTAAAAGTAAGCCTGTATGTTACAAATGTCTTATTATATATTATGTATGTTACAGATGCGGCATCACAATGGAACAGTTAATGAACACCGTAGGTATCCACCCGACCGTGGCAGAGGAGTTCACCAGACTCAACATCACCAAGCGCTCCGGCAAGGACCCCAACCCTGCCTCATGCTGTAGTTAAACCACACAACACTAAGATTACTCTTGAAACCACGCTTCACTGATAACTTGATGACCGACTTGATTATCAACGCCTACTAAAATATGACTGATGAACAAACAACAATTATTTCATATTTCATACTGATTCTCACTATTTTTTTTAATTTTGTCGAGACTTTAAGGATAGCTCAAAATTTCTAAATTTGAAAACAAATAAGGTCTCGTTTTGTTTACTTTTATAAAGCAATTGTTAAAAAAAAGAAACACTAACTTGAGATAATATCTGGGATGTTATACTGCTTTTATATATGTGTAAAAATATATGGTGTAACATCCCTGACTCCATGGATGGCAACTATCATTGGTCTGCAGAGAACCATTTACCGTCCATAGTGATACCCATAGAACAAGCAGTGCCAAGTGTGTGGGTCTGCATCATTTGGTGTATGTTTTTTGGACAGTAAGTTATTTTATTATTTTTCTAAATAAAACCGTCAATGCGGTCATAAAGTTTGACTTTGTAATAGGCACTGACAAAAAAAATGTTCAATGTTCAATTAACTGTTGTATAATTTTAGAGAAAATTAAATGATGTTTGAATATATTTGGAGTTTCAACAACTCGTGATTTTATTATTGTCTTAAGGCTAAGCGCACACGACCGTATTAATATGTCACAAATCGTCGATCGATATGTAATTTTATTGAATTTTGTAAAAAAATAATGAAATATTTAATTTTTAGCTTGAACAAAACTCTTTAACTTGACTTGAAACTGTACAAACTTATAAACAATGGAAAGTGATTTTATTGGCTTTAATATTTAAGATCAAAAAATACATTTATCGTGCGCGCTCAGCTGGTGTTGGCAAAAACATGAATTATCCTTGTATCGTTGAATAAAAAGCACCAGTGTTAATTATGAAAATATATTTAAAATAAATTATGGTTAAATTGTTATGACTTATTGCTTGTACATCCGGTTTTTTAAATCTCACTTGATATCCCGTAATTTTAATCTCATTTTTTATGAATAATACTCAACTGTAGAGTCAATAAAGTTAAAAGATGTTAATTGTAAGCGGAGCAATTTGATTTGACACAATCCAAACATTGTCAAAATACTGTTTTACCGTTACCTGATATAAATGGTACAATTTTGAATAATCATTAAATATAATATGATTGTATTAGTTTTCACTAATGTTGTTAAATGATCGAATTTAATTGTATATTAAAAGACATCAAAATTGCGAATATATTCGTAAAAGACGGTAAAACAAAGTTCAAAGTCTTAAATTTGGCTCGTGTTGTAGATAAACTACATGTGCCAGTAGTTATCCTTTCCTAACCGCAATCCGAAATTTTTTCTTAAACATATTTTGTCGAATGGATTTTTTACTGGAAGGAGCGGCTGTATTTACATCAAAAGACTCTGATCATTTAAATATTTTTTCCCGTGATGAATCAAATCTCACTATCGAACTTAGAAGAAGACAATTTACATTAAAATTATGGGGCGATTTATATTGACGTCGAGGGGACGCGATGTGTATAAGCAACCATTTATTATTAGTAGTTCTTCATTCAAACTTTCTTAAAAATTATTCGGATGAGTTGTCTTTCAATGCCGTTTCTATGTAATATTTATAGGTATTACATTACTGTTATAATAATGCATATATTGCCACCATTAAAATAAGACTACATTTTTAGTTTTATTCGCAATCTTGTCACGTTCATGTAAATCGTCCCTTATGTCTACTTGGTCTACAGTTGCTTTCGACGTATTTTATTATAACGTTGTTACCGAATGATTTTAGTACAAATATTTTGTAACAATAAGCAATATTTATTCCTCAAAACATTCAGTATTATTATGATTCCTTATTTCCTACTGATTTGCACATCGATGATAGATTACAAGAATGTTGGACATTCCGCATGCGCACGCGCACGGCTTACATAAATCAGTTTCTGTTAATGTTTAATGTCGTTGTTTGAAATAAAACGATATATTTGTAATTTGTTTTTTATTTACTTATTTATTATTTACATTTTTTAAATTATAGTACAATTCAAAATTGCTGCTTAGAAATACAGAAGTAATTGCACTTCTTATTTCTAAGCAGCAATTTTGAATAAGTTCAATAAAGTGGTGTGGTGTTTAGTATTGTAACAGTGACTTACAAATATTTTTTTAATATCTTTCTAATAATTTTATCACAAAAATTATATTTAGTCAGGATACTAGAGGTAATTTGCTGAGTCAAATAAATACGTAGTTTACTGATTTTCCTAAGAAATCTATTATAGTATGATATAAATTGGAATTTCATGTGAAATACACATATACCGACTTTGATTCTTGTAACATGGTTACATCACTTGAATTTTTAGTTGCTATCCTAGAATATAGAAAAGTTTTATTGAATACATATGTGTGTCTACACCAAAACCCTTACGGGGAATGCATTTATATCTACATATATATATATATATATATATATATATATATATATATATATATATATATATATATATATATATATATATATATATATACATACTCGACTAGCTAATTGTTCATCTCTTACGAACTGCCTGTTAAAGCGGCAAATGATCTATTCTTCAAAGGGAGCCTCGACCAACAAAGCGAAAGTGAAAAAAGGCTAGTAAAATGTTTTATATATTGATGCATTATGTATTATGCTGGTAACTCGACTGCTGACGTCGTCACTGGTACAGGTAATCGTGACAAATAGGCTTAACGTTTTATTAATACCACCGTATACTTTTTGTAGTTCATCACAGTTAGTTATTTTTTCTGCCTGGATCAAGGCTCGTCGTTGCTGAGATACCGTATCATGTCTGGCGTAGGCTTGCAGGGGAACCAGATTTGAGCGGTCGGCAGTGGGTAGTACTCGTGCGCTTGGATGAGACGATTATCGAACCTCCAGAAACGAGGGCCGCGGAAGAAATACGTATCTGAAACAATGACTTACATCTAACAGTGCGTCAGATATGACGAGTTGCATAGAGCAAAGAGTAGACCACAGAAAAAATATATAGTAATTCCGTGGAGTAGCTTACTTCACGGAATTGCTCTGAGTAGGCTAAAGATGCACAGCCAGCACAGCCTTCACCAATTGTGTTTTGCACGCTACAAGCAGTGCTCTGTTCTCATCAAAGGCGGATGCAGGGGGAATGCATGGAGGTCATGGCCTCCTCCTCCTCCCCGGGCAGGGTCTAGGTATAGAATTATTAGGATTAGATAAGGATTAGAACATAGAATAATAACGCATACTCTATGGATTAGAACTTATCATGACTGAATCTCAAATATGTGAACCCTCTGAACCGGTGGCAGCGGCAAAGGCGGGTTCGGCCCTTGTATGTGACCCCCCCCCCCTGAACCGAAGGCGGGATCGCAGGAACGCATCATTAACATCTTTGGTGTCTATAGGTGATGATATCTCTTTCCATCAGGAGAGTCATCTGCTTGTTTACTATGTAATTATAGAGGTGTATTTTCAGTATTCACACAGGAATGATGTTACACTGAGCATTAGGTTTTCATTACAAAGCAAATACCTATGTATTTAGTTCGAGAACGTCTGTACTCTTAACCTAAAAAAGCACGCATGCAGTTTTTAACTTCCTTTAAAGCTGTTTGTTAACCTCTAACAGTTTAAAAGGAAGTCCTTTTCACTACTTTCCGACACGCGATGTGCATATAATGACGTCATTTATTTGTCAGTGGTTTCAACATTTATACTGACCGCCTTTCCATATGACAGCCGCGTCCACAGGATAAGGCACTTGTCTCCAGGCGGACATGTCCTTGGGGTACCCTGGGTCCATGGTCCAGGTGGCCTCGTCGAACCGCCAGAAGCGCTCGTACTCGATGAGGTAGGTCTTGTTGTTGTAGTTGGAGAGGAAGGCGGTGGTGAGGTCGGGCACGTGCGCCGGCACCGCGTACTCCGCCAGCCGCCCGCGCCGCACCACCCGGAACCGCGCGCTGAACTCCCAGTAACTGCGACCTGGAAACCATTACCTACTTTTCATGTGTACAGCTCGCGCCAGCTAAAATAACGCTTAGTGGGAAGTGAGAGGGGAGTTTGCGTATGGGTACAATTACGTCCAATCACAGCACTCGAAGCAAATGACGACCGCCGCATGAAAATCAGAAATCAGAAATACTTTATAGGTAGTTTATTCAATAAAACTTTTTACAAGTTCTTTTGACACGTCAACATATTTTTTTAAAAAGTACTACCGGATCGGAAACGCGGCCACACACTGAGAAGATCCGGTGGAAGAAACTCAGCAGGCTTGTCTTTTTTTTCATATCATTGATTTTTTTACAATATCACAATATTACAAAAAATATATATGAGATCGGTATGAGGAGCAATTAATCCCAGGCTTTTTTGTCTTCTAAATAATCTGAGATTTTATAATATCCTTATTTACACAGTTTTGTTTTAACACATTTTTTAAATTTATTGACTGGTGGTCTCTTATAGTTTCGGGAAGTTTTTTTGTAAAAGCGTATACATTACCCCATAAAAGAGTTACTTATTCTGTGGAGACGAGATGCATGCACAACAAGATTGATTTTGTTCCTTGTATTAAGTGAGTGTACTTCACCATTTTTTTTAAAAAAGCAAATATTTTTACGAACGTGCATCAAGTTCTCAAATATATATTGGGATATAACAGTTAGAATATTGATTTCTTTGATTTTTTCTCTCAGGGAAACCCTCGGGCTAAGATTGTAAATTGCCCAAATAGCTCTTTTCTGCAATACAAATATAGTATTTATTTTAGCAGAATTTCCCCAGAGAAGAATTCCATATGACATAATGCTGTGGAAGTAACTAAAGTATACAATTCTTGCTGTGTAGACATCAGTTAACTGTCTAATTTTTTAAAATGAAAAGAATCTGCAAATGACATGTTTTCTTAATTTGCCGATATATCGTCCTTTACAGGCTGTATTTAAAGCCCTTATCATTCTCACAATTTTTTTATATCATAAAATAGCAAAAAAGCAGATGGGTCTCCTGACGGAAAGAGTCAACCATCGCCTATAGACACCAAAGGTGTTAATGGTGCGTTGCTATCTTGTGGCGAGGTTTGACCACATAAGTTTAAATACATTGAAAAATACATTACAAATAAGACAAATCTAATGACACCTTAAATCCATCAGGCCGTTTAGGCAAAAAGTATGAAAATTATTTTATTTAATCGTTAAGTTTAAGCCAAACGTGCCTAAAAACTAACACGCATGCACGTTGCACATACAGACACATACGTAATACATACATAATATATACATCACACATTATGTATGTGTGTAAATTTATCCTGCTTTCATGACCTTTTTTACATACTTCTCTTCTGTGCAACAGGGTGGGGAAAAACTTAGAACTTAAAAGTACCAGAAGATTATATAGACTCACCGTGAAATATAACGATATGTCCATTCTGCTTTTCGTAAATAGTTTTAATAACAGTTATCTGTTTGGGTAGACCTATGAACACATCATGGAACTTCTTCGGGTAGCCTTCTACGATCTTCTTTCTCTCGGTAAGTACCCACATCCACTAGGAAATTAAAACAAAAAATATATTAATATTATAAAAACAAAAGTCTGTCTAAACCGCTGCAATAATGTCGATGAAATTTGACAAGAAGATAGTTGAAGACCCACTGTTTAATAAACACTAGCTACCGCCAGTGGCCGAAATTTGATAACAGACTAAACAATAAAATCTCTAAGTTGGGCAACTGACTTTAGCCGTAAAGAAAATAGTATACACATGTATACACATATATATGTATGTTATCATGTTTTTATGTTTTACTAGCTGACCCGGCAAACGTTTTACTTTAACTAACTAACGGCCTTTTTAACTACTCTTTTTTTATATATTTTCTATATTAGAGATAGATTTCTCATGCTAAAATATTATACCTAACACTATTCATACAGGGTGTTGAGGATTTTTTGAAGTATATAGGAAATATAATTAATAGAAGATATAAGAAAATCGTAGTAGCAGCTCAGACTTCGGTGCCGGTGTTTGTTATTCCATAGAAATTAGCAAACAAACTCAGGGTTCTTCAGATGGAAAGTATAACCATCGCCTATAAACACCAAAAATGTTAAAGATGCTTTGCCATCCCTGTGTCGGGGTATGAATCACCACATGCATAAGTTTATCTTGCCTCTAAACCGGAGTACGACAGCGACAGGCATCGACGCTATTGCGGTAGGAATAAATTAGGCGGTAGTCGGTACTGTGACGAACTTGTCGTCACTGCTTGGCAGCTTTAATTCTACTTCGAGAGGTACCGCTGCTCGGATGTACTTTAATACTTCTTTATATATAATATTATAATGAATATTGCAATTTGTAATTTAACTTGATTTATTGAGCATTACGTCCGAACCACTTAAGAAACAAAATACAATTCGTATCTCACAAAATATAAAAAGACTAGACAATTGTATTTGTAATTTTGTAATTGAATTAATTCTACAATATTTTCCTAAAAATTTAAAATAGAACAAGTGGCCAGCACTATTATAATTGTAACACAAAGAAGGTTACAGTTCCAATGCGGGTCGATACATTGGAGAACTTTAACACCTAGTTTGTAGTCATGATGTTTGTGGATAAGGGCTCTATTCCTTAAAAAGGAGCTCGGATCGATACGGAAAAAAGATTACATCCATATTAACCACAGAACAATATACGATCCTAACGGGGATATTAACAAAACTCTTCTTCAAATGAACACGTATATTTATCGGTTCAGGATATCGCAAGTAACTTTCAATCACCGTTATCTGTATTCTATACTTTCCATCGTCGGGCAGCTGCCCTTCCCCCCTGAACTTTGTTTCCTCCCTACTAAGTATCTACTGTTATCGATAAAAATATAGTCTTAAAATGATTACGGTTTCGGTTTAACCCAGAACTGAAACAGAGGCTAAAATTTTGGTTTCAGATTCGGCTGAAAATCTAGTTTTGGTCGGTTACTATTTAATATGTGTTTTGCTCCCGCCTGGCCCAGGACCTAGGTACGCCTATGGTAATTAGACACAATTATTATTGCACTTGTACAGGCTCGACCGGTATACCGGACCGGACTTGTATATTACTCGACCGGTATACCGGACCGGTTTCACTTCATAAAGCATTTTCCAGGAAGATGTAGAAGTGGAATTTAACTACAAGTGCAATAATATTAGTGTCTAATAACATTGTTATCTGGTTTGACATTCGGCTCATTCTGCTTACTCCGCAACGAGACCGGCGTGATGATACTTTGTACTAGAGAAATATATAACTTTACTCACCTCCTCTTCAAATACAAATATCTTCCCCTGAATCACTTGAATCGTGTCATAGTTGGTGTAGCAGAGGTCAGGGATGTCGTTGTCTTCGTACTCTTCATCCGCCGTCGTAAAGGATGGCGCTAATGATGTTCGCGTGGCGATCGTCGTCTCTGGTTCCGTATACATGTCCTTCGAAGTTTCATCTTTTACTAGAAGTGCATGGTTTGCTGATTGCTCATTAATCGAATATGTAAAAATCTCTTAATTAGTTTGGGAGTAATTGTTGACGAAATGTTTTGAGAAGTCCTTTCTTCAAAATAATTACGAGATTTTGCAACCAATCGATTTTGAACCTGATACAACAATGAGGACCTAGTACCTACTCAATAACTATGTCAAAGTCCGTTTTTTAAACGATCATATTTTGTACGTAACTAAATTAGGTAAATACGCAGAGATGCATCTACCTATTACCTAATGCACCCTAATACTAATAAAAATAACAATAACCTACTCAATAACTATGTCAAAGTCCATTTTTTTAAGCGATCATGTTTCGATCATCTAATGTTGAATGAATATAGTGTGGTTTTCACATAGAGTAATAACGCGTTATTATTCTATGGGTTTTCAAAAAAATCCACCTCAATTGACTAATGTCAATCGGTAGTTTGATTCCAAAATCTTAGGTTATCTTTTAAAAAAATTGCATGGTTGTTTCCTTAAGAAGCTGACGATAAAGTTTGAAAGAAAAGTATTTTTTCGATATAACTTCAATTTTTTTTAACAAATCTAATTTATTACCCAGACGATGTTTTGGATTCCCAAAAACTGCACTGAACTGCATTTGCAATGTATTTATTGACATATTTCATCTATTAACCAACTCGGTGCGGGTCGTTCTATTGTGGGATCTTAGACTAAAAGACGATATTTGAGCTCAAAGAGTTCAAACTCTTCAAGCTCAAATATCTATGTCTACCTTGCCTTCTTTAAGTTTAAAAAACTTCAAAAGCGTGAAGTTTCAGAGTTGGCCTGTGGGGTTAACCGGCTTACAGGTTTTTTGAAATAAAAAACGCTACTCGCGTCGGAGGCGCGTTCTAAATTCTACTGCGAATTGCATACATGATACAAACATAGTATGTATTTCCTGCTTCAGTTATATGTACCTACGTAATATGAATTATTTGTTGGCATAATAACCCAGCGGATGCCTGCCAAATGAGTCAACAATTATATAGAACTGATAATTTATATTGCACTTAAAATCGTTGCATTGGCCAGTCGTGGGTGCATTAGGTAATAGGTAGATGCATCTCTGCGTATTTACCTAATTTAGTTACGTACAACATAAACTGTTAAGCCGCTCACGCTGAATCGATTCTCATGAAATTTGGCATGGAAATAGTTAAAGACGCTTTATTAAACATAGACAACTTTTTATCAATCCTTAAAGGGACTAAATCAGGGTTTCAATTTTATTGCGTTTAAAATATTGCTTTTATTGTTATATTATACTAGCTGTTGCCCGCGACTTAGTCCGCGCGGACTTAATTCACTCCACACAGCTCCTCCCCGTAGGTGCTAGCCTGATAATATGTAGTCAATATGTTGACCCGACCTGTTAGTAACATTCATCCAAAATTTGAAGTAAATCCATGCAGTACTTTTTGAGTTTACCCGGACATATATTGACTTTCCTACGATTTTATTATATGTATAGATTATTGGATACTTACAGTATAGCTCGTACATCCCCATAATATCATCTTCGTGCAGCTTCTCCACCGGGACTTGATAATACGGATACATGACAGACTCTTTGACATTAGAGTGGGACAGTCCCAAAGCGTGGCCTATCTCATGGACAGCCACCGCGAAGAAGTCCGTCACGTCCTCGTTATCGTCATTGGGATTGTCACCCCACATCTCATCGTCATCGAAGTGCATCGCCCCGTGAGGCGGAGGGAAGGCATGGGCTACCACACGGCCTGGGCCATCGAACGGGAACCTGAAATTAGACTATACCTATATATCGCACGTTTTTTAAATCGAAAACTACTTTAACCGCATTAAGCAATTTTTTGTATTTTTTTGTATCATAAGATGGCAAAAAAGCAGATGGTTCTCCTGATGGAATGGAGTCAACCATCGCCTATAGACACCAAAGATGAATGGTGCGTTGCTATCTTGTGACGAGGTCAAATGCCACGTACATAAATTTACCGGCTACCTTACTCGCCAAACTCGGAACACTACAGTGACAAGCACTGACGCTATTGCGGCAGGAATAGGTAAGGCGGTGGTACCAGACCCGGGCGAGACAATGCAGGATTCCATCACCTAGTAGCCACGATGGTAGTGACTCGAACAGCCAATCGGTCGTCTTTTATGACCTGCCTGGCAGAACGACAGTTGGTCTATTCTTTAAAGGAGCCCGGGACCAACATGAGGGACAAAAGTTATAGCTCCCCGTGTTGGTGCGGGTCTCCTGTGAATTCCGCCAAGCAGTCCGTGAAAGGTGACCGATTTGCTATACGTGTCTCTACCATCGTGACTACTAGGTGGTAGAATTCTGCAACATCTCGCCCGGGTATTTGGACCACCGCCTTGCTTATTCCTGCCGCAATAGATTAATGCTTTTCATTGTCGTGTTCCGATTTAGAGGATATAGTAGCCGGTAAACATATGCATGTGGCGTTACCATCCCGTCACACGGATAGCAACGCAACATTAACATGTTTGGTGGCTATGCGGCATCGCGGCCGTGGCGCGGCAGGCGATGGTTTCTCTTCCCATCAGGAAAGCCTTGTTAGCTATGGAATTATGAAATGAAATGATGAAGAAAAAAGATGCACGTAACGTCTTGTTATTCACTTGAGCTTAAATAATTCAGTTTCGATAAGCCCTCTCGCACACGACCTTTAAAATTTGTCTGTGTACTGTACAAAAAGTATCATCACGCCCGTATCCCCGAAGAGGTAGGCAAAGGTACATCCAGTGCACCCACGATTAGCCGAAGATGTGTTTTTTCAGCTTTCTGACAAGAACGATGTTTTTATCAGAAAACTGAAAAAACACATCTTTTCAATTGCTCGACACGGGAATCGAACCTGGGACCTCATGTGGTCAATGGCGACACCGGATCAATAGATCACGGAGGCGATTATGTGTGTGTATGTATGTGTAATGTAAATTCTTGTATTTCATTGAATAGTAAATTAAGCAGATAGTTCTCCCGATGGAAAGAGATACCCATCGCCTAATGACACCAAAGTTGTTAATGGTGCGTTGCTACCCGTGTGGCAAGGTTTGAATACATATGCATTAGTTTACCGGCTACCTTACACACCAAACTGGAACATGATATCCTGTACGACTGGCCTTGATGCTATCGCGGCAGAAATAGTTAACCGAACCCGATGAAGACGTTGTAGAAATCTGTCATCTAAATTATTGATATATTTCATTACTTTATTTAATGTGCAGTTTTAGGTCAGTTAATGCTTAGCATGGGGTATTTCTGTCATATAATTTTAGTAGGTGATCATTCTTGACTCGTAAAATCAATACAGTACAATATATTACAATGCGGCCTTTAGAGTCGTTTCTCAGATAGGACCTACCTGCTTACGTTATGTAAGTTTATATGTAAGGTCGGGAAATAAAGATTTTGCTAATTTTTACAAATTATAGCTGTGGTAGAGGGTGGTAAGTAAGGTTCATGTATATTTTTTAATTCATTTCCTTTATTTCTTCATATCACGGTTTATTAGGGAATAAAGGGTTGAAAAAATATTCATCATCGTAGTAGTCCCATGAAATTAAAGAAATAGATACTATCACATCTTTGTTATTATATTATTTTTCTATAGATGACTTACCCATCACCATGATCTTTGCTCGCAAACGACACCTGAATATCCGCTTTGCCATCTCTTATTGGTGAGAACCGGAGGCCGCCATGAGGTGCCCACACCGCCAAGCCAGCTGCCATGATGGCTTCCACGCGCGACTTCTCCAAAGTCGTCGAACCATTTAAAACCCTAGATGTTAACAATTTTTTTTTATTCAGGTTCATATGTAGGTATACCTTTAAAAAAAATTTGTAAACGGTTGACCCTGCAGGCCATCTTCTGAAACTGAATCCCTGAAACTTCCCGCTAAAAAGAGTAAAAACTCAAACTTGAGCTCAAAAGAGTAAAAACTATAAGCATATTTTTTTAGTTCAAACATCTATTTTATTAAAAATGGCAGTAGGCATATTTATTTTCGAAAAGCTGTTTATTTTTGAAACGATGATCGATTTTGATCTTTTGAATGGCATTCAACTAAATTTTTGAGATCTAAAATATTGGTTTGGCTAAATAATCGATAGGTTGAAAAATTTCAAAGCAGTGTCAAAAAATATTTTTTTCAATAATTTTCGTATTTGATAAATCCCAAACAAATTGACCAATTTTGATTCAATTAACGGAATTCGACGCAGTTTTTAAAGCTGATATGATTTTAAAGTCAATCGGTGCAAAGCCTGAAGAAAGTTATTTCAAAAATATTAAGTAATTTTGCTAAAAACAACGTCATTTTATATTTGAACTTTGAAAATTAGATTCGACTTTGATTTTTGTTACGGCATTCGAAGAACTTTTTATGTACTAAAATATCATAGAATACCAAAAAATGATTGGTTAAAAAATTACGAAGTTATATCGAAAAACACTTTTTCAAAATATCTCAAAATCTATTAGGCCGATGTAGTTTAAATTTTCAGGAAGTCTAAGTTGAGTAGAAACCAATCGAATGCCATCAACCACGTTTCGATCGGTCCGACCGGCGTTCAAAAGTTATGAGATGTTTACATTCACACATACTGTGTGTATGTATTATGTAAACATTTCATCACATACATACATTCATACATGCATACTGACGTTGTCGTGAAAATAGTCGGAAAAGGTTCCTAGGACCTCAAAACGTGAAGATCTAGTGAAAACTCGATTTTGAAAAATCGGGGCTAAATCAGTAACTTCCTTATCCATCACACGTAGCGGGAAGTTAAAAATTATAAACCGGCCAAGAGCGACATCTTCGATATATTGCGATTTATCGACTCGCTTATAAAGACTAGCTGCGCCCGCGCCCATAATTTCGTAGTGGTTGATAAAATTCATCTACCTATCTGATTTCAACCATTGCCTGGTATCCAAGTCTTCGAGTTGACTGACATATTGACGGACAGATGGCCGGAAAACGGACAGACGGATTTTACGAAATTATAAACGTTCCTTTTTGCCATTCTGCCTACAGTGCCCTAAAATATAATTTCTTTCACAAACAGGAATTTTAAAATTACCGCCCCGTTGGTCGAGTGATTAGCGACTCTGACTACGCAATCGACGGGGCTCGGGTTCGATCCTCGACGGGGACAAGCATTTTTGTGATGAGCATAAATGTCTGTATTTCCGGGTTTGGGTGTTTATTAAATATATTTCATTATTTATATATGTATTTCTATGTATTAGTATCGTTGAATAACACCCATAACTCAAGTAAATAATTTGCTTACTTTCAACTTTGGGGTTAGATCAGTAAGTGTAATTTGTCCTATACATTTGTTATATTTATTATTAAAAGCTGAAACTATTAGTTTTTCAAATTTGGCGAACAATACTTTTAGAAAGAAGATACAAACCCAACTTCTAAGTATTCTTCGAAAACAGAGAAGCAGGTTTCATAGTGTTAGTTGGTAATGTAAACTAGAGTTGCCAACCGTCCTTTCCCAGAACATGGTCTCGTAGTGTCCTGAGATGTCCTGGATAGTTTTTATGTAGTGTCCTGGAGTTAAGAGCACCCTAATAAGGAATTGTATTTGAATATCGGGCACCACTTTTGCTATAATGGGACAGAATTCTGCATACCTGCTCTCGACAGGGTTTGGTTTGACTTTACTCGGGCGAGACGTTGCGGAAGTCTACCACCTAGTAAAACCTCCACCTTGTATACCTATATAGTTATCTTCATAAAACCTTTGGCATTAAATGGTAGAGTGGTCACAACCGGGGCTTCTATTCTACATTATCTGTAAGTATACAATAAAAATCAAACGCTACATATACATATTTATCTGCGCATCATTTTAAAGTGGTTACACCTACCTATTTGGCATTTTTTTTTTGGTTGTTCATGTTATTATCAGGGCGAGGCTTGTATAAAGAGAATATTTGAAAAGTTAGAAGTAAAAGTAAAAAAATTAATACTTTAAACATTAGTGCGGTGAAAGAGAGATTTGGTGTCATTTGTTTCCTTAGCACTGCACTATGTGAAGCAGGGTCAGACAGGTAAATATATTTACTTAATAACATTGATTTATGTTTTACCTATAAGTAATTGTCCTTTTCTTCCAGCCTTCTTGCAAGATGTACCTCCTTAGTCGACGGTATTTCGGAGATTCCACGTCGTCCCCATTTGTTAAATCCTTAACACCGCAACGTCTCCTCCGAAAAAGCTATGTAAAGTTAGGTAAAGTTTATTTACATTATACATTTACAAATAGTAAGCAATGTAGCAAGCTTAGTAATAAATCAATACAACATATAAAAGTAGTTTTCTTTTGTTTTATTGTTGGAATGAGTAAAAATGGTTATGTGACAAAAAAGGACAGACATTATAGTTGCTTAAATCCAGCGACGAAGACCATAATTCTAAAAAAACCAGACAGAGACCACAAAAATCTGTTCATCAAGAACTCAAGAATTCCATTTGGTTGAATCTGCCACTGGCTTGATGGTATTTGGTATGCTTAAGAAAAATCTGTGCTACATATAGGTATAACAATGAATAAATGTTACTTTGCGGAAACAGTTAAAGATGAAATGAAGGTAATTCAACTGAGAAGGGAAAAGCAGAACAAAGTTACCATAGGCCTGGCAACTGAATAAGTGAAAAGAAAGGAAGGCAGATGAAAAAGAAAGAAGAGTACGGGTTAGAGATTTTTTTTAAATAAGTAGAAGGTAACAGTTTAGAAACGTGCTGCATCGATAAGGGGGACCGGGAGGGGGAAGAGGTGGGAGGAGGTAAGGGCTGTTCCTTCCCCGTAAAACCCTCCGCCGGAAATACGTATTTTTTATGACTTTTTTCTGTTTAAAAACTGCCATACAAAATGTCGTAAAAAATTTATTATGCCACTAGATTGAAGAAAAAAGAAGAGAGAGAAAAGCGAAATAATCTGAGTTAACCTCCCTCTCCCCCAATTCTTTTTTTTTTTGCAGTTTTAACTATAATATATATACTAGTCGGACTGTGTGTGCTTCGGCGCTGCGGGAAGTGCAGTCCCGCCGCCCTTACGTAACAAAGCACAGGCACCATAGCTCGCCTTCGCATCTTCGGCTTTTTGGTCGCCTGCGGTGACCAGCCTCAGCCGCTGCGGCCCACAATGTGCCTACGCTTTCTTGTAGCGGGTGGAGGCTGCCTTCCTCCGCACCTTCGCGATTTCTAAAAACACTCTAGGGGTACGACAAACAAGACCACGTGCAAGTTGGGGCACTCTAATTAGGACTGTCATCAATTTAACTTACAGTTTATGGTAAATATTTACGCGCCTAACCTAAAAAATATATAATTTAAAAAAAAACTTCGCGTCTACGGCAAAAAGAAACTAACCGCGGGAGTTATCGGAAGGCCTTCTAGAAGCCCCCACAGCTTCAGTTTTCCTCTATCAATGCGGCACGTTTCTAAACCCAACCCAAGGAGAATTCCAGTAGATTTATTTTCGACCAGAAATTCCAACCACGGACTTCATGATTTACTGCCGACTAGGCTAAGCACTACATAAACAAGGAAATATACATATAAAGTTACCTGTTTAGTTTCTGCGTCTATGATCCCAGTGACCGGCAGTCCAGCGAACTTCTGCAGCTTCTGTACGGCGTACGAGTATGACAGAGTGGTGTACACAAACCCTTTCTCTTTCTTAGGCAGGTAGCCATAACGTATCATAAAATTTTCCTGAAATCAAACGATATTTTTATAAGCAGAATTGAGGTTATCGAGGAGTATTTATGTCATAAATAATTATAAAATAAGTCTAATCAAATAAAGCATATCAATCTTCCACGTACTTAAATTGATCAGGAGGTTCAGTTCTTTCTTCGTAGGCTCTCTCATTCAAACTTATTCTTGATCACCTGAATTGTATGAGCATAACAATTCCCCAATACTCATATCCTTTAATAGGACATTTCTAGAGCGTCCGACTACAGTAAGACTTTAAAGTTACTGTTCTATTGCACGAGATGGATTACTAAAAACCTCAAGTTAGGCTTAGGTTTTCATTTGAAGGAATTTCTATGAACAGTAATACAATACCACAGATTATATTATAATTGTTGCTATCGTAATTAACACTACAATTTGAAGACTTAGAAGATTACTTTTTCTTTTCATCTACATCCATAAAATTTATAGTAGGTACTAATATTCGTTAACATCAGTCCTGAGTCAACATATAATATGGATGGGCAGAGATATGAAATCGAACAGTACTCTGAGTTAGTTTTCATCGTTTTGGTCCTGTTTCATTATAAATACATGATCTATATAATAAGTAAGTCAATAGATATGACATTTTAATGTAAACAAAAGATAATGCTTTATAGGTCACGTTCAGATTTTAATAAGCGATTCACGATTCACCAGAATCGTCAGCATCACAAATTTCCACTATTTCCTAAACTCAGAGGCATTTTTTCTTGTCATAAGATAGCAAACAAGCAGATGGCTCTGCTGATAGAAACAGACGTCGCCTTCAGTCATTAAAAATGTTAAAGGTTCGTTGCTATACGTGTAGCGGGGTGTTAATGTCACACGCATAAGTTTACTGGCTACATTACTCTCTAAACCGGAACACAACAATGACAAGCACTGATGCTATTGCGACAGAAATGGGTCTACCATTCAGAGGCTACGATGATTGTGACTCGTACTGCCAATCGCTCGCATCTTACGAACTGCCTGAACTATTTCTTCAAAGAGGGCCCAGACTAATACTTTTACAAATTAATTTAAATTGAAATTAAAGCAAATAAAATTTTATTATATTTGATAATGATATGATATCATTTGCATCTATAAAAAAGGCTTTGATTATGTACTGTCAAAATGTACCAGCTGTACCTACATAATCAAAGCATACCAATTGTTACCTACCGCTACGATTTCGTTCGCGTGACCAGAAAAAATGACTCTTTTTTATTGAATTTGCAGGCATACGAGAGAGTGGACTACCTGATGGAAAGCAGTCAGGACTGCCAATGGACATTTACAACACAAAGTGTTGTTGATAATGAGATGCCGGCTTCTAAGGAATTTGTTGATCCTCGTCTTAAAATCCCGATATCATACTACTCGAAATTACCGTGGCTGTTCCAAATTTTGACTATTTGTATCACGAGTTCATATAAAGAATGTAAGTACGAAAATCAAACAGTCGTAGATGACCAATCGCGAAGGTGGTGTGGGTGGAATCCCTCACTACGGCGGCGTGTAGTGCGATGGCGAAACGTGGATGCCGGTACCTAAGCTCACTTTTTGTTTAATCGGGTAATAAAACCTATGTCACTATGGATTAATGTCGTTATCCATAGATAAAAGAATTTTTAACATCGATTTTTTTTCGAAATGACTATTACAGTTGACCAGTGACCTTAAGGGTCGTTACTGCGTAACCGGACTTTTTGGGCGAGCAGAGTGCTCAGCCAGTGTTTCAATTTAAATTTGGGCTTACAACGCCCGCGCTAAGGGTTGTCTCCTGCGAGACCGGACCTCGGCTTACTACGTTGTTTTGACTAATTATTGGGAGGAGGAGGAGGAGATTAGAGTCTATTAAGCTTTCAAACGAATTGTTCTCTTTATATTAACAAGTATCTTCACACCCATATCCCTGGGCACTTATCCAATCCCGGGCAACATTGTTTTTATCAGAAAACTAAAAAAAACATTTTTTTAAAATTGCCTGATCGAGGAATCAAACCTGGGAGCTCATGTGGTTAACACCGACATCGGATCTAGACCACAGAGGCGATCAAATAATATTAGTTTAAAAAACGAACTCGGCAATCAGTAATATATTTTCTAGTATGGTTCGGATATCATTTATTAAAGTTACGGTCCACTTAAATTATAATTTATTTACCAATTATTTATATATAATCCTACCGACCTCGTCTTTAGTTGGTGCTCTCTCTTCCACGAAAATCGTCTTGCAGTGCACTGCACTAACAATCACAATAAAAACTGCACATGTTTGAAACAACATGATGTACTGACTGGACAAAGAACACTGTCAATGCTTGCTCGATCGACCTTTGACTGCAGATAACAGCAAATAAACTTGAAGATGGTTAACGCCCTTTGTGACTTCCTTTTTGGTACCCTGAATAAAGAGTATTGGGTTTATAGAAGTCTCTTTTAAATAAATAAAATAAATAAATATTACTGGGCTGGAATTACACAAATTGGTCTAACTTACATTTTAAAACGTTATCTTGACTCTAGTTTACAGAAGTTACAGCGGTGGGAACGAAAGGTGGGCCAATTGCCCTCAAAATTGATCTGACCCCAAAGTAAGTAAATTATTTTCTTTTCGTATGGATGTTAGTCAAAGATATTACTATTACAAATACCAAAATATATTTAACTAGCTGTTGCCAGCGATTTCGTCCGCTCGGACTTCGTTTACTCCGCACGGCTTCTCCCTCGTAGGTGATAGCGTGATAATATGTGAGTGGTTACGCAAAAAGGGACCTCAAGGGAAAATAATTGATTTCGAGTAAATCACGTTTAAAATGTTGAGTCGAAATGAGAGAGGCGCGGGGTGTTTTATGTTAGTGTCGTTAGTGAGCGACTTCGTCAGTGAGAAATAGCACGTGTTTGCGATAGCTGCATTATTGGTGACTTATTTATTCGTCTTTTACTTGTCTTTATGTGCGCGCTAGAAAAAGAAACTAGTGTGCGCTGTGTATAAGGTGTAATATTTTCAAAACTGCCTCGGCTTACATAAAAAATCATTAAAAAAAAACTACGGCACCTAAAATTATTTTGATTAGAACAAAACAAAGATGAAGGACCATAGAATCAGAATTTATCAAAAAAAAAAAAACCGTTTCCAATCCCTTCAGGTCCCTTTTTGCGTAACCACTCACATATGTAGCCTATAATATGTTGACCCGACCTATTAGTAATATTCATGCAAAATTTGAAGTAAATCCATGCAGTACTTTTTAAGTTTACCCCGGACATACATACAGACAAACAGATAAACAGACAAAAATTCTAAAAAATATATTTTTGGCTTCATATATCGATTGTAGATCACGCCCCAAGTATTCTTTTAAAAAAATATTCAATGTACAGTTTTGACTCCTACGAGTTTATTATATGTAGTATAGATATCTAGATAAATACCTAAACAAAGAAATAAGAGCTTCTGTGCGTAACACAAAAATGATTGATCCAGTCGGGAATCTAATCCGAAACCAAGGTCGCTAATCACTTGAACAACGGGGCGGCGACAATAATGATTCTGTCACATGGTAGACAAAGTCATCCAAAGATTAGATACGTTTATATTGGAACGAAGTTCCTTACGGCAGGCTTGGAGGGGATAGGGATTTTGCTGCGCGACCGAACTGAAAAAATGTGATAGTAAAACCGTAAGAAAAAATGCGTGGAATAAAAACGTTAAATGAGACGTGCGCAGGCGCGACAGTCGCGTACACAAGCGAGTAGTACCGTTTAGCCGAAGGAAGTTCGTTCCTACCTGGTGTCCCGCGACACCACATCATTTTATTAGTTTATTAGTGTGCACTACAGCCGGGGGAGCCAACGGACTGTATATCTGGTTTTTCTTCGACGCCCCACCAGCCGCAGTGCTTTTTGGTTGAGCCGAATGTGCCGGAGAAATAATCGAGACCACAACTTTCCGTTGCAAAAGGGTGCTTTATTGTAACGAAATAGAATTTATCAATAAAGCTAGCACCGTTGCAAATGTTCCTATTCTATGGGAGAGCCAGTACTTGCCCTAACACTGCCCTACTCTAAAGCCGGTACCCTATAGGTATACTAAAACCCAGGAACTTGTCTGGGAAACTTATTTCTTATGTCGTAACGAAACTGTAACTTGATCGGAACGGAACTAATTGTATGGCCGCGCTCTCCGGTATTTATAGCCCGCGGCCAGACGGGCGGCATAAATTGACAAAGACGGATGGCGCCATGCGTGGCGCCATGATGTCTGGGATTTGTTAAAACTAATGGTGTGACTGATATATTAGTATTCGCTAAGATATTAGTAATATTGAAAGGATTCGTGGATTAGTAATCCGGCGAACTGTAATATGCTAATATTTCATATTCGCCTAATATCTGTAACGGCTATCCAAAATGAATCGGATAATATCATTCGGTCTTCGGAATAGTTGGGATTCACTAGATTGGCGCCCGTCGGATTCGTATAATATTAAAATATTTTCACGATACGCCGCGTCGTACGTACGAATGAGACAGACGTATTTCCTGCAGTATGCTGTTGTTTTAAGGTCCAAATTACAGTGAAATATTAATTAATACTGATATATTAGTTAAGATATTTTCCTGCCGTATCAGTATCAGATCTTATTACTGTTACTTTAAGGTCAAAATTGCAGTGAAATATTAGTTAATACTGACATATTAGTTAAGACATTACAATATTTTAAAGTGAATATATTAGTATCACCTAATCTTGAGAAATATCGGTATTAACCCATCTCTAGTTAAAACCTTACTTTTCGTAATCTAAATGTAATTATTTTGTCTTAGGTAGCTTCCCCTACCTATAATTACCTAGTGTGGCCCTCTAGCGAGTACAGCGGTACTACCTTTTTACAATTATAAACGAAACAAAGTATATAATGTCCTAAGACCTACCGAAAACTAATTACAATGTGTTATTTCTTATCTATATACAAAAATTTATCACAAACAAACTTATATAATAACAAACAAGAGTGTTATATACATTATATGTTCTTACAGGACCTCGGAACCTCTTACAATTACAGGATAGTTAGTAGGATAGTACGCCTTTTCAGGTCGTACTATCCTACTAACTATCTTTATATACTCGAAAAGTTTTTTTTTTTTATATCATAAGATAGCAAACAAGCAGATGGGTCTCCTGATGGAAAGAGTCAACCATCGCCTATAGACACCAAAGATGTTAATGGTGCGTTGCTATCTTGTGGCGAGATCTAATGCCACATGCATAAATTTACCGGCTACCTTACCCTCCAAACCGGAACACGACAGCGACAAGCACTGACGCTATTGCGGCAGGAATTGGTAAGGCGGAGGTACCAGACCCGGGCGAGACAATGCAGAACTCTACCACCTAGTAGCCACGATGGTAGTGACTCGATAGCCAATCGGTCGCCTTTTACGACCTGCCTGGCAGAACGGCAGTTGGCCTATTCTACAAAGGAGGCCGGGACCAACACGGCGTAAACATATGCCTAAGGCTAATACTTACATTGTACATACTATTTACAATCGATAAACATTCATTTTAGCAAAGAATTTTGCACTTTTCGGGGTTTTCGTAATTCTGGATTCCCGCATATAAATACAATCTCGCAAGAGTCGACTCGTAATTTGTCGACTGCGTGGAACCCCTTTCGTTCGTAATATGCCTTTAGGTAAACAATTTAACTACATAAAGCTTTATTATTTCTGTACAACAAAGCTGTATGTAGGTCTTAGGGCGAATTAAAGACGAAAACGAACATTATTTATTACAAAAACTTACGAACTAAACGAAATATACAATTTATCCTGCCTTAATATCCATTTACTTTAAATATTCACATCGAATATGTCTGTACTGCACAATTAGTAAAACCACACTGTATATATATATATATATATATATATATATATATATATATATATATATATATATATATATATATAATATATATATATATATATATATATATATATATATATATATATATATATGTATATGTATATATATATATATATATATATATATATATATATATATATATATATATCGTACGCTCAAATCGTCACCGACCACAGTTCATTTAATACAATAGGTATATACGTATATGTTATTAAACGTAGGTATAACTTTAGTCGATACTGGTAAATTTTAATTCACTGAACCAAAAAATGGTCAATGTTCTGATATACGAGTATTGGGACGAACAACCGGGTGGGTGCTATCTTACGCGATAAAATACAAATTAGCCCACGATTGAAAAAATATTTTAACGGAAATTATTCTGTAATTTAGCCATCTTTTTATCTATATGTATACCTATACAATAAGTACAGGCCTTTTTTACCTATGTGCTTCTGAATTCGAAAATATTTCTTCAACTAGGTATTTAATATTTTTTTAACTTCCCGCTACATATGTAGCAGGGGCGTAGCTACCACCGTATCTGCCGTATTAAATATACGAGGCCCCGGGCTTCGGCGCGGTGTGTGTGTGTAAGTGTGTGTGTGTGTAAACATCTCATAGCTTTTAAATAGCTTGACTGATCGAAACGCGGTTAATGGCTTTCGATTGGATTTCGCTCAACTTAGACTTCCTGAAATTTGGACCAATTCAATCCAGGAGTTTTGAAAAAAAATCCTCAAGAAAAATTTAGGCGAAATAGTATTTGTTTAATATAACTTCTACATTATTGTACCAATTGAGTACAAAATCTAATCAGCTTTTTTCCTCAAAAAACTGCGGATAATATGTAAGTTGCATCATAAATCGGTTTATTCGTTCGGCAGTTATCGTTGACAAAAAAAAATTGAAATAATTTTTTCGATATATCTTCGACATTTTTCAACATATAATTTATGATTTTCTGCAATATTTTAGTAATTAAAAAACTACGTCGTATGCTGTTTTAAAATTAAAATTGAATAAAATTTTCAAAAGTTGTAGCTTTTCAATTAATATCAAAATAATGTTGTTTACAGCAAACTTACCTCAATTTTTTTAATAACTTTAAGGCGTTAAATATATAAGAAAGTATATACCGATTGTTATATACTAGTATATGACTTTATTTATATAAGTTATTGTTTGTTAAATTATATATTATTTATAATTAAAAATTATATATAATTAAAAATAATACAATAACTATAAGTGAAGAGGCGCGCATACGGACGGAACTCGCGCGCGCTGTTTACGAAGAAGGGCAAGCAACTGCCAATCGTTATATACTACACCTATATTACACACTATATACCGATTTGTTTAAAAATCTAGTCTTCTCTTCTGCTTAAAAAAACTGTGTCAAATATGGTCAACTACCGTAAATCGAATGAAAATCGGTTGATTCGTTCGGAATTTATCCAAAAATTTTAAAAAGTTTTTTTGACATATCTTAGACATTTTTAAGCTATCAATTTTATAGCTAATAAAAAAATGTAGAGCTCAAACATTACTTTGAATGCTATTCGATCAAAATCGATCATTATTTTTCGAAAGTTAAAATACTGTTATTTATACAAATAATAATTCCGTGATACAAACATTAGGATTTTGAACTCTAAAAAAAATTCTATGCTTAGGTATTATAGTTTTAGTTCCTTTGACCTTAAAAATACTTCAATTTAGCGAGAAGATTCAGAGATGGTCTGCAGGGTTAAGCATTTACAGACTTTTTAACAATTTTCGAATAGATGTAAAAGCTCATACTAATTAAGAACATTTTTTGAAGTCAGTGAAAAGTTGGCAAAACTAAATTTTAAATTAACGCGACTTAATATTTTTTTAAAGTAACGGGTCAAAAAACGCGTACCCATCTTTGACCTGTGACTTTCTTAGAGTTAAAATTAACCTGAATGATAGTAACCACACAGTAACTCCGTGAAGCTGTATAGTACTAATTAGTAACTCTCATTCTAGTAGAGATATTAAAATAGAGTAGGTGAGCCATTAGCGCCTAAGAAAGTGAAAATATCTCGTCAATAGAAATAGCAAAAATACACATTTGCTATACATGTTTCTCGACGACGACGAGACGAGTTTTTGCTTTATACGCCTACTCTATAAATATACTATAAAACCTCTATGCTCATCTATCTAGCTTAAACCTTTAGCCAAAAAGAAGCGACGTTGTAAACTTGTAAACAAATTTTGACATTTATTTTGACAAGGGATATAAATAAAGGCATTTTATAAAATATTAAAGGGTTAATTTGTAAGTATCATACATAATAAGAGTAAATTTAAATTATTATTTATATATATTTGAAGTAAAAAGCAATGGAAAGTGCAAAATCCTTGAGGATAGTTTATCGCTATCAGTTTCGAAGGAGCTCTGCATATTTCAACCCACCTGTCATGATGTCATTAGCCGGTCTGGGCTGGCGTACAATTTTTATATGAAAATAGGCCGTCTTTCCAAAAATTTTCGAAAAACAATTTACGAATACACAAAATAAACCGAGATCTGGGCGTCTGACCAATGTTGTGTAGGGTTCTGTAGTTCTCCGACACAATTGCACTACCAACAATTTTAGGTATCTAAGTATATTTAATGAATTTTCACCGAAAGTTCCTTTTTACTCAAACACTTCTATGTACTAACGTACTAGACACGGAGTGCGCTTCGCCATTTATGTTCCACTAAAGTGCAGTTCATGGACTGTACCTGCGTCACAAAGCAAAGGAGAATTACGCCACATTGAACCACTGACACGTAGCTCAGCGTTAAAAGCGTTGTCTGGCATTGAGCAAGATGGTCGCTCGTTCAAATCCAGCTGTCAAAAAAAAACTTTGTTCCAAAAAGTTTTAAACTTAGAAAACACATTTACCAGTGCACGAGGCAGGGGTCGAATTCGGGACCTCATAAATTAAATCGAATAAGCTAAACACTAGACTACGAGGCAGACATATTCCTTTAATTAAAGATTCACACACTTAAATAACGCCTAATTTATAGATATTTAACGTGTAATTAAACTAATATCATTCTCTGGTACATAGCACTTGTCTGGTACATAGAACCATGTCATCTTCAAAGACGGCGGACCTGCATTCTAAGTCCAATGTCCAGGCGCGGCAGAGCGAGCTGGACCTACGGCGATTGTACAGTCTGTCTCTCTCGCGTATCAGAACACACTCAGAGTTTGGAGACTTTCATTACAAGCCTTCACCATTTGTTAGTATTCTTGTTACTACTATTATTTACTGGCAAGTCCTTTCATCTGATATCGGTTTTCTAATGATCAAAAGTCAAAATGGCGCTATTGGCACGGATTTTCCAAAAATCTATTTGATTTATTGAAAATTTATATTTGGATTCTGCAATGTCTTACCCCGGCTTTAGTACCACCCCCGTACGTATTCCTTGCCGCAATAGGCTCTATTGTCAATGCTTGTCATTGTTGATGGCTGATGGTTGAATGGCTGAGGGTGTCAGGAGATAACCTATTCCCAAATTGAGGTAATACGACAGATGGTGTTTTTGGTAGCACCTCAATTTGGGGATACAATCCTGACACCTTCAGCCAGTACCGGAATTTTGGAAGACGATATATCGATCAACGTTTAATTTTGCGGTCATTTGAAAGGTAAGAATAAATTAGCCCCCAAAAAGCTCGGTGTGCTCAGCAGAGCGATACGTTACTTGTTGTCGGCCCACCGCCTCCAACTTTATAATGCACAGAGTCAGCCTCACATGGAGTACCTACTTTTCTGCGGAAGGATCGCGGTGTATTTTTTAGAATAGATTTTTTATATATCATAAGATAGCAAACAAGCACATGGGTCTTCTGATGGAAAGATTCAACCATCGCCTATAGACACCAAAGATGTTAATGTCGCGTTGCTATATTGTGGCGAGGTCTAATGCCACATGCAAAAGTTTACCGGCTATCTTAGCCTCCAAACTCGAACACTACACAACAAGCACTAAAGTTATTGCGGCAGGAATAGATAAGACGTTGGTACCAGACCCGGGCGACACAATGCAGAACTCTACCACCTAGTAGCCACGGTGTTAGTGGCTCGCATAGCCAATCGGTCGCCTTTTACGACCTGCCTGTCAGAACGGCAGTTGGCTTATTCTTCAAAGAAGCCTGGACCAACACGGAGAAGACCTCTCTTGAAAATCTGTATGTTCTCATTTCTGGGCCGGAGCTCCTCAGTATTAGCTTATTCCTCTTGATCCATTCATCGTAGATCGCTTATTTCTAAAAGCACCTTTTGGCTTTGCGGAAAGATATATGTAGGTTCACTCTGCGTCTTCTATACCATATATCATAGAGAGTTTTCCGACGAGTAGTTCGGATTGGATTGGTTCCTGTCGCGGAATTTTGTAATTAGACGTCGCATCAAAATTAACAAGTCAGTCTCGAAATTCACAAGTTTTTAAGACCTTCAAGAAAAGAGCATACTCATTCTTAAAAGGCTGGCAACGTATGCATCTTTTGCTCGTCTGCCCCCTCTTATATAATTGTTTTTTTACTCACTGTCTCAGATAAAATAAAACATAGATGGAGCACTGCCATATATCATAGTTACGCTACTCTTTGATATATGTATGAGTCAACTGTATGACGCCTCGATATGCAGACACTTGACAGGGATCAGTTTGGTTTGGAGTATAAGGGTGTCATGTGCGTGAGCTTTGTATATATTTACACGGCTCAGCTTGGTTTTGATAAAATATTCGAGGGGCTCTGTCTTTATATTTTTTTGGTTGCAGCTCACTGTATAGTGTCTATACGTAGAAACTGAAGTAGTAGTAATTTTTTTCGTGTCATATTGGCTTGTTTATGTATATCGTAAGCGGTTTCCTTTTATTCCAGAACGTTCGATGGATTCATGGCTACAATCCCAAAGTTGGCGTTATCAACTTGAACAGGGCGGGATCTACCATAGCGTTTTATGCAGCCAGCAACTGCGCTGTCCTTTACAACTGGACTGCGCACCAAATGATAATATTACAAGGACATGTAAGTTTAGCACTAGCCTGTCCTTGAATTTTGTGAGTAATAATTTTGAAATCTTCCATGTAAAAATTTATCTGTTACCTATCTTACGTAGTATCTTTGTTTACCTACGTAAATATAATTACACCTGGCGACCCTATGAGCCTCGGGTTTATTTAGATGTCACCCTGTCAGCATCCGTCAATAATTTATTTAAAACAGCCAGTATCAATGGGCATGTTTGGCTGAACTATGATCTTAGTAAAAAAGTATCTTCACGCCCGTATCCCCGAAGTGGTGGATAGAGGTACACAACAAGTGCAGCAACGATGTGATAGGTTGCAAATTTATCACAAATTATTTAATTCCGCGCAACATTGATTTTATCAGAAAACTCAAAAAAAGAACATATTATTTTTAAATTGCTCTATCCGGGAATCGAGCTGGTACCTCATGTGGTCAACACCGATACCAGATCTTTTATTTATAGACCACAGAGGCGATTTTAGTACTTAAATAGTCAGAATATACATTTTTTCAAAATCTATAGAATGTCAGAATTATACATCAGCGCTGTAGCATACTAAGTAAAAAAAGGCCCATTGGGCGTATTCTGTGGAACTAAGGTCTTATAGTAATCAAGCTCTTAGTAATCTAAGTTAGTTTTCCAGAATTTTTAGATAGTTACAAACTTTTCAATGCCAATACGAAGGCAAGCACTAACGCTATTGTGACATGAATAGGTAAGGCGATGCTACCAAATCCAGGCGAGATATTCCAGAACACTACCACCAAGAAGTCATCATGGTAGTGACACGTTTAACCAATCGGTCACTATTTACAAACTGCCTGGAAACTATATTGTTCAAACGGGGCCCAGACTAGCAGCAAAGAGCAAAAATACAAACGCAGCAACATCTCCGGGAAATTCCTCAAAAAACAATTCACTCAGCGAGCTGGGCAGCCCAGTTGGAGACCCATAATTTCCTTCACAGAAACACATGATTACGTGTATAGCGTCAGATGCCGTTGGGAAGTGGCTGGTCACCGCAGACTCCGGTCCTGAGAACGTCATCATCATATGGGACAGAGAAGACCTGTTCCCACAAAGAACCCTGTTTAACCCACACGGAAACACGAGGCTCGCGAAAGTTATCATCAGCGCTGATGCGAAGTACTTATTGACCTTGGGATATCATGAAAAGACCAAGATAAGTTGGTGGATTTGGTCGTTTGGACTTGATTACCCTCATGGTAATTATTTTTATTTCTTTTTTCATAGTATTGCTAGCATTATCTTATTAGACAGTAATCAAGCAGATGGCTCTCTTGATGGGATGACAAACCATCCCAATAGACACCAAAGATGTTAATGGTGCGTTGCTATCCCTGAGAAGGAATGCCAATACCAAATGCATAAATCTACTGGCTACCTAATATCTTTCAAACCGCAACACGACAATAACAAGCATTAACGCTTTTGCAGCAGGAATAGGTAAGGCGGTGGCACCAGACCCGGGCGAGAGAATGCAGAAATCTACCATCTAGGAGCCACGGTGGTTGTGGCAAGTATAGCTAATTGTTAGCCTTTTACAAACAGCCTGGCAGAATAGCAGATGACCTACTTTTTAAAGGTAGGTCGGACCCATCGACCACACAGCCCATAGACGCCTAATGTTCGATTTTCCGTATTTAATACATTCTGGCAACTAGCTGAGCTGAGCTGCAACATCGAGATTGGCTTACTCAAGGCCACAGTGATGTACAGAGAATCTGATTGGTCGACACTGATTGGGTATTGGTGCATGGACATTTACATCGGAACTATAAGTCAGGTGTGTTGACAGAACCATTCGCCTGTTATTAGGGGTCTATGGGTTGTGTGGTCGGTGGTCGGACCAATACGACTTACTAGGTATTTATGTTTTTACACTAACATATTTATCCTAAGATAGCAGATAGCTCTTCTGATATAAAGAGATAACTATCGCTGATGTAAGCCAATAAACTTATGCATGTGGCATTGCCATTCCGCTATTCGTATAGCAGCAACGCATCATAAACATTTATGGTGACTTTAGACGATGGTTTCTCTTTTCATCAGTAGAGTCATCTGCTTGTTTGCTATCTACTAACGTATTATGTATTATGTATATATTGTGTCAACAGCGTCTTTAGACGTGAATATACCCAAGGGTGGCGTCGTCGATATGCTTTTCAACCCCAGCACATCAGATCAATTTGTGCTGATGACAAAAACTGATATATGGATAGGCATTTCTGCGGTAAGTGTTCTATTTTTTATCTCCTTTTAATTGATTAATTGTAATCAAGGATTTATAACGATATAATTTCGATATTTTTGCTGTTTCGTGATTGGTTCCCTGCGTTTCATGCTGTTTCGTAATTGGTTCCCCAACTAGCGCTAGAACACAACGTCATAATATCGTATACCATAACCAATCACAACGGCGCAAATATATCGAAATCATAACGTTTTAAATCCTTGATTGTAATTGATAAAAGACAAGCCTAGACAAGACAAGACAAGTCACGATGGTAGTGACACGTATAGCTAATCGGTCGCCTTTTACGACCTGCCTGGCAGAACGGCAGTTGGTCTAAAGGAACCGGACCAACGCGGGAAAAAATACTATATTAAATTTTAAATCTAAAGATGCGATTATTTCTATTAAATGAGATAATAATAAGAAAATATTATGGACAGAAAATTTTCGTCACCGAACGAGGGATTTTGAAAGAAACCGATGACTATGAACTAAAGATCAGATTGCCAGAGAATAAAATAACTCCTGACCATGGCCGCTTGATGTGCTTCGCATTTGTCCAAGACACCTCTCAGATCGTCATCGGCACCAGCAAGGGCTGTGTGCTAATATATGGTTACACGATGGAGTACCAGGAAAACGTCGATCGCTCCAATTTTGAGAATTTGAAATTCGTCAAAGTATTGAAAATAGATAACAACAAAATAAACGTTATCAAGAGCATTGATGGGTAAGATTTGAGGTTATTTTTAATTGTATAACTATACAGAGCGTTTCATGGCGATGCCACATTGAGGAAAAGAAGGGAGGTACCTTAAAATATTATAGATGGAACATTTTACTGAATGTATGTAAGCCTATATGTCAATTGTCAATACCGTTAGATTATAATCTACCTAGGTATATAGGGAGTTTATAATTTGGTTAGGTTAGCAGTTAGTACGTACAGTCAGGTTTTTTTTATATATCATAAGATAGCAAACAAGTAGATGGGTCTCCTGATGGAAAGAGTCAACCATCGCCTATAGGCACCAAAGATGTTAATGGTGCGTTGCTAACTTGTGGCGAGGTCTAATGCCACATGCATAAGTTTACCGGCTACCTTACCCTCCAAACCGGAACACGACAGCGACAAGCTCTGACGCTATTGCGGCAGGAATAGGTAAGGCGGTAGTACCAGACCCGGGGGAGACAATGCAGAACTCTACCACCTAGTAGCCACGATGGTAGTGACTCGATAGCCAATCGGTCGCCTTTTACGACCTGCCTGGCAGAACGGCAGTTGGCCTATTCTTCAAAGGAGGCCGGGACCAATGGTAGGTTGATAAGTTGATAACTTAATCAAAAAGTAGGAATTTATTCTATTTATAGAAATATTATGGCATTTTAAATTGCCCTTTAATTCTCCTAAAGTTTAGGGAATATTTGAACCTGAGAAAATCTTGAGGTTACTACTAAACGTGAACTAAACGTGAGATGAACTAAGTCGATATAGAAAATTAACAGAACATCAAACATCAAGATGAACAGAAAACAAACACGGTAGGTACAATATGTTAAAGTCTAATTATGTTTGGAGGTATGATGTTGACAAACGATATTTTAAAATTTGGAATTGATAATGCGATCTTTCTTCAAGGTTGTATCTATGTATGTATGTACTATTATTTAATCTGTGGCTGTGGATGAAACCCATCCCGGGTTTCATCTACAAGTACAGATGAGACAAAAATTTCACATTGTGATGTGAAAATTTTCAAAGAGTAATGTTGTTATTTCTAGGGTCGTAGTTACGGGAAACACGATCGGGGAGATCCACTTCTACGACAATCACATGAAACTGCTGTACTGGGTTCACGGCTTCCAGCTGGACAGCATTAAAGAACTAAGCTTCAACATATCACCCAGGAGCTATAAGATCATTGATCCAAAATGTGAGTTTTCCACGTATAGGTTTAAATTTCTTATTAAGAACTGGTTATTACTCACGACTTCGTTCGCGTGATCCAAAATCATTACTTCGATTTGCTCATTTGAGTATAAAGTAGCCTATGTCCTTACCTATAAACTCTTCTATCTTTCAGTGAAAGTTCTATCAAAATCGGGCCAGTCGTTCCACTGATTATCCTGTATAAACAGAATGACAGACAGACAGAAATTTTGAAAGTGGTTGTTTACGACCTAAACCTAATACGTAACCTAGTTGAGTATATTCTGTGCTAATACATAAAGAACACAGGCGATTTTGGTTTTGTACATCCTTGTGTGTCATTCGGAGGGACGAATATTAGATAAATTAAAATAATTTTCTACATTTTTTAAGTTAATTTAATAAAATATATCACTGGGAACAATCATTTACAAAAAATATTGATTCTTTAATTTGATTGACTTCTATCAATCGTGATAGAAGTCAATCAAACTAAAGAATCAATATTTTTACGCGCTTTTAAATATCGATTTAAGAGCGCGTATTCGATTCGCAACGAAAACTTTGTTATCAAGTTTTTTCCAGAACAGTATCGTAATAATGTGAGCTGATTATTCGAAGGATATTACAGTTTTTGCAAGATTACTTCTTGATTATTTGATAGCCGCAGGTTCAAAATTTAATGGCAAACGATTGCGCGCGAGGATTTATAGTATTTTTAAAATAATTTGTCTAAATAAATGAGTTCATATAACGGACTGAAAAAATCAGTATATTGAGCATTACCTTAATTCACATATAATAAATATTTTAGGTTTCTATTGAAATAGGGGGAGGTGGGGCCCCTTGATACAATTTTTACTTAGACCTAATAAAAGACAACCTATTGACAATAACATGCAATTTTTAGAACTGCAATCAATTCAATATGTATTCAACTAACTTTTCAAACACAAATTGACTGTTAGATTTCATCACAAAAAATATGAGAGCCTATTTACTAAAAATTGAAATTTGTATCAATGTACCCCACACTGGGGGTACATTGATACATTTGATTCATAGAAACATTTCTACAAATTAAATAAGTTTTATAGATTTTGGTAAATTATGTGTACTTAAATGTAATCTAGTACTCGTTGAAATAAATGTTTTTTTGTGTTTTTTATATAAAAATAGAACAATTAAATCCAAGCATTCAACTAAGCCATAAAAACTCTTTTAAACAAAAAGTTATAATTATTCTTCCATTGACTTAATAATTCATCACTCGTTTTATACTTATACAATAACTATTAAATATTATAAAATAACAGCAATTACTAGTTTTTATGAAATAAGTACGTATCAATGTGCCGCAACAGCACTTGTATCAATGTGCCCCTGCCTACTACAATCGAAATAAATATTTTATAAAATTAAAACAATATAAAATCAAGTCTACATAATGTAATGACAGATATATACTCATCAAATATCCTTAATATATCACTGGTAATACTAAACATATTAGAAGAATCACATCCGTAAGAAAACTATAAAAAATTTGTTGGGGACGTCGCAAACAGGCTTTCACGTGTCACGCGCTAATTATCGAGTCAGCGTTGCTCCGCGTTATTTTTTAAAGGGCAATGGGCCCACCTCTCGTTCCCACCACTGTAACTTCTGTAAACCAGAATCAACAGCGGCAACCTTCCTGATAACCTCTGAGTTGCGAGCTCAGGGTGCCCTGGGGGAAAAGCTAAGCTCCGCTCCGCTCCGCGTTAGTGTGCGTGTAGGGTGTATGTTTTGTTTTCGTTTTTTTTTGTTTTCGCGTTTTGTTTTCAATGTATATTGACTGTATATATGTGCCCCATGTATCAATGTGGGGTACATTGATACATAGGGCACATGGATACAGTCAATCTCCCCCTACTTACTAGTGAAAAAAGTAAACTGAAATATTTTTTAAATTTTTAAATATTATATTTTAATATACAGTAATACCCCGGACTTACACGATAGGTGGGACCGAGCGCTATCCGCGTAAGTCGAATTCGCGTAAGTCGGGGTACAATTTTGCATATACCTATAAAGTCATACAAAGTATGTTTAATTGGGACCGGAGACTATAATTTAGGAAATATAAAACAATAATTTAGGAAATAAATTTTAATTTAATTCTAGATAATATGACAAACTATATTAATAAAATGTATAAACACAATCTGAAGTTATTTTGATGTAGAAGGTTAAATCGCGAAGAAAATTAAATCGCGTAACTCCGAATTCGCGTAAGTCGAGGTAGCGTAAGTCGGGGTATTACTGTATAACAACAATATTTTCGCCATATAGGCTCTGTGTTGCAATCTATACAATTGAAGGGCAAAGTCTACAAAAAACGGCAGTTAGACCCGCCATGAAGTATAGTTCTGAATGTTGGACCGTCAAAAAATACACGAACAAAAGATGAGCACAACAAGATGAAGATGCTACGGTGGGCAGCTGGGGTGACAAGACGCGATAAGGTGCGCAATGAGTACGTCAGAGGCTCTTTTAAAGTCGCTCCTATTGTGGAAAAGATGGTCGAGAGCCGTATGAGATGGTATGGGCATGTGATGAGGCGAGACGAGGAATACATTGTTAAAAAAGCATTGGCTATCCCAGACAAGAAAAAGGGCCGAGGAAGACCGCCGTCTACGTGGTGGACAACTGTTACCAAGGATATGGGACGAGCACAGTTAAATACACAGACAACTCAAGACAGAACGTCTTGGCGCCTAAGAACGAGGAGGGCCGACCCCAAGTAAAGGGAGCAGGCAAAGAAGAAGAAGAAAAAGGCTCTGTGTTGCACTTTAGGACCTTACCCTGTTGGAAAAATGCATAAAATAAAATATTATGGCACATTACAATGGTTGTATTCGTCCTGAAAGATAACTCAGACGCCTATTTTTTTAAAACGCCATGAACGGATTGTCTTCGTTTTAAAAAACCGTTATAAAAAATTTTATTCTTGCTCTGTAGTGCATTAAATTAAGACTATCTTGCAAAAACCGTAATATCCCTATTTATTTATTTAATACTAAAAACACTAAAACAACAAAAAACAATTACAGCAAGTAGTATTTTTAAAAAGGTACAAAAGGCGAGCTTATCTCTAAAAAAGAGATTTCTTACAGCCAATTGTTTTTTTTTACACGCTTTTTATTAGCTTCACCTGTGTGTTTGTATGTTTGTAACCGACTTCTTTGGGCGCAATTTTGACCCACTTTATTTTTCCAGATTTCGTTCAAACTTTGTAGATTTATCGAGGACCGACGACAATACACTAATTTGATAAAATTATTCCATTTTTCAATTTACAAAATATGGTTTTTGTTAATTTATATAATTTTCATCTATAGTCGATAAGGTAAGAAACTTAATTAATTTTTTTTATAATTTTTCTCTACAGCCACAGTACAAGTCAGTACTTGATGTTAATTTTAATTTCCAATAATTATCTTTAGCCGATTTCTCTAATATTGACAAATTTTTGAATACTAAGGAGAATTTTAATTCTACAAAACAAATAATACTTTTAAAAAACTAAAAAATCACACTTTTATAAATAAACCAAAGTAAAAAGTAAAATTAAATAATAGTTTAAAAAAACTAAAAACACGCTTTTTATAGAAACCAAACTAAAAAATAGAACATAAATTTTAATGAATTTAAATTAAAAAAAATAGATTAAAAATTTCAATAAATATAAATTAAGAAGAGTGTTCAAAAAAATTTCAATAAATATAAATTAATAATAGTGTAAATAAAAAAAATGTATTTTATTTTTAAAAAAGCGTGGGGTGCTTTTTAAGATATTATCAAAATGATAATCCTTCTACTCTGTTACGTTTTCGTGTAGCGTTGCAGTAGTGATGTATTTGAGTAAGCATGCGAAATTAGGTTGCGTGAGCACGGTAATGAAGGAGTAGTAAGGAACATCGTAACGTAAGTTACGATAACGTAATCGTAAGTTAGTTGCGTCGAGAATGTCAAGTAAAAGTGGCCGATGTAGTGTGTCGTTCGATCAGTTACCGAAGCGGAAACTAAGTTTCAGCCCCTTGGACAGAGGAGATTACCTCGGAGGAGTTTGGGTGTGAATGAGTAAGGTGCGTTTAGTGTGGAATTAGGTAGAATAATCCATGTTAATTTTACATGGATATATATATAGATATACAGTCTTGTAGTTTTCGTTTTTTATTAATTGTAATTAAATGACACTGAATTTATTAGCCATTCGCATTCAGTGACCTACAATTGTCGATTAGAATTTAAAAAAAAAATAACTCAAATAATTGATTTTCTCACAAGTTACAGTGTTTCCGGAGTTTCATACATGACGGACAGGAAATTTTTTTGACCTATTTTGATGTTTTTTTTTCCGTTTCTATTGCACTAAATTAATTTTTAGAAAGTATAGAATTTATCTAATAATAATTTATAAGTATAAATTTTATTTTGTTACAAAAAAAAGAGTATTTACGTCCTTTTGTAGTCTATTCAAAATAGACTCATCTATTTGTACAATAGTGAAACTTAAGATCTTAATAGTTTCGCTATTCTACAATAGATGGCATTATTTGATTTTTCCGTAGTTTTCAGTTGATCATATTTGAGTAGAGAACTTTCTAGAACGATATACGTAATGACTGTCATTACGTATATCTTTCTAGAAAAATTAGGTCAACCTAAAATGAGCTTTATATGTAAGGTGTACGGCTGATTTTAGCTTGACTTTCTATTATATCATTAGAGATTATATTAAATCAGGAATTTAATTAAAATAAAATGAAAATTGTACTTTCGAATGATTAGTTTTTTTAGTTTTTTTTTAACTAGTATTTTTATCTCTAGTAGATACCTAACGATCCTTCGAATAATCTGCTCACATTATTGCAATATTGCTCTTAAAAAAACTTGAAAACATGAAGTTTTCGTTGCAAATCGAATCGAATACACGCTCTTAAGTGTTACCATGTATAAAACTACATTTTCATTAAAACAGCAATAAGTTTATATATATCATAATTTTCATTATAGGTATCAAATAAAATTTCTCCCTGTTTTTCTTCTAAAGAATAGCTTAAAGCTAATTTCTTTTATGTTATTTTAAGTATCTAAAAAGGTGTGTTGTTAAAATCTTAGCTCAGAATTTTATATTCCGTTATATTAAAAACACCCTATGACAAGATAAATAATATAATAATAATAATAATAAATAAGAAAGAAAAAATAAGAAAACTAAATGTTTACGTTACCCTTATATAAATTCTAACTTTATTTAGCTACTATTCTTCAAGTTTAAAAAATATTTATCAAATGCGGATAAATTACGGAGTTGATATAGAATCTTACGGATTATGCATATTAAATTTTAAGATAATAACTAAAAAACGATATAATTATGATGAAGTCTCGTCCGTGTTCTTTTAGGTAGGTACATATTAAGTATCGTAAAAATAACACACTGCATCTGAAAGCCTTAGTTATTTGGAAATCACAGACAGACATTTCTGTTTTATTTATATGTATAGATAGGACATTTATTTTTCCACAAGTTAAATCGTTAAACCATATAGGAATTTTAGAGTAGAATATGATGGTAGCGTTAAATCGTAAGCTTAAAAGCATGTGTAATACCAAATTCATGTAAATACAATATTCATTAATTCATTCATAAATCAAATCAAATGAAATCAAATATCGTTTTATCGATGTATGGCGTTCACCGACTTTTTATACCATATTATGATATTAAGTACTAGCTGTTGCCTGCGACTTCGTCCGCGCGGACTTCGTTTACTCCGCACTGCTGTAGGTGATAGCGTGATAATATGTAGCCTATATGTTGACCCGACCTGTCAGTAATATTCATGCAAAATTTGAAGTAAATCCATGCAGTACTTTTTGAGTTTACCCCGGACACACATAGAGACAAACAGACAAAAATTCTAAAAACTATATTTTTGGCTTCGATATCGATTGTAGATCACGCCCCAAGTATTCTTTTAAAAAAAATAATCAATGTACAGTTTTGACTTTTCTACGATTTTACTATATGTATAGATAGCAAACCCGTGTTGGTCAACAAAATGTCTAGATGCGACATGTAATAAATCATTACGATTATTGTTATTGATATACATTCATAAATCAAATCAAATGAAATCAAATATCGTTTTATCGATGTATGGCGTTCACCGACTTTTTATACCATATTATGATATTAAGTACTAGTTGTTGCCTGCGACTTCGTCCGCGCGGACTTCGTTTACTCCGCACTGCAGTAGGTGATAGCGTGATAATATGTAGCCTATATGTTGACCCGACCTGTCAGTAATATTCATGCAAAATTTGAAGTAAATCCATGCAGTACTTTTTGAGTTTACCCCGGACACACATAGAGACAAACAGACAAAAATTCTAAAAACTATATTTTTAGCTTCGATATCGATTGTAGATCACGCCCCAAGTATTCTTTTAAAAAAATAATCAATGTACAGTTTTGACTTTTCTACGATTTTACTATATGTATATATAGCAAACCCGTGTTGGTCAACAAAATGTCTAGATGCGACATGTAATAAATCATTACGATTATTGTTATTGATATACATTCATAAATCAAATCAAATGAAATCAAATATCGTTTTATCGATGTATGGCGTTCACCGACTTTTTATATCATATTATGATATTAAGTACTAGTTGTTGCCTGCGACTTCGTCCGCGCGGACTTCGTTTACTCCGCACTGCTGTAGGTGATAGCGTGATAATATGTAGCCTATATGTTGACCCGACCTGTCAGTAATATTCATGCAAAATTTGAAGTAAATCCATATTGGAATTCTTGGCGTTGACATATCGAACAACGTTCAGTTCTGTGATCATTTGGAAGAAAAGGCTAAATTAGCCTCAAAAAAGCTCGGTGTGCTCAGTAGAGCGAGACAGTACTTCCTGCCTTCTCATCGCTTGCAACTTTACAAAGCGCAAATTCGCCCGCACATGGAGTACTGTTCTCATCTCTGGGCGGGAGCTCCGCAGTATCAGCTTCTTCCACTTGATCGCATTCAGCGTAGAGCGGTTCGAATCGTTGACGACCAAGTAATCTCCAATCGGCTTGACTCCTTGGCTTTACGCAGAGATGTAAGTTCGCTTAGCATCTTTTACCGCATTTATCATGGAGAGTGTTCCGACGAACTATTTGGATTGATCCCTGCTGTTGAATTTCATCATCGGACATCGCGGCAAAACTCAAAGTTCCATCCTCATCACCTCGATGTCTGGAAATCCACAACTGTGCGATTCTCTAGGCACTTCTTACCACGCACTACTCCTCTGTGGAATCAATTACCGGCGGGGGTGTTTCCGAACGGATACGACTTAGGCACCTTCAAGAAAAGAGCATACTCCTTCTTAAAAAGCCGGCAACGCAGCTGCAAGACCTCTGGTGATGTGGCTGTCCATGGGCGGCGGTAATCACTTACGATCAGGTGAGCCTCCTGCTCGTTTGCCCCTTTTTTCTATAAAAAAAAAAATAAAAAAAATAAAAAATGCAGTACTTTTTGAGTTTACCCCGGACACACATAGAGACAAACAGACAAACAGACAAAAATTCTAAAAACTATATTTTGGCTTCGATATCGATTGTAGATCACGCCCCAAGTATTCTTTTAAAAAAAATAATCAATGTACAGTTTTGACTTTTCTACGATTTTACTATATGTATAGATAGCAAACCCGTGTTGGTCAACAAAATGTCTAGATGCGACATGTAATAAATCATTACGATTATTGTTATTGATATACATTGATATAAAAAACCTAAGATACACAAATAGTGTCTCAAAAACGTCCTCCGCAAATGAGCGCACAACTTTAAATTATGCGCTTATTTCAAATAGAATCGCGTCGGTCGCGACACTGTCAATTTTATTACTTTACTTACTTACTTACGCTTACTTAATTACTTACTTACTTACGCTTAAGGTTGGATATGCACAGACATATGTTTTTGCCATATCTATAAATATTTAAACGAAATTAGGGACAGTTTTAGGTGTCAGTTTTGTTCTCGACTGTGCATCTTGGGTTTTTTATATCAATGTTGATATAATAATGATTCATTATACATCACAGTAAGAGCAGAGTAAGTAAACGAAGCCGCGCGGACGAAATCGCAGGCAGCAGTTAGTGATTTATATTTGTGAGTGGTTACGCAAAAAGGGACCTCAAGGGAAAATAATTGATTTCGAGTAAATCACGTTTAAAATGTTGAGCCGAAATGAGTTTCGCCACGAGTGCGGGAGAGAGGCGCGGGGTGTTTTATGTTAGTGTCGTTAGTGAGCGACTTCGTCAGTGAGAATGAGTGAGAAATAGCACGTGTTTGCGATAGCTGTATTATTGGTGACTTATTTATTCGTCTTTTACTTGCTTTTATGTGCGCGCTAGAAAAAGAAACTAGTGTGCGCTGTGTATAAGGTGTAATATTTTCAAAACTGCCTCGGCTTACATAAAAAATCATTAAAAAAAAACTATGGCACCTAAAATTATTTTGATTAGAACAAAACAAAGATGAAGGATCAGAATTTATCAAAAAAAAAAACCGTTTCCAATCCCTTCAGGTCCCTTTTTGCGTAACCACTCACATTTTGTGCAAATTAGTAATTGGCATTGGCCATTGCTGAATAAAGCAACGATTAATGATGTATATAATATTGTATATACTATATATATAACTATATATAGTATATATATTAGAGTGTCACAAAACGCGCACTCTGGCAAAAATTCAATAAATGAACTTTAATAGCTAAGTACTTTATGATTGTAAATTGTACACGACATTTATTAAGTATAAATATGCGGCTAATAACTTCGTGATGTAAAAGCGTTCAGCGCCATCTAGTATTCTTTTGGTCCAATTAATTTTGTACATGTAATATAATTGTGGTTAATGTTTAAATGTAACGCATAGCGTTAAATTATAGCGCGCTATGTATATTCAATGTATAGCGTACGCTATTCAGATTCGCATGCGGCGTTATAATGTAACGCCACGCTATATATCTAGCAGCTAGCGTAGACCGTAGTTATAACATTATAATCTACGAAGTTACGAACTACGCGATTTAACAAGTAACGTGCTAGCAACTAGACCGTAGACGCTTAGACATTATAACATAGTTTATTGCGTTATAGCGCTCGGTCATCGCTCGCTGTATGATGTCGTGATGAGTCACGCGCTATCTCGGCCGGCTCGCGCGATCAGTGTTCCAGTTACACGTTATAATATAGTCTATAACGTAACGCGCTTGAAAAATATAGTTTATAGTTTATAACGCGCTATCATAAAATAGTTTATTTGACCAATACTAGTACAGTACGTGAAGTAAGAAGACATGTCCCCTTCTTTGTTTGCAACACCCCATCAGTCATTACTCTCTCGCATCAGTCGTATCGTCCAACACTTTTTCCCATTTTCTTTCCACAAGCATCTAAATTCCACCGGTTGGATTTATGTGAGTATAACGTATTTAAATGAAAGCTACATTTTATTAACAAGAAAATACACTGGATAATAAAGTGTGCCTGCCTGTTGCTTGCCTTAGTCGAGCAATACGAAATAGGAATTCTCTTCCATTGACCGAAAGAAGTTTCTAATCTGTTTTTCTGCAAAACCCTAATCTTGGAATATTTTCGTTATAGCCTCTGCACGCTTTTTTATGTATATTAATAAACACATAATAAACTATATGCATACACACCACATATAATAAAAAAAAATATTTAACCATGCAAGTAAGTATAACAAAAGTATTTAGTAATGTCTGTCTGTCGATATATTGCAGTTTCTATAAGATACGATATTGATAAATAACAAAGAAAGCTAAGTATTAAGGTAATTGGTCGTCAAAACACGCTTGAAAGACCACTTAGAAGAGGACCTCCTTGTCAACTGGAAGAGAAATCCAGAATTTAACGCCTTGAATAAAGAAAGATTTGTAAAGAAAATCCATTTGAGAGAAAGGAACGTGAAGAGAAAGATTATTGTCAGAACGGAGGGAACGATCATGGGTGTTACACTGAATGCAGAATTATTAGAATTTTAATGGAATGTTTGGGTCATTTACAATGAAATATAACAGGCACAGCATTCTAACTTCTCTACGTTTGGCTAAGAGTAGCCATTTACCTAATTTTTAAACGAAAAAAACGAAATATGATCGCGTAAACTAAAAATAAAACGTATGCAGTTATAAAAAAGTCTAATCTATTTAGTAGATACTGAGTGAGGTCTGAATAACATACATCAGCATAATCAATAACGGAAAGCACAAGCGCTTTTATTAATAAGAGCTTTGTATTCGCAGGAAGAATATGTTTATGTCTGTAGTGAGTGTGTACCATTAACTTTTCGACAAATTTCAGTTGTGTGGGGACCATGAAAGAGATGTGTCTAAAGTAAGACCAAGATTTTAACTGGCTGGAAGGGTATCACTAAGTTATTAAAAGTGATAGGGGAAATATTTTCCCAGGCAACTGTAGGCATTCGTCTTGAACTACCGAACACGATAGCTTGGCACTTAGATGGATTAACAGTCACACCAAACTTAGTGGACCAATCTAGCACATTCTTTAGGTTTTGGTTGAGACTGCCGACAGCACTTTTTAGATTCTCAACATCTGTGAGTAAGATAGCATTAAGTTTTCGACTAATTTCAGTTATGTGTGGAGACCAAGAAAGAGATGTATCTAAAGTAAGACACGAGATTTTTAACAAATGGCTGGAAGGGTATCAATAAGTTATTAAAAGTGATAGGAGAAATATTTTCCCAGGCAACTGTAGCGATTCGTCTTGAACTACTGAACACGATAGCTTGACTAGATGGATTTTGCACAAGTGGACCAATTTAGCACATTCTAAGGTTTAGTTTAAGACTGCCAAAAGCACTTTCTAGATTATCGACATACGTTTTGCGTGTATTAGTAAGTCAAGAATTCCATAACACCGGAATATTGAGGAGGAGAATTAAGAAGAAATTTAAACTGGACGTCGGAACGCAGGTATATTTACGCATTTCGCAAAAGCACGTAACCTGGCAGACTCATGTTGCTAGAAGAAAATAAAGACTTAAGCTAACTCCCGGAGATTAATATAGCATGAGAATTGTTTCAAGCGATTAAAGTCGAAAAATAATTAATGTAATTAATAAACATTTTCCTTCACCAAATCAAAATTTTCAAAGCCCTATAACTTTTTTAGTTACCCGATTCAAGATTTTTCGAAGATAGAAATATCCAACTAGCCATTAATACACCAATATTACTTTAGTAGGTCATAAAACATATGTCTACATACCATTGTAAAAACTGAGAAATGATGTAATATCATCAGACAAAAAACAATATGATATTATAACTTGTGACTTTCTTTTGCTCAGTTAGATAAAAAAGTAGTAGTCGTATAAAAAATATTATAATACGTAGGTCACACTATAAGTTTTGCGTAACTTAAAAAAACAACATTTTATAACCAAAATATTTTTTATTATTATATTTTATTGCTTTTCAAAATAATCTCCTTTACATTTAAACATTTTTTCATGCGATCGAACCATTTTTTAAAAGAGAAGGACCACAGATCTGAAGGCATGTTTTCTACGTGCTGACTGCCTCTTTGGAGCTGGTAAAAGTAAAACCTCTCATCAAATCTTTGATTTTGGGGGAAATACAGAAATCACAGGATGCTACGTCGGGACTATGCGCAGGATGAGTGACGAGATGTACTTTTTCGGAAGTTAAAAATGACTTTGTTTGTTAGCCGTGTGTGAAGAAGCGTTATCATGGTGTAGGAGAATGCGGCTTTTGGGTCGTCTCTCGCGAACTTTTTCTAACACCCTAGGTAAACAAATTGTAGAATACGACTCGGCCTTAACACTCTTTTGATCTTCAAGTGGAATTGTACAGATAGGACCCGTAGCTGAGAAAGAAAAAAACGCGATCATTTTTTTACCAACGTTTCTGGCCTGTCTCACTTGTCTTGGCCTATTCTCATTTTCAAACACCCATTCACAAGATTGCTGTTTTTTTTCGGGTTCAAAATAATAAACCCACGTTTCGTCACCTGTGACAATGTCATAAACATTAGAATGTCCGTGGTCGTACTTCAGTAGCATCTGTGAGCACCATTCCACGCGAGCCCGCTTCTGCTCCGCTGTCAGTTCATGTGGGATCCAACGACAACAAAGTTTCCGAACTTTCAATTCTTTGTGTAAAATTTTCTGAATTTGTCTCATACCAATTCCCAATAGTCCTGGAATTGTCTCATAGTTAATCCGGGGGTTTTCTTCAATTAACCGCTTAACAGTAGCACATTATTTTCGTTGACGGCAGTTGAAGGCCGCCCTTCACAAAATTCGTCATGTAAAGAAACTCGACCTCTCTCAACCATCGCCTTACGGTGCTCAAAGAAGGTGCTTCTCTCCCAAAAGCAGTTTGAAGACAAGCGGCATAGTCTTGCCTAGAAAGAGAACTTTTAAAATCATAAAAAAATCATCGCTCTAAAATCTTTTCGTCTTAATTCCATTTTCGTTGCGTACGTAGAACTTTGATGTGTTATAAAAACAATTGACAAATCATTTCCCGCCAATTGTTTTTTTTATTACTAAGAAAGTTGCAACATTTTAAAAATATGACATTCGAAATTCAAATAGTTCCGATTAACTAGAAGTGCAAAACTTTTAGTGTGCCCCATGGTATTATAACTTTAGATAATTTTTATTGGTTTAGATAACCTTAAATTTCTAAAAAGGCGGTTTCGTTGAGAGGGTAAGGTAACCGGTATACTTATGTATTAACGAATTAACTATATTATTTTTGTTTGTCTTCTGAATCGTTTTTGTTCTTTTGCAGGCGGGAAGAAATGTCTTTGTTGGGAGAAAGTAATAACCGAAGTAGACCCAGAAACTGGTGCGGTGAAGCAGAAGTTATTGAAGATGGACATTCCGTCGGACGCCACCCCCAGTGGGAAGCCGTTCCTCGTCAGGGACTTCATTGTCTGTTAGTTGTAATTCAGAACGTCCTCTGGAATCTAAGCTCTATTTTGCTTATCTAAACTAATATTATAAAATTGTAGAGTTTGTTTGTTTGGTTGTACGCGCTAATCTCGAAAACTGCTGAACCGATTTAAATAATTCTTCTCCGCTCCTACTGGTCGTAGCAAGATGTTATATAGCCTATAACCTTCCTCGATAAACAGGTTATCCAACACAAAAATAATTATTCAAATCGGTTCAGTAGTTTTTGACATTACCGCGTACAACCAAACAAACAAACAAACTCTACAATTTTATAATATTAGTATAGATTAGTATACGGGGGTTAGGAGGCAGTGTACCGAGAAATTAAAAAAGAGTGCCATTATTACGTCCTTAATGGCAATTCGTCTTTTTTTCGAAATGCAAAATTTTTGTTTATGATTTTTCGAGAACTTTTTACCTCGCACTACTCTGTTGTGGAACCAATTACCGGCAGGGGTATTTCCGAACGGATACGACATAGGGACCTTCAAGAAAAGAGCTTACTCATTCTTAAAAGGCCGGCAACGCAACTGCAAGACCTCTGGTATTGCAGATGTCCATGGGCGGCGGTGATCACTTACCATCAGGTGCACCTCTTGCTCGTTTGCCCCCTCTTCTATAAAAAAAAAAAAAAAAAGAACTGTCGTGTCGTGCCGTGGTCATCCCCGCGGAATTCTTTTGAACCAGTCCATAGATTGCAAAACCATACATTGCTTACTTTGAGTGTTTCTTTATATTTAAATATTAGCTGTTGCAGCGCGACTTCGTCCGCGCGGATTTCGTTTACTCCGCACAGCTCCTCCCCCGTAAGTGATAGCGTGATAATATGTAACCTATATGTTGACCCGACCTGTTAGTAATATTCATGCAAAACTTGAAGTAAATCCATACAGTACTTTTTAAGTTTACCCCGGACATACATACAGACAAACAGACAAAAATTCTAAAAACTATATTTTTTGGCTTCGATATCGATTGTAGATCACGCCCCAAGTATTCTTTTAAAAAAATATTCAATGTACAGTTTTGACTTTCCTACGATTTTATTATATGTATAGATATCTTTAGAATTAGCACTAAGTATAGAGTGTTAGTATAAATCAAATTATACAAAATCAGGTAATAAAAACAAGAAAAAAAAAAACTTACGCAAATTTTCAACGATTTTCATCTCAAAATCATGGTTTAAATCCGTGGTTTTGATTTTGTCCTTTTTAGGGTTTCAAAGTGAACTAGGAACCTTTCTAGTTTCGCTTCCGTCCGTCCATCCGTCCGCACGATAGCTCAGAGATCTTCATTACTAGAAAGTTGTGATTTGGCACCATGGAACATAGAACAGTTTGGTATATTTTTAAATGTTCTGTTTGTGTGTTTCGGATTATTGTTGTTTTAAATGAAAACGACCAATGAAACAATGTTTGCATTAGTAGTTTATATGCAATAATGCTTATTTTATGTGTGAGTGTGGCGATCGCGGTCCTGACTCCTGATACAAATGTTTGTACTTGCCAATTCCGTTGTTCTATGTTCCATGTTTGGCACCATGGAACGTAGAACAAGGGAAGTGAAGAGTGGGCATGCCGCGTGCGCCACTATTATGCGCTTTTACTCTAAATTGCCTTAGTGATACTTACCATATCATTAGGAGATAGTCGTCGTGCGAAAATCTATTATACACTGAATTATTCCGTATTGTGCCATCCTTGAATGCAGAAATGATAGTAGAATACAGATGATTAAAAATGGAGATATTTCATATCATTCGAAAGTACAATTTTCATTTTATTTTAATTAAATTCCTGATTTAATATAATCTCTAATGATATAATAGAAAGTCGAGCTAAAATCAGCCGTACACCTTACATATAAAGTTCATTTTAGGTTGACCTAATTTTTCTAGAAAGATATACGTAATGACAGTCATTACGTATATCGTTCTAGAAAGTTCTCTACTCAAATATGATCAACTGAAAACTACGGAAAAATCAATACTGCCATCTATTGTAGAATAGCGAAACTATTAAGATCTTAAGTTTCACTATTGTACACATAGATGAGTCTATTTTGAATAGACTACAAAAGGACGTAAATACTCTTTCTTTTTTGTAGCAAAATAAAATTTATTGTAACGCAGTTTGGTATATTTTTAAATGTTCTGTTTGTGTGTTTCGGATTATTGTTGTTTTAAATGAAAACGACCAATGAAACAATGTTTGCATTAGTAGTTTATATGCAATAAAGCTTATTTTATGTGTGAGTGTGGCGATCGCGGTCCTGATACAAATGTTTGTACTTGCCAATTCCGTTGTTCTATGTTCCATGTTTGGCACGAATATACATATTAGATACGTCAACAAGTGGTAACATAAAAACTAGAAAAATATTTTTTCATTGTAGCTCCCCTTCATATGAAGTGGGGATGTTAATTTTTTTTCACGTACCCCATTATGTGGGGTCCCATTGGATAGGTTCTCAAAAATATTGTAGGTTTGTGAAAACAAGTTTACAATTAAGTGACTCGTTTGTAAAATATTAAGCTTTTAAGTGCTAGTTTTGGTTAGAGTCAAGTCGCCCCTCCCCCCCACTGCAGGCTAAACGGTGGGTTTTGTGAAAAGGGAAAAAATCATGGTAGTAGTAAATATAATAAAGTTAAAAGGCAAACTATCACGGCTTAGAAGATTTTAAGATTTTGAGTGATAGTCGACCAACTTACAAAATGTACTTAGAGGAGTTTTCATAGGCGGAGAACCTGTGGTGCGGATATATATTTGTTATTGACGTTGAATAGTTTAAATGTTCATAGTATGAAACAATAAAAGCCCTCTTCTTAGTCCGCACTATTGTGATGGACAACTTCGGAACCCTACATTGCGCGTGGCCCGATACGCGCTTTACCAATTTATTTTATATCATAAGATAGCAAACAAGCAGATGGCTCTCCTGATGAAAAGAGAAACCATCGCCTATATTGACACCAAAGATGTTAATGGTGCGTTTCTCTCCGTATGGCGGGATGGTCATGCCATGTGCATATCCTGTAATCCTGTATCCTGTAATGCATATCAGTCTATCGGCTACTTTCCCTTCCAAACCGAAGTATCTTCACGCCCATATCCCCGAAGGTGTAGGCAGAGGTACAACAAGTGCACCCACGATTAGCCGAAGATACTTGGTCCCACAAATGTGATAGGTGGCAAGCCTATCGCCAACCGGGCACGTTCCAATCCCGGGCAACTTTGTATTTCTCAGAAAACTGAAAAAACACTTTTTTTTAAAGTGCCCGACCCGGGAATCGAACCCGGGACCTCATGTGGTCAACGCCAACACTGCACCACTAGACCACAGAGGCGATAACCTTCCAAACCGAAACACGACAATAAGTATTGACGCTACAGTGCAAGTGGCACGAATAGGTAAGGCGGTGGTACCAGACCCGGCCGAGACAATGCAGAACTCTACCACCTAGTATCCACGATGGTAGTGACTCGTATAGCCAATCATTCGCCTGTTAAGAACTGCCTGGCAGAACGGCAGATTTATGGAACATCAATGTAATACCTAATTGAGTTTTGTGTAACTGTTATCATAATTACTTATTTTAAAAAAGGATTTGATTAGGTTCATACAACCAAGGAGTGGGGTTTGTGGACTTCGTCACTGAAAAACTGAATACATTTTTGGACAATAAGATATATCACGCTTTGACTGTCTCTGTACATCCGGATAAGTAATTTCTTTTATTTCCTTATTGTAGTTACCAATATCTCTATGGCAGTGTTTCCTAAACATTATTTTGATATGGCCCGGTAATTTTCACACTGCCCCTTCGTGACCCACTTAATACTTTTAAAACCGAGCTGGTTCTATTAGGTGAAAGAATACATATTTAATAATAGTAAAAAGGTTTAATTAATACTTTGATGTCGCCTATTTTGTCATCACTCAACGCTTACGAATTTGCGTCGCGTCGCGTTGCGTCGATATATATAGTACGTAATATTTTATAAGCAAGGCGGGAATGTTGCGACCCGGTATTTTTTTTGATGGCCCGGTACCGGGTCGCAACCCGGCAAATGGGAAACGCTGTTCTATGGTATGGTCTGGCTTTATGGCTTTTCAGATTTAAGATGTGACGACCCGTCACATCCTAAATCTAAAAAGCCATAGAGCCAAACTAGTGTATCCCGACTAAAAATAAAAAAACATTTATCTTTCAGAGTCGTCTGAAACAGCATTACTTATCCATTGCATAGTTTGTAGATTTATTTAGTATCTACCTAGTTGAAAAAAATCTAATATTCTTCATTTCGTAGGTAATTTAAATACACTTGAAGTCATAATATGCAGTATTATTTTTGTAGTTAAGTTTCTTATGTTTTTTTGTTATTTTGTTTTGTACACGTGTTTTTCTTCCTCTTTTTTCTCTTATTTTGGGCTTGCTGGAAGAAATTTCTTTAGAGATAAGCTTGCCTTTTGAACTAATTTTGTCTTTATGTTTACTTTTGTTATTCGTGTGCAATAAATGGTTAAATTAAAAAAATAAAAATCTTTTTATTTTAGGATGTCCATTTTTATAGACTTTTAAAATACATATACAACAACAGTGTAAGCAACGTAAGGTTGGAGTCTAGAGGCGATGCTATTAAAATCGAAAGAGGAGTCAGACAAGGGGACCCCCTGTCACCTAAATTGTTTATTGCTGTTTTAGAAGATGTGTTTCGAAGCACAGACTGGAAAACTAAAGGCATAAAAATAAACAACAGATATCTTAGTCATCTCAGATTCGCGGACGACATAGTTATATTGTCTGAAACAGCAAAAGAATTACAAGATATGCTCCGCTCTCTTGCGCAAGCAAGCTCTGAGGTAGGATTAGAGATGAATGCTACAAAAACCAAAATCATGACAAACAGCAGAGAACGGCCCATCAACGTGAGAGAAAAGTCTATAGAATATGTCCATAATTACATCTACCTCGGCAAACAAATATCATTTTCAAAAACACACAATGAAGATGAAATTGAAAGAAGAACAAACATAGCCTGGAAGAAGTTCTGGTCACTCAAAGAAATTCTGAAAGAAGACTACTCTATAAACCTTAAGAAAATGATATTAGACACCTGTATACTGCCTTGTATACTGTATGGCTGCCAAACCTGGATTTACACAACAAAAGCAAAACAAAAGATCATAACAGCACATTAAACTGTGGTTGATGGACTTGACGGCCTTCGTTTGGTTCTGTTTTCTTTTCATCATCATAACGTTAATGAACTACAGCTTGTCAAAAACTTAAAAAGTGTGCTTAGGTAGGTATACTATTATTTGTTTTGAGCTTAAAATATTTATTTATTTAAACTCTTTGTTTGCACAAAATATACAACAGGCGAACTTAACGTCTAAAGACATTTTCTACCAGTTAACCTTGCACTTGTAGAAACATTGTAGTAACGGGTAGTGCACAAGAAAAGTCTTACGGAACAATTGCAAATAATTTTACACTAAACAAAGAGAATAATTACATTTATCTGAACCTACGGGCAGACCAATAAACATACAAATATTAATATACTATATATATTTTTATATAATAAATATAATAATCTCATAACTATTCATATAAAATGTACATAAATAATCATAAAACATAATAATACGAATAAAATAGAATACTATGAAATATAAAATAGTAATATAATAGTGATAATAAATACTTACAATTGCATAACTAAAAGTTAATTAAGAGTTATTTTGAATCTTTAACATATAATCATATATTCTAGATTTAAATATATTTACTGAGGAAGCTTGTTGAATATGCTTTGGGAGGCGGTTCCAGAGACGTATTGCTGTAAGCGTATAAGAATCCAAATAACTTGGTGTGTTGTGTGCTGGGACCAAAAGGGTATTATTGTGTAAAGATCGCTGAGTACGACCCTGGGTATTAAGATAATGAAAACGCTCACGTAAATATCATGGAGAGAAAGGGTCATGCAGTATATATATATATATATATATATATATATATATATATATATATATATATATATATATATATATATATATATATATATATATATATGTATATATACGTATGCATAAGTTGACCAGTCGATCAAGTTTGTATAGGAGCTCTTCTGTGATGTCTGTGTAAGAAACGTCGGCGTAATCAATTATTGGTAGCAAAAGAGACTTGACCAAGGTAACTTTAGTCGATTGTGTTAAAAAGTTTTGCATTCTTTTCAGCTGGTGAAAACTTGCCATAACTTTACGGCTAACTTCGTTCACTTGGTCATACCATGAAAGATCATTTGACATTATGAGCCCGAGATTTTTAACTTTGGTGTGGTATTTAAGTGGTTGGCCATTTAGCAACACAGGTGGAATTTCGTTCAATTTTAATGCGTGCGATGTTCATCTTTCGACCAAGTATTATTACGTGGGTTTTACTGGGGTTTAAAGTAAGACTAAAACTTTCAGCCCAGCGGCTAATGGAATTAAGATTTTCAGTCATTTTTTCAATACTAGCCGTAAGCTCTGATGGGTGACAAGACAGATAGAGTTGAACATTATCGGCATACATATGAAAGGAACTATATAAGTAATTACAGAAGAAAGTTTATTTATGTATACAGAAAATAGCAACGAAGAAAGCACACCTTGTGGGACCCCCATACAAACATCACACCAATGTGAAAAATCGTTCTTTGAACGAACTCGTTGTTGACGTCCTGCTAAGTAGGAGCCAAACCATTCAGACGCTGATTGTGATAAATTAAAAGAACGAAGTAAAGCTAATAATATATCATGATCGACACAATTAAAGGCATTACTGAAATCCAAAAGTGAGAGTAGGGATACATTTTTTCGTCAATACCAAATCGTATGTCGTCAGTAATTTTGATGAGAGCCGAACATGTACTATGTGATGGACGAAAACTAGATTGGTACGACGAAAGAAGGTTATTCTTTAAAAGAAAACTAGAAAACTGTTGATAAACAATCCTCTCCAAAATTTTCGAAAGGCAAGGTAGGATTGATATTGGACGATAGTGGGAAAAATTTACGGGATTAGAAATTTTTGGAATGGGAATTATATCAGCTTTACACCACAACGAAGGGAAACTGCCAGAAGAGAGAGAAACGTTAAGAATATGGGTAATGTGAGGTGTTACAATGTCAACAATAGGCATAATCATGTCTCGACTGATGCCGTCATAACCAACAGCTTTAGTAGGTATTGAAGTAATAATTCTTTTAACTTCACTATCAGTTACTTTTTCAAATGAAAAGGGAGAATTATCAATAACTTTAGAAGACAACATCTGAATGGTTTTGAACCTTATATTTGAAGTCATCATCGAGCTGCTAGGAGAAGCAAAATTGATGTTGAGCGTGTTTAAGTCAATTGTACTATTTGTATTATATTTTGATTTCCCAAACCCAACGGAACGAAGCAACTTCTATATGTGATTAGGAGCACAGTTTTCAATTGAGGAATGAATAAACTTGCGTTTGGCGTTCCTTAGTGATTGATTGCAACGGTTTCTGGCTCTTTTATAAGCTTTCCAGTGATCATTAGAGCGTGATTTTATAAATTTACGCTTTAATAAATCTCTTCTCTTCATTAAAGCTCGTATTTCGTCATTAATCCATGGCGCAGGTGGTCGTTTTATACGGAAAAATCGTAGAGGTGCATGTTTATTATATAGTTCCAAAATGTATTCATTGAAAATAGCCACCTTTCCATCAACCGTGTCCTCATTTATGATACGAGACCACTCCCTTGCAGAAGCATTTGCCCGAAGTTTTTGTCGATCCATACTACCAAAATTACGTTGGAGAAATTCTTTGGCTTAAATTTGGGGCTTTTTATTTTATACAAGGCATATATGAGATCGTGGTGAGAGAAACTGGGGGCTGCCAGTTGTCCGTAAAAGGAGACGCGCTCAGGTTTCGATGTTAAAATCATATCTAGCCATGATTGAGAATTAGGTGTATGGTACGTGGGAGCTAGGTTTAGTATTTTTACATTTGTAGAATAAGTAATACGGGAGAGATTGCTAGCCCTAACATCCCCACGGAGTAAACAAGTATTGAAATCCCCCATGATTAAACAATGATCGTACACAGGCATGTATGATTCCAGCAATTGCTCAAAGGAGTCAAAATAGTTGACCGTAAAATACATCAACTAGATGATCTGCATAGAATCTCATAGAAGATCTGATAGAAGATGATCTGCAGGGTCGGACCCGGTTAACAGTTTTTTTTAGTTTCGGTTTCTTGGCCTCCCTTAGCCCAACGTCTAGCGACGCCCTTGTAATATACAATCTCCGTTGTAGACCATTTCTATGCATCGGCTATGCCAACGGCTTACTGGAGATGTTCAACTACCTCCAGCACAAGCTATTCAAGCGGGTTGATTTGCGGGACCGCTACAAGGTGATCATCCCGCCCAAGGAGGACTCTATTAATGGCGAGTGCGAAGTACAAGAGCCTCAGTTGTCAGTCACGTGCGTGAAATACGCACCATCAGGTAAATTTGGAATCATACTAATATTATAAATGCGAAAGTATAACTCTGTATCCTTCTTTTTCACGTCACTACTGAAACGATTTGAATGAAATTTGGTACAATGATAGTTTGAGACCCGAGAAACTACATAGGGTCCGAAATCCCACGGGAACGGGAACTACGCGGAAAAACTCCGTTTATCTTTTAAACCACCCTAATAAGAAGTAACTCGGCTATTTGACATTTTTCCACGCGGACGAAGTCGCGGGCACACCTAGTTTTTTTGTATATCATACAAACAAACAGATGGTTCTCCTTATAGAGAGAGAAAACAATCGCCTATAGATTTAAAAGTGCGTTGCCATCAGAGCGGACGGTGGTTGGTTGGGTTAAAATACCATTTGCATTAAGTTTATCGGCTACGTAACCCTCCAAACTTGAACATGACAGTGACAAGCACTAACGCTGTTGGAGCAGGAATTAAGATAACGCTATGGGTGGTATTCAACCCGAGCTAAACATTGCGGGTCCCTATCAAGTATCATCTACTAATAATACCTAATCATGATCTTGTTGTGGTCAAAAGATGTTTAGACCAAACAGCAGTGACTTGTTTGAACAATCGCTCGAATTTGACAAACTGCCTGGCAGAAGAGCAGATTGCCTTTTTGGGGTTCCGTATCTAAAAAGTAAAACAGGACCCTAATACTAAGTCTCCGCTGGCTGTCTGTCCTGTCTGATAGACCCCGGGGGGTCCGCGAGTGTGTATATGCGGGTCTGCCGTCTTATGGACATTTAAAGAAATGTCAATATTTTTTTATCAAGGGTATCCTCGAAATTGTGCTTGATTTTCTAGAGGTCCGCGGACTGAACGGTTAAATAATATTCATTCAAAGACCTTTTGTGATACTTTCCTCCTGACGGTGTTTTATATAAACAGATATGATAGATTATATTAAAAGAAAGCAAACATTATATACTTTATTGCACTATAACATATTGATTAGGTCTTCATTTGGCGTGTGGTTTGAACACTGGTCAGTTGATATTCGTCCATCCGGCAACATTGGAAATCCTGTCGAAGGCCCCACACAAGGACACAAATCACGCCATTTCTATAATTGACTTCAGTTGCGACTCTCTGACGATGGCATTTGCAGTAAGTTATTTTATAAATTCCGGCGTTGTTTGTAGAAACCCATAATATATACATACACATATATATCTTCACGCCAGACCCCTTATGTGGTAGGCAGAGAGAACCGAGTGTCATACTTCACGATCCTTGCAGACTTGTTTCCCTTCTTCCACATTCATTACTCTCTTCATGCAAACACGCCAGTTGCGAAGACTCGACTTGACACCACTTTCGGACAGTACTCGATCAGTCTGATCGTGGTACGTCAGTGTTCTTTTTCGGTATATCTGTTTAACAATCTTTCATCTACCATCTTTATGCATGTCCGAACCAACGGAGCATGCCCTTTTTCCTCTTTAAACTGACAGTATCTTTCAAGGCTAACCTCCTTCTCACTTCAACATTAGGAACCCAGTCCGCGAGTGCTACGCCAACTTAAAGACGAAATTAATATTATGGTAAGTACATAATTTGCAAGTTTCCGCGAAACATTATACCTAATATGTAACTCTGATGTGCAACTAAAGCAAAAAAAAAGCGTTAGGAATGAAACGAACTTGGCGAAGGTCTGGAGATTGAAGGAGAGGGGTACAATACTCTACTTATATCCACCACACTTTTCCACACGTGCACAAACAGAAACACAGTTTATGCAGTAAGTTGTTTGATAGTTATACAACAGTCTCTTTTTCCTTTAATTTGCAGACCTTCGGAAAGTTGGTTCCATTCCTTACAAGACTTTTTGCTTCACTAGCATTGTAGATTACACATAAGATTTCGCGGAAAGTTTCGAATTAATTACCCTAATTTCGTCTTTAGACTTATTTTAATTACTTTTCGTTTATTTCCTTTTTACAGTAGAAATTGATTTAATCGCTCCACGATAGATAGTAAGTAGGTACTATTGCTCAGCTAAAGATAAATCAAAATTGCTTTTTGTGTTCCTATTTAAGCTAATACCACAGAATACATAATAAATAGTACAACTAATACTACACTCGCGTTGGCTTATACGTATCTTTGAATCTATATTAATCTACATTCATATTATAAATGCGAAAGTTTGGATGTTTGGATGGATGGATGTTTGTTACTCAATCACGCAAAAACTACTGAACGGATTTGAATGAAATTTGGCGCACAGGTAGATAATGATCTGGAGTTTAACACATAGGCTACTTTTTGTTCCGGAAAATTAGGTGATCCCGCGGGATCCGCCAAAATCTTTTATAATGCAGCGGGCTGCACACTGCAGCTAGTTATAAATAAATTATTCAAGTGTTTTGTATTATATATCAAGTATTATAAATTATAATTTAATTATAAATTTACTAATTGTTTATCCTTCGTGTTGGTCCGGGCTCCTATGGAGAATAGGCCAACTGCCTTTCTGCCAGGCAGGTCGTAAAAGGCGACAGATTGGCTGTGCGAGTCACTACCAACGTGGCTACTAGGTGGTAGAGTTCTACATTGTGTCACCCGGGTCTGGTACCAACGCCTTATCTATTTCTGCCGCAATAGCGTCAGTGCTTGTTACTGTGGAGTTCCGATTTGGAGGGTTAGGTAGCCGGTAAGCTTATGCATGTGGTGTTAGACTTTGCCACAAGATAGTAACGCACCATTAACATCTTTGGTTTCTATTGGCGATGGTTGACTCTATCCACCAGGAAACCTATCTGCTTGTTTGCTATCTTATGATATAAAAACAACTCCATATTTTATCATTTAAATTTTATATCATGTTATGTATCTCTGATAATATACTCAATAGCAGATATTTATTACCATATAACTCAGTAGTCAGTACCAATTTAGCTTCACTCTATTGCAGGACAAGAACAGAACGGTTGGCGTGTACAAGCTTGACTGCAAGGAGTACGTGTGGAATTTCATAGGAAAACACAGGGCTCATTATAAAGACATCACCACATTAATATTTTTGCCAAAACTTAACCCGAACGGCGAATACAAGCTTATATCTATGGGTCTAGATCGAATAATGGTGGAGTATGATGTCGGAGAGAGTTCCGATGAATACCTGCAGATCCTGAGTTTGGATAGGATGGACCAGACTGCGGTTCCCCTGGCGGGTATTCCTTGGCCTATGCCAAAAAATCTCGATCCTAAGCTACATCGAACTGATTTACCGCTAATTCTTATTGCGACTGACGAGGTTAGTAGATACATCTTTATAATATACAGTAATACCCCGAACTTACGCGATAGGTGGGACTGAGCGACAACCGCATAAGTCGAATTCGCGTAAATCGGGGTATAATTTTCCAAAAAAATATTTTTGATTAAGGCTTTTAAAAATACACGTAGACAAAAAATGTTTATTAAGATCTCAAACTATATAGCAGAGCATAAAATCAGCAGAGTATAAAATCGCCAGCCAAATTTATGTTGATATAGAAGGCTTCATAAAATCTAACAAAGTAGTTTGTCGACTTGATTTTTTTTTCCGCAAAATTTCCAAACCCAAAAAAATATATATTCCTTGTTTTGTAGAAGAATTACGCTTTCATTAGAGTGCATATTTTCTACAATTTGTCTTTCAATTGTCTGAATACGTACATTGGCTAAGCAATAGTGTGGAGCAACTAAGTCAAATAAAAGATGAATCAACGAGATTTGAAAATCGCGTAACTCCGGGTTCGCGTAAGTCGGGGTAGCGTAAGTCGAGGTATTACTGTATATAAAAATCAATCCCTATTTTCCTTGGTCACGACATCACGCCTGAATGGCTGGACCAATTTCGGTAATTTTTTTTTGTTGTGTTTGTAATTGTAAGGAGAAGGTTCTTATAAAAGAAAATATTAAGAAAATTGCGCGGAAAATTAGAAAATTTAAGAATACTTAACCACCATATATAAAGTTTAATTCCGTAGACTTATATAAATTAAGTGTCACGTTGTTTGTCCGCTATGGATTCCTAATATGTAAGGCAAAACGTTTGCCGGGTCAGCTAGTATATAATACAAATGAAAAATAGGTGAATAATTTGAGCCCCTTTTTGAAGAATAGTATATCTGCCTTTCTGCCAAACAGCTTGTAAAGATGTCAAAATCTGTCAATATACCATCGAGCCTATACTAGCAACTGATGTGTTACGGTTGGGAAGGTAGAGACTAGAGGGTCACAAGGATCGTAACGCACAACATTAAATCTTTGGTGTCTATACTCTATAGGTATATATCTATATCAGGAGCGCTATGCGTTTGTTTGCTAACCTGTGATATAAAAAACTATAAGCTGCAGTGCCATACAATCCACTGCGTGATGAGATATTCAAAACCACACACGTACACATAGGTACACACGCACACACGCACACACGCACACACGCACGTACGCACACACACACACACACACTATACGACCACAGACATACGTTAACATAGGTTGTAATCATACGTTAACCGTATGCCTAAAATTAGACATACGGTTCCGTACCCAAAAGGGTACAAACGGAACCCTTTTTTTGAACTCCGCTGTCCGACCGTCTGTCCGTCTGTTTGCCACCAGACTGTATCCCATAAACCGCAATAGACAGTTAAAATTTTCACAAATGTATTTCTGCTGCCACTATAACAATACTGAAAACAGATTAAAATAAATATTTAGGGGTGGGGGGTCCTATACAACGAACGTGTTTGTTATCGTTTTTTATAGATAATGCTACGTAGCCCTTTGTATGTAATTCCGACTCGCACTTGGCCGGTTTTTGTTAAGTTTTTACGGGATTATTACAGTTTAAATATAAAATATTAAACTACGATACAACCATGACCTTGTCAACTGTGCTCGGTCCGAGATATGAAACCTCCGTCTGTAAAGTACAACTGATTACGAGAAAGGTGGACGAATCCCAGCCTCAATACCTGGTGTATGCGACGAAGAACGTGGTGGGATTGCAGAAGATGCCACTCGATGGCAATCCATGGAAACACGCTGGAATCCTTGGACATCCTGTTCAGGTGAGAACATAACTTTTTAATATCAATTACAGATTAAAAACCTTTCTTAGATCACCTTGACTACGTCTTGTACTATTATCTATTCTGTGCCTTAAGTGCGTAGGTAGATATCTGGGATTATTACATATGATTTTTTTTAATAAGTATATAAGATAGCAAACAAGTAGTTGGCCCTCTTGATGAGAAGAGAAACCATCGCCTATAAACAAAAAAGCTGTTAATGGTGCGTTGCTGTCCGTGTGGCGATATATCAATGCCTCATGCACATACCACCGGCTAGATTACCCTCCAAACTAGAACACGACAATGATAGCATTAACGCTATTGCGGCAGAATAGGTAAGGCGGTGGTACCAAATACCCGGGCGAGACGTTACGGCACTCTACCACCTAGTAGTCACGATGGTAGTGACATATATAGCCAATCGGTCACCTCTTACGACCTGCCTGTAGAACGACACCTGGTCTATTCTTCAAAAGAGACTGGACCAACCCGCGGAAGTTAAATATACTTTGAAATTCGTTGGTTAATATTTTTTTTATTATAACTCTTGTTTACAACATTAAAAAACTGACACACCCTGACACATCCTTTATGATCAGATTACCTTCCTGCTTCATGTAAATTATTTGAAAAGCAAAATATGAAAACAAAAGATGATCTCCGAAAGGGCAAATTCTGCACCATCAAGGTAATCATGTAATTGCAATATCATTGAAGCAACAGAGTACTAAATTTTGGTATCGATCAGGACTGTACAACTTTCTTTATTCATTTCATCTTGAAACGGCTGAACAGACCTAGAAATCATAGTTTAGAACAATTTCGAAAAACAGGGCCTTCGAACGAAAAAACTGCACTCTACTCTGATCATCCGTTTGAGAGCTTTGACGCGACGCCACAGGAAGATGCACACGTCAAACTCATAACACCCTCCCTTGTTATTGCGTCGGGAGTGAAAAAGAAGATATAACCATCAAGCCAGCATCTTGTGGGTTAGACAAGAGGAACGATACGCCAATAGACGGTCCAATTCATCAGTTTCTCGTCTCTTAAAATTGGTAGTAATCACCGTTGCCTCTGTTGCTAAATTTGACGTTGCTTTATTTGCCTTTTTGCAATAACCGGGATGAGAAGCTTGACATGCTTTTCGCGGCACATGATTGTTAACACTCTCTCTCTAATACACAGCTACAATAAAGAAACAACATCTGTATCTTAACTTATTATAAAATCAAATATCTAATATTTATACTTGCTTAATCCAATAATTTAAGATTTTATTACTTAAGTTGTTATGTGAATTTATGAATATGTAACTATTGGTGGATGAGGACATGAGGATATCGTTGGCACTTGGCAGCGTCGCGTCACATCTAACTGCATCACCGGCTAAGTCTTAAATTGTCAACGGATATTTTGCGATATCGGATCCGAATGGGACGAATAACGCTGCTTACGTTATTATTCTGTGGCTTAAAAGGTTATGGCTTAAATATTTTAGGTTATCGACATGTGCTTTCACGAAGGCAGCGGCATGCTGTTCACCATCGGATCTAAGGACAACTGCGTCATACAATGGGCTGCTAATTACAGGTTGTATACATTTCTTTACGACGATTTCCTTGCGTAAGTACTCCGCAACTCGCAACAAAGTAATCTGTGACTCGCAAGTAGACGTGATAACTTGAAACGGACGTGCTAAATCATGCTATGGTAATTTAGTACTAAAAAATATTTGATAATTGTATTGAAAATAGCGTCATCTAGGATACGTACTGAAAAAGATTTTATTTCAAAAGACTTAAGATCTGGATTCAAGGTTTTTGCCACTACATACGAATATTAAAAATAACCTTTTAATGTCTTAAATATATATTTTTAAATAAGATATCACATTACATTATAATTTTTGACTATCTGAACTATAAACATATATTGTTTTGTGGTAAATACGCTTATTTTTCAAAATAACAAAGTTTGGCCAATCTATCAAACAAAAAACCACACAATTACAAATGGCGTCGTTATGGTGTTAAATGTTGATACTCGTGCGCATTTTATTATTGAAATTCAGTTTGTTTTGTGTGTATTAGTGTTATTTTCGTTGAGTTTGAACTTTTATTCTCCGGATTGCTTAATCGTGACACAAAACTAATATATTGTGCTATTTATTGTGAGTTAATAAAGGCTTAAATTATGAATGTTTTTATTCTGAATATATAACATTATACAGCGTGGCAATCAAACGAAGTTGCAAAAGGACTTGTCAGAGTTACATTTTGTTTGAATGGCACGCTGTATAGTGTTTGATAAATTCCTATTTACTATTAAAATTTTAATAAAAAAGTAGGTACCTATATTCAGCTGCCGAAACAAAATAGTTCTCAGGCTATAAGATAGATGACGCCAGTAGTAAGCCATTATAGATTTAGAAAGTTGCCTATCTATACATATAGTAATACACATATTTATCTATGTGCTAAATGATTGACTAAATTTGAAAAATTGTTTAATAATTTACCTTATTAGGTAACTATTTTAACCACAAAACTATTTATTTTTTGTTAAATAATGTACATATAAAATAAAAATTTTGCGTTTTAAAACTGAAATTAAAAATTACCGCGAAATCGCTCTAGACTGTCATAGCGTCCGGTCCTAATGATATCACGCCGTGGTGAAATCTACTATGTATATTATATAGGTACCTACCCTATGGTTTCTGTGAAAATGACATCAAGATGCATTCCACGGCGTGACGTAACGTTTCCAGATTTGCTTCACTATTATGTCTATTTTTGCCGAATTTATATTCTAAAATATTATTAATGCTTATGTTTTATAACAAATATTTTAGTTTTTCGTTATCTCCATATCATAGTCATTAAAACAACAATATATCCGATTTATTCTTAGCGGACACATGCCTGTTCATCAACTGGCCAATTTGTGTTGATTTTCATCGTTGCTGCTTTTGACGTATATTTATATTATCTTGACGCCAAATAATTTAAGGAGTTCAGCAGAGAGAAACGAACGCCATTAATTACGGTCCAGGAAGACTTTTACTACAGAATGTGTAGGTAAGGATCGATATTATTTACGTTTTCTTTTTTTATTCATCATAGAATAGCAAACAAGCTGTTTTTTTCATGATGGTAAGAGAAAACGATCGCCTATAGGCAAAAATATTGTAATGGTGCGTTGCTATCTGTGCAAAGGTATTTTTAATAATACATGAATAAGTTTACCAGCTGGTTTATCTTCCGAATCGGAACATGAAAGTAATAAATATTGATAAAGGTATCATCCTTGTATTGTCGTACTGATTCTATTGTCGTGGCAAAATTCCGCGCTAATACCGTAATTTCTTGGAGTCCGAAAAAAAGCATGCGCTTCTCGTTTAATTGTTGAAAGGGTAAACTCACATACGTGAGGTCAACCAAAGCTAACACCTATCTATGATACCTTGGATTCTGGTAAAGAAAGCTGTCGATACCGGTTATCGTCTTTTATTAGAGAAAATCGTTATCTGGTTGGTAAAATGCGGCAAAGTGGATCACCACTCATTTTGCCAACCGACAAACTGCTGAATCATAGTGAACTGTAAAGTCTATAGACATTCGGTTCGCTCAGTCTACTTGGCATAATGATACTTTAAAGTAAGGGTAACATCCCTATTACAGTGGATTCTTTAGCGTTCCTGCTAGCAATCTAGCAATAATAATAATAATAATAATAATTCTTTATTTGCACGAAATAAGAGTACAAAAAGATGTGATTAAAGTGATTTACAGTTCTTCCTACTTCACCATATAATGGCATGCAAATTTTCAGTTATATATTTATTTAAAAATGCAAGACCTATATACATTTATAAGCAAAACAAAAAAAAAAATCCAAATTCTGAAATAACTAGTAGTCAGTGCTAAATTAAAATCTTACAAATACCTGTCATATAATGCAATACTTTGTCAAACAATATAAATTTATAATTACATGTCATTTATGCATTTAAATATTGGTAAATTTACATTTCATAATACTTATACAATATAAAAATTAATTAAAAAAAAAGAGTTAATATAATATAAAATACAGCGGAAATTACTTTTATCTTTGCACTTACTACTTTGTATGTCTAACAATTAAATTTAATTTTTAATTAAACAAAATGTATTATCTATTTTACATTATAATATTAATTAATACTTAGATTTTAAATTATGAAGTAAATTGACAGATTTTTATAAATATTATACATTTTTTAGAGGAAAAGCTCCCTTACATCATAAAAACATTTATTTAACAACCATTTCGTTAATTCCTTCTTAAATTTATTAATTGGGAGATCCTTAATATTATTTGGTATTTTATTAAAAATTTTAATGGCCATAAAATAGACATTTCTTTGGAATAATTTAGTGTTGCACTTTGGTATTAACAACTTATTGGCATGCCTAACAGATCTAGGATTATGTTCTATATTTAGTTTAAAAAGATGTGGGTATCTTTTGACAAACATCGCAATCTCCTTAATATACATACACGGTAAAGTTAATATTAAGTTATTTTTAAACAATGGTTTACAGCTCTCCATTGGTTTAATGTTATATATTGCTCTTAGACATCTCTTTTGGACTTTAAATGCTCTATTCACATCTACTGAGTTACCCCATAAAATTAGACCATAGGAAAGGACTGACGATACATAGCCATGATATGCACTAAGTGCTGCTTCCTTAGATACAATTTGACGTAATCGTCTTATTCCATATATAAATTTATCTAATTTAGAACAGATCGTATCTATATGTGACTTCCAATTACAATGGCGATCATATGTAATTCCCAGAAATTTTATAGTATCTATTTCCTCTATTAATTGATTATTATATTTAATTGCTATAGGTATTTTCTTCATATTTGTGTTATTAAATTGTATTAATTTAGTTTTATTTATATTAACATTCAAATTATTACTGTGTAACAATTTAATTATATTATTTACTGTATATTTAATTTCATTTTCATATTTATTTATATTTTCACATCTTATAAGTACAGTTGTGTCATCTGCATATAATACACATGGATTATGGGTAGTTTTCGGAAGATCATTTATATATATGAGAAACAGCAAGGGTCCTAGTATACTGCCTTGTGGCACACCTGTACTATTTATTCGATATTTAGAGCGTTGAGATTTTTTAATTCCATTAACAATGTTAGTAATTTCTGTGCACTGTTTTCTGTTTAGCAGGTAACTTTTGATCCATTGTAAAGCTTTACCTCTTACACCGTACTGTTCTAATTTATTGAGTAAGTTTGAGTGATTAACAAAATCAAAAGCCTTACTCATATCAAGAAACACAGCTGTAATTGTTTTTTTTTCATTGAGGGAGTCTGTAATAATTTTAGTTAGATGATAACATGCTAATGTTGTTCAACTATTGTTGCGAAATCCAAATTGCTCATTTGCCAAGATGTTGGTTTTCACAAAAAAGTTATTTAGCCTACACAACATGGCCTTTTCAAAAATTTTTGCTATAGTCGGTATAAGAGTTATAGGACGGTAATTATTAATATCTGTTGGATCGTTCTTTTTATATAGTGGTTTAATTATTGATAATTTTAGTTTCTCGGGAAATGTACCTTGATTGAAGGACAAGTTTATGATATGAGACAACGGAGTACATATATATTTATTACATTTTTTTATAATATCAGTACGAATACCATCATATCCAACAGATTGAGTATTATTTAACTATTATTTAACGTATATATCGTCCATCACCGCACAGTTAATAAGATATTTTTGTTATCAGAGCCGTAGATACAACGACGAAACAAGGTGGTGGTAACTTAGATCCATACTATTGCTTGATCGAGAATGGCCGGCCTGGTTGGCTTTTCCAAGAGATCAGGGACTTGTTCTACTACATCCAGATCCTGTGCCAAGGCACGTTTTCGCCTGCCATGCGGAGAGTCAAAGACCATATACCCATCGATTCGTTGCCAGATATGATGAGAGCTCTTGGATACTTTCCCTCGGAGTATGAGGTATATACTTGATACTTCAACAAAAATTGATAATTACTTTTAAGTACACTTTGCTTCACTCCCTTCACTACATTATAATTATATGTTTTTTCGTTTAATTTCTCAAAGGTATTATTATAATATACCTACTGTCTTCACATCACAAATAACTTTTGTGATATAAAATCATTTATTAATAAGTACATAAAATAGAGAAAAAAGACAAGCTCGCCGATTTTCTTCCACCGGATCATCTTAGTGTTTGATCGCATTCCGATCCGGTAGTAATTCTAAAAAATCGATTCAAACGCATTAAATTTTTTAATATAATATAAATTGACAATTTTTAAATATTTGCACACCATATCATGGTAGAATAGGTTGTTAACTTAATTCAATTTGAATAATTTTTACGTTGTAACACCCATATTCTTTCAAATAGATAGTTTCATTTCATTTAAGAACTTCTATTTTTATATTTACTACCAACGAAAAAACTGAGGTTATGACGTTGTTTAACGTAATACTAGCTGTCCCCACGACTTTGACTGTGTGGAAAATTTTCTAAAATAAAAGTAGCCTAAGTTATTCATTATTACCGTGGTTTCGAAGATAAACAGTACCGGGGTTTTACCCGCATAGTTCCCGTTCCCGTGGGATTTCCGGGATAAAAACGATCATATTGTCCTTTCTCGGGTCACAAACGATCATTGTACCAAATTTCATCCAAATTGGTTTAGGCGTGAAGAAGAGACAGGCAGACAGACAGTTACTTTCGCATTTATAATATTATTATGGAAGTATGGATTATAGGAATCTATATTAATATTATAAATGCGAAAGTTTGGATGTTTGGATGGATGTTTGGATAGATGTTTGTTACTCAATCACGCAAAAATTACTGAACGGATTTGAATGAAATTTGGCACACAGGTAGATGATGACCTGGAATAGCACATAGGCTATTTTTTATCCCGGAAAAATTAGATGATCCCGCGGGATTCACCAAAAACTTATAATGCAGCGGGCTGCTCGCTGCAGCTAGTTTAATAATATTTGAGTATGATGATCTTTTTAGGCGTTCAAGCACGTGTACTAAATTCGTAGGATTTCATATGTTAATATTGTTACAAATAATCTAGAAAAGTGAAGAATTAAAACGCTGGAAAAATCTAGAAATAAAAGAAAGAGACAGGCTGCCTCTATTGATAATAAACAATAGCCGACGTCACCCAAGCAGCTACGCCATAATGAATCTTCTGTCATAAGGCATAAGGGTGAACATGACCTGTATTTACTTGGACTTATTTACAATTAGAATTATAATAATAATAAATAATAATAATAAATTTATTTATTTGCGTTAAAAATAACTATTAAATTACAAAAGTTGGCTGGAGTCCACTTTTAGGCAACTATATGCCGGTTCCAGAGGACTCCGCTCTTCTATCTTACAATACACACAAAACACAATCTTTGTGCCTATAAATTACAACTTGTTGTAATTTATAGGCACAAAGATTGTTTACGCTATAAATTTGGATTTTTCGGGGACCAGGTAAAACTTTACCATGGGTATAAATAGAGATGTTTTGAAAAATAGAGGGCAGTTTTTATAAAGCGATCGAGAGCGAGTTGTAAATACACGATTTTCCAGTTAAGGAAACAGTTCAAGTTTCATCAAAATCTGTTCAGTAGTTTTTTACATGTTAGTATATTTGACATATATTTAAAGTCGGTTTAATTTTTAATTTACTTTAATTATAGTATTAATTAATTCATGGGTCTGCAAAGCAGTCGAGGAAGGGTAAGGCGGTGGGGGACATGCATTGTTTGTAGCAAAAAACTTATTTTAAAAACTTAACAAACATTGACACGACAAGATTTGAACCTGCGACCTTGCCTCTGGCCGACACGTTCTATCCCATTGAGCCACGTGTCGAATGGTAGTGTTGAAATTTCTCTTTGCTTGGTGATCGATTACCATTAACAACCAACACTAGACTAATATTGTTTGATTTCTGTCAATAGTCTAATCGCGGGGAATAGGAACACGCCATTATGGTTGGTTAATTCAAAATCGGTATTAAGGCGAGGTATTTTGACGCGCTTCAATTCTATAGGAATTGGGCGGCGCGGTATATTCTGAAACCGCTGGGAAACGTCTTAATTTTCAGATAAATAGATATAGAATTTCAGCTGAAAACCAAAATTTAGTATATTCTTTTTTGTATTTAAAACTGAATATCACTATATAAAAATCATGTGGAAGATTAGAAATATTATTAACAAATTACTTGTTTTAGAGATTTTTTAGCCTGTTTTTCAAATTTTATATGATCGAGTAAAGTACATTCTATCATGTAATGAGTTAGCACATTCCTTAGATATATCTTCAGGTATATCGTGTAATTTTTGTAAAATTGTTATTTAACAATCAATATAAAAAAACGCGATTTAGCAAACGAGTTTTTTGCCCGATGCCCGAGTTTGTCCCGATGCCTCGCCTTAAGTCCCGTGTATTTACAGCACACTGGTTCTTGCATTTCGGTTGGGATTACTTAAGATCTACGAACCTGATTGTTAACAGAACAATTGGTTTGTTCATATTCTCTAGTTTATTTATTCAATGTCGATTATAGTTTATGTCATTTTTTTTAAAGTTTTTAAAGTTTTCCCTTGCGTGGGATAAATGCTAAAATGCATATATATGTAGTCAAAAATAATTTTAGTTATTTAAAATCGTCTACCAAAGGGCGCTGTAAGACAATCTAGCTCGAGCATCAAGATTAGTCATTTGTATTCTTTCGTTCGACTACCTCACGGATATGGATAGATACACCTTTCAAGGCAATTTCTTACGATATCAGCGTAGTTTACATTTACACACAAAAAATACAGAGTTATAGTACTTACCGATGAAATAAAAACACTCCAAGGGTAATTTTTAAACCATATCATCTCATTCTAACTAAGCTTTTATATATAATTGTATCACATCTGTTTTTAAGATTGACGTTCGAAAAATGTATCGTAGAAATATTTATTTTGAATAAAAGCTATTCTATTCTATTCTTCTATTCAATTCTATTCTAATACATATATCTACAAATATATGACACTTTTAACAGTGATAGGAGCGTTTGCTTATATGCACGGCGACTCGTTTCCTTTCCAATGCCGTTTTTATTAGTATTTGTGGTCTATGGACTGCCTATATAAATGTACATGCCTTTATTTTTATGTATCAGGTGGAAAATCTTCTAGTTGAAGCAAAATATAAGGTGTATCAAAGAGAGCCTTCAACAGAAATTGACTTTGAAGAGTTTGTGAAATTGTACCTGAACCATCGGCCAGCACTGGGTGACAGCTTTCTGAAGATCAAAAACGCTTTTCGCCACTTCGCTGACGTGGACCGAGATAGTTACTTCATTTATCGAGAAGACTTCCAGTATTTACTCAGCAATCACGGTAATTATGTACACGTAACGTACACATTAACACCGCTACTCTGATGTATGCCTTACTAGCTGTTGTTCGCGACTTCGTCTTCGCGGACTTCGTGACTTCGTCCGCGCGGACTTCGTTTACTCCGCACAGCTGCTCCCCCGTAGGTGATAGCGTGATAATATATAACCTATATGTTGACCCGACCTGTTAGTACAATTCATGCAAAATTTGAAATAAATTCATGCAGTACTTTTTGAGTTTATCCCTGACATACATGATTTTCCTACGATTTTATTATATGTATCAGTGGCGTAGCGTGGGCATCGGCTGCCCGGGGCGGAAGACAATTTTGCCGCCCTCTTAATTAGGTTTTTCAATTTAATGTATACTATACATTATAAACATTAATTCTAGATAACATTTCGGCAAAAACAGTCATCATTATTTTGCATTATACAGGTTAGATTTTAAATAAAAAAGTTTATTTGTTTTACAATCACGTTTATTAATACAAAAATTCTTAGTTCAACCATTAATATAACAGGTATATAGGTAATATTTAATCATGTCGATCGTCGATGTGATCCTTAATTTTAAGTACTATTACCTACTTAAAATTAGGGCTCACTTCAACGATCGACATGATAAAATAAATACCAAATTGAATATGAAACGAAACCAATTTTTAATTAGAACTAAGATGATACAATTAAGTAATATTTATATCTTTATTGAAAAATAATATAAGTAGGTACTTGTTAGAGTTAAAAACAAAACTTCCGGCATTAATTAAAAATTTATTCGTTTACTTTTTTTAAGAACAAAGTCTTTTATTGCACCATCAACGTTTATAGCATCACAAACCTCTTGTTCAATAGACAAGATAGCCAAATTTGTTAGTCTTAGAGTACTCATTGTCAATCTTAAATAATTTTTAATTAATGTCAATTTCGAAAAACTTCTCTTATAGCTGGCATTGCTTATGGCAACTGTAAAAAATATTCGCAGCATGATTAAAATATTGGGCAGAGTGTCTTCCAACTTATATTTTACAATAAACTTAAACAATTCAAGTGAGTCTGCAGTAATTAATTTATTTTTGTTGCCTGTAGCAGCAACGAAAGTCCGCAGTCGAAGTTGTTCCAGCTTGAAATCCTGCTCATCAATTTCAACAGACGCATAGTCTAGATTACATTTAGTGCTGTCTGGATCTAATAATATAGCCGGCGTTAGATAAGCAAACTTATCGGTCAATTTCTGCAGCTGATGAAAACGCTCACGAATTTCTACAATAATTCTATCTAACGAAGAAAACATCTTTCGTCTCAATTCATTTTCACAAGACAAGTTAGCATCTTTAGTTCCGTCTTCAAAAATTTGCTTTCTTGTTATACGCCTCTGAGGTTCTACGGAAATTCCGAGCGACACATATTTTTTGCATAACTTATAGCGCTATCTGCCCATTCCTCTCGTTTCTCTGCCAGTATCATATATATGCAAAGAATTTACTTTCTGAGCGCACATTATAATGTCAAGTCCCTTTGTTGGTAAATATTTTTGTGCATCATTCACTTCATATAGTACCGGTTGCCAAAGACCCAAAAAACAAAGAAAGGAAAATGACTGCATCAAAACTAGTAAAGCTCCTGCATCTTTTCTAGTGTTTAAGCTTTCACCTGCCTCTGTCAGTTTTTCCAAAGTGACGAGAATGTCTTTGTAATGATTCCATGTCATATTTACGGCGTCGCCTCTTGCACTCCACCGTGTGTCGGGTAAGATTTTGCCTGTAGCTGGTATAAGAACTTCCCAACGATGTGTCGATGTGGCAAAAAATGAATAGCAACGTTCTAAAGTGCCGAAAAAAGTTACTGAACTCGCCTCAACTGAGGCAGCGTGTAAGCAAACTAGGTTTAACGAATGATTTGAGCAAGGCACGAATTCAGCTTTAGGGTTTATTTCTTGAATTCTTTGCTGAACTCCTGAATGCTTTCCAGCCATAACAGCAGCATTATCATACGCTTGGCCTCTACAGTTGCTTATATCTAGGCCATCAGCTTAAAGCTTTTTCAAAATCATATTTGAAATTCCTTCAGCAGTTTTGTCTTTAGTTTCAATGAAATCTATAAAAGATTCCACTACTTGTACTTCCTGATTTTCAATTAATACGTATCTTAATACCTGACTTGTTTGATCTTCATAAGAAAGATCTGGAGTGCTGTCGAATATAATCGAATAATACTTCGCCCTTTTTATTTGTTCAATGATATGTTGGCGAACATTATTTCCTAAAATGGCAATAAATTCGTTTTGTATTTGTGGTGACATATAAGTGATTGTTTTCGCAGCCATTGTAGATCTTACAAGATGTTCACGAAGTACAGGATCGTATTTTGCAATTAAATGAACCAATTCCAAAAAGTTTCCTCTATTGGTACTGGTGTCGTTTTCTATATGTCCACGTAAAGCCAAATTTTGTTTGGCAAGGAATTTTATAATATCAAACATTCTGATAAGAATTTCCCGCCATTTCTTTGTTTCCTTTGCCAATATGTTTTGCTCTTTCTTGTCAATAGTCTGTCCTTTTTGAAGTCTGCATTCCAACTCCTTCCATTTGCAATAATTTTGGTTGTGTAGTGCACTTGATTCGTGATTTAAAACCTTAGGATTTAATTTCCACCACGTATTAAATCCATCAGATGAGCAAAATTTAGATCCATTCGGTGTATTTACATTCTCAAATAAACGACAGCAAAAGCAAAATAATGATGCTTTGAATGGAGAATAATCCATCTAAGTACGTAAAACTTTTTCGCCGTTTGTCAATGTACGGTAAAACCAATCCTGAGTAAGCCGTCTTGTCTCTCCTTTTGATGTCAATGAGCACGAATCTGAACGTTTTACTGTTGAAGTTTCAGCGAAGTTAGTTTTGATATGCTGAACAATTTCCTGTCATTGCTGAATGAGATGCAATCGCAAATTGTCGTCTATGTGTTCAGGCCATTTTCCAATATCGTCGAAATTTTGATATTGAACAGTAGACAATACCGATGGTGTATCAATCTCTGTTTCGGAAGGGACTGTGTCTGGACATACAGATGGAGACTAATTCTGTGGATGTTGTTGGAATTTCATCTTTAGGCACAATGTCACTGTCAACACTTCCAACGGGTACCAAATTAACATTGTCAAGTTCTTGTACTTCTTCAGCTTGTCCTGGGTTTGAAGGTCCAGTTGACTGTGATGAATTTAAGTCTAATGTAGAATCTGATGTCTCAGGAACAAACACAACAGGAACAACAACATATCAGTGTCAGATATGTATAGATAAGCTGAGGTAGTGCTCTTCTCTCAATATGTCAAGGTTAAACTTTTTTTGGACTTAACCTATAACGTATTCATATTTCACATACAATAATATAAGTACCCACAAAGATATAAAGAATAACCTTTTTATAAACACATTTAATAATTTAAAAAAATATTTGTTCCCGTGTTGGTGCGGGCTTCTTTGAAAAATAGACGATGGTCTATTGCCGTTGCCGTTCTGCCAGGCAGTTCGTAAGAGGCAAACGACTGGCTATACGAGTCACTACCATCGTGGCTATTAGGTGATAGAGTACTGCATTGTCTCGGCCGGTTCTGGTACCACCACTTTACCTATTTCTGACGACAAAGCGTCAGTGCTTATCACTGTCGTCATGGGCGTACCCAGGTTCTGGGCCAGGGGCCAACCGTAACATATTACGCCATGATTGTCGTGTTCCAGTTTGGAGGGTAAAGTTAACCGGTAAAGTTGTGCATGTGGTATTTAGGTACATCTCGCCACATGAATGGCAACGCACGTTTACATATTTGGTGTCTTTATGCGATAGGTTTCGTATCTTCTAAACAAACGAGTAGAAATATCTGCCATCTGGCTTCAATGGTCACAAAATGATTATTTTACATCTTACGAAAGGCAAAACATTTTTTTTTCTTTTTTAGGCGAATGTTTCTCTCCCGAGTTGTCGTGGTATCTCTTATCCATTCTTTGTGGACGCACTTTTGAAGACAGAGCTACGTTGGTGGAGGGTAATTTTTCCTTCCTTCCGGAGGTAATCATACTAATTTAAGCACCTACATTGTACGTAGATTAAGTTTAGTTTTAAGGGAATTGTCTACCAGCTAATCAGTTGTGTGTATGGAGAGCCTACCCCCTCCACACACACATTTACGATTGCGAAACAATGTTTTAAAAGAAGTGCCGATAGCGACACTATAAGTATCGTTAAAGATCCGTATAGTTTAGCTATGCATTGTCCATGGTTGCTTACGACAAGTTAGCACACCCGTTTAGTGCAAGTGTCATTGAAGATCACTTACAATTTTAAGTAAGGTCCTATAGTCTCCATTTTCTAGGTGTGGGATCTAAACGTAACGAATACCTTGCTGCTATTGCGCTGATATTTCTAGCCAATTTTTGTGTAATAAACAATTCCTATTAGTATACACTTCAGTTCTTTTTTGTATATCATAAGATCGCAAACTGTCAGATAGCTTTTCTGATGGAAAGAGAAAAACGTCGCCTGTAACCAAAGATATCAATGGTGCGATGCGTATCCATGTAGCGCGATGGTAATGTCCCATATGCATAAGTCTACCGGCTTAAATTTAAATCGGAAAACTACCGTAAAAAGCATTGACGCTGTTGCGACAGGAATAGGTAAGGCATTGGTACAAAAACACGGAACTCTACCACCTTGGTAGAGATATGTAGATATGCCTAGCCAATAGTTTGCCTTTTTTCTATTTAAATGCTATATTGCCATAATATTGCATTTAAAATAGGAAATCCTATTATGTATTATGGTTCGGAACACAAATACTAATGTTTCCGAACATAAATACTATTATGGTTCCGAACATAAATACTGTTATGGTTACGAAAATAAATACTATTATGGTTCCGAACATAAATACTAATATAGTTCCGAACATAAATACTATTATAGTTCCGGACATAAATACTGTTATGGTTCCGAACATACATAAATACTATTATGTTTTCGAACATACATAAATACTATTATGGTTCCGAACATAGATAAATACTATTATGGTTCCGAACATACATAAATACTATTATGGTTCCGAACATAAATACTGTTATGGTTACGAAAATAAATACTATTATGGTTCCGAACATAAATACTAATATAGTTCCGAACATAAATACTATTATAGTTCCGGACATAAATACTGTTATGGTTCCGAACATACATAAATACTATTATGTTTTCGAACATACATAAATACTATTATGGTTCCGAACATAGATAAATACTATTATGGTTCCGAACATACATAAATACTATTATGGTTCCGAACATAAATACTGTTATGGTTACGAAAATAAATACTATTATGGTTCCGAACATAAATACTAATATAGTTCCGAACATAAATACTATTATAGTTCCGAACATAAATACTGTTATGGTTCCGAACATACATAAATACTATTATGTTTTCGAACATACATAAATACTATTATGGTTCCGAACATAGATAAATACTATTATGGTTCCTAACTTATGTTAGGCACCATAATAGTATTTATTACTACAATACATAGTAGTATTTATTACTACTATGGTTACATATTAAGAATTGTATAAAAGTGGGTATAGACTATAGTAATCTCATTTCCATCGTTACTGGCTTACTGGATCTAGTATTAATTCATAGTATCTCAGTTCTTGTCTAATGATATATATCCGGTTCGATATCAATAAAACGACTCGTTTTCGTTACATTTTCTACGAGGAGGAAGCTAATTCTATTCCTATATCAAATTACCAAATGGTCCAAAAACCTTGTGGAACGCCTCGCTTATTAAATTGAATTGAATGACGTTTCGTTGATTTTAGGAAACCGGCAATAGACTCCCACTCGCTAGTGCGAATATCGAGGCTGCCAATTCGTTCTTATTTTACATTTTCATAACTTACCTGAAACTGTACATAATTCGATAAGTTGACCAACTAACGGGTCATGAGAATACCGTTGGCGAATCTAGTGCTCTATTTGCAATTCTGCCTATATCTTCAAGGATATGGGCGTGCCAGACGTACAGTATGTTTATTTCATAGATTATTACTTTTTATTATTGCAGAAAATAACTTTGGATGACTTGATCACGAACATGATGGGAATACAGGACGTGGAGCTCATGCCGGAGCAGCATTCTACAAGGTCGTTTGGGTCTATTGCAACCGAATCAACTCTGTCTTAAGAAGTATATTCTGTAATATGATTGGTCAAATTTATAAAATTGATAAAACATGCCTTTGATTTAAATATTTTCGAAACAGAATCCACCAATTTCCAAAAAAGTAAGCCTCTCTCCGATTAAGATATGTTACGTGAGATATGTAGCGCTAGAATGAAGAGGTACATATTTGTAGATGTTGACTAATTATCTTTTTAACGTTATTGTAGCATGTGTGTATCCTAATACGCATTTCACAACAAGCATTTTCACGTCAAAGATACGAATTATTTGAATACTTACAGGTAGGTACTTTCTTGACAGAGTATTACAGTATTGCGCTTTAAAATACCGATGTTCGTACATTTTCAACCGACTTTAAAAAAAGAGGAGGTGCTTAATTCAGCTGTATTTGTGTGTTACTTCAAATCGCGGTCATTTATCAAACGATTAGAAGCTTTTTTAAACCGACTTTCAAAAAGGTTGAGGTAACAGTTCGGCTGTACGTTTAGTATGTTTTTTTAATATTTGTTACTTCAGAATTTGGTCATTTATCAAACCGACTTTGAAAATTCTTTTTTTTTTGTTTGAGAGGTTATACTTCCCATGTGGTCCTATTTTAATCTGGATAACATCTGATGCAGGGTTCCACTACAGGAAATGGGAAGTCGGTTGCTGCAGTTTTACTGCGTTAAAAAATATTAATATAGGAGGGTATAATACTTATTTGGTCTCTTATAGGTATCAATACATCCAATTCCCTTGCAGGGTAGGCAGAGTAAACTGATTATCGATAGACGTTCTGGTTCACCACGATTCACCAGTTTGTTGGTTGGCGAGATGAGTGCTGATCCCACCGACCACACAACCCATAGACCCCTAATAACAGGCGAATGGCTTCTGTCAACACATCTGACTTATAGTTCCGATGTAAATGTCCATGCACCAATACCCAATCAGTGTCGACCAATCAGATCCTCCGTACATCACTATCTTTCACTGTGGCCTTGAGTAAGCCAATCACGATGTTGCAGCTCAGCTCAGCTAGTTGCCAGAATGCATTCAATACGGAAAATCGAACATTAGGCGTCTATGGGCTGTGTGGTCGATGGCTGATCCCCATAGCCGCATTTTTTCGGCCTGATAACGATTATCGATATTTCTAGCGATAGCCGGGGCTTAAAACTTTACAGTGTTCATCTGAGGCACAGAAGTGGTCACGCACTAACTATTAGACTCCGACTTTGAACACTTAATATCGTCGGCACTTGGTAAAACTCCATGTTAACTTATATTTATATCGTATTAAAAGCACTTGTACTGTTTTACTTGACTTTAAGTCAAGTAAAACAGTACAAGTGCTTTTAATACGATATAAATATAAGTTATTAGACTCCGAGCTGCTACTAAGATATTGGATTTTCAAATGTAGTGAAGATTCGATTCAGAGATTTCAGAGACAGGAGGTTGGAAGAATCAAGAAGAATTAGGTTGCAGTATTTCTGCATTTAAATTGTCGTGCATTGCAACTTAAGTGTGTTGTATTTGTGGGGCGGACGACTTAATTCACCTGGGGCAAATCACCTGGGTGAGTTAAATGCTACGCACGGTAGACTTGATGCACCTGGGTGAATTAATCACAGCTCTCCATTACGTCAAACCTTCGATTGGGTATACTTAATTCACCTCATCCACCTCTATAAACTCGAAGCTTTAACATCTCGACCCTACACCAAATATCTAATATAAAAAAACTGTAAACGGTTGACCCTAGAGGGCATCCCTGAAACTTCCCACTAAATTAAGATATCTTAAGCTCAAAGGAGTAAAAACTATAAGCATAGATTTTTTCAGTTCAAACATCTATTTTGTTAAAAATGGCAGTATATTGTTTTTTTGAAAAGCTGTATATTTTGGAAACAATGATGGATGATGGATGATGGACCTTTTCAATGGCATGAACTCAATTTTTGAGACATAAAATATTGTTTTAGTTACATAATCGACAGACTGAAAATTTTCAAAGCAATCTTTAAAAAAAATAACATTGTACCAGGAGTAAATAGGCTACTTTTTTTCCCGACTGGGCATGAAGTCATGCAAACTAAGTCAAGAGTAACAGCAAGTTTTTATATGTAAGAACCGTCTTTAGATTATTAACTAAATATATAAAAATATCATATATATAAGCAAAAACTTAATAACACGCAAAATACCTTTTTATATATGAAAATTGTTGTCAAATAAGTAGTAGGTATCCTATAATTAGCTTTCGTACCTAAATAAATTTTTTGGTCTCAAAGTCTCGGACATCAGATAGTAATTCAAAAAATTACTATTTTTTGAAGTACTATCTGATGTCTGAAGTTTGAGCTTTGAGTTTGTGGAGAGCTGTCTCTGCTTAACCCAGCTGCATAAAGTCTAGGAACCTTGTTGGTACTTAATGCACCCAGGTGATTTAAGTCTACCCAATCGAGGGTTTAACGTAATGGAGAGCTGTGATTAATTCACCCAGGTGCAGTAAGTCTACCGTGTGTAGCACTTAATTCACCCAGGTGATTTGCCTCAGGTGAATTAAGTCACTCACTCTTGAAATTGTTGTTGTTGTTCCCGGCCTCTCTTGCTGGTCCCGGCCTCCTTTGCAGAATAGGCCAACTGCCGTTCCGCCAGGCAGGTCGTAAAAGGCGACCGATTGGCCGAGTCACTAACATCGTGGCTACTAGGTGGTAGAGTTCTGCATTGTCTCGCCCGGGTATGGTACCACCGCCTTACCTATTCCTGCCGCAATAGCGTCAGTGCTTGTCGCTGTCGTGTTCCGGTTTGGAGGGTAAGGTAGCCGGTAAGCTTATGTATGTGGCATTAGACCTCGCCACAAGATAGCAACGCACCATTAACATCTTTTGTGTCTATAGGCGATGGTTGACTCTTTCCACCAGGAGACCCATCTGCCTGTTTGCTATCTTATGATATAAAAAAAAAAAAAATCAAAGAACCATGTCTGCATTACATTTTGGAACTGTCCTTTTGCTCAATAATTGAACAGCTCCTAATCATGATATGTAATACTGCTCAAAAAGTTTAAAAAGGGTACACTAGGCTTCTTAAACAAACACCTGAAGGTGGTATAATGGTTTTTTAACTGCAGTGTAAAAAGCAAAGAAGAAACTACCATACTAATTACTAAATAATGGATTTCCGTTACATTATTATGCAGCAATTACAAACAAAAATACATAAGGCAGTCTCCGATTGGGGCGATGCTAATCTGGTCAGGTTTAATGCAACTAAGACCCAGGCGTGTCTATTCTCCGCTAAACGGAGTCCGCTCCATCTATCTCCGTCTTTCCAGGGTGTGGCCGTGCCGATAAATGACCACCTCGAGATCCTTGGTATCACGTTAACGCCTACTCTCAACTTTGGTTCGTACATCGAATCTAAAGCCCAAGTTGCCTCAAAAAAGCTTGGTATTCTGGCGAAGGTGAGACAGTATTTCAGTCCGGGACAGTTGCTCAACCTTTATAAAGCACAAGTCCGTTCGTGCATGGAATACTGCTCTCACCTCTGGGATGGATCCGCTGAATACCAGCTGGAGACACTTGAGGCCATCGAGAGGCGTGCCAAGAGGCTCATAAACGACGATGATCTGGTAGACAAAAATCTCCAGAGCCTCGCTCATCGCCGCAGAGTGGCTAGTTTATCGGTCTTCTATCGAATACACTTTGGAGTGCGCTGGCTGCGGAATTGCACGACTTAATTCCGCCATCCCCGTTTTTCTATCGATCGTCGAGGTGCACAGAATCTAGGCATCGTTATATGGTGGACGTTCCACGTACCCGGACAAAGCGGTTCGACTCAACATTCTTGATTCGAACCGCAAAGGACTGGAACATGCTTCCTGAGTCTGTGTTCCTGGACGAGTACAATCTGGAGATCTTCAAGAGAAGAGTGAACAGGTACCTTCTAGGGAAGCTCGTTCCATCTTAGGCCTCATCTTAGCTTACCATCAGGCGAGATCGAGGTCAAGCGCTTACCTATCGATAATAAAAAAAAAAAAAAAAATTTGCAATGATAAGAGCTTGCTCTTAAATTTAAAGATGAAATTATACTACATATAAACACTCATGTTACTTTAAATTTATTTATTATCTAAAATTATAGTACACTCCTATTTAAATATATGTACATATTCTAGTTAAAATGATAAATTATGACTAATTGTAAGCTATTTAGATTATAACAAATTTCTGTTTTAAAGTTAAATGCAACATAGTTTTATACTATTGTTAGTTCATTTCATTTTTCTGATTGCTATTAAAAACCACAAAATTCAACTGTTTTTATGCAGACAAAAATATATGAATAATTAAGAAATCTACAACCATATAATTCTTGACATATTTTTGCATTACATTACAAACTCTTTAAAGATAATGGATGAGATTCAATTGGATTTGAATACTTACATTATACTTCTACTCGGAACTAAAAAGGCCAGTAATCTATACATATAATAAAATCGTAGGAAAGTCAAAACTGTACATTGAATATTTTTTAAAAGAATACTTGGGGCGTGATCTACAATCGATATTGAAGCCAAAAATATAGTTTTCAGAATTTTTGTCTGTTTATCTGTATGTATGTCCGGGGTAAACTCAAAAAGTACTGCATGAATTTACTTCAAATTTTGCATGAATATTACTAACAGGTTGGATCAACATATAGGCTACATATTATCACGCTATCACCTACAGGGGAGGGGCTGTGCGGAGTAAATGAAGTCCACACGGTCGAAGTCGCAGGCAACAGCTAGTTTAAAATAAACTTGAGTATAGAAAACCTTTAATAATTTGCTTAAATTGATTTTACAATAAAAAACTGTTCTCATAAAACACAATATAATTTCGTAAGACCTATATCTGGTTTATTGGTGATCTAGAAATTTGTGATAACCTAAAAATAATTTCATAAAATTGGGAGTAATTTTTGTACATGTTATATAACATCAAAATTCAATAATTCATTTTAAGCACAAATTTCTTTGAGTTTCAATCACAAAAATTCACAAATATATACAAGTTGTTGTACAACAGAAAATACTCAAGACACAACAAATGCCTTTAATTATAAAGTCTATTTACACCATCTATACACTTGACACCTCAGTCAGTTTTTAATCTTTTTGCTGGAGTTATTGTACCACTACTTTGTGAATTTGAATCTTCAGAAAAATTTAACTGTGTTGATGTAAAATCCGTTGGTCCCTGGGAATCACTGACTGTAGAAAAACCTACAAAAATATTATGGTTTTACATTGGTATTTAAACAGCAGTAGAAAATAAGAAAATAACCTGACAAGTTACAAGTCAAATAATTTTTAAAGGTATGTATTGAGGGAAGAAGTCGTCTAAAAAGAATTATGCGTATATAAATGGATTTGGCAATAAAACAAATGTAGGATAGAATAAATAGTATCTAACAAAAAAAAAATGGAGTGCAGTGTAGGTAAGAATGCTGATGATGGATGAAGGAAGAAATAAAAAACTGTAGATAGTACAGGAGAAACATATGATATTAGTACAAAAAAAAATAATGAAATAACGAATATTGCTATAGAAATGAACTAAATACTGATTCAAGTAACTTACATGTGTTAGAATCTTCGGCCATACCAAAGTTAGAATTTGAGGAGTCGTGCATTTTTTTCGGTGTCAAAGTGTTCTCCTTATTTTCTCGTTTTGCCGCATGTTTCTTCTTATCATTATTTGATATTGGAACCCATTTATAAATTTTCATGGTAGTTTCTCCAATAGTGACCCACTTTTTCTCCCTAAAAAAGGTTTAAATCTGAATGGTATTATTTATATTATTATTAAAATAAAAATTATTGCTTACCGCTTACTATCTTACCAATGGCGAACTTTTTCAACAGCTTGCATTACTCTTTTGATATCATCTTTAACACGATTTCGAGTTTCAGCACGTACGGAGCGAGACATTTTTATTTGCATCTACTAAAACCGAAAAATTAATTATATATTTAGACTACAAATATATTGTTTAATACAAAATTACCAATTTTTAAGCATCGATTCGAACATTCGTACACGACACAATACATACACCTTCCATTACTGTTTACTACTTCTTCTTCCGGCTTCCCAATACATGTGGTTTTTTCAAACAAAAATCCAAGGAATTTGTATACAATAGTTAACTGGAATTATTACGAAGCAATATCTAAAAAATAAAAATGTACTTTATTTCGTTATTCATAAAGTTGACATTTGTTTCTTACTTATCAAGAGAGGAAAAGTTCTGAGCAAGACAACGACAAGAGTAGATGTTGTCCCTTTCTTGCAATTGCCAGTATAAATAAAACTATCTGATGGTAGATTTTTATATATTCGGTAATCGTTAAATCCCTTTTATTCATACACGTCGATAAATAAATTAGTATAAAATGTATTGTAATTAACATAGTGAGTTCTAAAATGTGGTAATTTTAATTATTGCGTAATTACTTTTGCAATGCAAAGCTGTTTCTCAAATTATTAGAATTACTTAGTAGTAATTTGCAAACTACGCATGGGCGCATTTATATATGGCGATTGGCGCTTTATTTAGTAGAAAGAGAAACAATACACCCATTCGTGGTACACTTCGGAACGATTTTGAAGCTCGTGTGAACATTCCGGGTAGAATGTAACTTCCTTGCCAAAATCCAAATGCAAAACGTAAAATGGAATGAAATTCTATAGTTTTTAGTTTATGGTTTGGATTTTAAGCCGTTTCTACACGGTGCGGCCAACCGAAGTGACATGACAAACGGCAAGGGTTACCGTCTCGTAGAGAGTACAACTGTTCTGTGGGTTACACCATGAGTTACACAGTCAATAATATTACAATCTAATATCGCGACACAGATGTCAGTATTTGTCAACTACTTCACATTACACTATATCAATATAAATTGACACTACGTTTTCAGTAGTAATGTAAAAGTTCCCGATTTATCGGGAGATCTTCTGATTTTGGATATCGTCTTCCGATATACCGGTATAGCGACCCAAACTCCCGATTTTTAAGATTTATTTAAAAGAGCGAGAATCCCTCACAAATTAGGTATCCTCGCACTAATAATATGGTTACCAGCGACAACGTCACGGTGACGCTTCTCTTTCTTCAGTTTATAGATTTTGTTTAACCAATGTTCAATAAATTAAATAGAGAAATGCAAACTGAATCAGCCAAGTTACATGTCTTATATTCGCATGTTTGTAGAATCTTAAGAACTCTGTTCGATTGTTTTCAAAATTTTGACTACAAAAACCCTCATACCTTTATAAATATTACAGATATTTATTATGGAGCAAATGATATTAATACTTTGCTTACAAATAATAATAATAATAGCTTGACCTCGGAACAAATCCATTTGTTGCAAACTTCATGCATGCAATTTTATGTTGAGGTATGTGACTAAATCGTTCAAAGATTTCCATTAAAAAATAATGCACTTAAAGATTTGGAAGCTTTCTCTCCTGAAAATGTAAAAAAAGGTATATCGTCAAAATGCATGGGTATTCAATTAGTACTAATCAAAAGAAACCAGACGATTGCTGACAAAAACGAATAGAAACGCCTTTTTCAGCTGTGCAGAGGGCGACCTTCAATCGCTGCACCAACCACCTCATCCACTGTTTCGAAGATGCAGCAGTGGTTTTTCTTATACAGAAATTGATGATCTTTCAGACGAGCTTTGGTTCGTTCGGTAGTCCGATGGTACTAGATGGTCCGATGATACCTAGGTACAAGACATCACTTACAATGCCTGGCCTGGCCCTTATCAGTGGCAGCACACTGATAAGGGCCAGGATGGGGACATGCAGCACCGCATTCTCGTAGAGTCCTACCCCTCCCCTATATCGAGGAACAAATGAAATTCGGTAGTTTTTTTCCTTTTTTTAAATAGCGCCACTTTTTTTTACATTGCAGCATAGCCATTTGGTATTCTTCAATTATAATCTAACTATGTATATACCATCCGGTAGTCTTATGGGACTAGGTTTAGTGTCGTGGGCTCCCGTACTAATAGCTTTTCAAAAATTAAATTACTGTCATTTATAAAAAATATAGATTTTTGTACTCAGAAAAATCAGTGCTTAAGTATAGTTTTTGTTTCTTTTAGCTTTAAATAGATTAATTTAGCAGGAAGTTTGAGGGATGGCCTGCAGAGTCAACCGGTTTAAAGATAATTTTTTTCTTATTTTTTTAGAATAAAGAGTAATTTTGTTTTATATAAATTTGGTTCATAATTTGAGTGAATTTTGACTCAATGTTAACTTTTATGCTCTGGGTTATTTGTATGGTCAGATTAAACTAAAAGGATGAATGAGAGATTGGAAACTTTCCAAATTGCTGTGTACGGTCATGCATAGTGAGTATTTTTTATATAAAAAGATAGCAAACAAGCAAATGGGTCTTCTGATGGAAAGGGTCAACCGTCGCCTATAGACACCAAAGATGTTAATGGTACATTGCTATTTGTGGCGAGATCTAATGCCACGTGCATAACTTTACCGGCTACCTTACCCTCCAAACCAGAACACGACAGTGACAAGCACTGACACTATTGCGGCAGGAATAGGTAAGGTGGTGGTACCAGTTCCGGTCGAGCCGATGCAGAACTCTACCACCTAGTAATCATGATGATAATGACACGCATAGCCACTCGGTCGCCTTTTACGAACTGCCTGGCAGAACGTCAGTTGGCCTATTCTTCAAAGGAGCCTGGGACCAACACGGGGTATATGCTTAGTCTACGATATTGCCTTGTAATGGCGTGCTGTATCATGTATGTAACGCTGTAAAAAGTACGCTGCTGGACTTATATCCATATTTGTGTATACAATACTTTCTGAACAATCACTCAGTGCGGTAGTAACCTGCTGCAGTCTCTTTAAGACGAAAGATCTACTTATAATACTAATAGGATATAGATCGGCGTCTATACTTCTGGTATAGAGAGCGGTGGTCTGCGGAGAGGGCTATTTCGACGTGTGGTGTACGTGGAAAGTTTATAGGGTAGAGATAGTATAATAGAAGTGAAATTACAAATTAAAGCAGGTTTTTGCACATTTTTAGATAAAGAGCTTTGCGTAGATTTTTATAACGTAAAACTACGAAAGTCATATGCATAACTTGTGTGTCGAACTATAAGTTACGCGACACATATAATATCTACTTCTTGTGATACAAAATATATTTTATGTCTGACTGTGTAATAAAAACCGCAAAACAGACTTTTTTATCGATGTGGATAAAGAATCGAGCATCTCTAATTGCGTTGCTATGAAAATAATCGCGTTACTAAGACCGCTGTCAATGTATTTCTGCTTTAAATTTTACTTTTTGGCAAGTTAAATTGAATCTTATTTTGATTCTTTTAAAATAATTTTCACATTGTATATTGATTTTTAATATTTAAAATTTGAAAACGTGAAATAATTATAAATATTTGGCAAATCGCGCTTATCGAAGATATACACCTGCGTTACTAATATTATTTATCCGGCTATGGTTTTGGCATTCGAGTATAGTCAGTGAGGCATAAGTAAAGCACATCCGTCACGGTATGTAAATATACTGTCAGCGTCAGTTACGTACAACTGAGTTTAATTATGCTGCACGTTCCTCACACACATGCCATTTCTACTATATATGATTTCTGTGGTGTCCGGTCTCTTCTTACGTACCTTCCTAGTAGGTATTGCATTCCGAGATATCGCATCCATGAGAGGTTTGACATAGGTAACAGAAACAAAACATCGTAAGATAAACCTGGTTGACATTGAAATAATTTACTTCGTCGCGGGCGGCAGAATACCGGCCACGGGCCGCAATTTGACGACCAAAGTGTTGACGACCACGGCACTATAGTAATGGAAGACAGTCCTTCCCAATAACAGTTTTCAATCAATTATTTAATTAATTTATATTTTTTGATAAATCATTGATGATTTAAATTTATTGTTATATCAGCTGATACCAAGGTTTATAAGACATACCAAAACTGGCTAACTCATGAATTTTGTTTGTTTATTTTTATATAAACAGTTTTTTTTAATAAAAATATTATATCGAACATTGGCAGACAGTCCAATTGTTCATACAAAAATAAAAATATTTTACGTGCCATGTTCCAAAATCCATATACTTACCTGATTTCACCGGGTTAGATGTCGCTGTATGGAGTAATTTTGCTAGCTGGGTGTGTTCAGAACAACTGCTAACCACAGATACCTGACTAATATAACTAATAGACCTATCAGAGTAAACAAATTTAATCTAAGTATCTGAGCTCAGACGTTTCTGTCCTAAACATACTTTTTATCTTAAACTTTTTCTTTTGAAATAAGGGGCAAACAGATAAAAGGCTTACCTGATAGTAAGCGATCACCGAGCCCATGTACCATGTCCATTTAGCTGCAATACCAGGGGCTGCAGGTGCATTTCCGGCCTTTTAGGATTGAGTAAGCTCTTTTTGGGTTTTGAATTTTGGCGTGATGTCCGATGATGGAATTCAGTGGGTGTATTTCAAGTTGAACAACGGTCAAAATAAAAAGTAGAAGTGTCAGAATTATACAACGGCACCTTGACTTACAAAGTAAAATAGCGGCATTGGAAAAATTTATGTACTATTTTTTATAATCTTTGTTGAAAATTTAAATATTTATATAAAGTGTCCTGACTTCTTCTTGGCTCAGAATTCTGACTATTTAACTTAGATTAGCAAGTATCCTGAACACATCTAATGACAGTCACTCGTGTTTTGAAATTCGCAATATTATTGGTTAATAATTTGTCAATTTTACGTTTTTGAATATATATGTCATATTACATTACAACAAGCATGAATTGGATATCCGTTTCAAGTATTTCGATTGGTTAAAATTACAAATCCCCCATGTGAACCAATAGGAGCTATTTACAATAAATTGTATGTCAGGTATGTCACGCGTATCGTGATTCTTGACAATTGAAATAAAAAAAAAAATACGAAAAATTCATGAAAAATTTCGCAGGTTTAAAATCCGCCGAAAAAATATTTTTTATTAAGATAAATGACAAATATATCAAAATGTTGATTTAAGAAACAGGTAAGATAACAAACATCTGTAAAATTTACCTAAATGTTCATAAGGTTTTATGTGGTTTACGTAAATTCTGATATTATTCTAATAAAGCGGCTGTCATTTGTTTTACGTCTTATCACATTTCTTTTATTATGTACAAAATATAGATGGATAACAAATAATGTTAATTTTCACGCTGCCTGGAGTGCAGATATGAGTAACCACGACTAGGATGGAACGAGATGATAAGGTGCCTTAGTAAATTGACTACTATAATGTTTGATATTGCTTATTCCTTTTTGGTTCTATAACTTTTGCTTACACATCAATATTTTAGTAAATCTATAAATAACACAACCTCTTACCTGCGCATTTTTGAACGAAATCGGTTTGAATGCCAATAAAAGCTCAGTAAAACATTTCAGATACTGCCTATCTTTTTCCTTCATTCATTTCGTGTGAAGCAGTATAAATTTTAAATATATTCGATTTTATGTAATGCTTGACATTTAAAGGCTAAAGATAGTTTATGGTTTGATATAAGATAACTTTCTCAACACGATTTTATAAAGCAATTCATAAGAAATGTTATTAAGCTATTCATTGAATTGCAAAGCAATTATGTTGTTCAGTTGCACTAGCTTGAATTATGCATTTTACGCTTGTTACTTTTTTGTTGCAGTTGTGTCCCGCATGTTGTGTTTAAACCGTAGAAGTGGTATAGTAAATATATAATTGGCATTGTCCAGTGTAAGGTACAGCTAACGAAAACCGTGCATCTTTCCTTCCCGTATGGCTGCTTATGTTAATCGTACAATATCAATGATGGCTGGCGATGGGCTCCACAACGTTGCTATGAATAATGGGACGGTTCGTGTTAACGTGTCAAATGTGGACTCTCCACTACAGATATTTGTGAGGGCTAAGAAGAAGATCAATGATATATTTGTGGAAATTGATGATTATGTCAAGGATGCAGTAGCTTTTATACATGGTAAATAAAATATTTATTTAAGATTGAATAAGTTCTTTGTGTTATATGCCTAGATTTTATTAATTTTTGGTTAAGTGACTATAACTATAGGTTGATTGAAACACAGCTAGACATGAAACGGAATGCAGCTGTTACATTTACTGTATCTAAATTATGCTTTGGGCAAACACCAATGAGTTTTATTTCACCTATCATTAGACTAACACCTTTAATTAAAAAAATTAGTGAAACTATGCTCATTAATGTTAAAGACACAAAAAATATGCATATATATATATTTTTCTAACACACCACTATCAAGTGATTCTAAGGCCTTGTTTGCACTATGCTAGTAGTAGGACAGTATTTTAGTAGCTAAATTGCTCTCTGGTCTAATGGTTCAGTGTTGGTTCACCATATGAGGTCCCAGGTTTTATCCTAGGTTGGTGACCCTAGGATAAGTGCTCAGTTGGTGACAGGCTTGCTACCAAACATATTATGGGATAGAATATTTTTAGCTAATTATGGGTGTACTGGTTATATCTCTGCCTCCATCTTTGGGGATAAGGGTGTGAAGATACTTTTTAAAACATTTGCTACTGGCAAAAAATCATTAGCCCTTTGATCGAGTACATTTCACAAGTAAGTTATTTTTCGCAAGATGAATGGATCACAATGCACAAAACAGCATAACATTTCCAATAAACTCTAATAAAATTAGAGATTAACACTTGTTTAGTCTTTGCTGGGGAGTTGTGTTGGTGTTTAGTGCTACTCGCCCAAGTAAAATATAATGGCTTGACTAAACTTTGCACTAATCTACTAAACAAAATTTTTAGTGTTCAGTCATGTTTACTTACGAAATTACTAGCTACTTGACTAAATTATTAGTCTAGTCAGGAACTCAGAATAAGGCTAAAGTGAGGTAAAATGAAATAGATGGTAATTTTTTGTAGGCCAAGCTTGATAGTGCATAATCACAATAATAAGCATTGTTAAACAGACTGTATAAGAATATTGGGGTTGCCATTTGCAGGTTTTTGCATTTTTATCAGAAACAATGAGGTCTCTTTTAAAATATGCAGATACTGACATTTCAAAACAAAATTTTATCGACATAGAAGTATCACTATCAAGATTTTCCCCAAAGATTAAAACGAAATTTAGTTTATTTAGATACTCATACTTTTGATGGGTTTTAGGTCTCTATTGCATTTGTTTTAATTTCGAAAATCATTTTAAACCTTCTTACTTAAAACGTAAGGAATTTACAGTTTGTGGTACCAGAAAAAGTTATAGCTTATTCTGACCAGATGTTCGGAGAGGACATTGTAATGACAAAAAGAGTTGTTTTGAAAAAACCTACCAATTCTGAGCCTGAATTTGAAAGAAAGAAAGAAATTATTTATTTGCCAGAATATGGGAGTTACAAGTTATTAAAATTTGATTAAGTTACCAACATATTCTACCATAATATGGTGTGTAAATATTTTAAAATTATAATTATTATTAAACTAAAAATTGCTCAAGTGTGGCACAATTTGTATTACAATATTATTTCATTTTTCACTCACAATGCTATAACAATATTAAATAATATTGTGAGTGAAAGGCTGATAATATGTTTATTGAGCAATGCAAATGTGACTACTAAGTGGTAGAGTTCTACAGTGTCTCAACGTTTTGGTACTACTTACCTATTCTTGCTGCAAAAGCATGGGCTCCTGGCACGAACATGTCCCAGTTTGGAGTTTGAGGTAGTTAGTAAATTTAAACATTTTGTATTCCAACCCTTCCACATGGATGGCAATGAACTGTTTTCCCCGTGTTGGTCTCGGGCTCCTTTGAAGAATAGGTCAACTGCCATTTTGCGAGGCAGGTCGGAAAAGATGACCACGTGGCTATGCGCTTCACTACCATCGTGACTACTAGGTGGTACAGTTCTGCATCGGCTCGACCGGGTCTGGTACCACCGCCTTACCTATTCCTGCCACAATAGCGTCAGTGCTAGTGCCACTGTCGTGTTTCGGTTTAGAGGGTAAAGTAGCCAGAAAACTTATGCATGTGGCATTATTATGCTGTCAATTATTATTATTATGCTGTCTTGTGGCGATATACCTCGCTACAAGATAGCATAATAATAATAATTGTCCTAATAGTTGTTTCTGTAAATGGTTTAGTAGCGAAGAGACTCAACCAACATCTACGGAAGCTCTCCCTACAGTTCTGGATCAAGGGCCAGATACAAAAGGTGGCAGTGTTAGGAACAGCATGTATTTTGAGGAGGTTTCTTTCTGTCACCCTGACCACCTGCAGCTAGCCGCAAGGCTCCCGTTGGCGGGAAACCTATTTTTATATATTTATTTTTATAATATGTTATTTTTTTATATTATAATTTTAAATGTATATAAAATAAGAAGAAAAATGTAAATAAAGGAATAATAATAATAATATAGCACTTTATTCTGAATTACAAGGAAGTAAAAACATTCATTCTTTAGGTAATATTATTTGGTTATAGAATATCCCGTAGTACAGCGTGCCTTTTAACATAGGCCTCCTGCAACATTTTCCATTAGATTCTGTCCCTGGCAGTGATGTCCAACTGCCAGTTTTAAGTCGTCACAATATAGCAACGCATCATTAACATCTTTGGTGTGTATGGGCGATGGTTGACTCTTTCTATCAGGAGACCCATCTGCTTGTTTGTTATCTTATGATATAAAATATATATATATATATATATATATATATATATATATATATATATATATATATATATATTATAAGATACTGAACCACCAGATGGCTATTCTGATGCAATTAGAATCTATTGCCTCTAAACACCAAAGATGTTAATGGTGTGTTGCTGAATGGCAATGCCACATGCATAACTCTACTGGCTACCCTACCCTCCAAACTGGAACATGACAATGACAAGCATTGTTGTTATTTTAGCAGGAATAGATAAGGTGGTAGTACCAAATACTCAGAGAGACCTTGCAGAACTTAGCCACCTAGTAGTTACAATGATAGTGACACATATAGCCAATTTGTCGCCTTTTACGACCTGTCTGATAGAAAGCAATTAGTCTATTCTTCAACAGAAGCGGTGCTAACACAATTGACGTCTTTGGTGTCTATAGGCAATGTTTTTCTCTTCCCATTAGTAGAACGATCAACTTGTTCTCTATCCATTGATATCTTCACCATCAAGTGGCTATGTTCTTTAAAACTAAGTAAATCAAATTCTTTGAAGAATGAATATGTGTTGGAACTAAATTATTTTTTACTTACAGCCAAAATATACTTTTTTTTTATTTACAGCCGTCTCTGGTGAAAACGGCATTGCATCACAGCTAGACGTAGCAAATGTAGAGGCTTATGTTACCAAAGTGCAGGCCATACGTGAAGTACTCAAACGGGATCACATGAAAGTAGCTTTTTTTGGCAGGTAAATCTAAAAACCTAATATTAAAATTAATCCTTTGAAACCACAAACTGGGTTTCTGTATAGTGAACTGCATAGAACTGGCCACTTTTTGATCTGATAGATTAAAAGAATTGGTATGTTGTGGTCAATTATGTTACTAAAAAAATGTAAAATTTATATATTCACTATTTTTTAGCTCGAGAACGTCTGGACCAATTTTTATGATTTTTGTGTTTTTGAGTCCTTTATCGGAATTAGAATAATAAATATTAAACTGTGATATCTATATATATAAAATCAATTGCTGTTTGTTAGTCTCGCTAAAACTTGAGAACGACTGAATTGATTTGGCTAATTTTGGTTTTGAATTAATTGTTGAAGTACAGGGAAGGTTTAAAAGGTGAGAAATTATAGAAAGAATATATATATATATATATATATATATATATATATATATATATATATATATATAAATCAATTGCTGTTCGTTAGTCTCGCTAAAACTCGAGAACTGTTGAACTGATTTGGCTAATTTTGGTTTTGAATTAATTGTTGAAGTCCAGGGAAGAATAAATTTAAACTAAAATTTCGCTGCCGCCAAGGCACCTAGTAGGGATATATATTATATTCCTTGCCAAATTACATGATTTGATCCAAACCCAAAGTAATAAAATGATTTGCTTGTGATATGGATGTTAGTAAACAATATTAATACATAGAAATATATGTATTTCTATATATGTATAGATACCGAAATATATGTAATAAACACCCAAACCCAGAAATACAAACATTTATGCTCTTCACACAATCTTAAAACAAAACTACAATATGGCACCTCTTCCATATTAAACTAGCACAAACTTGACAATTTATATTAGTCTTCTTAGTTGATGTTCGCATGTTAAATTATTTTATTTATCTCCTTAGACATTGTGCCTTCAGGGGAAATAATTTGTCCTAGATAAACATACATACATATTTATTACATATTTATTATGACATTTTAGTATTATTCACATGACATTCATTTTATGACATTTTGGTATATGCATCTATTATTTATATTAAATTCTCAATAAACAATATTTTACTTTTTTTAAATATAATTATATTAGTTATGTACTCTTGTATCAATTTTATAATTGTAGACATTAATAACTGTTTAATTTCAATTTGATATACAAATGACATGATTTTTTTTAAATTATTACTCTGTAAATTCGAGAGAAAAATTGGTTGGAGGTGGTAATGGCTTGATAGAACTATAAAAAAAAAACAATAAAATTAAATAAAAATGTTATCGTATTTAAAAATTCTCAAGACTAGTAGTAAATGTTTTAATTGGAGTTGGTATTACTCTAGTGGCTACCCAACATCATATATCTAGTATTTCTACCATTTTAGTGAGGGTAACACATTGTAACATTTGCACGCCACAAAAAGCAAAATAGGAATAAAGAGCAACATATTGTTAAATAAGATCTAATGATGTACCCTTTTTATTGCAAATAAAGAAATTGTTATCATAATCTTTCACATATTTTAACCTGTTGCCCCTAACTTCTATATCTGTCTCTAGGGAGTTACTTATATACGTTATACAAATCATCAATATCAAGAGTATTGCATAGGCAATCTAACCAAATTTTCCTTATAATTCTGAGTGTTTTCTTAATATTTTAGGACAAGCAATGGTAAGAGCACGGTAATTAATGCCATGTTACATGACAAAATTCTGCCCAGCGGTATTGGACACACTACGAATTGTTTTCTACAAGTGGAGGGTTCTGACACAGATGAAGCCTTTATAAGGACAGAGGACTCTGAAGAAAAACTTAGTGTTCAGGTAATTAGAAAATCAACTGTACCTAAAAATAGAAAAAAAGCTTCATGCCAGATGCGATTTGTCGCCGAGGCACATGTAAGTCAGAGGTGCCTCTGCCACAAGCTCAGCTAGTCCAAATGCGACCCCACAAGGCTATTTTAGTTTTTTGAAAGGTTATATATGTATAATAGGACAACAAACGAACAGATTCTTCTAATGTAAAGAGACAACCATCACCTATAGACATCAAAGATTTTAGTGGTGCATTGCCATCCACATGAGAGGGGAAAAGCCAGTTTACCAGCCACTTTACTGTCCAAATCGGAACACAATAATGTCTACCCTTTAGTTCAGGCGTTTACGACATTTTCGTTTCACAGGCACACTTGATTTTATTAAATTTGCATGTACAGCACAATGGTGAGAAAAGTAACTAAGTAACTTAAGTCTATCAGGCGTCCTACGCTGGCTTACATGTTTTTTACTCATGCTTTCAATACGGCGCAGAATTCGCTATACATTGGTTGAAAACCTGTACTACAGTTGATATAAATATTCATATTTTCGTGTTCTATGGTTTTCGTTCCCTAGGTCGGCCAAAAGTGTTATTGAAGTTTTTCGAGGTTATTATAGAGAATACAAAATCTCAGTAGTAGCTCGAAGTCTGTCTGGTTGTGAGCTACCATCCCCATGCCTAGGATGAGCGTAAAACTGTCTGTTCTGGTTATTGCTTGGAACAGGCTATAATCGTTATCATGTTGGTAAAAAGCGTCGATGGGAACCACCACTCATCTCGTCAACTAACAAACCAGTGAATCGTAGTAAACCAGAAAGCTTAGATTTTTAGTTTACGCTGTCTACTCTGCAAGGTAACCAGCCATGATTTTTGTACATCCTAATGTCTAAGTAGTGCAAACGCATTTAACTTTTTATGTCATAAGATAGCAAATTTAAGCAAATGCCTCTTTTGATGGAAAGAGACAAACATCGCCTATAAACAAGAAAAATATTAATGGTGTGTTGCTAACCTTGTGGTGGAATGGTAATGCCACTTGCGTGAGTTTATTGGTTACCTTACCTTCCAAACTCAATACTCAATACTCAATCATTTATTGCATTATATGTTACAAACAATTTTAGGTATTACAATAATAATTAGTAGATAGTGAACATATACACCCTATTAGGGTATTGCAATGTAGGACTGGACCGATCCATTTCATGAAAGATTTATGTGATTGTCATTAAGGAAGTCGTTAACGGTGTAGTAACATTTTTCTATCAGGAGATTTTTCACAAGTTTTATAAATATACGGTCATTTTCTTCCGATTTAATTTTATCTGGTAATTTGTTATATATTTTCACACACATTATATTTGGTCCGGAACTATGCATTCTTAATTTTGATTGTGGCAATTCTAAATTATACTTAAATCTACTTTCGAAGCGTCGTGGAATATCCATTTGATTTTTAAAAAATTGAGGATATTTTCTTATAAATTTAATTGCTTCCATAATGTACATTGATGATAACGTTAATATTTTCAGGCTTTTAAAATATGGTTTGCAGCTTTCAGTGTCTTTGATATTCTTGAGAATACGTATACATTTCTTTTGGGAAATAAATATATCTTGTACTTTCACACTATTTCCCCATAGTAGAATGCCATATGTAAGCCATGAGTTTGCATATGCATAATATGCGGACAATGCGGTGTTAAGATCCGTTGCTTTGCGAAGTTCTCTTAAAGCATAAGTAAAACTCGACATTTTTGTTTTAATTTTTTTTTTATATGATTTTTCCAGTTTATATTTGAATCTATGTCCAAGCCTAATAATGTGAACTGTAACACGGTAGTGACTGCCTTACCTATTCCTGCCTCAATAGTGTCAGTGCTTGTCCCTGTCGTGTTCCGGTTTGGAGGGTAAGGTGGCAGGTAAACTTATGCATGTGGAATTAGACCTTGCCACAAGATAACAATGCACCATAAACACCTTTGGTGTCTATAGGCGATAGTTGACTCTCTCCATCAGGAAACCCATCTGCTTGTTTGCTATCTTATAAAAAAAAAGACAAGCACTAAATAGGTAAGGTGATGGTACTGTACCCGGGCGAAATAGGTATCTACCAATAAGTACCACTACAGCATCTATACAAATAATATAATCGTAGAAAAGTCAAAACTGTACATTGAATATTTTTTTAAAAGAATACTTGGGGTGTGATCTACAATTGATATCGAAGCCAAAATATAGTTTTTAGAGTTTTTGTTTGTTTGTCTGTATGTATGTCCTAGGTAAACTCAAAAAGTACTGCATGGCTTTACTTCAAATTTTGCATGAATATTACTAACAGGTCGTGTCAACATATAGGCTACATATTATCATGCTATCACCTACGGGGGAGGAGCAGTGCGGAGTAAACGAAGTCCGCGCGGACGAAGTCACTGGCAACAGCTAGTAGTTATATATCTATAGATTTCCAACTTTGCCACCTAGTAGTCACGACTGTAGTGGCGCGTATAGCCAATCATTCGCTTTTTATGAAGTACCTGTCAGAACCGCAGATTGTCTATTCTTCAAAAGGGGCCTAGATTAACAGAGAGATGTTGTGTGTTGCGGTCAGTCGGTGTCACAGCTGGGGCACGCGCTGTGCGCCACGCGGCTGGAGGAGTGCTCGCTGGTGCACGTGCACTGGCCGCGCGAGCTGTGCGCGCTGCTGCGCGACGACGTGGTGCTGGTGGACAGCCCCGGCGTCGACGTCACGCCCAACCTCGACCAGTGGATCGACCAGTACTGCCTGGACGCGGACGTCTTTGTGCTGGTGGCCAACGCGGAGTCTACGCTGATGGTCACCGTCAGTATCACATGAATTAAACATGATAATATTGTTACGAGCTTAGAGTTAGTATTGTGCAATAAAATACCACTTATATTAAAACCGTGTTTTGCAACACAAATACACACTACCACGCAATACGTAAATACACTGACGAACACTAATCACACTCACTACTCACACAAACTACACTGAATCACTAAACTAAAACACTTTCCGTATCACTAGACTGTACTTTATATATCGCTTTACACTGATTGTCCCAACTATCGCTTCCGAATTACATTATAAATCTGAAGCTATGCTATCTGGCAACACATCCCTATTTATACCCAAGGTAAAAGTCGAATATATTTCCGAAAGTTCCGAAAATAATTCATAAACAATCTAAATGTAAACAAGTCATAGTACACGCTATTTTCACCCTTATGCCATATGTGAAAAGGTCAATTATGGTATAGCATTTTGGGTAACGGCAGCTATTGTTTATCGGCAGAAGTAGCTATCTTTGTTATTTCTAGATTTTTCCAGCCTTCTAACTCTTCACTTTTTTAGATTATTCGCAACAACATGCATACATATGTATATGATAAGAAAAGTCTTGACTTATTGACTGACATATAAACGCCCATTCTAAACCTTTGGACCAAGAAGGCTGAATTTTTTTTTCAGTGATTGTTCTTACGATGTAAACAAACAATAAAAAGGATAGATTTTACAGTAGTTTCAAGTTTTCATTTTAAAGTAGTTTCAACAAATAATAGAAAAGCATCCCCTAAAATGGCTGTTGCATGCTTGGATTCATGAAAATTTATATATAGGTGATTTAAAGGGTATACAGAAAAGAAATCTTAAACTGTTGTTCTCACCTAATGCTTCTCTGCATAGCAATCGGTAGAATCTGTGGTACCACAGGGCTCTCTTTTAGGTCCATTGCATTTTAACCATTTTTTAAATGATATGTGATCTTACTTCAGCCAGTCAAAATTTTTATGTTATGTTTATGACATGAAGATCTTTAAAGAAATATGTAATACTAGCTGCAGCATGCAACCCGCTGCATTAGAAGAGTTTTTGGCTAATCCCGCTGGATCACCTAAATTTTCCGGGATAAAAGTTAGCCTATGTGCTATTCCAGGTCATTATCTACCTGTTGCCAGATTTCATTCAAATCCGTTCAGTAGTTTTTACGTGATTGAGTAACAAATGTCCATCCAAACTTTCGCATTTATAATATTAATATAGATTGACGATTGTTATCTCTTACAACAGGATCTGACAAAATTAGAATACTATTGAAACTGGAATAAATTAGATATTCATGTCTCAAAATGTTTTGCAAAGGGAAACTTATTTTACTATATTGAAATACACGCTTAGAGAGCAAGTACTTAGGGGCGTAGATGAAATTCGGCACCTAGGTGTTATTCACGACTCAAAGTTGACTTATGGGAATCATATTGACAATATTGCAAAGAAAATTAACAAATACAATGGTGTTATTATAAGCCAAGGCTTCCAATTAAACAGTATAAAGCTGCTTAAAATTCTTCAGTGTTCGTATGTGCGTTGCTATCCTTGTGGAGCAGTCTTAATGTCACTTGCATAAGTTTACCGGCTACCTTACTCTCCAAACCGGAACACGGCAGTGACGAGCATAGACTATTGTGGTAGGAATAGGAAAGGCGATGGCACCAGATTCAGGCAAGACAATGCTGAACTCTACCACCTTATAATTATAGATTTGCTATAGGAGTTACAATGGTTGTAACTCCTATAGCAAATCGCTCGCCTCTTACTAATTGCCTGGCAGAATGATAGATGGTCTATTCTCTTAAACACGAATCTCATAAAAACATATTTAACAAAATATGTTTATTTTATTGCAGGAAAAGAACTTCTTCCATAAGGTGTCGATGAAAATATCGCAACCAAATATATTTATACTGAACAATCGATGGGATGCCTCAGCTTCGGAACCAGAATATTTGGAGCAGGTATATACAATACACATATCTTAATATCAACTCCCAATGAGAGGTCTGAGGAAACGGTGCCATTCTCGATCCAGCCAAATTTGCTTCGATACGTTCACTATTTTATTATTTACTAGCTGTTACCCGCGACTTCGTCCGCGTGGACTTCGTTTACTCCGCACAGCACCTCCCCCGTAGGTGATAGCGTGATAACTTATATGTCGTATGATGTAACTTATATGTTGACCTGACCTATTAGTAATTTCATGCAAAATTTCAAGTAAATCCATGCAGTACTTTTTGAGTTTACCCCAGACATACATACAGACAAACAGACAAACAGATAAACAGACAAACAGATAAACAGACAAACAGACAAACAGACAAAAATTCTAAAAACTATATTGTTGGTTTCGATATCGATTGTAGATCACGCCCCAAGTATTTTTAAAAAAAAATATTCAATGTACAGTTTTGACTTTCCTACGATTTTATTAAATGTATAGATTAAAAAAAATCCGTTATGCCGTATATTTTCGAGGGTGAAAATAAGGTTGCCACTTATAATTAGCGAACAGCATTAAGTACCACGGTTTGAGAATTCTTCAACCAGTTAACAAACCTTGCGTTTGGAATAAAGGACCATTTGTCTTCCTGCCAGGCAGCTCAAGACAGAAAAGCATTCAATCGGCAGCTACTGCGGCAGCAGTTTTTTGAACGAGCAAATTGCCCAGTCTGAGTCTAAACATAGTAATCCATCTTAAGGGAGACTGAACATTGGTATAGGGCAGTGTCTTTTGTTGGGGAAAGGACAGGAGGTGGAGTGATTTTGACTTATTATTGACTTTTGGTTTGGTAGACTGTTGGCGGGCCAAAACAAAGGACCTCGTTGCTTCTGGTGACTGTTGTGTATGTAAAATGTAATGTATGTTTAGTGATAATTCCTTGCCAGAAATGAGTTTGGTGATGGAAGTCAGTTTAGGAGTAGTGTGCTTAGAATTTGGTAAGGATATTAAGGTGCAATATTCAAGGAGATTAAAAGATATAGTGTGTTACATTAAAATCTTAAAAAAGAGAAATTTTGAAAAGACTGGCTTTGACTTAATGACATTGCCTAAAGCCGAGCAAAGCTCTGACCAGCTACGTATTGGTGGTTAGACGTGACGGAATTTTTTTTGTTTGCGATCGATTTCATCGATCAATGACAATGACGGAGGATTTAGGCTAGGTCCTTGGTTCAAATATATGATTTGATTTATGACGAACATAATGTGCTTATCACGAGTAACTGGTAATATTTTAGGTTCGGACCCAGCACACTAACAGATGCATTGACTTTCTGTCCCGTGAGTTGCGCGTTTGTTCGCCGAAGGAGGCGGAGGAGCGTATATTCTTCATCTCGGCCAAGGAGGCGCTGCTTACGCGCATGCGGGAAAGGGAGAAACCTGTTTCATGTGAGTAATGTTTTATACATACCGTAGAAAAGGGGTTCCTAAAACGAGAAGTGTGTTTATTATTAATAGAAAAGTCAGATTTTAACCTCAAAAAATTTTAAAGCGGTTTTTTTTTTAAAATAAAACTATTAATTTTGAATATTATAACGTTATATTAATTATAGAGTAGAATAAGTCATTGAAGATGTTACAGATGTATTTTAAGTAAATCTTTGTATAGGAAGTTGCCATTGTTCTTTGTGGCAGTGACATGGGCTAGTTGTGTGCCATTATGGCGCTGGTGTGGCGTGCAGTGGCTTTTTAATGTATTCTCGCCTTTAAGATAAATGTATATTGCTCGGATACCTTTTTGTGGCTTATTTCAGTGGCAATAATGTAATTAGATACTTTCAATTTACTAATAGTTTATTTCTTTGATAACTTATTTTTCAATCAAACGATTTCATTTAGCTACATCGTAATATTCAAGGAAAACTTATAGATGTTTATTATATGTGAATACAAAGGCGAATTAAAAGTTTTCGCATGTAAAATACAAAAAATATTGAAGTAAAAACACATTCATGCATTAAATGATTAACTAAACATTTAAAAAGTTTAAGCTCAGCATGCATTTTCACTTTCGAATTACTAAATTATTTGAGTTAAAAATGGACTTAAAAAATCTATTTTGGACATCATTATATATAATAAAACTTAGTTGATAAAATGTGCATGCCGATAAAACTTAAAAAGGAGTCTCGGCACGATAAAGGGACTTATCGTCGCACTAATTCTAATATGTCGTAACTCATTTTTTAACCCAAACGGCTTTTTGTGTGATTCGAATAAAGCTGTTGAAAATACATCTTTCCCTTTCATTACTTTGTAAACTTTGTATTAAAAAAAGCGAGATAAATCACTTGACGTAACACGTCGCATCTTAGAACACTCGATTTTTCTTGCGAATAGGCATCGACTCATTATTTTCCATAGTTTGTTTACGTTTCACTTGTTGCTTTGTGATTTAGGTGATATTTGATTGGATTTATTAGCTCTTAAGGTATGTTATCGTTTTTATTTTGTTATTTAATATTTAATTTTTGTCTTGAGAGATTTTGGTAGGTATAAAATGACAGAAACTATTAAAATTATAAGTTTAACTGTGTCTGCTGAGACACTGCCTATTCAAATGATTGTTTCATAGTATGCATTTGAGATACGACTTATCAACATACATTTTTTACCTCTGTTTTTAGACACCATCAGGATGGAGCTGGAAATGGAGCAATCAGATAAAGAAGATCAGGAGTTTTTTAATATTTTAGTAAAATATGGATTAAAGGTTCATAATCCTAAGAAAAAAACGGCAGGCCAAAAAAGTTTTATATGACATTTTGATCATGAACTCTTTGATAATCAACTCCTTCATTTAATTAATGTTACAGCTAAATGTTCCCACTCAGCAGCTATTGAATCCCGAGAAACTCTAACAGGGTTTGATTTGCTTGCGTCGAACTTGGAGCTATTATTTTGCGTCGCTACTGAAAATAGTCCTCGCAATGAAATTGGAGGCACATTTGGAACAAGGTTCGAACAAGCTGTACCAATCCCAGGGACGTATTTTATTGCTACTGAATCTGGACCTATAACTGAAATTCATGAAGCCACAATAGATTTAGATGAATCCATAATTACACCCATTCCTGTTGATGTCGATCACAGACTAACAATGAAAATTGCAGAATTGAATGATGTTACGACTAATCCTGTTATAGAGACAGAAACGATTGTTTCCGTGTCTGAACCTACAAAAATCTACAATAAAGAAACGACTAATGAACCAAATCGAAAAAAACGAACTGCACCTAAATAATGAAAAAGGAATATCACAAAGGAGAAGATGAGAGGAGGGTGTTAGTCGGGGTATTCAAAAAATATAAAGGTACAACTGGTTTACAAAGAACTGAAAAACAGATCGGTCCAATATGTAATTCTATGTTTTGCATGAGAAGCTCTAAGCGTTTCTGTTCCAAGTTTAGAGAGAATGCTAGAACGAGCATTTTTGAGTAACTTTTTTTTTATCATTATTGTAGAGGGGGCGAATGGGCAGGGAGTGCACCAGATGATAAGTGAGCACCGCCGCCCATGAACATCTGTAATACCGGGGGTCTTGCAGCTGCGTTGCCGGCCTTTTTAGAATGAATAATCTCGTTTCTTGAAGGTACCCAAGTCGTATCTGTTCGGAAACCCCTCCCCCCGGGTAATTGATTCCACAAACGAGTAGTGCGAGGCAAAAAGTGCCGACAAAAGCACACGGTTGTGGATTTCCAGACATCGAGGCGCTGAGGATGGAACTTTAAATTTTGACGCAATGTCCGATGATGGAATTTAGCGGCAGGAATTAATCGGAACAACTCGTCGGAACACAACATTATAAATAGGGCAAAAGATGCAGAGGAAACCTACATCTCTACGTGACGCAGATGATTAAATGTTTGATGATAAATAGCATTCCTACTAAACAAAAGACAGCTAATGACTAAACATAAAAGACAAGACAGCTTAATATATTATCTAAAGTTAAATGAGCACACATACCATGTCTGCAAGAAAATGTTTTAGGTATAAAAAAGCGCATGGTTTTAACCCTAATTTCCCAAGTAAAATCGGGTATCACATTAACGGAAAATACCCACGAGTTTTTCAAAAACTATTCACATTACCTGGAAGAACACCTGGTGAGCCAACTGTTACTGATATCCCGCTGTTGGAATATTATTCTGTAGGATAAATAAAATTTAAATTTAATTTTCCCAACGAATTACAGGAGCATATTATCAGATGGAAGCCAGGAGACTACAACATCTGTACATTCTGTACACATGTAATCTGATAGAATTCCACTGAAAGCAAAAATACTTAAAGATCTTTAAGATCTGAAATGAATTCTGCTTTGAGACTGCCACTCTTTTTATGACGATTTGCGTAAGACTAATTAATAAATACTAATTATTATGACTAATATAAAGTTCTAGTTATGTACAGAAGTATATCTACGCACACATAACTATAAAGACTTACTATTATATTTAAGTTAAAGTGAAAAGTGCATCCGATGCGATTTTTTGATAATTATGTTAGAAGTTTATTTTTGATTGAGATTTTGTTTATTTTGATTGAAGTTTATTTTTCTGTAAGAGCTTCTAGAGACATTATGTGGTTCCTACTTTACATAAAAAGTGCCTTTATTTGATAATCACTAAGATGTTATTGTTTTTGTGATTTTTAATAAAGATTGATATCACTAACATTGTTTCAATTTCAATGGTAATAAACCATATCTCATTGAATTAATCATGCTAATAAAACGTAACTCAGATATTAGAGTAATTGTACAAATAAACAGGTTTATGACAAAACAATAAGATATATTATGTTTTTTTAATAATTTGTTTAAAACATGACTTTTATTGTTTTTTAACAATTAACAGGAGAAAAATCGTTTTTTGTTGTTCCTGAAAAGTTGTCAATTTTGAGATATGTTGTATTAGAATTAAAGCGACGTTATGTAATGTGATAGTCCTTTATCCCCCTCGAACAAGAAATTTCCCGTTTTAACCTAAAGGGCGTGTTTTAAAACATATAAGGGCTTTTCCAACCTTTCAACTTGGAAATTAAGTGTAGTGGCGCCATCTGTTGTCGAATTTTTGAACTTAATACAAACGATTATATGGGTTGCATTTCGAAAGGCGCTGCGAGCAATTGCAGCATGTGTAGTAATAGCGCGAAATTTAATATTCCAATTTCAATAAAGGCTTAAATTACATTTGTTATATTTCAACTACCACGTAATCTCATATCAACTCCCGGGCGAAGCCGGACATCATAGCTATTATTAGTTAATAAAATCATTTATGTTAATCAATTGTGTACTACACAATACACAATGTGTAGTAATACCTAATAGTAGGTGAACCGAAGATGATAAATGGGGATTTACTAGAGTGTTTTGGAGCCCTACTGAATTTTGTTATAAGAGGATAGGAAAAACAAGAAAGTTGTATAATGTTTATCATTTCAAAAATGGGGATGCATCTACAAATTAAAAAAAATGTAAAAAATAGCAGTGACATGTAAACTCTAAAGTCCATCAGGTTAAGGTATGGTGGGTTAACTGCCAGTTAAAATTTAAAATAACCTAACGATTTGAGTATTGTTAGGGAGTGGGAGAGTTGCAAAGTTGCATAGAAAAGTTGTCTTGACATTGGCGAGCGCTATTGAATTTTCTTTTATTGTGAAGGAAACGGTGTAAGAATAACGAAAAAAATATCGTCTGATAATTTTAACCAGCTGAAGTTAGTTATTGATTTTTTTTATTGCCCTAGAAGCTCGGCTCTGTATATAAGGCTTATATGTGGTGGAGAGTCTCGAAAGTATGCTAGGTATCCCCCTATGTTTATCTGCCGTGCTGGTGTAAATCCCAAAATCCCCTCTTGGGTTTTCCCCTACACAAATAACTAACATTCTACTAGAGGTATAAGGGCTGTACAGATGTATGCTCGGGGGTTATGACGAGACAAAGCGAATGTTTCTCTTACTGAATTAGTAATCGGTGAATGTCGTATACAGCACCGACGCTGGCCGAAGGTCACCAGGTGCGGTACTTCGAGTTCGTGGACTTTGAGCGCAAGTTCGAGGAATGCATCAGCCAGTCGGCCGTGCGCACCAAGTTCGCGCAACACTCGCGCCGCGGCAAGAACATCGCCGCTGACGTCATGGCCGCGCTCGAGGAGGTACGCGCACACACACACACACACACACATACGAGCATACCCACAACCATGCACACACAGACACACATAAGAGTAAGGGTGGGAGAGGAAGAGGGAGCAGAGACGCTTTCATAAGAGTAATATATACTAAAGCCTTCCCTGAAATATATGCATTAAATCGATTTAGAAACTTTTGGGAAAGACGTAGACATGCAAACTTAAGAGTAGCTTTGATATCGGGATTTTTAAGATTGGTGATTTTTAAGAAGATCGCATTGGGAGTTTGATAATGTAGCTTTCTAATGATGATTTTTTTAAAATTGGTTCAGTATTTTTGTTATTTTACAAATGTACAAAAATTCAAAAATGATAAAACTGATGAAATTAGTATATATTATGTAAAGCTTCCGAAACTTTTTCACAAATGGCTACCTTTGAGAAAAACTTTCGGAAGCTTTATGTAAGATAAATTGTGGTCCTTTTTTTATATCTTTTATATATTATTGTATTTTTTCCACAATAATAAAATTATTTTCAGTTGTTTGAATAGTTTTAGAGTTGTGTAAGTTTTTTAACTTCTTGCTTAGTAATACAGTATAAGAGAATTACTGATTTTGCCCCGATTTTCGAAAATCGAGTTTTCACCGGATCTCTATATAAGTTCTAAAATACTTTTCTGATTAATTTAACAATGATGTCAGTATATCTGCTTATATGTATGAGTGTGCGTATGTATGTATGTAAACATCTAATAACTTTTGAACGGCTTGACCGATTGAATCGGGGTAATTGCATTCGAATGGATTCCGCTCACCTTAGATTTCCCAAAAATTAAACCAATTCAGTCCAGATTTGAAGAAATTTTGAAAAAATCTCAAAATGATTATTTTAGGATTCCATACCTAAAAGGTCAAACGGGACCCTATTACTAAGCTACTAAGTTGGATATATTTTATGTCAGTGATTTATTAACATCTGCAGAACCATCAGCATCTACTGATATTGATTTTAAAAAATCAACCCTGGTCTCAATAATAGTAATGATTTGCCAATGTGTAAGCCAAGAGGTGTTTAATCGCGTCTGTTAATTCCAGGTGTACAACACAGCTTGTGATCAGAAAGCAGCGAAGGTGGAGAAGCAGAGGATATTGCAAGAACAGTTATCTGCCATTGAGGAGCAGCTGACATCTATTACGAGGCAGATGAAGGAGAAAATTGGACGCATGGTTGAGAGTGTCGAACATAAGGTACGTTCATATGCTTTATACCAGATCTCTTACAGGGTAGGAAAAATGCAAAGAGCAAAACATAGCTGGCGTGTTTGTAAGAAGATTCATGTATATGGAGATAAACCTGCAAGGATGATAATGTATGGCACTCGGATCTGGCGTGAAGATATGTACGTATGTGAGCCTTTCTTGACTGAACCTCAAATATGTGGCCCCCCTGACCCGAAGGCTGGATTCCGTAATATTAAAAAAATATATATTTTAGATTTTAATAGGGATTAGTAATGATATGGATGTTTTTACTAAATGGTATATAGAGATTTAATTATATAAGTGGACCACACATGTCTTGTACTAAAGCGACAAGATATATAATAATAAATTATTTTAAATTTATAATTTATTATTATATATCTTGTAAATAATAAGTAAAATTAAGATTTATACAAATTAAAAGGTATAGGAAAGAATCATGTAGTTTAATTTATGCGACGTAGTATGTGTGATTCCTTAAGATAGGGAAATATATGCTTAATTTAAATATAGTAAGATTATACTTACAAAAAAAGTCTGATGAGCCGTGAGGTGTAACAGCACGGATACAAGTTATCAAGGCGGGAACATTTTAATTAAGGGCGCCACCCACTTATTCCTATCAGCTTATGGTTGCACACAGGATAGCCTAATAGTAAGGATTGGAGCGATTAATCTCAAGTTAGGGCGAGATATCACTTACCAGACGAAGAAGGGACAAAGATAGCCGAACCTACCTTCCCTCATGACGGCAATGGAGAAATAAAATACTTCCTTGGATTGAATTGAACTATAATATGGAATTTTAGTTAGCACATGGAAGTTTGATACTACGTATCATATTTTAGTTTACATGTGGAATTTTGGTTTTTCATATCAAATTTTAGTTACATATCAGTAAAGAGTAAGGGAAAATAAGTGTCTAGTCAGATGGTTTACGTATATTCTCATTAAACCGCATGGTAACTTATAACAGCAGTGATAAGAATCTAACCTTTATACTAGATACAATGACAACAGGGCTATGCCTGTTACTAATCGTAAAAAAACTTGAAAATATGAAATTATTAATAATTTAATTGCAATGTATTCATTACAATGTTACGGTGCCATTTTGTCTAGACTCGAAATGTGCCTCACCGCGTTTTATCTTAAGCGATTTGATTATCTAAAGCTTCAAGAATCACCATGGCCCCACAAATATGAATTATAACATTTTTTTAACAAATTTTTAAGTTAAAGCAAAAATATTGTCGACTGACATCGCGTCCAACCTCCATCGAAAGGGCAGAGATTACAGAGTAGATTCCACAGATAACAAAATAATGAAGAATAGTCGTAATACCAAAAATACATCGATATTTTTCACTATGGCAATAAATATAAGGCAAACGAAAATGTATTCAGCCTACTGTGTTTCGTTTCACATTTATTTGTTATTTTCGAGTATCTAAGTTAAGAAAAAAATGTAATTTACGAAAAAAAATGTTTATATATAAATTATAGATGTAATTTTCGGGAGGGAAAAAAAGGTTTATGAATTGAGCATTCGATTGTAGGGAACGCGAAATATACGCGTTACAATTCATCCTTGCGCACCATAGGCCTTTTCATCATCAGATGAGCGCAAGCGTAGCCGCCATGTTGAAACGGCGGTAATTCAAAAAATTCGTACTGTTTTAATCAACAATGGCTGGACAAGGACTATTATCTCCACAAAGAAATAAATTATTGGAAAAAACCATCGATGGTGCTTCACTTATTTATGATTCAGTTGAAGCTCATAATTGTGAACAATTGAAAAGGTGGCTAAAATGTCATGGGTTTGAGGTTATAACTCCGAAAATTGTATTTCTGTATAATTTATTTTATACCTTACCTTATTAATTGATTTATCAATATGTTGAAACTCTTGATAGCTTAAAGGATCAGGGTTTTGTTCAGTTGGACCACTTTCTCCAAGAAAATGTAGTGAGCAAATATAAGTATCCTTAGTAACATTATCAATAGATCTAAAACCTCGGTCACTTCTGCCACATTTTTTCACCCATAACTCACATTTCGCACATTTTACACATGCTCTAATGTGTAATTTGCTTGATGATTTGATTATTTTTTTTCGATATTCAAGACAAGGCTTTGGAAAATTTATAAAATAGAATCTATTGGTTTTAAATGATTTGTATCGTGTATCACTTTTACATACTCCATAACAACACCGTTTTGTTGTTCCTTTTCGTACAGACAACATAATTATAATGGAGTACAAAAATTTTTTTCCGATTATTTTGACTTACTACTTATTTTTTTTTTTCACTTTTTTTACAATTAATCAACTTTGATTTATATTTTAATTTTTGATACACGGATAGCGGACAATTTAGCATGGTTGTTTACAAAAAACAGTACGAAAAAGATGGCTGATTCTGACGCATGCGCACAAAAAATTTTTGTGATGAAAAGGCCTATTAATATCTTTAGCGTCTAAAGGCGATGTTTTGTCTTTTTGTTAGGAGAGCCATCTATTTGTTTGCTATGTTATGATGTACAAACAATGGTAAGTTCTGCATCAGTCCGATGTGGCGATCGGCAGGTGTCGCTGACGCTGAGCCAGGAGATCCGGCGGCTGTCGGCGCTGGTGGACGAGTTCGAGTCCCCGTTCCGCGCGGAGCGCTCGGCGCTGGAGCAGTACAAGCGCGCGCTGCACCGCCACGTGGAGTCGGGGCTCGGCTCGCGGCTCAAGAAGCGGCTCTCCTCCGACATCGGCCAGGAGATGGATCAGGCGCAGAAGGACATGGCCGGTGAGGACACCATCATTTTCATAGGATCATATCATTTTATATGTTTGTGTTTATGTATGTATAATATCTATGTATCTATAATAGTTTATAGATTTAGGCCTCAGACCAAAAAAATATGAAAAAATATGAAAAATATGAAGAAGATAAAGCGCCTCGAACCTTTTATTGAAGTCTCAAAACCAAGCCGAGCTGAATTTACTGTATGACACAGTAAACAATGACCGCCCCGTCAGCCGAGTGGTTAGCGAATCTAATTACAAATTAATGGATGTGTTTTTTCCTGGAGTGACTCGACTTCTTAAACTACTTCACCAAAATAAATAAAAAATACCCAGTTAAAGCTTATGTTTGCTACTCTGGGCGACAAATATGAAAAAAATTGAATTTTTGTTAACCGGTGAAGAACCAGGGAGGCCCGATCGAGCCGCGACGATATTTTGTGGAGTTCGGTTGACAACTAAGAGGCCCGATCGAGCCGCGTTCCCATTTGATTTTCAAATACTAATTACTAAGAAAGTACTTAAACTTTATAATAAGACTACTTTAGTACTTTATAATAAGACTTAATAAGACTACTTTATTACGAACAATTTGTATGCATTAAGCTCTTTGTTATAACCAATTAATCATTAGTTCAAAATATTCAAATTGGCTATGATTATTTAGTCTTTAAAATGATTTCAATTAACCGCCAAAAGTAATTGACGCGTATGTCTTGTATAATTACTGTGTTTTTTTGTCATAAAAGGTTGATAAAAGGTTTATTAGCTTGTAATGATTGTATTTAGATATTTAGTTGTAAGAAATAAATCGTAGTAACAAAAAATAAGGACTGGGAAAAGGCGGTTATCATGTCACCGTTTTTTTCAAGTAAATTATAACTATATTAGGTAGTACCGTTTTTTCAAGTAAATTATAACAATATTACTTTATTTTAATGCCTAATAGATAATACATATATCAATTAGTAAATTCTCGTTTACAGAATGATAAAACATTGATTCATTGTATAGTAATAATACTTTTTACACATCGCGCCGACGTGATGTCATGACCGTTGAAAACGCGCGAACGCGCCTTGCCTAGAAATTATTTCTTAACTTTGATTTTACTTGGGGGTCGAGCGGTAACTATAAAAAATATTTAAGTATAATTTTATAAGAGCGCCATCTGTGGGTGATACATCAAACATCTTAATAGTTAATGAAAAATGAGATCGACTTCACTACAAACAAAGCGATAAATATTCAATGATGTCTCAGTTATCGTTAAGGTGAAAACCCGACACTGAATAGTTCGAGGCACATTTAATATCAGTGTCAAGTTTGACAGGTCTCTCCTAATGAAATCTACGCTTCGACCTACTGCAGCCCATATCCAAAACTCCGAAAGCTTTTAGCTCGAGTTAACAAATCGCTTTGCTTGCCTGGAGGACTGCATGCCAGTGGACAAAATTACTAACGGGCTGGCGGAAACTGTCCATATTGTGGGGTCAAAACTTTATAGATCCTGCTGTAAACATAGACCACAAAAGCTTACCGACCGCACCTCCAATCTCTTGGCAGAGTTACGCTCGATTAGGCTACAGTCTCCCATGATGCGGAGTCATATCGGTAGCTCAATGAAGGGATCCAATGGTTTTTGCGACACGACATTAGTATTAATCATGTAATACCTAACTATGTAGATGATTCCACTTTTTTCGTCTCACAATTAGGCGAATATTGCAGATATCTCTCTCTTATTAAAACTTACTTTAGGTAAAGTTAACTGTAGCGAGCTTATTAATTCTATCTCAACGACCCATCTAATAGAACGAGAATAGAAGAGATTCGCCGACGAACGAAAGTCACCGACATAGCTAAACGCGTCGGTAAGCTGAAGTGGCAATGGGCCGAGCATATAGCTCGCAGAACGGATGGCCCATGAGGCAGAAAGTTTCTGGAGTGGAGACCATGTACAGGCAGGTGCAGTGTCAGATGGCTACCCATCAGATGGACAGACGACCTGGCCAAAGTTGCAAGGCTCCGCTGGATGTTGGCTGCCTCCAACAGATGGCAATGGAAGTCATAGGAGGAAGCCTATGTTCAGCAGTTGACGTCCTATGCTGATATGATAATGATGATTATAATAATATTTATTAGTGTTATTATTTAAGAAAATACTTTTGTGTTTCTTACTATATTTGTGTTTTAGATAAAACAATAGTAGGGGAGCTCAAGAGGGCATTTTTACATTTACCCGAACACGTCAGATTAACATAGTGGGGTACCTCGCATACTGTTGAGGCTCTCCTCTAATAAGCTCTTTATATAGAGGTGGGCAACTGAGGCAGAAAAAGAACAGAATTCCAATAACTTCGGTTTGTGGAAATTGTCAGATAATATTTATATGTCGTTATTCTTACATCATATGCTCTATAATAAAAGCAAATTCAGATGTGCTCGAAAATGTCAAAACAACGTTTTTTTGCAAGTTTGTGACCCTCTCACTCCCTTGCGCTACATTACATTTAAATCGGCAGATATTTTAAATTTGATGTGGCAATTAACCCACCATACTTTAATCTGACGCGATTTAGTGTTTCCATGTCACCGTTTTTTTTTTTTCAAAACATTTTTTTAACATTAGATTTTTGCCCACCATTGAAATGAAAAACATTATATAACCTTTTATTTTTCCTATAATTTAAAACTACTCCTATAGGTCCCTATGACGCTCGAGTAACTACCCATTTAGTATGTTGGGCTCCCCTACTACAAGTATAGCTAGAAAGAGCCAAATTGCATAGTAATAAAGCGTGGTATGTTGTGTGGTGTCAGACCGCATGTACAACATCCTGCCGCTGCACAAGCGCGCGGCGGCGGCCAGCTACATGGTGCCGCACCAGCAGCCGTTCGAGGTGCTGTACCGCCTCAACTGCGACAACCTGTGCGCCGACTTCCAGGAGGACCTGGCCTTCCGCTTCTCCTACGGCATCACCGCGCTCATACAGCGCTTCCAGGGCCGCAACACCAACAAGATCGCGCTCAAGAACCCGCCGCAGTACACCCCCGTGAGTACTGCTTAACTACTCTACTGTACTTTTACTGACGGAAACAAAAACCATCGCCTATAAAAGGCATCAAAGATGTTAAAAGTGCGTTGCTACTTGTGTGCCGGTATGGAAATGCCACATTCATAAGTCTAACGACTCCCTTACCCTCTAAACCCGAACACAATTAAAAGCAGTGACGCTATTATGATAGGTAAGGTAAGGTTGTTGTCACTTACACGGGCGAGATGTAGCGGAGCTCTACCACCTTAGTAGTCAGATAGTAGAGACACATAGTCAATCGCTCGCTTTTTATGACCTACCTGGCAGAACGCCGTTTTGTCTTTTCTTTAAAAATTTGGTCCCATCTGTTGTTAGATCCCCCCTCCGATGGGCCCGGGCGCGCCCCCCACGGAGGTGGCCCGGATGAGCAACGGCCCGGCCGGCGTGGGCCCGCTCAGCGCCGAGGAGTGGGGCATGATCTCCAAGTTCGCGCTGGGGGCCCTCACCTCGCAGGGCACCATGGGCGGACTGCTGCTCTCTGGACTGGTAAACTACTACTCATTTCTTATGTTCTTCAAACTGTTCTTAAGATATAGCTCGTGACAGCAAATAAGCAAAAGACATTTTCTCTTTCGTACATCTTATACGAACTATGCTATGCCGGTGACTATGGCAATTATCCACCCCGTTGCGGCTCGTCGCTACTGTGCCGTGGCGAGCAGAATTGACCGCACGTGATCAGTAAGAAGTTAATGGTATTCGCCGAACACTTTCTCTTAGAACAAATGGGAGTTTTAATACACCACATTTTTTTTCCTTTTGGAGCCTTTTTTTGTTTGCGTCTTCAAATAATCCATATTAATATTATGAATGCGAAAGGAACTGTCGGTCTGTCTGTCTGTCTCTTTTCACGCCTAAACACAACCAATTTAAATGAAATTTGGTACAAAGATTGATTGAGACCAGAGAAAGAACATAGGATAGGTTATTATTTCACGGAAACGAGAATTATGCGAATAAACACCGGGTTTGATAATAAGAAATAACTAGGCTACTTTTATTTTAGAAATTTTTCCACGCGGACGAAGTCGCGGGCAAAGTTAGTATACAAATAAAACACAAAAGGGGTATAAATCAATATTACGTGGCATTACCACGTCCGGCAATATATTGTATTCAAAATCCGTCAATGTGCTACGACCCAGCACGTCACTAATGTGCTAAGCAAGCATTTTTCGTTGCTATGCGGCTCGCTCCATCCCGCTGCGGCCCGACAATAAACTTGATCCATTAGTATCCATGTATGGAAAAAGTGCGTACCGACCGATTATATTATTTACAACATAGGGTAGCAAATAACAGATATGGCCTGCGCAGCCGAGGGACTTTCCATTGGATACTTTTTTGTCCACTAATATAGATCCCTTATTAACTGTATGGAATAACGCACACAGAGGGCTTAAAGTACCTCTTACAAAATGTCCGAAAAAACCGAGGACGCCGAGAGACGACTGGATAAAAGTACGGGGAGTCCCCGAAAAAATAGAACTAACGTGACAAGGAGCAGCAACGCACACAACGAACTTTAGTCTGCGTTGAGCGCTCGAAAGTGGTTTAATTTAAAGTTACTAAAAGTATTTTTTCTCGACTACTGCAATGTTTTTTATTACACTGAATGTAAATTACAATACAGGGTAATCTTAATATTTGCCTCTATAACGTGCGCTTCACCAAATTTTCGGACACCAAATGATCGCAAAGTTGCAAGTGGCAAGTTCTCGGCGGACATTTTTTCACAATTCAGGGATTTTTGTCTTCCGCGGTTAAAAGTCTGCGCAAGCCATTAGACGGATAGAGAAATAAATTATTCGTTCTTATCCGGAAGTACATCGCGGTCAGATTAAGTTAACGCATGCCGTTGATGACGTCATTTGGCGCAAAACGTAACAATAATGTCCAAGAATAATATAACAATAACAGAAAACTAACCAAATTATCTACGCGCGTATCGGTAACAAAAATGCTGACCATGGCCATACTGACACTTATTAACCGGACGAGCTAAGGGAATCTCCGCCTTATATACTTGACGCACCTCTGAAAGATGTGTCAGGTTAATGTGACCGCGTTGTAAAGCAGTATGTGTTTTTACCCTTGAATTTCAAACACGATAGCACTGACACTGTGGTGACGGTAAAAAAAGTAAGGCTGGATTTCTTGTTATGCTGACCCCACGCTGACGGTTGACGCTTATGGGTATGTTGTCTGACGGCCGTCAGCGCTGAACGGTCAGCGCGATTCAAAAACGCTACCTATGACTTCATACATATTGACCCATCAGCGCCGACCGTCAGCGTGCGATCACCGTGACAGAAAAACCAGTCTAATGGAACAGCAGTAAATTGTACTTGATCGAGTCACAGTAGAATTCTACCAAATATTGGCGACAAAGTCAGTGACACATTTAATTTAGTTTTTTTTTCGCGTAAAGCAGCAAAGAGCCATGAAATATTTAGTTAGTTGGTGATGCACGAGGCGAGGGGATTGTGTTGCAGCTGCTGAAGACGGTGGGGTGGCGCGTGGTGGTGGTGACGGGGTGCGTGTACGGCGCGCTGTACGCGTACGAGCGGCTCACGTGGACGGCGCGCGCGCAGGAGCGCGTCTTCAAGCGGCAGTACGTGGCGCACGCCAGCAAGAAGCTGCGCCTCATCGTCGACCTCACCTCCGCCAACTGCAGCCACCAGGTGCAGCAGTAAGTGTCCGCACACACACACACACTGCCGGCGTAGGGATGTGACGATCCCATCGCCCACCGGAGGGATGATTTTTGTTACAAAAATTATTCCATCGGTGTAGTCAGTCGATTAGTGGTAGTGCCATGCTGTGCTTGCAGCGAAATAGTCTGGCACGCCCGGGGAGATACCACCGACGTGAAGTAACAGCGTAGCTGTTGCGTTTCGTCCGGTTTGTGAAAGTCCCGGAAGCCTAATCCCCCTCCCCCGCATACATGAAAGCGCAATTAAAAAGTGTTTTACCCCAGGGGGGTACTACTTGCATTAGCGATAGAGAATCCCCTCTGGGCGTCCATGCTCTGGATTGCCTCAGACATCAGAAATACTTTATTCAATAAAACCTTTTACAAGTTATTTTGACACGTCAATATATTTTTTACTACTACCGGATCGGAATTACATTGCGCTCATTAAACACACTGCATGGGGCAAACGAAGCAAGGAACTCAAGGCACCCCTACCACGCTTGTCGTGGATTTTTACAATATTTGGGGACTTCGCTCAAACCTTAACGCCGTCCATTGCCATGTCGAAACGGTTTAGCCGGCCTTGCTTTTTTTGACCGAGATTCAGATATCTTCTCCGGTGGATACTTCCTACCGCTCCTGCCTGGGGTACAAATTGGAACAATCCTTTGTACCGCGGGTTGGTGTGTGCGTATATACGCCAGAGAAGATACCTGCTACCGGCGCCTCGGCAATCTTGAAAGTCGAGACCTATCCATTCTCTGGTTACGCGTAGACTGCGACCATCCCCGCATCTACGCGTGCCTATACAGGTCCCATAGCGGGAATACCGTAGTCGACCGGCTCTTCGAGCATTTGCAATTAATTGTCGGCGGTGGTAATCACTTACCATCAGGTGAGCCTCCTGCTCGTTTGCCCCATTTTTCTATAAAAAAAAAACGTACTGAAAAACCATTTTGACACATTTTTCAAAACATCCAAAACTCAATAAGTTGATCAAGAATTAACGATAATTTAAACTTGCGTACCAGATAAATAATCTTCTGCGATTTCCTAACAGAACAAATTAGCATGAGAAGCTCACATTGTTGTAGTAAATAATTCACACACAAGACAACTGCAACAACAGTTTTTCGACACCCTGTCCTATATAACCTAGAATCAGGTTCGCTTTATGAGATTTATATGAAACCTGTAAGGTTTGAAACACATTTTCTTAGTAGAAAGGCATAAAAATTGCTTACAATTGTCCTAAATGTAGTTTTATTGAAGCCTCTTCAAGGTTTTAGTTTCAATTTCATACACCTCCTATTTAAAGCCCAAACAACTTTTGTGTATTTAAAATTTAGATTCGACCTTCTGATCCAAGTGTTGATTCCCAGAGAATTATCAACAATGTTCGCGCGCCTTTGTCGTTTAATCGATGAAGCGACGACGGAAATGGACACAGAGTTGACAGAGGTCAGAGAAGCCATCAAGATGCTCGAGCAGGCTTCCACTTCCGCAAAGAAACTGCGCAACAAAGCAAACTATTTGTCACACGAACTCGAACTTTTCGATGATGCCTTCCTCAAACATTAGAGGCTGGAATTATATTTTAGGTGAGTAATTTATATTTAGGTAAATATTATATTTTATATTTCAATTACCGAACTTCGGGGGTGTTTCCGAACGGATACGACTTAGGCACCTTCAAGAAAAGAGCATACTCCTTCTTAAAAAGCCGGCAACGCAGCTGCAAGACCTCTGGTGATGTGGCTGTCCATAGGCGGCGGTAATCACTTACCATTAGGTGAGCCTCCTGCTCGTTTGCCCCTTTTTTCTATATAAAAAAAAGGTAAATAATTTCGTATTCTATAAGACTTGTAAACTTGTGTATCTAAATGTTTGACAAGCAAATCTATTTGACAACTTTGAACGCGGTTTTACAACACTGATTTATTTTAAATCGTTAGATAGCAGAAAAGCATATGTTTCTCCTCATGGAGAGAGACATCATCGCCGACATCAAAGATCTTAATGGTGCGTTGCTATCCGTGTTGCGGGATGACAATGCCACATGCATAAGTTTGTCGACTCCCTTACTCTCCAAACAGGAACACGACAATGACACATTCAGGCTTGCAGCAGGAATAGATAAGGTGGTATACCGGGTACCCGGGTGAAAGCTTACCAAACTACCACCTAGTCAGAATGTATGGTGGTAGTTTGGTAAGGTAGACGATGGTAGTAACATGTATTATCGGTCACCTTTACGACCTGCCCGACAGAACGGCAGTTGGTCTACAAAAAAAGCCCGGACTAACACGGGGAAAATTTTGAATGCTATCAGATAGCTGTGTTTGTTGTCCAGTGGTCCCCATTACTACCAAGGGACATTGTTTAAGTTTCAAGCATTTATTTGCCAAATCGATAAGTTTTGAATTACAAACAAAACTTATACATCAAGGATATTACATGTTACACTACTTTGCATTGTGCGCATCAGTAGTGGAATCTGTTTTATCTAATCCACCTAAAGAAATCTAAGAGATTAAGGTTTTTAGTTATCTGTTAGTTAATCCTTCTTAATCAATGAGTGTGTGGGTTATAGTTTATAAGATCAAGGGCTATCTCAGATAACAAAACTGAAAAGCAATAACATCTATGCAGCAGGAATTGCATGGTGGTTCCATACGTGCTGAAAGTCAAAGAACTCTACATTTTTTTATGTTATGGAGATAGGCAAACTGGCAGACGTGCCACCTGATGGTAAGTGGTCGACGTCGTGTATTGCCTATCCTGAGACATAAGATGTTATGATGTTGATCAGTAGACCGCAACTCTACCTAGTCATTAAGTCGAGGAACTCTATATATTATTAAACCGCAACTCTACCTAGTTGTTACATCGAATAATTAATTTTTTTAAAGTAACTTAATTGTCTTAGGTAATTGAACAAAGAATAACTGCTATGGGCCCTAAGTGTAGCCGTGGAATTGACATGAGGACGTGCCGAGTAGTGTAAATCTTCATCCCAATTAGAAAGTTTTCAACAATGTTTATTATTATGTGAAAATATAGTTAAGCGTTAAACTGTACAGTTTAAATCTTAGATAAAACGTTAAAACTTTCTGATTACATATTGTTGAATATTTGTAGGCAAATGCTTTGGTTTCGAAATACATTTTACGTGTTGATTAAATTGCATTTGAATTAAAAAATTGTTTATACAAGAAGCAAATTGGCGAAAAATATTCGCAAAGGTGCAGTTGATTCACGAAATTTAAAAACGGGGACTGTTGTTTTTTGCTAATCGCAAAACGCAAACACTTTTTATACATCCTAAATATTTTACCTGTTCCATTTGTGAGCGAATTAATAATTCAATAATGTTGATACTATTCAATTAACCGTCGTACAATGCTATGTTTTGAAATCCTAATCATTTTAATTATTTTGAAAAGGGTTTCGCAAATCAAAGATTTGCCACAGTAGATATTATGCGTTAAATCAGCAGTTTTGTGGAAGTAGGCATGACAAAGATTTATCGAAACAGGGCCCAGTTCAGCAGTTTCGAATTAAGCCACATGGCCAATGTGATGCTTTGAAGGTATTGTAAATTCACGAATTGTATAGTTTAATGAATATATCTCTGTAAATTAAACAATTTGTTGTTGTTTTTATTATTTATCAGCTTTATTTGTTTTATACTATAAAAATCACGCTTGTTATGATGTTTGACATTGATTTGTTAATGAGTATATTCTTTTAGTTTTCCCCTTTGGTGCTAAGATTTGTCTTACATGGGAAGTATTAGCATTTTCTTGCTTATAGGCTCGATTTGCCAATAAAAATGAAATGTTAATTATATACGGCAAATATTTTGCTTATCTTTACTATGCGCTTTTAATTAGCTATATCAGATAAAGTAGGACGGTAAATTTTCAAATATGTCGTGCATTAACTTTATTCGACGTTAAAACGTAAATGCAAAGCAACTATAAAGTACATGTAAAAGTTTTATTGTGCTAAATTTATCACATAACATATATGCACAGATTATGAAGCGTAAATAATCTACCAACTTTGAATATGCATTACATCACAGAGACTTTGTTTATAGGATTCCTTATAACGCACTGTGAACGCTAGATCCTATTATTATTATATTAAAAAGCTGGAACGCAAATTATTTGTTTAAAACAAATTAATTTAGTCCCGTGTTTGGATCGGTAAAGCATCTCGATTTTGGAGTGAACAATATGTATCTGTCGATGTGGTAAATTTAGTTACTGGGACAATATGTTGAGACTGTATCCTGTTAAATTGCAAATTAAGCGCATTGTGTAATCATAAGAATTGCGCGATAGGTAACATTTGAAGTTGTCACATTACATGAGATACACTGTTTTCTTTAATTAATGTGCCCACTGATGTAATGCTCATTTATGAGAGAGTGTTGACACATATAAACACAATGTGTCATGAAACAATGTAAAAGTACTCGATCAAGAACCTTTTAACACACGACTGATTTTTGAACATATTGCATTACTAAATTTTACAATAACGCCTCGCTATAGTAAAATTTAAGAACGGCATATATGTACACTAATAAATCACGTGTAAAATCTCGATGTATCAATCCTGTTGTAAGGAAAATATTTGCGAGGGCGTGATGTCTCGTTATTGTTATATTTAACAACTGCATTGCCACTAAAATGTTAAAAGAACTAGAGATCTGGCTTAGAAATAAGCATTATCATACAAAATTGGAACTACGTCTTTATTTACGCAAAGAGATGGGGAAAGATATACAGTGAATTTGTTAAATATAATAATAAATTTGCGACTAATATTGTAATCGATCTGAAAAGTAAAGAAATAACAAATCATGCCAACAAGAACATTCAGACTTTTATTTCTCAATAAATTAAATGTTTTGATATAAAACATAATGTATTTTGATTACATTGTCACAATGTTAAATGTATTTGAAGTGAAATAGAATAAAGGTTAAATTATTGGAATATTCGAGTCACATCATTCGATTGTTCAATCTAAATATAACGATTGTTGTGATAGATATAAAATGATATCAAACAGACAGCCTCGGCTAACAAATATTCTACTCATGTAAGAGTTCCTTAAAACCACAGATAGTTCGATAACTTATTAACTAATATTTTTCATACCATAACCTTAAGATGCGAGAATGATCCCTGGTTAATTTATATGTTACAAATATCAGAGAGATTATGTATGACTCAGTTACCAAATGTGTGTTTGAAATTGAACGATGTCCTATGATCTGATACGACAGCTCAAAATTTGTGTTAATAAAACTCAATTCTGCGTCGAGATTGGTAATTTGAGTATTATAAAATATCCTAAAAATTAATCTAGATTATAGTAGTATTTGTTACTCGAGAAATGTTATTACGAAGTTTTCTTATGAATCTGATATAAACATAAATAACCAACCAGTGGCGTAGCGTGGACTTAATATATACGTGTATTTCATATATACGTTGTATTTCATATACAGAAGAGTGAGGCCAATATTTTTCAGGATTTTATTTAATTTAAAAATAAACAAAGATTTTAAATCAGGTAGTGCGAGGCCCCTTTAGGTGCGAGGCCGTGGGCGAAGGCCCACTCCGCCCACGCCTAGCTACGCCACTGTAACCGACCACTTCACAGAATTGAGTGTGCAAAGTCGTTTAGGGGATTTCGCGCTTGACTGTCATACTTCACAAAATTTGAGATGGCGATCAGGCTGTAAGACAAGTGACGTAGATTAAGTTTATATTTATTCTGTCCAAGCCATGGATATCAAGTGGTACAATTGAAGTGGTCACCATTTTCTAGTAAACTTATATTAAAATTGTATTGTTAAAATTTATTAATCAAGAAAACATACATATGAGACTAAAATGTATTAACTGGTACTGTTGACAAAAGAAGTGGATATAATTTTATTAATTTGACGCATTTGCTCGTGGCTCTGAACTTGTCGTGTCATGTTCCGCCTTTAATTAAGATTGCAATGCGAGAAATACTTTTAAGATGAGAAAGATCTGCAGCCATTGAAACATGGAATTGTGAATCAATTTTACAGAAATCCCATTTTAACATAAGGTTTACAGATTTAATACATTAATTGTTACGAGTTCTTAATTTACGTAAAAATTAATAAATATTAATACCGAAATCAATTTAATGAACGCGCCCCCTCGACTTTACAGTAAGGTACCGCGCACGTACATACGCGCGGCTATCATGTAGCTGTTGATAACAATTTTCAAAATAATTTTAGATTTTACTTTTTTATTTTTAAGAAATATTAAGTGGGCACAGAACGAATTACTGTTTAAATTCATACGTTACAGGTTAACTATTTTTAAGGAACATTTGGACGTAGTCACACGAAAAGGATCCAATCCACACAAAATCACTTTAGAAATATTTAAGTTTGAAGTTGGATTTTTTTTTAACGTGCCGTACATGGGGACTAGTTCTAACGTTGAATAAAGTAATAGAGAGCTATTTTTGCTTAAATGTTTTTTACTGACCATTAGTATTGATGTTCTCATTTTTGACCATATTGTGGATTGGATCCTTTTCGTTTGACTACGTCCAATTGTCCAAAATTTTAACCATATTTTGTGCAATTTCGTTTATTTAAATATTCTACCCAGTTTACCTTGTGGAGAAATTTATTATATTAATAAACTACATATAATGCAAAAATTGTGGGCTTCTATTACACGATGATTTTTATCTGTAGGTCTACGTAGTCAAAACATTCAAATGTCAGCTTCACAATTTCTTCTAAAACTTCTTTGAAACCAAATGTATTCGAGTCTATTGGCGGTGAGCTAATAAAATATTCAGTAAGTTAAATATTATAGTAACATTCAGAACATTTCACTTGTCACCAGTACTTATTAAAAACAATAGTCGGGTTATATTTTATAGCGTCTTGTGAAAGTAAACCAAGAAAATGTATGTTTATTTCAAGGCCTGGCCATGGCCTGGTTTGGCCTGGCCAAGGCCAAGGCTGAACGACCGTTTGATATTATACTTTTGTTGTCAAATGTAATTAGTTACGTGAAATTAGGTGAATTTTCTTATGTAAATAAATAAAGGATTCCTTTATGGTAATGTTTTATTTAAAAATATAATATGTACAGATATTTAATGAGATCAACATTCTTTTGAGGTGCAGAATAATAGCTTATTCGAACTATTAATACTCACCTATTTAAAACACTTAAATATAAAGAAATATAACTATTATTTTAATATAAAAAACACATTTTTTTCTATTTACATGTTAATAAAATTAACAATAAATATGAATTTCATCTGAAACGATGTCAAACAAAAGCAAATGTTCACATTTTATTCCTAAAATGGGAATAACGATTTAATGCAAATATTAATTATATAAAATTAAAAAAATAAAATTCAACATGGGCAACGTATAAGGAGTTGAATAATAATAATAATACATTACAATACGTTGTGACTGAGTTCCCTACTATCGCAGGGCGTGAAGTTATCGCCCGGGCGCAGTGAGGCTGTTAAGGCGCCGCGATAATATTACAACTAAAATCAGACGTATCGTATATTAATTTTATAGCTCATGCGACATAAATCCACACTTTTCCGATGCCAACAAAATATTATTTAGGTAAGGAAAACGCATGCATAAAGTGCGTTTTTAGTTCACTAGGTGCTATATATATTATGAATATGTTTCCTAGAAACGATGGTAAACCATCATATCGTAAAATGAGTAACAAATACCCCGTCCGATTGTGAATGTGGTTGTTTGGTAGTTTAATATCATATGATATTTCATGGATATAAATACTGTAATTATAAGTATAAATGGCGGCTGCGGTGTTAGACGCCGCGATCTCTGATTCGACAACACCATTGTCCAATTTAAAGCATTTACTTAGTTTTGGGGAAATTGAAAGTACAATCGAGTATTTTAAAGTAAGTACCATAATCCATACTAATATTATAAATGCGAAAGTAACTCTGTCTGTTACGCTTTCACGGCTAAACCGCTGAACCGATTTGGATAAAATTTGGTACAAATATAGTTTGAGACCCAAGAAAGGACATAGGGTAGTTCTTATCCCGGAAATCCCACGGGAATGGGAACTATGCGGGTAAAACCCTGGGACTTTTAGAATTTTTTTCACGCGAACGAAGTCGCGGGCACAGCTAGTGTTTTATAAATAGAATAATTTTACTATTCTTTTTGATAATTTCCTTGACTAGTCCAGTAAAACTTTTTTTTCTATTTCCTACCGTTATTATTTTAAAAAAAAGGCATTTTTCAACCCTTTTTTTATTTTTTTCATCCCTTTCCCCTAAATTTAAATCAGAATTTTTTTCATAATATCATTATTTAAGTATTAATGAACACATTTTTACTCATTGCGCCAAAACTGGTCAGATCATGGTTTCATTAAACTTTTTACTGGACTAGACGTACTTATTTCCCCTTGACATACTCGTAGTTTATTCAGAACCCTAAGAATGTGATGACATGAGCAACATCTTTTGTGATATGTGTACTGCGCATAGACGTACATCAAAAGTTCGACCAATAGGCGTAATGCGTTTTCAAACTAACTAACTAATTTCTGTCTTTTGATTGGGCCTTAATGCGTTCGCCCCTTTTAAGTGCGGGGCACTTTGTCAAATGTAACTAATCATGATCGAATACTGAGGAATGCTGAATAATTAAATGCGTCAGCCATTTATAAGCCGCAATCGAACAGCAAACTGCACCCTTCATGCAATTTATTTTAACTCGTTATATTTAGTTGTAGCTAATGATCTACAAAACTTACCACCACTGTCTTTCCAAGCCCATCATATACCAGACTTTAAAAATCCAAATCATCAATCCAATACAAACAGTCGTATTGCGAGAAAATCCAATAGTCGTAGAAGCAAGTTTGTTTAAATAGTTGTTATTTGAATATTTTATAACGTGTAGAACAGGACATCTACCAATTTTAATTGTAATATTTTTGCAGCATAATTTCTTTTTGTTGGTGGCTGGAAATTAATAACGGTGTATGAAATATAAACAGACAGATAATTATCAAGCAGTTTCACTTGCTTTACCGATAATGGTGTGTATATATATATATATATATATATATATATATATATATATATATATATATATATATATATATATATATAAATTTATAAGACCGAGCGTACTTTGTCCTGTAGGCCGCAGAATTAACTTTTAGGTTAGTGAAATGTAAAAGGATTTTTTTATTAAAATTAGCAAACAGAATCTATAGATGAAAAGAGATTACCATCGCCTAAAGACGTCAAGGATGTTATGGTGATGATCGTGCTTTCCTGTCCGTGTGGCGGGATGGTAAATACTACATACATACTAGTTCATACTAATACTAAAAATGAAAGTATCGGTCTTTGTTTGACGTTATCACGGCCGAACCGCTGGGCCGATTGTGATGAAATTTCCTATAGTGATACTTTTAAGTCTTGAGGTGAACATATGCTACATTTTTCTATTTTTTTTTTACTTATTTTGTCCATACTTCCATACTATCATTATAAATAAAGGCAAAAGTCTGTCTGTTACTCTTTCTATGGCTAAAGATGTCAGTAAGAACACAGGTATGGAAATTGTATTGAGACATGAAACATGTATTCAAAGAGATTAAATATATTACTCTAAAAAATAGGATAACGCAAATACAACATTTTTAGAAAGATTTTTATCTTGTTACACCAAAGAAATATAACTTCTTACGTGTACACATACACACAATTTTTTTATAACACTAACATTCAGTCACTATGAAACAACACGCTTTGACATTGTTTTGCTGGTCAATATTTTTGTCTTCTAAGAACTGATGGTATTTTTTTTATTAAAAAAAAACAAATCCAATATGCTGACAAGTTGCTTTGTTTCGTATCACATGACTGCACTCAATGCATGAAGAGCATGACCTCATATTTTTGATATAAAATACAAAAACTATCCAACCTCTCTCTCAAAGGCTCTCCTAATGGAAAGATAAACCATCACCTATAGACAACAAAGATGTTAATGGTGCGTTGCTATTCGTGTGGCGGAATGGCAATGCCACATGTATAAATCTACCGGCTATTACCCTCCAAACCGGAACACGACACTGACAAGCATTGACGCATTGCGGCAGGAATAGATAAGGTGGTGGTACCAATTACTCGGGCGAGACATTGCGGAACTCTACCATCTAGTAGTCACGACGGTAGTGACCCGTAAAGCTAATCGGTCGCCTCGTACGACCTGCCTGGCAGAACGGCAGTTGGTCTAACACGGGGAAAATATACAAAAATAGAAATAGAGAGTACCGGGTAAGATGCAGCGGAATTTAATTAAACAGATACTTATTTGAGATAAAAGTAACAAGTTCGCTTAAGCGCCAATTTTATATGTACGCTAATATTTTTAAAATCTCTAATCTGCCAATTGAAGTAATTGTTAGGACTAGTCTAGTAGATTATTTAGCAAAAGCATAGGTTTAAGCCCTAATACTCACAAGTGGACAGCTGTCTTTGAAGTCTCCCTTATTGAACCAGACAACGCTGTCTGCCTTTAGCCCATAATGTTTGCAGACGGACCTCACCTCCTCATCCGTGTTGAAGGCCAACCACTCACGCACTGCGGCCACGGGCACAGACAACTGCTTGCTGTGATACGCATGGCTTATTATCTTCAAACCGCGCCTTTTAAACAAATATATTTTATATAAAATTAAAACAAATATATAAAATTATTTTAAACGCACTATGAGCTCTCACATGCGGTATTCTCAGGAGATTTTATTCCTAGTAATTTAGTTTGTGTGTGTGTGTGTGTGTGATGCGTACGTGTGTGTGTAAGTGCATATGTGTTTGCTACTTTTTTACGCTGAAATAACTGGAATTTATTATACTGATGTGATAACACATAGGCTACTTTTTATCTCGAAATTTCGATTCGATCGAATTGTGCAACCAAATAAATATACGTAAGTTAGCTGGTGCTCTGCACATTTCAACTAAAGATTTACACATGTTCCTCGATCTTCTGGGCATGGCATAAACTTTCCGTCCAGATCCTGTCCATAACATTCGACCAAACAAGGAATCGCGTAAAAACTTTGAAGATGTACATACTTAGCCATCTAAAATCATAAGCCGAATAAATTTTAGGCAATAGACATTGCGTTTACACGGATCTAGTGTCATTGGTACGATGATGCGCGGCGTGTGGGCAATGACATTGGATTGAATAATAGGGAACGTGATCTATTCTTATCCAGTACTGGATACAGGACGATGTACTAGATTGAAATATGTTTACATTAATCCACTGTCGATCCCATTCATTCACATACTTATTCCTGCCGCAATAACGTCAATGCTTGTCATTGTCGTGTTCCGGTTTAGATGGCCGCCGGATAGGTAGCCGGTAGACTAATGCTATCCCGCCACACTAATAGCAACGCACCATTAACACCTTTGGTGTCTATAGGCGATGGTCCTCTTGTCATCAGGAAAGCCATCTGCTTGTTTGCTAACTAATAATATAAAAAATCCAACGTTGCAATCCAGTTATACTGGATTCAGCTACTGGATCAATGAAAATCAGCCTTAACTTTTTAGCGGTTACGCACATCCAATCTGAATCCGTAAAAGTATATTCAGCAGTATTATTTGTATAGAAGGTGCAAATCGGGAGGTGTTCGCACTACCTCCCGATTTGCATCATCTGTAAGTTTCCAATTCGAGAAAAATTTACGGACTGTTAGGGCGTTTGTCCCGGGCGATTTCCACGTGGGAATGATAACAATGGTGCTTGATTAAATTATTTATTCTTGAGTTTGTTCTTTCACTTCTTACATTGTACTAAGCAATCACCGTAATGTGAACGATGATGAGTATATAGATGTACATCGGCGCGCGTGCGGTGCGGCCGAGGACCCGTCGGTGAGTAGAGTGGCCGCCGGCGCAGCGCGGGTGGGGGCCCGGCGCGGCGTGGTGTGCCCGCGCGCTGCGCGGCGTTGTGCGTTAACACGGACCGTAATAGCCATGGTAAGAAATTTGTAAAATTCTGTTAGCAGCGCCAAAAGTTGTTGATTGGAAGGACATAGTGAACGATATGAACGCTATGAGGCTCGATTCACGTAACAAAACGTCAATCGAGTTGGAGGATTGATTCTTACACATTAAGCCACGTCCTAGCCCTAAGTGCTTCGACTCCACTCACATTATGTGATATGAATTGGGAGGTTGCTCTTAGACCCTGCTGATATAAATAAAAAAAAAACAGTAGCAGTCGTGGGACTGCCGATAGAAGTGAAAACGGAACTATTAAGTTGAGAGTAATTAAAACTATATGCAAAAATTATATGAAATTTTTTATGTTTTATTTATTAGTTACATATGATGGGTTAAATAATAAAATACAGTCAGAAATAGTCGATGTATTAGTGTATACGTGTACACAGGCTACTGCGCGTGCGCTAGTCTGGCTCTCCATAGCTATAGATATACTATTATCATTAGCATGTCGGTGACGCGAACCGAGGATTTTACCCTCTACCAAAACGCTCAACGCGCCTAAAGAAGTTTTCACTTCAATAATTTGATCTGGGCTATTTAATTTTTTCTAAATTCATATTTTTTCTTGAATTTGGATCATGTACTTCACGTAGTGTGAAAAGGAATATCCGATTTTACCCATGTTGGTCCGGACTCCTATTGAAGAAAAGACCATCTGCCGTTTTGAGAATCACTATCGTGGCAACTGGGTTGTAGAGTTCTGCATTGCCTCGACTGGGTCTAGTACAACCGCCTTAACTATACTTATTGCAATAGCGTCAGTGCTTGTCACTGTCGTGTTCTGGTTTGGAGATAAGGTAGCTGGTAAATTTATGCATTTGGCATTAAGACCCCGCCACAAGGATTGCAGTGCACCATAACAATTTTGATGTCTATATGCGATAGCTGTCTGTTTCAATTAGGAAAACCATCTCCTTGTTTACTATCTTAGAATATTAAAAAAATCTAGATTCATATTTTTACCAATCCCTACAACTCTAAGGTTCACTTGCACTGAACTAAGTAAATACCTTTTAGGTCATTGATATAAAAGAGAAAGATACGTTACGTTCTTATATCGCATTCACAAAACTAGGCTCGGCAGAATACATATACACCGACACTCACACACATCTGTTATCACAATCATAAACATGGAAACAAAGACAGAGATAGGGCGGATACATTCGTACGAGCGAAATAGTATTAGACCGCGCGCGTCGTCGCCATGGTTACGGTTGAACAAAAACAGAGATAGGGCAGTATACTTGTACGAGCGAAATGGCATTAGCCACCGACCGCCTCATCGCCATGGTTACCGATAAACAAAGAAATTTCATTTTTAAACAAATTTAATGTTTTAGCTGGAACGTAATCTCATGTGTCTTATTGATATATCTAATATCTAACGAATGGAAAGTAATCCCATGTGTCTTATTTTTTTCCCTTGAGTGATTATAACACTGGGTAAATACACAAGAAGGCATTTTGATGCGTGTTTAATGGCAAAAAACAGAGCCGTCACGGGACTCCTGACAGATGTGAAACATCGGGATCGCGTAGTTAGTTGCCATGGCGACACATCGCCACATCGTACACGCTACTAAATATGGACTGTATACTTCGCTGTATACCCTACCTTAGTACATAATATTACAGCGTGGCGACCCGTCGCCACGGATACCGCGTCGCCACGCCAACGATCCGGTTTGCACCTGCGCCAATAGATGTTTCACATCAAAAACAATCGGAAAGTAGAAGCGTTTCATGTTACGATGTCCCACGTGTGACTGAGTGGCATACTACAAGCACTATGTACACGGACCTAGTTTTGTAGGACCAGGCGCTGTGACTAGGTAACATATCTTCCTCTTTTTATATCAATGTTTTAGGTGACATTTATTTTGAGAAAATTCATTTAAAAATATTCAAATAGTTTGGTGCAAACCAACCTAATGGTTTCTGCAGGCTAAATATGCGGTTTTTTGCCGCGCGAATATGCCGCTGGCTGCCGCAGAGAATCAGAAAATTGACTACGCCAACATGAACAACGGAACAATAGTTATAATTTTATTATAATTGTTCTTTACTTACTATTTTATTACTATTTATTTTAATCTCTCATTAAAACCTACCAATTGTTTACCAACTTTTTATATACAATATCTGGTTGACAGAGCTTTGCTCAGTTTTTCACATACCCATATCTTGGGAACCGAGCTTTTCTTGGACCTGGAACCTTGATAAATCGATTCCTCGACCCGAAAAACCCCTAATTTGTGACTTTCATGAAAATCGTTGGAGCCGATTCCGAGATTCCAATTATATATATACATACAAGAATTGCTCGTTAAAAGGTATTAGATAAGATAAGCCTTACATGCAGGATTAGTCATGGCCAACTACTAGTACCTCATTTACTAATATACATATTATGTAGTAAAATGAAAACTCACCGTTGTAATGTCGGTAAATATAAACATAAAGCAGCATAAGTAAGTGGGCAGAGCCTGTTGGACAGTTTTTTTACTTTCACGTAGTTACCAATTAAATTTGCAATGGCTACATTATATGCTAACTTCAGTGGAGATGCTCTGAAATATTTAATTTCTTTAATAATACAAAATTTGAGATAGAACGCCAGTTAACAGTGAACATTTTTGAGGATATACAATCGATAACATTGTTTTTAATCACCATATTGTTTCCTCATATTTGTCCGGATACCAGGTAATTCATAGAATACAAAACAATTGGCTTAATGTGCCACTACAATTGTGACAAGTGGGTAATAAACTTCTGCTATGTGTTACCAAGGCTTGGTACCAATGCTATTCATGCAGTAATAGCGTCAGTACTGGTAACCTGTGTTCAGATGACGAGATTTTGTAACCTCTGTTCGGACATCAAGGTAGCCACTAAATATATTAATGCACTAGCTGTTGCCCGCGACTTCGTTCACATGGACTTCGTTTACTCCGCACAGCTCCTCCACCGTAGGTGCTAGCGTGATAATATGTAGCCTATATGTTGACCCAACCTGTTAGTAATATTCATGCAAAATTTGAAGTAAATCCATGGAGTACTTTTTCAGTTTACCCCGGACATACATGACTTCTAGGATTTTATTATATTGTTACGAATAATCTAGAAACGTGTCGAGTTGGAGCGCTGGAGAGATCTAGAAATAAAAGAAAGAGATAGCTACTCCTATTGACAAACAAATAGTTGACCTGGGCTATGCCATAATGGACTTTGTGGGATATGGCATAAGGTTGAAAGTAGTGTGTACTAGGATTTATGACTCATAACATGTTTACAATAAGAAGTGATTCATTGTTTCCCGATACATTTAGATTTTTCTGGATCCAGCTAGGACTTTACCCTGGCTATAAATAGAGAGGTGTTGACAAACACAAGGCAATTTTTATCAAGCCATCGAGAGCGATACTTAAAGTGAACAGTGCGAAGCGAGAAGTGTTTTATTGTGTAGTTCAGTGATAGTATAGTGAGTGACTATTGTGTAAAGTGTATTTTAGTATTACGTTGTGTTGTGTTGCGTAAATACACGGATTTAATATAAGTGGTGTTTTCTTACAATTACGAACCCGAGTACGTAACAATATGTATATAGATATGGCATTTCATTGATGAATTGAATAGATAAATATCATGACTGTTTCTATCAAGTCATGTGCTTATTTGCTATCCTAATAATATAAAACTTGAATAAATATATTATAGCAAATCTATAAATCTTACCTTTTTAATCTTTCAGGCAATTGTAAATATCGATATAATGGATGCACATCGTCCAAATTGCACATAATATACAATGACTCTATTAAAACCTGATCTGTCGCTAACCTTGCATTGCTTTTATTTACATTTAAGGCATTGAAATGACTAGTTATGTTGTCAATATCTGATATGTCTTTCTTACATCTATCAATGTCATCACAGCAACTCAAGAACCACTTGATACATTCCAATAGGTATTTTCTATTAAGAACTGGATCATAGCTACTATATGGTAGTTCAGACAATCTGGAATTATAAATTTGAAAATAAACATTAAACTGACATTTCTGAGTGGGGAATGCTTAAAACAAACTGAATTTCAATAAATACAAATTTTTTTTGATTTAACAGTTTATCTGAACAAATAAATTTTTCAATGAAATTCAGAGTAAATTAAAAGGTTGTATGGGTATTATAAGGTTAACAATTCTAATCTATACATATAATAAAATCGTAGGAAAGTCAAAACTGTACATTGAAATTTTTTTTAAAAGAATACTTGGGGCGTGATCTACAATCGAAACCGAAGCCAAAAATATAGTTTTTAGAATTTTCGTCTGTTTGTCTGTTTGTATGTATGTCCATTGTCCGGGGTAAACTCAAAAAGTACTGCATGGATTTACTTCAAATTTTGCATGAATATTACTAACAGGTCGGGTCAACATATAGGCTACATATTATCACAATATCACCTACAGGGGAGGAGCAGTGCGGAGTAAACCAAGTCCGCGCGGACGAAGTCGCAGGCAACAGCTAGTACATATATAAAAACTTATATACATATTTAAAGCCAGAAATATCTATGCTCATCACACAAGTACTTGTCAGGAATCAAACTCAAGCCCCATTGCTTAGTCGCTAACCACAAGACCAGTGTACGAACTTGACAAAACTTGTTGGATACTAAAGTATTATTTTTTTTATAAACAATCAGGTTGCAAATAAATAGGTAGGAAATATGCAAAGGATGTGATGAAATGAGATAACCGAACCAACCCAAAGATGTGTGGCAGGGATGTATAAACTGTCAGCTACCTTACCCTACAAACCCGGATGAGATATTGCAAAACTTTATAAAATTCTAGGCAATAAATTCAATCTTTGCTTACATTTACAAGCTGTCTGATCATACCAAGCAGATTCTCTACTTTTTATAAAAAGCCCAAATGCACATTCTAATTTTTTTTTTACTGTTAATTTTACTTTATTGCTTGATTAAGTAGCTGTATTACATACATATGTGGCAAATCTTAGTATATATAAATTATGTGTCATGTTGTTTGTCCGCTATGGATCCCACTTAACTTAAAAGATAGGGTAGTTTTGGGTAGAGGAGGCAGAAGGGCTTCTCAAGTCAAAATATTCAATACAAGTAATTTGTAAGGCAAAACAAAGTTTGCCGAGTTAGCTATTTATAAATCATCTAACCTGTATCCAAAGTAAACATAAAATCTAATCATAGGGTCAAGTAACACAATACATTCTTCAGGTGGAAGCCTCTGTATGGTCATATCTTGTCTTATTGCTTGTATGCGGTCATTTAAAAAGTCGTACATAACTATTTTTTGCACATCTTTTCTTTTTGTCACTCTGAGAACAAATAAACAAATAAATAAATAAGAGTGTTTCCAGAAATCATGAACGCACAGGGGAGGCTACCTGCTGTACTTAAAAGCCAAAACTGCCAAGGCGAAGCTGCAATTCCCACAGCAAGGAAAAATACACCATCTGACTACAATTTATAGAAGAAACTGCAGTAAAGACATTATTTAGACAAACTTATTTATTAATGAAACTAAATTATCATGAGAACTTTATTTGCTATGTAGATTCTCATTTGATCCCTTACTCTCGTGCCTCTTTTTTTTAATGTGAATGCAAATTTTTAGCAAACTAAATAAATTATAATTTATAATTATAATTTTGTTTTTATAATTTTTGGTGGACAATTTACTCAAATTGATCTAACCACAAAATAAGCAAATTATTTGCTTGTGTTATGGGTACTAGTGTACTAGTCAACAACACTATTACCTTTGAGTATATACCTCCAGAGCGAGTATTCCTAAGCAAGTGACAATTTAAAATGTTTTTTTTTTTATATCATAAGATAGCAAACAAGCAGATGGGTCTCCTGATGGAAAGAGTCAACCATCGCCTATAGACACCAAAGATGTTAATGATGTGTTGCTATCTTGTGGCTAGGTCTAATGCCACATGCATAAGTTTACCGGCTACCTTACCCTCCCAATTAGAACACGACAGTGACGGGCACTGACGCTATTGCAGCAGGAATTATTACCTTTGAGTATATACCCCCAGAGAGAGTATTCCTAAGCAACTGACAATTAAAAATGTTTTTTTTTATATCATATATAATAAATAATTGGGAGGCTAAGGTAGCCGGTAATAAATTTACCGGCTACCTTAGCCTCCCAATTAGAACACGACAATGACGAGCGCTGACGTTATTGTAGCAGGAATAGGTAAGGCGGTAGTACCACCAAGTAAATGTGGTACATAGTAGACTCAGATTATTTCCATTCAGTTTTACATTGCTATTTAACTACGTGCCTTACATGAGGCAATGAGAATTTAACACTCTTGATTTTGTTGTCATTTAATAAAATGTATTTGTGCCGAACCAGTGTACTAGTTTTGGAATTGCATTATCACTTCATCATACATACCACCTCTTTTTTCACTTTGAATAAAATTGAAGTGACATCTGCAAATATATATGTGTATATATAGAAATATATATGCTATTTTGAGGCACGAGTGTGTTAAGCCGTCTCCCGTCCCCGCCTTTGAAGAATGTACCATCAACCATTTTGCCAGGTAGTTCTTAAAAGGCAAACGATGGGCTCAACATGTCACTAACATCAAAATTACTACTTGGTAGAGTTCTGTAACGTCTCAGCCGAGCTGCCCCAAAAGAGCTGTCTGCTGATTCATGTCGCAAAAGCGTCAATGCTTTTTACTTTCATATTACAGTTTTGAAGGTAAGGTATCCAGCGATACCATCCCACCCCATCACATGGATAACGTTGTACTAGAAACATATTTTGTGTCTATAGACAATGTATGTTTCTTTCCTTTAGGATTGCTATCTACTTGGTTATTTATCAGTAATTTAAATTTTCATAGATTTTATTTTAGGTATTTAGATAGAATATTATACATATAGTATCGCACAATTTTATTATGATTTACTAAGAGGTACTTCCAGCTTTCTATCAATATATATATCCACACATTATCGCACAATTTTATTATGATTTACCAAGAGGTACTTCTATCTATCTATCAATATATATCCACACGTTATCGCACAATTTTATTATGATTTACCAAGAGGTACTTCCAGCTTTCTATCAATATATATCCACACGTTATCGCACAATTTTATTATGATTTACCAAGAGGTACTTCTATCTATCTATCAATATATATCCACACGTTATCGCACAATTTTATTATGATTTACCAAGAGGTACTTCCAGCTTTCTATCAATATATATCCACACGTTATCGCACAATTTTATTATGATTTACCAAGAGGTACTTCTATCTATCTATCAATATATATCCACACGTTATCGCACAATTTTATTATGATTTACCAAGAGGTACTTCCAGCTTTCTATCAAGGGGTACTTATATGAAAGGTTTCCCATTTTTTGGAAAATTACCCCAGTAATAAACCGGCAGTACTGATTAATTGGACTAAAAACTCAATTTTTTCATATATAATTGTAGAACAAAATTAGTGGGCCCTGTTTCTAATGCCAACCCAATATTTCATATTTATAAATAAAATATTTGGCTATTGCAAGTTGTCCGATAAACGGATAATTAAAATAACTCAATCGTCCGATTATCGGATGAATAAAATAATTTAATCATCCGATAACATCTATTTATTGTTAAACTAAATAATTAAAAAATCTGTTCAATATTTATTTTTTATGTGACCCTTTGTGAGCCGAGAACTACAGTAAATTAATGTAACCTAAGTAGAGTCAGCGTCAGCCCAAAACACAACCTAAAATTATTTACCTACTGTAATACTCAATTAATTTAATCATCAACTTTTTTTGTAATTGATACCAATTTGAAAGTTTAATATAAGATAAATTAATGGTAAATGACATAATCGATATTTCATGATTTATTATAAAAGTATAGATATCAAAAGTACACGCCTATAATAAATATAAGTAGAAAATCATAAATAAAAATTCTTTCTTAACAACATATTTTTTCATAAATTCATAACAATTTTTTTATTTACATAATTGCAATAAAATACTACCTATTTCTGTAACAAGTGGGGTAGGAGTGAGTCGACAGAGCCCCGCTACGCGGGGCTACTGTTTCTGGGTGTGGTATCTAAAGGGAACCTAACTAACCTACTTCAACTTTGGCATTGCCCGTGTTGCCCGCCTCGTCCCCCGTAAGGGTTGTCTTTACACGTTTTTAAATATATATTTTTAGTTCTAACCTAACCTAATCTAATCTACACAGGTAGTTCACTTACTAGTTTTGAAAAACGGGTAAAAAAAAACTAGACATTCACAATATTTAAATTATTTTATTCATCCGATAATCGGACAACTAATTTATTTTATTCATCCGTTTAGCGGACGACTAGGCACTTCGAAAATACTTCAGTATGATGGCTTAAAAAATTGTTATACATACTTACTCAAAAAGTAAATAATTCAAGGTTTGCAATAATATGTTATATGGCCGTAAGAGTTCTGGCTTAGCAATATAAGAGTCGGCAGCCGATCTATAAAAACTTTTTACCAACTTTCTTCCAGACGGGGTAACCTCTAAAACATGCACCATTTTTTCTTGGGTCCGCCTAAATGTGTAAAAATACAAAAATTTATTTATCAGTATAAATACATGTAAAGTACTAAAATAATACATAACAAAAACTATATTTACTAAAAAGATTACAAGGAGAATACACTAACAATGTAACTTCTTGTTGTGGACACATTTCTATGCATGTTCCGTATATTTCTTTTCCACTGGGAAATTCAGAATTATCACACTCATTAGATGACATAATTGTAATAAATATAACACAGGAGTTTTAATTTAATTTACTTAATATGTTTATTTACATAATTTTATAGATGTCCAATCCAATCCCAATCAAAATTCAAACTTCAAACCAAGGAACTTTTTTTTTTTTTTTTCTTTTTGGCATGGGCGTTAAGCAACTGCCATGATCAAGTAAAACGAGGAAACATATTTTAGACAATAAACTAGGATTTGGAATTTGGATTGACAGGAAAATAGAGGATCAGAAAGTAATCAAAATAACATAGATACTAAAATTATAAATTATTTACAACAATAATATTTAAATAAATATATACAGAGATAATACTTAGTTATTTGTATAATATTTACAAGTGGGTTAATATTAATTTGGTATTAGATACTAAATGTATCTAACTACGCTTAAATATTAATATTATTTTCTTGAATGAATAATGAAAGAATATTATACATACAAGGATTTAATAACAGGGTTGGAATGGATGTAGGTAAAGGAATGTCATTAGAATATAGATTGTTATATAATGATGAATGATTGTATTTAGGACAAGCAAAAAATATATGATTGAGATCTCCAATATCAGTGCCACACTCACAAACATTGCTATCTTTGATGTGTAGCTTGAAGAGGTGTTCAGGAGAATTAGTGTGACCAAGCCTCATTCTGGTGATAACAGATGTTGACAACTTATTTAATTTCACTACAGAAAACCAAGGTTTAGAAGGTATCAATGGTTGTAATTGGGAATAGGTTTTGCCTTTCACCAATGTACCACTATCCCAGACACTTTGCCATGACTGCTTAAGATGGAGTTTAGGGAGAGCAGCTAGATCATGGCAATAATTAATGTAGGGGTATAAATCACCACACTGAACTGCCTCTTTAGCACATCGATCAGCTCGCTCATTTCCAGTGATATTACAATGGCTTGGAACCCAGGCAAAGTAAATAATATGATTATATTTAAAAGTACATTTGTATAAAAGATTTCTTAAGTCTAAAATAATAGGAGGAATAAATTTGGATTTTAAAGGGAACTTTTGCAAACAATGTAGAGCACTCAGTGAATCAGTCAGAATCATACACTTGGGTAGTTTCATAATGTGTATGTATTCTACAGCTTTATAAAGTCCATAACATTCACCTGTAAATACAGATGCTTCCGGTGGAAATTTGATTTTTTGAACAATATTGTACTGTTTATGGTATACACCTATTCCAACATTACTATTATTTTTGGATGCATCAGTAAAAATCAAATGAAAATCTTGCCATTTTTCATTGATAATATTGTTAAAATATTGATTGGCATACAAAGATTGTTTATCTATACCTAAATTTACTACAATAGGCTGCAGAGTTAATGATTCATAATTGTGTTTATATAAGGGATTTATAGGGGATGTAAAAGTAAAAGGCTTAAGGCTGTGATATTTCATATAGCTGTATACAAGGGCTGGGATTGTTTTGTGTTTCCAATACTTATCTGACATTAAATCACTAAGACTAGAGAGCTTTGTAAGCAGAGGGTGATTTTGTGATTCCAAAGTGCGAAGGAAAAACCTGTCAGATAGATATTTACGTCGTAAATGTAATGGAGGTTCAGCACATTCTACTTGTAGGGCAGAAACAGGGCTGGATTTCATTGCTCCTAGAACAATTCGTAATGCTTTAATTTGAACAGAGTCAATTTTCTTTAGACCAATCTTACTACATGGTTCTAGTAAAAACATTCCATAATCCAATAAACTTCTTATTAATGCATTATACATAAGTTTTAATGTAGATGGGTGTGCACCCCACCAAACCCCAGAAACACATCTCATTAAATTGATATTACGTTCACACTTTGCTGCTATATACTCACAATGATCTAGTCCTTGGAGTTTATTATCTAGTATTATACCTAAGAATTTTGTTTTCGATTTAACAGGAATTGAACTATTTTTGTAAGTAATATTTATAGGGGGTGGAAATTTTGTGTGAGAAAATAAAACTATGGAACTTTTAGAAACAGAAATATCAAGACCATTGTTATTAAGCCAAGTCTGTAGGGATAGAATAGACATGGAAAGATTATCACAAGCCATCTGTATAGATTTGTCAGTTGAGTATAAAAGGAGGTCATCAGCATACTGAAGAACGTTTACATTGCTAGTTGCTACAGTTTCTATATCATATGAGTATATGTTGTAAAGGATTGGACTTAAAACAGAACCTTGTGGAAGACCTTTATATTGTTGTCTTTTTAAATTATTAGGGTCATTTGCTAAATTAATAGTTCTATTGTATACAATATTCATAATAACATTAATTAAATAAAATGGTATGTTTAATTTCACTAGCTTATTTTTCAGAATTGATAGAATTACATTATCATATGCTGAGGATATATCTAAAAAAGCTGCTAAAACAGATTTGTTATGAGTAAAAGCTAATCTAATATCAGTTATAAGTAAGCTAATATTATCTATGGTGCTCTTTCCTCTCCTAAAACCATACTGACTTTGACTTAATAAATTTCTGCTTTCAATAAACCATTCTAAGCGAAGTTTGACAAGGTGCTCTAGAATTTTCAACATAACTGATGAAAGCACAATGGGTCTGTATGAAAAAGGGTCAGAAGGGTTTTTATCAGGTTTAAGGATAGGGATAACAGAATGTGACTTCCATGTCTGAGGTATATTACCTGTAGAAACAAGGGAGTTCATAACCTTTAATAAGTATGATAGAGATTTATCAGTCATGTTATTTAAAAATGAGTAGTTAATATTATCCCATCCAGGAGTAGAGTCTTTAACATTTTGAAGGATACCTTTAAGCTCAAATAACGTAAAAGGGGAAAAATTGTCTGAAGAAGAAGTAGAAGGAAGAGAAAGGATACATTCTGGTACTGTAGGTGGAGCAAGATGATCTATCAGCTGATTTATTAACAATGGACACATTTCATTATTATTAGAAACCTTATATGCAGATCTAAATTTTCTTATGTTTAACCATACACTTGAAGGTTTTGTTTGGGGTGATAAGGAAGAGCAGAATTTCTTCCAACCTTCAGCTTTTTTCTTTTTTAATAATCGACGAGTAGTTTTTATAATATTAGTGAGAATATTAAAATTTTCTGTAGTTGTATACTGACAATAAAATTTTTCAGCAGCTTTCCTTTCCTTAATAGCGTCTGTGCACTCTTTGTCCCACCAAGGTGGCGTATTTATTTTCTTAGTTAATTGTTTTTTAATGGGAAAAGTGTTTTCAGCTGATTTTATAATTAATTGAGTAAAGGCTTCTGCACAAGAAGAGTCATTATATGAGGAAATGTTAGGCAAAACATTAACACCAACTTCCATCAAATTATTAAACTTGTGCCAATCCGGGTTATGCAAATTATATTTGAAATATGATGTAGATTTAGGTGAAGTTTTATGATATGCAGAAGGGAAATTTATTATTATGGGGAAGTGATCACTTCCAAACGTAAATGGGAGTGTGTGCCATGTCAAAGAAGGTGCTAAATTGGGACTGCAAATGGACAGGTCTATAGCGCTTTTGCCTTCGGAGGGTTTTGTGCGACGAGTGGGAGAACCGTTGTTTAAAATACATAAATTTAATTCTTCAATGACTTTCAAAAGTTCTTCACCATAATAATTACTGGAGGAACAACCCCAGGCTTGATGATGAGAATTAAAATCACCTAACACAATAAAGGGTTTAGGTAGTATGGCTAATAGGTTATTAAGTTCTGTCAAAATATTCAAATTTGGATGTGGAATATAAAGTGACACGAAACAAATATTATTTACATTAACAGCTAATATAGACATATTTACAGTATGTACAGGAAGATTAACAATGGAAAAATTATATCCTTTTTTGATCATGATGGCTACACCTCCATAACCATCAGATCTATCTTCTCGGATACTAGTGTATCCAGAGAATTTAAAAGTACAACTTGGTCTTAACCAAGTTTCTGAAAGAGCCACTAAAAATGGCTCATATTTATTTAATAAGTGAATTAATTCACTTTTCTTGTTGGTGATGCTCTGCGAGTTCCATTGAAGAATTTTGGCTTGACTGTCCATGATCACCATTAAATTTAGAATAATTAATTAAACTTTCTGTCATTAAAGCAGCGTTGGACGGTGTTATTACTTCGGACTGAGATAAAAATTTAATAAAAGATATAATCATGCCTATTGAGGCTGATTCTTGATTATTGTTATTATTTTTTGTCAACAAAGTACCATTTTCTCTAGAATTAGTGGAATTATATTCATTAATAACTGAATTTTGGAAATCATAGTCATAACTCTTACTGACTTTTGTATGGGGTTTAGGTTTCTGAAATATTGTTTTTTTGTATGACCTATGGGATTGTTCTTGCAAATCTAAGTTTTTTTTCAAAAGTGGATGAAGAGCAGTTTTAATAGGTGTTGAGATGGCATCAGCATATGATTTGGAGACCGGGGGATAATTTTTTGATGCCTCGGCATAAGAGACACAGTTTTGAGCCATAAACATTTTAATGTTTTTTTGTCTTAAATGTTCTGGGCATGATTTGCTAGTGGCAAAGTGAGATCCCTTACATAAACAACAATTAGCATTGAAATCAGCCTCGCTAGTACAAGAGTCTCCACAATGATCCTTTCCACATTTAAAGCATCTTGGGTTGGATCTGCAAGTTATTTTAGTATGACCGTACCTACAGCATTTATAGCATTGTATAGTAGGGTAAATGTATAAATCTACTGGGAGAGCATTATAACAAACGTAGACACGTTTCGGTAAAGTCTGTCCATCAAAAGTTACGACAACTGTCTCTGTTGGTTTCCAGGTAGTGTTATCATTAATAGTTATTTTACGGTTTATTCTTCTAACCTTTATTATTTTTCCACAACCAATGGGAACCTTAACATTATTAGCAATTTCCTCAGGTGACCAGTCTGAGGGAACACCTCTAATTACGCCTACTCGTGAAACGTTAAATGATGGGATAAAAGCTTTGAAGTTTTTATTTGAGAGATTAGGGTCATTAATAAAGTGATTTGCGTCATTGTGGTCCGAAAATGATAGAGATAATCGGTTGCGTCCAATTTTCTTGAGGCTACCATCAATTATATTTTTAAAAGTATTATTTTTAAGGAATCGCCCAAACGAGACTGGATGTAGAGTAACATTATCAGTCGGAGATGTAATAACTCTTTGGACATGAATAACGTAAGGTCCAAGGTCTGTAGATTCATACTGTGTGCGGTAGTTAATATAATCTTTAGGTTTTTGGGGTTCCTTACTATTTGTTAGGGGGTTTGACAAATCTTTCATTGTAACATTATCATTTACATTATTATCACCAGTAATAAATGAGGCGCCCGAAGCATTATTTATATCTGAGATTTCAGAAACAGAGTGAGAGCACTGACAGTCAGTAGATTTCAATTCATTGTTGCGCTTTTTACGCCGTTTATTGCAGTGTTTGCATATTTTATTAGATGTATGAGATCTTTTCCTGTTAGTTGTTTGAGTTGAAGAAAGCGAAGTATCTGTATCGACACTACTCTCATCTATAGTAACATAGTGCGCTACCTGGAGAGGTCCACCTCCAGGATCGTCAGGGGGTTTGTTCATTTTAAAAAGTGAAAAGGAGACTTACCTACTTTAAACTGATAGTAAAACTAATGATATTTACATAAAATTAAATATTTACACAAATAAAACTAATATCGATCCTCTGTTTCGCTAAATAATAATATAAAAAGTCGCAGAACCAAAAATGACGTCCGCCAAATTTTATGTTTCCCGCGCTTTATTCACCAAGGAACTTATATACGATAACTGGAATTACTACGAAGCAATATTTGAAAATTTTCTATTAAAGTTGACATTTGTTTCTTACATAACAGAGGGGAAAAACGTTCTGAGCAGTCTTGGGTAGTTCTCGAGCGACCTAGGTGGGAAGAGCGCTCTTTTAGGTGAACTATGCGAACTAGTTCATTGAAAATCCCGCTCTTAGTTCTTTTTATATTTCTGTTAGCGTCCACTTTACTAGACAGTGGCACTATGTGACCAACCGAGTTATTTACTTTTACTGTGCGCGCCTTGATATATCGATAATCGATATCGATACTCAACAACTTCAAATCCCCATGGTTGAAATTTTATCAAATCATATGAAATCATAACAATCGTCAACTGAAGAATTGCTGGCTAATTATCAAACATAATACTAATACCATTTATGTCTTATTTTACGGTAAGTTTAATTAAAATTAAAAAAAAAATCTCTTCTATTCCCATTTATTGTTACAAATAATTGATTATTATTATTATATATCACGTTAATTATGACTAATTATTAATATAAATCATTTTATTGTTTCGTTTTTATTTCGATAAAAGATTTTATGTGCCATAACAAAAAAGTCAACTTTAATTGTAAAAATTCATACTTTTTAAGTATTCTAATATAATTACATATTATACTAGGAACTAGCCTAGCTGTTGACTAATCATTAATATAAATTATTTTATTTTTCATTATTTAAATAAAAAATCTCATATTACATAAATGGACGTGTAAAATTTTCATGTAATACTTTGTATTTTTTAAATAACAATAAACAAAACTTACAATAATCATAACTATATTTTTTTCTTTTATTTTTGTTCTTAATAAATTATTTCAAAAAAAAAAGAACTAATGAACTAATAGAACGAATTAGTTCATCCTTGGATTATGAACTAAATTGAGCGCTCTTTGTAGTGACTGGTTAGGCCCAAGCCTAGTTCTGAGCAAGACAACGACATGAGTGGATGTTGTCCCTTTTTTGCAATTGCCAGTGTAAATAAAACTTTCGGATGGTAGATTTTTGGAACGAAGTTCCTTACGGCAGGCTTGGAGGGGATAGGGATTTTGCTGCGCGACCGAACTGAAAAAAATGTGATAGTAAAACCGTAAGAAAAATGCGTGGAATAAAAGCGTTAAATGAGACGTGCGCAGGCGCGACAGTCGCGTACACAAGCGAGTAGTGCCGTTTAGCCGAAGGAAGTTCGTTCCTACCTGGTGTCCCGCGACACCACATCATTTTTTTATATATTCGTTAATTGTTAAATCCCTTTTATTCATACACGTCTAAAATGTGCTTATTTTAATTATTACGTAATTACTCATGCAATGTAAAAACTGTTTCTCAAATTAATAGAATTATTTAGTAGTAATTTGCAAACTACGCATAGCTACACTTTTGTATGGCGATTGGCGCTTTATTTAGTAGAAAGAGACACTCCACTCATGTCGTGGTACTATTCGGAACGAAATTGAAGCGCGTGTAAGCATTCCGGGTAGAATGTAACTTCCTTGCTTCAAACCAAGGAACTTATATACGATAACTGGAATTACTACGAAGCAATATTTGAAAAATAAAAATGTACTTTATTTCGTTACTCATAAAGTTGACATTTGTTTCTTACATAACAGAGGGGAAAAACGTTCTGAGCAAGACACCGACATGAGTGGATGTTGTCCCTTTCTTGCAATTGCCAGTGTAAATAAAACTTTCGGATGGTAGATTTTTATATATTCGTTAATCGTTAAATCCCTTTTATTCATACACGTCGATAGATACATTAGCATAAAATGTATTGTAATTAACATAGTGAGTTCTAAAATGTGCTTATTTTAATTATTACGTAATTACTTATGCAATGCAAAAACTGTTTCTGAAATTAATAGAATTACTTAGTAGTAATTTGCAAACTACGCATTGCCACACTTATATATGGCGATTGGTGCTTTATTTAGTAGAAAGAGACACACTCCACTCATGTCGTGGTACTCTTCGGAACTATCTTGAAGCGCGTGTAAGCATTCCGGGTAGAATGTAACTTCCTTGCTTCAAACACAATCAAATCCACAGACCAATTAACCTAATCGTAGTACTCCACAGCACATTCCTAGCGGAGAAGTGAACCTTCATAGATGAAACACAACCTTACACACCTACACGGCAGTAGTGCCATGGCGGATTAGCAGTAGAAACTAATAGGGGGGAGGGCTACTCACAGAGGAGGGGGGCTACTCACATGGGGGCGGGCTACTCACAGAGGGGGGGGGGGGACGAATATGGGCGGGAATTTTTGAAACCTAGATAAAATATTTTTTTATTGATAAGGAGTTGCTTTGCCCCTAAAATACTTGTGTATTTTAGGGGCAAAGCAATTTCTTATCAATATTGAATAAGTAAACTACATTGGTTAAAAAAGCAACAAGTAAAACAGAAAATATTTTGTGTTCATATGTTTATTTATTAAAAAAATATTTTTCTTATAAAAACCTTTCTTCTTTCTTCATCTTCATTTTCTTATGTATCTTTTTATACGTATAAAAAGCACTCAAACCTTGCTGTTATTGTTTACTCACTTTATAATATTATTAATTCCTGATTAATGAAACCTGTGATAAGCCACGGTAAAGTCTTCAGCGCATGTTTTACCACACTTTGCACATTTTCTTTACTTTTTCGCTTTTTGCTAATTTGATAGAAACGTCTCTAAATACTAAAGAGACAAAATGTCGTGGTGAAGCTTAAAACTTCCTTCCGTACAAAACTTGGAAATTATATGCACTTGAGTAAAGGTTCAAAACTTATTTAACGTTGGGATTCTAGGATAATATGTCTTTTTAACTTTTACGCCTCACTTTAAGATAGAAAACGCCCTGACTTCACGACACTATATATTATGTCCTTAAGTAACATGTGAAAACTATGTATAATATAGTCAAATGATAATTCAAAACTTTACTGCAGCTTTATAATCTTTAAAATGCAATTATTATGACCGCCTAATAGAGTTTAAGCAAATAATTATCGTAACATGAAGAACTTCACAAGAACAATTATTTTTTTTTTTTCTTTTTGGCATGGGCGTTAAGCAACTGCCATGATCAAGTAAAACGAGGAAACATATTTTAGACAATAAACTAGGATTTGGAATTTGGATTGACAGGAAAATAGAGGATCAGAAAGTAATCAAAATAACATAGATACTAAAATTATAAATTATTTACAACAATAATATTTAAATAAATATATACAGAGATAATACTTAGTTATTTGTATAATATTTACAAGTGGGTTAATATCAATTTGGTATTAGATACTAAATGTATCTAACTACGCTTAAATATTAATATTATTTTCTTGAATGAATAATGAAAGAATATTATACATACAAGGGTTTAATAACAGGGTTAGAATGGATGTAGGTAAAGGAATGTCATTAGAATATAGATTGTTATATAATGATGAATGATTGTATTTAGGACAAGCAAAAAATATATGATTGAGATCTCCAATATCAGTGCCACACTCACAAACATTGTTATCTTTGATGTGTAGCTTGAAGAGGTGTTCAGGAGAATTAGTGTGACCAAGCCTCATTCTGGTGATAACAGATGTTGACAACTTATTTAATTTCACTACAGAAAACCAAGGTTTAGAAGGTATCAATGGTTGTAATTGGGAATAGGTTTTGCCTTTCACCAATGTACCACTATCCCAGACACTTTGCCATGACTGCTTAAGATGGAGTTTAGGGAGAGCAGCTAGATCATGGCAATAATTAATGTAGGGATATAAATCACCACACTGAACTGCCTCTTTAGCACACCGATCAGCTCGCTCATTTCCAGTGATATTACAATGGCTTGGAACCCAGGCAAAGTAAATAATATGATTATATTTAAAAGTACATTTGTATAAAAGATTTCTTAAGTCTAAAATAATAGGAGGAATAAATTTGGATTTTAAAGGGAACTTTTGCAAACAATGTAGAGCACTCAGTGAATCAGTCAGAATCATACACTTGGGTAGTTTCATAATGTGTATGTATTCTACAGCTTTATAAAGTCCATAACATTCACCTGTAAATACAGATGCTTCCGGTGGAAATTTGATTTTTTGAACAATATTGTACTGTTTATGGTATACACCTATTCCAACATTACTATTATTTTTGGATGCATCAGTAAAAATCAAATGAAAATCTTGCCATTTTTCATTGATAATATTGTTAAAATATTGATTGGCATACAAAGATTGTTTATCTATACCTAAATTTACTACAACAGGCTGCAGAGTTAATGATTCATAAATGTGTTTATATAAGGGATTTATAGGGGATGTAAAAGTAAAAGGCTTAAGGCTGTGATATTTCATATAGCTGTATACAAGGGCTGGGATTGTTTTGTGTTTCCAATACTTATCTGACATTAAACCACTAAGACTAGAGAGCTTTGTAAGCAGAGGGTGATTTTGTGATTCCAAAGTGCGAAGGAAAAACCTGTCAGATAGATATTTACGTCGTAAATGTAATGGAGGTTCAGCACATTCTACTTGTAGGGCAGAAACAGGGCTGGATTTCATTGCTCCTAGAACAATTCGTAATGCTTTAATTTGAACAGAGTCAATTTTCTTTAGACCAATCTTACTACATGGTTCTAGTAAAAACATTCCATAATCCAATAAACTTCTTATTAATGCATTATACATAAGTTTTAATGTAGATGGGTGTGCACCCCACCAAACCCCAGAAACACATCTCATTAAATTGATATTACGTTCACACTTTGCTGCTATATACTCACAATGATCTAGTCCTTGGAGTTTATTATCTAGTATTATACCTAAGAATTTTGTTTTCGATTTAACAGGAATTGAACTATTTTTGTAAGTAATATTTATAGGGGGTGGAAATTTTGTGTGAGAAAATAAAACTATGGAACTTTTAGAAACAGAAATATCAAGACCATTGTTATTAAGCCAAGTCTGTAGGGATAGAATAGACATGGAAAGATTATCACAAGCCATCTGTATAGATTTGTCAGTTGAGTATAAAAGGAGGTCATCAGCATACTGAAGAACGTTTACATTGCTAGTTGCTACAGTTTCTATATCATATGAGTATATGTTGTAAAGGATTGGACTTAAAACAGAACCTTGTGGAAGACCTTTATATTGTTGTCTTTTTAAATTATTAGGGTCATTTGCTAAATTAATAGTTCTATTGTATACAATATTCATAATAACATTAATTAAATAAAATGGTATGTTTAATTTCACTAGCTTATTTTTCAGAATTGATAGAATTACATTATCATATGCTGAGGATATATCTAAAAAAGCTGCTAAAACAGATTTGTTATGAGTAAAAGCTAATCTAATATCAGTTATAAGTAAGCTAATATTATCTATGGTGCTCTTTCCTCTCCTAAAACCATACTGACTTTGACTTAATAAATTTCTGCTTTCAATAAACCATTCTAAGCGAAGTTTGACAAGGTGCTCTAGAATTTTCAACATAACTGATGAAAGCACAATGGGTCTGTATGAAAAAGGGTCAGAAGGGTTTTTATCAGGTTTAAGGATAGGGATAACAGAATGTGACTTCCATGTCTGAGGTATATTACCTGTAGAAACAAGGGAGTTCATAACCTTTAATAAGTATGATAGAGATTTATCAGTCATGTTATTTAAAAATGAGTAGTTAATGTTATCCCATCCAGGAGTAGAGTCTTTAACATTTTGAAGGATACCTTTAAGCTCAAATAACGTAAAAGGGGAAAAATTGTCTAAAGAAGAAGTAGAAGGAAGAGAAAGGATACATTCTGGTACTGTAGGTGGAGCAAGATGATCTATCAGCTGATTTATTAACAATGGACACGTTTCATTATTATTAGAAACCTTATATGCAGATCTAAATTTTCTTATGTTTAACCATACACTTGAAGGTTTTGTTTGGGGTGATAAGGAAGAACAGAATTTCTTCCAACCTTCAGCTTTTTTCTTTTTTAATAATCGACGAGTAGTTTTTATAATATTAGTGAGAATATTAAAATTTTCTGTAGTTGTATACTGACAATAAAATTTTTCAGCAGCTTTCCTTTCCTTAATAGCGTCTGAGCACTCTTTGTCCCACCAAGGTGGCGTATTTATTTTCTTAGTTAATTGTTTTTTAATGGGAAAAGTGTTTTCAGCTGATTTTATAATTAATTGAGTAAAGGCTTCTGCACAAGAAGAGTCATTATATGAGGAAATGTTAGGCAAAACATTAACACCAACTTCCATCAAATTATTAAACTTGTGCCAATCCGGGTTATGCAAATTATATTTGAAATATGATGTAGATTTAGGTGAAGTTTTATGATATGCAGAAGGGAAATTTATTATTATGGGGAAGTGATCACTTCCAAACGTAAATGGGAGTGTGTACCATGTCAAAGAAGGTGCTAAATTGGGACTGCAAATGGACAGGTCTATAGCGCTTTTGCCTTCGGAGGGTTTTGTGCGACGAGTGGGAAAACCGTTGTTTAAAATACATAAATTTAATTCTTCAATGACTTTCAAAAGTTCTTCACCATAATAATTACTGGAGGAACAACCCCAGGCTTGATGATGAGAATTAAAATCACCTAACACAATAAAGGGTTTAGGTAGTATGGCTAATAGGTTATTAAGTTCAGTCAAAATATTCAAATTTGGATGTGGAATATAAAGTGACACGAAACAAATATTATTTACATTAACAGCTAATATAGACATATTTACAGTATGTACAGGAAGATTAACAATGGAAAAATTATATCCTTTTTTGATCATGATGGCTACACCTCCATAACCATCAGATCTATCTTCTCGGATACTAGTGTATCCAGAGAATTTAAAAGTACAACTTGGTCTTAACCAAGTTTCTGAGAGAGCCACTAAAAATGGCTCATATTTATTTAATAAGTGAATTAATTCACTTTTCTTGTTGGTGATGCTCTGCGAGTTCCATTGAAGAATTTTGGCTTGACTGTCCATGATCACCATTAAATTTAGAATAATTAATTAAACTTTCTGTCATTAAAGCAGCGTTGGACGGTGTTATTACTTCGGACTGAGATAAAAATTTAATAAAAGATATAATCATGCCTATTGAGGCTGATTCTTGATTATTGTTATTATTTTTTGTCAACAAAGTACCATTTTCTCTAGAATTAGTGGAATTATATTCATTAATAACTGAATTTTGGAAATCATAGTCATAACTCTTACTGACTTTTGTATGGGGTTTAGGTTTCTGAAATATTGTTTTTTTGTATGACCTATGGGATTGTTCTTGCGAATCTAAGTTTTTTTTCAAAAGTGGATGAAGAGCAGTTTTAATAGGTGTTGAGATGGCATCAGCATATGATTTGGAGACCGGGGGATAATTTTTTGATGCCTCGGCATAAGAGACACAGTTTTGAGCCATAAACATTTTAATGTTTTTTTGTCTTAAATGTTCTGGGCATGATTTGCTAGTGGCAAAGTGAGATCCCTTACATAAACAACAATTAACATTGAAATCAGCCTCGCTAGTACAAGAGTCTCCACAATGATCCTTTCCACATTTAAAGCATCTTGGGTTGGATCTGCAAGTTATTTTAGTATGACCGTACCTACAGCATTTATAGCATTGTATAGTAGGGTAAATGTATAAATCTACTGGGAGAGCATTATAACAAACGTAGACACGTTTCGGTAAAGTTTGTCCATCAAAAGTTACGACAACTGTCTCTGTTGGTTTCCAGGTAGTGTTATCATTAATAGTTATTTTACGGTTTATTCTTCTAACCTTTATTATTTTTCCACAACCAATGGGAACCTTAACATTATTAGCAATTTCCTCAGGTGACCAGTCTGAGGGAACACCTCTAATTACGCCTACTCGTGAAACGTTAAATGATGGGATAAAAGCTTTGAAGTTTTTATTTGAGAGATTAGGGTCATTAATAAAGTGGTTTGCGTCATTGTGGTCCGAAAATGATAGAGATAATCGGTTGCGTCCAATTTTCTTGAGGCTACCATCAATTATATTTTTAAAAGTATTATTTTTAAGGAATCGCCCAAACGAGACTGGATGTAGAGTAACATTATCAGTCGGAGATGTAATAACTCTTTGGACATGAATAACATAAGGTCCAAGGTCTGTAGATTCATACTGTGTGCGGTAGTTAATATAATCTTTAGGTTTTTGGGGTTCCTTACTATTTGTTAGGGGGTTTGACAAATCTTTCATTGTAACATTATCATTTACATTATTATCACCAGTAATAAATGAGGCGCCCGAAGCATTATTTATATCTGAGATTTCAGAAACAGAGTGAGAGCACTGACAGTCAGTAGATTTCAATTCATTGTTGCGCTTTTTGCGCCGTTTATTGCAGTGTTTGCATATTTTATTAGATGTATGAGATCTTTTCCTGTTAGTTGTTTGAGTTGAAGAAATCGAAGTATCTGTATCAACACTACTCTCATCTATAGTAACATAGTGCGCTACCTGGAGAGGTCCACCTCCAGGATCGTCAGGGGGTTTGTTCATTTTAAAAAGTGAAAAGGAGACTTACCTACTTTAAACTGATAGTAAAACTAATGATATTTACATAAAATTAAATATTTACACAAATAAAACTAATATCGATCCTCTGTTTCGCTAAATAATAATATAAAAAGTCGCAGAACCAAAAATGACGTCCGCCAAATTTTATGTTTCCCGCGCTTTTTCCCCAAGGAACTTATATATGATATCTGGAATTGTTACGAAGCAATATTTGAAAAATAAAAATGTACTTTATTTCGTTAGTCATAAAGTTGACATTTGTTTCTTACATAACAGAGGGGAAAAACGTTCTGAGCAAGACAACGACATGAGTGGATGTTGTCCCTTTCTTGCAATTGCCAGTGTAAATAAAACTTTCGGATGGTAGATTTTTATATATTCGTTAATCGTTAAATCTCTTTTATTCATACACGCCGATAGATACATTAGCATAAAATGTATTGTAATTAACATAGTGAGTTCTAAAATGTGCTTATTTTAATTATTACGTAATTACTTATGCAATGCAAAAACTGTTTCTGAAATTAATAGAATTACTTAGTAGTAATTTGCAAACTACGCATTGCCACACTTATATATGGCGATTGGTGCTTTATTTAGTAGAAAGAGACACACTCCACTCATGTCGTGGTACTCTTCGGAACTATCTTGAAGCGCGTGTAAGCATTCCGGGTAGAATGTAACTTCCTTGCTTCAAACACAATCAAATCCACAGACCAATTAACCTAATCGTAGTACTCCACAGCACATTCCTAGCGGAGAAGTGAACCTTCATAGATGAAACACAACCTTACACACCTACACGGCAGTAGTGCCATGGCGGATTAGCAGTAGAAACTAATAGGGGGGAGGGCTACTCACAGAGGAGGGGGGCTACTCACATGGGGGCGGGCTACTCACAGAGGGGGGGGGGGGGACGAATATGGGCGGGAATTTTTGAAACCTAGATAAAATATTTTTTTATTGATAAGGAGTTGCTTTGCCCCTAAAATACTTGTGTATTTTAGGGGCAAAGCAATTTCTTATCAATATTGAATAAGTAAACTACATTGGTTAAAAAAGCAACAAGTAAAACAGAAAATATTTTGTGTTCATATGTTTATTTATTAAAAAAATATTTTTCTTATAAAAACCTTTCTTCTTTCTTCATCTTCATTTTCTTATGTATCTTTTTATACGTATAAAAAGCACTCAAACCTTGCTGTTATTGTTTACTCACTTTATAATATTATTAATTCCTGATTAATGAAACCTGTGATAAGCCACGGTAAAGTCTTCAGCGCATGTTTTACCACACTTTGCACATTTTCTTTACTTTTTCGCTTTTTGCTAATTTGATAGAAACGTCTCTAAATACTAAAGAGACAAAATGTCGTGGTGAAGCTTAAAACTTCCTTCCGTACAAAACTTGGAAATTATATGCACTTGAGTAAAGGTTCAAAACTTATTTAACGTTGGGATTCTAGGATAATATGTCTTTTTAACTTTTACGCCTCACTTTAAGATAGAAAACGCCCTGACTTCACGACACTATATATTATGTCCTTAAGTAACATGTGAAAACTATGTATAATATAGTCAAATGATAATTCAAAACTTTACTGCAGCTTTATAATCTTTAAAATGCAATTATTATGACCGCCTAATAGAGTTTAAGCAAATAATTATCGTAACATGAAGAACTTCACAAGAACAATTATTAAAAATGGCTACCTGTAGACCACAGCTATAGGCTATGGGTGTATTCAGTACAACTGCTTACCTTAGAAATCTAAGTCAGACTAACAGAATTCGGAAGAAGACAGGGTGCTCTATAGATCCAAGACATATTCTAAATTCTAATACTGGCTTTTACTTTGTAAGGCAAGGGGCCATTGTATGATTATAATACCTTTTCTATAGGTTTGGACAATTATTAGAGACAGAAAAAACATATGCTTTAGAAATAGTAGAAAGTTAAATGTGCCTTGCCAAAAACTCAATGTTTATACAAAAATGCATTTTGTATGGCAATTAATATATTCAATCATATTCCTTATAGTCTTAAACCATTATCTTTAAATAAATTTCGCAAAAAGTTATTTGATTTACTAATAGAAAAAACATCAATATGTTTTTTCTATTAGTAAATCAAATAACTTTTTGCAAAATTTGAAAAAAAAATTGAACTTTGCAGGTGCAATCACCTGCAAAGTTCAATTTTTTGTGATATTTTAAGATTTTGGGAAACAACAAAAACGTGTTATTAAATTAACTAAAAAGACTATTAGTTTACTTAATGTTTGTTATTAAATTAACACATAGACTAGTAATTTTATAATTTATTATTTGTTATTAAATAAAAAACAGACTATTTGTTAATTTAATAATACGTTTTTTGTTGTTTCCCAAAACCATACAAATATCGTATAATGGAACTTGTTAGGAGCAGCAACGACAGTATTATATAATTTGAGTGATTTTTTTGCTAGGTTAAAATGTTTAATTTATACTTTCCATCGTCGGCACTTGGTGAAACTCCGTCATAATTATTGTTTTAAATTTTACACTTGTACTGTTTCACAATTCACTAATTATATATAATATATACTTTTTTATTTAAATAGTCAACCGGTTTCGCATTTTACTGCATCATCAGGACTAAAACTTAAATTGTCAACAAATACGTTGTGTTAGGAATTGTTAATAATGGTCGGTAGATGTGAAATATTGAGTTTGATAGAAAATATTAATGTTGCCAACCATTATTTCCAAATCGCCACAGTACGAAGATACAAAATGAGGCAAACTACCAAATAAAAATTATACAAAATTACAAATGAAATCCAAAACTAATAACGGATCTAAAGTAATAATAAAATCAAATGTCACTTAAATTACTAATTTAAAATTATCCAAAATTAAGATATGTCATTGGGTTCAAAATGTCAAAATGTTCAGTAAATACTCTATAAGATACCCGAATATATATATATATATATACACGCATGTACATATTTACACACTTACATACACTTTAATGTCAGGGATTAAAAAAACTTCAACGCCTTGCATTTTTGTAACAAGGGTGAAAGGCTGAATGCCCTTGAAGCCTTAGAAATTAATAAACAGAAAAATAATCCGAAATTATTAAATGATCATAGGGATTTAAATTCTTCCCCCTTATTAAATATTTTTACTAATTAATTTCAATTTATATAATTTAAGTTAACATTATTTATATAATTTAATTCAATTTAATAATATTAATTTTATGTTTGACATATTATTTAGTTTATTAGTAGAATTTAGTATATTTTGTTGTTTAAATTATTAAATTTAATCCCTGACATTAAAGTGTATGTAAGTGTGTAAATATGTACATGCGTGTATATATATATATGTATATATGTGTATATATGTATGTATATATATATATATATATATATATATATATATATATATATATATATATATATATATATATATATACATCTACCGACCATTATTAACAATTCCTAACACAACGTATTTGTTGACAATTTAAGTTTTAGTCCTGATGATGAAGTAAAATGCGAAACCGGTTGACTATTTAAATAAAAAGTATATATTATATATAATTAGTGAATTGTGAAACAGTACAAGTGTAAAATTTAAAACAATAATTAAAATGTTTACTAAAAAACCTCTTATTATATTGTAATTAAAAAAACTAAACGTAAACATTTTGATTGAACAACATATACAATTTGTAAATCATAAGAAAACCGAGACAACCCGCTGAGTTTCCTCCACCGGATCTAAATCTAAAATATCGACTCGTCAAAATTAGCTATAAAAAATAAAATATTTCTTGAATTGGTTAAATGTACCTCCATATTTCAATGTAAATAAAATTGATTTGATAAAATTTCAATACAAAAAATTATTAATGTAAATAATATTAAGAAATATGTAAATAAGTAGTAAATACATTATTGAATCACGTAAAATGTGACAAGTTTTAAATATTTGCACGCACTACTATGGTAGTGTAAAGGCTAGCCGGGCGACTCCACCATTTGTAAAACCTTTTGCCCGGAAGATCCAACTTTATTTGCTTGGCTGCTTGAGGTACCCGATGACCGTCGGGTTTTAGTATTATATTTTAAAATAATACCACTTATTTTCTGAACTTCATTTATTTTGGGGCATATGTCTTAGCCCGTCAAGATTATTTCGATCACTTATATTTTTTACACATTCCATATAAAAACTAGACAGTGTTCTACGTTTAAAAGCAGACAAAGCTGCCAGTATGCATGTAATACCATAAAGGTATTACAGTAGAATACGCTGGTAACTTTTCATTATTTTAGTAACTTGTAAAACTCATATTCTTGCAAGTAAATATTTTTTATTTCATTTCAATGAAGTTCAGAATATAATTTTGATTACTTTATCAGGTCTGAGTAAGATGTCTTATGTTAGCTGTTGTTCAGAATACATCCATTAATCTATAGCAAACCTTTAGCCAATGGCGGCCGACGTGTTGAATCCGGATTTTAGAGAAGCAGTGTGGTCAGGTAATTTTAATTGTCCTAGAATATTTATGGTTGGTATTGATGAACGATACATACATACAAAAATTATAAATGTGTGCAAAGTCAAAAAATCATATATAGGCAACGTTCACGACGCTGGTAACTAATTGGCAATTAGAGTTACTTACAATATTAGTCTATAATTAGAGTTCTACGATCAGGGCTGGATTTAGGTACGTTGAAAAAGATAGTAAAAAAAATTAAAAGGATAGTATTTATAAAAAAATTATAGTACACTTTCATTATTTTTAATTTAACTTATTATGTATTCATTAAAATCAACACCAGGTGTGGCAAAATTTTGCTCCTCTTCCAAGTTTAACAGTTCTTGAATATTACTTTTAGCTAGATCTTCATCCTTGGCATTTAATCTCATCAACATATCCTCAGGCTCAGACCTCAGTAGGAATAAAATCAGTACAATTCCCACACTTTTGCTACCGCTTTTGATAGCGTCACAAGACAATAATATGGCGTCTATGGATTGTGTTGCCAGTTTGTTTCGTATTTTAGTCTTGGTAAGGTTCACTTTACTGAATATTCGTTCGCAGTCGGCATTTGCATGTGAAGTACTAAACAATCTAGAAGAAAACATCGCAAGCTCAGAATTCGGTTTGATACACGCACGATCGAAATATTCATATGACGTAAAACTAATCATTCGGGAAAAAACTTTAAATTATAGTATTTTAGCGTACTATCCTTAGATGTGGATAGTTTATAGTACAAAGGGCGAAATTATAGTATAAATTGTATTATTTGTCGTAGTCAAGGTTGGATTTTGTTCTATAATTATAGTACAAAATCCAACCCTGACTACGACAAATCACGGGGTTGACTTAGTAATAGCAGTGCTGCCAGACCCTGTAGAATTTTCCTCCCAAATTCCTTAAAAAATCCCGAAAAATACCTATAAAATATTTTTAGTATACCTAGAACAGTTTGTTTAAGTTTACAAATACTTTTTATTTGTATATCAAATAATTATTGTGCCTAAAACCGCCATCGTCATCAGTGACTTTAGCCGAGGTGCTAGTGCTAGGCGCTTTTTCTTTCTAATAATGCATCCTGCAGCTGTTTTTAACATAATATTTTCTGACGCTATAAATTTTATGCTAGAATTAATTCAACACTAAATGTGAGTTTTAACATCATGATGCCTTGCGCCATGTCCAGCGATAATTTGTTTCTTTATTTATTACGGGAGAGGGCAGATTTATTGCCAACTCTTGCAACTACAAACTGCAAGCAACTTTATTCTTGGTGATGGGGGGGGGGGGGGGGGGGGCTTGCCTATCACATCTCATTTTGTTGTTAAGCAAACACTGCTTTCCCTCAACATCAAAGATTTGGAGTACATTATAATCAAACAGCTCCTCTTCTGGCAATCTAATAGTATACTTCTTTTACCTATCGCCGCAGGACTGAAGCAATTGAAAGCAAGGGAGAAGCACTGGTGTTGAGTCTGGATATCGCTAAAGCCTTCAACTGGGCCTAGCACAATGCACTTCTGAGCAAATTAACATTTTACGGATTGCCTGTAAAGCTTTGTAACTGGATCACTAACTTTTTAGACAAACGTAGCATTATGGTTGTCGTATATGGTATATGATTCCTCAAGGTTTCGAATGTTGTGGACTTGAGATATTAAAATTCAAATTAATGATTATATGTATTTATCGCACGCCTTCATCTGATGCCTGTTATTTTCTCGAAAAGTTAGAATTATTATTACACACTTTTACAAAATCCAGTAAGAAAAAATATTCTATGCGGAGAATGAAACATAAATATACGTAAAAATAATAAACTATCGAAAGAGCTTTTTTCGATATTATGTAACTATAAGCTCACCAATCACATATCAGTACCAACGAGGAGAAAAGCTTGCTTAGATCTAATTATAAGTAACATACACACAGTTAAGTCAGACGTTTTATATCTAAATTTATCAGACCATGAAACAGGTCAGACAATTACCGTAGACTTAAATATATCTTCATCTTTTAAAAATCCCTTGATACATGGGTAGAAGAAAACGTCTCTATAGCACAGAAAATATTGATAAATTTCTTAATTGCTTGTCATCTTTAAGTTTTAGTAACATTAAATCAAACAGATACCGAAAAAGCGTTTAATTTATTTCATGATGATTATATGCTTTTGTATGATTTGTACTTCCCTGAAATCAACGTAAGAATGAAAAATAAAAAGCTAAAAAATAGTTGGATATCTAAAGGTATTAAAAGATGTTGTGTAAAAAAAAGAACTTTATATTTAAAATACTGTTTAAATTTAAGTGATAAAAAGATAAACCAAAAAATTTATAATCAATACAGTACACTTTTAAAAAAATGCATATTATCAGTGCAAAAGTCAGCATCCACAAAATATCTTGAAAACTCAAAAAATAAATGCAAAGCCTCGTGGAATATTATAAAAGATATATCTTCTACCCAGGACACCTATGCAGATATTGACCACATACATTTTAACAATTAAGCCTACTCAGATCTATTGAAAATTACTAACATTTTTAACAATTATTATATAGATATCTCAAATGCAAATTCTTCATCCCAAGTTAGTAGTACAAATAACAGTACGACAGTTAAAAATAATACGGATACAATGTTTATTACTCCTCTAGATGACACAGATATTATTAAAACAATAAAGCAGTTAAGGAAAACAAAATCTACTGGATATGATCAAATAACTACATAAATTCTAAAAAAAAGTGCTGTTTTAATTGCGAAACCATTAGTGTACATTATTAATCTCTCTTTTCTAGACGGGAAATTTCCATGGAGATTAAAAATATCCATTATTCACCTTCTCTTTAAAAAAGGCAATCGACAGAGGATAGACAATTACAGACCCATTACCTTAATTCCCGTTAAAGCAAAAATTTTTTGAAAAATCATGCATGATAAGCTGTACAATTTTCTTGAAAAACACAAAATACTAACAAATGAACAATACGGCTTTAGGAAGGGAAGATCAACACAGTTGACTTGTTATACACTAATTAAAATGATTACTGAAAGACTAGACTCTAACAAGACAGCTTCCAACCTTTTAAAACACCTGGCCTAGACGGGATTTTCCCGGCGCTACTACAGTGGAGCGATGGTCGTCTAGTCCCCCTACTGTGCAACATCTACCGAGCTTGCCTAGCCTTTCAGTATATACCTATGCTATGGCGAGAGGTAAGAGTAACCTTCATACCTAAACCCGGTAAGACCGACTACAGCGACGCAAAATCCTTCAGACCCATAAGTCTCACATCCTTCCTACTTAAAACGTTGGAGAGGCTGTGTGACCGGGAACTGAGAGATAACGTACTTAAAACTACACCATTACATTGCCAGCAACATGCATACACCCCTGGCAAATCAACGGAGTCGGCCTTGCACCTTGTTGTATCTAAGATTGAATAATCACTCCAAAACAAAGGTATGTGTTTAGGCACTTTCATAGATGTGGAAGGAGCCTTCGACAAAACCAACTTTTCTAGTATAAGCATGGTACTCTCAAACCATGGTGTTAACAAAACACTCATAGGTTGGATCGACAACATGCTACGTAAAAGAACGGTCAGTTTTGGCAAACTAGACAACCAAAAAGCCATTGTAAGTCGTGGCTGTCCTCAGGGTGGTGTACTATCACCTCTCTTTTGGAACCTGGTTATCAATACGCTTATTAAAATACTAAATGAAAATCATTTCTATACGGTGGGTTATGCGGATGACCTAGCAGTTTTAACCGAAGGTAAGTTCGCCGACACAGTCTGCGACCTCACACAAAACGCACTCCGCATTATAGAGAGATGGTGTAGTTCGTTTGGACTCACAGTCAACCCAAGTAAGACAGAACTGGTTATGTTCACCAAAAAACGTACCTTAGGAAACTACAGACTACCCAGGTTAGGAAACACTGAACTTCAGTTATCGACCCAGGTCAAATACTTAGGGGTCATACTGGACAGTAAGCTGAACTGGTCTAAACATACTGAACATAAGCTAGATAAGGCAAGCATCATCATTTGGCAATGCCGCAGATTAATTGGTAAGAGATGGGGTCTCTCACCAAAAATTATGCTGTGGCTATATACAGCAGTGATTAGGCCGTTAGTGTGTTATGGTGCGGTAGTCTGGTGGCCACGAACCACACTTCAAACGGCGATCAACAAATTACAAAGCTTCCAAAGGTTAGCATGTGTAGCCATTACAGGTTGCATGAGGACTACCCCAACGGCAGCACTAGAGACGATGCTCTGCATACCACCTCTTCACCTGTTTATACAGCAGACAGCAGCGGCCTCGGCGGTTCGTTTACAGTCGCTGCGGGCCTGGAGTCAAGCTGGACAGGTACAGGAAGGTTCTCATGCAAGTATCTTTAAACAGGTTCTCGAATACCAACCGCTTGTCGCAGCTCCAAACGACTCGATACCTGTCAAATTTGTCTTCGATAAGAAGTACAAAATACAGCTCTCTGATGAAGGTAAGGAGGGACTCAACATCAGAGACCTCAGGATCTTTACAGATGGCTCAAAGACAGGTTCAGGCTCAGGTACGGGTGTCTTCTCTGAAGACCTGAACATCAAGATTGCATGGCCACTTGGCATATACAATTCTATCTTCCAGGCCGAAAGCACTGGAATAATCTTAGCTACACAGGCGATCGCAGCTAGACAGGTAATCAATGAATCAATTAAGATCCTGACAGACAGCAAAGCGGTCCTTATGGCTCTCCAAAGCAATAAAATTACTTCAAGCTTTATTGACGAATGTCATACTTCCCTAAATAATATAGGTACGTATAACAACGTCACACTACAGTGGATTAAAGGACATAGTGACTCACGAGGAAACGATGCAGCCGATGAGTTAGCTCGGCGGGCGTCTGATATGGCCATGTTGGGAGCGGAACCCGCTGCCCCCTTGCCGGCCCGTTGGCTGTACGTGAGTCTACGTCAACGCACGACCGACATGCACAATAAATACTGGGCCGAGCGTACCGACTGTGGGCAATCGAAACAGGTTTTTGACAAAATGAACCCGCAGCTATCGCACAGGCTACTTAAATTAAACAAAAAACAGCTACGTGTAATAACTGGCGCTATTACAGGGCACGGTCCATTTAACAAACACATGTTTAACATGGGTGTTACAGACAGTCCTCTGTGCAGAGCTTGCATGCAGACAGAAGAAACGGCTGCCCACATCATCATCGATTGTGAAGGCGTGGCGAATTACCGGGTCAAGTATCTCGGATCCCCGAGGTCGCTCCCCGAAGCTTTCTCCCACATCAAGGGGTTGCTGGGCTTCCTGGAGGAGTTGGGATGGCAAGAGTAGAACCATCCTAACCACACGCAAAAAAAGCGCTAGTCGTCGAGTTGCGGAGACCCGCCCACGAGAAGAAGAAGAAGAAGAAGAAGACTAGACTCTAATAAAAATTGTAGCTATTTTCCTAGATATGAGTAAAGCGTTTGACCTAGTCTCCCACAAAACATTATCAGAAAAACTATATAAATACGGAATTAGAGGTAAAGCCTATGAGTGGATAAGCAGTTATTTAAAAGATAGAGTCTAGCGAGTAGAAATTAAAAAAAAAACTATTAATAAAATCAAAAAGGTATATAAATCAACTGACCTAATAAATAATCATGGTATTCCACAAGGTAGCATTCTAGGACCTTTATTTTTTCTGGTCTCGATAAATGACTTTCCAAATGCTATTGAACATATATGTGTAATGTTTGCGGATGATATAACTCTTTTTGTAAATAGTAAAAATTATGAAAATATAGAAATAGAAACAAGAAACACTGTTAATAAAGCTATAGGTTGGCTTCAATCAAATGGTTTAAAAATAAACCTAAGCAAAACTAAAATTATGGGAAGTTCATTATATGCAGCTCGTACTGTTAATTCACGGCAAATTTGGATGAGTGTCGAGAGTCGAAACATGCTTGTGTTTGAAGTTGAGACATCTGTGAAGCGGGTCCCAGGATGATATAATCAAAACCTGGTTTTATTCATCACTCAGAAGATACAACGCAACAACGCCTTTGCGTTAACTGCCAAAACGACTCATTAGTTAGGGCCTCTGTACTTCAGAACACAACCCTTGATAATAATAATAATAATACTTTATTTAAGATAACTAAAACATCCATAGTTGTTAGTAAAGCTTACGTACTACTTGTTACTTTAGATAAGGTTAAATAATTATTAAATTAGCTATATACATTATTTCTGATCATCCTCTGAATAAAATTTTCCCAAAGTAGAGGTGTGATATCTATCAGCAACTGTTTTCAATATGCTGTTGCGACTGCCTCATATTCTATACATCAGTGAAGTGGTCTTTTTGCGGATAATGGCATGAAAGCCGTCCGTTCTATTCTGCGCAAACATCTCTGATGCACTGTAATAATGAGGCAACCTCAACAGCATTCTAAAGGTATTGTTATATTGGACACGTGCTTTCTTGTTATAGTTAACCCATATACTGCCCGTGTAAAAGCTCTGACAAAATGCCTTGAACAGCGTAGCTTTTACACCGTCAGTGCAACGAGCAAATCTATGGGCCAACACATTTCCTCGTACCGCAAGAGCCTTACGCTACCTTTCAATATCTGCATTATTTTAAGGTCGTTGGTAAGAATATGTCCGAGGTATTTGAATTGGGAATCCTTCCTGATATTTATACCCTTTAGAGTTAATTGAGGTGCCATTTCCGGGCACTTACCAGCGGCCTTAAAGATCATGTACTCATATATTCCTACATTGTAAATAAGTCCGTGAGACGCCGCATATGACTCACAGACCCCCCACATCTGACAATTTGACCCTGCAGTCGGACCCAGCAGCACCATGTCATCCGCGTAACTAATGTTATTGATACTTATTCCATCCGACACGCATGCTGCTAAGAGCGACTATGAGGTCATTCGTACACATGTTAAAGAGCGTAGGTGAAGTCCTACCCCCCGGCCTCACTCCGCACTCCAACCTATACGAATCAGAAAATTCATTCAACCATTTAATATAATTATTCTGATTCGCATACCAAAATTGAAAAATGCTTATAATTTCCCCCGGTACACTCCTGCCTCTCCACTTACCCCAAAGCACATCGTAACAGATGAGATCAAAGGCTTTGGAGAGGTCCATAAAGCAGGCATACACTGGCGTTTTCAACTCAGTGTAATATTGAACAGTGTGCTTGAGACTCAATATTGCGCTTTCCGTTGATAATCCAGATTGAAATCCGAATTGCGCATCTTGTAGGTTTAAATAGTTTTGCAAGTAAGTATCAAGCACACCGTCAAACACCTTGGCTATAATAGTAGCTAGAGAGATCGGACGATAGTTCTTCTTGTCGAAGATGTCTCCCGACTTGTTTGACAAAAATAACATTGACAAGACCCTGGGCAAGTGTACCCCAGCATATTTCAAATGTTCAACACTAAGCTCGTCATGACCCGGGGATTTACCTCTACTCATGGTCCTTATAACATCCCTCACTTGCTTCGGCGAGACACTAATAACGGGCCTACCATTTCGCCCCCTCATCTCCCTATCCGATGTAGAGATTGAATGCCCAAGGGGAGGGCGCACACTGAAATAATCTTTAAACATTTGTGCGATCTCCCCTGGTTCACTCTTCTCGTCCACGCTTGCAGGTAACCCAGGTCTGATGGTCATATTGCCCGTGCTCTGCCAGAATTTCACAAAATCTTTATTAGCACGATTTTTTGCTAAAATGTCCATTTTAATTTGATCCTGGTTTTTTTGACACCACTTCAATCGACTTTTAAATATCTTCTGAGATTCACACATCTTTTTATATACTTCACCAGCTAGTGGCCAGTTATGACGTACCCAGTTTCTAAACTCCTGTCGAGCCTCCTCGTGAGCAGCTCTTACATATTTGTTCCACCTACTACTCGCCTACACCTACACCTACTACTACACTGTACTACTCGCCTACTTCGGCCACTGATTTCTTGTCCAGTTTCCTAGCCGCTTCTGTCAAAGTATTAACAATTGAACCATATAACCTATCTATAATAAGTGTACGATTCGCCACATTACAAGAACCTAGGCTACATTTGCTCAGCACGACTGGCAAATCAATATCTCTCAGTCCATCATGACATAGTTTATGGTAATCGTCTATTTGGGTACCATCTCTTTTACCCCAAATCACCGAACTGGGAGATACAGCCTGCCCATATAGCCTAGGTCTAACCATCTTCAAGCCACACTTAATATAGAGAGGTAAATGGTCCGAAGAGTACACGTCTTCCCAAACTCCCACTTCAAGAATGGTCGGCCACGCCGCCTGTGATACTATACAGTGGTCCAGCCACCTTCTACTGCCATGAGCTTCACTTATAAAAGTGTAGCTGTTTGATTTGACACCCAGCTTCTCAATATTAGCACACAGCCACTCCTGCTCTTTGTAGAAACTGAGTAATTCTCTCCGAACCGTTCTCGTGGATGGGCATTAAAATCTCCTAATACATAAATACTTTCCACTTCACTACCGGCTTCTATAGCAAGAATTTCGCTCAGTACTTCTGTAAAAATGGGTAAGTTCTTTAACGAGTCTGTTGGCATATAAACTGAAAATATTATAATAAATCGTGATCCCAGTGTGGCTTTAACAGCAACTAGACGAGAGCTCCTACAATCTATAACAGAAACCGCACCAAAAGTTTTCCCTTTCTCCATAGATGGGCCACACCACCATAGGGCCTTCCCATGAGTAAGCCCGTAGCTGTATCTACCGCGGATTTACCTGTATATTCAAAGTCATTGTGTATAGTATCTAATGTTGGTATGTCATATTGAAGGAGCCACGTTTCCTGAAGAGCGACCACGTCCGATCTCTCACAAATATCTTTAACACTGTCAATAGACCTTTTAACAGACCTACAATTAAAAATAATTAGGGCGAGCGCAGCGAGCCCTACACTAGGCCACGATCTATGCACTTTTGTGGTACATTTTATTGAAAAAGTATAGCATTTTTTAGGTTTGAGCTTCGACGTGGTAGTTTATATTCATGTCTAGATTTGTTATTTACCATAAAAATACCAATTTATAAAAATAAAAAAAATAGAAGGTACAATTTGTATTAGAATCTTATTACTACTAACGCCATCTCTTATTAAATTAAGGAGTTTAAATTGATAGAAGATATATTTTGTATTAGAATTTTTGAACTAATTAAGAGACTACTTCATGAATTGTTTCTTCATATTTGACTGGCGGCGCGCGGTCATCGTGCCCTCGTATAAAGGCGAGGTTCAAGTATAAACTGCAATAGGTATAGGGCCATCAGTTTGATCAGTTTGGCATCGAAGGTGTATGATAAAATCATTGAAAGGAGAATGCAAGGGAAGTTCGAAGTAATGTTGTGGGAGGCACAAGGGGAATTTAGGTCTAGAGCAGGGATGTTTTTTTTTTAAGATCAACCTTCATTTTTAATACCCATTTTTCCTTGAAAATACCAACAAACAAAAACCAAATATTCCTAGTCAAAAGTCTGACGACGCGGGCCTTTGATGCGAATGTAATGTTTAGGTGAAAATACGCTGTTTTTTAGGTTAGATAATTATAAATAAAGTCCATAAATTAAAAGATGTATTTCTCATAAAAATACTTTTCTAACAATATTACTAGATAGTATAACTTTGCGAGCCCTTACAAAGCTCTGCTTTTTGCTAGTAAATATACAATGCTCACCGATGTCTCTATCCATAAAAAGAAACTTTTTAAGTAACTTTAACTCGGCTTTCCTTATTCGCTCTGTACATAAAGTGTACAAAACGCCTAAACGATATGCAGTCGGGCTAAAACTGATCATTAAGAAAAATCTCTACCTTATTTTTAGAAACATACACTTTGTAAGCATTGTATTTTCTTGCTTTTTTCATATTTTTTTTTAAATTCTACATCCTCGTTTGTTCTTTCCTTAATATAGCTAATAATATCATTTTCACTCGTTTCAAGGCTTACATTCGAGATAAACAATGGCACCTTAACATCAGCCGCTATAAATTTCCCGTTCGGCACGGTAGCCGCGCGGCCCTTATGAGTTATTAGGCTATATTGTTTAGGTGTTTTACGTTGAACTGTAAGCCAACCCGAGTCCGCTTTCTTATCACTTACCACCAAAGACCTACAAAAAAATATAGACATAGTCAAGCGCTCGTATCGTGAGTCACGAATGTGATGACGATGCGGTAATATGAAGCCGGCGGCTTACTAGTCACCCGCGAGCTAGAAAGAGAGAGAAACGTTCTTTTTGTTACAACATTTATTTAGAAATCATGCCATCCTGCGTAATAAACAATTGTAAAAACAATTCGTGTTTCGAAAAAAAGTCTACCGGAATCACTTTTCACAAGTAAGTATCCAAATTTCCATAAATTATAACAAAACTGAAATAATATTTGATATAATTTCTCAGAACATAAATTTCAAGCGGCATTGTGACAGTGTGGTAAGTTAACATACGAATGAATTTCCCCAAATATCAGGGAAATATCCCTTTTATTTAGAAAATATATGTTGATGTTAGACTTATTGTTTTAATTGGATTCAACGAAGTATATATTTATAAACTACACATATACATACTTATAAAACATGTGTATGTTATATTTAAGGTTTCCTGCTGATGTAACGTGGAAAGAAGGCTGGATTAGAGCTGTGCGTATTAACAGAGATGATGTACAATGGGTCCCTTCGAAATATAGTGTTGTTTGTTCATTACACTTCGAAGATTCTGACATATACAACACTAAAGGTGGTTATCGTAGAATTAGAAAAAATGCAACGCCGAAAAAGGTTTCTTAATAAAATTGCAAATACATTTCTGTAAAACATCGTATAGCAGTTTGATGTAACTTTTAATTTTTATTTTAGATACATCTCGTTAATTCCGAGTGGTGTCAAGATGTGGCTACAATAATAAATCCTGCACCGAGACTTGATACAATGGTTTGTCCCTATATGCATATTTTTAAACCGATTGCAAAATAATCTCAGTTTTGCATATATGTGATAGATATATTTCTTACTAAGAGTGTGTCTGATATATTTGTATTCGCTAAGATATAAGTATTATTAAAAGGATTCGTGGATTAGTAATCTGGCGAATTAATTTCATATTTGCCTAATCTCTGTAATAGCTATCCAAAATTAATCGGATAAAAACATTCGGAATAGTTCGGATTCACTAGGTTGGCGCCGATTCATGAAAATATTCAAGTGTTTTCACGATACGCTGCGCCGTACGTACGAACGAGACAGACGCATTTCCTGCAGTGTCTTGTTCTCATCGTGTTCGCACCTGAGAGAATGGTACCGCTGAGAATTGAGATCTTATTTTTGTTGCTTTAAGGTCCAAATTAGAGTGAAATATCACTAATACTGATATTAAAATAATTAAAATATTTCAAAGTTATAGATAAATAATTGGTCTCGCTGTGCTTGACTAGATACCGCCGACGTACATGTCAAATGCGGCAACAAATACTACGCCGAAACGTACCTGATAAGCGTACCCGATTCAGTCACCAATCACAATGCAAGCTCTAAGAGCACACTACTCACTATTATCCATTTTCACACTGTCATATCACACACACACACACTATAATATTGAGTTGCCGCATTCACGGAGTTGTTCTTTTTAGATAGTGCGGTATATTGTCAAGCGCCGCGAGACCAATTATTTATCTATGTTCAAAGTGAATATATTGGTATCACCTAATCTTGAAAAATATCGGTATTAACCCATCTCTATTTTTTACGTATTGTCATTGTTTCTATAATTATAAAAATTAAATATAATCGCGTCAGTTTCTCTGTGTGGTAGGCAGAGTGTTTTGAATATCAATAAATACTCAAATTCTCCAGTTTAATAATCAAATTCAATTTTTTTTACAACGTATATATAATTTATCTTTAAATAATATATTTATTTATGTTTTGATTTAAATACGTTTTAATTTTACAGCACTGTAAGTTGGAGGAAAAAGTTGATGGTGCTTACCATGTAGATTGTTCGTCGGACAAGCTTACGGAAAATATTTTCAATGAGCCCGAAATCCGTGATTCTGAATTAGAGTCAATATTTGACACTCCAAGAAAAAGTGTATTAAGAAAAGAAGCTAGAAAATATAAGTTACGTTATAAAACTCAAATTCGTAGAATAAAAATACTAAATCAACAGGTAAAACGTCTTAAAAAAAGAAATGCATCACTAAAAAATATTTTAAAAGATTTAAAAGAAAAAAGTTATATAGACACCGACGTTTTTAATATGCTTGGTGAAAACATTGTTGCCGCCGAAATATGTAACAATATAAATAGGAAGAAATCAGGGCAGAAAAAACTCAAATATTCTTCAGCTATGAAAAAGTTTTGTCTGACACTCAACTTTTATTCACCAAAAGCCTATGATTACGTGCGACAAACTTTCCAAACGTGTCTACCACACTGTAAAACGTTATGTAAATGGTACGCTCATGTTAATGGTGAACCTGGCTTTACTGAAGAAGCCTTTACAGCAGTAAAACAAAAGGCTGAAGCTTCAGAGTACCGTCTAATCTGTGCTCTTGTGTTTGATGAGATGGCGTTGAGGCAGCAAAAGATATGGGACGGAAAGAGATATCAAGGGCTGGTTGACATGGGGATCGGTACGTCATCTGATTCTGTTTCGTTAGCTTCTCAAGCATTTGTTTTCCTATTAGTAGCTATTAATCAGTAATGGAAAATTCCGTTAGGCTACTTTCTAGTTAATAGCCTCACTGGAACACAAAAAGCAAATTTAATTAAAATGTGTCTTTGCAAATGTTTTGACGTAGGAGTAGATGTAGTATCTATAACTTTTGATGGCCATGCATCAAATTTTGCAGCCATGGAATTACTTGGCTGTAACATAAAAAATGTATCACAAATGAAGACAACATTTACACATCCAGCTAACGCTACAGAAGTTGCATGTTTTTTAGATCCTTCTCATGTTATCAAATTAGTTAGAAATCAATTGCAGTGCAATAAAGATTTTATAGACATAAATGGCGAAGTCATAAAATGGGATTATTTGACTGAACTTAATAACCTTCAAAATATGGAAGGACTTCATTTAGCCAACAAATTATCGACCAAACACATTGAGTACCAAAACCAAATAATGAAAGTAAAATTAGCGACACAATTATTTAGCAGAAGTGTTGCCACAGCTTTAAAAATATGTAGAGAACACCTTAATCTTGATACATTTAAGAATTCTAAGCCTACCGAACATTTTATTCAACAAATAAATGACTTTTTTGATATTTGCAATTCAAGAGCTATGAAAGAATTTGGTTACAAAAAACCAATTAATAGCGGAAATAAAGATGATATAGTTAATTATCTAAATAGTTTAAGTGAATATATTACCAATCTTAAATTAAAAACATGCACAAAACGAAGTATTTTTAAGGACGGTAAAAAGACTACCTTATTTACTCGGTATTACAAACCAGTAATTGAGACTAAATGTAAATCTGGATTTTTGGGTATTTTAATAAACATTGAAAGCCTTAAACAAATTATTAAGATATTAATCGAAAATGAAAAACGATTAGTTTTTTTGCCAACGTATAAGATGAGTCAAGATCATTTAGAAATTTTCTTTGGATCAGTCAGAATGCACGGTGGTCATAACGACAATCCCAATGTAAGGCAGTTCAAGGGTATTTATAAAAGATTACTAACTCATCTGGAATTAAAATGTTTGACAACCGGTAACTGTGTACCACTAGAGAATATAGCTATACTTAATTGTGCTTCCGCTATTCAGATTATTAATGCTACTTCAATATCTTATCGTCATGAAGAGGAGTATGCCGATACCTCCCTCAGCTTTTTAAAAGCAATTAAGGAAGACGTTGGTAATCTCGCACACTATTTAGATGTTTCGGACATAAATGATTTTAGGAAATATATTATCGGTTATATATCGGGTGGGGTCGCTCATTATCTAATAAAAAAAATTAAATGTGAACCGTGTGTGTCACGACTGTTGTCTTCAGAAAGACATGACTTTCACAAATTGATAAAATTAAGAAACAAAGGTGGTTTAAGTTTTCCTTCCTTAGATATTTATAATATTTGTTGTACATGTGAATTGGTTATAAGAAAAATTGTTAAAGAAGGAATTATTATTTCATCAGTATATCAGAACGATTATTTATTATCACAAATTCTAAAGAGATTTGTTGGTGATAAAAATGTCTTTTCAAATTTGGAAAATGAACATAGCATTTGCGGCGTAGAGCATCAAATTAACTTAATAAGATTAGTAATAAGTAAATACATAAATATAAGATTGCACCATATAGCCAAACAAGAAACCATATTAAAAAATTGTGATTCAAAACGCCAAAAATACAAAAAACTAACACAACATAAAGGACATTAATTATTAAATAATTGTAATAATATACATTTAAATTGATTTAAAAAAATAATTGTAATAATATACATGTAATTTGTCTCACAAAGAGATTGACCACACGTGGCTAGTTTCTGACTTTCATTATTTAACCACTTTTTATGGGGGTTACCCATAAAAAACAAATATAATCAACAAATTACAAAACGATCCGCAACAGCAAGCGTCGTTCTGCCTTTTTAAAAAGGCAGAACAAAAGAAAAAAATAAGAGTAGTTCACTAGTTTTATTTTTTTTTCTATATTTTCTTACCTTTTAATCCTTCCCTGGATTTCAACAATTAATTCAAAACCAAAATTAGCCAAATCGGTTCAGCCGTTCTCAAGTTTTTACGAGACTAACGAACAGCAATTGATTTTTGTATATATAAACTAGCTGACCCGGCAAACGTTTTTCTGTCATTTTTACTACTCTTATTTTTTCTATATTTTCTTACCTTTTAAACCTTCCCTGGACTTCAACAAATAATTCAAAACCAAAATTAGCCAAATCAGTTCAGTTCAGTGTCTATGTATTTATTCCATTTATTTTTTGTTTATAGTAGTATTTTGATTTCTTAAAGATTTAATTTTATTGCAATTAATTCATTGTATACCAAGTCGAAAATTATTTTTGTTTTTAATATTTCCTTGTTATGTGTTGGCTGGAAGAAATCTCTATTACTAGAGATAAGCTCGCCCATTGTCCTTGCTTTTTATTATTGTTGTTATGTTAGTGATTACTGTGTGCAATAAAGAATTAAATAAATAAATAAATAAATAAGTTCATATTTTATTTTTCATTTTATTTGTTAGTTTGAGAATTATCATTCTTGCGTGTACTTTCAGTGTAGAAAAGAAGTTATATATTACAATTTAAGACGAGTATTAAGAATGAATAATTAATAGTTAGCATTAAAAGTAAAAAAAAAAAACAACATTAAAACCTATTGAATTATTAGTTGTAATTACTTAGAGTAAAAATGTAAAATATGCTGAAAATGGTTCGTGAAAATATTATTTTATTATGTAATTAATGCATATTTACATGTGTTAATATGCATTAACATAATGGCATATGTACAGTAAATAAAATAAATAAATTTCAAGTCTTTCCAAATTTGTTTGTTTTTGACGTAGGAAATAGTAATACAAATAAAATGCCAAATATAATTAATATTTATAAGTAAAACGCATTATAATTTATAAAATGTAGTAGTAAAATATTAAACCAGTAAATGGTAATTTGAAAGCCAATGCTTGCAACACTATTTTCTAGCAAACGTACGTAACGTTTTACGATGCCTGCAAGTGTTGGCGTTGACTTACGCACACATGTACAAAAGTTGTCTTCACCGATTTGTTTCTAATTGCTTACAATGGCTGTCTATATTTTTTGTATGTCTTTGCTTACCACTTGATCAGCTTGCTCATTCGACGTCACTTCGTTCTTATTATTATTTAGATGATCCGTTTCACTTATATTTTATACTACACAATGCTATACTGTCCGCAGATGATTGAATAACATTACTAAGAAACATCGTAGGTGAGTCCGCGCAATGATAATCAATATCGTCTACTCCGTTCGAAACCGAGGTACAGCCGGGGGCCTCCACGCGCTTTTTGCATTTTTGCACTTTACATTGAACCTCTCTCTCTCTCTCGTCCGTCCTATAATCGCCCTATCGCTGTTATCGCTGCACGCGCTGTCCTCCGTCGAAACCACATTGTTGCATTGGGCTTCCACGCACCTGCGTGTATCTGCCACTCTCGTATTTTAATTTTTAAGGGCGACAGAAACATTCTCCGAATCATCTATCGATGACGTGCAATTAACCGTTAAAGGACGGTCGTTCACCTTTTGAATAGCTGATATTTGCGGTAATTCTGTGTGCATATATTGTAATCTAATAGGCCCACTATCTAAAGAAAAAATATCTTGTATCAAGCAATCCTCTTTTTTTATTTATTCTTGTGTTATGCGTATTTGAATGAAATTGTGACGCGTTTTTTATATTCGAAGAAATCTTGCCCTTAAGAATCCCCCTTTCAATCATTTTCCCCCCTAGGGGGAAAACCCCTAAGTTAGAAACATTGAGTAATAGTTCCATGGGGTTGACAGTGTGTTTGACAGCTAGACAGGGTTGGATTTAGGTATGTTGAAAAAGAGTACAAAAAATGAAAAGGAAAATAAATTATGAAAAATTATAGTACACTTTCATTATTTTTAATAACTTATTATGTAGTCATTAAAAATCAACACCAGGTATGGCAAAATTTACTCCTCTTCTAAGTTTATCAGTTCTTGAATATTACTATTAGCTAGATTTTCATCCTTGGCATTTAATCTCATCAACATATCCTCAGTAGGAATAAAATCAGTACAATTCCCGCTTTTGCTATCGCTTTTGATAGCGTCAGAAGACAATAATATGGCGTCTATAGATTGTGTTGCCAGTTTGTTTCGTATTTTAGTCTTGGTAAGGTTCACTTTACTGAATATTCGTCCGCAGTCGGCATTTGCATGTGGAAATACTAAACAATCTAGGAAAAAACATCGCAAGATCAGAATTCGGTCGGATACACGCACGGTCTAAATATTCAGACGACGTAAAACTAAGCATTCGGGAAAACACTTTAAATTATATTATTTTAACGTACTGTCCTTATACTCGGAATTTTAATTCGATTCCAGATTTGACAATTTCAGTGTTCCAACGTTATGACAAGTTCTAAATAGTGACGTTGCGAAATTATTCGATACGGAAATGGAATATTTCAAGTTTACGAATAATAGTTGACCAACTTATAAAATGTCTAACAAATTACCTATTTTAAATTGTATGCAGAATTTAAAATAGGTAATAAATAGGTAATTAATAGCTATAATAAAATAGGTAATTAATTTAAAATAGGTTAGGTAAGTAGTTTTCTGTTAATAGATGGCACTGTACTGTGGCACAATAATTAGATCACGCTATTATAATCACCATTTCATTTGATAAAAATCTGTAGCATTTATGTCTATGCCTTCCGCGATTTTGACTCCTTTTTTGATTCCCCTGGCACAGTACACCCTTCGGCCTTTCCCTTTACTAAATGTTTTTAACTATATTGTTTTTTATAACATAAAATATCAAACAAGAAGATGGATCTCCTGATAGAAAGAGAAACCATCACCTATAGGCACCCCGCACCAAAATGTTAATGTTGCGTTGCTCTCCGTGTGGTGGGGTGGCAATGCCACACGCATTAGTCTTCTAAACCGGAACATGCCAATGACGATAATTGACTATTGCGGCTAGGCAAAGGTAAGGCGGTGGTACCAAATAAACGGACGAGAAGTTGCGTTATTCTACTACCTAGTGGTCAGAAAGGTAGTTCTAATCGATCATCTCTTACGACCTATCTGGCTGAACGACAGTTAGTTTATTCTTCAAAGCCCGGACTAACATGGTGTACTTGGATAAGTTACTATAGGCGATGAACCTGTGCTGCGGATATATCCGTCATTGACTTTAAGTAGTATGAAACAATAAAAACCCTCGTCTTAGTCCAAATTATCGTGATGGGCAACTTCGGAACCCTACAATGCGTGTAGCCCGACACGCACTTTACTATTTTTTTTTAATTAATTAAAAAACAAAGGAAGCGTAACCGGTACGTGGTTATGGGACGTGATTGAGTACCCCGTGCTGCTCCGTAATAGCTGTGCCCTTTATGGATCGACACGTCCCAAGAACAAAATCGTATGGAGAGATCAGACGAAATTAGTTTTATAATAAAATTCGCATTAAACACGCATAAAGCTACAAGACAATATATTTTTTATATTTATTGGTCTTTTGTTTTTGGAAAAACTCAAGTGAACATCATCTTATCTACAATTTACTCCCACAAACAAACATATTGTAATTTGGTGGTATTGCAGATACGATTTTGTTCTTGGGACGTGTCGAGATGGGTGTGGGGTGGGGGTATGGAGATAAGATGTCTACGTAAATAACAGATTTGTTCATTTCTTGATATATTTTATTTTAGGTATAAAAATGGTAAAAATATAGAAAAAGTTCAAGAAGCAGATAGTATGAAGATAATATAACAGGCGATGCAGTCCAGCAAGATACAAAATAATTACTCGAGGTTTCGCGACGTAATGCTACAATGTGATCTGTGATCACATTGTAGCATCACGTCGCGAAAATTAAGTAGGGGGAGTTTTTTCTTGACTCAACTTTAGATGTCTCTAATCATGTATTCCATTCTTCCGCTACTAATGCCGCTAATTTTCTTGAAGTTCCGTGTAATTTAAATTAAAATATTACCTATTTTATTAGTAGACTCATTAAATTCTATGCCACTGCTTAACACACGGTTAAAGTGTTATGCTTACTTAGTTTTAAGTCTAATTTATTTATTCATTGTTTCTCCGTTATGCTAAGGCAGTAATTTCTGTTGAAATTGTGTAACATTGTCCTTGGTTAACCAGTTACCTACCTATAGTTACTAATTGTCTTTTGCAGAACAATATAATTATGTACGACGTATGTCGTGAATGACATAATTTCTGCAATTACTAACAATATTACTTTAGGACATATAAATGTTATGTATGTACTTATTACATGATACCTATTCGTTGCTGGGACTAAAATTATTTTTACTATTTCATTTTATCAATATTTTTCCATTTTATCTGTTACTTTTCATCATTGTATATCTCATCACTTACATTCCTAAGACATTATTTATTCCGTCTACCAAGGCACTTTCAGGATTTTGTTTCTCCGAAATTTTACCGGAATCGTCGGTACCATCTCCACCACCAAGGACACTATGTACTCCGTTGACGACTAAGCCATTAGCCAGACTTTCTGGGTTTTTTTCCCCAAATAGAACACTAGAACCACCGGTCTCATTAACACTACCACCAAACAGATGAGCAACAACGTTAGCTCCACCATTGGTAAGAGCGGCTGTTGGAAGTTCGTCGCTACTATTAGCACTACCACCAAGACCTTGATTTACAGGTTTGTCAAAATTGTTATCAAACTTTCTTTCAAGATTTTGACTGCCATCTGAAATGTACAATATACATATTATTATTAAATAAAGTATATTTATTATATTCGTATTAACTGTCACCTAAATAATCTAGTACTCATAGTACTGGCTTCGGCATATATGGAACTAAATAAGTATTTCATTTTTTCTTTAAGGCGATAGGTAATGCCAAACTACGAAATAGACACCTCTTTGAAAGCCTACTACTGCTAACCGGTTGGTCCAATAATTAAAAAAAATATGCATTATACGTATAATATAATTAAGTTTAAATTTTAAGTTCGTTTTTTCAAATTTTATTCTTATTTTTGACGAAAAAAAATCGAATATCTTTCTTATTTTTACGCAAAAATTTGCTTATAACTTCCAAACTACTGTAACGATTTCGATGATTTTTTCTTTTTATTACAGACAATTTATTGCTTTATAAAATTTAAGTTCAAAATTTTACAAAATCATTATAGTGTGCTATTAAATCAATAAAAACCTTATTATTTAATTCGCGGACAGCGCTTGCGTCGTAAGTCAGTCTCCCGGTAGCGTTCTTACGGGGAGGCTGTGTCGCATGTTAGCATGCTCCGCTCTCCATATTCGAGTCAAAGAGTAATAGTACAGATAGAACGTTTGGCACAATAGTAAGGTTGTGCCGTTTGGAAATTCAACATTTCGTTTACGCTTGGATATTTTTTTATAGAAGATAATGAGCTTGGTCCGAGAAGGCTGTTTTTTTACAGATGTAGTTCTTATGATATAGACAAGGAATAAGAAAGGGATTTTTTAAATTCATCCTCTAAGATGGTAAAATAGGGGTGAAAGTTTGTATGAAACTCTGTCATTTTTGAGTTGTAATGAATGATATGCCGTAATTAAATTATCTTTTATCTGAAAAAAAATTAAATACAAATTTAATATTTTTTTGAATTCTAGCCCATAGAGAGGTAAAAAGAGGCTTTAAAGTTTGTATCAAAAATGAAGTGTTTATTTATTGCATTACTATAAAATCTAAATTATTTTAATTTAGTATTTCTGATTTTTAATACAATTAAGAAGTACGAATTTTCGGATTTTTTTAGTACTTATGCTCTTCAATCGAAATTGAAGAAACATGCATGTAATGTTCGAAGTTTCATCCATTAAAGGAGTAAAAGTGTGTTTACAATTTATATGAAAAATCAAACGTTTATGGTCAAAATAATTTAAAATTTGGCACTTATGTTCTTCAACACAATTTAAGAATCATATATTTGTGGATTTTTTAAATTTCATTCCTTAAAGGGTAAAAAAAGCATTGATGTTTGTATAAAAAATAGATTGTTTATTGTAGAATATTGTAGAAATTATTTAAAACTTAGTATTTATAATTTTTAATACAATTAAATGAATACGAGTTTAAGGTTTTCAAATGTTATCTCTTCAAAGGAGAAAAAAGTGGTAAAGTTTGTAGAAAAAATAAAATATGTTTAATCAAAATCCCTTCAAATTTATTAGTCACGTTCTTTAATTCAATTAAATAAACGTGCATGTAAGGATGCTGTGAGTTTTATCTCTTAAAGAGGTAAAAGAGGGTATTAAAGGGGCTGAAAGCTAGTACTTTATAAATGGTTTTATTTGCGAGTAGACGCTGAATAATATTTTTAGACTATTCATGTACTTACCTACGTTTACGCTTGAATGTTTTATTAGCTATAGATAGATAAGTATTTTGTCAATATTTTGTATAAATGTACAAAAATAAAAAAAAAACATATAAACAACGAAGATAATTCAAGCAAGCGAATAAAAAGCAAAACTCTAAAGAAAAAAAAAATTGGTACTATTTGAAGGTAGTAAGGACTTCGCAACTAAAAATAAATAAATAAAATATATTATGGTATAATATAAATACAAATGGTCTAAATAAACCAACTTATTTAGTACTTTCCTATAAAAACATTAAATTAAATTATATCTCTACTTTTCTCTTACGTGATTTTGTGAAAGTTTTAAAATATTATTCAAGAGATTAATTACATGTTACAAAATCAAATTTTGAAAGGTTTTGTTAAATATTAATTGTTGATTGTATGTATTAAAATAAAGTGCTACACGGGATGTATTGTATATTACAAAACTTTCAAAGAAATAGGATACGTAACTGTTATTATTGTGTAAATTGTTATATGATTTTTTGTCGATTTTCGGTATATTTTTTTCTTTAGATATTTATCGTTTTTGTAAAATGAATGTATATGTAATCGATAAATGAGCGATTACTGTTTATTGGTTTTGAGTTTGACAACATTCAGTCGATTCACGATGATAAAAGTTCATATAGATGAACGAAAATGTTAAAATGTAGGTATCTGCATCAACTGTAAATACTCTTTGAGTTTGGAGCACGCCAGCGCGAGAAATAATATTTGCGCCGCTCCTGTTAGAAACTCAAGGTCGTTCGCAGCTGTAATCGCCTTAAAATATATGTTACCTGAAACTGACAAAATAAACATTATTTTATCAGTAGTATCATTTGGTTAGCACCACTTTTCCTAGTATATTGTTATCCTTATTAAAAAGGTTGTCTAGAAAAGATCACTTTGTTAGTGATAAGACCTCCTTTGTGTATCTTACTTGTATAATTTTTGTGTTGTAACTTATATGTTGTCATATATTTTGATGCGCAATAAAGAGTTATTGTATTGTATTGTATTATACAGGAAGCAATACATCCTAAAAATTTCCAGGAGATACATGTAAATTAAAAACCTTTAAAACTGACTATTGGACTAGTGCTTTTAGCTTATGTGCCTCAGTTTCGCTGTTTTGTATGTAAGCTCTGCTTCGGATATAACAGACACAGCGCACGTGCTACTTAAGCATCCCTGCGTTTTAGCGACTGCATCGACGCTGCATCGCGTTTTAGCGACTCATTGCGTTCGAACGTAGCATTGGAATCGCGAGTTTCAGCGATGCTTGACCGGCAGGCGTATTAGCTAACGTTTGCAATCCGGCAACAATCAGTGATGACATTTAAACTTAACGAAAAACTCATGAAAAACGTCGCCAATTGCTTGCTGGTCACTATAATGCACTTTTGGCAATGTCACAGCACCAAAACTAATCAAGTTGCAACGATTGCCACTAATATAAAAGGCTGTTATATGTTTTGCAATAACTAAACAATTACGATAATTTCGCATTGCGAGTTACGTGATAGCCCCGCCGGTCATGATAGTTTACCTTGCGCTGCTCTTCTGTAGCACCAACTCCACTCTTCACCGCCCGGTTGGTCGAGTGGTTAGCAACCATTTATATATGTGTAATGTACTTCTATATATTAGGGAATTGCTTCGAACTGCCCTAGTTTGTGTAATTTCGATACATTCGATACTAAACTCAGTGATACGCTCGGACCTCAAAATTCTACATAGTGTTTTCCCACTACTTTACTTGTAAAGTAGCTGGGAAACAGCCAACGCGGGGACCACCAACTACCCCAGACTGCTTCGGCGACTACCCTCATAGTCGCCGATAAGGTCGCGTGAGCAGGACGAGTATAATATTTCTTGCTCTTTTTATTTTTCAATGTACCCACGTTGAAAAATAAAAATATCAAGAATATGTCGGGTACTCAAAAACCCGAGCCAGGCTCGTCACAGAGCCAGAAAAAGATGACCTCGCCGGTATCTTCAAGCCGGCCACCCACTCCACGAGCGAGAGCCTGTTCCGACACGGACATCGCTGAGATGTCCGACTGGAAGCAGGTGCCTCCTCGCAAACCGCGTTCACCCGCGACCCCAGCGCTGCCGCCTTCCTACTACCTTAAGAAAAGGACGGCAACAGCTGAGAAAACAAGTAAGTCCCCCGACCTCACAAGGGAGGGTATTACTAAGCCAATCTCGCCAAAGGCGGCACAGGTTGTGCAGCCGACGGGGAAGGCGGCCCAAATTGTAGCTCCCTTGTCAAAGGCGGCACAATTTGGAGCGGCGACTCCAGAGGCGGCACAACCTGGACCGTCCGACCCGAGGGCGGCATTAACCAGGAGTCCCCCGCGGGACCCCCGCACTCACCGCTGGACTGCGGAACGTCGCGCACAACGCGACCGGTCCGCAACCGGACCGCGATCCTCGCGATCACGCGACTCTTCCGCGCCCCGCGAACGCGCCCGCGCGCGCGCCATGGACCGCGACCGCGCACGCGACCACGGTAGCGCGACGGCGACCACCACCACCACCACCGATTACGACGCTTCTTCGGATGAAGATTTTGTGGGGCAACCTGTACCAACTCCAAGTGCTGTAGGCAAAGAGCTGTCGCCCAAATCAGCCTTGGAGCAAAACTTTATCATCCTGGCCCGCCTTGAAAAGGCCAATCTTTTAGACAAGGAGCTGAGGCAGGCGATGGCTCAACACCTCAATGACAGAAGTGCTGCACTAGAGGCCCAAGGCCTTAACCAACCTATCTCCGCAACGGAAGCAGCGGCGATAGAAAGAATGGAGACGGCTCCCATTCTCCTTCCCCCGCACGCAACCCCTGCGCGCAGGAAGAGAGGAACGGACGAAGCTAATGGGAGGGATGAGGAACCCAAAAGACAATGCGTGCCAGCGCAACCCTCACCCCCACCCTAATTTGCAGCAGTGACGGCAGCTCAACCGTCGCCTGCAGGAAGGACTATGCCACCACCCAACTCGGACACCCAGACGACTGGCCCGCCCAAACATAGATACCCCCCCCTAGTGGTGGAATCGCTTCCAAACTGGACGCGCCACTTCAGGGCACTGAAGACAAAACTGGGCCACGCCCCAAATGCTCGCCCTTTCGGCCGTGGAGTGCGGTTCACGCCGAAGACAGAAGACGAGTATAGGGCAGTACAGAAATACCTGACGGAACTGGAGAAGGAGGAGCAGCTGTCCTGGTTCTGCTACTCATTGCCACAGGAGCGCAGCGTTAAGGTGGCAATACGAGGCTTGCCCGCTGACACAGAACCATCAGAGATCACCGCAGAACTGGCGGAGCATGGGCACGTTGTGGAGTACGTTCGCCCGATAAGAGCCAGAGCTGGAAGACCAGGCTGCATCTTCATGGCGATAGTCAAAAGACAGCCTGACACGCTGCCAAACATCTATGGCATTACAGAACTCCTATTCATGCCGGGAATCACCATAGAGGCCTGGAGGGGAAAAAAGGGGCCCTCCCAGTGCCATCGTTGCCAACAATTCAGGCACTCTTCCCATAACTGTCACCGACCACAAAGATGCGTGCGTTGTGGGGAAGAGCACAAAGCCAAAGACTGCACGAGACCCAGGGAGGACCCCCCGACCTGCGCTAACTGCGGCGGGCCCCATACAGCGAACAACACGAGCTGCCCGGTGTTCCGCAGAGAGGCCCGCAACAAGCGTGCAGGCACGGTTGCAATAACTACTGCACCTCCTACCAGACAACCAGCGAGCGAACCAGGAAAGGTGGCAGAGGCTCCCATCCAGCCTACCGCAAAGGTAACTACCCTGGCCCCACCGGCCAATGACCCGAAGCCCAGAACTTCAACCGCAACCACTACCACTTCCGCCCCGAAGCGGCGCTCCAAAAGAGGAAAAAAGAAGAGACCCGGGCAAAGGGCCAAAACAGACGACGACGAAGTAGAAACCGAAAATGAATCTTCCCGAATGCGCACAGAAAAGGAGGCAGCACCAACTGCCCCTCCCCCCAAGAGGGATCCATCCGTGCGAAGAGTGGCTCCAATTGCGTCCCCGGACGAAGGAAAGCTTGTAGTACTTGAGAAAGCAATACAAGTTTTCCAAGATGTGCTGGGGGCGCTTCGCGAAGGGACTGATCCAGTATCAGCAGTCCTCAGAGGTATGACAGACCTCCTCCAACTTTATGGACCATAACAACCTGAGGATGCTATACTGGAATGCCAACGGACTGAAGCGCAAGTCCGTTCCACTCAAAAACCTACTCAGGGAGCAAAACATTGACGTGGCTCTCATAAATGAGACTCATCTGGGCCCTGGAGACAAGCTGAAGATCTCCAGCTACATCACCTACCGGCAGGACGAACACTCGGGGCAATCGGTCTACAGAGGACTAGCAATACTTGTCCATAGAAGAGTCGTCCACCAGCCTACTCCCAGAATCCAAGTAAACTCACTACAAGCCCTAGGGATTGAAACTCTAGTCGCCGGCAATCCTATCAGAATATACGCAGTATACAAACCACCACTTGAGCATGTAACTGCAACAGACGTCATGGAAATATTTAACACCGATCTACCCACCATAGCTGCCGGCGACTGGAATTGCAAGAACGTCATTTGGAATTCCGCAACCACCAACACAGAAGGCAGACGACTCTTCCAAATAGCCGATCAAAACGACCTGACGGTTATAGGCCCAAACACACCGACCCATTACCCACACTGTGACCGGTATAGCCCAGATGTAATCGACCTTGTCGTCCACAAAGGCATTCAGCAACAGATTATCCTCGAGGCCATTCCGGACGAGATGGAATCCGACCACCTTCCCATCCTAGCCACGCTGATGGATATCCCAGCCCGAGTCGCCCCACCAAAACCGCGTCAGCTAGTTAACTGGCGGAGGTTCCAGCTAACCATGGAGGAGACCACACCGAACCAACCCGTCACCTCCGCTGCTGACGTCAACGAGCTGGCTACCAATCTGACAACGAGCATTCAAGAAGCGCTCCGTTCAGCCGAAATTGCCCCATCATCTTCCTCTCGTATTCTTCCACCTCTACCAGGTCACATACGTGACAAAATCGCGAAGAAACGAAGAATCAGACGGCTATGGCAAAACACTCGTTGCCCGATCGTAAAACGCCAGCTAAACCAGATTACAGCGGAGGTCAAGGCTGACCTAGCAAAAGCAGCAAACGACAGCTGGGAGGCCCGCCTGGACGACGCCGCAAATGACTGGGCGTCTCTTCACAAGCTGTGCCGCCAACTAACCACGGCCCCAACTCCAGTTCGTCCCCTACTACATCAGGATGGGACTATCAGATACCGTGCTGCCGACCGGTCGGAAATCTTCGCAACCCACCTCGAACACCAGTTCAGCCCGAACAACCTCAGCGACCCCACACTCACCAAAGAAATAGAGGAGTTTCTACCAGGCTTCCTGTCTCCAGAGCTGACCACCGACGAAGATCCCATCGTCTTCACACCAAACATGGTAAAGAGACAGATCTCGCTGTCCAAACCAAAGAAGGCGCCGGGCGCAGACGCCATCACCAACAGAACACTACTCCATCTCCCGTTCAAGACAATCATGGCCGTCACAAGGCTCTTTAACGGCATCTTGCGCACCGGCCATTTCCCTGAAATCTGGAAGACAGGAATTGTCATTATGATCCCTAAGAAGGGGAAGAACTTTCTAAACCCGGGCAGCTACAGACCCATCACGCTGCTCCCCACACTCTCCAAAATATTCGAGAGACTCCTCTTGCAACATCTTGACACTCACATCACCCCGCGTGAGGAACAATTTGGTTTTCGGGCTGGACACAGCACAGTCCTTCAACTGTCGAGGGTGCTGCACATGCTCATTGCGGCAAGGAACAAAAAAGAGCAAGCAATAGCAGTACTCCTCGACATGGAGAAGGCCTTCGACCGCGTCTGGCACAATGGGCTGCTTTACAAACTGGCCACAGCAGGAACACCTCGCAGGCTGGTCAAAATAATAGCTTCCTTCCTGGAGAACAGGAAGTTTAGGGTATCCGTCGAAGATGCTCTCTCATCAGAGCACGGGATCACAGCAGGCGTTCCACAGGGGAGCTGTCTCTCGCCCAAGCTCTACTCCCACTACACCGACGACATCCCGGTGGGGGATGGCTGCTCGCTAGCATTATTTGCCGACGACGCTGCCTTCGTCACCTCCTCAATCACAGCACCTCACGCCATCAAGAAGATGCAAAGGACACTGAACCTCCTCCCTGACTGGTTCACGAAGTGGCGTCTGGCGGTCAACGTCGGCAAAACTCAAGCACTTCTGCCGAGATCCATGCAGCACCGGTCACCATCTCCCATGACGCTCAACGGTGAAGACATCAAATGGTCCTCCACGGTGAAATACCTGGGTGTCACTATCGACACAAACCTCAAGATGAGAGACCACGTGAAGACAACAATCAACAATACCAGAGCTGCCATGGCCGTTCTTCGGCCTATCTTCGAATCAAAGATTCCAGTTACAATTAAGCTTGCCATCTATAAGACATACGTCAGATCTCGTCTAACCTACGCTGCTGCCGTATGGTATAACTTGATAGCCGAAGGACTCAAGACAGCTCTGCAGAGCCAACAAAACGTGGCTCTTAGAAGAATCCTCCAAGCCCCCAGGTATGTTACCAATGAAGTTATAAGACGCGACCTCAAGATGGAGAGTCTTCATGACTTCATAAAGAAGCTAGCGACGAACATGTACCAGCGCGCCGACGCTTCACAAGACGCCCACATACAAAACATAGCTCCGTGGCACGCGCGCCCACCCGACGCCGTGCCGTATCCCAGAGATATCCTTTACTAACCCAACTCCTACTCCTCCCCCCCCTTCCCCCGCCAGTCTAATTGCCACTGCGTGTTTAATCCCCCGCGGGGACTCGACCTGCGGGGCGGATTGCACGCAGCAGTGCGTGTAAGCGGGGACGGGGCACCCAATCCAAATCCTCATCACTCTCATCAAACCCCACACCACAGCACTATTCTTCTCCTTAGGGAGATCACACTACCTTCAACAACCCCTCTTTCAAACCCAGTAGTGTAAGGGTTTATACCCTACACCAAACCCAAAGACCCAGTCGTGTTTACGGCTGGCGGTTTATACCATGGTCAGGGGGCCACAAACCCCGAAACCATTTCCCCACTTCCCTTACGGGTGGTGCGCGAAGACCAGGAAGTATATATTAGTATAGTTGACTAACACTCATAGCACAAGCAAATAATTTGCTTACTTTGGGGTTAGATCAGTAAGTGTAATTTGTCGCGTGAAAAAAGTAAATAAAAAAAACTCGGTTTCAACTTTGCCAGCAATTAGGTACCTAAGCATTTTTTGCTACTCACTATTTTCAGCCGACTACCCAAAAAGCAGGAGGTTCCTATTTGGTTGGAATCTTTTTTTAAGTATGTTCACTGATTTTTCGAAGACGCCTGAACCGATAAGGATTTTTTTTGTTTCAGTGAGTATCTAGATACTTCTCAGGTTATTTAATTTTAATTTAACGAAGATCTGATGCAGAGAACGGGACATACTGGAAGTGGGAAATCAACTGTTTGCAAGATTTCTGCGTTTAAATTGTCTCATATTTGTATAGTATTATTAGAGCAATTTTAAATAACATGTTTAAAAATATTTTTAAAAGATTTTGAAACTTTACGCAGGAAATTATAATTATTAACCGCGATTTTCAAAAATCGAGCTTTCATCAGATCTCTATGGTTTGAGATTCTTGAAACGTGATTATATTTTTTCAATGACGTCAGTATATATCTGTATGTGCGCACGAGATCTCTCACAGATTTTAAACGGCCTGGCTGATCGAAAAACGGTTTGCGGTGAAAGATCAAAATCAATAATCAAATTCGAAAGTTTTAAAAATTAAAACAGTATACTTTTGAACACGGTTTCAGGGATGGCTTGCAGGATCATCCGGTTTAAAGATTTTTTATTAATGATTTTTGAACTTATTAAGATACTTCTTCACAAAATACTTTTCTTTATATTTGACTGGCGGCGCGCGGTCATCGGGCCCTTGTATAAAGGCAAGGGTTCACGTATAGACTGAAATAGCTATAGGGCCATCAGTTTGATCAGCTTAGCATCGAAAGTGTGTAGTAAAACATGGAACGGAGAATGCGAGGGAAGTTCGAAGGAATGTTGTGTTAGACACAAGGGGGTTTTAGGTCTAGAGCAGGGATGTGTGCGGGAAACAGAGTGAATAGAGCGTTAGAGAGATTACTTAAAAGCCCAGTTTTAAGTCAGAGTCCCCGCCCGTCTTGCCCTGCATAATCATGTGCCTATCCCAACGATATTGTATGAAAGTGAGAGTTGGGTATGTTAGAAGGGCATGTAAGTATAAACAACGCAGTCGGTAAAACAAATAGCTATGAAAAATATGTCGCGTAACTCTCGCGGACCGGGTTCTTAATGTTGAAGTGAGAGAGAAGTTATGCTTGAAAGAGTGTTGGTGTTAAGATGAGAAAAGGCATGCTCCGTTGGTTCGGACATGTAGGAAGAATGGTAGGTGAAAGATTAACAAAACAGATATACAATGCGAGAGATGCAATACTTTATTATTTATTTTTCTATACATTAAAAGATTATAGACTTTATTATTATAAATAAAGTCTATACATTAAAAGATGTAATTCTCATAAAAATATTTTTCTAACAATATTACTAGATAGTATAACTTTGCGAGCCCTTGCAAAGCTCTGCTTTTTGCTAGTATGTATAGATAACATATTTACAGTAATAATAATAACAAACTACATTGTAACAATGTCAATAAAAGAAACTCAAGACACCGTCTACAGTTTTAAATAATGGTCTCAGAAGTCTTTTAAAAGTACTTCAACTTTCCGCTTGTCAAATTGTTAAAGGTAGTTCCAAAGCTTCAAGGGCCGTGTTGGTCCCGACCTCCTTTGCAGAATAGGCCAACTGCCGTTCCGCCAGGCAGGTCGTAAAAGGCGACCGATTGGCTATCGAGTCACTACCATCGTGGCTACTAGGTGGTAGAGTTCTGCATTGTCTCACCCGGGTCTGGTACCACCGCCTTACCTATTCCTGCCGCAATAGCGTCAGTGCTTGTCGCTGTCGTGTTCCGGTTTGGAAGGTAAGTAACTAGTTAACTCAATTTTGTCCCCTATACCTAATATTATGTGACTAGCTTTTCGCCCGCGGTTTCGCTCGCATGTACTTCACGCTATCGCAGCATGGGTAGCCTATGTCCGGAAGCAATGATTGATTGGTTTGAAATTCCGTCGCAAATAGGTACAAATAAAATTGTTAAATGGTTGTCAGTCATCAAAATGAACTTTGGAAAAGAAGTAGCCTATGTCCATCCTAAAACCTTATTCTTGTTTTTCTATTATATATTTTATTATCTTTATACGGAATGTCGTAAGGATTCGGATTTTTAAGGAGATTTAATTAGGGTATTAAGAGAAATTTTTTCTTAAGTTTTTTTGTTTTGAATAATTATGATTTAAAGAAAATAAATATGGTTTAAAGAAAATAAATATTTTATTCAAAGGACAAGGAAATTACTATTCAAAGAGAATTAAAAAAGAAGACATTTTAAAGTGTTATACCTACCTACTTTTTATTCCGATCCCTAGTCGTTATTACGACTTTTTATTTGTGTACCAATTTTGCTTATGATATAACTTACAGCATTTTGTTTGAGTAAAAAACAATAACTTTTTAAAAGTAGCAATAAGGTGACAAATATAACGGTTACAGCCATTTACAGCATATACGCCTTCCGAAAAAATATTAAAAATTTGCTAGGGGTATAAGCAGGGTGATTTTGCCCTTGAAAGATATCGGGACGATACTGGGAGGATTTTTAGGTACTAACAAGATAATAAGATCCTGAGAGTTTCAGAACTCAAGTAGGTTTCGAGAAAAAGCAAAATACGTAATAATCAGAAAAAATAGATTTTCTCAAGAACGCGTGAATCGATTGATCTGAATTTTGGATATGTTTTGAGGGCTGATGGTACCTTCTAGGAAAAAAATTAAGAGCTATATCGGTTGATAAGAACCTCAAAAAAAAGGCATTTTAATTTTAATTTCGATTTTTAACCATGATACGAATTTAGTACAATTACGAAACCATTTTTTTTGGATTTCTCATTCATTTTTCTTTGAATTTATGTACTTCTAAGATTTAAAAAAAATGCACGCCATATTAAAAAAAAAAAAAAAACCAATTTTGACGTGGATTTCGGCTTTATTTATGTTTGTTTTGAGCTTCAACCTTGATTTGTCGTTTATATATGTTTTTTATATTAGTTTATAATAGTAATTTTGAAGTCAGAAGTCAAGTCTTTAAATATCAATGAATATCAATTGCAGTATTATAAACATTATAAACTTATAAAATAAGATACTTATTATAGTTAATCAATTATAAATAAATATTTAAAAATAACTAAAAAATATATTTTAACAGAAAGTTTACAATCATATAGTTTAATAGTTTAATAAATGGAATCTAACCACACCATCTCTCTGAGCAGAAACTACACTTGTGACAGTTGTTGCATCTACGGCCAAATTCACTCGTGAGCGCATCGGTCGCGTGACTTTTTCTTAAAGTAGAAAGGACTGAGTCGGTAACATACCACATACAATGGATAGTATCAGCAATTTTTACAAATACTTTCAATAGTATTGCATTATAATGACAATTAATATTGGATTACAATAAAAGTTGTGTTTAGACATTTTTTTATATAATTAGTTAATATCTTTTGATATTAGAAGATTTAACTTTAGACTTAAGGCAGAAAAAATGGTACTGTTGTTCTAAGTATAAGAATAATTATTTTAAATATGACTAATAAAACATATATAAACAACAAATCAAGGTTGAAGCTCAAAACAAACATAAATAAAGTCAATATCCACGTAAAAATTGGTTTTTATTTTTTTTTTTAATATGGCGTGCATTTTTTTTAAATCTTAGAAGTACATAAGTTCATAGAAAAATGAATGAGGAATCCAAAAAAAATGGTTTCGTAATTGTACTAAATTTGTATCATGGTTAAAAATCGAAATTAAAATTAAAATGCCATTTTTTTTGAGGTTCTTATCAACCGATATAGCTCTTAATTTTTTTCCTAGAAGGTACCATTAGCCCCCAAAACATATCCAAAATTCAGATCAATCGATTCACGCGTTCTTGAGAAAATCTATTTTTTCTGATTATTACATATTTTGCTTTTTCTCGAAACCTACTTGAGTTCTGCAGGCTTAGGATAGGCACCACGAGATATATATCGATCGAGAAAATGACGTTTGCTTGACATTTATTAATATCTCGATGGACGTTATTAAGCATGCCACGATAAACATTTAAAACGTCAGAGATAAATTAAACAAAAAGTTTACTCGAATAGAGAAATCAATGTTGTCACTAGAAGACATAGATATTATACTAATTCTGATTTTTAAGATACACCTTTGGTGCATTTAACTTGTGTTAATCATTATGAGTTTTTGTTTACATTTATAACTTCCTGTCATCATTTCTCTTCTTTGTCAGAGTCGAAGGAAATATAACCAAAGCCTAGTGAAGCCGTACCTATTTACAATTGTAATTAAAGATATTTTACAGGTTTTTGAATTATTCTCTCTTTTTAGTTTTGACCATCAAAACTAGTTTTTTATTCTCTAAAACTGAAACAATGAATTATGATTCATAAGATGTTTTAATGTAAAGAGCAATTAAGATGCCAGCGTGTATTTATTTCTGGGTGTATAACTGCATAACTAATTATGCGTAAAAGTGCGTAACAATTATTATTAACAAGCTATTCTTTTCCACTATAATTATTCCTTTCAATTATAATTCTAACATTATTGAGTAAATTAACATCTTCTTTTAGACTAATCAATCAACATTTTTGATTAATTTTTTTGATGAGAAACTTTCATAGAATTGTTGCGATTTGACAATGACACGAAAATGCATTACGATAAACAAACATAAATGTATAGTATTATGCCAACTAGAAAATAAGATAGAACAGAATACAATTCACTGTATTTTATGTTACAAATAATGTTATCTATTAATAGCTCCAAAAATCAGCCAGATGCAAGCAGTCCAACCTAAGACTTACTGTTAGACCGTGGTCTCCAGGAACAAACTGAATTTTTGTGAACAGCTTCGTTTTGACGAGACATCCATATTTTCTATCTTTGAAAAATCTCGAATCGGGTAACTAATAAAGATAGATAAAATAGGGAAAGTTTAGAGTGTCAGACTAAGAAAAGTTTCCACTTTACGTGTATGACAAAGTTACCTTTTGAATTACAATAATAATTAACAAGCTGTTGTGAGAAAATTAGGTTATTTTTAAATTGATTAATATCAATTTAAAAATCTCATAAGTGGGATTGTCAGAAAAATCATCAAATATGTAGGACAAAAGTTTCATCGTAGTTTTCATAATATAATCAAGCGATTAAAGTCGAAAAATAATTATTGTTATTAATAAATATTTATTATTTACCGAACCCAATATATTCAAAGCATTAACTTTATTAGTTACCCGATTCGAGATTTTTCGAAAATAGAAAAGACGGTTGTCTCGTCAAAATGAAGCTTTTCACAAATATTCAGCTTGTTGTTAATAAAAAAAAAGTTAGTTTGTGGGACCACGGTCTGTGATTTACATCTCAAGAACGAAAAACATTTTTCTTCGACTTTTCAGTTTATCTCTCTTTGATTCAAAGACTTACTCAAAGAGTATATAAATTTTATTTTATTTTGTCTTCTTACATTTACTTCTAACGAAAAAACGAGTGTGAGTTACACTCGATTTTTTTGTTATTTTTGATTGATTAATTAATATTTTGATTATTATAATATGTTTTTATGTATTATTTTTCCTGAGTATATGTTATTAATAGTAACATTAAATAATACAAAATAAGCACCAGCTTTAAATTAACCTTTTATTTTACATTTAGTTTTCTACTGAATTTTGTAGAAAACCTTGTAAGTAGTTGTAATTTTGAATAGAGTTGGTAACACTGAGTAGCACGAGAATTCGTAGAATTATTTTCTCTATACGAAAAATTAAAAGTTTATTTACATTACGTCAAAAAGTATTGTACTTTAACTAATTTGTATTTTGTAATTAATTATAAATTAATTAATTATCTAACCATTACGTACAAGGAATTATTGATTTATACTGTTTGGTTCTCACATCTCTAAAATCATCATCATTCTTCCGATTCTAATACAAAATTAAATTGTGTTAGGTATGTGAAATGGGAACACAAAATAAAACGTAAGTAGTGTACTTCTTTATACTTATATTTTTTAAAAGCCTATATAGGTTATTAAAAATAATTATGATTTTCTTTTCAGGATAAGAAGTAATAAGCATAAATTAACTTTGTCACCATGGTGGGTACCTATGGATGTATATGGCTAATCTTCCACATTAAGCTAATGGATTCATGGACTAGACTTGTGGCACCAATTTAATATTGGGAAAGCATAATATAACACCATATATTCTACAAATACTTCATACATTATAGTTTCTGGAGGAAGAAAGGAAAACAATGGAACATTGTGTAAGTATTTATTTACATACATATCTCCATGACAAATCATCTAACAAGGTAGACTGAAAGAATCAAATTTTAAACATATTTTAATATATTTCTTTCATTGTAAAAGTTGTGGTTTTTTACAAAATTAATATTATGAATTCAAGATTATATCAAAAACTTGATTCTTGTAAAAAAATCCTGAATAATATGAGAAGCTTTCTCTGGAGAATAGTGTAGGCTTCTTTCACTCCCTTTTATAAATGTAACCAATTGTTTTTCGACCCCATTATGTAATTTACAATGCAAATCTATATAACACTACACAAAATGCAACTTGCAAGACTGGAGTCATAAGTCCTGAGTTAACTGACAAAAAAATATATTAAGTAAACATATATAACAACATTTTGATAAGATATATTTGTTTACAGGTTGACTAAACAGCGAGTAATGGAAATAAAATAAAGAAGCCTTTCTATTTAATACATTTTTTGAAATTGTTGATTAAGAAGATTTATAAGTTAATGCTGAATATTATATTTTTCTTGCTGTTTTTAATGGTTGTGCAAGATTGAAAAATAAATTTTAATTTGTAGAAAACAATTAAGTTTATAACACGATAGTCTTAATGTACCTAATATGTGTAATTTTTAAAATTTAAATTAATAGAAAGTTAATGTTACCTTAGGAAAAAATATTTTACTTGTTGATTTTTTATTTTCAAGTGAAATTCCATACTACTCATACTATATAGTAAACTAATATTTGATATTGAATTTTCATTACTGATTAATTATGCGAGATAACAAGAGATATTTAAATTGTAGAAAACATTTAAATTTAAAATATAAAAGCTTTAATATAGTGCGTGTAATCTTCTATAAGTTTGTTACATTAGTGAAAATTCAAAGATACACGTTAATAAATTTAAGTCATAAGGTGATAAATTGTGAAAATTATTTATCTATTCTGAGAAGTACAAACATTAATAATAATTGTTAGTTTAGTAAAGTAGATGTGTTTGTATATTTTTAAAAACTCAAATTTAATTTTCTTTACAAGACTGCTTCATATTACACACTTTTTATAATTATTCATTTTGTAGTTTGTGTGATTTATTCATTTTGTAACTTTATTAAAGAAAATAAAAATTATTTCTCAAGACTTTTCCATATAGTAAAATCTATGTTTGGCATTAAAACATTAAATACTATGAATAGTGTGTCATTAAACTTATACTTAAAATTAGCCATTGATGACTATAAGTTTCATTTTTATTATATAAAATTATTTAATACTTAGATAGAAGGTTTGCCTAGAGTATATATTTTTTTAAATAAATCTTATACAACACTCAAGTATTTTATTATACCAATAATCCACTAAGTATTGTTACTACCAAAATCACTTCGATTAAAAAACAACAACAAAAGTAACAAAGTTAACACTTCTAAAAGAAAATACTTGTAATTATCATATCGAAGGGTCCTACGTATACTAGTGCAAGTGCAATGACACAACCTTACTGGAGGCCGGATTAAATGTTCTGTAGCTTGTAATCTATACCTTCATATAATAAAATCGTAGGAAAGTCAATGTATGTCTAGGGTAAACTCAAAAAGTACTGCATGGATTTACTTCAAATTTTGCATGAATATTACTAACAGGTCGGGTCAACATATAGGCTACATATTATCACGTTATCATCTACGGGGGAGGAGCTGTGCGGAGTAAACAAAGTCACGGGCAACAGCTAGTTTTGACATAAATCAATAAAAGTATTTGAAAATTTGTACAAATTTTCAAATACTTTACTACATTAGGACAAATATAAGGTAATTTTAAGGCTTTTGAGGCAAGAAAATGGTTTCCGTTGTTTTGCAAGTTGCACCAGTATACATAGGATCCGTCAATATCTTCTATTATGTAGTCTTCGCATTTCATCCATTTCAATTATGCCATATGAGGGCATCATTTGTTCTTCTAGGATATTTGTCAGTAATATTAAAAATTCTGCAGTTGAAGTCTTATCTGCAAATAATAATTATATTTTTTATTGACATATATTATTGTAATAAACAATAATAACAAGAACTGACTGCCTTCCTGTATGGTAAATTATCTTTAAATGTAGACAAATATAAAATAATAATGTTTACACATGTAGGTACCTAGGTAATTGAGAACTACATGTGTCATATTGGATATTTTAAGTTAAGAATATTACAGAAAATAATACATCATAGTTGTATGTTAATCATACATGGAACTTGGTCTGAAAACTACTGATTAAAACAAATACTTTTTTTGAATAAATATAACTTAAATGGGTAGTAAAAACTCCTTAAATACATAATCAATGCAAGCCTTAGAGGAATAACACATTTGCATCATTATTCTATGATGTAAGCATTGTTGTTGTTTGTTGGTATGTGGCTGTAAGTATTGTGAAAAGTTGACCACCAAGAAAAGGATTATTACTTGTATCCAGCTGAAATTTAACATACACTTGACATGTATATGTAACATATTAACTGTTTAAAAAAGAAACTCGAAAAACTACAGATAACTTTTGAAAAAATATTACTTTATTGAGTTCACCTAAGTCAAATTAGTATTTACTACAAAGATATTGTTATTACAGTTAATGAAGTTGGATGGCTGTCATATCTACTAGAAACTGAATTACAAGTCTCTTATGTTCACTTACCTTTAACTAAAGAGGCATGCCTTGATCCGTGTGGCTCTAAACCTCAAAATTCACAAGGGTCTATATTATTTAGAGAGCCATGGTTATTGGGTTTATTGAAGCGCTATAGTGATTGGAATGCTCCGTCCGTTGTGTAAAAAGATCACACAAATTTCCTATGTGCCTTCTTTGTATTTTGCAGGCTTGCCATTATCCGTAGATATTTAGCACATAATAGGTATAATATGGAACTGCCACAACTATTAAATACATATATGCCATACTGCCTGCCTGCCTGCCATACATACTACTGCCAACACTGGACCGAAATCTATATTTAATAAAATGAATAGAAATCAAAAAGTTTTGTAATTATTGTATAATTAAAGTATAATAATATGAAATAGTGGATAAGGTTATCAACATTTTAACGAAGTGTCAAATGACAAATCGATAAAATGACAGCAAGACGTTTCGATCGATAGAGAAAATAACTACTGTCGAGTAAAATTGATCATTTTCTCTTCCTTTGAAGTATCATGTCGAATTAAGTGTCAAATGCGTTAGCAAATCGAGAAAGTGACATAAAAGTCGAGAAAACGGGTCGATAAAATTTTATCGTGTTGCTTATCCTAAGCCTGCTGAAGTCGAAACTCTCAGGGTCTTATTATCTTGTTAGTACCTAAAAATCCTCCCAGTATCGTCCCAATATCTTTCAAGGGCAAAATCACCCTGCTTATACCCCTAGGGCCAAACATACATTGATGTCATTGATATAAAAAACCCAAGATACACAGTCCCGAACAAAACTGACACTCAAAACTGTCCCTAATTTCATAGATATGACAAAAACATACGTTTTAGCATATCCAACCTTAAGCGCAAGTTTTATAGTCGTTTTTACAAAGCAATGTACAAAAAGTAATAAAATTGAGTGTCACGACCGACGCGATTCTATTTGAAATAAGCGCACAATTTAAAGTTGTGCGTTCATTTGCGGAGGACGTTTTTGAGACACTAATTGTGTATCTTGGGTTTTTATATCAATGATTGATGTGTTCAATTGAAAACGACGTTGACAAGCCCTCAAAAAAGAAGGTTATAATTGTCGTAACCCAATTTTAAATACAAACAAAGTACTTTTAGTACAGTCCAATATAGGAAAATCATAGCTAAACATAAAATTACTCATCTCTCCAAAATCACGTTTCTAGGTCGAATAAATATAAAGTTATGTTTTTTTTTATAAAATCTAATAAGTGCTTTGTCTCTGGTGTAAGTATAGTTGTTTTCTTAATTTACAGCAATTAGGTACGCTTTCCAGCATCGATATGTCGTTCTGTGTATTAGTATAATTGACTAACGTCCCAATAACATGTAACAATTATTTAGAGTTAGATAAATTCTTTTAATTTGTCTAGCGAAAAAATAATTTATTATAGAATATTTTTTACCTCGTTCATGATTTAGTAAAGCTTGCACGGTGATGACACACTGTAATAAATAAAACATTTAAGTATAAAGATTGTTAAATATAATTTATTAGTAGGTACCTATTAAATTAAAAATAATTTACCACCACGAGAAATTCAAATAAAAGTTTCATGATTACAATTTACAAATTAGCAGGTAGCCCAAAAAGTATTCTAATTATTCAACTTAAAAGGTAGCCTATTTAACTTTCAATTACTCAATAATTATTCTTAGTCTCTTGTATAACAATTCAATACATCTTCACTTAGTGTTGCCAACAAAATTTGCCCCAGCCGCAGCCCACTAGTTGGAAGCCTTAAAGCCACCAGAAAACTACTAGGTATTTTCGTGTCACAAGAAACCACCAATAAACATAAAATTAATATAATGTAGATTTATGCGTTACGATTGCCATATGAACTATAGTGCTTTTCTGCAATTATCAAAATATATTGCCACAAAATATGAAGCCATTCCTCGTCTTCAGGGTTCGGAGCGCGCTCTTGCAATCATTGTAACAGCCGGAAACGCAGTATAAGCAGCAGCCCTGTAAGCCGTCGGGTGAGTCGATAAGCGCGATACCCGTCTACACACTCATCACATCATTCTTCACATAATTTGGGTGAGTTCCAGGTCACTAATGACTTCATTTCACAACTGGTACAGGTTTTTCAAACCACAAAGAATTCTGGAGAAAACTTTTCATTTCAAAATAATTCGAATTCGAATTCGAATTTGACCCTGGTAACAAGACCAGACGATATAAATCACCGAATGTGCCAGGATATATAATTGGACCAAGGAAGTTATATTCTACCTGGAAGGTCCACATGTACTTCAAAATCGTTCCGAAGAGTACCACGACATGAGTGGAGTGTGTCTCTTTCTACTAGGGTGTCCATACATATTTGTGCAACAGGACAATTTCATTCTAAAAAAGCGGAATAGAATTTGATATGGACAGCTACGATAAGTCCTGGATAGCACCCACGGCTATCAATTTTTGAAAGTCGTGTAGGTTAACAATGTCTGTTATCGCTCTTATTGACGAAGGGAAATGCACATTCATAATATGTTGTTTTGACTCACACCCATAATTTGCTAACTTTAGGGTTAGATCAATTCGTGTGATTTGTCTAATGATATCGTATTATTACGACAGGCTGTAGTGAGGTGGAGGGGGCCGGATTGCAACTATAAATGCTAGCATATTAGTAACGTGCCGGGCCGCAACACATTGACTAGTTTTGTGTACAGTTAACTGCCGAACTGCATGTTAAGGCAAGTTCTTTGTGGCCCTTAATCGTTCTTAACCCATAATTTCTGATTTTGTAAATGCATACTTAAAACAGGGAGAAAATTGTGTGCGCTCAATTCCGCTCTGCAAATCTGTCGCACTTTGCCCCGGCATAGTGTACGAGAGTTTATATGAAATGTATCAAAGTGATCTAGGCGAATTTTTGCGAAGCACCCTGACCAGCTGCGGCCCATCTTAATGTGTGAGAGCGTAAAATAGGATTATTAAAAATAATAAAAGTTGGAATATTTTACTTGATATGTAACTGAAATAAATAGCTGGATTTGTTTTCATACTGAGCTGTTTCGTGGGTAAAAAGTGTGGTAAAAAAATCTTTGCATGTGTGATCTTTCTGCCGAATTGAGCATTATACATACAGATAAAAGATCAAAATACTCTTCTAGAAAATGTATGCATTAATTACGGACAGATGACAATTACATTACATTGCTTTAAAATTTGTTCGAATGAAGCAGTCCAGCGATACTGAAGAATCAATAAAACCTAGAGGATACGGTGAGAAATATTGCAAAGTCTTAATGCCAGTCTACTGACAGGGTCCTGGATAAAACACTTCGGTTCCGGTTCCAACCTTCAAGTTCAAAATGTCCAATTCCCAAAATATACAACATTTTCAAAATGCCTATTTCCTAAAATGGTCCATTTTTCTCCATGTTGGTCTCATGCTCCTTTGAAGAATAGGCCAACTGCCGTTCTGCCAGGCAGGTCGTAAAAGGCGACTTATTGGCTATAAGTGTCACTACCATCGTGACTACTTGGTGGTTGAGTTCAGCAACGTCTCGCCCGGGTATTTGCTACCATCGCAGAAGCTATTCCTGCAGCAATAATGTCAATTTTATATCATAAGATAGCAAACAAGCAGATGGGTCTCCTGATGGAAAGAGACAACCATTGCCTATAAACACCAAAGATGTTAATGGTGCGTTGCTATGTATTGACGAGGTCTAAGGCCACATGCATAAGTTTACCGGCTACCTTACAATCCAAACCGGATCACGACGATGACAAGCATTGACTCTATTGCGGCGCAAATAGGTAAGGCGGAACCACCTAGTAGTCACGATGGTAGTGAAATTATTTCTTGTCAAGAGTTAAGTAAACTTTTTGACAAGCAGTTACGCTATTGCGGCAGGAATAAATAAGGCGGTGGTACCAGACCCGGGCGAGATAATGCAGAAATCTACCACCTAGTTGTCATTGTCGTGCTCTTGTCTGGAGGGTAAGATGGCAGACTTGTGCATGTGGCATTGCAAACCCGCCACATGGATGGAAACGCACCATTTATATCTTTGATGTCTAAACGCGATGGTTTCTCTTTCCATCAGGAGAGCCGTCAACTTGTTTGCTATCTTATAATATAAAAAACAAATATTCATTTTAAACACTAATCATCTAGACTAATAACAAGTAGTTTTTTCGTTTCACATCTGTAAATTATATTGAATTTGGCTGATAAAAACCGTACATACTAAAGGAGAGTGTTCAGTAGTTGATTTTAATACCAAATATGTAAAACAATTAGGTACTTAAATATTGAGCTAATTATCCTATAACATGTTTATACTCATACGGACGCCCACGCATAGATATAATTTTTATTCAAATTATCCTTTATTGAAGTTCATTATTTACAACAGTGATTTGCTGAACTCGTGTCTAGACTCATTAGCTATTAGTCAACTCGTGGATGATAACGGAGCTATCACTCGCTGTCACGGGATTCGTGGGATTCGAAGAAATAAAAGTGACCGTATTTTCTGAATATTACTGTACTAAATTTGTTGTGGTTGACAACTACATAATAGTCAAGCAATATTTTGACAACGTGATTTTCCTCTCTATTATACACCCGAGTAAATTTTTCATTATACAAGGAGTAAATTTTCCTTAAAGTAATCCTAAGAAACTGGTACTTTTCATTTTGTGTTTTTTATCTTGCGCGCTAATATACACCCCAGTACACCCGAGTAAATTTCCTTTAAGTAATCCTAAAAAACCAGTATTTTTCATTTTGTTTTTTTTTTTATCTTGCGGGCCTGTTGTCATCTAAAGAAAGCAATATTTTATTTATTTACTTATTTTAGTTTACTTTCTTTCGTACTAAAACAGGGCGGTTACAAACTAACATCATAATTTTCGACCAGGGTGGGTTTGAGATCACCTATTTTAGTAAGTGAATTAAACAAAGTTCCATCAAGAAAGCGTGTGGTCGTAAACTAATGAGATGCATCTTTATGCTTCTACAACATTAGATTCTAAATAATACAATCATGAAAGCATCATTGAGATCATAATAAGCAAAATATTTTATAGCTTTAAGTGTCCGAATGCGACCACATGGCCGCTTTCGAGCGTATTAGATATTTATATACTTCAGTTTGCGACCACTGGATTTAAAAAGAAATATAAGCTAAAAAATGATGTCACTACAACTTTCCAACAAACAATGTTCTATAATTGAAATAATAACGCTTCTTGATTGAGTGTAACATTAGTATAAGGTAACAAAAGGTAACTTTGTTCGCCACCCGGTGTGGTATTTTTATTGCAATACGCGACACATAAACACACCATTAAGTCATCACCCGAACTCGGGCACTATTTTCAGCTTTAGCAGATAGGTTTAAATTTATGATTTTCTTGTTACATAATTATTCATTGAATATTCAATGCTTATTGTTCATTGTTTTCTCATGAAAAAAATGCTATTATCTTTAATTAAGAAACCTAGGCCCTCAAGTGGTCGCATACTAGAGGCGGTCGCGTTACCGGCGCAATGACCCTATATTACGTTTGTATGTTTAATTAAAAAATATCTAAAATGACACTAAATGATTAAGCTTACAACAGGGAATATAGATGGAATAGCATTGGGTTTCAGTGTTGATCTTATCTTATAGATTATTAAATCCTCGGATTTAAAGTGACGGCTGCAAATTAAACTGTAATATGAATTTTTTTTCTTAAATGGAACAACTTCAATCCACCGTTGTCGAAGAAACTCATTTCTTGGGAACCTGCAAGAAAATAATGAACAAGAGGTTAGGTATCTACTACTAGTTAACAGTTACTACCAAAGAGTATGTAGGTAATGTACTTAGTTACTACAACACAATGATTTTAGTATTAAATAACAAAATTACGTAAAGTAGGTTCTTATTTGATTATGATGACATTCCTTAGGATCGTATTATGAAATGTTAGATTGAATTGTAATTTCTTTGTATTCACATGTCCAAATTTTTGTGTTATTATTGCTACCCTACTTAAGAAACTTATAAATACAACTAGCAAAAAGCAGAGCTTTGTAAGGGCTCGCAAAGTTATACTATCTAGTAACATTGTTATAAAAGTATTTTTATGAGAATTACATCTTTTAATGTATGGACTTTATTTAGGTCTTTATTTAGGTTTATTTAGGTATATCTAACCTAAAAAAGCCAGCGTATTTTCACCTAAACATTACATTCGCATCAAAGGCCCGCGTCGTCAGGCTTTAGACTCGGAATATTTGGTTTTTGTTTGTTGGTATTTTCAAGGAAAAATATGTATTAAAAATGAAGGTTGATCTTATAAAAAACACATTTTTGACATTTTGCTGAAATAATTGTTTTTTTTTTCTAAAATCAGGAAGTTCCTGGTTTTACGTCGATTTACAAAATCAAAATCAAAAAATGTTTTATTTAAATAAACCTTCAAAATTTTTGGACTACGCAGGCACGAAGAATTGACGGTAGACACTCAGCGAATACATTTTTCGAATTTTTCTCTCAGAGAAACCCTCGGAGTTCGATTTCAGAGTCAGGCAAATGAAAAAATGTGTTTTTTCAGTTTTCTGATAAAACAACTTTGCCCGGGATTGGAAAAGTGCCCTACTGGCGATAGCCTGGCCACCTATCACATTGTGGGACTTAAGTATCTTCAGCTAACCGTGGATGCACACGTTGTACTTCTGCCTACCTCTTCGGGGATGAGGGCGTAAATATACCTTTTTTTAGCTTTTTACCCTCGCCCTCGGGCTAAGATTGGGAATTGATCTCAATACAATATTAATACATCTGTACTGTTTCTCAATAAGCATATTGTGAAACTCTCTAACGCTCTATTTACTCTGTTCCCAGCAAACATCCCTGCTCTAGACCTAAATTCTCCTTTACTCTGTTCCCAGCAAACATCACTGCTCTAGACCTAAATTCTCCTTGTGCCTCCCACAATATTACTTCGAACTTCCCTTGCATTCGCCTTTCAATGATTTTATCATACACCTTCGATGCCAAACTGATCAAACTGATGGCCCTATAGCTATTGCAGTTTATACTTGAACCTCGCCTTTATACGAGGGCACGATAACCGCGCGCCGCCAGTCAAATATGAAGAAACATTTTATGAAGTAGGTAGTCTCTTAATAAGGTCAAAAATTCTAATAGATCTTCTATCAATTTTAACTCGTTAATTTAATAAGAGATGGCGTTAGTAGTAATAAGATTCTGATACAACTTGTACCTTCTATTTTTTTTATTTTTATAAAATGGTATTTTTATGGTAGATAACAAATCTAGACATGAATATAAACTACCACGTTGAAGCTCAAACCTAAAAATGCGATATTTTTTCAGTAAAATGTACCACAAAAGTGGCCTAGTGTAGGGCTCGCTTCGCTCGCCCTGATAAAAAACTTACTTAAAAAATGAAATTCCGCAACCAGCATACGCTTCACTATTACAGCACTTAACGCTACAATTTTTCACCATTTTACAACAGAAAAAACTTATAGCAGTAAGCAAAAAGAGGACTTTATGCTTTAACACACTTTAACTTAAAGTATCAGCTATATTTTTAAATAAAGCGCGCCAAAGCGTACGGCCAGCTGAGTGTGGCTGTACATAGTTTACAAATTACTACTAATTCTACTGATTTGAGAAAACAGTTTTTACATTGCATAAATAATTACGTAATAATTAAAATAAAGACATTTAAGAACTCAATATGTTAATTACAATACATTTTGTGCTAATGTATCTATAAACGTGTATGAATAAAAGGGATTTAACGGTTACCGGATATATAAAAAAATCTACCATCCGAAAGTTTTATTTACACTGGCAATTGCAAGAAAGGGATAACATCCACTCATGTCGTTGTCTCGCTCAGAACGTTTTTCCCCTATGTTAAGTAAGAAGCAAATATCAACTTTATTGCTAACGAAATAAAGTACAATTTTATTTTTCAAATATTGCTTCGTAGTAATTCCAGATATCGTATATAAGTTCCTTGAATTGGACCTATTAAAATTAGTGATATATACAACCTACGAGTTCTGTAGAACTGTAGAAAACCTACTTAGTGAAATACTTTGTCTATAGAAATTCATGTTTTGAAAATCGTGCTATTACTTTTGTGTTTCGTTTTCTATCTCTTCGAATAATATTATGGCTGCTTGTTAACTGAAAATAAATATAATTTTTGTCTCTGAAGATATGTAGTTTTTTTTCTGAAGATTAAAAGTAATTTGCATATTATATTACATTATTTTAACAGGACCGACTGAAAGACTACGTTGTCGAAATTAAAAGGATTAGCACAAAAGTGGTATGAAGTAGTGTTTTTTTTTTTTTTTTTTTTTTTATGTCATAAGATAGCAAACAAGCAGATGGGTCTCCTGATGGAAAGAGTCAACCATCGCCTATAGACACCAAAGATGTTAATGGTGCGTTGCTATCTTGTGGCGAGGTCTAATGCCACATGCATAAGTTTACCGGCTACCTTACCCTCCAAACCGGAACACGACAGCGACAAGCACTGACGCTATTGCGGCAGGAATAGGTAAGGCGGTGGTACCAGACCCGGGCGAGACAATGCAGAACTCTACCACCTAGTAGCCACGATGGAAGTGACTTGATAGCCAATTGGTCGCCTTTTACGACCTGCCTGGCAGAACGGCAGTTGGCCTATTCTTCAAAGGAGGCCGGGACCAACACGGCGAAAGTCAATTGTATTATATTCATGGACGGAATGGCAAGCTAATATAAAAACTTACTTTTCCTAGCGAAGAAAATTATGGTCAGTTACTCTCATCTATGTTAGTAAACCTGTGGTTAAACACAGACTCTTCAGAGAATTGAAGACGTGAGTGGATGAAGGTGATATGTCACATTTTCCGCCCCGTTGGTCGAATTTTGGCGACGAATTAACGACCCTGAGTCCTGACTACGCGATCGACAGGGCTTCAGTTCGATCCCCATTGGGGACAAGCATGTGTGTGATGAGAATCAATGTTTGTATTTCCGGGTTTGAGTGTTTATTAAATATATTCTTGTATTTATATATGAATTACGATGGTCGCAGCCAGAGGATGCAAAAAAAATGCAAATTTATTTAAATTTATTTAACAATTAATAATTACAATATTACTTAAAACTAAAGTATGTCTAGATAGATCGATGCTAGATCTAAAAGTGAAATCGTCAATCCGCCGAAGGTTCCAACGTTGCATCGATTGACGTCAATGGGCACGTTTCTGCTGTGCTTGCGCCTCGTGCCGTGGGTCGCGTTGCCGTACCGTGTGCAATGTTGTGTGGGGTTTGCTGCATCGGCGATCTATGAGGGTTGTCCGTGTGTAACACCTCCCCCCGAAGAACAGCGACTATTGCAGGACTTGTCCGAAGTGGTCGCTGGTATCCATCCGTGGTCAATTTTTACTTGACTGGGGTTGATTCGGCGAGGCATTGGAACTGCGTATGATGTTTCAGGAACGCTGCCGAGGGCTTCCGACGGTTCTGTGTTCCTTTTGAAGATTTTCTCACGTAGATGTCGGTACATAAATGTGATAATAAGTACGCTTGCACCCGATAGTATAAGGTAGACGGGTATGGTTGTATGATATATAATAGGATTTGTGATGTCATCTGTATGAATGAACGGTTCAGCTGCTATCTCGTTGTTTAAGTTATGGAGCTTTTGAAGGCTTAGTGAGGTGAAGGTGAGCCTTGGTCGATCGCTGGTTTTCGATTCATTGAACATAGGTATCTCCGTTATCCTGATGACATGTCCTTTGATGTGGTCATTTGAGTTTGAGATGGTGAATGCGGGCGTTTTCAGATGGCAGTTTAACGGGATGATGGCCAAGTAGCTTCCTATCAAAGTCCGATATTGTTCCTGTCCACAGGATATCTTCACTTTAGTCGGTGCAGGAAAGCTCAGGGTGTAATGTTTGTCATCTAGTGCTTCAAGGGCTTCATTTTTGAGGGATACTGGAGTTAGTTTACAGTTTGGCTGGAGTTCTTGATGCATGATAAGGTGCTGAATACAATCGGGCTCATCCTGGATCTCCATATTGGATTTCGATTGGCAGATATATAATGAATTAATCTTCGGACATTCTGTCTCTATGTACCTAAAATCTATACTAGAGAGTGCTACAAAAGGTAGGGGTGGAATTAGTACTTCGTGGTTTTTGTTAGGGACAAGAGATAATTTGTAAAAGTCGTAAGGCAAAGGATTAACGACTGGGACCTTTATAACTACTACTATCTGCTTATCTAAGTAAAAATAACCTAACTTAATTACTTCGTAAAAGTTTCTAAGATCTATGTCTAGGATTTCATTATTAGAATATAAAATCCTTAATTTGCTTAACATATCCTTAACTCCATCTAGACTAAAAATTGAATATGGTGTGCTCGATGCACGAATAAGAGCCAGAGCATTTTCTAAACTCTGTAACTCCTCGAATAAATCTTCGACATTATCGCCAAAAATTAAAAGATGCTGTGCCAGATGGGCATACTTTATTAAATCTGTGTCTCTATTAGCGTCACTTTCTAATATCGAGTTTAGTGCTTTTTTCATTTGGTTCTGATTTATTACCATACTATTTATTATTTTAGAACTTTGTGAGATGAAATTCTTATTTAAACTAACATGGTGATTAAATTCAGATTCTAATTTTTGTTCATTATTGTGCAAAGTCTTTATAGCGTTTTCATATTTCAGTGCGTCGGTGTAGTCTAAGTTACCAGAGATGCTTTTGATAACAGAGCCTAGCGCGTCAATGAGGCCTCTTTTGCTACGTGTAGGCTCGAATATGTTAAGCTTATTTGAAATTAATATAAGTTTTCTATTGAGATGCTCTAAGTGAGGATCAAATAAAGATTGGGTTTTTAGGGCTTCGCTTAAGGCGAGATTTGGCTACCGGACCGCGTTTCTTCTTTGTATAAATATGAATTGGGAGATCCGCTAGTACAGTATCCTCGGTGTATCGCGGAGCTAACTTCTGTCGGGGCGCGATGGGATTACGCACAAACACTTGTTGCTCAGGAGAATAACTTTTTTCAGTTTCCCTATCTTTGTTTCGATTTTCAGTAAGCTGGGTCCTGTCATGTAAAGAAGTCTCGTTAATTATATCGTATACCTGATTCATTCGATTTCGGTGGTCTTGTGAATACTGCTGAAATAAATGTTCCGATAAGTCAATATCTATTGGGTCGCGAGGGTCGAAATGTCCCGTTATCAAATCTAAAGGTCTACATTTTGTAAAGCTGTGAATAGAGCTATTGTACGCTAAGATGGCATAGGGCATGAGAATAACTACAGGTTCATTACGTTTCTCGAGTTTTAAAATCCTGAGATGCTCAAGGATGGTTGAGTGAAATCTCTCCACTATTCCGTTGTCATTAGGAGAATGAGCTAATATTTTATGATGCTGTATTTTATGTGTGCGGACAAATTCGGAAAATATCTGATTTGTGAACTCGGGGCCTCCGTCCGTAACTATAGTTAAGGGAACGCCGTGATGTGTACAGAACACAAGTAAAGCCTGTACGACACTCAAAGCAGTGCTATCTCTTAGATGATAAGCTTGCGCATACTTAGAAAAGGCATCGACTATCGTGAGAAATTTTTCGTTTTGGGCAGTGAAAAGATCAAGATGAACTATCTGAAAAGGCTTTGAAGGCGGGGGAACGATTGCAAATCTCTGTTTAATCGGATTTCGGTCATATTTTGCTTGACCGCAAATACTACACTCGTTTATGTATTTCGCTATACATTCTTTCATTTTAGGCCAATAGTATTTTGCGGATAAAGCCAAATAACATTCAGTAATACCACGGTGATTAGTTTTGCCTTCGTGGTATTTCTTTATAATCTCCTGTTGACGCAAATACTCTTTAATGTTCTCTAACTCGACTTTAGTTAACACAAGACTCATAGCAGAACTTTTGAAATTTTCTTGTAATATCGGAATGATCTTGTACATCGCGAGAGGTGGGTAAATGATAATACCTGTTTTTACCTTTGGGTTTACGTATTCCTTAACTGCGTTTACTACATCACTAGCTAGGTTAGCTTCCGAAAGTTGTATGGTTGTTCGGGTGTGAGTTTCGAACGGTTTAGTCACAGTTGGTCGCTTTTTAATGTCGCCTACCAGCACGAACACAATCTGTCTGGAAAATTTATTGAGTGGGTAGTCAGATATTGGTATTTCTAAAATTGGATTTTCGTTACTAGTATGAACAGTTTCCGTCTCTGAGATGTTCTGATTAGATGAGGCCTTAGGGTTTACACTAGGCGCCGTCAATGTTTCAGAACCCGCTTCAGATGGGGGTCTTTCAGATACATTGACAACTATAGAGTTAGTGTCTTCATTATTGAGTTCGACTCGAGATAACGCGTCGGCGTTGGTATTCTGTTTTCCTTGCTTATATACGGTGGTAAAATTATATTCGCTAAGTTTGAGTCTCCAACGAGTGAGTTTAGAACCAGGTTCTTTGAGACTCATGACCCACTATGGTCTATAGTCAGTTACTATTTTAAATTTTCTGCCAAATAAGTATGGGCGAAAATATTTCGTAGCCCAGACGATAGCCAACAGCTCTTTCTCGATAGTGCTATAATTTATTTCACTTGAATTCAAAGTTCTAGATGCGTAGGCTATCGGTTTGTCACTACCTATGGGTCCTTGGGAGAGAACAGCACCTATTGCAAAATTAGAAGCGTCAGTCGTTAGTACAAAGTCTTTAGTAAAGTCGGGGTATTGTAGTATAGGGTCGTTAGTTAGTAGCGATTTACATTTCTCGAAACAGGCAATGTATGTTGTGTCCTGATAGTTAATTCTAGAACCTTTCTTCAGGCATTGCGTCATAGGTTTTGTTATGCGCGCAAAGTCTGGAATAAATTTCCTGTAATATCCTAACAAGCCGAGGAAACGCTTTATCTCCGTGGCTGTTTTGGGGATCGGGAATCTGTGTATTGCGGCGATTTTATCGGGATTAGGTTTGATACCATTGTAACAGACTTCATCTATCCCTTAAGAGGTTTAGTGCAATAAAAGAAAATAATAAGAACCTATACTATTTTTTTTTTTTATTAAAATATGTCAGCGTTAGGTTTAATAAATAATATCAATGGAATTAAAGACGAAAATAAATAAAAAAAAACTAATTCTCAATAATATATAAGACCTAAGATATAAACATATAAAACCTTAAAAAGAGAATGACAGAAAAGAAAATTTGGGGGATAGGGGAATGACGGGATTGAGAAAAAGGGAAAAAACGGGGGGATTTGTTTTAAAAGTTCTAGACGTTATAAAAGAGATTCTTCGTTTGAGACAATAATATAGATATATCAGGGATATTCCGGAGTGTAAATAATAATATAAATACTCTTAATGTGAGAAAAGAGATTGGTAAAAACTTGATTGATCAAAAAAACCGTGAGTATGTAGAATAGAGATTTATTCAGGGATTACGTATGTATTTATGCAACTTCGTATTTGATATGTAGTCGTTGAGTTTATTTAAATCTAGCAGTATTGGTAGAATGTAGTTTTATTAGAAGGTAAATCTTTTGAATGTTGAATATACAATTTTAATAAACATATTACCGATAAATATGTGATTAGGTTTACAAGAATGAAATTGTGCAAAATGTTGTGTAAAGGTGGATCGATCCTAGACTGAGTGAAGAATGTTTGTTGTATGAAGAAAGGAAATTATTTATTTTAAGGAATAGCTGTTGAAAAGGAGTTTAATAACATAGGAGAAACGTGGACTTGTTTGCTTTATAGAAATTGTGTGATATTATTATTAGGGAAGTCTATTTTGATTTTAGGAAAATAAAACCATAATTTTTGCTGTTCTAATTGTTCTTTTCTTTCCATAAAAATGTGAACAATGGTTGTGGAGCAATTGCTGTCTTACAGTTTTGCAGCAGGGCTGCTAATCAAGACGAGGTTAAATCGGAGTCCTAAACAACACAGGTGATGTAGTTTTCCAATTTAAATTAAATTAAGTTTGTATAACTATACAAGACTACAATTTAAGTTTGTATAACTATACAAGACTAAGTAATGGCTATACTTTATCAAATTTCAGTGCTTGACGGATGACAGTTTATTAATTAATTAGGAAATGGATTTATGACTTAATTATATGTATATAGATTTTCACCATCGGTATTTAAAGGAAACCCATTGCCTTTAGACACTATTATTATTATACCTATACCTTGCAAGTGACTAAGATTGCTATGTTTGTTAGGTTTCATATAATATAAAGAAAAAGGCTTTATATTATCAAATTTCAGGACATGTTGGCAAGACAGTTTATTATTTAACTAGGAAATAGAAATAAATGACTTAATTACTTTATATTATACCTTTATCGTCGGCATTTGGAGGAATCCCGTTGTCTCTAGACATTTATTATTGCATCTATACCTTACAATTGGCTAATATTGCTATGTTTGTTTATTTTTCACAGGAATAAGTAATGGCTTTGCATTATCCAATGCCAAAAGCATGTTGGCTAAATAGCTTATTAACTAACAAGGAATAGATTTATGTGCTTTAATTGTTTATACTATACTTTTACCATATGCATTTGAACTATCATTATTGCATCTTTACCTTACAAATGGCCGATATTGCTATGTTTGTTTATTTTTCATAGGAGTAAGAAATGGCTTTGCATTGCCAAATTCAAAAGCATGTTGGCTAAATAGCTTATTAATTAGGAATAGATTTAGGTGCTTTAACTACTTTAAATTATACTTTTCATCTTCGTCATTTTGAAGGAATTCCATTGTTAGATACTAATACTACTGCACCTGAATTAATATTATCAACTAGTTTCAACGTACAACCCGCAACATTATAGAAGCGAATCCCGCTGGATCACTAGATTTTCCCGGGATAGTAAATAGCCTATGTGCTAATCCAAGTCATCAACTATCTGTGCGTAAAATTTCATTCAAATCCGTTTCGAAGTTTTGCGTGCGGTTTTATCTTTTAAAATCTACTAACTGGTGATAACTACCACATATCTTTATAGATGAGAACCGGCTAGGAAGTTCCTAGAATAATTTCCATAGTACAGTTGATCCTGCTTGTTATTTAAACTTTAGGGATCGAGAGCTGATTCCTTTGGAGCCTTCGAGGCCGCGTGGGGGTGACTTCTTAGCTGTCGTCGGAGCTGAATGCAGAGTTACTGTAGGTTTGTTGCAGAGTTGGAGGTATGGCAAATACGATTTTAATTTCTGCATTGTTATAATTTTGGGCAGTTATAATTTTTTATGAAGGAACAATTAGGTGATAGGATAGGGCGTGTAGATATTAGGTGGAAGAACTGATGCTTTAATATATTGAGGAATTAAGGAATACTTTGTTTATTATTGACTTTCAATTAAAACTAGGTGATTCAAGCTTAGGAAATAGTTATTATAGAAACTTTCTCTAGTTAAAATGATTACTTGAATTAATGCTTCAAATTGGATTAGGAGGGAATAGGATCTTTTAGGAATTGAAGGCAGACGGTCTGTTACTGTAGGAATAATATATTACAACCAATAAGTGGGGGCATAAATCTACACAAATTCACACGAATACCTACCTTAATATGAATTATTAAAATTATGAAATGTTAATACGAATTATTATATCCTATTATAAAACTAAATATTAACTAATACGTAAATTAATTACATAGGCCAGTCCCTTAAAATCAAATCTTCATAAAACATTATTTTATTTACAATCAAATTTAAAACCGAGTACAAATATTAAACGAGATAATCACAAACTAATACAAATTACTCTCTTCGTATTTAACAAAGGAATAATTAATATAAACTGAATTGTTGAATTAAATTTGGAGCGAAAATCTTAAATGACTTTAATAAAGCTTCAGGGAGTTAGAGTACAAGAGAGGAATGAATGAACTTTAGTCCAAACGTATTATGTTTATTTAACCATATTTTGTATAAATTATTTACTTAATTTAATTAATTATTTATTTATTTTATTCTTATTTTATATTATTTATATAGGGATTTAGGAGGATAGGAATTATAATATTAAACTTCTTTATCAAATTATTTCTTTTGGATAATTGAAATGTTATTGTTTATAGTGACAGTGCATAACAGATCTTTTAGTAAGATAGGAAGTTTACTAAATAAATCTGAAATTAAGGTTAATTACTAATTTTGGATTAGATATTTTTACCTTTTACCTTGGTAAATAGAGCATGTCATCTTCATCTCACGGGAATATCGACTTTACGAAGGCAACAAGTTGTGCTGGGTGTATCTATATAAGGACATACATGTAATGTTGTCATTATGGTCATCTTCTCTTTACCAGTGCAGACACACGGTTCATATGCCCCTCTGTCGCAAGCATGGTATTTGGGGCGATAACCCAGATAAACACCCAACTATACCGCCAAGCAAAGTTGATCCATTTTCATATCTAATCATCTCAGACATGAACTATTTTACAGAACTAGAGTTATTTGTCTAAATTGTTTATCTGTATATATTCATATATTAACCTGGATTCCATGATTGAATCTATACATCATAAGGATTGTACAAATGAACTTTACTTATGATTATTCGGGTGGATAGATGTTTCATAATACTGTTCACTTAAAGCAACAATAGATCTAATAAGCGTTGATTTCTAAAAGTTCAGACCTTATTAAATTCTGAAATTTGATTAAAGAGAAATTGAAATAAGAGTAATAGAACTCTAATAATCTGGAGAAGACATAAATAACTTAGTTTCATTAGAAAACGAGTATAAGACGAATTGTTTGGATTCTAAGATGTATTGAGTATTCAATCACAATATTAAAGAGTTCAAAGATCTTACTAAATTTCATCTATAACTTCAAATTCAATTAATAAGTAATATTTCATTGCTTGTGGTGACTATAAATTATTAGGGTTATAGGAGGAAATTTGACTATAATAACTTTAGAACAAAGGTTAATTTCTAGTTCAGTAATAATTTATTTTAATTATTTGGCTTTTTGATTGGACCATACCTTCGTCACAAGATAGTGTCGGCTTTGCGAAGGCATCAGGGTTGTATGCATGTCGCATGCATTGTGTATATCTATATAAAGGCACACATGTAATGTTGTCGTTATGGTTATCTCCTCGTTACCAGTGCGTGGTCCTCGGATAAGCCCCACCGCAAACTGTGTATTCAGAGGGTTAACCCAGATAAACACCAACTATCTATCGCCTAGCAAAGTTGAACTATTTACATAATTAATCAAATCGTCAACCAGGTATGAGCTACATCACAGAGCTGGATATATTAAATTGCTTGTTTTAATGTATTTTTATACATTAACCTGAGTTCATTTGACTTTCGTCATAAGGATTATCTTAATTGATTTTACTTATGAAATTTTTATGATTTGGATTATTTGAAGTTCATTGCGAGCAATGATTACTTTTATATATGTTTATTTATCGCGTACCGATTATTAATGTTTCGGTATTGTGATTGAAGACAACATATTATCTGTCTTAGTTTTGTCAAGTAATTGTTAAAACAAACTTGCACAAACTTTAATTGTAAACTTGAGAATTATATTTATTATTTGGCTTTTGACTGTGCTCAATACAAATGATGCACCTTGGTCATGCCAATATTTATTATTACTGGCTGTTACTAAAATAACAACAGTATATACCTTATCAACATTTATGTACTCCAAGTCAATGCTATCGCAAACTTGAGTACTTTATATATTATTTTAATTATTTTACTTTGATCAAGTCAATGCTTAATCGTATACTTGAGAATTATATTTATTGTTTGGCCTTTTGACTGTGCTCAATACAAATGATGCACCTTTGTCATGCCAATATTTATTTATTATTTTGTTACTGTTTGTTACTAAAATAACAACAGTATATATTTTTATCAACATTTATTTACTTCAAGTCAATGCTTAATTGTATACTTGAGAAACATATTTATTATTTGGCCTTTTGACTGTGCTCAATACAAATGATGCACCTTTGTCATGCCAATATTACTTATTATTTTGTTACTGTTTGTTACTAAAGTAGCAACGGTATATATTTTTATCAACATTACTTACTTCAAGTCCATGCTTAACTGTATACTTGAGAAACATATTTATTATTTGGCCTTTTGACTGTGCTCAATACAAATGATGCACCTTTGTCATGCCAATATTACTTATTATTTTGTTACTGTTTGTTACTAAAGTAGCAACGGTATATATTTTTATCAACATTACTTACTTCAAGTCCATGCTTAACTTATACTTGAGAAACATATTTATTATTTGGCCTTTTGACTGTGCTCAATACAAATGATGCACCTTTGTCATGCCAATATTATTTATTATTTTGTTACTGTTTGTTACTAAAATAGCAACAGTATATATTTTTATCAACATTACTTACTTCAAGTCCATGCTTAACTGTATACTTGAGAAACATATTTATTATTTGGTCTTTTGACTGTGTTCAATACAAACGATGCACCTTTGTCATGCCAATATTTATTTATTATTTTGTTACTGTTTGTTACTAAAATAACAATAGTATATATTTTTATCAACATTTACTTACTTCGAGTCCATGCTTAACTGTATACTTGAGAAACATATTTATTATTTGGCCTTTTGGCTGTGCTCAATATTAATGACGCACCTTGGTCATGCCTATACTCATCAACTTCCAAACAATGTATTTACATGTTTGGACATTAAACTATATGGCTATCACTTGTGACCCCACAATAGTAAAGCCTATCTGCCAATAACTTGGTTCTTCATAATATATTGATTTTCTCTTTGAGATTAAGGACTTTAGTTCCTTTTAGTTTCAATATACTTCTGGGGGATACGCTAGGAAGGCCTTCAGCCGGCTTGGTATCCACACATGTGAGGCGTGGCGGCGCCTCTTACATATCCCACAATAATAAAATTGCGGCACTAAAGTGCTTTACGACCCTCAACCTAAATATTACAATAATTTTATCCATATATTCCATACCACCGTACTTCTCTCCTTTAGATGAAGTCAATGTAATTATTAATATCATCATATCGCTCTCTTAAGCTATATATTTTATTATGTATTTTATGTATATATTTAATATATTATTCCCTTCCTTAAAGCTAAATATCCTTATTATCTATTTATGTATTTATGTAATATATTACTCCCTCTCTTAAGCCAAATATTTTCAATATATTAAATTTTAGTCCTTTAAATCAATTTATAGTATACATTTCCTAATAAAGTATGATTGTTTATAAGAGATGAAGTGTACCTTTGAAAAGAATGAATGGGTAAACTATATAACACAAAATGGGTCCTCAATTTAACACTAGATGAATCATTTGGCCAGATAATATGATTATAACTCTGTTGGCTCCTTTATAAACGAAATATAACAGACAATTTTGTTATATTTAAAATGTGAGTTTAGAGGGTCTTCGGGAGAGTTTGTTACAATTTGGTGCCGCGACGCAGGACATAATTTTGAACACAGTTAATCAGATTACAAGAAAAGTATTTCTGAAATTAAAAATTATCTGTGACTTATATGACAAAACATAGGTTTTGTCACAATTTGGAGCCGTGACGTGTGACAAAGGTCTTCAAACATTTCATCTCGGTAAACATTTAAGCTAGACAAACATATTTTTGAGCAGAGACCTTAAATTTATGGATAACTTGGTATTGATTGCTAGTGTGAAAGGGTAGAATGATTTGAGTTCATAATACAAAATATTAGGTTGTAGTAATATTAAAACAAATTCTAAATAGATATTTTGATTCATGGTAAAACATGACAAAAGATAAATATTTACTAAAATGAGTTAATCGAGAACGATCTTAAAGTAAAATAAACATAATTTTAATCTAGACATAAAATCAAAATCAACTAGTAATTACTCGTATCTTCATCCAAATGACTAAAAATCATTGCTTCCTTTTTCTCTGTCGGGTAAGTAGCCTATATCAATTCTTGTTGACTCTTTTATGGATGGAGTAGCTTCTAATGGTTAAAGTGTTTTAGTTCAGTCCAGTGGTTAGGAGTCTATTCATTACAAAAATATAAAAAAAAAACATAATAATAAAAATTCCGAATAGTATTACATATTCTCAATAAAAAGGATAATTAAACTTTAACATAATATTTATAAAAAATATAAATAAACTACAATGATTATACTTAAATTAAGACCCTTAAAATTATACGCTATCGAATTAAATTTAAGAATTGCTAAATTTTAGTTCTAACAATTTTGAATTTTTATTCAATCTAATTTGTTATACATGAATAATTAGTAGTAACTTATTTATTTAATAACTAGCTGTTGCCAGCGACTTCGTCCACGCGGACTTCGTTTGCTCCGCACAGCACCTGCTCGCTAGGTGATAGCGTGATAATATGTAGCCTATATGTTGGCCTGACCTGTTAGTAATATTCATGCAAAATTTGAAGTAATCCATGCAGTACTTTTTGAGTTTACTCCGGACATACATACAGACAAACAGACAAACAGAAAATCAGACAAACAGACGAAAATTCTAAAAACTATATTTTTAGCTTTGATATCGATTGTAGATCACGCCCCAAGTATTCTTTTAAAAAAATATTCAATGTACAGTTTTACTTTCCTACGATCTTATTATATGTATAGATTTAGTTTGCGTGATCCAAAATCAATACCTCTTTTATTTAGTTGAGTAAAGGAAACCTACAATAGTGTTATAACGAAATTAAACGATAAGTAATTCACAGCAGTTTATTGCACATTGATTCAAGTGTTGTACTTACATAGTTATAAGAGTTCACCTACAAGTATATTAACATGTAGCTAAGGTAAGGTATATAGTTTTCATATAAACTTTGTCTCTTATTTGGTTTTATCTAAAGAGTTTATCCCTTATAGGAAAGATAAACAGATATTCATATATATACCCAGGCCAAATTTCATCAAAATCGGTTCAGGGATTTAGTCGTGAATAGATAACAGATAGACAGACTTCCGCTTTTATAAAATTAGTATGGAAGTATGTACTTGTTCATTCGAAGACTTTAAATTATTACTATATAGAGTTTCATCATAACCGACACAGCGGTTTGACCGTGATAGCGTTTAATATAGATAGTTATTTTAGAATTTATAATATTGTTATGGATTATTTTCATGTGGATTTATGTTTTATAAAATTAAATTAAGAAATAAAAGTACGCGAGATAAATTATTTATGTTTTAAAAACGAGCTAATCCTTTTAAATTTTACTCATAATATTAAAAAATATGTAGTTTTGTTATTAGTTTCGGGTTGTTAAAACATATCGCGGTAATATATACATATATATAAAACCTTAATGGTGAGACCTAAATTCAATTTTAATGACATTATGGTTATAAATATTATTTGAAGGATACGTCAGAAACTTGAGCTTGATAAAATTGTCATAATGAACAGTTATGGTTGTTGTCATTTTGCGTAAATAATAAAATTAAAATAGAAAATTTAAATTGAATATAAATAAGAAGAAATACTGACATTATATAAAATTAAAATAGGTAAATAAAATCTTGTTATTTGGTTTGAAATAGGGTTACAAGATTTCCATCTAATGTTAGTGTACAAACCTATTAGTTGCAGATAACATACGAACCTATAGTTGAACATTTTAAATATATATAAATTTACATATTTTTAAATTTATTTTATGGTTATTTAAATGAAATGAATTGAATTGAACGATGTTGTTGAATCATATTACATAGTATAACAGTAAAATATATAAACATTTACTTTTAAGGTGATTACTTTTTCTTAAAATGAAATTTCAAAGTATCTTCACGCCGTATCCCCAAAGCGGTAGGCAGAGGTACAACTAAATGATTTGTTAATTATAAATTAAAATGTAATAATATAAGGATAATAATCTGACTTTTAATACTTTTTATCAGTGTATTTGATAAAATATTAAAATAGATAGATAGCTAGGTTCATTTAAATTCGGTTATTTACTACTTCTAAAGATGAATGTACTTATTAAATAATTTGGGAATATCGGAATTCTTATATAAAAAAAGAGTTTATTTAATACTTATGTAAGTAAATGAGAATCAAGTACACGTTTAATTGTAAAACAATAATATTGGAATAACATAAGTGAATTAAATTATAATTTCAAAGCTTATTTGATAATGTAAAAAAAAAAAAAATGCGATGTAGGTTACGTATTAGAAGTTTAATTTTAGCCACATTCTGCTCGTGGTTACTTGTTAAATCGGAAATTAGTTTAAATAGTACTAAAATAAAAATAAAAGAATTAAAAATCGGTTTAATGGTTAACATTTGTGCGCATTATAAACGAATGTTTCTTGTTGGCAAAGGCTAAGATAATAAAAAATCAAACAATATGTACAATACAACTTAACTTTGATTGAAATACATTTAGAATCATTATTACACATTATTTTTCGATCTGTAGGGAGAGGTGCACTTATAAAAAACATTTTCGCAACTAACGGTTGAAACATATCATACCATTTTTAGTATGAATAAATGTGGTTACAATAATTTAGAAATTCAAGGGTAATTTAATTCAAGAGCTGTTATTGATAATAGAGAGCAATGTTTAATGTAAAATTTTCTAAATACGTAACCATTCGTTATTACATAATATCATACCTAAAATATAAATATCAATTTAATCGAAACCCTTCTAAAAATAAACTATACCATTAAACAAATAATGCAGGTTAATAAAGAATTTCTAGACTGATTATCAATTAATCTAATGCTAATAAATAAGGATATTCAAGTTATTCAAACCATTTATCATATATTTAAATAGAGGCATTCAAATAATTATTTATATACACAAACTTAATAAAGTAAACCATACCTTAGTATCAAAAATGATTACAAAATTATAGTATACCTACAAAGCTAAAGGAATTTAAGAGATAGTTGTAGAAGTTTTAGGATGTAACTAAATTATTGTTAAGATGTATGATTGGAGAATAAATTAAGAATTGGTAGTTCAAATTCGTTCAATTTTCATAATACTATTATTTAGGTTATTATAATTTATTAAGTAGAATATTTAAACGAATTTAATACATAGAAAGGATTAAATATATTACCTTATATTTAAATAATATAGAATTTTAAATGTCTTTACTTAAGGTTTGTCAAGTATATACAGAAAATTTAAAAATTGTCGGAGGTTTATTTCATGTTATAGTAAATTAACTACTAACAGGAAATAGGATTGATATTACAAAACACAAATGATTTGATAAAATAAAATAAATTTTATAAATATTATTACACAACACCAGTTTAACAGGAGCTTATCATTTATAGATCGATAGTTAAGGAGTAGGATTAGATAAGGTTATATTGTCACAGTTATAGGGAGAGAAGGAAAGTAATAGGTAGTGTAGAAAATTTAAATAGTTTGGCTCAGGTTGACAGAAACTAAATAGGAATTTTGAGAAGTAAATTTATAGTTGGAAAATAATTTATTATTTAAATTAAGTGGGGGCAAGAATTAATCACTAACTCTTTAATTTTTAATATTTGTTTGGTTTAAAAAATAGGTTATGTCGTAGATTGTGGGTCGTCGGATATTACATTTAAAACAGTTGTTACTCCAACAAGAATATTTAGGATAAAAACATTGATGTGTAGGTATGGTTAGGCAATAGTATATATGTATGTGAAAGTATATAGGTGTAGGTATATGTAGGAGCAGATAGGATTATTTTATGATATAAAGGTTTTAAAGAAAATAAATATTAGCTAAAGTTTAAAATATTACTTTCATTGAATAAATACAAGATAGTTAAAATTGTGTACTTACTGAAGGGTTAATAGTTGTTATAGTGATTAGTAGGTTTACAAGAGGAATAGGACAACTTCATTTATGTTTAAGGAAAAATGTGTTAGAATTGAAAAGGGTAGGTAATATAAAATAATAATAATAATATTAAAAAAAAAAAAAAAAAAAAAACTTCTAATGACGTGTCACCGTTTGTATTTTTCATGATAAACGGGTATATGCTTATGTACGTCGCGCTGTAGGAAACTCAGTTTTCATGGCTTGAAATTGGGGCTGCTGACTGTTTCATATTAGTGTTTGAAATTGTGAATAGGCCAAGTTCAGAAAGGGGTTAGTCTTTGCTTCGCTTTGGCACAAAGAGATGCGCGAATGCAGCACTATAGGGGATCAGGGTTATTCTTCCGTATTTGAGCAATCGCCCTGATAACTACGCAACACAGTCAATCAAAATAAAGGTTGTGCCTGAACAAATAGTCCTTAGTGTGAGTTGTTGTGCAGGACTAGCTAAATATTAAGGAATTAGAATATTTATTAGTGACGGATGTTATTTGGTTTTAACTTACGACTCCTGCTTCGCGAATTTAAATAAATTTATAAAAATGTCATAACGATAAAACCAAGGTCTTTCAATTTTATTTAACAATTATTTATTAATTAAATCACAGAGATTTATGAGATGGGGGATTAGTTTATATTTCGGGTTTTGGTTTTAATTAATTTAGTTTAAAGAAAAACTTATTATTATCGCAGTTAAGAGAGTAGGATGACTGTATTTTCCTTTCTTTCTTAGGAAAGTGGAAATTAGTGATAAATTTTATTATAACATGATCGTTGGCGAATCATTTATAATAAAATTTAGGGGGCAATTGTAACAGACTTCATCTATCCCTTAAGAGGTTTAGTGCAATAAAAGAAAATAATAAGAACCTATACTTTTTTTTTTTTTATTAAAATATGTCAGCGTTAGGTTTAATAAATAATATCAATGGAATTAAAGACGAAAATAAATAAAAAAAAACTAATTCTCAATAATATATAAGACCTAAGATATAAACATATAAAACCTTAAAAAGAGAATGACAGAAAAGAAAATTTGGGGGATAGGGGAATGACGGGATTGAGAAAAAGGGAAAAAACGGGGGGATTTGTTTTAAAAGTTCTAGACGTTATAAAAGAGATTCTTCGTTTGAGACAATAATATAGATATATCAGGGATATTCCGGAGTGTAAATAATAATATAAATACTCTTAATGTGAGAAAAGAGATTGGTAAAAACTTGATTGATCAAAAAAACCGTGAGTATGTAGAATAGAGATTTATTCAGGGATTACGTATGTATTTATGCAACTTCGTATTTGATATGTAGTCGTTGAGTTTATTTAAATCTAGCAGTATTGGTAGAATGTAGTTTTATTAGAAGGTAAATCTTTTGAATGTTGAATATACAATTTTAATAAACATATTACCGATAAATATGTGATTAGGTTTACAAGAATGAAATTGTGCAAAATGTTGTGTAAAGGTGGATCGATCCTAGACTGAGTGAAGAATGTTTGTTGTATGAAGAAAGGAAATTATTTATTTTAAGGAATAGCTGTTGAAAAGGAGTTTAATAACATAGGAGAAACGTGGACTTGTTTGCTTTATAGAAATTGTGTGATATTATTATTAGGGAAGTCTATTTTGATTTTAGGAAAATAAAACCATAATTTTTGCTGTTCTAATTGTTCTTTTCTTTCCATAAAAATGTGAACAATGGTTGTGGAGCAATTGCTGTCTTACAGTTTTGCAGCAGGGCTGCTAATCAAGACGAGGTTAAATCGGAGTCCTAAACAACACAGGTGATGTAGTTTTCCAATTTAAATTAAATTAAGTTTGTATAACTATACAAGACTACAATTTAAGTTTGTATAACTATACAAGACTAAGTAATGGCTATACTTTATCAAATTTCAGTGCTTGACGGATGACAGTTTATTAATTAATTAGGAAATGGATTTATGACTTAATTATATGTATATAGATTTTCACCATCGGTATTTAAAGGAAACCCATTGCCTTTAGACACTATTATTATTATACCTATACCTTGCAAGTGACTAAGATTGCTATGTTTGTTAGGTTTCATATAATATAAAGAAAAAGGCTTTATATTATCAAATTTCAGGACATGTTGGCAAGACAGTTTATTATTTAACTAGGAAATAGAAATAAATGACTTAATTACTTTATATTATACCTTTATCGTCGGCATTTGGAGGAATCCCGTTGTCTCTAGACATTTATTATTGCATCTATACCTTACAATTGGCTAATATTGCTATGTTTGTTTATTTTTCACAGGAATAAGTAATGGCTTTGCATTATCCAATGCCAAAAGCATGTTGGCTAAATAGCTTATTAACTAACAAGGAATAGATTTATGTGCTTTAATTGTTTATACTATACTTTTACCATATGCATTTGAACTATCATTATTGCATCTTTACCTTACAAATGGCCGATATTGCTATGTTTGTTTATTTTTCATAGGAGTAAGAAATGGCTTTGCATTACCAAATTCAAAAGCATGTTGGCTAAATAGCTTATTAATTAGGAATAGATTTAGGTGCTTTAACTACTTTAAATTATACTTTTCATCTTCGTCATTTTGAAGGAATTCCATTGTTAGATACTAATACTACTGCACCTGAATTAATATTATCAACTAGTTTCAACGTACAACCCGCAACATTATAGAAGCGAATCCCGCTGGATCACTAGATTTTCCCGGGATAGTAAATAGCCTATGTGCTAATCCAAGTCATCAACTATCTGTGCGTAAAATTTCATTCAAATCCGTTTCGAAGTTTTGCGTGCGGTTTTATCTTTTAAAATCTACTAACTGGTGATAACTACCACATATCTTTATAGATGAGAACCGGCTAGGAAGTTCCTAGAATAATTTCCATAGTACAGTTGATCCTGCTTGTTATTTAAACTTTAGGGATCGAGAGCTGATTCCTTTGGAGCCTTCGAGGCCGCGTGGGGGTGACTTCTTAGCTGTCGTCGGAGCTGAATGCAGAGTTACTGTAGGTTTGTTGCAGAGTTGGAGGTATGGCAAATACGATTTTAATTTCTGCATTGTTATAATTTTGGGCAGTTATAATTTTTTATGAAGGAACAATTAGGTGATAGGATAGGGCGTGTAGATATTAGGTGGAAGAACTGATGCTTTAATATATTGAGGAATTAAGGAATACTTTGTTTATTATTGACTTTCAATTAAAACTAGGTGATTCAAGCTTAGGAAATAGTTATTATAGAAACTTTCTCTAGTTAAAATGATTACTTGAATTAATGCTTCAAATTGGATTAGGAGGGAATAGGATCTTTTAGGAATTGAAGGCAGACGGTCTGTTACTGTAGGAATAATATATTACAACCAATAAGTGGGGGCATAAATCTACACAAATTCACACGAATACCTACCTTAATATGAATTATTAAAATTATGAAATGTTAATACGAATTATTATATCCTATTATAAAACTAAATATTAACTAATACGTAAATTAATTACATAGGCCAGTCCCTTAAAATCAAATCTTCATAAAACATTATTTTATTTACAATCAAATTTAAAACCGAGTACAAATATTAAACGAGATAATCACAAACTAATACAAATTACTCTCTTCGTATTTAACAAAGGAATAATTAATATAAACTGAATTGTTGAATTAAATTTGGAGCGAAAATCTTAAATGACTTTAATAAAGCTTCAGGGAGTTAGAGTACAAGAGAGGAATGAATGAACTTTAGTCCAAACGTATTATGTTTATTTAACCATATTTTGTATAAATTATTTACTTAATTTAATTAATTATTTATTTATTTTATTCTTATTTTATATTATTTATATAGGGATTTAGGAGGATAGGAATTATAATATTAAACTTCTTTATCAAATTATTTCTTTTGGATAATTGAAATGTTATTGTTTATAGTGACAGTGCATAACAGATCTTTTAGTAAGATAGGAAGTTTACTAAATAAATCTGAAATTAAGGTTAATTACTAATTTTGGATTAGATATTTTTACCTTTTACCTTGGTAAATAGAGCATGTCATCTTCATCTCACGGGAATATCGACTTTACGAAGGCAACAAGTTGTGCTGGGTGTATCTATATAAGGACATACATGTAATGTTGTCATTATGGTCATCTTCTCTTTACCAGTGCAGACACACGGTTCATATGCCCCTCTGTCGCAAGCATGGTATTTGGGGCGATAACCCAGATAAACACCCAACTATACCGCCAAGCAAAGTTGATCCATTTTCATATCTAATCATCTCAGACATGAACTATTTTACAGAACTAGAGTTATTTGTCTAAATTGTTTATCTGTATATATTCATATATTAACCTGGATTCCATGATTGAATCTATACATCATAAGGATTGTACAAATGAACTTTACTTATGATTATTCGGGTGGATAGATGTTTCATAATACTGTTCACTTAAAGCAACAATAGATCTAATAAGCGTTGATTTCTAAAAGTTCAGACCTTATTAAATTCTGAAATTTGATTAAAGAGAAATTGAAATAAGAGTAATAGAACTCTAATAATCTGGAGAAGACATAAATAACTTAGTTTCATTAGAAAACGAGTATAAGACGAATTGTTTGGATTCTAAGATGTATTGAGTATTCAATCACAATATTAAAGAGTTCAAAGATCTTACTAAATTTCATCTATAACTTCAAATTCAATTAATAAGTAATATTTCATTGCTTGTGGTGACTATAAATTATTAGGGTTATAGGAGGAAATTTGACTATAATAACTTTAGAACAAAGGTTAATTTCTAGTTCAGTAATAATTTATTTTAATTATTTGGCTTTTTGATTGGACCATACCTTCGTCACAAGATAGTGTCGGCTTTGCGAAGGCATCAGGGTTGTATGCATGTCGCATGCATTGTGTATATCTATATAAAGGCACACATGTAATGTTGTCGTTATGGTTATCTCCTCGTTACCAGTGCGTGGTCCTCGGATAAGCCCCACCGCAAACTGTGTATTCAGAGGGTTAACCCAGATAAACACCAACTATCTATCGCCTAGCAAAGTTGAACTATTTACATAATTAATCAAATCGTCAACCAGGTATGAGCTACATCACAGAGCTGGATATATTAAATTGCTTGTTTTAATGTATTTTTATACATTAACCTGAGTTCATTTGACTTTCGTCATAAGGATTATCTTAATTGATTTTACTTATGAAATTTTTATGATTTGGATTATTTGAAGTTCATTGCGAGCAATGATTACTTTTATATATGTTTATTTATCGCGTACCGATTATTAATGTTTCGGTATTGTGATTGAAGACAACATATTATCTGTCTTAGTTTTGTCAAGTAATTGTTAAAACAAACTTGCACAAACTTTAATTGTAAACTTGAGAATTATATTTATTATTTGGCTTTTGACTGTGCTCAATACAAATGATGCACCTTGGTCATGCCAATATTTATTATTACTGGCTGTTACTAAAATAACAACAGTATATACCTTATCAACATTTATGTACTCCAAGTCAATGCTATCGCAAACTTGAGTACTTTATATATTATTTTAATTATTTTACTTTGATCAAGTCAATGCTTAATCGTATACTTGAGAATTATATTTATTGTTTGGCCTTTTGACTGTGCTCAATACAAATGATGCACCTTTGTCATGCCAATATTTATTTATTATTTTGTTACTGTTTGTTACTAAAATAACAACAGTATATATTTTTATCAACATTTATTTACTTCAAGTCAATGCTTAATTGTATACTTGAGAAACATATTTATTATTTGGCCTTTTGACTGTGCTCAATACAAATGATGCACCTTTGTCATGCCAATATTACTTATTATTTTGTTACTGTTTGTTACTAAAGTAGCAACGGTATATATTTTTATCAACATTACTTACTTCAAGTCCATGCTTAACTGTATACTTGAGAAACATATTTATTATTTGGCCTTTTGACTGTGCTCAATACAAATGATGCACCTTTGTCATGCCAATATTACTTATTATTTTGTTACTGTTTGTTACTAAAGTAGCAACGGTATATATTTTTATCAACATTACTTACTTCAAGTCCATGCTTAACTTATACTTGAGAAACATATTTATTATTTGGCCTTTTGACTGTGCTCAATACAAATGATGCACCTTTGTCATGCCAATATTATTTATTATTTTGTTACTGTTTGTTACTAAAATAGCAACAGTATATATTTTTATCAACATTACTTACTTCAAGTCCATGCTTAACTGTATACTTGAGAAACATATTTATTATTTGGTCTTTTGACTGTGTTCAATACAAACGATGCACCTTTGTCATGCCAATATTTATTTATTATTTTGTTACTGTTTGTTACTAAAATAACAATAGTATATATTTTTATCAACATTTACTTACTTCGAGTCCATGCTTAACTGTATACTTGAGAAACATATTTATTATTTGGCCTTTTGGCTGTGCTCAATATTAATGACGCACCTTGGTCATGCCTATACTCATCAACTTCCAAACAATGTATTTACATGTTTGGACATTAAACTATATGGCTATCACTTGTGACCCCACAATAGTAAAGCCTATCTGCCAATAACTTGGTTCTTCATAATATATTGATTTTCTCTTTGAGATTAAGGACTTTAGTTCCTTTTAGTTTCAATATACTTCTGGGGGATACGCTAGGAAGGCCTTCAGCCGGCTTGGTATCCACACATGTGAGGCGTGGCGGCGCCTCTTACATATCCCACAATAATAAAATTGCGGCACTAAAGTGCTTTACGACCCTCAACCTAAATATTACAATAATTTTATCCATATATTCCATACCACCGTACTTCTCTCCTTTAGATGAAGTCAATGTAATTATTAATATCATCATATCGCTCTCTTAAGCTATATATTTTATTATGTATTTTATGTATATATTTAATATATTATTCCCTTCCTTAAAGCTAAATATCCTTATTATCTATTTATGTATTTATGTAATATATTACTCCCTCTCTTAAGCCAAATATTTTCAATATATTAAATTTTAGTCCTTTAAATCAATTTATAGTATACATTTCCTAATAAAGTATGATTGTTTATAAGAGATGAAGTGTACCTTTGAAAAGAATGAATGGGTAAACTATATAACACAAAATGGGTCCTCAATTTAACACTAGATGAATCATTTGGCCAGATAATATGATTATAACTCTGTTGGCTCCTTTATAAACGAAATATAACAGACAATTTTGTTATATTTAAAATGTGAGTTTAGAGGGTCTTCGGGAGAGTTTGTTACAATTTGGTGCCGCGACGCAGGACATAATTTTGAACACAGTTAATCAGATTACAAGAAAAGTATTTCTGAAATTAAAAATTATCTGTGACTTATATGACAAAACATAGGTTTTGTCACAATTTGGAGCCGTGACGTGTAACAAAGGTCTTCAAACATTTCATCTCGGTAAACATTTAAGCTAGACAAACATATTTTTGAGCAGAGACCTTAAATTTATGGATAACTTGGTATTGATTGCTAGTGTGAAAGGGTAGAATGATTTGAGTTCATAATACAAAATATTAGGTTGTAGTAATATTAAAACAAATTCTAAATAGATATTTTGATTCATGGTAAAACATGACAAAAGATAAATATTTACTAAAATGAGTTAATCGAGAACGATCTTAAAGTAAAATAAACATAATTTTAATCTAGACATAAAATCAAAATCAACTAGTAATTACTCGTATCTTCATCCAAATGACTAAAAATCATTGCTTCCTTTTTCTCTGTCGGGTAAGTAGCCTATATCAATTCTTGTTGACTCTTTTATGGATGGAGTAGCTTCTAATGGTTAAAGTGTTTTAGTTCAGTCCAGTGGTTAGGAGTCTATTCATTACAAAAATATAAAAAAAAAAACATAATAATAAAAATTCCGAATAGTATTACATATTCTCAATAAAAAGGATAATTAAACTTTAACATAATATTTATAAAAAATATAAATAAACTACAATGATTATACTTAAATTAAGACCCTTAAAATTATACGCTATCGAATTAAATTTAAGAATTGCTAAATTTTAGTTCTAACAATTTTGAATTTTTATTCAATCTAATTTGTTATACATGAATAATTAGTAGTAACTTATTTATTTAATAACTAGCTGTTGCCAGCGACTTCGTCCGCGCGGACTTCGTTTGCTCCGCACAGCACCTGCTCGCTAGGTGATAGCGTGATAATATGTAGCCTATATGTTGGCCTGACCTGTTAGTAATATTCATGCAAAATTTGAAGTAATCCATGCAGTACTTTTTGAGTTTACTCCGGACATACATACAGACAAACAGACAAACAGAAAATCAGACAAACAGACGAAAATTCTAAAAACTATATTTTTAGCTTTGATATCGATTGTAGATCACGCCCCAAGTATTCTTTTAAAAAAATATTCAATGTACAGTTTTACTTTCCTACGATCTTATTATATGTATAGATTTAGTTTGCGTGATCCAAAATCAATACCTCTTTTATTTAGTTGAGTAAAGGAAACCTACAATAGTGTTATAACGAAATTAAACGATAAGTAATTCACAGCAGTTTATTGCACATTGATTCAAGTGTTGTACTTACATAGTTATAAGAGTTCACCTACAAGTATATTAACATGTAGCTAAGGTAAGGTATATAGTTTTCATATAAACTTTGTCTCTTATTTGGTTTTATCTAAAGAGTTTATCCCTTATAGGAAAGATAAACAGATATTCATATATATACCCAGGCCAAATTTCATCAAAATCGGTTCAGGGATTTAGTCGTGAATAGATAACAGATAGACAGACTTCCGCTTTTATAAAATTAGTATGGAAGTATGTACTTGTTCATTCGAAGACTTTAAATTATTACTATATAGAGTTTCATCATAACCGACACAGCGGTTTGACCGTGATAGCGTTTAATATAGATAGTTATTTTAGAATTTATAATATTGTTATGGATTATTTTCATGTGGATTTATGTTTTATAAAATTAAATTAAGAAATAAAAGTACGCGAGATAAATTATTTATGTTTTAAAAACGAGCTAATCCTTTTAAATTTTACTCATAATATTAAAAAATATGTAGTTTTGTTATTAGTTTCGGGTTGTTAAAACATATCGCGGTAATATATACAACCTTAATGGTGAGACCTAAATTCAATTTTAATGACATTATGGTTATAAATATTATTTGAAGGATACGTCAGAAACTTGAGCTTGATAAAATTGTCATAATGAACAGTTATGGTTGTTGTCATTTTGCGTAAATAATAAAATTAAAATAGAAAATTTAAATTGAATATAAATAAGAAGAAATACTGACATTATATAAAATTAAAATAGGTAAATAAAATCTTGTTATTTGGTTTGAAATAGGGTTACAAGATTTCCATCTAATGTTAGTGTACAAACCTATTAGTTGCAGATAACATACGAACCTATAGTTGAACATTTTAAATATATATAAATTTACATATTTTTAAATTTATTTTATGGTTATTTAAATGAAATGAATTGAATTGAACGATGTTGTTGAATCATATTACATAGTATAACAGTAAAATATATAAACATTTACTTTTAAGGTGATTACTTTTTCTTAAAATGAAATTTCAAAGTATCTTCACGCCGTATCCCCAAAGCGGTAGGCAGAGGTACAACTAAATGATTTGTTAATTATAAATTAAAATGTAATAATATAAGGATAATAATCTGACTTTTAATACTTTTTATCAGTGTATTTGATAAAATATTAAAATAGATAGATAGCTAGGTTCATTTAAATTCGGTTATTTACTACTTCTAAAGATGAATGTACTTATTAAATAATTTGGGAATATCGGAATTCTTATATAAAAAAAGAGTTTATTTAATACTTATGTAAGTAAATGAGAATCAAGTACACGTTTAATTGTAAAACAATAATATTGGAATAACATAAGTGAATTAAATTATAATTTCAAAGCTTATTTGATAATGTAAAAAAAAAAAAAATGCGATGTAGGTTACGTATTAGAAGTTTAATTTTAGCCACATTCTGCTCGTGGTTACTTGTTAAATCGGAAATTAGTTTAAATAGTACTAAAATAAAAATAAAAGAATTAAAAATCGGTTTAATGGTTAACATTTGTGCGCATTATAAACGAATGTTTCTTGTTGGCAAAGGCTAAGATAATAAAAAATCAAACAATATGTACAATACAACTTAACTTTGATTGAAATACATTTAGAATCATTATTACACATTATTTTTCGATCTGTAGGGAGAGGTGCACTTATAAAAAACATTTTCGCAACTAACGGTTGAAACATATCATACCATTTTTAGTATGAATAAATGTGGTTACAATAATTTAGAAATTCAAGGGTAATTTAATTCAAGAGCTGTTATTGATAATAGAGAGCAATGTTTAATGTAAAATTTTCTAAATACGTAACCATTCGTTATTACATAATATCATACCTAAAATATAAATATCAATTTAATCGAAACCCTTCTAAAAATAAACTATACCATTAAACAAATAATGCAGGTTAATAAAGAATTTCTAGACTGATTATCAATTAATCTAATGCTAATAAATAAGGATATTCAAGTTATTCAAACCATTTATCATATATTTAAATAGAGGCATTCAAATAATTATTTATATACACAAACTTAATAAAGTAAACCATACCTTAGTATCAAAAATGATTACAAAATTATAGTATACCTACAAAGCTAAAGGAATTTAAGAGATAGTTGTAGAAGTTTTAGGATGTAACTAAATTATTGTTAAGATGTATGATTGGAGAATAAATTAAGAATTGGTAGTTCAAATTCGTTCAATTTTCATAATACTATTATTTAGGTTATTATAATTTATTAAGTAGAATATTTAAATGAATTTAATACATAGAAAGGATTAAATATATTACCTTATATTTAAATAATATAGAATTTTAAATGTCTTTACTTAAGGTTTGTCAAGTATATACAGAAAATTTAAAAATTGTCGGAGGTTTATTTCATGTTATAGTAAATTAACTACTAACAGGAAATAGGATTGATATTACAAAACACAAATGATTTGATAAAATAAAATAAATTTTATAAATATTATTACACAACACCAGTTTAACAGGAGCTTATCATTTATAGATCGATAGTTAAGGAGTAGGATTAGATAAGGTTATATTGTCACAGTTATAGGGAGAGAAGGAAAGTAATAGGTAGTGTAGAAAATTTAAATAGTTTGGCTCAGGTTGACAGAAACTAAATAGGAATTTTGAGAAGTAAATTTATAGTTGGAAAATAATTTATTATTTAAATTAAGTGGGGGCAAGAATTAATCACTAACTCTTTAATTTTTAATATTTGTTTGGTTTAAAAAATAGGTTATGTCGTAGATTGTGGGTCGTCGGATATTACATTTAAAACAGTTGTTACTCCAACAAGAATATTTAGGATAAAAACATTGATGTGTAGGTATGGTTAGGCAATAGTATATATGTATGTGAAAGTATATAGGTGTAGGTATATGTAGGAGCAGATAGGATTATTTTATGATATAAAGGTTTTAAAGAAAATAAATATTAGCTAAAGTTTAAAATATTACTTTCATTGAATAAATACAAGATAGTTAAAATTGTGTACTTACTGAAGGGTTAATAGTTGTTATAGTGATTAGTAGGTTTACAAGAGGAATAGGACAACTTCATTTATGTTTAAGGAAAAATGTGTTAGAATTGAAAAGGGTAGGTAATATAAAATAATAATAATAATATTAAAAAAAAAAAAAAAAAAAAAAACTTCTAATGACGTGTCACCGTTTGTATTTTTCATGATAAACGGGTATATGCTTATGTACGTCGCGCTGTAGGAAACTCAGTTTTCATGGCTTGAAATTGGGGCTGCTGACTGTTTCATATTAGTGTTTGAAATTGTGAATAGGCCAAGTTCAGAAAGGGGTTAGTCTTTGCTTCGCTTTGGCACAAAGAGATGCGCGAATGCAGCACTATAGGGGATCAGGGTTATTCTTCCGTATTTGAGCAATCGCCCTGATAACTACGCAACACAGTCAATCAAAATAAAGGTTGTGCCTGAACAAATAGTCCTTAGTGTGAGTTGTTGTGCAGGACTAGCTAAATATTAAGGAATTAGAATATTTATTAGTGACGGATGTTATTTGGTTTTAACTTACGACTCCTGCTTCGCGAATTTAAATAAATTTATAAAAATGTCATAACGATAAAACCAAGGTCTTTCAATTTTATTTAACAATTATTTATTAATTAAATCACAGAGATTTATGAGATGGGAGATTAGTTTATATTTCGGGTTTTGGTTTTAATTAATTTAGTTTAAAGAAAAACTTATTATTATCGCAGTTAAGAGAGTAGGATGACTGTATTTTCCTTTCTTTCTTAGGAAAGTGGAAATTAGTGATAAATTTTATTATAACATGATCGTTGGCGAATCATTTATAATAAAATTTAGGGGGCAATTGTAACAGACTTCATCTATCCCTTAAGAGGTTTAGTGCAATAAAAGAAAATAATAAGAACCTATACTATTTTTTTTTAATTAAAATATGTCAGCGTTAGGTTTAATAAATAATATCAATGGAATTAAAGACGAAAATAAATAAAAAAAAACTAATTCTCAATAATATATAAGACCTAAGATATAAACATATAAAACCTTAAAAAGAGAATGACAGAAAAGAAAATTTGGGGGATAGGGGAATGACGGGATTGAGAAAAAGGGAAAAAACGGGGGGATTTGTTTTAAAAGTTCTAGACGTTATAAAAGAGATTCTTCGTTTGAGACAATAATATAGATATATCAGGGATATTCCGGAGTGTAAATAATAATATAAATACTCTTAATGTGAGAAAAGAGATTGGTAAAAACTTGATTGATCAAAAAAACCGTGAGTATGTAGAATAGAGATTTATTCAGGGATTACGTATGTATTTATGCAACTTCGTATTTGATATGTAGTCGTTGAGTTTATTTAAATCTAGCAGTATTGGTAGAATGTAGTTTTATTAGAAGGTAAATCTTTTGAATGTTGAATATACAATTTTAATAAACATATTACCGATAAATATGTGATTAGGTTTACAAGAATGAAATTGTGCAAAATGTTGTGTAAAGGTGGATCGATCCTAGACTGAGTGAAGAATGTTTGTTGTATGAAGAAAGGAAATTATTTATTTTAAGGAATAGCTGTTGAAAAGGAGTTTAATAACATAGGAGAAACGTGGACTTGTTTGCTTTATAGAAATTGTGTGATATTATTATTAGGGAAGTCTATTTTGATTTTAGGAAAATAAAACCATAATTTTTGCTGTTCTAATTGTTCTTTTCTTTCCATAAAAATGTGAACAATGGTTGTGGAGCAATTGCTGTCTTACAGTTTTGCAGCAGGGCTGCTAATCAAGACGAGGTTAAATCGGAGTCCTAAACAACACAGGTGATGTAGTTTTCCAATTTAAATTAAATTAAGTTTGTATAACTATACAAGACTACAATTTAAGTTTGTATAACTATACAAGACTAAGTAATGGCTATACTTTATCAAATTTCAGTGCTTGACGGATGACAGTTTATTAATTAATTAGGAAATGGATTTATGACTTAATTATATGTATATAGATTTTCACCATCGGTATTTAAAGGAAACCCATTGCCTTTAGACACTATTATTATTATACCTATACCTTGCAAGTGACTAAGATTGCTATGTTTGTTAGGTTTCATATAATATAAAGAAAAAGGCTTTATATTATCAAATTTCAGGACATGTTGGCAAGACAGTTTATTATTTAACTAGGAAATAGAAATAAATGACTTAATTACTTTATATTATACCTTTATCGTCGGCATTTGGAGGAATCCCGTTGTCTCTAGACATTTATTATTGCATCTATACCTTACAATTGGCTAATATTGCTATGTTTGTTTATTTTTCACAGGAATAAGTAATGGCTTTGCATTATCCAATGCCAAAAGCATGTTGGCTAAATAGCTTATTAACTAACAAGGAATAGATTTATGTGCTTTAATTGTTTATACTATACTTTTACCATATGCATTTGAACTATCATTATTGCATCTTTACCTTACAAATGGCCGATATTGCTATGTTTGTTTATTTTTCATAGGAGTAAGAAATGGCTTTGCATTACCAAATTCAAAAGCATGTTGGCTAAATAGCTTATTAATTAGGAATAGATTTAGGTGCTTTAACTACTTTAAATTATACTTTTCATCTTCGTCATTTTGAAGGAATTCCATTGTTAGATACTAATACTACTGCACCTGAATTAATATTATCAACTAGTTTCAACGTACAACCCGCAACATTATAGAAGCGAATCCCGCTGGATCACTAGATTTTCCCGGGATAGTAAATAGCCTATGTGCTAATCCAAGTCATCAACTATCTGTGCGTAAAATTTCATTCAAATCCGTTTCGAAGTTTTGCGTGCGGTTTTATCTTTTAAAATCTACTAACTGGTGATAACTACCACATATCTTTATAGATGAGAACCGGCTAGGAAGTTCCTAGAATAATTTCCATAGTACAGTTGATCCTGCTTGTTATTTAAACTTTAGGGATCGAGAGCTGATTCCTTTGGAGCCTTCGAGGCCGCGTGGGGGTGACTTCTTAGCTGTCGTCGGAGCTGAATGCAGAGTTACTGTAGGTTTGTTGCAGAGTTGGAGGTATGGCAAATACGATTTTAATTTCTGCATTGTTATAATTTTGGGCAGTTATAATTTTTTATGAAGGAACAATTAGGTGATAGGATAGGGCGTGTAGATATTAGGTGGAAGAACTGATGCTTTAATATATTGAGGAATTAAGGAATACTTTGTTTATTATTGACTTTCAATTAAAACTAGGTGATTCAAGCTTAGGAAATAGTTATTATAGAAACTTTCTCTAGTTAAAATGATTACTTGAATTAATGCTTCAAATTGGATTAGGAGGGAATAGGATCTTTTAGGAATTGAAGGCAGACGGTCTGTTACTGTAGGAATAATATATTACAACCAATAAGTGGGGGCATAAATCTACACAAATTCACACGAATACCTACCTTAATATGAATTATTAAAATTATGAAATGTTAATACGAATTATTATATCCTATTATAAAACTAAATATTAACTAATACGTAAATTAATTACATAGGCCAGTCCCTTAAAATCAAATCTTCATAAAACATTATTTTATTTACAATCAAATTTAAAACCGAGTACAAATATTAAACGAGATAATCACAAACTAATACAAATTACTCTCTTCGTATTTAACAAAGGAATAATTAATATAAACTGAATTGTTGAATTAAATTTGGAGCGAAAATCTTAAATGACTTTAATAAAGCTTCAGGGAGTTAGAGTACAAGAGAGGAATGAATGAACTTTAGTCCAAACGTATTATGTTTATTTAACCATATTTTGTATAAATTATTTACTTAATTTAATTAATTATTTATTTATTTTATTCTTATTTTATATTATTTATATAGGGATTTAGGAGGATAGGAATTATAATATTAAACTTCTTTATCAAATTATTTCTTTTGGATAATTGAAATGTTATTGTTTATAGTGACAGTGCATAACAGATCTTTTAGTAAGATAGGAAGTTTACTAAATAAATCTGAAATTAAGGTTAATTACTAATTTTGGATTAGATATTTTTACCTTTTACCTTGGTAAATAGATCATGTCATCTTCATCTCACGGGAATATCGACTTTACGAAGGCAACAAGTTGTGCTGGGTGTATCTATATAAGGACATACATGTAATGTTGTCATTATGGTCATCTTCTCTTTACCAGTGCAGACACACGGTTCATATGCCCCTCTGTCGCAAGCATGGTATTTGGGGCGATAACCCAGATAAACACCCAACTATACCGCCAAGCAAAGTTGATCCATTTTCATATCTAATCATCTCAGACATGAACTATTTTACAGAACTAGAGTTATTTGTCTAAATTGTTTATCTGTATATATTCATATATTAACCTGGATTCCATGATTGAATCTATACATCATAAGGATTGTACAAATGAACTTTACTTATGATTATTCGGGTGGATAGATGTTTCATAATACTGTTCACTTAAAGCAACAATAGATCTAATAAGCGTTGATTTCTAAAAGTTCAGACCTTATTAAATTCTGAAATTTGATTAAAGAGAAATTGAAATAAGAGTAATAGAACTCTAATAATCTGGAGAAGACATAAATAACTTAGTTTCATTAGAAAACGAGTATAAGACGAATTGTTTGGATTCTAAGATGTATTGAGTATTCAATCACAATATTAAAGAGTTCAAAGATCTTACTAAATTTCATCTATAACTTCAAATTCAATTAATAAGTAATATTTCATTGCTTGTGGTGACTATAAATTATTAGGGTTATAGGAGGAAATTTGACTATAATAACTTTAGAACAAAGGTTAATTTCTAGTTCAGTAATAATTTATTTTAATTATTTGGCTTTTTGATTGGACCATACCTTCGTCACAAGATAGTGTCGGCTTTGCGAAGGCATCAGGGTTGTATGCATGTCGCATGCATTGTGTATATCTATATAAAGGCACACATGTAATGTTGTCGTTATGGTTATCTCCTCGTTACCAGTGCGTGGTCCTCGGATAAGCCCCACCGCAAACTGTGTATTCAGAGGGTTAACCCAGATAAACACCAACTATCTATCGCCTAGCAAAGTTGAACTATTTACATAATTAATCAAATCGTCAACCAGGTATGAGCTACATCACAGAGCTGGATATATTAAATTGCTTGTTTTAATGTATTTTTATACATTAACCTGAGTTCATTTGACTTTCGTCATAAGGATTATCTTAATTGATTTTACTTATGAAATTTTTATGATTTGGATTATTTGAAGTTCATTGCGAGCAATGATTACTTTTATATATGTTTATTTATCGCGTACCGATTATTAATGTTTCGGTATTGTGATTGAAGACAACATATTATCTGTCTTAGTTTTGTCAAGTAATTGTTAAAACAAACTTGCACAAACTTTAATTGTAAACTTGAGAATTATATTTATTATTTGGCTTTTGACTGTGCTCAATACAAATGATGCACCTTGGTCATGCCAATATTTATTATTACTGGCTGTTACTAAAATAACAACAGTATATACCTTATCAACATTTATGTACTCCAAGTCAATGCTATCGCAAACTTGAGTACTTTATATATTATTTTAATTATTTTACTTTGATCAAGTCAATGCTTAATCGTATACTTGAGAATTATATTTATTGTTTGGCCTTTTGACTGTGCTCAATACAAATGATGCACCTTTGTCATGCCAATATTTATTTATTATTTTGTTACTGTTTGTTACTAAAATAACAACAGTATATATTTTTATCAACATTTATTTACTTCAAGTCAATGCTTAATTGTATACTTGAGAAACATATTTATTATTTGGCCTTTTGACTGTGCTCAATACAAATGATGCACCTTTGTCATGCCAATATTACTTATTATTTTGTTACTGTTTGTTACTAAAGTAGCAACGGTATATATTTTTATCAACATTACTTACTTCAAGTCCATGCTTAACTGTATACTTGAGAAACATATTTATTATTTGGCCTTTTGACTGTGCTCAATACAAATGATGCACCTTTGTCATGCCAATATTACTTATTATTTTGTTACTGTTTGTTACTAAAGTAGCAACGGTATATATTTTTATCAACATTACTTACTTCAAGTCCATGCTTAACTTATACTTGAGAAACATATTTATTATTTGGCCTTTTGACTGTGCTCAATACAAATGATGCACCTTTGTCATGCCAATATTATTTATTATTTTGTTACTGTTTGTTACTAAAATAGCAACAGTATATATTTTTATCAACATTACTTACTTCAAGTCCATGCTTAACTGTATACTTGAGAAACATATTTATTATTTGGTCTTTTGACTGTGTTCAATACAAACGATGCACCTTTGTCATGCCAATATTTATTTATTATTTTGTTACTGTTTGTTACTAAAATAACAATAGTATATATTTTTATCAACATTTACTTACTTCGAGTCCATGCTTAACTGTATACTTGAGAAACATATTTATTATTTGGCCTTTTGGCTGTGCTCAATATTAATGACGCACCTTGGTCATGCCTATACTCATCAACTTCCAAACAATGTATTTACATGTTTGGACATTAAACTATATGGCTATCACTTGTGACCCCACAATAGTAAAGCCTATCTGCCAATAACTTGGTTCTTCATAATATATTGATTTTCTCTTTGAGATTAAGGACTTTAGTTCCTTTTAGTTTCAATATACTTCTGGGGGATACGCTAGGAAGGCCTTCAGCCGGCTTGGTATCCACACATGTGAGGCGTGGCGGCGCCTCTTACATATCCCACAATAATAAAATTGCGGCACTAAAGTGCTTTACGACCCTCAACCTAAATATTACAATAATTTTATCCATATATTCCATACCACCGTACTTCTCTCCTTTAGATGAAGTCAATGTAATTATTAATATCATCATATCGCTCTCTTAAGCTATATATTTTATTATGTATTTTATGTATATATTTAATATATTATTCCCTTCCTTAAAGCTAAATATCCTTATTATCTATTTATGTATTTATGTAATATATTACTCCCTCTCTTAAGCCAAATATTTTCAATATATTAAATTTTAGTCCTTTAAATCAATTTATAGTATACATTTCCTAATAAAGTATGATTGTTTATAAGAGATGAAGTGTACCTTTGAAAAGAATGAATGGGTAAACTATATAACACAAAATGGGTCCTCAATTTAACACTAGATGAATCATTTGGCCAGATAATATGATTATAACTCTGTTGGCTCCTTTATAAACGAAATATAACAGACAATTTTGTTATATTTAAAATGTGAGTTTAGAGGGTCTTCGGGAGAGTTTGTTACACCATCCTTAGTTATTATGTGGCCTAGATAAGCTGTCTCTAACTTTAAGAACTCTGACTTGTCCATTTGAATTTTGAAGTTCGATTCCCTAAGTCTTTGAAAAACTTTCTCCAGATTCACCATGTGTTCCTGGAGAGAGACGCTGAAAACGATTATATCATCTAAATAAACTAAACATACGACATTTTGGAGATCTCTGAGGACGTTATCCATCACACGTTGAAATGTAGATGGTGAGTTTTTAAGTCCCATGGGCATTCGTAAAAATTCGAAGTGCCCATGTTCTACATTGAAAGCCGTTTTGTGAATATCAGCTGGGTCCATCTCTACTTGATAAAAGCCACTGGCGAGGTCTAGCGTGGTAAAATAATGACAGTTACCAAGCTTATCTAAAACGTCGTTTATGTTGGGTATTGGATATTTGTCGTCAATGGTCTTTTCGTTAACTTTCCGAAAATCAACTACAATGCGCCATTTGACTTTTCCGGATGCATCGGCCTTCTTTGGAACAACCCAAAGGGGAGAGCTCCAAGCTGACTGAGAAGGTCGGATTATTCCTTGATCTAGCATTTTTGAGATTTGTTCTTGAACCTCCTGTCTATGAACGAAGGGGTATCTGTAGGTCTTAGTATAGACAGGCAATTCATCTGTGGTGCGAATACTATGTTTTATTTTATTAGTAAAAGTTAGGGGTTCACCATCAAGGTAGAATACGTCGGCGTATCGCGCACAGAGAGACTCTAGGTTGGCTCGCTCTTCAGGATTCAGATGGTCGGTACGTAAACGTGAGAGTACTGCGGCCGTACTTTCGTCAGGTCGTTGTGTGCGCTCACTTCGCGTATAAAATAGTTCCGCACTAACAGGTCGATCCATGGAGAACACTACGTCATGTTTAGTTGGGTTGATTATTTCAATTATACCGCGATTATTTTTAACTGTAGTAATGCAATCCCGAATGGTACAATTAGATATTACCTGCTCTGGTACTAATGCTTCACCGTCATGAAAGTTAATCGGGACCCGGATCATTTTAGATGTATTGGCTGGTATTATCTCTTCATATAGATTACAGTTCCGTGAATCATACATATGTAAGGAATTGTTAGAATTTCGTGTAATTAAAATTTTGTTTTTTAAGTCTATACTTGACTCTAATCTTTCTAGCAAATCTAATCCGATTAACCCATCAAAATAATTGTGGAATTTATAAATGAATAGAGTAATATCGCCGTCTTCATTGAACTCACGAAAACATGGTATGGTTATTGAATAATTATTCCGAGTTGTCGCATGAATGTTGGTTACCTCAAATGGTTCGTAGTTGCATTGGATATCTGAATAAAACTTTTCTACTGCGTCGGGGCTAATGAATGATTGATTCGCGCCAGTATCAACTAATAATTTTAAGGGTGGGTCGATTATCTTTACGTATGGAAGCTGTCTTTGAGTTTGCAAATTAATTTCTATTTTTGCTTGTCTGATTTCGGGGGTATCTGAAAATCCTGAACTTCAGACGAGGCTTCGTCTTGGGGTTCCTCTATGAAAGCGAGGATGTAATCGCTTTGATACATCTGTTGGTCGTACGTCGTTTCGTATGTCGGTTCAAAGTATGCGTGCTCGTAATAATCATGGTGATAGTCGGGGTAATCGTAATAGTTATAGTCGAATTCATTCAAATTCATCTCACGTGTCTTAAAGTAATTAGTTGGTGGTGGATTTCCGTGTCTTGTCCAGTTATGTCCTGTCAAATGTCTAGGCGTAGTCCGAGCTACGTAGTGGCTAACGCCACTCATAGGCTTGGGGCCGTTATTAGGCGGAGAGTAACTTGGTCTCTGTTGAGGCAATCTAAATACGTTACTCTGCGGTCTATAATTAGGTGGTGGTGCGCTGAATATTTGTTGCGTACGCGTTGGTCCATGATGGAGAGGCATTTGAGGCCTCCAACTCGGCATTTGCCTCGTTGGTTGAAGCTGCATAGGATTAGAAGGTCCAGATATGTTTTTGAATGGCGGTGAGAAAGTAAATGGTCGCGGGGGTGGTAAGTCGAAAGGCTTAGCCGTATGAATCGTGGGGTTAGACGAGGATGTGGGTTGTATTTTATGTTCTGGTAGCTGATCGTTTCGTTGTTGCAGGTATAGAGTGTTCATTTCCTCATGAACAAACTCCAATGCTTTTTCTATAGTGTCTGGGCGCATACAACGAATTCGCGAACCTAACGGCTCTCTGAGGCCGCGAACATACGCTTGTAGCGTTAATTTTTTATATAAGGTACGTTTTGCTTCTATTGTGGTAGGTATGGTCTCGTGCAACGTCACGTATGTCATAATGGTGCTAAAAAGATTTTGACATTTTTCATAAAACTCTTGCGGAGATGAATTTCGTTGGGTTAAAAGAGCCAAATCGTTGTATAGGGCGGTCTCGTCACGCTGGTCTGAGAAGTTGTTTATTAGCGCATTTCTAATGCCCTGCCAGTTTTCCGGAATACCATTGGAATTTATTGTGCGCGCGGCATGGCCGGTAACTTTGTTAAGAATTCCATTTAATAACGCGAGATTGCTAAGTTCGAATCCCGGTTCCGCTCTAATGAATTGCACAACTAGCTGGTCACACAAATGCACAAACCGCGTAAGTACATTTGGGTTTCCATCAAACTCCGGTAACAGGCGTAAGGCCTTATAAACTTGGTCTACTAAATCGGCGCTCATTTTGGAATTATTTAAATTTACACTCTCGTCTAAACTCAACAGATAACCGAAATCTATACTATTACTATCACTACTACTATTTTCTGATATATTATCTAAGTTTCTATTCGCGTCAATTTGCGAAAACCTATTACTATTATCTAACCTAGAAGACCGTGATTTTCGTGGAAAGAAAATTTTGGAAACTTATATGCTAACACAAAAATGACATGGAAAAATTACACACAGAAATGAAATAGGAAATTAAAATTAGGAAAGCGAGCAACTCTAGTAAGATCTAGGTACTCACCAAATCTGCATATTATCTGCCGTATCGATTTTTGGATACTCCTCTAGCCACAACTCACGTAGGTTCGATTTTAGCCACTGCCCGTAATCAATTTACGAATCTAACTTGGCTAAATCCTACCGACTGCGCCAATTACGATGGTCGCAGCCAGAGGATGCAAAAAAAATGCAAATTTATTTAACAATTAATAATTACAATATTACTTAAAACTAAAGTATGTCTAGATAGATCGATGCTAGATCTAAAAGTGAAATCGTCAATCCGCCGAAGGTTCCAACGTTGCATCGATTGACGTCAATGGGCACGTTTCTGCTGTGCTTGCGCCTCGTGCCGTGGGTCGCGTTGGCGTACCGTGTGCAATGTTGTGTGGGGTTTGCTGCATCGGCGATCTATGAGGGTTGTCCGTGTGTAACATATGTATTTCTATGTATTAGTATCGTTGACTAGTACCCATAACACAAGCAAATAATTTGCTTACTTTGGGGTTAGATCAGTAAGTGTAGATTGTCCCGTGAATATTATATTTATTAATTTTCCGATTTTCGCTGTTCTATGTATGAATGATGGTGTTATGTACATACAACCAATATTTAACGTTAAAACAACCATGTTTGTGGCTATTTTAGAACTTTACTACTTGATGAAGGTGTCATGTACACAATTTTTTCACTTTCAGTGAATGAATGTGTTATGTGCTGCAAATGTCACTTTCATTCATAAACCGGCGTCACCATTCCGTTCAGTTTTATTCCATGAAGTATAAGGTAAAGGTGGAGCAAGCCCTCGGATTAATCACTTGAAACATAAATCTACTTGATATCTCTTTCTATGAGGTCTCCCCATCTCTTTTTATACAGCTGTGTTAGAAAGAAAGGGTAATACCTCAGAAGGTGATAGCAGTATTCAAAGTTGTGTTTCAAGTAGGTATTAGAAGTGTTGCCTCCAGATATAATACAGCTTCATGGCTCATTCGCGCTCTTTTGACAGTCAAAAGCACGGCATGTGCCACTGTTGTTGTTATAGATTAACTGTGTTAACAAATTGATATAAATAATTACTCTCAAAAACAATGGCAGGAGATAAAAGAGCAAAATATTTGGTGGAAGCTGCTATTAGACGTAATTTGGTTGCAAGCGAAACACCTCTGGAGAAATGTAAAATCAAAAAAACTAAATACAATAAAATCTTTGTCACAGAATTTAATTTATCTTTTGGTTACCCAAAGAGTGTAGTGATACCTGTACGTTACTTGCATTGCTGGGGATTCAATTGAAGAACATAAAGTCAATTACTACGCAGCTGTAGAAGCTATGCAAGTCGATCAAAAAAACCTAAACCAGCTGATGATATACATTACAGTAGATCTACAGCAAACAATGCCTTTACCTAAATTGACTACATCCAAAGCATTCTATCTACGGCAAATCTGGTTTTATAACTTAGAAGGAGTTATGTCCAGTTTTTTTAAATAAAGTACTTTTATATACATTTATATTCTTTAATTTCTCTCCTATTTTTAAAATATTAAACAGTTGGCACCGCTAGATAACTTCATTGAATAAAAGCACTTAAAGTGTTTTGAAATATCCTAAAATGTTTATGCGTAACTTTGAACTCGAGTTTTTCGAAATTAGAATTTTGCGATATATCACCATGGCCCAAGAGCTGGCGACGAATTTTGGGAAGGTCCTTTTAGCAGATTGGAATTGGGAAAATATATAATTTAGTCAAATGGCGATACTGGGCTTGTAAGTCTGGCAGAGCGTTTGCGGTTATTTCATTACTGCGCAGTATATAAAATTTGCAAAAAAAAATCCCAAAAAAGGTATTTTGAGCAACTTGATTTTTATTTCATCTTTTATTTAGGTTTTTAGAATTCAAAAAAAAAATATGCCAGACATTTTTGTCGGTTTTAAAGTACTTCCAGACACCTTCAAATACATTTTACGAAAGTTACCAATAATTTTGTATAATATTTATTTAGTTATTTAACATTTAAATTGAACACAAAATATATATATAAGCTCTGCCAGACTCACAAGCCCGGTATCGCCATTTGACGAAATTATATATTTTCGCACTGCTCTGTCACTGCTCTGTACACCGTCTGTAAAAGGATCTTCCCAAAATTCGTCGCCAGCTCCCAGTCTACCACTCACGTCTTCAATTATTATTACGATAATGTTGTGAACGCGCGATCGACTGTATTGTGCTCGGAATTGATAATAGGAGTATTCGGCTCGGTGCCAAAGCTGCACGGCTTAAAACCACCAATTTTTACACTATATATACTCTTTATAAAGAGTGCAAAAATTAATTTTGTGTCTAATGATCGGAAAAAAGCTAGGGCTGTCAGAACCAGAGCTGATAGATCAAACAAGGAATATAATAATAACCGTACTATTAAATGTTTTAATTGTCAACCAGGGGGACACTATTGCCTGATTGCGTTAAACGTGACATAAGGCAATCCTACCATACTACTAGTACCATAATACGAGTATGTCCAATGTAGCCGATGCTCGCGTTATGGCACACTTCCGATTTATGTAGATTCAATGTAGCGCATGATAGTAAAATTAAAACGATCATGACGGTAGATTCCACATCTACAAATTTTACAAAATACTGTAAACATGCTTATATTGACTATTGTCTTAGAAAAGTGTTTGAACGTTATTAGATAAATCAGTCGATTGTGGCTCGTTAAAAAGATTACAATAGAGCACTTGGTAAAAGTGTAATATTTTTGTGATTTTGATATCAATATATTTTTTATTGTTGATGCCCACCAATAGCGACAAGATATGAAGTCTCCCACTAACGGGGGTCAAAAACCACTACTTTTAGTGGTAAAACCATTACAGTAGCAACACTGTTCTCAACCTTCACAATTCATAAATATTAATACTTAACTTACATCTGTGCAAAGTATAAATATTCATCTGTGTACTTAAATACTCGGAACTTTTCCATTGTTTTGATAAGACAATAATTGAATTCGTCACGTTTCTGTTAAATAATGTCGAGATATTACGTCACATCCGAAAATAAGAAAGCTTATTTATTTAGTTGAAAAAAAGTCTGCCTTTCTGTGTATTGTAGTTGATTTTAAATAATTCAGTTGTTCTGTTTAATGATTTCGAAGAACACTGGAGTTATTAAAATATCAGTTATTTTGATTTTTAAATTCTAATTCGTTAGGAGAACTTATATTATCTTGATTTGCAGCTAGCGGAATTCTATCACTATAGGTAGTTACCGAGCCATAAACTGTAAGCTTACAGCAAATTAGCACGACCGTTCATAGTACACCGTAATACGTCATTGCAGTCTCACTTAAAATTAGCGTGACCGTTCATAATACCGTAAAGTGGTATAATATAATATGTTAAATGTCATGCAGTGTCACTTAAAATTAGCACGACTGTTCATAATACCGTAATGTAGTATCTGTTAAATTTCATGCAGTGTCACTTAAAATTAGCACGACCGTTCATAATAGGTACTGTGAAGTGGTATAATATGTTAAATGTTATTGCAGTGTCACTTAAAATTAGCACGACGATTCGAATTTTCGAAAACCGAGGCGAAAGCAGTAATTTCCTTATCAACCTATATCGGGAAGTAAAAAAATATTTTAATAAGCAACCCATAAAAAGAAGTGAAATCCCACCAACAACATTTTCATGTAAAATATTGCCTCAACGAGACCATATTATGGCTCGTACTGTCAAAAAGTTATCAGATCTCATGTAGAGCCAAGCTTCTAACTCTACACGTCCTCACTCTACAAGCCCTGACTCCACAAACTACACTTTAATAGAGCTTGTGAAGACAGGGCTTGTATGTTATAGTTTTCTTTCACAGTCATAGTCTCGTGGCAACATTTTAGATGAAAATGTTTTTAGTGGGATTATTATTTTTAAAAATATATAAACGGGTCAAAAACGTGTACATATATAGAACTTACTTGTAAAGATCGACGTTTCGACCAAGTTACATTGACCGTGGTCACGAGCAGACTGGAGCAGCGAGTTTCCTCCGTCGTTCACGTCGGGATCGATTTTCATCTACCCCCTTCTGGTCTTGTTTTGCGAATTTAACCTACACACAACACTAACCGTATCTTGAACCTTATTCGTTTGCAGGAACAAAGGCCGTATTCTGTTAATCACTGGATTCAAAGCAGCAGATAATTTAAATCCCTCTTCCCTATTGAATTTTTTTATATTTTCTTATTTTAATAGCTTCCCGTACCATACGGGGAACATAGTGTCGCTCATTAGAAAGAACCTGAGGTCGGTGGAATTCAATCCAGTGATCAGTGTTGGTGTTCAAAATATGTTCAGCTATAGCTGACTTATGAACGTGCCTGTTTTTTACAGCCGTGATATGGCTCTTTGAGTCTATCTGCGATGGTACGTTCAGTCTACACGCTCCATACCCTGCAAGACTATGGAGCGAGTACTGAACAGCAGGCTAATGGCACACCTAGAAGCGAACGATCTACTGAGTGACCGCCAATACGGGTTTCGCCGAAATCGGTCCACTGGGGATCTTCTAGCATATGCCACTTACATTTTGAGCTCGGCCATCGAGAAGCATGGTGAGGCAATAGCTGTCTCCCAGAATCAATGATTCTGGTTTACAGAAGTTACAGTGGTGGGAACGAGAGGTGGGCCAATTGCCCTTAGCTGTCTCCCTTGATATCTCGAAGGCCTTTGACAGGGTCTGGCATGATAGTCTTATTGGCAAGCTTCCATCGTATGGTCTGCCTACTGGTCTCTGCGCCTGGATCTCAGATTTTCTGAGTGGCCGGTCGATCAGAGTAGTCGTCGACGGCTGCTCATCCTACCAAATGGCTATAAAAACCGGAGTCCCTTAGGGATCAGTTCTCTCCGCAACTCTATTCCTGCTACACATAACAATCTGCTGAAGCCCGGTATCTATGGGTACGCAGATGATAGCACTTTGTGGAGAGTTACGTATCCAATGCGCGGGCCAGTACGGCACATATCCGGTCTCTCAGAGAGGCAATGGTCGATCGTAGGAACCTGTCCTTACAGGCAGTCTCCGATTGGGGCCGTTTGGCCGTGCCGATAAATGGCCACCTCGAGATCCTTGATATCACGTTAACGCCTACTCTCTACTACCTACCTAACTTTGGTTCGTACATCGAATCTAAAGCCCAAGTTGCCTCAAAAAAGCTTGGTATTCTGGCGAAGGTGAGACAGTATTTCAGTCCGGGACAGTTGCTCAACCTTTATAAAGCACAAGTCCGTTCGTGCATGGAATACTGCACTCACCTCTGGGATGGATCCGCTAAATACCAGCTGGAGACACTTGAGGCCATAAAGAGGCGTGCCAAGAGGCTCATAAACGACGATGATCTGGTAGGCAAAAAACTCCAGAGCCTCGCAGAGTGGCTAGTTTATCGGTTTTTTATCGAATACACTTTGGAGAGTGCGCTGCGGAATTGCGCGACTTAATTCCGCCATCCCCGTTTTTCTATCGATCGTCGAGGTGCACAGAATCTAGGCATCGTTATATGGTGGACGTTCCACGTACCCGGACAAAGCGGTCCGACTCAACATTCTTCATTCGAACCGCAAAGGACTGGAACATGCTTCCTGAGTCTGTGTTCCCGGACGAGTACAATCTGGGGATCTTCAAGAGAAGAGTGAACAGGTATCTTCTAGGGAAGCGCGTTCCATCTTAGACCTCATCTTAGCTTACCATCAGGCGAGATCGAAGTCAAGCGCTTACCTATCGACAATAAAAAAAGTCTGACCTATATATAAGCACTACCACAGCTACAGTCCACTTTATATATCCCTGGCGTCTGAAAGAGTATGACATGTTTAGTCGTGCCCACAAGCCCGACTACCTTTAAGCATGGCGTATACATGGTAGTTATGAAATATATTTTCAGTAGCGTTCCAATCATATCGGTAATCCCTTTAATATATGTCATGAATGCCGGCTGCCTTTTGACTATAGGATACCTAACCTTTTTATTATGACGCTTAATGTTCTGCCATTCTTTATAACCATTTTCTTAAGTACATCATGAACATGGTTTAGTTCAGGCTCCAGATGTTCGTAGTCGCATAAGTCAAATGCTCTATTTATTAGTGACTAGCGACCTGCCCGCGGTTTCACCCGCGTAGCTTTTGTTCCCGTGGGAATATTGGAAAGGTTTGTATACTAAAACCTTTCTCAAGAATCTATCTATTTAAAAAAAACCGCATCAAAATCCGTTGCGTAGTTTTAAAAATTTAAGCATACATAGGGACAGACAGAGAAAGCGACTTTGTTTTATACTGTGTAGTGATGTGGCTACAGATTGTAAATGGCGGAGGTGATGATGAGATGACGCATGTACATAGATTAGATTATTATTGCTCCAAAATTCATTGTACAGCCACATGTTATGATCGGTAAAAAAAGGAACTTAGTAAAAGCGATTGTATCTCCAATTTTAAAGTATTAGGTTTGTCGAATGATGAGCCCAACATGGTAGCAAGTTAAGATAATGTTTTAATGACAAGAATTCGTGTCGTCAAATTATATTACCCTGTTTACCAGGCAGGTGCCTCGTTTATTTTAGTATTTAAAAGTTTATGGACAATTAACAGTTTCACAAACCGGTTGGAAAACACTGTATTTGAATGGGTAGGTACATGAAAAGATAAATTAGTAAAATTTTCTTGTTGCCATTACTTTAACACTCTAATTAGCTAATTAGAGTGTACAGCTACATATTATGTAGAATTGTAGACGTAAGTAATATTAAGCTTCGCTTAGCGTACAGGCGACCGCCGCAACTCAAAATCTGTCCTTTATGGCCTGCCTATGACATACGTATAATATATTATACACGTCATTGTGGCCTGCGCAGATGAGGGACTTTTGTCCGTAGGTACTAAAATCCCTATATTATAATAAAATGTTCGCCGAGTAGAGAACCTGCAACGGACTTAACGCACACGGTGTGTGATCAATTGTTATCCGGAAATTACCATGCAGTATTTTTTACGTTTACCCCGGACATACATACAAACAAACAGACAAAAATTCTAAAAACTATATTTTTGGCTTCGATATCAATTGTAGATTACGCCAAAAGTTTTCTTTTAAAAAAATATTCAATGTACAGTTTTGACTTTCCTACGATTTTATTATATGTATAGATAATTCCTTTTTTAATATCCGTACTAACGGTTAAATTTATTTACAAGGTACTTAAATAGTTTCGTGGACTTTAATATGTTTACTTTAATAAATTATTTCGGCGTGGAGATTCAGCGTTTTAAGTACACTACTTAAAACGCTGAATCTCCACGCCGAAATAATTTATTTTATATCTTAAAATAACTGCAAGGCAACCAATATATAAGAATTAGTAGGAACCATATCACCACACCGACCACACAGCTCACTGTGCTGTGTGGTGGGTGGTTAGTGGTAAGGACTAATTAACTTCCTTTGAATAATATTTTTTATCGCAGTAAAACTGCAACAACCGACTTCTCAGTTTCTATGTTTCCAAAACCCGGCATCAGATCTTCACCAAATTAAAATGAAACACATGAAATATACCTTCTCAAACAAAAAACTGTTCATAAATTACAGAGTTCTGAGGCAACAGACATTAAAAAAAGAACATATAGCCAAATTGATAACCTCTTCCTTTTGGGAAGTCGGTTAAAAAGTTATGTTTGCTTGATATGCTTACTCCTTTTTATTATTGTATTAATAACAAAAAATAATAATTTTTAAACGCAGTATGTCGTAAATGTCTTAATCTTGGGGCCATCGATAAATTACTTCATACGAATTTTATGATTTTTGACCCCTCCCCCGTCTTTATCACAGCGGGTCACATTTGTGAAACCCCCTCTACCTACTGTGATGTCACATATTTTACAATTTTACATTAGAACAATGATCTCATTCGAATAGTTTTTATGTATACAGGTGGCTTTACAATTTTACCGTTGTAATACTTACTTTACTTAGATATAAAATATTATATTTTTAAAAATTTGTGATGTCATAAAATTTGGGACCCCTTGTCACACAATGTCACACTTCGTCGACTCTCTCCATACCTCCTCTTTAACGTGTAACGTAATTTATGGATGGCCCCTTTGTTCTGATCAACATAATATTTTTTAAATGCGATAAAACTGCAGCAGCCTACTTTCCATTTCCTATTTATCTGAAATTCTGCATCAGATCTTTACCAAATTACCCAAATAAAAAATTATTCAAAATCGGTTTACAATAGACCGAGTTTTGAGGTAAGAAACGTTAGAAAAAAAAAGACGTGTGGCACTCGGAGAATGCCGCGGTAAAGCTATTGCATAGCATTTTTTATCAACCTGTGCAATTACAATTATATATTTATTTTATTTATGCAGTATTTTTTTTTCTTTGTTTACTCATATTTAAAACACTTTTTACACAAAAAATATACGAGTACAGACATTCACTGTTGTACGTAGATGATAAATACCTATACACCTATATACTTTCTCACAAACAGCTGATTACGGTAGTTTTGCAATACAACCAATGCCATCTAAAGGCGGGTTGCTAAACTAAAGAGACAAGCATGATATTTCAAAAAGTCATTAAAAGTTCTGGTATTTATCGATAGATGGAAAAACTAAAAAGTATCACCGCTGTGCCGGTCGGAGTGGGGGGTGTTAGGTTTTTTTCGTTACGGAATTCCTGGATTCGGTCTCCACGCTCAAGGCCCGCGATAGAAGCTATGCAATAGCTTAAAAATACACACAGCCGAATTCATAACCTCCACCTTTTGGGCAATCGGTTAAAAAATACTTTTAAATATAAAGATAATCACCCCGTGTTGGTCCCGGGCTCCTTTGAAGAATAGGCCAACTGCCATTCTGCCAGGCAGGTCGTAAAAAAAATCGAGTGGCTATGCGCGTCACTACCATCGTGACTACTAGGTGGTAGAGTTCTGCATCGGCTTGACCGGGTCTGGTACAATCGCCTTACTTATTCCTACCGTAATAGCGTCAGTGCTAGTCACTGTCGTGTTCCGGTTTGGAGGGTAAGGTAGCCGGTAATCTTATGCATTTGGCATTAGACCTCGCCACAAGATAGCAACGCACCATTAACATATTTGGTGTCTAGGCGATGGTTGCCTCTTTCCATCAGGAGACCCATCTGCTTGTCTGCTGCTGCTAACTTATGATATAAAAAAAAGATTTTATGTACTTGTTACACATGATATTTGTTATTAGAAATAAAATTTATTTTTATCTTTAAAGTTTCAAAACTAGTTTGCTATCTCTTTCTTCTTGGCTGACGCATTTTAAAGGTTATTTTATTTATCATAAATAAAATTAGGTCCATCTCCATTAATAACATTATCCATATCATATTCTAAGCAGTCTGAATACTGTGTCTCCGCATTGTGCCCAGAATCAACTGTGCCGTCACCACTACCACTATATTCAGCGTTCACGTCTGGGGATTTTATTGTACTTTCTGGATTTTTTTCAATAGATCCACTAGGCTTATTACCGCTGCCACGAAAAATATCAGCAAAAAAGTTTAATAGACTATTTAAATAGGTGATGTTAATCTTTCTCTCAAAATTTTCAACGTCATCTGAAATGTATAATTAAAATTATAAATGTGAAAGTTTAGATGTATGGATGGATGGAAAGATGTTTGTTATTCAATCATGTAAAAACGGCTGAACCGATTTAGATGAAATTTAGCATACGCATAGATGATGATGACCTGGAATAGCACTGAAGGCACATTTTATCCCAGTAAAAGTAGTTTTTCCCCTGGGATTTACCAAAAATTTTTATAATGCAGCGGGCTGCACGGTGCAGCTAGTATTAAATAAAATATATTAAGTACTAGCTATACCTGCGACTTTGTTCGCGATTGCCATCCCAGCAGAATAATTATTCGTATTTGACCACTGCATTTCTCATATTCAGCAATACTTTGGATGGTGAAGCACTTTTATCAAGAAAGAAACTTTTTAGTGTGGATTTGATAATAAGCTGACTTTGACATTTACCCTTGTGCTTTGTAGGGCTTTTGACAGTGTTTAACTGAAGTCACCACAAACATGTGAGCGACTAACATAGGTCTGTCGCAACGCCTTATATTCGAGCTTACAGTTTCTTTGTCTGCCATAATATACTCATCTCTTATTTTACTAAACTACACATTACACTACACATTAAACTACACATTGAAAAGTACACATTTTACTAAACTACATATTTGACTAACGAATATTTTTGCAAAACCTATTTTTATTGGGAGAAAGGTCATACATACATACACCGGTGATGCAAATGTCTCTAACTGTATTGTCATCTTAAACATGGCTTGGGCTATCCTTCCACCGAATAAAAATGGCGCAACTAAACGACGCCACTGTCAGGGCTACCATAATCAGCCAAGAGGCTGCGAATTTGATCCTTATTTGTAAAAAATGTTTTGGTCTACCTTTAAATCTGTTCAAGAAAAATATTTCCATTCCGAGTTGTTTACGCCGTTATCGCTGTTAAACGGATACACGGTTTAGTTTCTATTTGTTATATGTTATATTATATATTTGCAATGTCTGTCACGTCATAGCCAGTTTCAGAGCAGTAAGTCCGGTCACCATTCATTCAGGAGTGCCCGTGTGTGAAAATTTTGATAAAATTGTTATTCAACATAACTTTGATATTTTTCAACCAGTTAATTTTGTTCCAAGAGAATGTTTTAGAGCTTACAAAAATCGCCAATAATGCTGGTTGAATAATACAAATCCATAAAATCGCGTTTAAAAGTTACAGCTTCGAAAGTTAAAATAAGTATTTTTTTTTGTTTCAACAAGCTTAGATAATGTAGTATCTTCACGCCCATATCCCCGAAGGGGTAAGCAAAGGTACAACAAGTGCACCCACGAATAGCCGAAGATACTTGATCCCACAAATGTGATAGGTGGCAAGCCTATCGCCAACCGGGCACTTTCCAATCTCGGGTAACTTTGTGTTTCTCAGAAAACTGAAAAAACACTTATTTTAAGATACTACTAGATAATGTTCATAAGGGGGCATCCACAAATTACGTGAGATGTTTAAGAGGGAGAGGGGGTCGAGTCAAATCTCATCTAATCTCACGTTGGAGAGACGGGGTCTCGGCAAATATCACGCAATTTTTTTTTTCTGATTGAAACAAAAAAAAAATGCTATTTTGGTCCATTATCCAGATTGTACATGCAATCTTAATCGTAATTGTAATACGATTAAGATCATTCACTAATTCGTTCGAAAGAAAATAATTTCATTCATACTTCGATACATTATTAGATTCGTTATACAGTCTTTCGTAAATAAAAGCACGAAGCATTTTTTTTTTCTTTTTACAATAAAAATCCAACGCGTTTACATATTTAAGAAACCCACATTTTGAAAAATCTCATGTGAGATAGGGGGATGGGGGAGGGGGTTGAATAAAATCTCACGACATCTCACCATGGGGGGAGGGAGGGACAGAAAATTTAAAAAAACACCTCACGTAATTTATGGACGCCCCAAACAAGTAACAAACTTTTTTGAGGGGAAAAAGATTGAGATGAAAGAATTGGCTTGTACCTAGAGATTTTAATGGGCAACTAAATGAATTTTTAAAATGCCAGGCAGGTCGTAAAAGGCAACCGAATGGCTATCGAGTCACTACCATCGTGGCTACTAGGTGGTAGAGTTCTGCATTGTCTCGCCCGGGTCAAGTACCACCGCCTTGCCTATTCCTGCCGCAATAGCGTCAGTGCTTGTCGCTGTCGTGTTCCGGTTTGGAGGGTAAGGTAGCCGGTAAACTTATGCATGTGGCATTAGACCTCGCCACAAGATAGCAACGCACCATTAACATCTTTGGTGTCTATAGGCGATGGTTGACTCTTTCCATCAGGAGACCCATCTGCTTGTTTGCTATCTTATGATATTAAAAAAAAAATCATCTATATCTATTCTCTATACTTATAATAAAATCGTAGGAAAGACAAAACTGTATATTGAATATTTTTTTAAAAGAATACTTGGGGCTTGATCTACAATCGATATCGAAGCCAAACATATAGTTTTTAGAATTTTTGTCTGTTTGTCTGTTTGTATGTATGTCCGGGGTAAACTCAAAAAGTACTGCATGGATTTACTTCAAATTTTGCATGAATATTAGCTACTAACAGATCGGGTCAACATATAGGCTACATAATATCACGCTGTCACCTACGGGGGAGGAGCTGTGCCGAAAACGAAGTCCGCGCGAACGAAGTTGTGGGCAACAGCTAGTTTAATAATATTTGACTCTTTTACAGTAGTCTAAATTAACCAACAGGCCTATTGGTCAGAGTGAAATAGTATTTGCTTCCAGTAATCGTTATGACTGTAAATTTATTATTATTAAGCCTAAATCTTGACCTTGTAGGAGGTCAGGAACATTTCATTTTTAACAAATAAAAAACGTTTTTTTTTTTGCATTTTTTTGCCAATATTTCGGACAATGTCCGTTCTATCGACATGCATGTTAATAAATTTCCCTTATAAAATTTCACTTAATGGTAGGCTATTGAAAAATTCACAATTGTGTAACAAAGGCAAAGTTTTTAAAATGTGATATAAATCTTAAAATTATCTAATTTCCTAATAAGATATCGACATTATAGAAAAAGGAATTAAGAGGTAATAAACACCTTTATTTAGTAAAAATCATAAATAAATAATTAACACTTGGCTTTGTAGTTTGTTATTAATAAAAAAATTGCTTTACATTAAAAAGCTTATATCTTGTTCATTGAAAAAGGTTTGTAATAAAAATATTTCCTGTTGCACTTTTCTAACATTGATTATTATTAATAATAATAATAAAAAATAATAATTAATAACAAAGTACAAAGCTATATCTTTAATTAAATTTTTTTAATCTTACAAAAAAAGGAAAGTTAAGTATTTTTTGATTACTTTTTGTCTAATCTTCTGTAAGAATACTGTTTTTTGGAGTCTGACTATTGAGTAGGAATATTAAGTATATTCTAAAACTATTCTCCCAGGTTATAGTCGTTAAACAAACACCATGAAACGCACGCACATTATGAGCCGTACGTTTAAAGGTCTCTATACATTCCCGGTGTCACGTTTAACTGGATTTGTCACCCGGAAACCCTTGAACCTTATGATGTCTGTAACTTCTGAACAAAGACTTACAAAAAAATATAGACTTAGCCAAGCGCTCGTATCTTGAATCCCGTAATACGAAGACTGTACGGCAACATGAAGACGGCGGATTACTAGTCGGCCGCTAACTAGAGAGAGTGAGAAACGTTCTTTTTGTGACAGTAATTATTTCGAAATCATGCCGTTTTGTGTTATAAATAATTGTAAAAACAATTCATGGTATAAAAAAAAGGCTTCCGGGATCACTTTTCACAAGTAAGTTTCCAAATTTTCGTATAATTATTATAAAATTGAAATAATGTTTGAAATTATTTCTCAGAACACAAATTTGAAGCGCTATTGTGACAGTGTGGCAAATTAACACACGAATAAACTTCCCCAAACATTAGGGAAATATCCTTTTTATTTGGGAAATATATGTTAATGTTAAGCTTATTGTTTTAATTGGATTCACCGTACTATATATGTATATATTACATAAATACATATTTATGAAACATATGTATATATGTAAAATAATTATAATAATATATAACGTGTAATTTGATCCCACAAAGAGATCGACCAAACTTGGCTAGTTTCGGACTTTCATTATATTGTTATATATCTAGCGCCTATTGGTCCAGTGGTTAGCGACCCTAAATATGCAATCGATGGGGCTTGGGTTCAATTCCTGACGGGGACAAGCATTTGTGTGATGAACATAAATGTTTTTGTTTCCGTGTTTGGGTGCTTATTAAATATATTCCTTTATTTTTATATTTATTTCTATATATTAGTATTGTTAACTAACACCCATAACACAAGCAAATAATTTGCTTAGTTTGGGGTTAGATCAGTAAGTGTAATTTGTCCCGCGAATATTTATTTATTTATGTCATTCCTTTATTTTAGTTGTTAGTAATCTTTCAATACCTAATAATATATAACGTGTAATTTGATCTCACAAAAAGATCGACCACACTTGGCTAGTTTCTGACTTTCATTATATTTTTATGTACCTACCCTACTTACCTATGTATGTATGTATACCTATGTATTTCTATGTATTAGTATCGTTGACTAACGCCCATAACACAAGCAAAATAATTTGTTTACTTTAAGGTTAGATCAGTAAGTGTAATTTGTGCCATGAATATTTGCTATTTATTTATTTACCTAGTAAGCTCGTATTTTATACATCATTTTATATGTTAGTTTGCAAATTATTATTCTCGTGTGAAAAGTTAAGTGTAGAAATATGATGATTTAAGATGATTATTAAGAATGTGTAATAGTTAGCATTAAATGTGAAAAAAATAATTAAATAACTTTTAATTAATTTATTGTTTGTAATTATTTAGAGTAAAAATGTAAAATATGCGGGAAAATGTCCGTAAAATATTATCCCATTGTGTAATTAATGCATATTTACATGTTTAAATATCCATTATTAACTTAATTGCATATGTACAGTAGATAAAATCAATAAATCTTCTAAATTTATTTATTTTTTAACGTAGGAAGGTGTTATTGTAAAACAAATGAATGCCAAATATAATTAATGTAATTAAAATGCAATATAAGTTATAAAAGATAATAGTCAAATATTAAAACAGTAACTGGTACTTTGAAAGCAATGCTTGCAACATTTTTCTCTAGCACACGTACGTAATGTTTTACGATGCTTGCAAGTGTTGACGTTGTCTTACGCACACATGTACGAAACATATCTTCACCTATTTGTTTCTAATTGTTCACAATGGCTCTGTCTATATTTTTGTAGGTCTTTGCTTCTGAATTACAAAACTGATGACCTTGAAATTTTTAAGGACCAATTTCTATAGAATCCCTTTCGAAAAAATAATAATGAAGGGGTTCGGACCACAGGTTAATAAATTAAATATGTGTTGTGACTTTCATCTCCAGTCCCACGGAAACGGAAATGCTGAATTTTGGAATAAAAAGTATCCTACGCATATGATACTCGTAGGATACTTTTTATCCCAAAATTCAGACTTTCAGCTAATACCATGCCAAATTTCATTATTTTCTGTCCAGTAGTTTTTGTGTGATTGACACACAAATTAACAGACAGACAGACAAAAATTCTAATAATTAATTTTTTCGCTTCTGTTATCGATACATTAACCGACTCAATTATTTTTTATCAAAATAAATTTTTTTGATAAAAAATCATTGAGTCGATCGGTTTTTGATAAAAAATAATTGTACAGAAATTATTTTTCTACTCTTTTATTATATGTAAGTACAAATATTTCTCGTCTCAATATTCTCGTATCTAGTCTCGTATTATATTAAATAAAATATATTCAGGATAGTTTAGGGGTACTGGCTTTAGTATATACGTTCTGGGTTTGAAACCAGAGTCTGGTAACTCATATATAATAAGTTCTATAAATATAATGTGCCTGAGACTGAAAATGTGCCCGATTTGTTAATAGGTTTGCCAACTTCCACGTGATAAAACTGCAAATAGACACGAGGACAAGGAGTGTACAAAATAAACGTGCGACTATTCTGAAGACTGAGCCATGTTTTGTAATAATAAGGTACCTAATAATTATTAGTTAACTAATGGATGTCCTCTATTCCACAAATACAGATCCATGTAATAAAATAATTTCTTACCTTGTTCAGTGTTTGGTAAAGCTTGCGCAGTAAGAGACTGTAACAATTAAGAGCATAAAAAATCAAAAATGGTTTAATATAATATTTATCCCTTACAGTAATAGTAATATACTTTATTGTACACAACACACAGAATTGACAAAAGAAAATAACAATATACGATAAGGAACGGAGTACAAATAGGCGGTCTTATCACCCATCAGTGACCTCTTCCAGACATTTTTGGGTTACAGCACTCACCCCGTACTTGGGAAAACTGGAAAGACTTTAAAAACAACAAAGAAAAATATCGACACGCAGAGATTGAACCTGCTACCGTCTCTAAAGCCAGGACGCTCTTTCACTGAGCTAGTTTAGACAGGCTCGACGTAGCGAAGTTTATCTTTTACTATATGATCGATTACGTCGATTGTACTGATCGCTAGATGCAAATACGTATAACTAGTTAAATGAATTCATCGTTACAGACGAAATTCACATTTATACGTATGTATAATTTTTTGTTAACTAGTTATACGTCTGTATCTAGCGATCAGTACAATCGACATAATCGATAATCTAGCAAAAGAAGAATTTCGTCACATTTCAGCTATTCATAATAAAGAGATAGTTTTAAAACTAGCAAAATTCTGTGCTATTCGTATGTTAACAGGTGAAACCACTAAATAAAAAACAACGGCGAAACATTCCACAATCTAAAGTCCCGTTTTCGCGTTGATTAGAACGAGTGCGAGTGTTTAATGCAGGTGCTTAGTATTAAGCAAAAAATACGTGAAGACAGCCGTTGATCAGTGCGAGTGATTAATATTCAGCATAGTAAAGAATAGAATAGAATAGAATGAATGAATGAATAGACGCTGATTACTAATCACTCGCACTGATCAACGGCTGTCTTCACGTATTTTTTGCTTAATACTAAGCACCTGCATTAAACACTCTCATTCGCACTACACAAAGTGAAAACGGGATTTAATGCTCTGCACTACAAATGACTATGAGTAAATTTTTTTTAAATTAGGTTATTTAAAGTGCGAGAAATTTTACTGGGAGAGGCCAAAAGTTGAACTTATAATATAATAAGAATATATTACCACAGCTAGAAATATAAATAAAAGTTTCATGATTACAAATTAGCAAGTGCTTATATGACGTTCAAGTATTTAAGAGGTAAGTAATATAAACGTTTGGTAGATTAAAATTCGTCGAAGTCCTCTTTTATACAATATCAGGCATCTACAATCTTCATGACGCTACATTAGGGAACGTACCCATACTACGTGACCCGTTCAGGGGGGGGGGTCTTTAAAATACTACGGTCAGTCACAGGAGCGGGGGGGTGGCTCAGATTTTTGTCACGTAGTCGATTTTAATGAGAGAAATTTAATGAATGAAAATAATTGTTGTGTTCGTAAATTAAGTTACTGTAAGTTCCATACTGTATAGCAATATGTTTTCACGAATGTTGTTCTTTTTCATAATACATAATTCACTAGTAATTTAAGTATGCATGCAGTCTTATGCAATAAAGACGAGTATGAGCCAAATTATTTTTTTTTTCAATTTTTGCCTGTGAAATGATTAAAAATCATAATTATGAATTACTACGTGAAAACTAAAGGGGGGGGGGGGTCTTGGCATATACTACGAGTGGTCACCGAGGGGAGGGAGGGGTCGAAAAATCTTAAAAAATAGGTCACGTAGTATGGGTATGTTCCCTTACATTAATTACGCTACATTAATGCTAGACCAATAAAAGCAAAATTTCCCTTTGTTTGCTAACGACATAACTATTAAAGTAGTTACGATTCTGTTAAATGTGTCTAACATGTTTGGCGTGAAAATAATGATACCTATAAATTCATTTCAATTGATAAATGATAATATATAAATTTACCGCGACTGCTGTTGGATGTTAATTTAAATAATTTTTCATTTGTTGTTTTGTGAGTATGAACTTTGAACAACTCAAGTGCAGAAAATAGATACCTAGCAGTATCCTATTAATCCTAATGAATGAATTAATAAATGAATGATTACACTTTATTTCACCATAGGTATGTAGTCATAGGTAGCGTTTGTGGTTCGCGCTGACGACTGTAGGCCACATACATCAACAACGACCGTCAGCGTGCTAGTCTTGCGCATTATAGTTCACGATTGGGAGCGCTCATTTTAGTTCGCAGCTCTTAAACGAACTAGTTCGATCTTTTAGTTCGTTAGTTCACTATTTCAATTCGCGAAAGGCTTACTTGTTGTCTTGTTCGCTTGCGTTAATCAACAATTTAATTAGGTAAAAATAAATGACAAAACCTTTTTAAAAATAATCAACTTTTAATCTTTGGAATTAGTATCTAGTACATATTAATTTGTATTTATCTATCTACTAATGAATGCACAGAAAATTGGTATGTTCTTACCCACTTTGGGTAAGAACATACCAATTTTCACAGGAAAGAGACAACCATCGCCTATAGACACCAAAGATTGTGGTGGGGTCTTAATGCCACATGCATAACTTTACCCGCTATTTTATGCTCCAAGCCGAAACACGTCAGTGACTAGCACTGACACCATTGCGACAGGAATAGGTAAGGCGGTGGTACCAGAGCAGGGCGAGACAATGCAGAACTTGACACTTGACCACCTAGTAGCCAGACTCCCATAGCCATCTTAGTCTTCCAGCCACATGGATAACAACGTACCATTATCATCTTTAGTGTGCCTTTTCATCAAGACAGTCTGCTTGTTTGCTATCTAATGATATAAAAAATCCCGTCAGTGAAAAGTACGAGAAACGAAAGTAAATAAGACACCTGCCTGCAGTCGTTCAAAATAAATTCTTGCGCATGGCTAGCCGTGCACCATCAACCATGGTACAGCGCAATGTAGATCTTCACTGGGATCTAGAACTCCCAACCATCATGCAATTCATAAAATAATTATCGATACGTTATTTCGAGAAAATAACACATCACGAAAATTCATTACTAAAAGCCGCAGCGGACTACGAGCCCGACGCGTCCGCCATACCAAGGTCCAGGAGGCCATGCCACGTACTTTCCTATCCCGATGATCCTATCATCACCACAAACAACAACACAAATTCAGATTTTATGCACATCACACTACCCCGTCGTCGCCGGTCTCGACGACGAAGACTTCTTTATCACCCCGCGCCTAACGCGGGGCGCAATGCCACGACTCCTCCCTCCACCACTAGTCCGAACGCCACACTAAGCCGAGGTCCGGTCTTACAAGAGACAGCCCTTAGCCAATATTATTTTAAGTTCTGGCTGAGCACTCTGCTCGCCCAAAAAGCCCGGTGATACAGTAACGACCTATAAGGTCAACTGTAATAGCCATTTCGAAAAAAAACCCTGCCTGCACAGCAGCAGCTCGTTAAACAGTGTGATTAGATTGACCGCCCCGTTGGTCGACTGTTAGCGACTTTATGACTACGCAATCAACGGGGCTCTGGTTCGATCCTCGACAGAGACAAACATTTTTGTAATGGGCATAAATGTTTGTATTTCCGGGTTTGGGTGTTTAGTAAATATATGTATGTATTTCTATGTATTAGTATCGCTGGCTAACACCCATAACACAAGCAAATAATTTGCTTACTTTGGGGTTAGATCACTAAGTGTAATTTGTCCTATGAGTATTTATTTATTTATTATTTGCCTTTTTAAGATAAATATTGTTGGTAGGACTTCCTCTGAAGAGTTAAACTATCTGCCGTTCTGCCAGGCAGTTCGTAAGAGACAAACTATTAGTTATTACATAGGGTCACTATCAAATTAGCTATTAACTAAGTGATTGAGTTCCGCATCGTCTTGCCCGGGTGTGGTACCTTAGCTGTTACTACCGCAATGGCGTCAGTGCTTCTCACTGTCGTGTTCCGGTTTGGAGGGTGAGGTAGCTGGCTTTATACATGTTGCATTAAGACTTCAGCACAAGGATAACAACCCACTATTAATATATTTGGTGTCTATAGGCGATGGTTCTCTATTTTTATCATGAGAACCATCAGCTTTTTTGTTATCTTATGAAGTTTTGATTATAAAAAAAAAACATTTTATCACTTCATAAATATTTGTGTTGTCAATTTGTAAAAGAAAAGAGTAAAAAAGTATCTTTACGCCCGTATTCCCGAAGAGGTACAACCAGTGCACCCACGATTAGCCGAAGATACTTGGTCCCACAATGTGATAGATGGCAAGCCAACCGGGCACTTACCTATTCAATCCCGGGCAAAGTTCTTTTTATCAGAAAACTAAAAAGAACACATTTTTTGAATTACCCGACCCGGGAATCGAATCTGGGACCTCGTGTGGTCAACACCGACACCGGGCCATTCGACCACAGTGGCGATATTTAATACATACCTAGTAATTATTGTGAAAGGGTTCAAAGGGTTAAATAAAACCTCTATTTTATGTTATATTTTTGTTTTTAATTTATTTATAATTTATTTGTGTAGGAATTTAGAATTTGTTTCAGACAAACTTTACAATTACAATGAACAATTACGTAGGTAAATTTTAATATTTTATATTATATCTATAGATATAATAAAATCGTAGGAAAGTCAAAACTGTACATCTATATCTATCTATATTAATATTATAAATGCGAAAGTTTGGATGTGTGGATGGATGTTGGGATGGATGTTTGTTACTCAATCACGCAAAAACTACCGAACGGATTTGAATGAAATTTGGCACATAATGCCTAAGGCTTATACTTACATTATACCGGCCGGACCAACGAACCATCTATGTCGGTCTCCAAATTCTTCCGGGATATGGCGAGTAGCATCATCAGCTACATTGTCGCGAGACGGCACCCATCGCCATTCTGCGACCTTCGTAATATCTTCAATTTCAGCTACTCGATGGGCAACAAACGGCTTGAATGCTCGCGAGCCTGTGCGTAGCCACGATAAAACTGTGCGGCTGTCTGTCCAGTACACCCTGCGGCTTGGCTGATACTCGTATTCCTCCATGACGTGCTGAGCTAGGCGGGCACCTAGTAAAGCTGCTTGAATTTCTAACCTTGGTATGGAGGTAAACTTGAGCGGGCTGACTCTTCCTTTGGCTGCTGTTAGGCTGACGCTGACTTCGCCATCCTCGTTGACTGTGCGCCAGTAGACCGCCGCTGCATAGGCAGACTCACTGGCATCCGTAAAGATATGCAGCTGCCGATCTTGCGCTCGCGCCAGGTTAGAATGTGCGCGAGGTATTTCCAGATGTTCCATTCTTCTCACGTCTTGAAGCCAGCTTCTCCATGTCTTCTCTAAGTCCGCAGGTAAAGGCTCGTCCCATGGTAGTCCGATTCGCCACGTTTCTTGAAGTAGATGTTTCGCGTGAATAGTTACAGGTGTAATTAAACCTAAAGGATCGAAAATAGACATAGCTACCCGTAACGCGTGTCTCTTCGTGGGTGTTTTATCTTCATCGTACACCGCTTTAACATTGAAACCCAGCTTATCGTTATGGGGTTTCCATTTTAATCCCAAAACCTTCTCGCTTTCTGTGCTTAGTTCCCAATCGCCGCCCAGAGATGGCGCTACTAGTAGCGTTTTAGCTACGGCCGAGTTATTCGTTTTCCATCCGCGCAGCTGGAAATGCGCCTGTTGATGAATAAAGCTAACTTGCGAGGCAATTCTGATGGCATCTTCCTCACTATCGAAGCTCTGCAGGTAATCGTCCATGTAATGGTTTCTTACCACGGCTGTAGCGGCGTCGGGATAGATGTGGGCGTATTCTTGTGCGTTCTTATTTTTTACGAAGATAGCGGTGCTTGGTGATGACGCAGCTCCAAATACGACGCTGGTCATCCTATACTCACGTGGCGAATCTTTTCTATCGCTTCCTCGCCATAGGAAACGTAATGCGTCCCGGTCTTGTTGTCGTACACGTATTTGCAGAAACATTTCTTTTATGTCTGCTGTCACGGCGATAGGCAGCTGTCGAAATCTCATTAGCACTCCGGGTAGGTTCTGCAGAAGGTCTGGACCAGCTAATAACATGTCGTTGAGACTTACTCCATTGACCCGCGCAGCTGCGTCGTACACTATTCGCGGCTTAGGTTTTGCAGGATTCACTACTGCAAAGTGAGGCAGGTACCAGCTGCTTTGGCTAGGTGACTCGTAGGCAGGTTCGGTGTAACCACTATCTAATAAATGTTGTACCTGTTTCTCGTATGCCTCCTTTAGCGCGGGGTCCTTGTCCAGACGTCTCTCTGTATTATACAATCTTTTAATAGCCAGGCCGCGGCTATCAGGAAACTTGCGGCTATCTTCTTTCCATAATAGACCTGCCTCGTAGCGCCCGTCAGGTAAGCGCTTACACGTACTTTCTAAAATCTGCAGGGCTCGCTGCTCGTTCTTGTTGTTGGGCTGGCGCGGAGTGATGCCGACACTGTCCAAATCGAAATAATTTCTTATTACCTTTTCTATATCTTCATCTTGTTCGGCATAGGCAGCTCTCTGCACTAGGTGGACTCGCTGCTTGTGGCGGTAGTCCACACCATGTAGCACCCAGCCAAGGTGCGTGAGCGATGCTACTGGTTGTCCACGTCTTCCGCTCTTCACAGCCCTCGTCACGATCAGGTGCCAGTTGTCCTGGCCGATGAGCACGGTTGGCACGGCGCGCTCCATGATGACATCTTCTTCTATATCTTCTAGATGTCTGCAGTTGTTGACGATGGATCTACTAACAGATTGTGGCGATAGGTTAAGGTTACCTATAGTTCTTCCTATTATCCGATGTCGCTGATGGTGATGAAGGCCCTTGATGGTGACTGCGATGCGGCGCGACCTCTCTGCGTTGAGTCGCGTGCCGCCAACTGTCTCGATGCGGAACGGCTCTACCGGCCCGCGAGCTCCTATCCGTGCAGCCACCTTTTCTTCTATCAGCGTGACCGTAGAACCTTCATCCAGCAGCGCATGGGTGTTCACGCTGCCTCCGGAACCTGTCAGGACAATCGGTACAACTTTAAGGTAGGCGCGTGGCGCGCTTGACTGTGTTGACGTCACCACGGCGTCACTGTCTTCTACTTGATCTTCAGGTGTCCTCTTCGTATAATTGTTGCGGCTATTGTGTAGCCGCCGATGATGCGAGCTCTTGCACCCGTCGATGCCGCACTGTCGAAACTTGCACTCGTGTTTTGGCTTTCTTTTTTGCAGACACCTGAAACATAAATTATTACGTTTTGCCATAGCCCACCTATCGTCAACACTAACTTTCGTAAACTGTTCACATATGACGCTAGTATGTGCATCTTGACATATCGCACACTTATCTCTCTTCACTTGTTGTTCATATTTCTGTGTGTGTGTTCGCTGTGTTTTCTTAAAAACTTGTTGATTTTCTTTCGTAGGTTCATGTGGCACCAACGCAGCACACATCTCGGCTTCCTTCATTAAAAATTCACTTATCATTTGTAGATCGGGTTTTCTATCTTCCCGTCTTGCGTACTGGAACCAACTGTGCTGCAACGTATAATTAAACTTCGCTAATAAACTATTCACTGCTACCGTATCGTGTAGATAGCACTGTTGAGAGCTCGAATCGTAGCGACGATATTGTTCACTTTACTGGCGGACACACATGTTTCCCGCGCACTTTCTTTCACTCGTGGCAATGACTTGATTTTTTCTAGTTCTGCGTTCACTAGTGCGTCGGGCTGACCAAACTGTATTTCCAAATGGTCGACGATCTCACTTGGGTCGGTTTCCCCGTAAAACATGCAGGCGACGGCTTCTTTGGCGTTTCCACGTAAACATCTTCGAATTCTTGCCCGATTTTCCGCCTTGCTAAAATATTCCCGTATACCCGTATCTCGATACGCCGCTTTAAACTGCAACCATTCTTCACCAGCGCCATCGAAACTTGGTAACTCCATACTGTAGCGCGGCGCCCCTCGTGATGCTTTTGCCAGGGCGGACGCGAGCGTGGTGATATCTGCGGCCTTCAATGCACCAGACTCTTGCTTCGGTGCCGTATTTTCAATAGGCGTCGAAATCTTTGCCTTCTCTACGACGGACACATCATCTTCCGCCGGACGTACAGCGCGCGCTGAAATGCCCGCCGATTGCGCGGGCGACGTAGCTTGTGGCGCCTGGGCCACCTCTCGTGGTGCGGGCGACTCATGGCCTGCCGAATCTTCTTGGTGCGGCGCGTGCGCCGCCTCTTCGTATTGCGGCCTAGGTGCCGCCTTTCGTAGTGGGTGTGGCATAAGTGCCACCGAACTGGTGATTGCCAGCGGTTCTGGTGCCGGCTGGCGATCCGTATGGGTTGGCCGAGCGGAGTCCATCCAAACTTCGACCCTCGTAATGGCAGTTGCTTGCCCTTGTTCGTAAACAGCGCGCGCGAGTTCCGACCGTAAGCGCGCCTCTTCTGTTCGTAAACGCGCTTCTTCTAATTTGGCGCGTAGATAAACGATACGCGGCGACTCGACTGCGGATGGTACCGGCTTTTCGCTATTTGCAACGGTGCTGGTTGTGGTCTCGGTCGCCTCGGTGTTCTCTGTTGTTGTTGTGCCGCTAGTCTCCGTAGCGGACGTGGTGGTACCGCTCGTTTCCTCCTCGTGACTAGCGGCCTCTTCCTCTCGGCGACTCGACGTGCTCCTCGTCTCGATCGGCATGGCTCAGTGATCCGGCTCGAAGGATCAAAAAATGTGCACTACAGCCGGGGGAGCCAGCGGACTGTAAATCTGGTTCTTCTTCGACGCCCCACCAGCCGCAGTGCTTTTTGGTTGAGCCGAATCTGCCGGAGAAATAATCGAGACCACAACTTTTCCTTGCAAAGGTGCTTTATTGTAACGAAATAAATAGCAATAAAGCTAGCACCGTTGCAAATATTCACTATTCTATGGAGAGCCACTACTTGCCCTAACACTGCCCTACTCTAAAGCCGGTACTCTATGGATATACTAAAGCCCAGGAACTTGTCTGGGAAACTTATTGAGTCGTAACGAAACTGTAACTTTATCGGAACGGAACTGATTGTATGGCCGCGCTCTCCGATATTTATAGCGCGCGGCCAGACGGGCGGCGGAAATCTACAAAGACAAATGGCGCCAAGTGTGGCGCCACAATGTCTGGGATTTGTTAAAATCCTACTTTTCGTAATCTAATCTTTATAATTTTATCTTAGGTAGCTTCTCCTACCTCTAATTACCTAGTGTGGCCCTCTAGCGAGTGCAACGGTACTACCTTTTTACAAATATATGCAAAACAAAGTATATAATGCCCTAAGACCTACCGAAAACTAATTACAATGTGTTATTTCTTATTTATATACAAGGATCTAACACAAATAAACTTATACAATAACAAACAAGAGTGTTATATACATTATACGTTCTTACAGGACCTCGGAAACTCTTACAATTACAGAGTTGTACGCCTTTTCAGGTCGTACTATCCTGTTAACTATCTTTATATTACCGAAAAGTGTCTAAACATATGCCTAAGGCTTATACTTACATTATACATACTATTTACAATCGTAAAACATTTGTTTTAACAAAGAATTTTGCACTTTTCGGGGTTTTCGTGATTGCGAGTTCCCGCATATAAATATTATCTCGCAAGAGTCGACTCGTAATGTCGTCAACTGCGTGGAACTCGCTTTATTCGTAATATGCCTAATAGGCAACGATCATAGCTACATAAAGCTTTATTATTTCTACACAACAAAGCTGTATGTAGGTCTTAGGGCGAATAAAAGACGAAAACGAACATTATTTATTATAGAAAACTTACGAACTAAACGAAATATACATTCTATCCTGCCTTACTATCTATTTACATTAATATTTACAATAAAACATGTCTGTGCTGCACAACATTATTTTTTGCTAGAAAATATTTTATAGCAAAAATTATAAAATATTATTTTCTTGGTATAAAATCTAGCGTTATTGGAATCTTCTAAAGGTCTATTACAAAAATATGTTGTATGTAATGTTTCTTGTACACCGTATCAAGTAAACAGATATTTTGTTAAGTAGAAATCACATGTTGTCTTTTGCCTACAGACCAGGAATGAAAAAAACAATTGGACATGGGAAATGGGAATAAATTTGCTTTATACATTAAGTAGTACGCAGGTACTAAAAGTTCTTTAAAAAATAGATGTATCGTTAAACACGAAGTAAAACCCGAGAAATATTAGCGCGGCCGGAATATAGAGCATCTCCTGTAATGTCGTCTGCGTAGCAAACAAAATGAGCGCCAAGACAAAATAATAATCTTGTCAAACGCTTCATTGATATAAAAAACCCAAGATACACAATCAGCATCTCAAAAACGTCATCTAAAAATGAGCGCACAATTTTAAATTGTGCGCTCACTTCAAATAGAATCGCGTCGAACGCGACACTGTCAGTTTTATTACTTTTTGTACTGTATTGCTTTTTAAAATCAAAATATTTTTTAAAATCTTGCGATTAAGTTCGGATATGCAAATACATGTTTTTGCCATATCCATAACTACTTATGTGAAATTAGCGACAGTTTTGAGTGTCAGTTTTGTTAGAGATTATGCATCTTGGGTTTTTTATATCAATGAAACGCTTACGCTATTTCAAAACCAGCAGCGCTTCCCTTGGACTGCTTACTGTGCCGCTTTAGTACCTACATCTATCCGTTATTCCTCTAAGCATCTATCATTTATGCCATAAATATAGATCTATGTAATAAAATAATGTTTTACCTTGTTCCTGTTCTAGTACAGCTTGTACGGTAACAAGACTCTGTAACAATGAAGAACACAAAAAAATCAAAAATGGTTGTATAAAATTTATGATTATCATATACCTTATAAATAAATTATATTACCATAGCTAAAAATTTAAATAGAAATTTCATGATTACAAAGCAAGTAATTTATTTAGTATGAAATATATATACGTTTGGTAGAATATAGTTCGTTAAAGTCTCCTTTTATACAATTATTTAGCTTAAGTACACTCTTCAAAATGCATATTAACACTTTCACTGCGGCTTAATTTTTTTTAACGTTCCTCCGGTACTATACGAGGTTTTTATTACCCTACCATAAACTTAATTACGATGCGTTACCTATTTTGCCCCTTAAAACTTCGCCGATAAAAGCGATAATTTCTCGGATGTAAATTAATATATCTAAGTAATTTTACTTTTATAATTTTTACGGAAGAATACAAAGTATGTACCTATAGGTGGGAGCATTTCGGCACAAAAGAAAAAATACAGAAGTCAATCTACATACAAATAGTCTTCAAGCAACGTACATATAGACACCTCTCACGGACGCGATATCTTGCTAATCTCAGAAATCTAAGTTAGATTGACAGAATTCTGTAAGATTTTGCCAAGACGCTTTATAAATACAAACAAAAAAGGAATTAGCTTTAAACTATTATTTACAGTTTAGTACAAAAACAGAGAGGATTCATATTTGATACTTATAATGAAAATTATGATATATGAACTTATTGCTGTTAATTAAAGTTTTGTACAATTGTTACACTTAAATATGATGATAGAAGTCAATCAAATTAAAGTCTTAATATTTTTTATATGATTATTCCTAGCAATATATTTTATTTAATTAATTTAAAAAACGTATAAATTATTCTAGTTTTCTTAATTTATCCCTTCTAAAGACACACAAAAAATGTTTAAAATCAAAATCGCCTGTGTTTTTTGCAAGTTAAATACCACAATTTCTTCTTTAAGCATAGGAGTTTTGTGACGACCCGGGTGAACCTAGGTACAAAGATCATAACTACTAACAGAGAATAGGAGATCACTGATCTCTGATAACACTTATAAGGTGGACGCGAATTGCTACACCAAATTTATTTTTTCACTTTGCGTTCGCAATGGATGCAAACTTGTCTATCTATTTTTAGTTGGTTGTTTAATTTTATGTTATGACTTATGAGATATGAAAGAAAAATTGTTTTTTTTCATATCGTTAGATAGCAAACAAGCAGATGTGTCTCCTGATGGAAAGAGTCAACCATCGCCTATAGACACCAAAGGTGTAAATGGTGCGTTGCTATCTTGTGGCGAGGTCTAATGCCACATGCATAAGTTTACCGGCTACTCTACCCTCCAAACCGGAACACGACAGCGACAAGCACTGCACTGCAAGCAAGCACTGTTGTGGCAGGAATAGGTAAGGCGGTGGTACCAGACCCGGGCAAGACAATGCAGAACTCTACCACCTAGTAGCCACGATGGTAGTGACTCGCATAACCAATCGGTCGCCTTATACGACCTGCCTGGCTGAACGGCAGTTGGTCTATTCTTCAAAGGAGCCCGGAACCAACACGGGGAAATGTTTATTTTAAACATTATTAGTATGTATATTGTAATTACTATTTTGAGTCCACATTATTATGATCTTAGAAAAAGATACAGATGACGACAGATGACGATAATCACTAATCATATTTGGGCGCAAACTATGCCTATAGTGGATTTTAGACTGCGTCCCTCTTTTCACTAAATACAAATAATAGCACAAATATTATTAATATATTTTATCTTGTTTGCAAAAAATAATTTTAAATGTATGGTACATTGATTAACACTTGAGATAGGATTCTATTTTATTTAAATTTAGACTAATTTATTTATTTATTACCAATTAATCCACATCATTTTTTAATTATAAGATAAAAAACAATTATTTTACATCAAACATAAGCCAATTACGGATTACTACTTCGTACACACAACAATTTTAACTTTCGGAGCTTAGTCAGCTTAAATTTAAATAAAAACATTAAATTTAATTGAAAAAATAAAAACGAATAAAATTTAAAATACAAAAAATAAATAATAATAGAACCAAAATCTAAGACAAAAACTTTAAAATTTGAACTAATTATCAAATACGATCAATAATAGTCGAACAAGTCAGATCATATTTTTTTTAATTGAAAATTTTTATGTTTTAGATAAGTTCTTCAGAGAATATAACGAACTACGAAAAATTGATAAAGTGCGTGACGAGCCACGCGCAATGTAGGCACAATAGATGTTATTATTCTATTGTGATGTAGGGTTCCAAAGTTTCCCATCACGATAATGTCGGCTAAGAAGGCAGCTTTTATTTTTCGTACTAGGAACATAAGTGAATGACGGTTATATGTTGCACACTTCGCCGCCTATAAAAATTTCTCCATAAAGATGTGCGGTTGTGAATGACATTATTCGAACAATTCGATTATGGAAGTCATTAAATTATTCGAATTACATTACTACTACATATATTCGTAAGCCCATCTAAAAGTAAGCTCTGTGCACTAAGAAAATGACTAGTTTTGTGTGGCAAATTGAATCGTCGAACTTAACGAAAATTACTAGTCTCTATTCAAATATTTGTAGCTTTTATGCGCCTATATAAAAATATTTTAATCGTAAAATCTGACTTAACTAATTATTTCTAACAACCCTTACTGTGAGCTCTCAATTTCTTACTGTGAGCTCTCAATTTATTTTGGAAAATATATTGTATGTAAAAAAATATAAATAATTTTAGTAAACATTGTGACACCTAAAGTATTAATACTAGGAATAAAAATAAGATCGTTACACACTTTTCCAGATTGAGTAAAGTTAATAAGTCCTTTTTATGCCAAAGCGTACGTTTTTATAACACGCTCCCAGACCATGTTATAGACTTACCATACTGTAAATTTAACAAATTCGTAAAGCAAAACTTAAGCCAAAAAAGCCTCCTTGTCATTAAAAAAATACAAAATTTTATTAATTGACATGGACATAGATAATATAATTTGTATTAATTGAATGTAGTTTGTATTAATTGAATGAAGCTTATATTTTATTCTGCTCTTTAATTTGTTTTATAGTAACTGTATTTTTTAATTTACTTTTTTTTTCGACGTTCATTTGACGCCCGTTTTAACATTATTGTAATTTTTATGCTAGTTCTATCTTTTAATTTGCCAAATTAATTATGACTTTAAGACATATATGTATTAGATTTTGCTTATATAGTTTGTGTTAATTCAATGAAAATTATATTTTACTGTTCTTTTTAATTTGTTTTATAGTAATTGTATTTTTTTTATTTAGTAATTTTTTTTTGGCTTTTCATTTGACACCTGTTTTGATGTTAATGTAATTTTTATGATAGTTTTATCTTTTAATTTGCCATTAAATTATGACTTTTAATACATATGTATTCGAATTTTGCTTTTATTTTGATTTAATTAAATTTCACAACTCTTTATGCATATTGATTGTGATTTAAATTATACATCACTAAATTTTTTCTTAGTAAATTTGAAATTCAATTTATACCAATTTATCAATTTTATATAACATTTGCTTTTATATTTACTTAACTTTTATTGTTATTTTCAAAATATTTAAGTATAAGTCATTTCTGTAGACAAAGAATTGTCTTTAGCTGACTTTATTTTTCTGTATTTTACCTTATTGTATTTTATAACTATTGTATAACTTGTCATGTATAATTTTGCTTAAAAATGACGTCGATAAGTGTTCCTATGTGTACCTACGTCGAGTAAAATATTATTTGAATTTGAATTTAACCAAAACTTTAAAGTATTTTTTTAAATCCAGAGAAAAACGGTCAATTTTGTATGGTAAACCGAATGAACTAGCGATTCGCTATTTCATTCGGCTTGCCATGAAATAGCGAATCACTAGTTCATTCGGTTTGCCATGCCATTTGCCATAGTGACTATTCATTTATTACTCCTACGAATTAAACGCTTTTCAAGACCTTTTCGTTAGTTTAGCAGCGTAGCTTACATTTAAAAATTATTTGCAATTTAGCAATTAATGCTTCACCCTTCATAGAGTGAAGTTCTATTCAACTCTCCTTAAGTTTTTTTTTTAATAAGCAGATGGGTCTCCTGATGGAAAGAGTCAACCATCGCCTATAAGCACCAAAGGTGTTAATGGTGCGTTGCTATCTTGTGGCGAGGTCTAATGTCACATGCATAAGTTTACCGGCTAGGTACCTTACCCACCAAAACGGAACACGACAGTAAAAGTACTGATGCTATTGCGGCAGGAATAGGTAAGGCGGTGGTACCAGACCCGGTCGAGACAATACAGAACTCTACCACCTAGTAGCCACGACAGTAGTGACTCGTATAGCCAATCAGTCGCCTTTTACGACTTGCCTGGCAGAACAGCAGTCGGCATATTCTTGAAAGGAGCCCGGGACCTGTTGTCGCGATGTAGTTCGTGACAACATCATGCTAGCGCGAACCTTCGCCGTAGGCCGCGGGGTAAAAGTAAGATTTAAAAAAATGTGTAGAAATTATAATTTTATGTCTAAAAGTTACCTTTTATACGTAAAATTATGACTTTTTCTCCTCCGTTCAAAATTTGCAGAGTTAAAGAGTTTGTAACTTTTAAAAATTTTTAGCTATGTAGTAAAATTGAGCGTTTTTTTTTGTTATTAATAAAAATTGATAAAAAATTAAAATTCTCTTATAGCAGATTTTATTAAGTTACGTTTTCTCAACTTAAAAACCTCTCTAACTCGGTTAATTTTGACCGGAGAAGACAGTCACATAATCTTTTCGATGTAAAATTATAAATTCTACGTTTTATTCAAAACTTTTTTTCACAAAATTTTACCGTTTTTGAGCAGGTAGTTGCAAAAAACAATTTTAATTATTTTTACTCATTCCGTTGGTTACCGACCGTGAAGGTGAATTAATTTATGAGGAATGATGTTTTCTTCCGATGATGCCATTAAATTTACATTTATCAATGTCAAAAATCATTCGGACATCTGCACTGAATTGTTGAAAAGAAGGCTAATTATTATAGAATGGCTAAGCTGTTATCTAGTTGCTGCAAATGATTTAAGCTTAGATAAAGGAAACTATCTTTCTTTTGCCAAAGGATTTAAGCCACTGACTGAATATTTTGTTCTCCTTCACACAACCATATTTTGCTTATTGTTATATATCCTTTCCTTATGTCAGATTCGAAGTAATATGGTGTTTTTAGGGCTTTATGCATTATGAAACCTAAGCGGCAACTTCGTGACTCGTGTTAATAAATAATAATTTCGCATTCTGTAATCAGTGCTATTTTTCTATAAAAATAGACAAAAATATTTTCTTCCCCGTGTTAATTCGGGCTTCTTTGAAGGTTAAGCCAACTGCTGTTCTACCAGGCAGATTGACTATGCGAGTCACTACCATCGTAGCTACTGGTGGTAGAGTTCATACACACACATATTTCCACCATTTTCTTTTATTGTCTTTTTGTTAATGAAGTATATTGTTATAAAACAAGATTTCCACACGTATTATTCTTTACCGACACAAAACGTCACCCTGTAGAGGGTAGCGCGTGCATGGCAGAAGGGTGTGGTATTAGTTTTTTTTTTACCTTTAACCGCACTAGTCATTATTTTGCTCTCTGGTACGGCTCTACATTTAAATAGCCCCGAAAGCAGTACGATTTTTAATTACATTTAACTATGTCCGCACGGAGTGAAAATCTCGGTCGGGGCTATTTCAACCTTGTATCGCAAAGAAAGTGTTAATACTCGATCAATGAAAGAAAAATTTCCATTGGTTTGATAAAGACTATTTAATTTGCTACGTTTGTGTTAAATGTTTATAGCATATTGGACGTTAAAAATAATGAAGCTTATTTATTCAACTAACATCACTAAAACTGTCTGTGACTTTTGTTAAAGTTTATTTTAAAACAAAAGTTTCTTCCCGCCCGTATCCCCGAAGAGGTAGGCAGAGGTACAACAAGTGCACCCACGATTAGCCGAAGATACTATTAGTCCCACAATGTGATAGGCGGCTAGCCTATTGCCAATCGGGTACTTTTCAATCCCAGCAACATTGTTTTCATCAGAAAAATGAAAAAACACATTTTTGAATTGCCCGACTATAAAACGTAACAAAAAATTATGAAAAATGTCTCCATTTGCTTGCTGATTGCTGGAGCACTTTTGGCGATGCCACAGCACCTAAAATAAGCAGCAACGACTATGACTAATATGCAACGCTATTTACGTTTCTTGCAATAACTAAACAATTATGACATTTGCACATTGCGAGATACGTCAGATAACTGACTGAGATACTCCTGACCTGAAATACCTTGACAACTTAGAAGATTTGCCCAAATATCGTCGATGAACCTACTCGTAAAAAGTCAAGAATTCCATTATTTTGTCATGAAATCCTAATCAAATTTACACAAGATTTCCCCTGAAGTAGTTTTGGAGTCCATAGGTTCGGAAATATTTTTGAAAACGCTGAAAATCATACCCTAGACAATATTTTTGGTACCATGCACACAATACACAGACATACATGTTTGAATATGTTCAAATAGACATGTTTATTTAGAATTATCTTAGTAATTTACATTTTCTTGTTTTCATTAGAGTTGCATGTGATTAATTAGACACTTTAACATGCATTATGATAAAACACAACACGACACTATTTTTGTCAAAATGAGGACACGTGTAAGGGTCATTCTTCGGAGTACATTTTTTGAGCGTAACAGATTCTTATCTCCTATATAAACAAATAATGTTTGCATAAATCTACTATAACATTATTTATACATTCTATATGCATCGTGTCATATAGATTTTATTATGTAATAACCTTTTATATAGAAGTTATTTCCCCTAAACACCTCAAATCCGGTTAATTTTGCACGTTTTACACGCGTAACACGTGCGCCGTCTTCTGATCAATTGCAGATATTCTTTAATTCACAAACGCTTTTAATCAGATTTATACACAAAATTCAAAAATACAAATCATTTTATGTCCTAACCAAATTTCTAATCCAATTGCACTGAAAGTTTTTATTTTATGAGTGTAAATAAGTATGTCACACACTTGGCAAAATTTTAGTTTCGCTTATTGCGACGGGTACTACTCTGAACTGGTGAGGTCTGGAGGTATGGGGATTAGTTTTTCTGATTCTTCTTTTATGCTGCAGCTTATGGGTCAAATATTCGTAGCCCTAAAACCCTTCATTTCGGTGCAAGAGTAAGTTCTTCAATTTTTCAATTTTTGGTTCTCAATTTTTAGGAATTTCCATGTCACATTTTTAAAACATAATCGTACTATTTTTAGTAAACGGGTATTACGGTCTTATACCTAACTCCCAAATGTAGATAGCCAATAACAAACTAGTAGCCTATATCTTTCCAATGGCGAGAAATTTCAAAATATATGCTTTTTTGTGATTTCCATGGAGTAATTTCCATGTATAAAACACCATGGAAGTTACATAAAACTCATGGAAATTACTCTATTTCATTTTGTTTGCAATAATTAAAATGAAATATTCAATGTTTATACTGTAATTCATGCAATTATCAGGTTAAGTGATAAATATTGTTAGTCAGTTATTTTTTTTTTTTTTATTTAAATCTGTTAATCCAAAGCTTATAATTTAGACTGCCTCATAGTCCTAGGTTCGATCCCCAAGTCAGGCAAAGGTGTTATTCAAATTTTTTCGAGGTTTCCTCAAAAATCTTAAAACTCAGTAGCTGCTCAGAGTCTGGTGGAGTGGCATATTACCACTCCCGTGTCTCGTAAGAGCACGTAAAACTGTCGGTCCCGGTTATCACTAGGAATAGTCGATAATCGTTAACATGTCGGTAAATGCGGCGATTAGGATCACCACTTACCTCGCCAACCGACAAACCGGTGAATCACGGTGAACCAGAAAGTCTGTAGACGTGCAGTTTCTTCTGCCTTTTTTATTTAAATTTGTTAAACCGAAGCTTATTATCATATAAAGCGTCTAATTATCATGCTCAAAGTGCCCAAAAATGAATCTACTATTAATGTTTTGATGTTAAGGAAAGTATTCAACGTAAAGTGTAGTACTACGCATAAGCTAGGCTAGGTAACTACTCAGTTGAGAATACATTCATTTTTTCGCAAATCCTGCAATTCTTCGTTACTCGACTACTTACTAATGTACCGATATAATTACATCGTCGCTAGAATTATAATGATTTTTGTGAAAATACGAACACTAAGTTTTTCACACACTTTCAATTGCATGGCTTAGAAAAGCAAAAGGTAATAAGAAATGTGTAGCACACGTACTTTATCACTAATTTGTTTTGCTGTATCTAAGTTTAGCGGAGAGGAGAAATTCAGAAAAAAAGATTTGCTTAAAAAAATTGCCCAATATCGTTTTAACATATATTACAGCCGTTCATAGTTCCCCAAATCACTTTTATCTAATCTTATTTTCATATCTGATACGGTATTTACCAAAATTTTACTTGCTGGGTCATTTCCGTGGTCTCTAATGTAATTTCCATGGCCCGCAAATGTTCAATATTTTTTTAAGAAAACCATAGATCCACTACGTGTCGAATTTTCATATGTTCTTTAAATTTGCATAAACTTTTAAAATGTTTGTATAATTTAGTTTAATTAAGCGATTTCAAAAATACCATGGAAATTACACGGAGAACACATTTTTGGAGAATCACCCGTAAAGTTTAAAGATTAAAAAAAGCAACTACTTATACCTATACTACAAAACTATTTATCTTAATCCATACTAATATTTACGAAGTAGCTATTTAGTTATCTGTGCTAATATTACAAAATATGCAAAAGTCTCTCATTTCTTACGCTCTCACGGCTTAACCGGTTAAGGCGAGGTATTTCGACGCGTGTCAATTCTATAGAAAATGGGTGGCTCGGTATGTTCTGAAACCGCTGGGAAATATTTTAATTTTCGGATAAATAAATATAAACATCAGCTGAAAACTAAAATTTAGCACGTTCATTTTGTATTTACAACTAAATATCACCATATAAAAATCATGTGGAAGATTAGAAATATTATTAACAAATTGTTTTAGAGATTTTTTTAGCCTGTTTTCGGAATTTTATATAATCGAGTAAAGTAAATTCTATCATTTAATGAGTTAGTATATTCTTTAGATAATATCTTCAGGTATGTCGTGTAATTTTTGTAAAATTGTTATTTAACAATCAATACAAAAAAGCGTGATTTAACAAACCAGTTTTTTCCTCGTTTGTCGTGATGCCTCGCCTTAACCGATTTTGCGAAATTAGGCATGAAGATATTTGAAGATCCGGGGTTAAATATAGGTTTTCATTTAAAAAAATCAAATCAACCTCTAATTGGCTAAAATAGGGAATGAGTTTTTATGAAAAACGATATCGACGACATGTTAATCAACTCGCGAGCTAAACTGCGGGGGCCAACTATACTCTTGTATATAAAATGTTGCATCCGTACGTTTATGTCTACAAAACTCAAAAACTAGCTGATGGAGATGATCACAACATAGATATTAAACAGGAGAGTGTTTTCATATCATTATCATCATCCTCAGCTTCTATCAAAATTGCGCCTGTTGGTCCGGGCTTCCTTTGAAGAATAGATCAACTGCTGTTCTGCCAGGCAGTTCGTAAGAGGCGAACGATGGCCGATTGGAACGATGGAACGATTGGCTATGCGAGTCACTAGTATCGTGAGCGTGCCCACTAGGTAGTAGAGTTCTGCATTGTTTCATCCGGGTCTTATCCCTCTGTCTTACCTATTCCTACCGCAATTTTTGCTTGTCACTTTCGTATTCCGATTTGGAAGGTAAGGTAAGCTAGTAAACTTATGCATGTGGTATTAAGACCTCGCCACGGGATAGCAACGCACCATTAACATCTTTGGTGTCTGTAGGCAATAGTTTACGCTTTCCATCAGACGAGCCATCTGCTTGTTTGCTGTCTTATGATACAGCTATATATAAAAAAACACACACTGCAGGGCAAAGTCTGCCCCGTCTCATGCAAATTATTCCTATTTTGAAACGCTTTTGTCCAGTTCTTTCCTTCCGACTTTATGATACCATTGACCCATTTTACCATCAGCCTTCTCTTCACCACACACACCTCACCCACACTTCTCTTCTCACACTTGGTCAACATTTTGTTTGGGATCTACCCTATTTACCTATCAAGAAATCAAGATTTGTCGCGGGTGGATTTAGATGGTTTTGGAGGGGGCTTAAGCCTCCTAGTCCCCTTTCCATCCACTACTGACAAACAAGCAAATAATTCTCTTGATGGAATAAGATCCTATCCATCATCTTGATAGTGCGTTAGTATCCGTGTGATGGGACTGGAATTCCACATGCATAAGTTTACCGGCTATCTTACACTCCTAACCGAAACACGACAGTGAAAAATACAAACGCTTTTGAAGAAGGAATAGGTAAAGCGTTGGTATCAAAACTCGGTAGCGACGTTGCAGAACTCCCACCTAGCTAGTAGTCCTGATGCTGGTATCAGGTATTAGCCTGCTCTCGCCTTTTACGAGCTGCTTAGCAGTAAAATTGGTAAAGTGTGTGTCGATCCACGCGCAATATAGGGTTCCGAAGTTGTCCATCACAATAATGCGGACTAAGTAGAGGGCTTTTATAGTTTCATACTATAAACATTTAAACTATTCAACGTCAATGACAAATATATATACACGCCACAGGTTTATCACGTACAGGTGTTGTCAAATGTGCTAAAGATTTGAAAACGGCACGTTGAGATGTGTTTCTGAAAAAATATGTTATGGCGATCGCCCCGTTGGTCTAGTGGTTAGTGACCCTGACTACGCGATCGACAGGGCTCGGGTTCGATCCCCGACGGGGAAAGCATTTGTGTGATAAGCATCAATGTTTGTATTTCCGGGTTTGGGTGTTTATTAAATATATTTTTGTATTTATTGTGTATTTTTATGTATTAGTTACGTTGGAACACAAGCAAATAATTTACTTACTTTGGGGTTAGATCAATAAGTGTAGTTTATCCCGTGATTTTTTATTTATTATTACAAATGACGGAACCCGGATCGATCAGTATGACCCAGAAGGGAAGAGACAATCATCAGAATGAATGATTCATCCAAATATTCTTACGGTGCGTACTGCGTACCTATCAGCGGACAGGCAGCTTTCGGGAAGTTGGTTCTATTTTTGAGCCGCTTTTTTGTTAGCAAAATTGCCTTAATTTCTTGTTTCTTTTAGTCAAACAAACACACTTTTTTACAAAAATAAATTTATTCCTCAGAAATTACAAATAAATAAATAGAAAATTCAAACACCTCTAAAATCTTGCATCTAACAAGAAAGGTTTAGGTTTAGAGTTCTGTAATAAGTTTTTGTTATTCTGAAGAAAATTCTGAAACGCTTGGGAGCCAGTTAAGAAATGTTGATTTTTTAAATTACAGTTTATATTATAATCTCTTCTCCATTCGTTTGTTGCCATTAAGTCTGATAAAGACCTGAAAAATATATTTTAGTTCTCGAAAGAAGCATAATATAAGTACGTTATTATATATTATCCATATCTATCACAGGTTAGTCATTTTTTTATATCATAAGGTAGCAAACAAGCAGATGGGTCTCCTGATGGAGTCAACATCGCCTATAGATACTAAAGATGTTAATGGTGCATTGCTATCTTGTGGCGAGGTATAATGCCACATGCAGTAGTTTACCGGCTACCTTATCCTCCAGACCGGAACACGACAGTGACAAGCACTGACGCTGTTGCGGCCGGAAGAGATAAATCCGACAAAATAAAAAAGTACCACCTATAAGTTTCGGTTTATTAAATATAGTTCAATTTAAGAATCACTCAGTTGGGACGATCGAGAAAAATTAAGATTTTCATTTTCTCTTAAGCCAGTAAGATTTTAATCACGAATCAACAAGAATCTGGGAAATTTTGTTTCACAAATTTTCCAGCATAATTTATAATACTAGTAAACATGATAATGTTTCATACTTTTTAAAAGGTCACTCAATCGAACATGGTGCATTCTGAGTGATCCATATAAACCGTTCTAAATATTAAACGTGGCCTTGAAAAGAATCGAAAATTTGTTTTGAAGCTTTCACAAATTCTTCAAAATTATTTCAAATGTAAATTATAAACACATAGGTAATATATTCTTGGATACGAATTATGGCTTCAGGTGTCCAGATTGAGTGATTCAGTTAATTAGTTGTAACTTTCTTTGTTTAGGTTTCACTAATTTTATACCTTACCATGAAGTTTTCACAGTTATTTCATAAATCCTCTCATACTTTGGTTGTGGTTGGATGAGGTTTTTGAAAAGATCTCTCAGTCCACACGCACATCCAATTAGCCACGATGGTAGTGACTCGCATAGCTCATCGGACGCCTTTTACGACCTGCGTGGCAGAACGGCAGTTGGCCTATTCTTCAAAGGAGCCTAGGACCACCGACTAACACGAGGGAGAAACAAGTAGATAACTGTCATGATCTGTGTTGCGGAGATGAGTTGTTTTAGTTGGTGTAGCTAGTTACCATTTGTACCGAATACCGTCCATACCGGAATATGACAGTGAATGACATCGACGCCATTGCGGCTGGAAATTGTGAAAATCAGCATCACTGATATTAAACGGCATATTATCTACACTCGCAAATATTAATCGCACTATTATAGGATAAAAAACTAAATATAACATGGTAAAGATACAACTATCGAGTGTAGAGTTGCCATATTCTAAAATAAAAAAGCCTTATTCTGCGCTGCATTAAGCCGTACATTTTTGCCCTAAAAGTCGGATATTGTCTTCTTTAATAATGAAATATATTCAGTATTGCCTCGCTCGTTTATTTACTAAAATCCTAGCAAAGGCCGGACCGAACGAACACAAATAATTGGCCGTGCATGAGAGCATCAAGCCGGTCAGATGGCCACCCAGATTGAACTCCTATTTGTGTGTCTAGGACGTAACGCATTATCACGTCACTTTTTAATAGGGTAGAAGAGGCGGTGAAATTATGCATGCAGCATTAGGTACATCTCAATCAGAACACGATAATGGCAGGCAAGCTGGCGTTGTAGCGGTAGCAACAGGTAGGTAAGGGGGCTAGACGAAAATTACGTTGCAGAACTTTACCACTTGATCAAGGTCAAACAAGATTGTCTTTCAGCGCCTTTAGTCGACGCTTTTACCATTTACAAAATTTACTCTGTGTACTCCCTCTTCGATCCCTGCCAGCCGACAGCTACGAAACCACATACTATTTCTTAAACGGTGCCCTAAAATTTTGTTATGCACTCTTTCAGATTCGGCATTTTAGCATCCATTGACAAATGGCGCTTAAAGCGATCTAGAGATGACTTCTTGCTCCATAGATTACCCCTAGAGATAGAGTAATCTATGTCTTGCTCAAACCCAGAGCCGGCGCTTTTGTGTATTTTGTATTTAAAGCCTAATTTAGTAGTTGTTTTGAAAACATGCTTTAATTTGATGTAATTGGGTGATGAACTTTTATATTGCTTACACATTTGTTACAGGCCCACGTTACAGGTATTACCTAGTTGAGGTAATACCTGACGATGACGCAAATGCTATTGCATTTGCATCATCGTCATTTATTTTTGTACAAATAAATTAAAATAAATAAACATGTAGTCCGTCTAAATCGTAACGGATTCGTATTACCAAAAATATATTGTTGTATAAATAATCCGTCATAAAAATTTATTTAAAAATTTGCGTTAATGGAAATCTTATGCAATAATGAAATGCGTGTGCGTGGTTAAAAAAAAATCTACAAACCCACCGATTGGAATCCAAAATACAATCTTTATCATAGTAGACGGAATATTCTCTTATTCTTCTTATTGTGTCGTTGCTTTCTAAATCAGTTTCATAAGCGCATTCATATAGTTTTTCAATAATACCATTCTTGTCTTTTACAGTCCAAACATACTCCCCTGGAAGACCCCTCAATTTTGGAGCGTCTTTAACCAAAGCAACAAGTTCTACATCGGTTTCTAAAATTTCTTCGATCTTAGCGTTCTGGTAACTTGTACTATCAGATTCTTTGTCACCCTCGGAAATACGACTGTTAGAAATCAAAAACGTAGAGCGACGGGATTTTTTAAGAAATTCTTTTATTTCTGCTCTCACGTCAGAATTAAGTAAATTATTTTTTGTGTTCACTATAATACGACTACAGTAAGCTTTGAGTTCCCTATTATTTGATAGACAAACTTGGTTAATTAATCCAAGCAGATTTCTTTCCGCCATTTCTTTCTCTTTTGTTATTTTTGATATGCGAGATTTTAAGAATATATTTTCTTGATGAGTTACCAGGTACAATTGCTGAAAACTTACATACTGGCATCGGTTTTTCTTTAATTCATTTTGAGAATTCTCAACGTGTTGTGCCAGTCTATTCTTAGCCATTGTTTCCAATTGATACTTCAATCTTATATTTTTGTTTTCCTGGATAGCTTCAAAAAGAAGTCTTCCTAAGGATTTCCTCTGTTCCTCGAGTGCTTTCAGTTTCATTATTAGAGCAACATTAAGTTTTTGTGGTTCATGTGCTAATTTCTCATACATTAAACTTTGCTTTTTGATTTCAATGAAAACTTTACAACAAAGATTCCACGCAAACTTAGAATATTTTAGTATGGAAACAAAAATTGAGGTAAATATCACGTTAACCCTAATGTTGTTAATTGATTTCTTAGCTTCAATGTAAAATTTTAATAAGTTTTTTCTTATACATATAATAATATTGTTTTTCTTGTGATAAATCATTACTACACAAGCGCCTGCGAAAAACATCAAATTGTAAAATATGAAGTTTTCTCTTTGGCTGTTTTCTTGTAATTTATTTATTACTCTCGCATTATATTCGTTGTGAAGCTGTATTTGTGTAATATTCCTAGACGAGGGTTTATGTCTACTGACATAAATACCTGAAATAAGACTTTTAATTTTGAAACCAATCAGAAAAAGATTTCGTATCTATTGTGATTTTAACCATATTCTTTTAACGTAGTATAACTGCAGCAACCAAGTTTCATTTTCTGTATCTCCGAAACGCTGCATTTCACATGATTAAAATGGAACCACATGAGAAGTATTAGGCATTTAAATTTCAGTGTAAGCGAAATTGCCATTGATACACAATATGTATGTTATAAAGGCAAATGTAAAGAAAATGTATCATCAGCTAATAATAAAAAAGAATTAAACTGTCAGTTAAACCTGGTTCACCGAAATATTCAAGGGCTGATGGGTAAAGATTTGGAATTGGAGTTGTTCATGAACTGTAATAACGTGGACATTCTTTGTATAACAGAACACTGGCTTAAAAGTCATCAGATCATGTTCAGCTTCAATAATCACCTAGTTGGCAGCTCGTTTAGCAGAAGTAATATGATACATGGTGGCTCTTTAATTATTGTTAACAAACTAATTAAATTTAAAGAACGTAAAGATATTGTGAGCCTTTCTGTTGAACGAGTCATCGAGATTGCTTGTATTGAGTTCGAGCAATTTATTGTAATAAGTGTATATAAGCCTCCTTGTGCAGCTTTTGAGGAGTTTTCTAACAAAATGGAGGAGGTTATGTATAAAGCCTCAAATTCAAAGATGAACATTGTTATCTGTGGAGATTTTAACATTAATATTTTAAAACAATCTTCTTTATCACATAAGTTTATAAATCTATTCAAATCTTATAATTTACACAAAATTTTCTATGAACCAACTAGAATAACTGCCTCTAGTGCTACTTGTATAGATAATATATTTTCAAATATAACACCTACAAATAGCTCAATTATAAATACATTAGATTCAGACCATACTGGGCAATCAGTTCAATTTTAGAGAGTACCAAATAAACTTCAGAGAAAAGAAATTGTTTTTGTTCCTATAAATAGTAGTCGATTAGAACGTTTTTAAGAAAATTTAGCTGCAAAATTGCCTGAGATGCCCTTTCAAGAAAATCCAAATAATTTATATGATACATTCTTTAATTTGATAGATACAGAATATAGGCAAATATTTACACCAAAATCTATATCTGTAAGTAAACGCAGAGGTTTTAGTGAGTGGGCAACTGCAGGAATTTTTAAAAGCAGGAATCGGTTATTTGATTTATATTATGAAAAATCTTTTAATCATAGTACTAAATTCAAAGAGTATGTCAAAAATTATTCAAAGATTTTTAAAAGAGCTTGCAATGCTGCCAAGTCAATACACATAAAAAATATGATAAAACAATCTTCTAACAAAATAAAGGCAACATGGAACATCATAAATTGTGAAATTAGCAAGACTAGAATTTTTGATGAAGAATACCAATTAAATGTAGAAGGAGTAAATGTTACGGGATATTTGGAGGTAGCAAAGGAATTTGAAAAATTCTTCTCTAATGTGGCAATCAGAACAACTCAAAGTCTAAGCTCTTCAGCCAGTACCGCGGAATTATTATTGAAGCAATGTGTCAATAAGTGTGAATCAAATTTTGAATTTTACTTTTATTGATTCTAAAGATATATTAAATGCTTTCAAAACATTAGAAATTAAAAAGCTGCAGATTTATGGGGCCATTCCTTTAAAATCATTGCCTCAGTAATAAATATCATTGCACCATACTTAGCTGTAATATTTAACTGCTATATAACAAATGGTGTTTTTCCTGATTTAATGAAACTCTCAAGAGTAATTCTAATATTTAAGTCTGGCTGTAAATCAGATCCCACCAACTTTCGGCCTATCTCTGTTCTGCCTTCCCTGAGTAAAATATTTGAAAAAATAATTTTTAATCAAATGTTAAAACATTTTAACAAATTTGAACTGTTTCATCCTAAACAATTTGGATTTACAAAGGGTCGCTCAACCGTAGATGCTGGTATGGAATTATTGAAAAAAATCTATGAAGCATGGGAGGAATCACATGATGCAATTGGAGTATTTTGTGATTTATCTAAGGCATTTGACTGTGTTCATCATAATATTTTAATCAGGAAATTACACTACTATGGCATTAGAGGCAAGGCCCTCGATCTTCTGACTTCGTATTTGGATGGAAGAACTCAGAGGGTCGATATCAATGGAATAAGATCAAACGGTGCCACTGTCACCATGGGTGTTCCACAAGGATCCATTCTTGGTCCGTTTTCGTTTTTGATATGTATAAATGACTTGCCCTTCTTTGTTGGCGATAGGCATGGAATCGTACTGTTTGCGGATGACACTTCACTTTTATTTAAAGTGAAAAGACGCGTTGGTAAGTATGACGAAGTGAACATTGCGATTTCAAAAGTTGTACACTGGTTCAATGTTAACAACCTCATATTAAATGGAAATAAAACCAAGTGTATTAGATTCTCAAAGCCTAATGTAAGGCATATAGATACCAATGTACAACTTAACGGGGACAAATTGGATCTTGTGGACTCTACTGTCTTTTTAGGGATTACGATAGATAAAAAACTACAGTGGGGACCACATATCGACAAATTAACGAGTAGACTGAGTTCAGCAGCATTTGCAGTTAAAAAAATGAGACAGATTAGTGACGTAGACACTGCGAAAATTGTGTATTTTAGTTATTTTCATAGTATTATGTCTTATGGGATTCTACTATGGGGAAATTCCGCTGATATAAATACAATCTTTGTTTTACAAAAAAGAGTTGTAAGAGCTATTTACAATCTCAGTCCACGAGTTTCCCTAAAAGAAAAATTTAAAGAAATTAATATTTTGACCGAACCATCACAGTTTATATTTAAAAATTGATGTATATTCGTAAAAATATTTCTTCATTTAAGAAAAATAGTGATGTACATAATGTAAACACAAGGAACAAAAACAATCTTGCTCTGCATGTATCACTATCATATCTGTGGAGACACAGAATAAATAACTCTTTTATGGGGCAATCTATACGTTTTTACAATAAACTTCCAAATGCTATTAAAGATCTACCAATACACAAATTTAAAAAATGTATCAAATCTAAACTTTGTAAAAAAGGTTACTATAAAATATCTGAATATTTGGATGATAATAAGGCATGGGATTAATTGCTCCTCATAGCAGTCTCATAGTAATTATCAGGGCGAGTGAAGCGAGCCCTACACTAGGCCACTTTCTATGCACTTTTGTGGTACATTTTACAGAAAAAATATCGCATTTTAGGTTTGAGCTTCGACGTGGTAGTTTATATTCATGTCTAGATTTGTTATCTACCATAAAAATAAAATTTTATAAAAATAAAAAAATAGAAGGTACAATTAGTATTAGAATCTTATTACTACTAACGCCATCTCTTATTAAATTAACGAGTTAAAATTGATAGAAGGTACATTTTCTATTAGAATTTTTGAACTTATTAACAGACTACCTAGTTCATGAATTGTTTCTTCATATTTGACCGGCGGCGCGCGGTTATCGTGCCCTCGTATAAAGGCGAGGTTCAAGTATAAACTGCAATAGCTATAGGGCCATCAGTTTGATCAGTTTGGCATCGAAGGTGTATGATAAAATCATTGAAAGGAGAATGCAAGGGAAGTTCGAAGTAATATTGTGGGAGGCACAAGGAGAATTTAGGTCTAGACCAGGGATGTTTGCTGGGAACAGAGTAAATAGAGCGTTAGAGAGTTTCACAATATGCTTATTGAGAAACAGTACAGATGTATTAATTGATTTGTATTGTATTGAGATCAATTCCCAATCTTAGCCCAAGGGCGAGGGTAAAAAGCTAAAAAAAGGTATATTTACGCCCATATCCCCGAAGAGGTAGGCAGAAGTACAACGTGTGCATCCACGGTTAGCTGAAGATACTTAAGTCCCACAATATGATAGGTGGCCAGCCTATCGTCAGTAGGGCACTTTTCCAATCCCGGGCAAAGTTGTTTTATCAGAAAACTGAAAAAACACATTTTTTCATTTGCCTGACTCTGGAATCGAACTCCGAGGGTTTCTCTGAGAGAAAAATTCGAAAAATGTATTCACTGAGTGTCTACCGTCAATTCTTCGTGCCTGCGTAGTCCAAAAATTTTGAAGGTTTATTTAAATAAAACATTTTTTATTTTGATTTCGTAAATCGACGTAAAACCAGGAACTTCCTGATTTTAGAAAAAAAAAACAATTATTTCAGCAAAATGTCAAAAATGTGTTTTTATAAGATCAACCTTCATTTTTAATACATATTTTTCCTTGAAAATACCAACAAACAAAAACCAAATATTCCTAGTCCAAAGCCTGACGACGCGGACCTTTGATGCGTATATAATGATTGGGCGAAAATACGCTGAGTTTTTTAGGTTAGATAATTATAAATAAAGTCCATACATTAAAAGATGTAATTCTCATAAAAATACTTTTATAACAATATTACTAGATAGTATAACTTGCGAGCCCTTACAAAGCTCTGCTTTTTGCTAGTAATATATTATTCATAAATACATTGTAATTGTAATGGTAAAAACATTGTTTAAAAAAAATGTATATGCACAAAAAAAGACAAACCCGCTGAGTTTCTTCCGCCGGATCTTCTCAGTGTGTGGCCGCGTTTCCGATGCGGTAGTAACTCAAAAATGTCGTCAAAAGTGCCTGTAAAGGATAATTTGAATAAAAATGTTTTGACTTTGACTTTGAGGTACACTTCCCATACCCTCTTAAACAAAAAATATAAAATCGGTTCATAAATGACTAAATTAAAAAAAACATACAGTCGAATTGATAACTCCACATTTTGGGAAGTCGGTTGACAAAAATACAGGCTTTGTCCCCTTACTTATTTACGACCATTTTAATTATAAAATATATTTGTAAACGTTCTTTGAATATGTACACGAAGTAAGCATGAACGAAAAATTGGACTTAGGTAGGGACGTTTTTCAGAAAAACTTGTTCGAAAATAATTGCTCGATATTTTTAAATGTCACTCTTGAGTACACCTAAAACTTTACATTTAATTTGAATAAAATATTAAAATAACACAAGAATTCATTATCGATCACACATAATATTTAGTACCTACTTAAATTATGGATGCTATTCTCAAGAATATTCATCTACAAACAAGGACATCGTGTATTTTTGTTCTTAGCTCTTCTCATTTGAACTAAATACTTTCAACATTTGCTTGACTATTTCACGAATAAAAACTTTCAAAATACGTCTAATTTTGTCTACAATTTTAACCTGTGTTGATTCAGGCTTCCTTTGAATAATATATCATCTACCATTCTGCCAGGCAGTTCGTAAAAGATGAGCGATTATCCAATCATGTCTTAGCAATTTAAAGCTTAATGTTTTACAAACGAGGCCCTTAATCTAAAAATTGTTTTCACCAACCCAAAATATTTTTTAAAAACTTATCCAACAAACCCCACACTATCTTTGAACTATTGTGCGGACGGACGGACGGACGGACATAGCGAAATTATAGGTAAGGGTTTCTAGTTTACTTCGGAACCCTTAAAACTCGAGATATTCCGATCCTTGAACCTTGTCTTCGCTCGTGACCATTTTATTTTCGATATGAGAGATGTGTGTGATGTTAGTAGAAATTGAATTTTCTTGAGGCTGCTTAAGTAAACTAGGAACTGTTATAGTTTCAAGGGCGGATCCAGGGGGTCATGACCCCCCCCCCCCCCATCCCTCTGGGCAGGAGTCTAGGTGAGGATTTATTAGGATTAGAGCCTATTATGACTCAATCTCAAATATGTGACCCTCCTGAACCGAAGGCTGGACTGGCCCTTGTATATGTGACCCCCCCCCCCCTGAACTGAAGGCTGGATCCGCCCTTGTATAGATATTGATATGTTTCGCTATGTCCGTCCGTCCGTCCGTCCGCAGTATAGCCAGGGATCCTTAGTACTAGAAAGCTGAAATTTGGCATGAATAATATGTACCTACCTATAATATTATCCCAACAAAGGGTAACATAAAATCTTGAAAAATATTTTTTGTTAGGGTAGCTCCTCTACATGTAAAGTGGGAATGTTATTTTTTTTTCGTTCACCCCATTACGCGGGGTATAATAATAATAATAACAATTCACGGGATAAATTACACTTACTGATCTAACCCCAAAGTAAGCAAACTATTTGCTTGTGTTATGGGTGTTAGTCAACGATACTAATACATAGAAATACATATATAAATACTAGAATATATATAATAAACACCCAAACCCGGAAATACAAACATTTATGCTCATCACACAGATGCTTGTCCCCGTCGGGGATCGAACCCGAGCCTCGTTGATTGCGTAGTCAGGGTCTCTAACCACTCGACCAACGGGGCGGTATCGATGGATAGTTTTTCAAAAAATATTGTAGGTTTGTGATAAGAAATTTTTCGATTAAGAGACTCGTTTGTAAAATATTAAGTTTCAAAATGGTAATTTTTATTACAGTCAAGTGTTCCCCTTCTCTGCAAGCTAAACGGTTGGTTTTGGGGGTTGGGAAAAATTTAAAGTAATAGTAAATATGGGCCGCATAATGAAGTTAAAAGGAAAAATATCACATATTAGAAGGCTTTACAATTTTTGAGTAAAATATATAAGTAAAGTCGTCAAACTTATAAAATGTACCTACTTGGAGAAGTTTTTGTAGGCGGCGAACCTGTGGTGCCGATATATCCGTCATTGACGTTTAATAGGTTAATTGTTCATAGAATTAAACAATGAAAGCTCTCGTCTTAGTACGCATTACTTTCATGGGCAACTTCGGAACCCCACTTTGCGCGTGCCCCGACACGCAATTATATATGTGTGAAATGGATTTTCACATGTGTATATATATATATAGATATATATATATATATATATATATATATATATATATATATATATATATATATATATATATATATATATATATATATATATATATATATATATATATATATATATATATATATATATATATATATATATATATATATATATATATATACATACATACTTATCAACAAAGATAAGTCTACCGGCTACCGTAGCCTTCCCACAGTATATATTAAGGTATATATAACAAACGCCAATCAAGGATTTTAAAAGTTATAATTTCGATATGTTTGCTGTTTCATGATTGGTCCGCCGCGTTTCATGCTGTTTCGTGATTGGTTCGCCAACTAGTGCTAGAAGACAACGTCATAATATCATATACCATAACGTCCATAACCAATCACGACGCAAACATATCGAAACTATAACGTTATAATTCCTTGACGCCAATGCTATTGCGGCAAGAATAGGTTAGGTAGTGGTGCTAAATTTCGGCAAGACGTTGCAGACTCTACCACTTAGTTAGCAGTCACTATGGTAGTAACGCGTTTCGTCTCTTCTCACCATTTATGTGATGCCTAGGGGTAAGGCAGTTAAACTGTTGTTCAATAGTGGCCCAGAACACGATAAAAATAGTTATCGAGAAATTTTGCTAAACACTGAACATAAAATTAAAAAAAACGGGGAAATCTCATAATGCACAAAATATATTTGTTATAATTTGCAAATGGTAATTGCACTAGACTAGCTAGGTATATAACTGATTTATCTATGTGTCGCGCATGAGAAAAGAGATACACCTCTTTTATCTTCCTATATTTGCCCGGATGTATGTAAGTGATTTTTTTCATTTTCATTTTAGAAAAGCAAACAAGCAGATGTTTCTCCTGACAGTAAGAGATAGCCATCGCCTATAAACACCAAAGACGTTAATCGTGTGTTGCTATCCGTGTGTTGGTGTTGGAACTCAACATACATAAGTTTACCAGCTATCTTCACTTCAAACACGACAGCAATAAGCACGGACGCTATTCTAGCCGGAATATTTGGGCGATGTTATCAAACCGGCTCGACACATTGTAAAACTAGTTACCACACAATAGTTACGACGGTACTGACACGTATAGCCAATCGATTGAATTTACTAACTGGCTGGCAGAAAAGCGGATGATCTAAGTATATCTTCCAAGCCTTTTCTCTCCTTTACGGAAAGTCAAGCAAAAAGGTAGTCGATCTATTCTTCCAAAAGGGGCCAACATTATCACGGAGAAAAATGACAGATTAAGTCGAAGCATGTGAACAACAGCAGACAAGCAAGTATCTTTAATTTTTGGAAAGAGAGTAGACAAAAATTTCTCACATAAGGTATGTGAAATATTTTTATCTACTCTTAAGATATGCAGACTGAGAATGTTGGTCGAAATAATACAAAAATGACATTTCTTCGGTACCTGGTAAACTGTTCTTATTTTTAGAGTATGAATCTCCAATGCAAAGACAAAGCCACATGACAAAACCCATGCAGACGAGCCATTTAAACGCGATGTACATGGTCCCGGGGTTCCTTATTTTTCACTTTAAAAAATTTATATTTATTTACAAAACCCATTCGCTCTGAAATGCAAAATCTGTGACATTGACATTTTATAGTCGTATTGTAAAAACTATCAAAAAGTATTTAAGCTTAAAGTAACTACGGAATTTTCCCCGTGTTGGTCCCGGGCTCCTTTGAAGAATAGACCAACTGCCGTTCTGCCAGGCAGGTCGTAAAGGGCGACCGATTGACTATACGAGTCACTAGCATCGTGGCTACTAGGTGGTAGAGTTCTGCATTGTCTCGCCCGGGTCTGGTACCACCGCCTTACCTATTCCTGCCGCAATAGCGTCAGTGCTTGTCGCTGTCGTGTTCCGGTTTGGAACTCGCCACAACATAGCAACGCACCATTAACACCTTTGGTGTCTGTAGGCGATGGTTGACTCTTTCCATCAAGAGACCCATCTGCTTGTTTACTATCTTATGATATAAAAAAAGACGTGTGGCACTCGGAGACTGCCGCGGTAAAGCTATTGCATAGCATTTTTTATCAACTTATGCAATTACAATTATATATTTATACAATTATATACTTATGCAATTACAATTATGAGCCGTTTAAAATTCATAGAAATAGTAAGCATAGAGTAGGCGAGCCAAGCAGAAGGTCGTCCCGTCGACTGAGAGAGAATGGAAATGAAATTTCGTACTGGTTTCTTTGTCTAACCTATGGAAAACGGTCTTTCTATTCTATTAACGGGACATTTTCACCTACATACGCATTTATGTATACTATGCTAGCTATACGGTGTTCATATGTTGTACTTATGTGCGTCTGTATAATTTGGCCGAGTCGAACCGAGAGAGGTGACGTATAGTGAGTATATTGTCTGCACGTACCTACTGATTAATATTTTCTCTAGTTCGAGCGTTTTACGTGCAGGTACATGAAATATTGGCTAGTACTCTACATTCATCACATACTCTTAAAATGTGGTGTTCTGGAATGGTGCGTAAACTACACAAATTTGTTTTAAATTCGATAAAAATTATCGAAGAACGGTTCTCTGAAGGGTTATCGACGTACGAGTCGTTGCGAGACCGAAGTCCCCATTAACTGAAATAAGTCCTCTACATAATTTATTATAATAATAATTATATTATAAATTATGACATAGTTAAAATGTCTTCATTACATTTTTACGTAGGTAGGCATTTCTTTTTAGAAATTATGAGAGTGTTACCTACAAACTTGACTCCTCAACATGTACAAAGTAAACTCAACAGTTCATAAGCATAGCAGAGTCAAAAAAAAGCAAAATCGGTGGCATAGCTATGCAAGTGAGGACCCTTGGGCAAAAATGAAGTTTTGAGCCCTAAACTAGTTTGAATGTGCAAAACTGTTAGATATATGAACTTCAATTTGCACCACAAAGAAAAATAAAGAAAAAAAAAACCGAATTTAAATGTTTGGTATTCAACTTAGTAAGCTAATAGATATTTATTGTGAACTAGCTGACCCGGCAAGTTGTTCTACCAGCTTTGTGTCTACATTTCCGTTTTTTTTTTCTACATTTTTTCACCTTTTAAACCTAACCTGAACCCTCATGAATATTTTAAAATCAAAATTAACCAAATCGGCCCAGCCGTTCTCGAGTTTTAGCGAGACTAACCAACAGCAATATATATATATATATATATATATATATATATATATATATATATATATATATATATATATATATATATATATATGTGTAGTATAGAGGCGAAGGGCCTCCTGAGATTGAGTGTCCCAGTGCACACCCTAGCTAGCTTTACGATAGCTATCTACGCCACAGGAAAATTTCGTTGTATCCCGCATCGCCGGAAGGAATAATCTTTTCAGAATGTTCCAAAAATTCTTTTTTTTTATGGAGTAGGGGCAAACGGGAAAAAGGCTCACCTGATGGTAAGTGATCACCGCCGTCCATGTATAGCTGCAACACCGGAAGTCCTGCAGGTGTGTTGCCGGCCTTTAAGGAATGAGTACGCTCTTTTCTTGAAGATCCCTAAGTCATGTCGGTTCGGAAACACATCCGCTGTTAATTGATACTGTTACGAATAACCTAGAAGCGTGTAGAGTTGGAGCGTGCGCGCTAACTATCTAGAAATAAAGGAAAGAGATACCTACTCCTATTGACAAACAAATAGTTGACCGGGGCTATGCCATAATGGACTTTGTGGGATATGGCATAAGGTTGAAAGAAGCGTGTTTTAGGATTTATGACTCATGTTTACGATAAGAAGTGATTCATTGTTTCCCGATACATTTAGATTTTTCTGGATCCAGCTAGGACTTTACCCTGCCTATAAATACAGAGGTGTTGACAAACACAAGGTAGTTTTTATCAAGCGATCGAGAGCGATACTCAAAGTGAACAGTGCGAAGTGAGAAGTGTAGTTCAGTGATAGTATAGTGAGTGACTAGCAAGTAGAGTGTATTTTAGTATTACATTGTGTTTTCTTGTGTATTGTGTATATCGTAAATACACGGATTTAATATAAGTGGTGTTTTCTTACAAGTACGAACCCGAGTACGTAACAATACCATAGAGCAGTAGTGCGAGGCAAAAAAATGCTTTGAAAATCGCACTGTACTTGACTTCCAGATATCCAAATTGTGAGGGTAGAATTTAGAATTTTGGCGTGATGTCCTATGATGGAAATCAACGGGTAGTATTAAGCCCAACAACTCCTCGGAACACTCCCCGTGGTAAAAGCGATAGAAGATGCAGAGAGAACCAACATATCTTCGCTACGCCAAAGGATCAAGCCGATCAGAAAGAACCCGGACATCGGCGATACGAGACGCTCTACACTGAATGGGGTCAAGAGGAAGGAGCTGGTACTGCGGAGCCCCTGCCCAAAGATGAGAACAGTAGGTACTCCATATGACCGGATTTGCGACTTGTATAATCGCAAACGGTCGGTTGGTGTGAAGTTCTGTTTCGCCCTGTTCAGAACACCAAGTTTCTTGTAAATATATAACCAAATTTGTATTTACCCCTATCACAGAAATAAAATTATTGTTATTATTATTATGTTCTGTTCTTAAGAGGAGGCCCGGTCTAAGATTTTTTAAATGCAAACTTGTTAAACACAAAAATCCTCCGTACTGTCGTAAAAGGTGACCGATTGGCTATACGTGTCACTACCATCGTGACTACTAGGTGGTAGAGCTCCGCAACGACTAGCCGGTTATTTGGTACCACCGCCGTCTTATTTATTCCTGCCGCAATAATGTTAATGCTTGTCAATGTCGCTTTTCGGTTTATAAATTATAAATTTGGCATTGCCATCTCGCCACAGGGATAGAAACTCACCATTAACATCTTTGGTGTCTATCAAAGTCCTTCGTTGATGTCTGTCAAAAAAGCCTGGAATTAATTGTTTCTTATACCAATTTCATATATATTTTTTGTCTTGTAATGTTGTAATGTGAAAAAAATGATATAAAAAAACAAGCCCGCTGAGTTTCTTCCGCCGGATCTAATTAGTGTGTGGCCGCGTTTCCAATCCGGTATTAGTTTTAGAAAAAAAAATTGATGCATCAAAATAACTTGCAGAAAGTTTTATTGAATTATTATTTATTGAAATATTGAATAAATTACTTTTGATTTCTGATTTGGGATTTCATGAGGAAGCCTGTTAAGCTTGTTTGCTATATTATTATATTAAAAAAAATGTTACAATGAATAAACGAGAAGAGTGATCAAAACAAACAACAATACAAACACATATATAGTTTTTAGATATTTACACCACGGCAACAATAATAACAACAGTTAGACTAAATCAAAGATAGAATTTCATTAGTCACTTTCTTAATTGATTTAGATATATATATATATATATATATATATATATATATATATATATATATATATATATATATATATATATATATATATATATATATATATATAAGAGAAAATATAGAAAAAAATAAGAGTAGTTAAAAAGGCAGAACAACGTTTGCCGGGTCAGCTAGTCTATATATATAAAAATCAATTGCTGTTCGTTAGTCTCGCTAAAACTCGAGAACGGCTATACCGATTTGGCTAATTTTGGTTTCGAATTAATTGTTGAAGTCCAGGCAAAGTTTAAAAGGTGAGAAAATTAGAAAAAAATAAGAGTACTTAGTTAAAAAGGCAGAACAACGTTTGCTGGGTCAACTAGTCACTACATAGTATAAAACAAAGTCGCATTCTCTGTCTGTCCCTATGCATGCTTAAATCTTTAAAACTACGCAACGGATTATGATGCGGTTTTTTTTAATAGATAGAGTGATTAAAGAGGAAGGTTTATATGTATAATAACATTCAATATATAGTAGAGAAATACTGTAATTTTTGAGTTTTCTTAATGTCATGTCGTAAATATTATATTTTTTTCCGCTTACCTACGTTGCAATCGCAGGCTGAACCTTACGAGATTTATCAAAATAATGTAATAAGTATTTGTACACCTTGAAAAGGTCTACAGAAAATTCCGCGATGATATATGTCTATCTCTTATGGATAACCCACAATAGCATTTTTTTGTCATTAGGGCGAGCGAAGCGAGCCCTACACTAGGCCACTTTCTATGCACTTTTGTGGTACATTTTACTCAAAAATTATCGGACTTTTAGGTTTGTGCTTCGACGTAGTAGTTTAAATTCATGTCTAGATATGTTATCTGCCATAAAAATAGAGAGAGAGAGAGGGAGAGGGAAGGGGAGGGGGAGAGAAGGGGAGAAAGAGGGAGAGGGGGAAGGGTGTGGGAGAGGAAGGGGAGTGGGAGGGGGAGGGGGAGAGAGGTGGAGGGGGAAAGGGGGAGGGGGAGAGAGGGTGGGAGAGGTGGAGGGGGAAAGGGGGAAGGGGGAGAGGGGGAGGGGAGAGAGGGGGAGGGGATTGGGAGGGGAGGGGAGCGGGAGTGGAGAGGGAGGGGAAGTGAGAGGGAGGGGGGAGGGGGAGAAACGGGGAGGGGAGGGAGAGAGGGAACAGTGTGTGAACAGAGAAAAATATGTCGCGTAACTCACGCGGACCGGGCTCGTAATGTTGAAGTGAGAGAGAAGTTATGCTTGAAAGAAAGTGTTGGTGTAAAGATGAGAAAGGGCATGCTCCGTTGGTTCGAACATGTAGAAAGAATGGTAGGTGAAAGATTAACAAAACAGATATACAATGCGAGACATGAAATACTTTATTATTTATACTACACCTATTCGGAAAGCACATTAGTTCTTACTTGAAAAACGAGAAGAAAGTACCTAATTCCAAGCGAACCAATATGCGGGCGGCAAAAATGTATGGGATTTCTCCCCTCCTTTAACTTTTTAAATTCATAAGTTTGTATCTCGAAGCACATCAAAATGTTACTGGCCACTAGCATTTACTAAGGAAACTTGGCAGTATGTGCTTTATTTCATTTGCCTCCTCAATATTAAAAAAAAAAATGATTGTACGCGCGAATTTTCTTTTTTATTGTATCTTCTTCTTACATTCTGTTCTGAAGTCTATGTCTAGTAGCGAGAATGAAGATTTATTTATTATTTTTCTATACATTAAAAAACTTATAGACTTTATTATTATAAATAAAGTCTATACATTAAAAGATGTAATTCTCATAAAAATACTTTTCTAACAATATTACTAGATAGTATAACTTTGCGAGCCCCTACAAAGCTCTGCTTTTTGCTAGTTTACTTTTAACGAGAAATAATGGCTTATTTTCGAAGCAATTTTAAGCAATACAGCAATAATCCTTATCCAATTAAATACCTTAAATATATTTTTGATTTAATATAGATCAATATGGCCGTATATAGTACGTAATTTAAATGAATATTTTCGAAGATATTACAGATTTAAAATGCAGGGGCATAGCGGTTACCGGCCGGTCGGCGGCGCGCGCGCGATGTTCTGAAACAGCTGGGGAACGTATTAATTATCGGATAAATAAATATAGGACTTCAGCTGAAAACCAAAATTTAATACATACATTCTTTTTTTTAACTTCCCGCTACGTATGTAGGTAAGGAAGTTACTGATCACCAGATCTCCACGTTTTGAGGTCCTAGGAATCTTTTCCGACTATTTTCACGATGACGTCAGTATGTCTGTATGTATGTATGTATGTATGTATGTATGTGTGTGTGTGTGTGTGTGTGTGTGTGTGTGTGTGTGTAAACATCTCATAACTTTAGAACGGCTCAACCGATCGTAACGCGGTTGATAGCATTCGATTGAATTTCACTCAAGTTAGACTTCCTGAAAATTTGAACCAAGTCCACCAATTTTGAAAAATTTTGAAAAAACCTCAAAAATGTTTTCGGCGAAACAATATTTTTCTAATATCATTTCCAGATTTATGTGCCGAATAAGTACAAAAACTAATCGGCTCTATTCCTCAAAAAACGACGTCTAATGCATAAATTGCATCAAAATCGGTTTATCTGTTTGGGGGTAATCATTGACGAAAAATTTTGAAAAAAGTGTTTTTTCAACATAACTTCCAAATTTTTTAACCAAACATTTTATTGGTATTTTTTAGTTGTTCAGTTTTAGTACTAAAAAAACTATGTCGAATGCCGTTTCAAAAACCAAAATCGAATCTAATTCTCAAAAATTAAAATTAGCTTTTCAAATATTGAAATTACGTTGTTTTTAGCAAACTTACTTAATATTTTTGAAATAACTTTCACGTTAATACACTGATTGACTTCAAAATTTTATGAACTTTTCTCCTTTTTAAACTGCGTCAAATACCGTAAATTAGATAAAAAATTTGTTTGAGATTTATCAATGACGAAAATTTGTGAAAAATTGTTTGACACTGCTTCGATATTTTTCAACCTATCGATAATTTAGCTAAAGCAATATTTTAGATTTAAAAAATTAAATCGAATGGCATTCAAAAGGTCAAAATCGATCATCTTTTCCAAAATATACAGCTTTACAAAAATTAATATACTGCCATTTTTGACAAAATAAATGTTGAACTGAAAAAATCGTTGCTTATAGCTTTTACTCTTTTGAGCTTAAAATACCTTAACTTAGCGGAAAGTTTCACGGATGGCCCGCAGAGTTAACCGTTTACACATTTTTTAACTAAATATCACCATGCAAAAATCGTGTGGAAAATTAGAAATAGTATTAAAAAATTATTTATTTTAGAGATTTTTTAGCCTGTTTTCGGAATTTTATATGATCAAGAAAAGAACATTCTATCATGTAATAAGTTAGCATATTCCTACAAATATTATACGATATTAGGTATATCGTATATTTGTAAAATTGTTATTCAACAATCAATGTAAAAAAACCTGATTTAGCAAACCAGGTTTTTTCCTGTTTGTAATATAATAAATCCTTAATAAATCGCAGGGTCAAACCTTCAACGTTGCAGGCTTAGATTTGAGCGTTGACTGTTTTTCACATGGCCGCTATATGTCGCTCTTTCAAGAGTAACCTCTAAAGAAAACATGTTTGTATTGTCTAATGGCAAGAAAGCGGTGAACGTTGTATATAGACATTCTGACAATATATTAATAGTAAAAATAAAACAAATAGGTAAAAATGTAAAAACAAAAAATGTAGTTAGTACCTATATGAATTTAGATATTCCAAAGATGGCAGGAAATCTTCATAGTATAGGGAAAGGGGAATTGTTTTACTCCAAATTTAACGCGTGCGGGCCACGGGCAGTAATGAATAATTAATCAAAATTACTGGATCGATTGTAATCAATTTTTTTTCACTGAGTGACACAGGCTATACATTTTGTACCCGTGCGAAGCCGGGGCGGGACGCTAGTATTTTTATAAAATAAATAAAGGCTTACATATTTAAGAAAATAAATATCGTCACGCGCCGGTTTCCTTGCAGGTAGAGTAAATCAAACATCAATAGACGTTACGGTTCACTACGAATCACGATCCAGTAATTTGTTGGTAGGCGAAATTGATGGCAGACCCCACCACTGCATTTTAGCGACATGATATCGAATTATACTATTTTTTTACGAGAACCAGGACCAATTGTTTCCACGTTTTCAGCCAAGGTACAGGGGTGTTAAGACACAACTATTAGACTTCGAACTGCTACTGATGATTTTTGAGGATAGTCCCGAAAATATTTTGATTTTTGACGTAACTCAGTTTGACATAACTCGTTTTGAACATAACTCAGAAAAAAACGTAACATTGCAGCCCAAACTGAAAATCGAAGGTTGTATCTTATGATTTCATCGGAATAGACAAACCACCATCAAGAGGCAGATCTTCTTCAATTATGTGCTTTGCAGAAAGGTATAAATAAAACTATATCTTTAATTAACTATTTTTAATCTTTAAAATTCGTCTAAGTTTCACCTCTATTGCTAGTAATAATAAAGAAAAATTCTTTTTGTACCATTCCTTATTGTAATTCAAATGTGCTTTCCAATTTTTGTCCAAAAAAGCCTTATAAAATACACTCATTTCATCTGCTGTCAAATTAGATTTTCCTTCTGGTAAGTTTTTCTTTAAATAATCCTCTCTCTCCTGGAAACATAGAAATAAAAAAGTATTAGAGAAATAAAAATTCAAATGAACTGTGTAATGTAAACAAAGTATGTTACATGGCAGCACTGGCCTACGACATCCAGTTTCCAACGCAAATTAATTTTAACAAGCAAAGTTGACGTTCCACGTACCCGGGTAAAGCGGTTCGACTTGACATTCTTTATTCGAACCCATTGATATAAAAAACCCAAGATGCACAGGCCTGAACAAAACTGACACTCAAAAGTGTAGATATAACAAAAACATATGTTTTTGCATATCCAACCTTAAGCGCAAGAATTATAGTTGTTTTTACAAAACAATGTACAAAAAGAAATAAAATTGACTGTGTCGCGACCGAAGGAATTCTATTTGAAATGAGCGCACAATTTTAAATTGTACGCTTATTTTTGGAGGACGTTTTTGAGACACTGATTGTGTATCTTTCTTTGTCTTTTTATATCAGTTTTGGTTTTTTATTCAATGTTCGAACCGCCAAAGACTGGAACATGTTTCCTGAGTCTGTGTTCTCAGACGAGTATAATCTGGGGATATTCAAGAGAAGAGTGAACAGGTACCTTCTAGGGTAGCGCGTTCATCTTAAGCCGCATCTTAGGTTACCATCAGGCGAGATCGTGGTCAAGCGCTTCCATAGCGCTTGATAGCGCCATAATAAAAAAGCAATTAATCTGTGTTTTAAATAGTTTTTACAAGAAAATGATCTGTTAGACACAGATTAATTGCTTGTTAAATTTAATTTGTGTTTTGGAAACAGACCGTGTGTCTTGTACATATAGACAAAATGTTAAGAGTACATTAACCTCTGCAAGAGAAATATAAGGACTTGGCATCAATTTCCATAAACAATCAAAATTTTAAACTTGCATGCATTCCAACGCTGAACAAATAAAAATGGCTTTATCTCTGTCTAACAAATTAAAATTTTCATAAGAGATAAAGCTAATGTTCTAATTTCAATTCATTTAAGAAAATTAATGTCACTTTAAACAGCTTGCGGCCAAAACGCTATTACTAAAATACGCTGTCAATGTAGGTAAGTTAAAATTTAATGTTCTATAACCCTTTGATTTCAAAATATTAAATTGATTTTAACGTTTATTTGTATTTTTCTATAATTTTAATGTGTACCTTAAATATAAAATAAAAACTTATTATTAAATAACATGCTCAATTGCACTATAATTTATCAATTGATATGAAAGATAGACAGAGATTGTCGACAGTAAACAGCTGTTCTTAAGTCCGCCATTGTTAGGGACGAAATGACACGGTTTTCCGTTGGTTATTTCATATCTAGTGGTAGTTTCCTTCATCTAAGACATTAACCCATGCAGACAATATCGTGTGACGTAACACCCTGTGCAATGGTGTTATGTTTTGTAAGGGCTTGTGGCTAGGTTCTCGTTCTTTCTTACTTTCCCACACCCACACCTTCGTAAGGACTTGTGGCTAGGTTCTCGTTCTTTCTTACTTTCAACTTTTCATTCAGTTTTCTGCGGTGCCCATCGGTGGCAAGTCTCAGCCTTGGTTTGGTCGCCACTGCAAAGCGGCTTTACGCCGAAAGCAGGATTGCTACCGAGCTTGGGCTGCTGCGTCGGCATCTCGTGATGTAAAAACTAGCGCATTACGAAAGGAGTACAACTCATCCTCGAGATTCTTCAAAAGAGCTATCGCCAAGGCAAAAGCGGAACACATTGGCAGAATTGGTGAGAAATTAGTTCGCCTTCCTTCTGGCACTCGTGCGTTCTGGTCTCTCGCCAAAGCTGTCTTAGGAAATTTCTCCCAGCCTTCATTTCCATCCTTGCACAGAGACGATGATTCTCTGGCCCATACCGCAAAGGAGAAAGCCGATCTTCTGGGCTCGTTCTTTGCGGCCAACTCCACTTTGGATGACCGAGGGAACACACCGCCTACCATCCCGCAGTGTGATAGTTCCATGCCAGAACCGCAGTTTCGGCAGTCAGCTGTGCGTAAAGCACTTCTTTCTTTGGACATCCACAAGTTGACTGGGCCTGATGGCATCCCTCCTGTTGTGCTTAAAGTATGTGCTCCAGAGTTGGCGCCAGTATTGACGCACCTATTCCGGCTCTCCTATTCACTCGGCGTGGTACCGAATTCATGGAAAACAGCTTTAGTGCATCCCATTCCTAAAAAATGAGATCGCTCTAATCCGTCAAACTATCGGCCAATAGCCATAACCTCCTTGTTCTCTAAAGTCATGGAGACACTTATAAACTGTCAGCTCCTGAAGTATTTAGAAGAGCACCAGCTGATTAGTGACCGTCAGTACGGTTTCCGTCGTGGCCGCTCAGCTGGTGATCTTCTAGTATACTTGACACATCGTTGGGCGGAGGCAGTTGAGTCCAAGGGGGAGGCATTGGCAGTTAGTTTAGACATAGCGAAGGCCTTCGATCGGGTATGGCATAAAGCGCTTCTCTCAAAGCTGCCTTCCTATGGGCTTCCCGAGAAACTATGCAAGTGGATCACCAGTTTTTTAGCTGATCGGAGCATTAAGGTCGTAATCGACGGTGCATGCTCCGATCTTAAACCTGTCAATGCTGGTGTTCCCCAAGGCTGCGTGCTATCACCGACTCTGTTTCTTCTGCATATCAATGATATGTTGCGAATTAGTAACATACATTGCTATGCGGACGACAGTACTGTTGATGCTACATACTCCGGCCGTAGCGGTATTTCTCGGGAACACGTCGAAGAGGGCCGGATCAAGCTCGTGTCTGAACTCGAGAATCAACTAACTGATGTCTCAGAATGGGGTCGTCAAAACCTTATTACATTTAACCCCAAAAAGACGCAGCTCTGTGCGTTCACCGCAAAAAAAACACCCTTTGTCGTATCACCTCGGTTCGAAGATACTCTCCTGACAGCCTCAGCCAGTATTGGAATTCTGGGAGTCGACATATCGAACAACGTTCAGTTCCGCGGTCATTTGGAAGGGAAGGCTAAACTAGCCTCCAAAAAGCTTGGTGTACTCAGTAGAGCAAAGCAGTACTTCATGCCAGCCCATCGCCTCCAACTTTACAAGGCCCAAATTCGACCTCACATGGAGTACTGTTCTCACCTCTGGGCCGGAGCTCCTCAGTACCAGCTTCTTCCTCTTGATCGCATTCAACGTAGAGCGGTTCGAATCGTCGACGACCAGGCTATTTCTAATCGGCTTGACTCTTTGGCGTTACGCAGAGATGTAGGCTCGCTCTGCATCTTTTACCGTATTTATCATGGGGAGTATTCCGACGAGTTGTTCGGACTAATGTCTGCCGCTAAATTCCACCATCGGACATCGCGTCAAAATTTAAAGTTCCATCCTCACCACCTCGATGTCTGGAAATCCACAACCGTGCGCTTTTATCGACACCTTTTGCCTCGCATTACTCCTTTGTGGAATCTATTATCCTCGGGGGTGTTTCCGAATGGATACGACTTAGGGACCTTCAAGAAACGAGCTTATTCATTCTTAAAAGGCCGGCAACGCAGCTGCAATACCCCCGGTATTGCGGATGACCATGGGCGGCGGTGATCACTTACCATCAGGTGCACCATCTGCTCGTTTGCCCCCTCTACTATAAAAAAAAAAAGTGACAGATGCATGCAAGCTGGCAACAATCATTTGGTATAGTTGAAATTCCTTCATAATTATTTTTAAAAAATACAGCATTGTGTTAATCAATTTTTGTTTAGTGAAAATCTTAACCATAGTAAACTTATATACAAGAATGCAGTTATAATTTTTTTTACACACTCGCCGTTTTTTGTTATCTAAATCTATTTTTTATTTAACTTATTACAATTGGGTAATTGTGGTTGAGTTAGACATTTACCAAATCTTTCAGGGATATGGCTGTAATGCATTGACGTGTATAATATACACGTCAATGCTGTAATGGCATTTATTCCTTTGATTTTTGTTTTTTTTTTATTAGTAGGATTATTATCTATACATATAATAAAATCGTAGGAAAGTCAAAACTATACAAAATACATCTCGTCCAGGCATAATAAAACAACTATTATTTTTTTTATATTTGTATTACGAGGATGTCGCATTTGGCTAATTTATATTTTTAATACATTTGGCAATTTTCATCAAAAATATTTGTAATACAATTTGGCTTCGCTTTCTTAAAAAAATATTTGTATTACATTTGGCTTCTCTCTAATTTTTTAATATTTACGATACAAAACGTCCTCCAAAAATGAGCGCAGAATTTAAAATTTTGCGCTCATTTTAAATAGAATCGCGTTGGTCGCGACACTGTCAATTTTATTTCTTTTTGTACGTTGCTTTGTAAAAACAAATTAAAATCTTGCGCTTGAAGTTGGATGTGCAAGACGTATGTTTTGTCATATCTATAACTATTTCTATGAAATTCGGGACACTTTTGAGTGTCAATTTTGTTCGGGACTGTGCATCTTCGGTTTTTTATATCAATGTTTAGATTAATAAGAAAATTTACAACTAGCCTTTGAAACACTGATATAAGTTTTGAAAATATCTTATTATATAAAATTATATATATAAAATTTTCGTGTCACAATGTCGTACTCCTCCGAAACGGCTTGACCGATTCTCATGAAATTTTGTAAGCATATTGAGTATGTCAGAGAATCGGCCAACATCTATTTTTCATACCCCTAAGTGACAAGGGTTGTCCATCCCTAAAAATATTTTTTTTATTTTATGAACATTATTTTTATTTTTATTATTTTACTAGCTGTTGCTAGCGACTTCGTCCGCGCGCACTTCGTTTACTCCACACAGCTCCTCCCCCGTAGGTGATAGCGTGATATTATGTAGCCTATATGTTGACCTGACCTGTTAGTAATATTCATGCAAAATTTGAAGTAAATCCATGCAGCACTTTTTGAGTTTATCTCGGACATACATACAGATAAACAGACAAACAGACAAAAATTCTAAAAACTATATTTTTGGCTTCGATATTGATTGTAGATCACGCCCCAAGTATTTTCTTAAAAAAATATTCAATGTACAGTTTTGACTTTCCTACGACTTTATTATATGCATAGATGATTCAGCATTGAAAAATACATACAACTCTAAATTTTTACCCTTCTATCACCAACCCTTATTTTTTAATTAAATAATTTATATGGCAAAATAATGTTTGCCGGGTCAGCTAGTTATATTTTCAAAACATAACATGATGGAAAATCTTCCTAAAAGTTAACATGTTTCTAGAATAAATGATTTATTTAATGTTTGGTACTTTTTTATATTAAAAGATAGCAAACAAGCAGATGGGTCTCCCGATGGAAAGAGTCAACCATCGCTTAAAGACACCAAAGATGTTAATGGTGCGTTGCTATCTCGTGGCGAGGTTTAATGCCACATGCATAAATTTACCAGCTACCTTACCCTCCAAACCGGAACACAACAGCAACAAACACTGACACTATTGTGGCAGGACCCGGGCGAGACAATGCAGAACTCTACCACCTAGTAGCCATGATGGTAGTCACTCGCATAGCCAATCATTCGCCTTTTACGACCTGCCTGGCAGAATGGCAGTTGGTCTATTCTTCAAAGGAGCCCGGAACCAACACGGGGAGTTAGTTGGATGTTAATTTATTAAAAATATGAACAGATAATCCATTAAAATGTTAAACTTTTAGGTATGTAATAGGATCTAATAATAGGATAGCAACGCACCATTAACATCTTTGGTGTCTTTAGGCGATGGTTGACTCTTTTCACCAGGAGACCCATCTGCTTGTTTGCTATCTGATGATATAAAAAAAAAAAAAAACTATCCCTATATCCTAACTAATTATAGGAACAGTTTTGATATTACTTCAAAAGCAATTAAATTATCCAAATAAAAACTTGGCATTATACTCTTCCTCCTTAATTTTCTGCGCAATTTTCTTAATATTTTCGTTTATAAGAACCTTCTCCTGACAATTTCAAACACAACTCACAACAAATCAAAGATTTCTATCGTACGTTGCTATCTGTGTGACGGTGTGGCAATGCCAAATGCATAAGTCTACGGGCTATCTTACCCTTCAAGCCGGAACACAGTAATGACAAGCACTGAGGTTATTGCGGCAGGTATAGGTAAGGAGTTGGTACCAAATACCCTGTTGAGGTCTCATGGCGCCTAATTCACATAGCAAAATGTCAATCGAGGCAAAGCATTTAGGGCTCTTACACATTTATTTTATATATTATCGCCGTGTCATGGCACTATGCAATAGTGTATTGTGTTTGTATGTGTAAAAACTCTAAGCTTTGATTGAATTGAATAATAAATATAATAAATATTCACAGGACAAATTACACTTATTGATCTAACCCCAAAGTAAGCAAATTATTTGCTTGTGTTATAGGTAAAATGCATATATAAATATTTTACATACATAATAAACACTTAAACCCGGAAATACAAAGATTTTTGCTCATCACACAAATGCTTGTCCCCTTCGAGGATCGAACCCGAGCCTGTTGATCGCGTAGTCAGGATCGCTAGCCACCCAGGGGCGGTAAGAGATTGATGTTTTATTGTGTGAGTAGGGCTGCTGTTAGTGTAAGAATTAGAAATATAACAAGATAGTAAGTTAGCAGATAGTACTCCTATTGAAATGGAACAACCATCACTTGAAGACACCAAACATATTCAATTCATACGGCAGGATGATCATGCCACATTCATAAATCTAATTTATGGCTTCTTCTGTATATTCTATATCAGCTAACTTACCATCCAAACAGTAATATAAGAGTAACAAGCATTTATCCTATTGCCAAACAATATGGTAAGGTGGTAGTACCCAACTCAGGCGAAACATTGCATTACTCTTTTGGTAGTGATGCACTGGGTCAATCGCTCACCTTTTACGAACTGCCTGACAGGAAGGGAAAGGGTCTATCTATTCTCTAAGGGTAATCAGGCCAATACAGGCGATATTTGTTAAAAAAAACTGTACCTACCTTGAAAAATCGTGAATTATGCCGAGTCCAAAAGTTTTGGTTCCATTCTTGAACTTCAATCCTTAAATTTCTATATTTTTCTTCTAGTGGTGTTTCTTTTTCATTCTTTTTAAATACAATTTTCCGTAAATTTGATACGGGATCAGGTGGTCCTATCATATCCTTTGATATTTCATGTGGCTTTGGTGGTTGAGTTGTTTTGGTTTCTAATTTGTTACTTAACTGTTTGTATAATATATTTAATGTTGGTTTAATTTTTTTGGATATATTACAATTAAACATTTTTGTTTACATAACCATATCGAATTATCAAAAATGATTATGTAAATGTCAATTTGATAGTAGACATTTCTCAAAAGAAAAATTCAAAATATAATAGTGCTTTGAATGAAGTAACCAAATTGTGTAGTACACTTTTTGGGAGCGACTCGCAAATAAAATCACGTAGAAAATAAATGTTGTTTCATATTAAATTATAACTTGTTTTTAAATAGTTTTTTCAATTTTCCGTCAAGTTACGTGTAACAACAATTAAATCAATGTTTTTTTTTTTTTTTTTTTCTTTTTGGCATGGGCGTTAAGCAACTGCCATGATCAAGTAAAACGAGGAAACATATTTTAGACAATAAATTAGGATTTGGAATTTGGATTGACAGGAAAATAGAGGATCAGAAAGTAATCAAAATAACATAGATACTAAAATTATAAATTATTTACAACAATAATATTTAAATAAATATATACAGAGATAATACTTAGTTATTTGTATAATATTTACAAGTGGGTTAATATTAATTTGGTATTAGATACTAAATGTATCTAACTACGCTTAAATATTAATATTATTTTCTTGAATGAATAATGAAAGAATATTATACATACAAGGGTTTAATAACAGGGTTAGAATGGATGTAGGTAAAGGAATGTCATTAGAATATAGATTGTTATATAATGATGAATGATTGTATTTAGGACAAGCAAAAAATATATGATTGAGATCTCCAATATCAGTGCCACACTCACAAACATTGCTATCTTTGATGTGTAGCTTGAAGAGGTGTTCAGGAGAATTAGTGTGACCAAGCCTCATTCTGGTGATAACAGATGTTGACAACTTATTTAATTTCACTACAGAAAACCAAGGTTTAGAAGGTATCAATGGTTGTAATTGGGAATAGGTTTTGCCTTTCACCAATGTACCACTATCCCAGACACTTTGCCATGACTGCTTAAGATGGAGTTTAGGGAGAGCAGCTAGATCATGGCAATAATTAATGTAGGGGTATAAATCACCACACTGAACTGCCTCTTTAGCACACCGATCAGCTCGCTCATTTCCAGTGATATTACAATGGCTTGGAACCCAGGCAAAGTAAATAATATGATTATATTTAAAAGTACATTTGTATAAAAGATTTCTTAAGTCTAAAATAATAGGAGGAATAAATTTGGATTTTAAAGGGAACTTTTGCAAACAATGTAGAGCACTCAGTGAATCAGTCAGAATCATACACTTGGGTAGTTTCATAATGTGTATGTATTCTACAGCTTTATAAAGTCCATAACATTCACCTGTAAATACAGATGCTTCCGGTGGAAATTTGATTTTTTGAACAATATTGTATTGTTTATGGTATACACCTATTCCAACATTACTATTATTTTTGGATGCATCAGTAAAAATCAAATGAAAATCTTGCCATTTTTCATTGATAATATTGTTAAAATATTGATTGGCATACAAAGATTGTTTATCTATACCTAAATTTACTACAACAGGCTGCAGAGTTAATGATTCATAATTGTGTTTATATAAGGGATTTATAGGGGATGTAAAAGTAAAAGGCTTAAGGCTGTGATATTTCATATAGCTGTATACAAGGGCTGGGATTGTTTTGTGTTTCCAATACTTATCTGACATTAAATCACTAAGACTAGAGAGCTTTGTAAGCAGAGGGTGATTTTGTGATTCCAAAGTGCGAAGGAAAAACCTGTCAGATAGATATTTACGTCGTAAATGTAATGGAGGTTCAGCACATTCTACTTGTAGGGCAGAAACAGGGCTGGATTTCATTGCTCCTAGAACAATTCGTAATGCTTTAATTTGAACAGAGTCAATTTTCTTTAGACCAATCTTACTACATGGTTCTAGTAAAAACATTCCATAATCCAATAAACTTCTTATTAATGCATTATACATAAGTTTTAATGTAGATGGGTGTGCACCCCACCAAACCCCAGAAACACATCTCATTAAATTGATATTACGTTCACACTTTGCTGCTATATACTCACAATGATCTAGTCCTTGGAGTTTATTATCTAGTATTATACCTAAGAATTTTGTTTTCGATTTAACAGGAATTGAACTATTTTTGTAAGTAATATTTATAGGGGGTGGAAATTTTGAGCGAGAAAATAAAACTATGGAACTTTTAGAAACAGAAATATCAAGACCATTGTTATTAAGCCAAGTCTGTAGGGATAGAATAGACATGGAAAGATTATCACAAGCCATCTGTATAGATTTGTCAGTTGAGTATAAAAGGAGGTCATCAGCATACTGAAGAACATTTACATTGCTAGTTGCTACAGTTTCTATATCATATGAGTATATGTTGTAAAGGATTGGACTTAAAACAGAACCTTGTGGAAGACCTTTATATTGTTGTCTTTTTAAATTATTAGGGTCATTTGCTAAATTAATAGTTCTATTGTATACAATATTCATAATAACATTAATTAAATAAAATGGTATGTTTAATTTCACTAGCTTATTTTTCAGAATTGATAGAATTACATTATCATATGCTGAGGATATATCTAAAAAAGCTGCTACAACAGATTTGTTATTAGTAAAAGCTAATCTAATATCAGTTATAAGTAAGCTAATGTTATCTATGGTGCTCTTTCCTCTCCTAAAACCATACTGACTTTGACTTAATAAATTTCTGCTTTCAATAAACCATTCTAAGCGAAGTTTGACAAGGTGCTCTAGAATTTTCAACATAACTGATGAAAGCACAATGGGTCTGTATGAAAAAGGGTCAGAAGGGTTTTTATCAGGTTTAAGGATAGGGATAACAGAATGTGACTTCCATGTCTGAGGTATATTACCTGTAGAAACAAGGGAGTTCATAACCTTTAATAAGTATGATAGAGATTTATCAGTCATGTTATTTAAAAATGAGTAGTTAATATTATCCCATCCAGGAGTAGAGTCTTTAACATTTTGAAGGATACCTTTAAGCTCAAATAATGTAAAAGGGGAAAAATTGTCTGAAGAAGAAGTAGAAGGAAGAGAAAGGATACATTCTGGTACTGTAGGTGGAGCAAGATGATCTATCAGCTGATTTATTAACAATGGACACATTTCATTATTATTAGAAACCTTATATGCAGATCTAAATTTTCTTATGTTTAACCATACACTTGAAGGTTTTGTTTGGGGTGATAAGGAAGAGCAGAATTTCTTCCAACCTTCAGCTTTTTTCTTTTTTAATAATCGACGAGTAGTTTTTATAATATTAGTGAGAATATTAAAATTTTCTGTAGTTGTATACTGACAATAAAATTTTTCAGCAGCTTTCCTTTCCTTAATAGCGTCTGAGCACTCTTTGTCCCACCAAGGTGGCGTATTTATTTTCTTAGTTAATTGTTTTTTAATGGGAAAAGTGTTTTCAGCTGATTTTATAATTAATTGAGTAAAGGCTTCTGCACAAGAAGAGTCATTATATGAGGAAATGTTAGGCAAAACATTAACACCAACTTCCATCAAATTATTAAACTTGTGCCAATCCGGGTTATGCAAATTATATTTGAAATATGATGTAGATTTAGGTGAAGTTTTATGATATGCAGAAGGGAAATTTATTATTATGGGGAAGTGATCACTTCCAAACGTAAATGGGAGTGTGTACCATCTCAAAGAAGGTGCTAAATTGGGACTGCAAATGGACAGGTCTATAGCGCTTTTGCCTTCGGAGGGTTTTGTGCGACGAGTGGGAGAACCATTGTTTAAAATACATAAATTTAATTCTTCAATGACTTTCAAAAGTTCTTCACCATAATAATTACTGGAGGAACAACCCCAGGCTTGATGATGAGAATTAAAATCACCTAACACAATAAAGGGTTTAGGTAGTATGGATAATAGGTTATTAAGTTCTGTCAAAATATTCAAATTTGGATGTGGAATATAAAGTGACACGAAACAAATATTATTTACATTAACAGCTAATATAGACATATTTACAGTATGTACAGGAAGATTAACAATGGAAAAATTATATCCTTTTTTGATCATGATGGCTACACCTCCATAACCATCAGATCTATCTTCTCGGATACTAGTGTATCCAGAGAATTTAAAAGTACAACTTGGTCTTAACCAAGTTTCTGAAAGAGCCACTAAAAATGGCTCATATTTATTTAATAAGTGAATTAATTCACTTTTCTTGTTGGTGATGCTCTGCGAGTTCCATTGAAGAATTTTGGCTTGACTGTCCATGATCACCATTAAATTTAGAATAATTAATTAAACTTTCTGTCATTAAAGCAGCGTTGGACGGTGTTATTACTTCGGACTGAGATAAAAATTTAATAAAAGATATAATCATGCCTATTGAGGCTGATTCTTGATTATTGTTATTATTTTTTGTCAACAAAGTACCATTTTCTCTAGAATTAGTGGAATTATATTCATTAATAACTGAATTTTGGAAATCATAGTCATAACTCTTACTGACTTTTGTATGGGGTTTAGGTTTCTGAAATATTGTTTTTTTGTATGACCTATGGGATTGTTCTTGCGAATCTAAATTTTTTTTCAAAAGTGGATGAAGAGCAGTTTTAATAGGTGTTGAGATGGCATCAGCATATGATTTGGAGACCGGGGGATAATTTTTTGATGCCTCGGCATAAGAGACACAGTTTTGAGCCATAAACATTTTAATGTTTTTTTGTCTTAAATGTTCTGGGCATGATTTGCTAGTGGCAAAGTGAGATCCCTTACATAAACAACAATTAACATTGAAATCAGCCTCACTAGTACAAGAGTCTCCACAATGATCCTTTCCACATTTAAAGCATCTTGGGTTGGATCTGCAAGTTATTTTAGTATGACCGTACCTACAGCATTTATAGCATTGTATAGTAGGGTAAATGTATAAATCTACTGGGAGAGCATTATAACAAACGTAGACACGTTTCGGTAAAGTCTGTCCATCAAAAGTTACGACAACTGTCTCTGTTGGTTTCCAGGTAGTGTTATCATTAATAGTTATTTTACGGTTTATTCTTCTAACCTTTATTATTTTTCCACAACCAATGGGAACCTTAACATTATTAGCAATTTCCTCAGGTGACCAGTCTGAGGGAACACCTCTAATTACGCCTACTCGTGAAACGTTAAATGATGGGATAAAAGCTTTGAAGTTTTTATTTGAGAGATTAGGGTCATTAATAAAGTGGTTTGCGTCATTGTGGTCCGAAAATGATAGAGATAATCGGTTGCGTCCAATTTTCTTGAGGCTACCATCAATTATATTTTTAAAAGTATTATTTTTAAGGAATCGCCCAAACGAGACTGGATGTAGAGTAACATTATCAGTCGGAGATGTAATAACTCTTTGGACATGAATAACGTAAGGTCCAAGGTCTGTAGATTCATACTGTGTGCGGTAGTTAATATAATCTTTAGGTTTTTGGGGTTCCTTACTATTTGTTAGGGGGTTTGACCAATCTTTCATTGTAACATTATCATTTACATTATTATCACCAGTAATAAATGAGGCGCCCGAAGCATTATTTATATCTGAGATTTCAGAAACAGAGTGAGAGCACTGACAGTCAGTAGATTTCAATTCATTGTTGCGCTTTTTGCGCCGTTTATTGCAGTGTTTGCATATTTTATTAGATGTATGAGATCTTTTCCTGTTAGTTGTTTGAGTTGAAGAAAGCGAAGTATCTGTATCGACACTACTCTCATCTATAGTAACATAGTGCGCTACCTGGAGCGGTCCACCTCCAGGATCGTCAGGGGGTTTGTTCATTTTAAAAAGTGAAAAGGAGACTTACCTACTTTAAACTGATAGTAAAACTAATGATATTTACATAAAATTAAATATTTACACAAATAAAACTAATATCGATCCTCTGTTTCGCTAAATAATAATATAAAAAGTCGCAGAACCAAAAATGACGTCCGCCAAATTTTATGTTTCCCGCGCTTTTTCTAAATCAATGTTTCTTTATATATACACTGTTATCTATGTTCTTTATTTTGATGTCAAAGTCAGCTGTTTCTACCACAGAACAATATACTCCTAACGGGGTTTCTACTAAGAGGAGTATATTCAATATTGTTCTATGCTACTAAGCAACTTACCGGTTAAGACTAAAGAGTACCTACTTTATAATCACCAAGGAACTTATATATGATAACTGGAATTGTTACGAGCATTATTTGAAAAATAAAAATGTACTTTATTTCGTCACTCATAAAGTTGACATTTGTTTCTTACTTAACAGAGGGGAAAACGTTCTGAGCAAGACAACGACATGAGTGGATGTTGTCCCTTTCTTACACTTGCCAGTGTTAAAATAAAACTGCTGATGGTAGATTTTTATATATTCGGTAATCGTTAAATCCCTTTTATTCATACACGTCGATAAATACATTACCATAAAATGTATTGTAATTAACATAATGAGTTCTAAAATGTGCTTATTTTAATTATTACGTAATTACTTATGCAATGCAAAGCTGTTTTTAAAATTAGTAGAATTACTTAGTAATAATTTGCGAACTATGTATGGCCGCACTTATATATGGCGATTGACGCTTTATTTAGTAGAAAGAGACACATTCCACCCATGTCGTGGTATTCTTCGAAATGATTTTGAAGCCCGTATGGACATTCCGGGTAGAATGTAACTTCCTTGATAATCACTACGTTTTAAGAGACGGTGTTCCATAGATAAAAACGATATATGGCTTACATTATCGATCAATACCAATATAACAAGATGAAACTAATGCGACAGATAATAATTACTGTTATTAAATAAGTAATACTGCCAACATAGTAAAAAGATTAGGGTTCTTGCGAAATATATCCATATTCCTTATTGTATCGATAATCAATTTAAATGTTAATTTCTTTGGTTGTAGTAAAATAAAACAATAGTATTTATTAGATTTTTAATAAATAATAGTTTAAACACACAATATTTTGCTTAAAACACTTGAAAATATGGTAATAAGAAGAAATAGATTTATTTAAAAAAATAAAACAATGATGTGAAATATCAAAGTTATTTAGGATTACGAACCGTAAATATAGATACTAAGGTTTTTGAATGATCTCTTTAATTAAAATCAGGTGTTACACGATCATTTATGCATGTTTTAATAGACAATGATAAAATGTGAAATGAGAATTCAGAATATATTTTACCTACAGAGTAAAAAACAAAACAAAAGACTTTTAATTTCATCGAATCGATTAATATTAGACACCTATCTTATATCTTTTATAATAACTCTGTAACACCTATATTCTACAAAAAACATTCTTTCTTCTCCCTTTTTACATGATTAGCTGTGAGTGCTACAATCCAAACTTCATATACAATAAGCCTTAACAGTAGGCAGTAGTGCTCAGCATAGTTTCACGCTGGTTATCTTTTAATTATCTGTAAGAAACAAATGTGTATTATTATAAAATCAGTGTAAATTTGGCAAAACACAGATTTTCGTTATCAATTTAAATGTTTATTTGCGCAGAGAGTAATGATATTTTTATATCATAAAATAGCAAACAAGCGAGTGATTTTCCTAGTGAAAAGAGACAACCATCATCTATAGGCACTAAAGATGTTAGTGGTCCATTGCTATCCGTGTGGCGAGATGTTCATACTTCATAAAAGGTATTAAGATAGATTGCTTTCTAACCCGGGGAGATGTTGTAGAACTCAACTATCCCCGTGTTGGTCCAGGCTAATTTTGAAGAATAGACCAACTGCCGTTCTGCTAGGTAAGTCGTAAAAGGCAACCGATTAAATCTAAGTATCACTACCATGGTGACCACTAATTTGTAGAATTCTGGAATGTCTCGCCCGGATTTTTGTTACCATTGCCTTATCTATTCCTGCCGTAATAGCGTCAATGCATGTCGTTGTCGTATCTCAGTTTGGAGGATAAGGTAACCGGCAGAATTACGCATGTGGCATTGCCATCTCGCCACACGAATAACAACGCATCATTAATATCTTTGATATCTATAGGCGATGGTTTCTCTTTCCAACAGGAGAGCCATCTGCTTGCTTGCTATTTTGATATAAAAAAAATCTAGTATTTCTGATGGTATTGACCTTGTTAGCTAACGGTTTGCTTTGAACACTGAATATCGTCGGCACTTGGTAAAACTCCATGTTAACTTATATTTATATCGTATTAAAAGCACTTGTACTGTTTTACTTGACTTTTTAATTATTAAAACCAACCGGTTTCGCGTTTTAACGCATCATCAGGGCAAAAGTTATTAATGTTTAGTACAATGAATTGGTTTTAATAATTAAAAAGTCAAGTAAAACAGTACAAGTGCTTTTAATACGATATAAATATAAGCTAACGGTTTGCCTTTTACGAACAACCTGGCAAAATTGCAAATAGTCTTATACTCAAAAGGAGCCTCAGCCAATACGCGGAATAAGAAGAGAGAAAAGCAAAATTGTCTGGATAGTGATTGATATACAACTTTTAATTTTTGCTACTCATATGAGATTTAATATGAAAATTTACATGTATGTAACATTCATAAATTAAGTTCCTATTTTGACAATTACTCAATACTAAATACTAATACATCTGAATAGTAAAGTATTTACCAGCAATATATTATCTCGAATTATATACCTAAATTAATATAAAAACCTAACCATTTTGTATAGTGCTATGGTGGTATCTTGAAGATGTTGAAAAACCCCTATAGAAGTGATAGCATATTTTTACAACTGTATTTCCTTACCTTTCTGAAAGGCTTTCCTTTTTGAAATCCTTTGCACAAACAAATTTCAATTGATGCAACTTTATAATTTTCATAAAATCTGTCGTTTTTCTCTGTAACCTCGACCCCTATATATTAAAAAAATAATTTTAAGTCATGATCAAAACCAATAAGAATTGCACAAGTGAATATTTGTCAGTAAATACTATCTACTGACGAAATCTGTAAATATCACTAACTAGTATTTTTTTAAATTTCATTACATATTAATGAAAGTTGTCTAAATAATTTATTAATTCGAGTTTATCATACCAATCTTGAGAATTAATATAATTAGTATTTTACGCAGGTATGTGCTGAAATTTTTAAGTACAAAATAGTTTTTTTGATATTAAAATAGCAATAGTATTTCTTCTAATACACAAATAAGATTTAAACACCAATATGTTTTTTTTTTAATATAAAAAGAATTATATCGATAATCGCATTAATGTAATATGCACTGCACTACTACTCTGCTGTTTATTAAAATCATTTAGATTTTTTTGTTAAGTACTTTATAATTGCATTGTAAATAATTAGAAAAAAGACAAAATTAACGCTTACCGTTTTTTGTTTCATAGATATTTGGCAATAAATACAGTCACTTTGTTACTCAGTTGGCCAGTTTTTATACATCATATTAAGCAAATTGTATTAATCATTTTACTTTTTTTAATAATAAAAAAAAGTATCTTCACGCCCATATCCCCGAAAGGGTAGGCAGAGGTACAACAAGTGCACCCACGGTTAGCCGAAGATACTTGATCCCACAAATGTGATAGGTGGCAAGCCTATCGCCAACCGGGCACTTTCCAATCCCGGGCAACTTTGTGTTTCTCAGAAAACTGAAAAAACACTTTTTTTTTTAATGTGCACGACCCGGGAATCGAACCCGGGACCTCATGTGGTCAACGCCAACACTAGACCACAGAGGCGACATTCATCATTTTACTTTTTTTAATACTTAATACAATTTAAAGTTTTTAAAAACAAAATATATTAAAACTCATTGTAAGTTAAATATATTTATTGTTATACAATAAAATCACTTTTAAGAAATGGTGGGATGTTACAAGTTCTGAAACGACATATAAAATAATAATTGACATCTAGTGGGTCATGGCGCTGACATAATCCGTTTAACTTAAAAAGCCTTTACGCTAGTAGAAGATCTAGATTTTTGCGTGCGTAATATGACGTATGGGTTATATATAGCCATTAAGAAGACAGCAATGTCCGTATATTTTGGTTTTTTCGAATGACTTGCGCCAGACTGATATAATAGGTATATTAAGTTTCTTCGTAAAACAGCTGACTGAAACAGAAAAATTCCAGTCATAGTATATTATTCGATAACTAAAATAGAAGCAGTATTTGAAAAATAAAAATGTACTTTATTTCGTTATCTATAAAGTTGACATTTATTTCTTACTTAACAGAGGGGAAAAACGTTCTGAGCAAGACAACGTGACGACGAGAGTGGATGTTGTCCCTTTTCTTGCAATTGCCAGTGTAAATAAAACTATCTGATGATAGATTTTTATATATTCGGTAATCGTTAAATCCCTTTTATTCATACATGTCGATAAATACATTAGCATAAAATGTATTGTAATTAACATAGTAAGTTATAAAATCTGCTTATTTTAATTATTACGTAATTACTTATGCTGTTTCTCAAATTAGTAGAATTACTTAGGAGTAATTTCTACTACTACTACACATAGCCGCACTTATATATGGCGATTGGCGCTTTATTTAGTAGAAAGAGACACACTCCTGACTCCACCCATGAAGTATTAGGTATAGGTGGAGCTAGCACTCGTATTAATCAATTGAAACAAATATTTACGTTACTCCTCTGTCTAAGAGTCGTGTAGATATTCTCTCACCGCCGCAAGGCGATGGGGAAGAAGGTTTCGGGGTTTTGGACCCCCTGACCTTGGTTGCAGCCGCGGACCGTTAATACGGCCCGGTCGTTGGTGATGGGTGTTTCCACCCTTTGGTATTCAGACGAATCTTCTCGGTGGTATTCTTCTCAGTTGGTAGTTCCGTGTCGGTCCCCCCCCCCCTCTTCACGCCGTCTCGTGCGATTGGCTCCTTCCTGGTGAAACCCCGTTCGAGGAAGCCTGGTCGGGGCTATCAGCGAACAGAGACAGCGGCTTATGGGGGAGACCCGGTGGACGACGCGATCAAGTCGCGTGGGTATAGACGCGCATCTGGTGGGCGCGCGTGCCAGGGGGCAATGGTCTTCACCTCATGGAAATTAGAAGTTTCGGCTCTCTTGTACATTTGGGTGGTGATGTTGACTATGAAGTCCTTCAAGCTCTCTATTCCCAAGTCCCTCTGAATCACGTCGTTGTGGACGAAGCGGGGGGCGTTGGTGATTTTACGTAGGGCGACATTTTGTTGTTGTTGAAGATTGGTCTTGTTGCCTGGCGCAATGTAGATGTACCAGGCAGAAGCAGCATATGTTAGTCGGCTTCTTATGTAGGTCTTGTAAATTCCCAGCTTCGTCCGCAGGGGGAGCCGGGAATAGAGAATTGGTTTGAGGATGGCTATTGCCTGCCGGGTATTCTTAATAGCAGCTTTGGCTTGCTGCGCGAACTTCAGCTGGTAGTCAATGGTGACGCCCAGGTATTTAACTTGATGCGTCCATCTGTCTAAGAGGTTTTCCCATCTCTTATTTATACAGCTGTGTTAAAAAGAGAGGTTAGACCTCAGAAGAAGACAGCAGTATTTCAAATTGGTTTCAAGTACATTAGAAGTGTTGCCTCCAGATATAATACAGCTTCATGACTCTACCAATGTACTTTTCAAAACGATTTTGAAGCGCTTGTGAACATTCCAGGTAGAATGTAACTTTATATATACAGGTACCTTGTATTCTGCGCTACAGGTACTCTGCGCTTTATAATTTGTCAGCTGCTAATATTTCACAGTTCACTTAATCTATTGGTAGCAGCCTCGTACATATATATTAATCTGTGGTAGCAGTGTTGTTCTAAAGCGGCCCATAGACCTACAATAACATTAAGCAATATTATGTATTGTGCAATATTATTGACAGTTTACCTGTGCAAATTTAACACTCCATCTGAGGATTTGCGATGTTCAAACGACCATAATCGATAGGTCTACGATAGGTCCGTATACGTCCAAAAAATTTTCTTTAGGTCCTTTATAGTTTTTTTATAAATATTTTTTCAAATTTTAGTTAAAAAAAATACATTTTAGCACCTCATTTAATTTAATCAAAATCGTATTCTTTATCGTTAGGTCCGTATTGGTCCACCATTTTGGTTGTTGCGTACGTGTGAAGTAGAGGAGCAGGTGCATAATGTTGCGTGTCGTCAAGAGGAGAAAATTTATTTAATACCAAAGAATTACTATTTAATTTCTGCGTGTTACATTTACGAGTACATTATTTCGACTAACTGTTTTAAACATTATTATAATACAGCTCTTTCGTCATTTATCCAAATATAGACATCTATCTGTGAGGGCTAATGTGCTGACGGCACATAACATCCCCTTCGAGAATAAAATGAATATATCTCTTTTACATTAAAATATGAAAACATTTTGCTAAAACTCTGTAATCGTTACGAAAAATATATAGTAAGCAAATGTGTATAAAAAATACAATGATAATAATATATAAATTTAAAATTGGCTTGAAAAAATATGAAGTATACAATAACCTATAATTTAAATCTAACATATGTCTGAATACAGGACGAAAAACTTTATTATAATAATAAGTAATGCTTTACTATTTATATAAACACTATAGCCTATACGATATGGTTTTCGTTACCTAAAACACTTATTTTCTTTGCACACTATTACACTTTAGTATCACAAACACTACATGATGACATGTGCGGCTGGGCCATTTTGGCCACGCCGAGACCGTAATTGGTTTGGCAACGGATCCAAAAGTAATATCCGAATGCCACCGCTAACATTAAGACAATTATCACCAAGTACATATCTACCGAAGATGCCCTGGACTGCTGTGCAGAGGCTTCCGAGGCGCTGGCTGCATTTCCTGCACCACCTTGCGCTATTATTATTTCTTCCATTGACTGTTTTGATTGGCCTTTTTCCATATTTATTTCTTTCTCTCAACAAAATTACAACTTTCTGTTTAACTGGTAAGCAGAGAATACATTATATTCGATCACTTGAAGCGTACGACTGGCTTACTTATCCGACCATATCTTGATGTTCGTTGCATATAGTTTTGATTTGTCTAGCCTTATTAGAAATTCGTTCGGTATTATCGCCACTAGTAATAAGAAACGCAGGCTTAAGGCGATCAATGCTTATATTTTTCTCTTGGCCATTGCATAATATCTTAAAATATTTCAGTGATTTTTTTAAAACTTTGTACGGTCCTGAATAAGGTGAAGTCAAAGGTCTTGAAACTTTATCACATCTCATAAATACATGCGTACATTCGTTCAGATCGAGTTGTACAAATCAGGGTTGTTAAGGATGCAAGAATTTTGACATCCGCGGATGCAGATGCGGATGCGGATTATTAAAAGTTCACACTTCACATCCGCGGATGCGGATTTGATGCGGATGCGGATGCGATACGGATGCGGATTTTAAAGGGATAATTATTATAATGTTAAGTGCATAAATAACTGAAAATCAATTTAAACTTAAATGTTTTATTTATTTAATCCTATTTCTAAAACAAAACTACGCAAGTTTTTAGTTTTACTCATAACACAATAGAATTTTAAGCTTCGAGTTACATAATAGAAACCTTTGTTTAGTAATTAAACTTGAAAATTGGTGAATTACATTTAATAAATAGCAATATAGCAGCCGTTTTGAATTTGAATCTACATCCGTAAAAACTCCGCATTGATTGATGCGGATGTGAATGCGGATGCAGATGTCTGAATTGATGCGAATATTCCGTATTTGCGGATGCGGATGCGAATATTCGTAACATCCCTGGTACAAGTATGCGATTTTGTCTTATTTCTCGTTTCGGAATAGACGAGATTTGTTTTATTCTATATCGCAAATTTTGCAAAAACGTTTCATTTTCCGTGATTTCTTGCTTTGTAGGCGAAAAGAAATCTCCGGGCAAACGTATTACTTGACCATAGGTCATCTCGGCCGCGCTTATTCCTGTATCATAGCGTAGGCTTGCTCTTAAGCCGAACAATACTGACGGAAATTCGTTCACCCAACCTTCCATATTACCTCTACACATAAGGGATGTTTTAAAAGAACGATGAGCCCGTTCAACTGCACCATTAGATTGCGGATGGTAGCTGGTAGTCCTCAATTTTGTTATGCCTATTCGCTTTGCCAGCAATGCAAACAAGTTCGATTCAAATTGTCAACCTTGGTCCGTTGTGATACGCAATGGACAACCAAATCTTGATATCCAGCCTGAATAAACTATCCATGATATCGTATCAGCCGTAATGTCTTTGATTGGATACGCCTCTAACCAACTCGTTACTCTGTCTACCATGGTAACCAAATAACGATATCCTTTACACATAGTGGGCCAACAATATCGACGTGTAAATGTTCAAAACGTTCACTTCTCTGGAAAGTTCCAATAGGTGATATTGTATGAATTGTTGTTGTATGGACTTTTGATCTCTTTTGAAATCTTCAGATGGGCTGCTAAATTTGCACAGGTTGACCGTTTAGGGTTAATATTGAAGAATGAACAAAGATTGAATGGAAGTTTCAGCGGGTTTAATTTTTATTGTGCAATATTATTTTCTTTTACTATGTAGGCTTAATATTACACAATATTTTTCACTACAGAGTTTGAAGCTGTCGCGTTAAGTCAGTCACGGTGTTTGAAGTATGGTCGTGTCGTAAATTTAAGCGAAATGGAGAGCAAGAATGCTATAAAAGATAAAGAACGGGAGTTTTTACTCGAGTGTATAGAATTGTATAGAGATTTATTTAACATAATGCCCAGCATGGTTGCCGCCAAAACTTTATTGTCAGTCATGTTGCTCGCACGAAATATTGATCCGACTGGTTTGTCAATTTTACTGAGTGAATTTATTGAACGTTTGAAATATTATTAGGTATTGCGCAATATTGTAGGTCTATGAGCTGCCTTAGTTTTCTTCACAGAACAATATACTCCTAACGGGGTTTGCCATGGGTTTCCTTACTCAGAGAAAGATCAAAAGTCTATTGTCAAACCAAATGTCATGAAATGTCAATTTTATAGTGCAAATTGCAATTTGGCATTTGCCCGTGAAAGTGAAAACTGAAAAGTGTCAAGTTTGGTGTCAAGTGCCGAATTCAAAGAGGAAAAAGCTTTTATTTTAAAAAGAGAACGCACTTCCGGAGATTTTTTGCATATCAAGTTGATTGCGCCATCTGTATTTACGTTCCTAAACTAAAGCTGCATATAGGTATAGATATATAGGTTCGTTTCTATTCTGTATTCTGAATTATTTTTAACTGTTTTGTTCTAATCAACTTTTTGCTAAAATCTCGAAACTTTTTAAATCAAAAAAAAATACAAACATAACTCCAAATATAGAATCGAGACTAGAACAGTTGATTAGAACAACACAATTTTAAATTATAAAGCTAAAAAGAGGAATGAATAAAAATACTTCCAAATTATATATTATTTTTTATTTTTATAATGTTTCCTCTTATTATAAAACTGTTGCGCAGCAACTTTTAATTTGTCATTACCGGTATACACAATCTTACCAGACAAAATTCTAGCTTATTTGTTCATATGCAATTGCAGACTAAGAAAAAGGGTAAAGGGCGTCGTTTTACAATTCAAGAAAAAGTGCTTTCCTTGTCATTATATAAAAGAAGTCCTAAAGGATATGCCTTGTTAAATAAATATTTTACATTGCCATCAGTAAAAGCAATGAAGCGTTTGCTGGCACAAGTAAAATTAAGACCTGGAATTAATAAAATTATATTTGAAAAAATTAAAAAAACTGTAATCCAGAAAGATAAATGCGATCGCTTATGCAGTATCATATTTGACGAGATGTCGTTGACACCTCAAATATTTTATAATGCTGCAAAAGATACTTTTGAAGGCTTTACTACTAATTGTGGTTAGAAATTTGCGAATCATGCTCTTGTTTTTATGGTGAAAGGTCTGAATCGTAATTATAAGCAACCTATAGCTTTTTTTCACCAATTCTTTAAATAAAATTGAATTAAAAAGTACAATAACAAATGTGATAAAACATGCACAAGATTCAGGCCTTATCATTATTAACACTCTGTGCGACCATAGCACCATTAATGTAAGTGCCATAACAGAATTAGTTAATGAAACAAAACAAAATTATCTGCGGCTACAAAAGGAGTGGCGTCATGACTTATTTTGCGTAAATGGGCAAAATATAATCCCCATTTACGACACTCCCCACTTAATTAAAGGTATCCGTAACAATTTAATGACTAAGGATTTGCGATACACCACAAATAACCAGGAAAAAGTTATTAAATGGAAATATTTTGAGATGGTGTATCATGCAGATAAGACCTATGGGGAGTTAAGACTCCTCAACAAAATAACTGAGGAGCATATAAACATAGAAAAAATGAATAAAATGCGAGTCAAATTGGCGACACAACTTTTTAGCCACAGCGTACCTGTAGTGACGGAACATTTGACAGCGAGGGGAGATTTGCCAGAAGAATGTCGCCAGTTGATCGAATTCACATTACTTATAGATAATTTATTTGATACATTAAACGTGAGTAATTTTCACATACCTAACGGTAAAAAATATAAGGGTCCTATCAAGCGGCACTCCCCTCACCATAAATTTTGGTAAGATGCCAAAAAAGTTTTAAATACAGTCAAATTCATAGAAACAAAAAGAGTTGGAGATAAAATTCAATTGATTGAAAGAAATGTACCATCAGTTGTGAATTTAATTAAAACAATTAATGGTGTGGAAGCAATTTGGAAATTAATCTCTCAGAAATATGGTTGTGATACACTTTTAACAAGAAACTTAAACCAGGATCCAGTCGAAAACTTTTTTGGAAACATCAGAAGTTACGGGGCTAGAAATATCGCCCCAATACTGTTTCGTTTGAAGGTGCTTTTAAGGCTTTACTGTTAAACAATTTCAACTCATTACATTCCATTAGAGCCAATTGTGAGGATGACGACAACAAATGTCTTCAGACATTAGATTTTTTTTTAACAAATCAAACAAATGAAATAACTTCTAATGTTTCCACTGAAGACACAATTCATTTTAACAATGATATATTAAATATTGAGGAAAGTGAACTTCCAGATGCCGGGCAAAGAAATTATGTATGCGGCTGGATCCTAAAGAAATCTCTGAAATTTGTTAAAACGTGTAAAAATTGTAAAGGGACTTTGTTAGACTCGGATAATAGCAACCATAATAACCCTTTTACTCAGAGAAAAGAGTATTGTAATAAAAAATGGTTGTGTTATCCGAGTATAGAATTAGAAAATTGTTTCCACAACTTACAAAAAATAGTATTATCAGTTATACAAAATAATCCTCCCATGCATAATATAAAAAGAACAATACTCTCATTTTCCGATATTTTAGTAGAATTTCCATTCCAATGTCCAGTACACAAAGAAGAATTTAAAAAAATATTTGAAAACATTATCTAAACGCTGTTTAAATGCACGACCTTTCTTGCGTAAGCGTGATACTTCATTCCTCAAATACTTGATTTCAGTACGCAGTGACTTTGTTTGTGAACAATAAAATACAGCAGTGTTGTGTGAATCTGGAAAAAATATATTAATTTTTTAATGTCTTGTGTTGATTTGAGACCCTTTTGAAGAATATACAATCTTTTTTTTATATTATAAGATAGCAAACAAGCATATGGGTCTCCTGATAAAAGAGTCAACTGCATGAATGGTGCATTGGTCACCACATGCATGAGTTTACCGGCTACCTTACCCTCCAAAGCGGAACACTTTTATCAGGCTATTCGTAAAACACGAACGATTTTCTAAACGTGTATATATTTATATCATTATAAGATAGCAAACAAGACGTGCCGATACATATATCATCATAACATAATACACAACATAAGCAAACAAGCAGATGGGTCCTCTGATGGAAAGAGAAACCATCGCCTATAGACACCAAAGATTGTTATCTTGCTAACTTGTGGCAAGGTCTATTGCTACATGCATATGTTTACCGGCTACCTTAGCCTCCAAACCGGAACACGAGTGACACGACAATGAAAATTAATAGGCAGAAAATGCCTATTTTCACAATGACGTTTGCTTGTAAGAGTATGTACACATATAACTTTTGAACGGCTTGACCACAGAAATCTAAATAATAAGGTAATAGAAGTTGTAAAGGCGCGTGACCTTGTCGCCGCGCATATATGACTCGTACGCTACATGTGCAGCGAAACACTATTGGTCCGACACATTATTGGCAATAGCTACCACGTCTCAGGAGATTTTGAGTTTTTATAAAATATTATTTAACGCCATAGCTTTAAAATTTAATCTTTGGTGCATTAATAATAATATAATAATAATAATGGTTTATTTCATAATTTAAATATCTAATTACATTTTATGCTGTGGCTGGGGCACTCCTTTTAAGCATGAGATGCCTGTATTAGGAGACCCCGCTCTTCAATACATAGCGCGTATTATAGATAAATTTATAAAATTAAATTACATTAATAGTTACACATTGAAATTATTGTTGCAACTTGCATGATCAAAATTTAGTATTACATTTATTACACAAAAAAATTTTTTTAATTATATTCAAATTTAAAAATAAATATACATGTATACGCATTTGTGTTTGTGTGGAGTGTTTGTGAGTGTATGTGTGTGTGTGTGTATGTGTGTGTGTGCGTTCGTTTGTATGTGTGTGTGTGTGTGTGTGTGTGTGTGTGTGCGCGCGTAAGCATGTGGATGTGTGCGTGTAAATGTTAATGAATTTGTGCTTGCACATAATGGTTTAGACAACGTTAGTATGTCTCACTAAAGATTCCACTTCCTCATAATGGAGTCCTTTTAGCCACTCTGTTACTTTTATTTTGCATTTATATTTATTAGTTATGTAGATATGTAGATGCCTATTTATTTTATTATAGAGAATAGCAGATTTTTTACAATATTGATTACTGGCAAAAGCTGTTTTAGTGTAAGGGATAGGAGCAACCTCATTAACTCTTCTTTTTGCAAGCAATTCAGAATCAAATTTTAAGTTTATATGCAGTCGCAATACAGTTAATAAAACATATAGTTTTCGAACAGATAAAAGGTTAGTAGATTTGTATAGTTCAATTGTGGGATATCTGGGTGGTTTGAAAAACATTACTTTGAGTAATGCTCTCTGAGCTCTCTCTAATTCCAAAAATTTATATTTCGATGCTCCACCCCATACAGTAATACAATATGTTAAAATAGATTGTGCCAGTGCGGTGTAGATTTGTTTTATTAACTGTTTTGTACATACATGTCTTAACGTTTTAAAAATATATATTAATTTTCTTACTCTTTTACTGATTAATTGAAGATGAGGATGCCATGAATGCAATTAATGCAAGTAACATTAAAAATTAATGCAAGTAACATGACGTGTAGGCGTAATTGTGTACTTAATATTTATTGGTTGTCTACATGTGTTGGTAGCTGCGACCCGACGACACGCGTCACAGTATTAAAAGATAGTAGGTAACATTTCTATTGCCTTATTATTTAGATTTCTGTGGGCTTGACCAATCGCAACGAGTTTGACGGCATCCGATTGGGCCCTAAAGCCAAATGCCGCAAATTACATCTAAATCGGTTTATATGTTCAGCAGTTATCATTGACGAAAAATTTTGAAGTGATTTTGAAATAACTTCGAAATTTTTCAACCAATTATTTTTTGAATTTTTACAATATTTTAGAACTTACAAAACTGCGTCTAATCCTGTTTCAAAAACTTAAATCGAATCAAGTTTCAAGAAGTCACAGTTTTCCAATACCAAATTTGTGTTGCTTGCAAAAAACTTACTTTATATTTTTAAAATAATTTTTAGACTAGTACACCACTTTTATGCTTAAAAAACTGCGTCAAATACCCTAAATTGGATCAAAATCTATCAATTTATCTATGATTCATCAATGATGAAAATTGATATAACTTTGAGATTTTTTAATCTATTGATTATGTGGCTTAAACATTTTAGATTTCAAAAATTGCGTTACCAAGATACATGGGCGCGTGCCCAGCCAAGCCAAGGAACTGGCGACGCAGCAACAAAAAAATTCCTTTATATTTTTAAAAAATGTTTAGACTAATATACCGATTGGTTTAAAAATCTAATCAGCTTTTATCCTTCAAAAAAAAAACTACTTCAAATACCGTAATATGGATCAAAGTCTGTCAATTTATCTGGGATTTCTCAATGATGAAAATTGATATTACTTTGACATTTTTAAATCTATTGATTATGTAGCTAAAACAACATTTTAGATCTCAAAAATTGCGTTATAAAGACACGCTGGGGCGTGTTCAGCACCCATATGTAATATTGCACAAACCATTTCAAGCTACTTTTGACGCCTTCACAACTCAAAAACCATTTATCCTACATAAACGAAATTTGGAATATTTATTAAAACCTGTTAACTTATCTAGAACACAAAGTTTTATCAATGTAGCACAAGCAGTTATTGAGTTATTAACAATTGAAAACCTCAATTTTTGTGACTCACTAACTCACTCATCTACATAGAGGTCAAAAACCGAACCCACTTCTAGATGACCTAGCAACTCGATATTCGGCATCAAGGTATCAAGGAGTATACAAATGAAAAAACTAGAAACTCAAAATTCTTGAAAACTAGCTGTTGTCCGCGATTTCGTTCGCGTGATACAATAACATTACTTTCTTTTGCATAGACGGCTAAAAAGTAGCCGTAATAGCCTAGTAGTAGCAGTAATTATGCTTTAACACATATGAGTTATAACTGACATAATATGGATTAATAAATAAATATAAAATATTAAGTGACATGACACTCGCACGGCGCATCTTTGACAGCATAGCCCCGTATTGGTTCCGGGGTCTTTTGTAAAAGAAATATACCAATTGCTGTTCTGCCAGGCAGGTCGCAAAAAGCGACCGATTGTCTAAGTCACTACCATCGTGGCTACTAGATAGTAAGAGTTCTGCTTTTTCTCGCTCGGATCTGGTACCACCACCTTACCTTTTTTTGCCGCAATAGCGTCAGTGCTTGTCACTGTCGTGTTCCGGTTTGGAGGGTAAGGTAGCCGGTAAACTTATGCATGTGGCATTAGACCTCGCCACAAGATAGCAACGCACCATTAACATCTTTAGTATCTATAGGTGATGGTTGACTCTTTCCATCAATAGACCCATCTGCTTGTTTGCTATATTATATTTAAAAAAATATAGATTTATATAATTTCATACAATCTTTGTTTCTCTTAGGGGCTAATTTAAACAAAAAACTACATTTGACTTTAACTATCTCCTTGCCAAATTTCACAAAAATTAGTTCAGTGGTTTAGCCGTAAAATCATAACAGATAGACGCCAGTACAAATGTTTAATATTATAATATACTAGCTGAACTGGCAAACATTGTTTTGCCATATAAATTAACTGTATTAAATATTTTGCAGGGGTACTTGAGAGGGGAGGGAAGTTAATCGAGATAAAAATTATCCTATCGTTTAAGTTGGACTAAACAGTATAGTATACTACTATATACTATTTTGTAGATATCTTTTAAACAGTAGATATCTACAAAAATCAATTAAAATCGCCTCTGTAATTTCAGAGTCCATCGCGGACAAACAACGTGATAAGTAATTTATTGTACATATAAAGATTTATGTATATGGATAAAATAGGTTGTATTTACAACCTATTTATTTATATAGATACCTATTTATTTAGATAGATACAATGCGCATGTGGAAGGATGTAGATACCGGGAAGACGAAGACTTACATAACATGATCAGATTAGATCAGATCAGCGAGTACTGTCCGAAGGTGATGTCAAGAGCCTTCGCAATCGGCGTATGTGCATGAAGAGAGCAATGAGTGCGGAGGAAGCAAAACAAGCCTGGAAGGATCGTGATGTATGGCACTCGGTTCTCTCTGGCTACCCCGTAAGGGAATTCGCATGAAGATATTATGTATGTATGTACGTGTATTGTGTATGTTGCGAAGAAACATAGATGTCAGTAAGGATCTGGTATACTTGACCGTCTCGTTGGTTTAGTGGCTAGCAAACCTAACTACAAAACCATGGGTCTCGGGTTCGATTCCCGGCAAGGACAAACATTTGTGTTATGACCATAAATGTTTGTATTTCTGGGTTTGGCTGTTTATTATGTATATTACAGTATTTATATATGTATTTCTATGTTTTAGTTCTAGAGATTAGCGCGTTCAAACAAACAAACAAAAAACTCTTCAGCTTTATTATATTGGTATAGATTTTAAAATGTTGCATGTTTTGTAGCTAAAATTTTAGGAGTTTCTTTACAAAACTTGGCACCCAAACAGATCTCAATTCTTTTGTCTGCGTAGTCGGCAGAGACGCGTACTCTTATATTGTGCTTGGCTGAGACTTCACATTTGTGTTTTGACGGGATATAGTCATAGCCTAATTCACATAGTTGACAATAAACCCTAAAATTATGTTACATTAAAGTTTCAATAACGGTAGGGTGTACGGTCTAATAATATGTTATGATATACATAGTTAAATAATATTGACAGTCACCTTGTTTTATTATCTTCCTTTCAGGTCTGCTTATCACAGAATAATTATGTTCTTTGATTACATAAGCAGCACATGCTGTATTACTAATTGAACCTGAAATTGTAAGAAAAATTGGATAAATATATTTGTTACTAGCTGTGCCCGCAACTTCACCTGCGTGGAAAAATTTCTAAATTTAAAAAAACAATCTAAATCCTTTTGATTTATTACATTTAAATAAAAGTAGGCTAAGTTACTCCTCATTACATCGGCTATCTGCCAGTGAAAGTCTTGACAAAATCAGTCCAGCCGTTTCAGAGATTAGCCGGAGCAAACATAGAGACCGACAAAAACTATAAAAAATGATATTTTGGTAAACGTACTATGCATCCATCCATATGCATTTAGTTAAAAGTGGTCATATTAATATTAGAAACAGACAATCCAATTTTATTCATTTGAATGTGTAGTTGTAAAGATTAAGAACATTTTTAGGTTGGGCAAAAAACAAATGGACAATGGAGCTTTTACATTCGCGGCATGAGTGATGTAAGAGGTTTCACATTTACCAACCTAATGACTATTGCATGTTAACAGTGCTATCCAAACCAGTTGATATATATATATATATATATATATATATAAGCTAAACAAAGTTAACCCAACTAGTTTTGATTAATTTAGCTTGTCTTTGCAAACATCTTTTGCTGTATGATTTTGAGAATTTGATGATGGAACTTGAAAGAGGCCAAGAGGAAGCGTTGTCAAAATTTAATTGTGCTAATCCCAGTAATTTGGTCTTTGTGTCATGTGAACGTCAATTTTTGCAACTCAGCTACATATAGATTTTGAGACTTTTCACAATAGAAGGGTACATTTTTACAAGTAAAATATTTTGATCAAAAATTATAATTACCTGCGTTTAAGTTTAATGGTGCCAAAGCTTCATCAGTATTATTAAGATTTTCCGGGATAATGATGGGCTGGTTCAAAGATGTCCCTGAAAGGTAGAAGACACATTTTTATTTCTCAAGCAAACACATTTCCTGGCTATTTTAATTCCGACTTTATGATTCACATAATCATTTGAATAACATCATTATCAAAAATATGGTCAATAAGATTGGGCGCAAATTTGTGCAAGTTTTCATTTTCTTAATCCCATTACATTGGACTTCGTGTAATGTGAACCAGTCAGTTTTTGCTTTTAAATGTACAAAAACTCAGCTGCCTATAGATTTCTAAACTTTTCACAGATAAAGAGAAGGTCCAAAGAATCGAGAATATTTTTACAAATAAAATATTTTGGTCAATAGTTATAATTACCTGTGTCTAAACCTAACGATACCAAAGCTTCGTCAGTATTATTGTGATTTTCCGGGATAGTGACAGACTGGTTCAAAGATGTCCCTGAAAGGTAGAAAACATATTTTTATTTCTCTTATAAGTAATCAAATATATTTTCTGGGCATTACATTCAGAATTTATACTTGGGGTTTTGTGTAATGTGAATCAGTCAGTTCCTGATTTTAAATGTACAAAAACTCAGTTGCCTATATATTTTCAAACTTTTCACAGATGAAGAGTAGGTACTGAGAATTGAGAACATTTTTAGCAAATAAAATATTTTGGTCAATAATTATAATTACCTGCATTTAAATCTAACGGTACCAAAGGTTCCTCAGTGTTATTGTGATTTTCCGGAATAATGACAGACTGGTTCAAAGATGTCCCTGAAAGATAGAAAACAATTTTTTATTTTTTTTAAAAGTAAGCACAGACATTTCCCGGGCATTAAATTCAGATTTTATACATTACATATTCATATGAATAAGATCATTTGCAAATATTTGGCTAAAAGTAAGTGCAAATTTGTAAAAAAATCTACATTCTTGGCTGTCAGCACTTGGTGAAACTCCATTTTCATTCAATATTTTATATTAAAACAGAAATACTTTATATTAAAACAGTATAAGTGTTTTAATATAAAATATTGAATACTGGTTTGTATGTACATGGACATACTGGGCTATACTGGTTAATACCCATTTGTATGTACACACTGGGTTGTATGTGCATATTTATTTACCCAGTTTTTGTCCAGACCCCTTTGAGAAATAAAATATCTGCCATTCTGCAAGACGGTTCGTAAGAACTGAATGATTAACTATGTGATTGAATACTAATGTAGCTACGTGGCTGAGTTCTGCATTTTGTCACCAGAGTCTGGTACCACTGCCCTATTTATTCTTGCCGGAATAGCGTCAGTGCTTGTCACTGACGTGTTCCGGTTTGGAGGTAAGGTAATTCAGTAAACATATCCATATCATACATTAAATTCCCGCCACAAGGATAGCAACACTTTAGTGTCTATAGCTGACAGTGGTCTCATATCATGAGAGCCATCCGATTGTTTGCTATTTTATGAAATAAAAAAACAGGTTATGAGTTGTAAAGGTGACTACTTTTTAATCTATACATATAATAAAATCGTAGGTAAGTCAAAACTGAACATTGAATATTTTTTTAAAAGAATACTTGGGGCGTGATCTACAATCGATATCGAAGCAAAAAATATAGTTTTTAGAATTTTTGTCTGTTTGTTTGTATGTATGTCCAGGATAAATTAAAAAAATACTGCATGGATTTACTTCAAAATTTGCATAAATATTACTAACAGGTAGGGTCAACATATAGGCTACATATTATCACGCTATCACCTACGGGGGAGGAGCAGTGCGGAGTAAACGAAGTCCGCGCGGACGAAGTCGTTGGCCACAGCTAGTCAATCATAAAAGTAGCGGCAGGCCTCTTAGCAGCTCACCCAGTTATACAGCAATACCCTTTATATTCACAATAATTACTTTGCTGCATTGTGGTTTGGTGTTATGTGGACTGAATTTACAACCGAGGCATAATATTCCTGCTTAAAAGTTATTAATAACACAAACAAATATGAAAACAAAAATGATGATCTATAATAATATTGCAAAGAGAAAACATATTTTGTATTTTTATATGACGTAATGAATACTAACTGATGCTCAATATTCTTTAACTACTATAGGCGATGTTTTCTTTTTACATCAGAAAATCCATCAGTTTGCTATTATGATATAAAAGAATTAAACACCATCCAAAAGTAAGTAATATAAGGTACTTTTTACACTGGAGGATCGAGCAAGGAATCAGCAAAGTACCTACTTTAAGAAGTGAACAAAAAGAAATTATTTTGTGTCATGTGAGTTTGTAATTTGGTAGCTCGTAGAATATAAAAAGAGAGTGGATGCACCGCACCCTAGAGACACCGCAATTATTTTTTATATACTAGCTAAAGTGTGCAGCTCACTGCATTATAAAAGTTTTCGGTGAATTCCACGTGATCATCTAATTTTTCTGGGATAGAAAATAACTTATGTGCTATTCCGGGTAACCGTCTGCCTGTGTAGCAAATTTCATTCAAATTCGTGGTTGCGTGGTTGAGTAATTTATAATAATATAATATAGACATTGCATAACTTTAATTCTATTATAACAATAAATAAATATGTGAATAAAGAAGGATAATATGAATATTACATTATTTGAAATTTTCATCTTTTTACATTACAATATTATAATAAATAAATAAATATTCTCGGGACGAATTGCACTTACTGATCTAGCGCCAAAGTAAGCAAATTATTTGCTTGTGTTATAGGTGTTAGTCAACGATATTAATACAAAGAAATACATTTTTTTTATGTCATAAGATAGCAAACAAGCAGATGGGTCTCCTGATGAAAAGAGTCAACCATCGCCTATAGACACCAAAGATGTTAATGGTGCGTTGCTATCTTGTGGCGAGGTCTAATGCTACATGCATAAGTTTACCGGCTACCTTACCCTCCAAACCGGAACACGACAGCGACGAGCACTGACGCTATTGCGGCAGGAATAGGTGAGGCGGTGGTACCAGACGCAGGCAAGACAATGCAAAACTCTACCACCTAGTAGCCACGATGGTAGTGACTCGATAGCCAATCGGTCGCCTTTTACGACTTGCCTGGCAGAAGGACAATTGGCCTATTCTACAAAAGAGGCCGGGACCAACACGGCGAAAAATAAATACATATATAAATATTGGAATATATTTAATAAACACCCAAACCCGGAAATACAAACTTTATGCTCATCACACTAATGCTTGTCCCCGTCGGGATCAAACCAGAGCCCCGTGGATTAAGTAGTCAGTGTCGCTAACCACTCGACCAATTGGACGGTAATGCATATCAAATATATTCTAGTTTAAAATTTCAAATAAATTTACCAGGCACACTGTAGGGCAAAGGCACTGCTAAGGCATTTAACCGGTTGTAACGATTTTTATCCCTTTCTGTGAAATGTAAGTCACATATCCTCTGATTTTTATAATGTTCGAAATCTAATTCTGTTTTCAATTTCCCACCAACACGTTGAATTCAAACTTTAAACCGTTCTAGATATTTTGTAGGATTGGGAAAACAATGCATTCGAGCTTCTGAAACAAAAGAAAAAATGATACAATTCTATACAATGAGTGACAACATAGCAGACCTAAGATCTAGTATGGAAAGTTGGCCATAAAGAAAATGTTATTAGATTCAGGACAGTTTTGGTTAAATTAATCAAGTACTTGGAAATCCCAGTTGTTTGTCAAAATAACTTGTAAAAAGTTTTACTGAACAAAGATCTTCTGATTTCTGTATTTTTCACTCAAACCTTCAGTTACTTAGGAATCCAAAGTATATATTTAATGGTTTTATTAAAAACTCATATTAGCCGCGATCAAGTGAAAATGAAAATAATGATATTTAACTGTGATTTACAAGCTGCCATTATAAATGTATTCTTTAAATTGTATGGTACCTACTTACCACCCGGAGGGCAGCCAAATACGCAGCGTCGTGGCATTTTAATGTTAGTAATGTTTATTCACAAACAATAACTTAAAAACCAGAGTTACTATAGCGTCTATATCGCAAGAAACTTAATTAATAAAGAGCGTCTTTTCGCGAAATAGTTGTAAACTAATGAAGGCTCGACAGCAATACGGTGGAATGCAGGATTCGACTCAACGTAATAACTGGAGATATATGAAAACAACAAACAAAATGGAGATCAATTACACTGCGTATACGCAACATGCAAGAAAACCGCCATTTGTAATTAATTGTATTTGTATTTGTGCCGCTTCTGTTTTGTCTTCTGCCTGACATTTTGTGAATATACAGTGTTGCCAATATTCTATCTGATATTTACCAAAAATAATTTTAATGTTAAGAGAAATAATTATAAAACAATATATTTGCAAAATATTTTGGAATGTTTTTTTAAGTAAAATAAGTTTGAATTTAATTTCAATTATATTACTTTTATAAACAAATTACAAACATTTATTATAAATCTGTTTTGAAGTAATGTTTTCCTTTACACTATAGGAAATCACTTAAAACAGCAACACTTACATAAAACGATAATTTCTTTGGTAATAAGGACATCTGTTGTAACGGTAGGTAAAATTGAACAGAGTAAGTTTAAAAAAAAATCCAGAACGGTATAATAGCTGGAGCTACTGAAAATTACGCATCACGTGACCTTTGTAACTGTCATCCCCCTGGCCGAATTATATAAAAGAAATCTTGTCATCTTTTTCTTGTGCATTTACGAGCTACCAAGTAGAGTCTATTTAATGCTGGCTTAAATTTTTAAATAATCTAGGGAAATCTTATAGTTAATAACAATGACAAAAGAGAAAAAGGAAAATGCTGAAGATGAATTTTCAGCCAAGTTAGACATGTGCCTTACTGATGGAATTATTAAAACCGGTAGGTACACTTTTTTTTACCTAATTAAATTGTGAGTGAATTTGTTTATCAAGTATTTTTTACTAAAATAAACACAAATAACAGTGTACAAATTTTTAAAAGCATTAATTTCTTACAACTATTATGGCTAGACACTCAATTTTTTATGTATCTTTAATAGCATTGAAATGTTTTTATCAAGTTACATAAGTATTAACAAGAAAAAATATTGTATATAGTTAAATTGTAAGCCAGACAAAATTTTCAGACACCAGAAAAGGCAATGGTGTTATTGTATAGAATTATGTATTACCTTTTGTATAAAACTTTAAAATACAATCTTTTAACTACCTATCTACTCTTGTAGATAGTTAAGAGATTTTATATTTATTTTATAAAATATACCTACCTCTAAAATACTTCATGGCAGGTTAAAACCCTGCTACTATAATATATTGTCGTTGTCAAATAAATATCTGCTATGTGCTAAAGGTATATTATTGTGATATATAGCAGTTTTTAATTGACAATATTACGGCTGATGCACATAGCATATATTATTTTAGCAATTACACTTCAGTATTATACACTGAACGCTAAGAATCACATCACAGTTTTTTTTAATATTAAAATTTTATTAAAAATTAGTTTACATACAAACTAACTTAATTGTAAAGCTCGACATAACTTGGCCAAAACGTCGAGATTTACAATTAAGTTCTATATATGTACACATTTTTGACCCGATTATATATTTTTAAAAATGATAGTAGAACGAATTAGTTTAAAAGTTCATACATACAAACTAGTCTTAATAATAAAGATATAGAAATTTCCAAAAAGTGCACATAACAGATGTTCATTTGCCAACAACAATATTCCATTCTGCACACACAATTCAATGAGTGGTACCTTCCATTTTTTTAATGTAATTATCAAAATCCAAGTGCAAAATCAGAATATTTTAGGAGTATAATTAAATTTTACATGTATAAGTTGATAAAACATCTCAAATGCCATCCTGACCTATCTATTGAAAATTTGCAAGATAAATATATTATATGGAATTATAAATGATCTTAATCAAGAATTCTACAATTTCCTATAAGTAGTAATATCTTTTTCAGTCATATGTGAGTGGTTACGCAAAAAGGGACCTGAAGGGATTGGAAACGGTTTTTTTTTTTGATAAATTCTGATTCTATGGTCCTTCATCTTTGTTTTGTTCTAATCAAAATAATTTTAGGTGCCGTAGTTTTTTTTTAATGATTTTTTATGTAAGCCGAGGCAGTTTTGAAAATATTACACCTTATACACAGCGCACACTAGTTTCTTTTTCTAGCGCGCACATAAAGACAAGTAAAAGACGAATAAATAAGTCACCAATAATACAGCTATCGCAAACACGTGCTATTTCTCACTGACGAAGTCGCTCACTAACGACACTAACATAAAACACCCCGCGCCTCTCTCATTTCGACTCAACATTTTAAACGTGATTTACTCGAAATCAATTATTTTCCCTTGAGGTCCCTTTTTGCGTAACCACTCACATATATTTTAATATCCATTCCATCTTTGCAGGTGGTGGAGTTCTCCTTGGCGCACTCACATCCGTATTGTTCCTTGGTAGACGGAGATGGCCAGTTATAGCAGGGATGGGAATGGGTATTGGTCTTGCTTATGCCAATTGTGAATTTGAGCTGAATCCAAAAAAGAAAAATACAGCATAAAATAGTTGGTATAGGTGAGTCATATCATCTATACATTAACATGTGAAGGGAAAACTGGTCCCCTTAATAAGGCAATTACGCCAATTTGGCACAGTTCAAGTTTATGTTGTGGAGGACTGCAGAACCTTAATATCTTTTAATAAAAAGCATTGGAAATACATTAAAATAGTAAAAATAAACATTACACACACTACATTCATGTGACATACATGACATGTATACACACATGCATAGATACTACTTTCGTTATGGATATCAGTTGTCAAACTTAAAAGAGATTTTACCATATAGTTTGTGGTCAAATTTCGGCCACAGGCAATCGATAGTTTAAACAAGGATTTAAATACCGGTATTTTGTGGTAACGTTATTGCTATCAGCATGACATAACATTATTTTCAAGCATAATATTATCCAAAAATGATACAGAAATTGTTATTATTTAATAACATTGTTCATTGCGTTCTGTTATACACTACGAATTAATGTTTATAGTATAAGGTATTATGACATTGTCTTCTAGCGCTAGTTGTCAAACCAATCACAAAAGAGCACGAAACATCGCAAACCAATCACAAAACAGCATGAAACGCTATATTATAACATTATTTAGCGTTATTTAATAATTTCGTTCTGTTATTTGGGCAGCGATTAGAAAAAATATTGTGTTTGAAAATAATTTTGTTACTGAAGTATCACTACAGGAATAATGTTATACTACAGTAATATCACACACTTACACTACAGTAATATTGTAAAATAAGTTATTTTATTTTACTTTACACTACAGTAATATCGTAAAATAAGTTATTTTATCTGATGTTTTAAATCCTTGGTTTAAATAATAAAAGATATGCAAAATTTATATTGAAATTTGTTGTTTGAAAGTTATTTATATAAAGTAGTTATGGGATGCAGGATGCGAATATGCTAGTGGTTTTTTTGTCATATGAGGCTTTTTGAATATATGATATATAAAAAACTTAATTTATTAAAATAAAAAAATATAAAGCTTACACATTTAGATTTCTATGATGTTAGAACTTAATTAATATACAGGATAAACTCCTATAAATACCTGTAGTACCTCTTCCGCTTATCTTTGAAGCTTCTTTTTAAAGTTTTTCATCTGTTCATTTGCCTCAGTGTCCTTCTGTAATATCTAACAATAGTCTTCAAGAATGATAAAATTCCATCTCCCTTGATATATTTCTATAGCCTTTATTTTCCCTGTACCTCACTTAAATGCTCAATATTTTCTGAGAGGAAATCCAAGTGAGACTAGGAAATGAGCTCTTAAGCTCATGTTTTTGCACCCCATACACCCCAATTTCCTGAAATATTCTAACAAGTTTTCCACTAATTGGATGTAGTCTGCACTTTTTTATTGCCTAGAATATGTTTAACCTATGAGTTTTCGAATATCTGGAGCAAGAAATATCCCTTCTTTAAGCCTTATTTCTAAAAGAAATTGAAATTTCTACAGAGATATTTGAAACACTCTCTTTGTTTTAATAGTGCTTTTACAAATTGCTTCATGAGTCTTTGGTAGAAGTAAACTATTTCTCGTTAATAAACTATGCACATTTACTTTATCACATACGAGTTAGCAAGGTGATTGAGACTAAATTATATTTATAACGATGACAACTAAGACATTTTTTCTATATTTAAAAGGACCTTGAATAAGTTCTCCCTGTTTCTTTTCCAAAATAAAAGGAACAAAAACATTTTATTCAAAGTATTGCCCATCTCTAGGGACTACTTTCCCCCATCTTTCTGGCACTATATAATTTCCGTGTCGAAAAAACGATGTCTTTTGAGGCTATCCATGAATCGATCCATATTCGATTAAAAGCGCTGGTCAGCTAGGCCATGTGCCATCGAAAGGTATAGCTGAAAATCAGAAGGGGCTATGTCAGGTGTATATGGCGGGTGGAGTAGAACTTCCCATTGAAGCATTTCCAGGTAGGTTTTCACTGGTTTGCAACATGAGGTCGAGCATTGTGTTGTAGCAGAATCGCTTTGTTGTGTCTCTGCTAGTATAGTGGCCGTTTTTCTTTTAAGGCTTGACTTAAACGCATCAATTCACTCATTCAGTTTGAGCAGCGCATAATAAAAAATCAGCCAAGTGCGAGTCAGACTCGCGCACGAAAGGTTCAGTACCATCCCTATTCTAGTTTCTACCTTTTATTAAGATCAAGTAAAAAATTGCCTAAAAATTACGTTGATAAATATACACCCCTTAATATTTTCATTTTTTTATTTTTAGTATTTGATGCTATAGCAGCAAGGGTAATACATAATTTGTGAAAATTTCAACTTTCTAGCTATCACGGTTTATGAGATACAGCCTGGTGACAGACAGACAGATAGACAGTGAAAGACAGACAGCGGAGGCTTAATAATAGGGTCCCGTTTTTACCTTTCAGGTATGGAACCCTAATTACACACTGTTGATCCCACCAAATACAGAAAAGAAGTTTTGAACCATGGATATTTAGTATTGCAGATGATGTTGATACATGACCAGGTTTACCCCATGATTTTCTACACTTTGAATTATCGTAGAGTATCCACTTTTCATCTCCAGTCACAATACAGTGCAAAAAACTTCCTCTTTTCTGCCGTTGAAGCAGTAGGTCACACATGAGAAAATGCAGTTTGGCGTCTCTTGGCTTCAATTCATACAGTACCCGATGTCCTAGCTTCTGGATCATTCCTAAAATTTTAAATGTTTTGAAAGAGTTGACTCATCTACTTGTAATGTTTATCCAAGTTCTGCTAGCATCTTACATTGGTCTTGATCGAGTAATTCCTCCAACTTTTCGTACTTCGAATTTTTTCAGTGCGCCAGAACATTCTTTATTCTTAAGTTCAACATTATTATTTTTGAAGTGTCGAAACCAGTCTCTGCATGTTGTATCCGACATAGCATTGTCAGCATAAGTCTCACCAAGAATTCTACGTGCTTCAGTTGCAGATTTCTTTTAAATAAAGCAGTGCAATAAAATTCCCACAAATACACTTTATTTGGCACAAAAGTAGACATTTTCAGAACTATGAAAAAATTAATTTTTTTACACCACAGACCACATGAATACTAATACATACACCATGTGTCGCCTTGCATATGAGCAAACGCTCCTATTACTGTCAAAAATGTCATACCTTTGTAGATTATATTATACTGTGAAAAAATAGAAATAAACCATGTTGTACCGTTTTATGGTACCGAAAGAGGAAACAAGGTTTAAAAATTACCCTTGAAAAGATTTTGTTTCATCGGTAAGTAGTATACCTCCGTATTTTTGTGTGTAAATGCAAGCTACACTGACAAATTAAAAAATTGTCTTGAAAGGCGTATCTATTTAATCCGTGGTTTACACTAAAGTGAACTACCATACACTGAAGTTTAAGGTTAGATATACCTTGCATGTGTATTACCATTCAAAATTTCACAAATGGGGTACTGCAACTACCATCTTTGAAGAAACAGTGAGAATTTATTTAAGTAAAGTTAAAAAATGATTTTTACTTTACTTGTATGTAAATAAAACTACAATAGGCCCTTTTACTAGGGTAAAATCGATTCATATTTCTAAAAAAACCTTATGTGATATATTTAATTATTTTTCTGTTAATCAGCACCTCAAAATCTATAAGAAACTGTTATTGAATTTCAATATTACTTATGCATACCTGTGTAATTATTTTGTTGAAATATAACTTATAACACAAAGCACTAAGTTGGGACCCTGAAAACTTATACATTTTTTGAGTTCTTGAAGTTGCCATATTATAATGTTTTTTTATTGCAAGAAAGTGTATTTATTAGGAACTAGCTGCAGTGTGCAGCCTGCAGCATAATGAAAGTTTTTGGCAAATGCCGTGGGATTATCTAATTTTCCACGCAGATGAATTCGTGGTCACAGCTAGTGAAATAAAAAATTTAATTGGGTGACAAACTTATTGGTTTTAGGTACATACGCTGCTCCTTCATTAAAATAGGTTTTTTTACCCAGTGGGAGTATCTAGGTTTGGTTACAATAATCTAAATTTTAACAGTGCATATATTATAGAAAATATATGATGTGTATATTATATATAACTTTGATCAAAAATAATGAGATTCAGCATTGCCTACATACTCAATGCAACATCATCACATCAAGTTGGATGTTATAAAAGTATCTTAATAATAATAATCAACCTTATTTCTGAAGGTTAAGGTTTAGTTTAAATTATTTACCGATTAGAGCATAAAAGTTTTTATTAGTCCCTCAGAAAATTCAACTTTAAGACCATTGCTTTTACATTTAAGATTGCATGTCACGTGCTACTTACTCATAAGACGTTTTCGTGACGTGACGCGCCCGTACGTTCGTGATGTCTGTGATTGGGCAAAATAAGGCCACTCATTTATTTGTGCTCTTATTTTCATTACCCTCTTTTAAGGCCATAAGGATTCTGAATCTGTTTATTTTTGATCGAAAGTAAATTAACTGTAAAATATTATTTCCATTTATCCTTTCTATCATAGATTTATAAAAGCTTTTGATTTCTAATAATTTTATTTGGTTTTGTTCTAGTTAAGAACCTCAAGTGGTGAAAATCATGAATGCAAGACTCCATTGTCATTAGATATTTGTTAGACATGTTGTAACTTTTGTGTTAATGTAAAAATAATGATTATAAATAATTTTATTTATTAAACTGGTGTTTTTTTCCTCTTGTTGCTTCACTTAAATTGAGAATTAAAGTTATGGCTGGAAGTCTTACGGCCTGGCCACGGGAAATTCGCGCCTGCCATTTTTATCGCGGCGCGAACGGCGAAGCGTCTGGCGTCTGAAACAAAGGTATAGGGAAGTACTAAACAAGCCATGCGGCGCGGCAACGGGCGAGGCGACGGACGAATTTTGCTGAGCGAATCGGGGGAGCGGGCCAGAACGCGGCGAGCGAGACAAATGTATGAATCGGCACAGCGCATGGCGGCGACCTTAGCGAATATAGTCTATGAACTAGAATGATTTAGTTGTAGTTGCTGAGATAATACTCTATGAACATTTTAACTTTATCACATCATAGGTATAAACCATCGACCACACAGCCCATAGACGCCTAATGTTCGATTTTCCGTATTGAATACATTCTGGCAACTAGCTGAGCTGAGCTGCAACATCGTGATTGGCTTACTCAAGGCCACAGTGATGTACAGAGATTCTGATTGGTCGACACTGATTGGGTATTGGTACATGGACATTTACATCGGAACTATAAGTCAGATGTGTTGACAGAACCATTCGCCTGTTATTAGGGGTCTATGGGTTGTGTGGTCGGTGGTATAAACAAAGTCCAGAGATACAATTTTTCTTTCTTCCCACAATGTGGAATATTCATAAGAATATAAGTAGTGTCGCCAAAAAATCGGTAGTTTCAATCTAGGAACGCCACAACGTCGATAGTATCGATAGTTTTGAACGATACAAGTAAATAAACTATCGATTGCGTCAATAGTATCAATGATTGGAGGTAAACAAAGTATCGATTCTATCATTAGTATTGTTAGACAATATTGCATTGACTATAGATATGATACTATCGACAGTGTTGATAGTATCGATACTATCAATAGTAATTGTGATTAATGCAATATTAAATAGCAATACTATCGATAGTACCAATATTTTTGATAGTTTATTTTTTTAATCATGAATATTATCGATTGTATAGCTATTAATTGATGGTATTGTACTTACTGAGGTAATGAAACTCTATCGATAATGGACTATCTATATACCATATTTCTTATACTTCTTGTGAAATTCAACGTCTATATTATACCCCGATTCTTATTTAAATCATGTACTACACATTCACTTCCAAATAGTAAGTGTTGAAGTACAAAACTACTCCCCTCCAAGCAATAACGAGATCAAAGTTGAAAAAGTCATCTTGCTCTCGGACTATATGGTCGCGGTGAAAACGTAAGTCCGCGTGGCCTCAAAATCCGCACCGCGCGAATTTCGCCGCGCCGTCGCCGCTGCCGCAGGTTCGCGTGGCCGGGCCGGGCGGTTAGAGATATGAATACCTTTTTGATTTAACAATCTTATAACTTTTGTGCTATTATGCGATATGCAATGCTAATGTGGAAGGATGTAGGTGCGGGGAAAAAATCTCAAGTCTTCGCAACCAGTGTTTATGTGTGAAGAGAGTAATGTATGTGGAGAAAGCAAGACAAATCTGCAAGGATCTTGATGTATGGCATTGGCTTCTCTTTGTCTACCACATAAAGGATCTGAGGTGAAGATATGTATTTATGTGCTATTGTGCGAATAATTATAATAATTTTATTGATGACTAGCTGACCCGGCTAACGTTTTTCTGCCTTTTTAACTACTTTTATTTTTTTCTATATTTTCTCACCTTTTAAGACTTCAACAATTAATTCGAATAGATTTTACACTTACAATCGTCGGCACTTGGTGAAATTCCATTATTTTTAGTTGAAACTAGTTTATCACTCACTTGTACTTTTATTTCACTATTATTATACACTAAATTATTTAATTTTATCGACCGGTTTCGCTTTTTAAAGCATCTTCAGGACGTAATATTCTTAAAGAATAGCATCTTCAGGACGTAATATTCTTAAAGAATATTACGTCCTGAAGATGCTTTAAAAAGCGAAACCGGTCGATAAAATTAAATAATTTAGTGTATAATAATAGTGAAATAAAAGTACAAGTGAGTGATAAACTAGTTTCAACTAAAAATTAATTCGAAACCAAAATTAGCCAAATCGGTTCAGCCGTTCTCGAGTTTTAGCGAGACTAACGAACAGCAAATATATATATATATATATATATATATATATATATATATATATATATATATATATATATATATATATATATATATATATATATATATATATATATATATATATATATATGTATATATATATATATATATATATATATATATATATATATATATATATATATATATATCTTTTTTCCAAATTTATCCTTTAAATATCTAATTCCCTGTGTTGATCCGGACTCCACTCAAAGTCTTACTGCTAGGCACCTCGTAAAGTATTAGAAAAGTCTCTACTACAACATGTCATATTATGAGTATAAAATAGGTGACGCCACGTAACCGTTGTGTTCTGGTTTGGAGAGTAAGATAGTCGGTAAACTTATACATTTGGTATTCCGTACTTGCCACACTATTATAATCTCTGATGTCGATAGACGACAGATATCTCTTTCCATCAGGTGAACTATCAGCTTGTTTGTTGTTGTATGATATGAAAATAAGGTAAATGCGGCGATGATCACCACTCATTGACATGGTGCCCCACTGCAGAGTTGTGAACTAGAACGTGCATTTGCGCCCGGGTCCCAGTCAGAGAAGTTACGTGATGGTGTTTATTGAAATTAAACTTCTTTACAACCGTGGTGATTTGAAACTTGTGATAAAGAAACAAACATAAATGTAAAGGATTTCCAATTAACCAGGCCAGAGAATAAGATAAAATACATAATATTTAAAATATCAAAATGTATAGAAAATTTTAAGTAAAACAGTACATTTATAAGATTTATCCTTAGTAAGAAATTGGCAAAGTGCGTGTCGAGCCACGCGTAATGTAAAGTTCTGAAGTCGGCAACACGATAATGCGGACTAAGAGAGGACTTTTATTGTTTCATACTATGAACATGTAAACTATTTAACGTCAATGACCACGCGCGCCTGTTAAAACTTCTTCAAGTACATTTTATAAGTTGATCGAATTTTTCTCGAAACTCTATAAAGCATTCTAAGCCGTGATATTTTTCATTTAAACTTTATTACAATAACAGTGAATTTTTTCCTACCTCGAAAACCAACCGTTTATCTGGCAAAGAGAAGGGGGCGACACTTGACTCTTAACAAAAATTAGCATTTTAAAGCTTATTATTTTACAAACGAATCCCTTAATCGAAAAATTATTTTTACAAACCTACAATTTTATTTAAAAACATATCCAACGGTACCTAGCCCCACACGAGAAAAACATTTAACATTTTCATTTTACATGTAGAGAAGCTATCCCAAAAAATCTGTAAGCCGGTTGACCCTGCAACCCATTCCTGAAACTTCCCGCTACACTGAGGTATTATAAGCTGCTGAAATAAGATTAAAATATACCTACCTAAGTATAGATTTTTGGGCTGGAAGAGTTTACTCTGATAGTATTTTTAATTTCGAAAAATATGTATAAATTATTAAAATTATGATCGATTTTAATGCGTTGAATTAGCTCTAAATTGTTTTATTCGCTATAAAGTTGTTAGATTAAAAAACATCAACTAAAATGTGCGCATAATTTTAACATTTGGAAAAGCTGTAACTTTTGACAATATATACTGATTTACATCTTTGCAAAGGTAAGCGACGTAGTTTTTTAAAATATTGTAGATCATAAAATGATAGGTTAAAAAATATCGAAGTTACGTCGTAAACTTCCCCTTGTTGGTCCGGGCTTCTTTGAAGAATAGGCCAACTGCCGTTCTGCAAGGCATGTCGTAAAAGACAACCGATTGGCTATGCAAGTCACTAACATCGTGGCTACTAGGTGGTAGAGTTCTGCATTGTCTCACCTGGGCCTAGTGCCACCGCCTTACTTATTCCTGCCGCAATAATGTCAGAGGTCGTAAAAGATCTGTCAGGCATGTCGTAAAAGGCGACCGATTGGCTGGTCCCTACCATCGTGGCTACTAGGTGGTAGAGTTCTGCATTGTCTCGCCCGGGTCTAGTACCACCGCCTTATTCCTGCCGCAATTATGTCAGAGTTTGACACTATCGTGTTCCGGTTTGGAGGGTAAGGTAGCCGGTAGTAGGTAGCATATGCATGATATGGCATTGGCATCTCGCCACATGGATAGCAACGCACTATTAACTATGTCTATGTCAACGCACTATTGTCTATAGGCGACGGTTTCTTTTTCATCAGGAGAGTCATCTGCATTTTATAGACAGCAATCTTATGATACAAAAAATAATCTGACTACGAATAGCCATTTTTAATCACATTATATGTTTTTCGTCATATCCTTAAAGACAAAATAAAAACACCCACGAACAATATTTCAATAATTTATTATACAAATTGATACTGGAATAATTAATACAGAGATTGGATTTAGTGTCTTAGAACATTTTTATATTAGTAATAGAGAAAGATCTCAACATCCCATATACACCCAAAATTGTAATAACTATAATAAATTATGGCAAATACAATCACAGCAACAATAAATGTAAAGAGAGTTCATTGTTTATAGTAAAATGATTCGGGCATTTACCTATTTCATTGATTGCAGGGTTGCTATTATAAATTTAACAATACTACCATATTATTTATAATTTTGTAAAACATCACAGAGACAAAATTCAGTTATACTTACATAAAATATTGTAATAAGTTTGAAAACAAGTTTATTTTTAATTAAGTTTATATTACGTAGATAATTATTACCATTGTAATATGAAAATAATTAGGGCAGCTGACAATGATTAAATGCTAGTGCTTTAATGTTTTTAACTTGTGAAGTATAAAATTTTGAATTATTACAGATATAAAGTATAATATTACTTTTAATGATTTTAGTGTCCACAATAGTCTAGTTAATATATTTTTATTGGAGATTTGTGAATAAAAAAGACCGAAAAATGAAGTAAATTTAAATTACTGTAAAGTAATACACATATAATTTTTTTCGCAGAGAGAGTTTTGTTTCGGTAAATAATAGAAAATTTTAATTACTTTATCGTATTTAAATATAGCAACACATTTATTCACAATAAAACCTAACAAACAAATACAATTTATTTATAAAAAGTTTAAATATTTAACGAAACTAATACGAACAATTAAAAATAGATGTATTTTGGACATAATTTTAAATCATCTCAGTAGCCTGTATAGCAGATAATAAAATTTAATTTTTTTATATTTTATTTTATTATTATTTTTGTTATTTTTTAAATTAGAAGCGTCACTTACGAATCGGAATCAATTAGGTAGTACGGTAACTGTCAAACGTATATAATAAAAGTATTAAATAGTAAAACAGTATATATAATTAATAATCATAGATATTTTCCTAAACTTGTCAACGATCATCTCAAGATCATCTTGACCAAATAACTAAGTGTCTTTCAACAATATTTTTAACATGCCCTTACTTCAGCAATACACAACACGACATCACAATTTTATCTACTTAAACCATTAAACACAATTATTAACTAACTACCCACTTAGCAATAATATAAATACAATTAATTATTTAAATATTCAAAACATAACCCCTTAGATTTCAAAATGGAAAAGTGAATATAATCTACCAAGTGTAGTTTTGTTAATACACTTGTATTGTTTCACAAATTACTTTAAATTTAATTAATATCACCAACCAGTTTCTCCTTTTACGGCATCTTCAGGGCTATGACACTTTTGTAAATATATTCTTAACGTACGCTAAGAATATATTTACAAAAGTGTCATAGCCCTGAAGATGCCGTAAAAGGCGAAACCGGTTGGTGATATTAATTAAATTTAAAGTAATTTGTGAAACAGTACAAGTGTATTAACAAAACTACATATGGAGTTTCACCAAGTGCCGACGATAAATAGTGTAAAATACACTACCAAGTGTAAGTTGATATTTTACACGTAGGGTTTCGTAGCAAAAAGCAAAATACTTATAAAATTATTTAGAGAATCAGACCAAAAAATCTCGAATATAAAAGATAAAATATTATTTAATCGCCCCGTTGGTCGAGTGGTTAGCGAACCTAACTACGAATCGAGGGTGCTCGGGTTAAATTCCCGACAAGGACAAGCATTTGTGTGATGAGCAAAGGTGTTTGTATTTCTAGGTTTGGGTGTTAAAAATATGTTAAAGTATTTATATATGTATTTCTATGTATTAGTATCGTCGTTGGCTAAACCCATAACACAAGCCAATAATTTGCTTACTTTGGGATTCGTGTAATTTGTCCAGCAATATTTAATATTTAAGTCCGTATGTAGGGTCGTCCTTAAATATGTTTATATGAATATACTTATAAGAAATAATATATTTAGAAGAATCTTTCCATAAATAACTGCTTACAGCACAAGTAAATGTGAGAAACAGACAAAGAGTATACAATCACTACGTTTAAGAAACAGATACTATGAAGAAGCTCTATGATATTCTGACATGCAGTTCCTTACGAACTATTTCTGAGATTTGTCTTGTCTTCTACCGTGCAAAGCATTCCGTAACGTCTCGTTCGAATTTGATACTAACGCTTCGGGTGCAATAACGTCAGTTCTTGCCACTATCATGTTCCTCTTTGGATGGTAAGGCAGCCGGTAAATTTATGTATATGGCATTATTATTCTGCCGCATGAATAGCATTGCATTATTAACATCTTTGGTATAGGCGATGGGTTTCTTTTTCCGTCAGGAGATTCATCAGCTTATTTGCTACCTTATCTACATTTAGCTACATTTAATTTTTTTAAATATTTGTACACCAGATAATGGTAGAATATGTTGGTAACTTAATTTATTTTTAACAACTTGTAACACCCATATTCTTGCAAATAAATATTTTCTTTCTTTCTTTCTTTCTTTCTTTCTCGCTACGGAACCCTAAGGATGAAGTATTAGCACTATAAAATACGATATTTGTAAAAGTGGGTAGTTTAAAAATACTTTTTATTTGGTTACATTGACTAGTGAATAAACAACTTCAATCACAAGTTTACCGACATAAGATCTCAAATTGTGATAAAATATTATAAAAATAATACTAGAATAATGCACCTTAATAGTTAAGATAAAAAATAATATAGCTTTAGATATTTTAACTTTCAAGTGATAATTTTGAATTTTTTACCGTGATAAAACCTTAAGGCTACGTCCGCACTATAGGCGGATTGCTTAGCGTCTAGTGCCTAGCGCCTCGTGACAAAAACCAACATGTTTGTTTACTTCGATAGATCGTTAAGCAATTTTTTTAAATATCGATAAGGAAGGGCTTGACCACGATCTCGCCTGATGGTAAGCTAAGATGCGGCCTAAGATAGAACGCGCTTCCCTAGAAGGTACATGTTCACTCTTCTCTTGAAGATCCCTAGGTTGTACCCGTCGGGGAACACAGACTCAGGAAGCATATTCCAGTCCCTTGCGGTTCGGATCAAGAATGTCGAGTCGAACCGCTTTGTCCGGGTACGTGGAATGTAGGCACCAAGCGCGCAATGCGATCGATCGTGAACATTCTACAACGTTCGTTTTAATAAACTTCTCGTTTGATGATTCGCTTGGGTCTAGGCGCTTAGCAATCCGTCAGGTGTAGACGTAGCCTAACAGTTATTAAAATAAAGCATATATTTCTGTCCTTCTCGTTCTTATACGAGTATATATTTTAACTGCTGTCATTGCAATGTTTTCCTGTTGGTCCGAGTCCCCTTTGAAGGATAGAGGATCTGCCTTTCTGCCGTCAGTTCGTAAAAGGCGAATGATTTGCTAAACGTGTCACAACAATCGTGACTACTACGTGATAGAATTCTGCAACGTCTCGCCCGGGTATTTAGTCTTACCTATTCCTGCCGCAATAGCGTCAATGCTTATTACTGTCGTGTTTCCGTTTGAAGGGTAAGATAGCCAGTACACTTATATAACAACGCACCATTAACATCTTTGGCATCTATAGGTGATGGTTTCTCTTTCCATCAGAAGAGCCATCTGCTTGTTTACTATCTATCAAAATCAACGAAAATAAATTTCTACAGAATAGATATTCAATATAACAAAAGTTTTGAATAAAATGGGTACCGATCGTTAGACAAAATGAATACAATGCATATTAATGAAAATTAATATGTATATTTGTATAACGACCATTTTTTACGGTTCCCTGCCTAAAAGTTAAAACGGGACCCTATTACTAAGCCTCCGCTGTCTGTCTGTCTGCCACCAGGCTGTATCTCATAAATCGTGATAGCCAGAAAACTAAAATTTTCACTAATTATGTATTTTATTTCAATTCCTAACGTCTCGTAGCTTCCAATAACCAAAAATATGTATATAATTTACAAAATTAAAGTATCTTTTAATTAATTTTTGTTTTTGATGGTTTTTTGGACGAAAATACGTATGAATGAATTGCAGAGAAATAAACTTTTTTTGTATAGGATCAGCTGATATAGATTTTTTGGGGGACGTCACCACTTTACTGTTAGAGATTATTTGCTGTCAGGGTTAGGACTTTTCGCACGTGTGGTGTCACTTTATACCTAGGTTCGGTTGTCGCAGTTAGGATATATCATAGTTTTTCAGTAGCGCATATTCTATATTGTGTCACACACATAAATTATAAATAACATAGCCTGGTATATATCGCGTGAAGACGTGCGGACGACTCACGTCTCAATGCCTTCACATATAAGGTTTGCGTCAGTGTATTCCATACTGTCAAAGTCAAAAAGTCAAAGTCAAAACTTTTTTATTCAAAATGGGATTAATATTAACCTCTTTTTGAACGTCAGATATTAAATAATAGATAACATTCAAATTATATGACAATTTGTACATCGTAATATATAAGTTGTAATACTAGTTCATTATATACAAACATTAATCCAAGTAATAAAAACATGTCAACTTAATTGAAATTAGAACAATATTATAACAATCATAATTAAATTATAATAAACCAATGTCAATCCTATCAAAATTAAATAATTATCAGAACAATTACTATTAATAAACAATATCCGTCATAACTAGATAACATTAAATACAAGAATAATTATTTTAAAAAAAACTTACAACAATAAAAATAACAAATAATTTTGTCATTACTTGGTCCAGTCGTCTTCTAAATAATCATTCAACTTGTAATAAGCCTTAGCCATTAATTTTTGTTTAATGACAGTCTTGAACATTTTGTCAGGTAATTCGAGTATGTGATTTGGAATTTTATTATAAAATTGTATACTGTCCCCCAGAAATGACTTTTTTGTTTTTGTCAATCTAAATTTAGGAACTGCAAGTTTATCTCTTTGACGCGTGTTATAACTATGGTTATCAGAATTTTTATAAAATTCAGTGAAATTTTTACGAACATACAATATATTTTCATAGATATATTTGACTGTAAACCGTCATTATATTTATATTTTTAAATACGTCCCTCAAGGAATCTTAGTACGTAAATTATAAATAGCTCAAATAGCTTTCTTCTGCAAAATAAATATACTTTCTATGACTGCGGCTGTACCTCATAATATAATGCCATATGCCATGATGCTATGAAAATATGCAAAATATACAACTCTAGCCGTATCTACATCTGTCAACTGACGTATTTTCCTAATTGCATAGGCAGCTGAGCTTAGTTTATTTGATATAATATTGATATGATTAGTCCATTGAAACGAAGAATCCATTGTGATGCCCAAAAATAGAGCTTTGTCTGTAATTTCTAGCTGTTCTTTCCCTAAAAAGATTGGCGTTGGGACTGAAATAACGTTAGGAAGAGTCAATTTCATGCATTTTGTTTTTTTTGCATTTAATACCAAATTGTTAGCAGTAAACCAATTCTTCAACTCCATGAGCGTATTGTTTACTTCGTCATAGCACTGTGTCTGTCGCTTTACTTTAAATATTAATGATGTATCATCAGCAAAAAGAACAACATTAGAATTTTTAGGAATCACAAATGGTAAATCATTTGTGTCCCCACAGGTTGACCCGGAGTCTTTTACCAAGACTGTATTGAAGGACATGATGAGTAATAGTCATATGCATTCAATAGAAATGTAAAAAAGAGATTATTGCTTAACTACATAGTAAACCTCAACGAAATTACTGTAGTAATATTCAAAATAATTGGGCACGGTGCGAGCAATAGGTACATGCTTTAGCCGACACGTGTCGCAGTGGCAAATCACTGTTTGTAAACAACGAACTTTAATATATTTGCACGGGTGTCCGTACTAAACATTTTTATGGAGTAAGTAAAAAATTTAAGCACTTATTTTTTTAAATTTACGTATTAGAATCGAGTTAATAAACACACTCCTTCAGTATGTGCAGGCTTCTGTCTTTTACAAATCAACTCGTTTAAGGAGGGGCGCTATGAGATGTTAAGTAGACGCTACCGTTTCTGGACATTTGCAACAAAAATGCTTATTGCTAGCGCGATACCGGCTTTTTTATATCATAAGGATAAGATAAGCAATATAAGCAAGATAGGATAAGATAAGCAAACAATCAGATAACTCTCCTGAAGGAACGATTCAACCATCGCCTATAGACACGAAAGATATGGCGCGTTGCTATCTTGTGGCTAGGTTTGATGCCATATGTATACGTTTACTTAGCCTCCAAACCGCAACACGATAGTAAGAAGCACTGACGCTATTATGACAGGAATAGGTAAGGCAGTGGTACCAGACCCTGGCGAGACAATGCAGAACTCTACCACCTAGTAGCATTGATGGTAGTGACTCGCATAGCCAATCGGTCGCCTTTTACGACCTGCCTGGTAGAACGGCAGTTAGCTTATTTTTCAAAGACGCCTGAACCAACGCGGGAAAGAGATCGACTGTCCCTATGTAAATAAGGACATGTCAAAATGTAACATTTTTTTTATTACATTCTTCAAAGGAACCGGACGAACACGGGATAAGAGTTTATTTTCCCAGCTTCTAAAGTGTTTATTTTACCTGCTCTTAAATCATCCTAGTCACAGTATACTGGAGACTAATAGTAGTCAATCTACATACATGTGATATTCGAGCAACGCACACATAGACACCTCTCACCTACGCGATATCTCGGAATGGTTCGGTACAGTTTGCTCCGCACCAGTCCGAGATATCGCGTCCGTGAGAGGTGTCTATGTGTGCTATGCTCGAATATAACTTATATGTAACAATGACTTCTGTTAGTCTCTAAGTGTTCTGTGCCCTAGTTATCTCCGGAAACCGAGTTATTACACTGATATTCAATAAAAATGTTAATAAATGAATGTGCTAACTAGTATGTAACGTATGTACTAGCGATTTACCAGAGTCTTATTTATCTCTTGGACCATTTCTTGCAATTGTAAGTATACTTATCTTTATTACAGCACAATTCTAAATCATAGCATCAAGTCTATAATGTATTTAAAATCTTCGGCTAGCTTTATTAACAAAGCTGATTTTCTGCCAAAATATATGGAAGCGAGAGAGAGGGTTAAGATATACCTATTTGAAAAATCGTTACATACTAAGTCCTTATTATATTAGACATTGGTTGCTATTAAATCACATTGGTATGAATTTAAAATGAATCAAAATATTTGTATAAAACTTCAATCGTAAAGAAAAATTAAGAAAATCATTTTTAAGTAACCAACTTATTATAATATAAATATTGCTCAGAATTGGAAGACAATACAATACTCTTGTATTAAAGCTGTATTTCTATTTACTTTAAAGAAAATGTATTTTATTTCAAGTGAAATTGGTTTTTTGTTTAATTATATATTTAAAAAAAAAAATTAGACTAAAAGATACATTAAAAGTGCAAATATTTAAATGTAAGTTTTAATTACATCTTTTCATTTCCTTGACCTTTGATTTGATATATCATAGCGCGTATTTTGAATTCCTTTATTTATTTATTTAAAATACTTTATTGTGACAAGTCATATTACATTTTGATTTTTAAACATTTTACAAAAGACGAGCTCTGTAAAATATTTCTTCCGGCGCCACGCTTCAAGCAACCCAAAATAGTAAAAATTCGTGAAAGAAATTTAGAACACACTTAAATTACTTTCCTTCATAAATTCTTATAAGATCGGTTGGGTTTTAAAAACATTGGTACCATTACCTGAGGATTAAACGTGAATATACTTTTGTTTTAGAGTAATATAAACGTTGCTACCATATTTTTTTGAAAGCTTTCACATATTATATTGGGACTATAAAATAGGCAGTATTCAAAAATGCAATAGCCACCAATGTCTAGTACTCGTAGTAGATTATTGTCATTAATCTATGAGGTGCAGTGTATCTAATACTGTTCGATCGACTAGTAATTGTTGTGAACGTTGTGATTTGAAGATAAACGCCTAATTTACAGCTAATTCCTTATAAAAATGTGAATTATTAAACTACACGTATACACTTTATTTGTCATTATTACTAATAATTCATATACTTACAATATGAACCTATAAGTATTCCAGTTAAGAAAACAACAATTTATGAAATTTTAACAGATTTTTCAGCTAAATTGTACCAAATATATATGTAATATATAATATATATATATATATATATATATATAAGTAGTGAATATATATACTGCCTGTTAGGTAAGTCGACCTAAACCTTGAAGGGGGTAATGAGGTACCTGATTCTCATTCCAAAAAAATAAATAAAAACATACCCTTAAATTTTAACCTAATTATCCAATAAATTCATAACACGAAATAAAGAAAACAACGGAATTGGCAAGTACAAACATTTGTATCAGGACCGCGATCGCCACACTCACACATAAAATAAGCATTATTGCATATAAACTACTAATGCAAACATTGTTTCATTGGTCGTTTTCATTTTAAGCAACAATAATCCGAAACACACAAACAGAACATTTAAAAATATACCAAACTGCGTTACAATAAATTTTATTTTGCTACAAAAAAAAGAGTATTTACGTCCTCTTGTAGTCTATTCAAAATAGACTCATCTATTTGTACAATAGTGAAACTTAAGATCGTAATAGTTTCGCTATTCTACAATAGATGGCAGCATTGATTTTTCCGTAGTTTTCAGTTGATCATATTTGAGTAGAGAACTTTCTAGAACGATATATGTAATGACTGTCATTACGTATATTTTTCTAGAAAAATTAGGTCAACCTAAAATGAACTTTATATGTAAGGTGTACGGCTGATTTTAGCTTGACTTTCTATTATATCATTAGAGATTATATTAAATCAGGAATTTAATTAAAATAAAATGAAAATTGTACTTTCGAATGATATGAAATATCTCCATTTTTAATCATCTGTATTCTACTATCATTTCTGCATTCAAGGATGGCACAATACGGCATAATTCAGTGTATAATAGATTTTCGCACGACGACTATCTCCTAATGATATGGTAAGTATCACTAAGGCAATTTAGAGTAAAAGCGCATAATAGTGACGCACGCGGCACGCCCACTCTTCACTTCCCCTTGTTTTCTTTATTTCGTGATTCATAATTCATACGCACCAACACGTTCGCGCAAGTAACGCGCATATCAATAGATAGATGAATAGGTAGTTACGTAAATACTGCCTATTACTGCCTATTTATGTAACTAACTATTTATCTATCCATCCATATGTGCGTTACTTGCGTGGACGTGTTGGTGCGGTTAGGTTAAAATTTAAGGGTAATTTTTAATTGTTATTTATTTGGAATGAGAACCAGATACCTTATTACCTCCTTCAAGGTTTAGGTCGACTTACCTAACACGCTGTGTGTGTATATATATATATATATATATATATATATATATATATATATATATAAACTATAATATTCAATGATATTAATATTATTAAATAATCATGTAAAAGCAACAAACCGAGCCAATCAGTACAATGCAATTTTGTTTAAATGCATTTCTTTATATAATCTTAATAATAATAATGACATATAAACTGATACCCCAGCAGAATTGTAATGAAAAATGACACTATTCATTCACTGACTATGTAACGTCATTTTACATTTGTAAGATAAAATTACATTTGTGTGGTATGTTACAACAACTACCCTTCACCGAGTCATTGCCCAATATTATTGTTTGAATATAAATTTTACTTTTGGAATAGCAATAAAGACTGTAGGAAGTTTCCAAAGGCACAGATATTTTTAAAGCAATGGATAACATTTGATTGGACACAATAAATTTATTTTCAAATATATATATTTTAAGCACTACCCCCGTGCTTCCCACGACATATACACAGACTTATACACGTATGTATAAATAACGGTTCATTACATGGATAATATATATCACATAGACTCACACACGTACCATTCCTAACATCACACAAACATAATTCTACCCACATTAACAATAAATATTAACTACAATTTCGCTATATTTCGAACTACCCTACCGCACGTCTATCAGTTCTATATATGATAGGCACAGAATTATATATAATAAATTCTCCAAAGGTATATTACATCAGTAAGAACTATCCAGCAGCTATAAGTGAATATTTTAACAAAAAAATATTGTTCTTGAAGCGCCGTGCATGTAAAGGAAATCATATTTCTTCAGTGTGAACGCGTGACACTGATTCATTATATGACTTTACAACCGACTTTTAAAAAAGGAGGAACTTCTAAATTGGTCAAATATTTTTTCTATGTCGCCGAAAATACAGGTTTTAGACTTTTTAACGGGTGACAATTAAACAGCATTATTTTATGACAATTTTTTTTAAAATGTGTAATGTGAAAGTAGCTTTTAGAATATAATTTTGTGAAGCAAATGTGTAAAAATCTATATCAACAAGCAACACGCATGCGTCCACACCTGATACTTTGTTTTTGAAATAATTTGTCGACTCACGAAAATGAATTTAAAGAACCCGGGACCTCATGATATAAGTCGAATGGGCAAACAACACCTAAACCACAAGAATAATTATTTACCAACTTACTGCAATAACTCGTTCTTTAAACTCAACCGTTGGTATGGAGAAAACCGCGGAAACATAAAAGTATGTAACAAATTATGTCACTTCAATCTGGATATTAAAATACTCCTGATATAACATCTATACATATAATAAAATCGTAGGAAAGTCAAAACTGTACATTGAATATATTTTTAAAAGAGTACTTGGGGCGTGATCTACAATCGATATCGAAGCCAAAAATATAGTTTTTAGAATTTTTGTCTGTTTGTCTGTTTTCTGTTTGTCTGTATGTATGTCCGGGGTTAACCTCAAAAAGTACTGCATGGATTTACTTCAAATATTTGCATGAATATTACTAACAGGTCGGGTCAATATATAGGCTACATATTATCATGTTATCACCTACGGGGGAGGAGCTGTGCGGAGTAAACGAAGGGTGCGCGGACGAAATTGCGGGCAACAGCTAGTTATAAATAAGTCTTAAGTATTTCACCCGTAGCTGCTCAATAGTTGTGAAGCTAAATTACAAATTGATATTACTACTAATAGCTACCGGTGTCATAATATGAATAAATTGGTACGACAGATCTGACCTAATATACCAATAGAGGCAATGGTCGACATAACTTATAGTAATTGGGCAGTATCTTATCAAATGATAAAAGGGGCAGAATAGGCAAAACCGTAGACAAACTTGATGACCGCACTTAATTATAATTCAATTTTAAATTACACAATATATAGTTTATAACACTATTACGTATTTTAAACAATGTGTACGAATAATTTTGTTAACATGCTGTTTATATTTTTTAAATTTTTAGTCGTGACGTTATAAAGTAAGCAAAATATCTCTTTGCCAGGTACAAAAAAATTTTTATCATAAAATTTTTGATCCATGTATTTACATCTATAGGTAAAATAATTTCAAGAACAGAAATAAAGTTTATCAATTATCTACAATTCAAACTACAAATATGTAACAAAAAAGTCTAAAAGTAACTAATAAGTTTATAACCATAACAATACATTAACATAAAGAAAAAATAATAAGACGCTTCACACAGGGTACCTATAACAAATTGTATGTATATTTTTGTATATATTAAATTATCTGGGACATATAGTTTTAATATACATTATAGCTGTCGTTTATCGTCTCCTGAAGATTTCACCGGAAAAATATAATGAAGAGTATTGTGCATATATATCTTTATATTATAGTTGCCGTGTGTAAAGTTCTTAAGACATAATATAAAAAATGATATTGTATTTTATTAAACGTTGACTCTCGTCAAAAGTGCCTGTAAAGGTTAATTTGAATATAATACACACGTAGGGAGGAAAGGACGACATTGTATACGGTCACTGGAGCCAAACACAGATTGCATTGTTACAATGTAAACAAAAATGTATAATTGTAATTTTTTTTATCGATAGGGAAGCGCTTGACCACGATCTCGCCTGATGGTAAGCTAAGATGCGGCCTAAGATGGAACGCGCTTCCCTCGAAGGTACCTGTTCACTCTTCTCTTGAAGATCCTCAAATTGTACTCGTTGGGGAACACAGACTCAGGAAGCATGTTCCAGTCCTTTGCGGTTGTAAAATTAAATTATTAAAAATAGTTATAGAGAGCTCGTATGTGCCTAAAAGGAGACTTCAAGAACATCAAATGATTTGTTAAATTGTTAGCTCAATATTGAGTTAGAAATCTGCGGACTATCCAAGCATTGTCTTATTGGACTATCCGCTGTATCCCCATAATAACAGGCTTGGTTGGGTCTATTATTATTATTGTTATACTTTCGTGTTACGTATACTATATTTTATGAAAACTGGATTGAATATTCATATTACACAGTTCTATAAATTATTTAAAATTTTTGAACCTATAGACATTTTAAAATTATTGAAATTTAACATTCTAAAAAGCTTGATTTAAAAGTACAGATTCACATTTTGGCAAGTTCAAGAAATTTTAAGCATGCGTACATATCCATTGAGACGGGAGACAATGTATTACTTTCGGCCCTAAATGTAGGATCGAAATATGAAATTTTGATCCAGACTTAATAAAAAAAATGATATTTTGAAGCATCAGGAAAGCCGTCTGCTTGTTTAGTATCTTAAGTCAATAACGTAATATACGAATTGAGCTTATATTAAAACAGAAAATAACACAAAATATAGCCAAAACAATAAAAAAGGATATATTCTAACAAAACGTCCCGTCAAAATGTACCATATTTTATGTATTTTAAATTAATTTAGAATAGTTACCAAGCAAGTGGCTCTTTTGATGGGAAGATATGACCATATTTAAATATGTTTTATTAAACATATTGCAGGGGTGTAAAGCCGTACACTATACATCACATATAAAAATGTAGGGTAGAAACTAAAAAAAATAAAACTTGGGATATTTTAAAAATATGATTGTAAATCTTTACATTTAAAAGTCTTTATTTTTATCCCCTCTCATCTATAACAGAGCGGTCACAAAGTTTGGCTACTGTACCTTACAAAAGAAACTCCTTGAGGACAGAACCTCCATGACAAGGGAGAACCAAGGGCGTGAGTGTAGTGTTATTCACTTGGTGGTCATGTCGGGCCAGTAGTTCACGTAGTAGCGATGCGTGCTTCCTTCGAACAGCCTGTCCAGCCAGTTCTCAAGGCCATCGAGAAGGTTCTCTGAAAGATATAAAAATTTAGCATCTTTTTCTCTACGCGCGTGCGTGTGCATGTGTGTGTGTGCTTGTATGTGTGTGTGTGTGTGTGTGTGTGTGTGTGTGTGTGTGTGTGCGCGCGTGCATGCGTGTGTATGCATACATATGGTCATGCGCGTATTCGCACAAGTGTGCGTGCGTAAGTGCGTATGTATGCATACATGTGTTCATGTGCGAGTGCTCTTGTATGTGTGTGTGTGTGTGTGTGTGTGTGTGTGTGTGTGTGTGTGTGTGTGTGAGTGCGTGCATATACGTGCATGTTTGCATGAGTGTGTTTGCGTATATCTGAGAGGGTGTTCAATGTGTATTTGCGTATGTCGAGAGTGTGTATTTGCATATGTCTGAGAGTGTGTTTGTGTGTGTCCGTGACTGTGTTCAAATGTGTGTGTTGCGTGTTTTCGTGTCTGTATTGGTATGTGTGTGTGTGTGTGTGTGTGTGTGTGTGTGTGTGTGTGTGCGTGTTGGTGCGCACCTTGCAGCAGCAGCGGCGGGTCGTAGTCGTCGTCGGCGGAGGAGTCCGGGTCGGAGGTGAACCCGATGAACGCGCCCGCCTCCGGGTCGCCCGCCGCGGCGCGCCCGCCCAGCGACCGCGTCATGCGGTTCATGCGCTGTTTTATGACACACACAAAAAATAATTGAAAATTTTTTACTGAACTGCAATTTACACATGTGGCTAACACTCACTCCCGAGTACAAGTTATCTTAATCAATTTGACGTTTATATATCATAGAGTAGCAAACAAGCTTTCAGTTCTTTTCACTCCGGGACCATATTGTTGATTGAAGGATCATAGAAAGTTGTCGCACAGAATACTAGAGACTAACAGAAGTCAATGTACATACAACTAATATGCGAGCAACGCATATAGGTATTTAACACATAACTTGACATGTGCAAAACAGTGCACCACAAAGTGATGTGTTATGCTATTACATTTCGTGCCGAGTAATATTACATTACACCATCACTTCAAACATCAAGCGTGATGTAATGATTTTATGATGTAGCGCCATGCTATAGCACACCATCGCGCGTTCTAATGTAGGAAATGCAACGTTCTAGTGTAATAGGACATGTTATTGAAATAGTAACATAACAGCGATATGAGCGATATTATTATATTGACCGCGTTAGCAAACAAACTAAAAAATATCGCAATATTTGCATTGCAATTTGAAATGAAAGGGAAGATGAATATTTACCAACGAAAACAAGGAAATATAAACCCTTTTACAATAAAAATAGAGTTCTAAATAACATTCTAAGATACCTGACCGGGCGAAATACGAAATCTTACGCGACTAAGTTCCGGACTTCCGATATAAACCAACATTGCCGATGCGATACGATCGGGAGGGCTCGGTTCGAGCGAGTCTGCGAGTCACGTTGCGAGCTACTACGCTGCTAGCGCACGCGTGATGTTTAGTGTGATGGTGTGATGCTTATTTTAATTATGGGTTATGTGACATAACCCATAAGTTCTGGGTTGAATTTTCCAGTAGTTTCCTGTTGAAAATGGAATATATTGTAAAAATTTGTATGATTAAAATATGTCACGAAAGAAACTCCTTAGTACTTACTAAGGAGTTTCTTTCGTGACATAAACCAGCCCAGAGGAAGGCTGCCTGCCTACCTTCGGGGTAGGCAGGCAGCCTTCCCCTGGGCTGTCGGTTCACGGGGTTCACGGTTCAGGCCCGGGGTCTGGGGATAAGGTGCGTTTCCTGGCGTCGGTAACGCGGCCGGACCCAACGAGGCGGTGAGTCAAATACTACCAGCACTAACACAAGGCGCAGCCTCATTTTTTTATATAGAAGAGGGGGCAAACGAGCAGGAGGTGTACCTGATGGTAAGTGATCATCGCCGCCCATAGACATCCGCAATACCAGGGGTCTTGCAGTTGAGTTGCCAGCCTTTTAAGAATGAGTAAGCTCTTTTCTTGGAAGGTCCCTAAGTCGTATCCATTCGGCAACACCCCTGCCGGTAATTGATTCCACAACAGAGTAGTGCGAGGCAAAAAATGTCGGGAGAATCGCACAGTTGTGGATTTCCAGACATCGAGATAGTGAGGACGGAACTTTAAATTTTATCGCCATGTCTGATTATGGAATTCGGCGGCAGGAATTAATCCAAACAGCTCGTCGGAACACTCTCCATGATAAATACGATAGAAGACACAGAGTAAACCTACATCTCTGCGTAGTGCCAGAGATTCAAGCCGTTTCGAAATAGCCTGGTCGTCAACGATTCAAACCGCTCTACCCTAAATGCGGTCAAGTACTGTCTCGCTCTGCTGAGCACACCAAGGTTTTTGGAGGCTAGTTTAGAGCCTTACGTTCCAAATAACCACGAAACTGAACGTAATTTGTCAGTACTACCACAGAATACTTAGAGACTAACAGAAGTCAATGTTACGTACAAGTAATATTCGAGCATAGCACACATAGACACCTCTCACGGACGCGATATTTCGGACTGGTGCGAAACAAACTGTCCCGAACTATCCCGAGATATCGCGTCCGTGAGAGGTGTCTATGTGTGTGTTGCTCGAATATCACACGTGTGCGGCTTGGCGCACTCGGGGTGCTTGGCGTGGTAGATGCAGAAGTACTTCCGGTGCGGGTTGAGCGCCAGCACGGTGCCCCGCAGTTGCGGTGGTGTAGTGTGTGTGTGCTGACCTTGTGCGGCTTGGCGCACTCGGGGTGCTTGGCGTGGTAGATGCAGAAGTACTTCCGGTGCGGCTTGAGCGCCAGCACGGTGCCCCGCAGTTGCGGTGGTGTAGTGTGTGTGTGCTGACCTTGTGCGGCTTGGCGCACTCAGGGTGCTTGGCGTGGTAGATGCAGAAGTACTTCCGGTGCGGGTTGAGCGCCAGCACGGTGCCCCGCAGTTGCGGTGGTGTAGTGTGTGTGTGCTGACCTTGTGCGGCTTGGCGCACTCAGGATGCTTGGCGTGGTAGATGCAGAAGTACTTCCGGTGCGGCTTGAGCGCCAGCACGGTGCCCCGCAGTTGCGGTGGTGTAGTGTGTGTGTGCTGACCTTGTGCGGCTTGGCGCACTCAGGGTGCTTGGCGTGGTAGATGCAGAAGTACTTCCGGTGCGGGTTGAGCGCCAGCACGGTGCCCCGCAGTTGCGGTGGTGTAGTGTGTGTGTGTGCTGACCTTGTGCGGCTTGGCGCACTCAGGGTGCTTGGCGTGGTAGATGCAGAAGTACTTCCGGTGCGGCTTGAGCGCCAGCACGGTGCCCCGCAGTTGCGGTGGTGTAGTGTGTGTGTGCTGACCTTGTGCGGCTTGGCGCACTCGGGGTGCTTGGCGTGGTAGATGCAGAAGTACTTCCGGTGCGGGTTGAGCGCCAGCACGGTGCCCCGCAGTTGCGGTGGTGTAGTGTGTGTGTGCTGACCTTGTGCGGCTTGGCGCACTCAGGGTGCTTGGCGTGGTAGATGCAGAAGTACTTCCGGTGCGGCTTGAGCGCCAGCACGGTGCCCCGCAGTTGCGGTGGTGTAGTGTGTGTGTGCTGACCTTGTGCGGCTTGGCGCACTCGGGGTGCTTGGCGTGGTAGATGCAGAAGTACTTCCGGTGCGGGTTGAGCGCCAGCACGGTGCCCCGCAGTTGCGGTGGTGTAGTGTGTGTGTGCTGACCTTGTGCGGCTTGGCGCACTCAGGGTGCTTGGCGTGGTAGATGCAGAAGTACTTCCGGTGCGGCTTGAGCGCCAGCACGGTGCCCCGCAGTTGCGGTGGTGTAGTGTGTGTGCTGACCTTGTGCGGCTTGGCGCACTCGGGGTGCTTGGCGTGGTAGATGCAGAAGTACTTCCGGTGCGGGTTGAGCGCCAGCACGGTGCCCACGCAGTTGCGGCCGTTGACCCGCAGCTCGCCGCCGCCGCCCAGTGACAGCTGCAGCACGCGCCGGAACCACTCCACGTTGCGCTCCACGCACAGGTACGCGAACACCAGCGTCTTGTTCCTGGGGAGGATGAGCGAGAGAGTTAGTTCCTTGGCCGTGTCGCTCGGTACCAGCCGACAACCCACAACAATTACTTACTTTTACCGCCTTCAATGCCAGGTTCCTTTAATCAATGATCTATCATTCTTAGCAGTAACCATTAGCAATAAATTTAATGATAAAGAGGCGTTCTACCATTTGTACGGACATTTGGTAATTTTAATTTTATAGGAACAGTTACAGCTTACGTCTTGTAGAAAATATTACTGTTTGTGACTAAAACAAATCGTTTTACTGATATAGAAACCGAGCATAAATAAAATTTTAAATGTAAAGATTAAAAATAAATTAAGGCTTCTAAAGACGCGTTAGACGATTTTTGGTAGGAGGAATTCTTATGGGTTCGTGTCAGCAACATGCTAATGTTAAAAGTAAAAGTATGATATTTAATATTACAATCAGCTTACAATTTCAAAATACAGTTTTAAGTAATCAATTCCATCAACAGTCCTAATGGCTGCCTCCGATTTTTTCGCTCGTAATTTTTCTTAACTCTGCCAACAGGTTTAGTCACACTTATGTTTATTTTGTTTATATTGTGTATGAATTAATCTCTAAGATAAGCTCCCTTTCATAATATTACATATTGTGTACAATAAACTGTTAAATCAATAAGTAAGTCTCATAGATGTTAAACTTATACCCAGACTGCTTTGATAAGCGTAAATTCATTAAAGTTAAAAATATACGTTTTAATATTTGCGAAATTACGTGTTCTTACTTAACAAAGAGACGGACAAAAATTAAAATTTGCGGCCCCACTTGCTCTCACTGTATACCACGATTCATTAAAATAAAAAAGTGTGCAACTTAGCATCAGTATTTTAACTTAATGGGCGACTATACTTAGTCTTCTGAATCAATTAAAATCATTCTATCTTTAAAATATACAAAGTCATATACATTTCTCATCAAAAGATTGAATATTTGATATTGTTGCGAATAATCTAGAAACGTGAAAAGTTGGAACGCTGGAGAGTTCTAGAAATAAAAGAAAGTGATAGCTACTCCTATTGATTAACAAATAGTTGACCGCTACCCGAATAGCTATGCCATAATGGATCTTCTGTTATAGGACATAAGGGTGAAAATAGCGTGTACTAGGTCTTGTGTATCATAACTTGTTTACAATTAGAAATGTTTATTGCTTACGCGATAAATTTGGATTTTTTCCGGAACTAAGTAGAACTTTACCCTGAGCATAAATAGAGATGTGTTGACAAATAGAGGGCAGTCTTATACAGTGATCGAAAGCGATAATACGAGCGACTAGTGTGAAGCGTGAGTAGCGTAGAGTGACCAGTGTGTAATACAGTGAATAAGTGTTTTATTGTGTAGTCGTTTTAGTGTTAGTACAGTGAGTGACTAGTGTTAATCAGAGTATTTAAGTTTTACATTGTGTTGTTTTGTGTATTTGTGTTGTAAATACATGGTTTAATATAAGTGGCGTTTTCTTGCAAATTACGAACCTGAAACACGTAACAATATTTTCTTTTGATTAACAAAGAAAAAAGAATCATGGTGAACTGGAAAGCGTACAGACATTCGGTTTACGATTGAAGATACAAATATCTGAAATACTTACTTGCGATATGGCCAGACTATTTTGTGGAATTTAGACAAGAGTTGTGCTCGACTTTGCTTGTCCACTAACAATACGATCGTTCGACAACCTGGCCTTTGTAATCTGTAAAGAAAATGTCAACGTCAATACGGCAAGTACTGTTTTTTGGTTCTTTTTACATATTTTTTTTATCAATCTGTTTAAATACCTCTATTCACTAATAATTGTTATTTTGTTGTTATTCGTTCAATAACAATCCAGTACAACGTCTGTTAATCAATGAAATTGTTACAATCTAGTACTATGATGATCCAAACAATGTCATCGTAAATGATAACGTGTCGTGAATGACGTAATAGCACTTAAGGTTAGTAAACAAATAATGCAAAGTGTGTTTCAAGTTTTATATGTAATAACAACAAATTAGTTTGTCTGGAAATTGTAATTTTTTTTTTATTTTAGGTAAAAACATTTTTTTTAAATTATTAATAAGTATTTATACGAACCTAGTGAAAGCCGTGTATTAAATTAATAGTATCATCAATACTTTCTATAACTCCACAAATATTGACAAATAATAAAATACGAAATTGGGCTCTGACCTGACAAGTCCGTTATACTTTTCAGCTCTCAGTTCGTGCAGCCTCATCTCTGGCTTGGGGTCGTTGTTGTTGCTGCTGTTGCTATTCTTCTGACGTAGCGCTTCTTTTTCGCGTTGCACAGATTCTTCCTCGACGCGACTGCAAATCAATATTTTTTTATGTTTAAAGTAGCAAACAAGTAGATGGTTCTCCTGGAGGAAAAAGATAAACATTGCCTGTAGACACCAAAGATGTTAAAGTTGCGTTGTTGTCTGTATGGCCGTGTTGGAATGCGACAGGTACAAGTTGACCGGAACACGACAGGACACACGCTCGGGCCGCGCCAGTGGCGGGCCGCACTACTCACACGAGGTGCGCCATGCAGTAGGCGGCGGCCAGCACGGCGGCCACGGTGGCCAGCACGGAGAGCGCGCCCAGCGCGTGGTGCGAGCGCAGCGCCCCCAGCGCGCGCTCGGCCGCACCAGTGGCGGGCCACACTACTCACACGAGGTGCGCCATGCAGTAGGCGGCGGCCAGCACGGCGGCCACGGTGGCCAGCACGGAGAGCGCGCCCAGCGCGTGGTGCGAGCGCAGCGCCCCCAGCGCGCGCTCGGCCGCACCAGTGGCGGGCCACACTACTCACACGAGGTGCGCCATGCAGTAGGCGGCGGCCAGCACGGCGGCCACGGTGGCCAGCACGGAGAGCGCGCCCAGCGCGTGGTGCGAGCGCAGCGCCCCCAGCGCGCGCTCGGCCGCACCAGTGGCGGGCCACACTACTCACACGAGGTGCGCCATGCAGTAGGCGGCGGCCAGCACGGCGGCCACGGTGGCCAGCACGGAGAGCGCGCCCAGCGCGTGGTGCGAGCGCAGCGCCCCCAGCGCGCGCTCGGCCGCGCCAGTGGCGGGCCACACTACTCACACGAGGTGCGCCATGCAGTAGGCGGCGGCCAGCACGGCGGCCACGGTGGCCAGCACGGAGAGCGCGCCCAGCGCGTGGTGCGAGCGCAGCGCCCCCAGCGCGCGCTCGGCCGCACCAGTGGCGGGCCACACTACTCACACGAGGTGCGCCATGCAGTAGGCGGCGGCCAGCACGGCGGCCACGGTGGCCAGCACGGAGAGCGCGCCCAGCGCGTGGTGCGAGCGCAGCGCCCCCAGCGCGCGCTCGGCCGCACCAGTGGCGGGCCACACTACTCACACGAGGTGCGCCATGCAGTAGGCGGCGGCCAGCACGGCGGCCACGGTGGCCAGCACGGAGAGCGCGCCCAGCGCGTGGTGCGAGCGCAGCGCCCCCAGCGCGCGCTCGGCCGCACCAGTGGCGGGCCACACTACTCACACGAGGTGCGCCATGCAGTAGGCGGCGGCCAGCACGGCGGCCACGGTGGCCAGCACGGAGAGCGCGCCCAGCGCGTGGTGCGAGCGCAGCGCCCCCAGCGCGCGCTCGGCCGCGCCAGTGGCGGGCCACACTACTCACACGAGGTGCGCCATGCAGTAGGCGGCGGCCAGCACGGCGGCCACGGTGGCCAGCACGGAGAGCGCGCCCAGCGCGTGGTGCGAGCGCAGCGCCCCCAGCGCGCGCTCGGCCGCACCAGTGGCGGGCCACACTACTCACACGAGGTGCGCCATGCAGTAGGCGGCGGCCAGCACGGCGGCCACGGTGGCCAGCACGGAGAGCGCGCCCAGCGCGTGGTGCGAGCGCAGCGCCCCCAGCGCGCGCTCGGCCGCGCCAGTGGCGGGCCACACTACTCACACGAGGTGCGCCATGCAGTAGGCGGCGGCCAGCACGGCGGCCACGGTGGCCAGCACGGAGAGCGCGCCCAGCGCGTGGTGCGAGCGCAGCGCCCCCAGCGCGCGCTCGGCCGCGCCAGTGGCGGGCCACACTACTCACACGAGGTGCGCCATGCAGTAGGCGGCGGCCAGCACGGCGGCCACGGTGGCCAGCACGGAGAGCGCGCCCAGCGCGTGGTGCGAGCGCAGCGCCCCCAGCGCGCGCTCGGCCGCACCAGTGGCGGGCCACACTACTCACACGAGGTGCGCCATGCAGTAGGCGGCGGCCAGCACGGCGGCCACGGTGGCCAGCACGGAGAGCGCGCCCAGCGCGTGGTGCGAGCGCAGCGCCCCCAGCGCGCGCTCGGCCGCGCCAGTGGCGGGCCACACTACTCACACGAGGTGCGCCATGCAGTAGGCGGCGGCCAGCACGGCGGCCACGGTGGCCAGCACGGAGAGCGCGCCCAGCGCGTGGTGCGAGCGCAGCGCCCCCAGCGCGCGCTCGGCCGCACCAGTGGCGGGCCACACTACTCACACGAGGTGCGCCATGCAGTAGGCGGCGGCCAGCACGGCGGCCACGGTGGCCAGCACGGAGAGCGCGCCCAGCGCGTGGTGCGAGCGCAGCGCCCCCAGCGCGCGCTCGGCCGCGCCAGTGGCGGGCCACACTACTCACACGAGGTGCGCCATGCAGTAGGCGGCGGCCAGCACGGCGGCCACGGTGGCCAGCACGGAGAGCGCGCCCAGCGCGTGGTGCGAGCGCAGCGCCCCCAGCGCGCGCTCGGCCGCGCCAGTGGCGGGCCACACTACTCACACGAGGTGCGCCATGCAGTAGGCGGCGGCCAGCACGGCGGCCACGGTGGCCAGCACGGAGAGCGCGCCCAGCGCGTGGTGCGAGCGCAGCGCCCCCAGCGCGCGCTCGGCCGCACCAGTGGCGGGCCACACTACTCACACGAGGTGCGCCATGCAGTAGGCGGCGGCCAGCACGGCGGCCACGGTGGCCAGCACGGAGAGCGCGCCCAGCGCGTGGTGCGAGCGCAGCGCCCCCAGCGCGCGCTCGGCCGCGCCAGTGGCGGGCCACACTACTCACACGAGGTGCGCCATGCAGTAGGCGGCGGCCAGCACGGCGGCCACGGTGGCGAGCACGGAGAGCGCGCCCAGCGCGTGGTGCGAGCGCAGCGCCCCCAGCGCGCGCTCGGCCCACTCCAGCGCCGCGGCGGCCGCGCGCCACACCGCGCCACGCGCCGCCTCGTCCACCAGCTCCTGCGCACCGCGCACACCTCACTCACTGCCACTCGCGAACACATCGAGTGCACAAAAATTATTGTATTTTCCAATAGTCGATAAAAAAAGAAGTAAACAATAGCGTAATGCCATAATTCCGGTGTGGCTTACAGCCCGCCATACCGACGCCAACACATTAATTAAAAAAAAAAACAATTCAACCATTTGTACCCAGCTTTTTGCACAACTAATCATCATCGAGTAGCTATTTACAGAAATCACCAAGCCATATTTTTCTGACGGTTCAAAATGGCCGCCATACCGCTGCAAAGAAATATTTTTTTTTTGCAAAATAACTTGCATCAGTATTGCATTTGGATTTTTGGAAAATATTTGATTTCAGGAAAATGAGACTGTTATTATATTTGCAATACTTCTAGTATGGAGAAAAATGCTGCCGTACTTGAAAAACTTATTTTATCGTCACGTTTTAAAAATATGCCTGTAAAATACTTATATTTTTTACAGCTTGGCATTATTGTATTCTGTTCGCTTGGATACAATGTTTACCTAAAAAAATATCTCAGATTGTAACCATGGGGTGGACGATTTAAGCCACGATGTAAAAAAAACTTTTAACGATTTGTACCAGCACGGCGTTTGGATTTTTAGAAATTATATTATGCAATGAGACCATTATTATATTTGCCATACTTCTAGTAGGCAGAAAAAGTTGCCATTCTTGAAAAACTTAATTTTTCGACACGGTTTCAAGGTTGTCCCTTGAAACCGTTTTAGATGGCATTTGCATTTTTAGAAATTATATTATACAATGAGGCCATTATTATATTTGATATACTTCTAGTAGGCGGTAAAAGTGGTGCCATTCTTGAAAAACTTAATTTTTCGACACGGTTTCAAGGGACAAAACATAAAACATTTGTTACAGTATGGCATCAACCTAGACATCTACAATTTGAGGAATCGTTCGAGAGGTGGAAGAAAGGAATCGTACAAAATTATACAACATAACAATTGGTTATAAGACAAGATTGCCTCCACCTAGGTGTTTGAAATTTTGTATTTATATTCATTAAACCTCAAAGTTAAAGAAAAAATTAGTGCCATACTAGTACAAATCGTTCGAAATACGAATGAAATCTTACAATTAAAAAAATATTGAACCCATTCGCCACCTCCCATAGGTATGGCTTTATCAGACTTCTATTTATGATCAGACAGAGAACTGTTAAAAAAAAGTTTAAGGAGGGTACAAATCCCTTTGCAAAAAGAAAAAGTTTACTCCTTTGCGATAGTATGGCAGCCAAGTGTGGCAAGGTAAGTTTCGTGAATGGCTACTGGACGATGATTAGCTGTGCAAAAATTAGTTTGATACTTGGTAAAAAACAATTCAACCATTTGGTTGAATTGTTTTATTTTTTAAATTAAAGTGTTGGTGTCGGTATGGCGGGCTGAAAGCCACGCCGGAGAAGTATGCCATCATGCTACCACCTACTTCTCTTTTATCGACTATGGGAAAGTACAAGAATTTTTGTGGACCAAATAGATGTTTAGAATTAAACAAACTCATTTACTCCCTATTGTATACTTACCATTAGTCGCCATAAACTATAAGCAAAATACATTTATATATCGAGCTGGCAGCAAGTTCAACGCACTTCTAAGTAAATTTGATTTAGACTTGTTTAACACTAGCTTTGCGACTATAAGAAACTTAATTAGTAGCTCATTCTTTAAGAACATCTATTTTTGTAATTTAGTAGTAAAAGATTCTCCGTCACTACTAGTGGGGAATTTGTTCAGCCTTCTGATGCTAGTTTAAGTTTTTCTTGTGTTGTTATTCCTCCTAAATAATAAATAAAGTTTACAAAATATGAAGGAAAATCAAAATATATTTCGCTATTCCTTCACTGTACTACTACTGTACTGTTAGTACCAAAAGACCAAACTAGTACATTTGAAAGAATGTACTAGTGCAGAGCGATCTAATCAGTGTCCAAGTGTCCGTTCGTGTCAGTGTCAAGAGCGTTACACTCCGATATCCCGATTCGATCCCCTATCAATACATCATTTTTTTGTTATCTTTATTTTTAAAGTAAAAAGTTCTGTTGAGGCGTTAGTTATTTTTCAGACCAAACGGCTTGCATCGGCGCGGCTCGGACGGCATTTTACAATGCGGAAAAGAAAATTGGAAAAGTTCGAGTCTTACGGAACTGTCAGGAACCGTTCAGACGCTGTTGAGCGTGAATGTAACGGAAATATGAACTGTAATTCCTGTTTACACATTCCAATTTTCTTAACCGTATTGTAAAATACCATCTTAAAAAAGGGTTGTAGCGGTTCAAACAATCACAAACGCAATAAGAAAAATAATAAAAAATGGACAAAAATCAATAACTAATGGAAAAAATGAAAATTCAAAATAAAATCCTGAATCGCGATATCACAATTATTTATCTTGTAACACTATATACAAGTTTCTAAGCTTCTCAAATGGACTTCGGTCCCCAGGCAGTACACCTTGCCTGGCTGGGAAGATCTTCCTTTTCCCCTTACTTGTCCTTGTGTGACGTCATCGACCTCCACACTAATGATGCCATACTGACAACAGCTGGCCCACTGGTTCCAGTAGTATAACCCTTCAGTGGTACGAACCAGCGGCGCCACAGTGTCTTCGCGCCCGTATCCCCAAAGAGGCACAACAAGTGCACCCATGATTAGTCGAAAATACTACTCCCATAATGTGATAGGTGGCCAGCCTATCGCCATCCGGGCACTTCTTCCAATCCCGGGCAAAGTTATTTTCGTCAGAAAACTGAAAAAACACATTTTTAAATTGCCCGTCCCGGGAATCGACCTCACGCGATCCACTCCTACCCCGGACCACTAGACCACAAAGGCGATAAAATGCCATATTGACCGGGCTAATTCTAGTCCGTCGGTCTAAATCACAGCATAGTCGATTATTGGTAGGGGAAAGTCTCATAGATTCGCGTCAACAATATGCTAATGTTTAAGGTAAAATTATAAATTTCTAATTTTTAATATTATAAATAATTCGAAAATTCAAAACACAAAGTGTTCACTTTTGTCAGCTGTCCTCATATCTGCCTCCGATTTTTTTGTGGTATCGTCTTTTCTTTAATTAAATTAAAAAAATATTGCAAAGATATTTCATCCCTGGCGGAAGTCTCCCGAGTGTACCATTTCTTGTTTATTTTATACTAGCTGACCCGGCAAACGTTGTTCGGCCCTTTGAACTACTCTTATTTTTTTTAATATATTTTTTCACCTTTAAAACCTACCCTGGACTTAATTAATTAATTAATTCAAAACCATAATTAGACAAATCGATTCAGCCGTTCTTGAGTTTTAGCGAGACTAACGAACAACACTTGATTTTTATATATATTTTATATAGAATACATTTATACATTTATATCACTTACTGAACGAGAAACGTAAAACCAAATGTATTTTGACATAAGCACAACAACAAAATAAAAATAGCATTTATAATAATTGACATTAACAATCTAAACAAATCTTACTTGGACATGGGTCTCATAAGCCACAACCTCAGTCGGTTTCAGCAACCTCTTGACAAGTTGCTCCAACGCCCTCTTCGTCTCATTTAACCTCTCGTGATACCGGATGGCCTCCTCTCCCCTCGCCCTTCCTTCTTCGTACTCATCAGGGTGACACTTGTTACAGGTCGGCCATGTTTCGTTCAGCCATTCGTATTGAATACGACTTGATTCTCTGCGCCAGATTATCACTATTCGGTGCTCTAGTGTTGATGTGTCCATGCCTGAAACAATTAACATTAATGAGTCCTTTTCAATCGACTTCCCAAAACGAAAAATCAATTAAATCCGTGAACTGTTCTACGTGTCTTTCGCAACGGCACCATTAAGAAAGATTTATTAAATGGATAAAATTTAGCGATGGTTTGGAGAAAAAAAAAAGACCCCAGAGGCACAATAACCCACCTATATCCACCACACTTTTCACTCACTGTCCTTAGTCGAATCCCGGCACCAAGCACAAAAAACACAATTTACGCACTCAACGTTGGTTTCACTTCGAAAACGAAGCATCATAAGGAGAAACGAACACTACCTCAAACTACGCGAGTATAAGTACACATAGAACAGTTCGCGGATAATAGCAAATTTAATTAATTTTACCTTTTTAATAATCGATTTCCGCAAAGTAACGTCTGAATCAATAAAATATTTCCTTATCAATTTGTTTGTATGTTTTTTATGTTTGTTAACTCAGAACTCAGCGATTTATGAACCAGTTTAGAACTTTTTTTCCTTTAGGAGGGTATACTCTCCCTTCATTCCCAGTATAATTAGGTGATGATTTAATGCAGGGTTACAAGAAATGAGAAGTCAGTTGCTGCCGTTTCAATGCGTTAAAAATTATTATCATACTTTAAGAAACAAGGCTCGCCTAATAGAAAGAGAAAACAAACGCCTACAGATACTTCAGATGTTAATGGTGCATTGCTTTTTCTTCCTTCACATTTTTTTATTTACCTTTGTGTAGGTTACACATTGGGTATTATTTTACGTATAAATATAAATATGCTTATACGCATATCTTTAGGCCAAATCCCTTACAAGATACTCAGAGACTGTGGAGTGTCATATATTATGATTCCTCCAAATTTCCCTTGCTTCCTCTACATTCATGACTCTCTTGATAGTTGCAGAGATTCTTGACACCTTGAAACTTTCGAAAAGTACCCTGTTAGACTATCATCTATAAAAATTATAAACTGGACGTATCGGCCAACCAACTGATCAAGACCAACTTCTAGAGTAAAAGTAGCCTTATTGTGACAGTTTAAATATTTGACCATGTTAAACTTGTTAAGCATCACTTATAGGAGGGTCATATTGTTATTATTTAAAAAGAAGTTACCAGAAGCATTGGCCAGCGCATTGACGAAGTCCGGCTGCGTGGTCGCGTAGAGGTAGGCGTAGCGGATGCGGTCGGGCGCGCGGCGGGCCAGCGCGCGCAGCGGGCGTAGCGGCAGCGGCAGCGGGGCGCCGCGCGCCACCACCACGCAGCACAGCCGCCGCCGCGCCGCGCGCCACTCCACCGGGCACACCGCCTCCAGCACGCTCTGCACCACAGTACAATACAATAGACAAATATTCATCCCCAAAAAATTATACACAAAGTAAAGAAAGATAAAAATACCAGCCAAGTGCGAGCCGGACTCTACAAAAAGAAATCACTTTTGTTGTATGTACACTTAAATATTGTTACGTACTCTGGTTCGTAATTGTAATAAAACACCACTTGTATTAAATCCGTGTATTTACGATACACACAATACACAAGACAACACAATGTAATACTAAAATACACTTTACACACTAGTCACTCACTGTACTATCTCTAACTACATAATAAAACACTTTTCGCTTCGCACTGATCACTTGAAGTATCGCTCTCGATTGCTTGATAAAAACTGCCTTGTGTTTGTCATCACCTCTCTATTTATAGCCAGGGTAAAGTCCTAGCTGGATCCAGAAAAATCTAAATGTATCGGGAAACAATGAATCACTTCTTATCGTAAACATGTTATGAGTCATAAATCCTAGTACACGCTACTTTCAATCTTATGCCATATTCCACAAAGTCCATTATGGCATAGCCCAGGTCAACTATTTGTTTGTCAATAGGAGTAGCTATCTCTTTCTTTTATTTCTAGATCTCTCCAGCGCTTCAACTCTACACGTTTCTAGATTATTCGTAACAATATTTATTCTATATTATATTAGGTATTTATTTTTATAGTTAACTACCAATCTGCCCGCGGTTTCACCCGTGTAGCTTTTGTTTCCGTAGATACATCGAAAAGGTTTATATACTAAAACCTTCCTCAAGAACCAATCTATATATTTAAAAAAACGCATCAAAATCCGTTGCATAGTTTTAAAGATTTAAGCATACATAGGGACATAAGGACAGACAGAGAAAGCGACTTTGTTTTATACTATGTAGTCATTGATATAAAATACCCAAGACACAAGTTCTTCTTCCACCTTCCTAAGTGTGTGTTGTTTGAGTGTTTGTTTTTGTGTTTTGATTTTAAAATATAAAGTTTAGATCTTTGTGCTACTATTTGTAATATATTATATACTATTTATATATTTTTATTTATTTATTATTGTATGTACAATAATTTACTTGTTTTTATTTACGTTTTTAATTAAATATATTTCTTTTCCAGGCTGCCTAGTAGCCTTTGTATTTGAGTTATTCTTAAATCAATTGTAACTGAATTTCTAATATATTCAATAATTGTATTTTTGCAGGTTATCTGTATCAGGGTATATATAATATCATGACATCTCATACTCAATTTAATAGTAGTTTCACGTCATGCTCCTCATCCGATGATGATTTTCTCAGTGCAATAAGTGATTCTTCTACGGACTCCTCAATTAACGTAGCGTCTGTTTTTGCTGATAATCCAAACAATTTTAATTTGCTTTCTTTACATTTCAATAGGGTCCCGAATTCTTGTGTTCCCAAGGGCCCCAGCATAGTCTAAGACGGCCCTGACCGTGACTACTAGGTGGTTGAGTTCCACAATGCCTCGGCCGGATATTTGGTACCACTATCTTATCTATTCCTGCCGCAATAGCATCAATGCTTGTCATTGCCTTTATCGGGACCTATTTGAAGAGTATTTTATTTTTCATATTAATATTTGGAACTATTCCTATTATTAGCGCAATAGCGTCACGTCATGTTCCGATTTGAATGATAAGATAGCCGGTAGATTTATCCATGTGGCATTGCCATCCTGCCACACAGATAACAACGTACCATTAACATCTTTGGTACCTATAGTCAATGGTTTCTCTGTCCATCAGAAGAGCCATTGTTTGCTATCTACTGATAAACTCTCTCACCAAGGTATCTCCCTATTATTCCCACCAAAATAAAATAGTAGTTTTTTTTGGAAATCTACTAGCAATATACAAGTAATTTTTGGTTTATTTTCTTGTATATTCACATCCAAACACACAAAGTGGAGATAATGGTGTCATCCACCAGATTTAAGGTTACACATTATTATTTTTACAGCACTGATATTGTTCAAAATGCATACCTGGGAAGACAATCTAGGTAGTGTGAGCATCTGGTTGGCTTCAATCAGCTGACGTAACGTCTGTGTTGGTATTTCTGTGGTGCTGACCGTAGCTGCCGGCTCTTCACTGTCCTCCTTCAGCAATATCATCGTGTCCATACTGCGCTGGACTTTGTACTGCCCAGTTACATTCTGAGTATCCCTGGCTGTTATGTCTATGAACCTGGATTAGATGTTTTTTTATAACTTAAGTTATATAAAGGATCAAATGAAATGGAAAAAATGTTTTATTACATTACACTACTTGCTGTTGCCAGCGACTTCGTCCGCGCGGACTTCGTTTACTCCGCACAGCTTCTCCCCCGTAGGTGATAGCGTGATAATATGTAGCCTATATGTTGACCCGACTTGTTAATAATATTCATGCAAAATTTGAAGTAAATCCATGCAGTACTTTTTGAGTTTACCCCGGACATACATACAGACAAACAAACAAACAGACAAAAAATCACGCCCCAAGTATTCTTTTAAAAAAATATTCAATGTACAATTTTGACTTTCCTACGATTTTATTATTATATACCTCAACCCGCAGCACATTTACAATGATAAAGCTCTGGTCACGCTAGAATTTATTTAAAGTTAACTTACGCAAATGATACACGTTCTCTGTAATGGAATGCAGTTATTAAGTATCTCAAGCGTATGTTTTGTCTCTCCTCAAAAATCAGTGCCTTTACTTTGTTATCCTCAAAGTCACTGACGAATGCACCCACATTATAATCGTTCAAACTCTTCACCATTTTATATGGAAACTTCCAGCGAAAGAAGTCTGAAAATGAGCAAATTAATTAAAAACCTACTATAAATATAAGCCTCATTTTTACTAAGTCAAGTTCAAACTCTTGTATTAGCTGCCTCGTTATTCTAGTGGGTTGTAGATCGTGAAGCCCATGTTTAATAAAAATAGAAGATTTTTTCTATTTACAAAGCAAGCAGCAAAGCAGCTTTAAGTCTGATCATAGCACCACAGGTAATATCACAAGTTGCAAATACGGCAATGGGGATCAGTGCCAATCCCAATGGGGGTAAGCCGACAAATTAATGAATACTGTAAATAGTGTCTATGATAGATTCACTTTTATCTATATATTTCACAGAACAGCATCATTTAGCGCGTGAAGAACCGCAAACAAATATACAGCATATATAGCAAGAATATCCTAAAAACTTGTCATATTTTGTGGCCCTGAATGCCCTGATAATACTGCATTATCATAATATACGTATAGTAGCAGGTAACTTGCTACAAGATACCTAACCCCCAAACTGGATAACACACCAGAATTGGAGTGACAAGCACCAACGTTATGACGACAAGAGCAGGTAATGTTGGGGCCGCACTTGCGACTATCGTCCCGAAGTTATATGCACGCTAAGGTACATGCAGTCCAGCATGTATGCGAAAATAACCAGTCACATCTGCATTTATTATGCTTTGCACGAAGCTTTGTGACGATAGACAAAAGTGCGGCTGAGGTATAAGGCAATGACATAGATCCAGATCGGTTCAGTAGTTTTTGAATATATTCATTACAAACATACAAATGTTTTCTGTTTATTATAATGTTAGTATAGATGAACCCCCCTGCCCCCCCTATAATTAAGCTATAACTATGCCCATGGTTATAGAACTCTACCACCTAGAAAACACAAAAAAGGAAAGTTAAAATTAATGGTACCAATTAGTAGTAATGACAGGACATTGTTAAACCTCATTCGCCTTTTACAAACTAAGGAAAGGTAGATGGTATTTTCTTCAAAAGTGATCCAAACCAACATTGGGAAAGAAAAACAAGTGTAAACATGACTAAGAAGAAAATCGGTATATTAGAAGGAAAGATAGTGCATACTGCTTGTAGTCAATTTACATTATCAATATATTATGTAGAAACGATGTAACTAGCAGGGCATTGTACCTTCATACTAGCTTTAATTAGTTTGAAAACTAAAATCTTAATTATAAATTAATTTTGGAACATGGAAGGTTTCATAAATCAAATAATCCTAATTATCAAGCAATCACTTCAATACTATTTTAAATTTACAAACCTTAAATATTTTAGAACTATATTATCAAATATTTTAAATGATTTAACAAACCTAAAATCTTTGCCAATGTCAAAGATTCCTTGTAAATATATACTTGCTTATCAAGAATCACAGTTAAACATGGAACTCCATGAACACCAATCCGTCTGGTTAAACTAGACTCATGACCAGCATGGACCGTCGCCATCGTAACTCCTAAAGGCTGGAGAGCTTCCACCAACCGTCGCCATGTAGACGCTGATCGAACACAATCAAAGCACCAATCGGTATAGAACAGAACAATGGCTGGAGTGTGTACACTTTTTTCCAGTATATTATTTTCAAAATGCCTGAAAAAAAGGTAAATGTTTTAGGATTTCCTAAGTAAATATTAAATTTCTTTGGAAAAAAATAAGATAAATGATCAATGGATAATTTAAATGGATCAAATTAACCCCAAAGCAAGTGACTTCCTTGTGATACAAAAAAATAGTTAACTGTTTTAAACTGTAGGATAGCAAACAAGAGCATGACTCTCAGATGATAATGATGCAGTAGGATTTTTTAAAGTAACAGATTAGTTATTATAATTAATCCTCAATTTCAGTCATAGAAGAAACAGCAATACTCACCGAGATGTGACTGACAATTTGTGAAATAGTGTTATATCTTGGTCCTGAGTCCGGAAATGCGTACTAAAGTATTCAAATGGATCATTGCTGGAACAAATATTACATTGGATAAATAATGTTTAATAAAATTATGCATTAATTTCAGGGAGAATGGTAAACAGTAAAAGTATCTATGTGGGTTTGTTTGCATGAGCACAAATATTTGCATTAGTACAAGCGCGAGTTTTAGTTGCATGAGTGCAGCACGAATGTGTGTGCATGTGTATGTCCATGTTTGTGTGTACATGTGCAAATGTGCACACATAAGTTTGTGTGATTTTGTGCTCATGTATGCGTGCGTATGTGTGCATGTGTTTGTGAATATGTATGTGCATTTGTTACTTATTCAAGCTGAAAAAGCTAAGATTAGGATTATTAGGACATTAGGATATATTGTGGCTTATGTATAGGTAGAATTTATATGCTGCCTGTATGCAAACTTATCTAAGTTGTTGGTGAACTCTTTTTTTTATATAACATAAGATATCAAACAAGCAGATGGGTATCCTGATGGAAAGAGTCAACCATAGCCTAAACACCAAAAATGTTAATGGTACGTTGCTATCTTGTGGTGAGGTCTAATGCCACATGCACATGGGTGTACCGAGGGGGGGGGGGGGGGGGGCAGGGAGGGGCAGCTGCCCCCCCTGGAATTTGTTTACCTCTACTAACTACCTATATACTGTAGTAGATAATAAGATGAAAATATAGCTTTAAATTTTTACGGTTGCCCCCTCCTGGCCCGGCACTTGGGTACGCCCATGCACATGCTTAAGTTTACCGGCTAACTTACTCTCCAAACGGGAACACAACAGTGACAAGCACTGACGCTATTGCGGCAGGAATAGGTAAGACGGTGGTATCAGACCCGGGCGAGACAATGCAAAACTCTACCACCTAGTAGTCACGATGGCAGTGACTTGCATAGCCAATCGGTTGCCTTTTAGAACCTTCCTGGCAGAACGGCAGTTGGTCCATTCTTGAAAGGAGCCTGGAACCAACACATCGTTTTTTCACTCATTTGATCCTGCTACCATTGTCATACAAATTGCTGAGCCAATCACAAACATACCTGAACCTGGCATATTGACTATAATCATGCCTTTGTTTATACATGTGATCATCTTCATTTGTTATCCCATACAAATCATAAGCCTGTCTTCTTTCTGAATCTGACAGTAATTCATATGCCTGTTTTATCTCAACAAATCTAGTTTCAGCGTTTGGATCTTCATTTTTGTCTGGATGCCTAAAATATTAAAATTTGATTAAATAAATAACCCAAGGAATGTCTACAGCTGTATAAACTAATTTCAGGAAAAAATTAAATTATGAGGATTTTTTTAAAATGTAATCATGTAGATTGGTTTTGTTTTGTATAAATTTAACTATCAATTGTATACTGTTGCATGCCATGAGGCCAAATATGAGGAGTAAAAGTAGCAATGAATTTGTAATAGCTCAATGTTCCATATTTATTTAATGCAATAAATAAATTAGTTTAAGCATATTATATTCTTTAATTTTTTATCATTAAGTGATTAAGCAACTAAGTTTAATAACACAAAATCAATACAAATAGCTTATATATATTTAAAAAATATTACATGGTTTCATACATTGAAGCCAACGAAGAGAACTTCAATAATAAAAATGGTAAAATTGTTTTTATCCTAAACTAGCTGACCCGGCAAACTTTGTTCCGCCTTAATGGCAATAAATAAGCAGATTTATTTTTTAATTGGAAAAATACAAAAAAAAAGTATCCTATGTCCTTCTCCTGGCTTTAAACTACCTCCCTGCCAATTTTCAGCTAAATCGGTTCAGCCGTTCTTGAGTTATAAGTGGAGTAACTACCACGACTTTCTTTTATATATACAATGCCTTTCGCCGATAAGTGACCGCCCGAAAAAATATGAAAATATACGTCAAATTATCGAGAAAAAGCCCTAAAAGAGGGGGTCTAAGTTGTATACTTTTTTTTTAATAAAATTTTACTTTTTATTTACATAAAATTTTTCGTTCTGTTTTATTTCGACGATATCTGCAACATACACCTACAGATCTTGTCGATTTTGGTTTTATTTAATAGCTACATACTTTTACTAACATAACAAAAGCAATTTAGAACTTACTGGCATCCAGTGACCAAAATAAAGTAAGAAGAACCCAGAATTTTTGCATAAAAAAGCAACATTTTTGTATTTGACACGCCAAAACTCTAAAAAAACCCCCCTGACTTAGGTTATTTTACATTATTTTATTATTTTACAATAAATTTCTTAAATAATCTGCAAACATTATGTTTACATATCTCTAACGGTGTGAATGTTAATGAGCTAGCAAAAGTGCCATTTTTTCGATAATTAAAAATTCCATTAACAATAGTGACCCTTTTAGCAGGTAAAGACCGGCTGTATACAATCCTAGATGCGTTGCACGCGTTTTCTAGTTAAAAACTATTCTAATGTGTCACGTTTAACTATGTGACATCTAAATTATCATAAGTATGATGAAAAATAAAACATACACCATTAAAAAGTAATAGTTTAACGAATTTTTTATTATTTTGTTACAATTATTTTTACTAATTTATTACATTTTCAAAATGTCCTCCGTTTGCTTGCAGGCAAGCTAAAGCTCGTAAGCTAACACTCTGTGTTGACCTCTTCACTTGACTGACATTCAATTTAATTTCGGTTGCTGCCTCGTGGATTCGCTGAATTAATTGTTCGCGACTTCGGATTTCCACTGCATACACTTTTTGTTTCATGTAGCCCCAAAAATAAAAGTCTAGTGGGGTCAAATCAGGTGATCTTAGAGGCCAAGCTACAGGGCCGCCTCTTCCAATCCATCGTGGATAATTTCGTTGTAGGTATTCGCGTACCATTCGCGCGAAATGAGCAGGTGCACCGTCTAATTGGAACCAATGTCCCCTTCGTGTTGCCAATGGGATGTCTTCGAGTAGTCCCGGTAAGGAATCTCGAAGGAAATTCAAAAAATTCTCTTGCGTCAGTCTATTTGGTAGTTCAAAAGGACCTACAATTTGGTCGTTGATAATACCTGCCCACATGTTAACAGAAAACTGCGTTTGAAATGCAGTTACTCGAACTGCATGCGGATTTTCTGTTGCCCAAACGTGCATGTTTCGGTGATTTGTTATACCTTCTCTAGTGAAAGTAGCTTCATCTGTCCACAAAATCTTCTGCAAAAATTCTGGATTGTGTCTCTGTTTCCGAAGAATCCAAGAACAGAAAATTGATCGTGCTCTACCATCGAGGGGAAGTAAATGTTGAGCACGCCGAAAATGGTATGGATGCAGTCTTTCCTTCTTTAAAATTCTCCATACTGTAACTCGCGGGATACTCAAACGAATAGATATCAGGCGTACACTAGTAGTAGGATCTCTGGCAATCATATCCAACACAGCATCTTCAGCGTCGATACTAAGCAACGGAATTGATTCGCGGCGTCTTTGTTGTAGGCCATTTTCAGCGAAATGACGATGAACAGCAATAAAGGACCGACATCCAAGTACTGGTCTGCTTGGATATCTGCGGCGGTATTCTTCAACAGCACTTCTAGCATTTCCGTCACAAAAACCATACACATAATGCATATCGGCAATGTGGGAAGGTGGTAAGTCACTTAATCTCGGCATAATAAATCGCAGTACAAATTAACTATACTTAACAGTAAAAACAATTAAATGCGTAGTTTCACGAGCACAGAGATCGATCAACTAAAGTTATTACTTATTTAACTAGTAAGCGCGTGCAACGCATCCGGGATTGTGTACAGCCGGTCTTTACCTGCTAAAAGGGTCACTATTGTTAATGGAATTTTTAATTATCGAAAAAATGGCACTTTTGCTAGCTCATTAACATTCAAACCGTTAGAGATATGTAAACATAATGTTTGCAGATTATTTAAGAAATTTATTGTAAAATAATAAAATAATGTAAAATAACCTAAGTCAGGGGGGTTTTTTTAGAGTTTTGGCGTGTCAAATAAAAAAATGTTGCTTTTTTATGCAAAAATTCTGGGTTCTTCTTACTTTATTTTGGTCACTGGATGCCAGTAAGTTCTAAATTGCTTTTGTTATGTTAGTAAAAGTATGTAGCTATTAAATAAAACCAAAATCGACAAGATCTGTAGGTGTATGTTGCAGATATCGTCGAAATAAAACAGAACGAAAAATTTTATGTAAATAAAAAGTAAAATTTTATAAAAAAAAAAGTATACAACTTAGACCCCCTCTTTTAGGGTTTTTTCTCGATAATTTGACGTATATTTTCATATTTTTTCGGGCGGTCACTTATCGGCGAAAGGCATTGTATAGATACAACAAGAATAAGCATTATATTTAAATGGATGAACCGTAACATAGAAATGGAATTACCATTAAATGAGAATGAAAACACCATAAAATTGAAATGGAACAAAACATGAAAATAACGCAAATGGAATCCTCATAAAATTAAAATGTAGGGCCACAGTTGGCGTATAATTTGCTAAGTTTGCTTTACACGGTTGCATGGAAGCACACTCGCTAGTGTCGCCTCGTCAGTAGTTCCTCGTCGCGCTCCTTAATAACCCGTAGTTCACCTGTGATCTTAATGGTACTTACATATGTGTCAATAATTGGACGTAGTTACACAAAAAGGATCCAATCCACACAAAATCAGTTTAGAAATATTGAAGTTTGAAGTTGGATATTTTCTAATTTTTTTACGTGCCATACATGGGGACTAGTTCTGACGATGAATAAAGTAATAGAGAGCTATTTTTTGCTTAGAAGTTTTTTACTGGCCAACTGTATTGATGTTTAGCATCAGTTTGGTGCACTTAGCTAATTTTTGACCATATTGTGGATTGGATCCTTTTCGTTTAACTACGTTCAATTGTAACCAATATCTATCTGTGTACTTAAGTATAGACATTACACGCAAACCAGTGATAATATAAACTTTTATTTCATAGCAACCTTCTAAAGTCAGTTCGCCTCACAAACACAGAAACTGACATAGACCAAACTAGGCCAAGTCGTCATCAGTGGTATATGAGAGTGGACTAATGTACATTGAAGGGCGGACAATCAAAAGTTTATCTATCATAATGTAACTTTTTTCACTATCTTTTGCAGAGTACCAACATGGAATTTGGTGAATTTGATTACTATTCCAAACTTCCATTTATAAAACCTATCACATAAAATAAAGATAAATGACACTCTTGCCACTTTTTAATGCAAGCTTCCATCAAAATTTTGGTACACTGTATGAAAAATAAAATTTAAAGGAAAGAAAAGCTTTTTCACACAAGCTTATTAACTCCTCAAGGTAGTGGTTTTAAGACTGCTCACGTAAAACAATTGTTAGTTGAACTATATTAGTGCAAATATTTTCAAACTGAGATTTATCAATCCCATTAATTTACCCCTGTATTGTTGCAAACTTTCTTATGATTTGAAAAAAATTCAATTCATACAAAAACAGAAATTTAACATTTTTTATAAAATTTTTTTTTTCGCACATCATCAAGAAATAATAGTCTCATTTTTTTAGTACAAATAAATTTCAACATTATATTTTATATTTGTATAGACATCATATTTACAAAATATATTATATAGCTTAAAGTTAAGTAATAACAGGTCAATTTATATGAGGGGGATAGCGTAAATCTCCAAATTTATGAAAAAATATGCTAGTGAATTATCCTTTTATGTCAGGAAATTTATAGACACAAAAAGTCTGATAGAATATTGATGTGATTTTTTTTAATATAATTGTAAGGAAATGAAAAAAAAATGAAAATAACATACCATTCCTTGGCTAGCTGTCTGTAGGCTTTGCGAATTTCAGGTAATGTTGCTTTTCTGTGTATCCCCAATATCTTGTAAGGGTCACCGATTTTTTGCGCTACTACCAGTGTAAGGATTATCACAAAGAACAAAATATACAACCATCGCCCCTTCCAAGTCATATATTTCCATTGCATATTAATTAAATTATATGTTATCGTCGAATCCTCTCAGGATACCTTTGCACTAATCATAGAACTATATTCACTCTAACATTGTACAATCATTGACAAAACATGATACACAGGGAAGAAACCGATAATTTTAAGATTCTGTTATCACTCATTCGTCTTAAAATAGACAGAACAATATACTCAAATAGACCGAGATGCCTGAAAATTCGTGAAAATCTCAAGAAAATTGTGAACTGACAATTAGAAAACGTCAATGTCAATGTTGATCCGATACTAGGGATTGCGATCTGAGATCGATTAATTGAAAACCGATTTTTAAATCGATATGTAGTACTGACCGATTCATTTGATCGATATATCACCCTTTAAAATAGACATTCGATTTTTTCTGTTTTGTTGTAAACCATACATATATTTACAATTAAGTAGTTGAAGGAAGTATTGTAAGAGTGTTGCCGGTTAATCACTCAAAAACTTGCGAAACGGCTGTGTGTTTAGTTTCCTTCGGCACTCTTCTTTTCAATAATAAAGTAACGATTTTAATCTTTATATATTAATATAAATTATATATTTGTTTTGTAACAAATTAGAAAATAAATGTTCTATTTTCTATCTAATCTGATACTTTGTTTTGATATGGTAATAAAATAATTGTTATTATCGAATTCCCTGATTTTACTGATAAGAGACAGTTAATTATATTTGTCTTGTTTTTAATAAAATTGATTTATTGTAAAACATTATACATTGTAAAATCAAATTTGAAAGAAAATCAATTTTTTGAAAATCGATATTTTAGACCTCGATCTTTTTGTGAATCCATTCAATAGGTCAAAAACGTCCTCCAAAAATAAGCGCACAACTTTAAATTGTGCGCTCATTTGAAATAGAATCGCGTCGGTCGCTACACTATCAATTTTATTTCTTTTCGTACATTGCATTGTAAAAACAACTATAAGTCTTGCACTTGAGGTTGGATATGCAAAGACATATGTTTTTGCCATATCTATAACTACTTAAATGAAATTAGGGACATTTTTGTTCGGGACTTTGCATCTAGGGTTTTTTATATCAATGTGTTCAATTGAGAACTCCGATACAGTGTTGGCAGACCCGTGACAAATTATTATAGTAACAAAGCTGTAAAATTATTGTATTTTCAATAACATTATTTTACATTTCAAAATTAGATTTAAGTGTCATCTAAAAACTTTAATTTAAACAGAATCACCAAAGCTAAAAATCTCGGGATCATAATGTCAAATGATTTTTCATGGTCTCACCAAGTGAATGAAGTTAGCCGTAAAGTTATGGCAAGTTTTCACCAACTGAAAAGAATGCAAAACTTTTTACCACTGTCGACTAAAGTTACCTTGGTCAAGTCTCTTTTGCTATCAATACTTGATGACGCCGCCGTTTCTTACATAGATATCACAGAAGAGCTCCTAAACAAACTTGATCGACTGGGCAACTGTATATTTGTATATATATATATATATATATATATATATATATATATATATATATATATATATATATATATATATATATATATATATATATATATATATATGTGTGTGTGTGTGTGTGTGTGTATGGTGAGTAAAGACGTAATTGCGTTTTCTGAAATAACAAAAACAACATTTAAAGGCTTTAATTCTAGTTTATATAATATTATACTTCTTTTTACAATAAGCAGGAGAATATTTTCCACATTTTTCTCAAGATTCCAAAATCAAAATTTTTATCTTCTAAAATTTACCGTCGGTGTCACTCACGTCACACTGTCAGCTAATAGTTCCATAGATAATGTAATAGATAAATGTAATTAGCCTCTTGTTTAGTGTAAAATTATTTGCAATTGTTCCGTAAGACTTTTCTTTTGCACTACCCTTTACTACAATGGTTATACAAGTGCAAGGTTAACTGATAGAAAATTTCTTTAGACGTTAAGTTCGCCTTTTGTATATTTTGTGCAAGAGTTTATAAATTAAAAAAATAATATATTTTTACAGCAATGTAATTTAACAAAGACCATAAAGTTAGATCAGTATATTTTTTATATAGCTACCAACTTGTGTTACTGTTACTGTTTTATAAGAAAAAAGAAAGATATCATATCAATATAAAACTTATAATTTAATTTGTAAAAGTAAACAATACTTTTACAAATCAGCAAATAATCGATAGTCAATTGTCGAACGGCAACACTACTGCCGACCCGGTCTAGCATTGAAGCAGTCGCTGAAACGCGAGATTCCGCGTTCGATCGCTAAAACGCGATGCAGCATCGATGCAGTCGCTAAAACACACGATTCGGATGCCGCGACCGATCGCAGAGAGTCGCTAAAATGCGATACAGCGTCGATGCAGTCGCTAACACGTACATTTTGGATGCTAAAAGTAGCACGTGTGCCCTCTCTCTAACTGCTTTCATAGATTGCACAGCTTAATAAAATTATGGAAACGAGCGATCCAACATCATAATTCGTCCACATTATCATATTCTTATTAAGTTTAATCACTGACTAGTTATTCAAAAATAAGTAATTCTTAACAACAACTTACCTTTAATGAACGGCAAGAAAAGCAATTCAAATTCGGAGTCCAATAACAATCACACAATGTTATTACTAAATAGTAAATACTAATGCAAAATCACGAGAGTCCAGGTGCACGCAAGCGAATGTCTTTGGTGAGGTCAAGACGACTGTTTATTTTGTTTCATGCCTCTGAGTAAGGAACCTATGGAGATGCCATACCTACGAAAAAACGTGCATACCTACGCAACGAAACATGGCGGATTACATACTCCGTGTGGTACTTCATCAGGAGAATATTATTGTTCTATGCTTTTGTATTTTCCAATACACAGTATATACTTATCTATAAAACTATCCTTGAAGCTTATTGATTTCGTAATAAAATCCACATTGAAATTATCTTAGTTAAAATAGGTTTTTAGGGTTCCATACTCAAAAGGTAAAATGGGACTCTGTTATTTAGACTCAGTTTCAGTAGCAGTAGATAATTGTGACGATACTATCGTACTACTACAGAATTTAATTAACATTTTTAACATTATACTTTAGGTTATTAATTAGTAGTGTACACAGAGTGTATTTATGGTTTATAACGTATGTACATAGCGATGAAAAATGGCGGCTCAGCACACTCGTAACGTCACCTAAATGTTCTCAATAAAGCGTAATAAAGCTATTGCGTATAGAGTTGGCTCGTTTTCATTGCATATGTCAGACGAAGACGCCATTATGTTTATTATTTCGTCTTCTAAACTATTACATACCTAAGTATCTATATGACAGTGTAACACGGAAGTTATATTCTACCCGGAATATCCACAAGCGCTTCAAAATCGTTCCGAAGAGTACCACGACATGGGTGGAGTGTGTCTCTTTCTACTAAATAAAGCGCCAATCGCTATATATAAGTGCGGCCATGCGTAGTTCGCATATTACTACTAAGTGATTCTGCTAATTTGAGAAACAGCTTTGCATTGCATAAGTAATTACGTAATAATTAAAATAAGCACATTTTAGAACTCACTATGTTAATTACAATACATGATTTATCGACGTGTATGAATAAAAGGGATTTAACGATTACCGAATATATAAAAATCAACCATCAGTAGTTTTATTTAAACACTGGCAATTGCAAGAAAGGGACAACATCCACTCATGTCGTTGTTTTGTTCGTAACGTTTTTCCCCTCTGTTAAGTAAGAAACAAATGTCAACTTTATTAGTAACGAAATAAAGTACATTTTTATTTTTCAAATATTGCTTCGTAATAATTCCAGTTATCATATATAAGTTCCTTGCATTGTAACATCTTCATAGGTTCCTTACTCAGAGTTTCACACTCAGGACTGTTTAATTCCATATTGCCAATTAAAATATGACGTAATAGTAAATAATAATTCCAAACGAAGCGGAACGAAATTACAAACACCTACGACTAAAATATTTTTCTTTGTCTACCCATATTAAAAAATTACTTATAAAACTTCAAATTTAGTTCTACCCTGGCGTAGAGATGTGATAAACGGCTTTTAATTATTAACACGTTTAAACGTTTTGCTTATACTTTTAAGCGTGCTTAAAAAAGCGGTTTTCGTTTAAACGCTTTTTTAAACAAAAGTTGTTGATCGTTGAGAAGGTCAATTATAAAACGAAGATTTAAGTGAATTAGTAGCGACCGATAAAGCCGAGAGCTGAAAAAAGCGTTCAATGTTTTGTGGTTTTGTTAGCGTTATTACTTATTACTAGCTTTTCGGCACCCGGTCGAATTTGGGAACCCGGTCGAATTTCGGCACTCGGTCGAATTTCGACCCGTGGTTGAATTTCGGCACCTGGTCGAATTTTGACCCACGGTTGAATTTCGGCACCCGGTCGAATTTCGACCCACGGTCGAATTTCGGCACCCGGTCGAATTTCGGCCCACGGTCGAATTTCGGCACCTGGTCGAATTTCGACCCTCGGTCGAATTTCGGCACCCAGTGGAGTTTCGGAACCCGATCGAATTTCGACCCACGGTCGAATTTCGGCACCCGGCCGAATTTCGACCCACGGTTGAATTTTGGTACCCGGTCGAAATTCGACCGGCGGTTGAAACTCGGCAACCGAATGAAATTCGACACTCGGTCGAATTTCGACACTCGTTCAAAATTCGACTGTCCGTCGAAATTCAACTTTTGGTCGAAAATCGACATTCCGCCGAAATTCTGTATAAATGTCGACCATTTGGCACTAGAAAAAAGTAAACTCAATCAAATAGTAGACAGACTCTTTCACTTTCAATGCACGAGCTAAAGGGAAGTGGCTGGATATTTCTGTGCTTACAATATTTTACTATAGCAAAAAGTGTCGTGACAACTTTTCGTAAGAATTTTTTCCGTCTAGCCTCCTTACACAGCGCGCGATAAGGAACTTCATTCCAATAAAAATAAAAAAAAATTGTCTTAAAAATAAAAAAAATAATGTTAGGGGTGAACAACCCTTATCACTTAGGGGTATAAAAACAGTAGCCGATTTTCAGTCCTACTGAATAAGCATATAAAATTTCATGAAAATCGGTAAAGCCGTTTCGGAGGAGTATGGTAAATAATATTGTAACACCAGAATTTTATATATAAGGTACTTTCTCAATCAATCAACTTCCCTTCGTACTTTTCAGACTTAGGACTGTCTGAAATGAATAGTAACACAATATATACTTTTTTATCCATCACGTAATTTCAATAATTAATATAAACAAAATTACTTTGGAAATTTGTAAAGGGATTCGAGTCATGTTCTTACGCGCGCTAAGTAAAATAAAACAAACAATAAAATAAAATAAACAATTGATGAGCGCGTCCAACTTCTTTAACAACGAAAAGCGTACTGGAACTTGAAAAAACGTAAGTTGTCAATTCGTTGTAAAATCACTAACCAACCAAAAACGGAGCGTTGTCAGTCCGACACAAATATTGCGTAAACAAGTAGAAAATAATTAGCCGCTTAATACGATAACCAATCCAAATTGTTATCGTTTCTTATAGGCATAGTAATAAGGTTGTTAATCCAATAAAATGAAAAATTATATTGAGTCTTAGAGTATAGAAATAAGGTTCTTTATTCTATTTTATTTTGATTTTTAACGTTATTGAAATAAGGTTACTTTTCGTCAATCATGCTAATATGGTATTTAAATTTTTGTATCTTAAACATCAACGTTTAAACGAAAACAGCTTAAATCCGTAAGCGCGCTTATAGGCTTATTTTGAAAAGCCTAATTGAAGTGAAAACTTCTTTAGGCGCGTTGAGCGTTTTGGTAGAGGGTAAAATCCTCGGTTCGCGTCACCGACATGCTAATGATAATAGTATATATATAGCTATGTTTTGCATATAGTTTTAATTACTCTCAACTTAATAGTTCCGTTTTCACTTCTATCGGCAGTCCCACGACTGCTACTGTTTTTTTTTAAGCCTATATCGTTTAAACGCCCACGACTACCCTGGCGTAACCGATAGTATCGAAATAAAGGTCTCTATCGATATTACAAAACTATCGGTTACATCGATAGTATCGATAGTTCTTAATTTTTCAGGTACGATACCATCGATAGTATTGCTTCTTACTAGGGCTGTTACGGATGCAAGAATTTTGACATCCGCAGATGCAGATGCGGATGCAGATTATTAAAAGTTCACATCTATGGAAGCGGATTTGGTGCGGATGCGGATGCGATACGGATGGGGATGCGGATTTTAAGGGGATAATTATTAAAATGTTAAGTGCATAATGAACTGAAAATCAATTTAAACTTAATGTTTTTATTTATTTAATCCTATTTCTAAAACAAAAACACAAGTTTTTAGTTTTACGTATGACAACAGAATTTTAAGCTTTGAGTTACATAATAGAAATCTTTGTTTAGTAATTAAACTTGAAAATTGGTGAATTTTATTTAATAAATAGTAATATAGCAGCCTTGTCAGCTTCCAATCTATTTCTTAATGGATTATAATTTAACCCAGCTCCAGTAACTAATTGTTCGCTGGGAACATTGGCTGGTGGAGGTGATAATTAATATCTGTTTGCTAATATAGAAATAATTTTAAATTCACAACGGTTAACTTTCCACCAATTAAGTGAATTTTCACCTAATCCCAGTCTTTTTTAGTTACGATAAATAGCTAATTCTTTGCGGATAAGAGCATCGGGGCTACTGTTATCCGGTTCTGCTTCACCTTCGTCTTCGCTCGATGAATCTAACATCATGGCAAGATCGCTTTTTAAGCAAGTCTTCTTACCCGTACCGGATGTTCCTGGTTGAAGATCTCGAGAATCTCCCATTCTCATTCATTTTGTGTTCTTCGCTGGTGACATAGGAGAATCGGTGACGACAGGGTCATCCACCATCTTTATTATTTCATCTTTTATTTTTTCTTCGGTAACTGGTTTGAAAAATTTAAACTTATAGCGAGGATCTAAATATGTGGAGATTGCATATAAGTAATCTTTCAAAGAAGAAAATTTCGCTGTAAGTTGTGATTTCAGATTAGAGACTGTCAACCGAATAGCATTACTTTCTCGTGGTTTTGTTAAAAAGTCAAGTTTTTTAAACCAGTTACCGAATGAATGCAATAATAGCAATTACCGAAATAAACGCGAAGCACGTGCCACTCTAGCTCCGCCCACTTTCTTTACATGTAGTTACTTGTTCATTTGAATCTGCATCCGTAAAAACTCCGCATTGATTGATGCGGATGTGAATGCGGATGCAGATGTCTGAATTGATGCGAATATTCCGCATTTGCGGATGCGGATGCGAATATTCGTAACATCCCTGATTCTTACCAATAGTATCGTCCTAAATGAGATATCGAAGCTTTCGATTCTCTTAGATAGCGATTTCGATACTATCGTTTTTTTTAAATATCGATAGACTATCGATTGGTTATCGATATTGGACTATCGAGCGGCAACTCTAGACTTCGAAGTTCGAATTTCGCAGTCGCACTTCGCAGAGGTCCCCTAGAGGCAGTGGGATGAAGCTTAATGTCAGTCGGCCATCTTGAATACAATGTATGGAAACTAGCGACAGCTAGGAAACTACCCCTAATTACTTTGTCACTACGTAGTTCTTCGTGTAATACTAGATGTCACTGATACTATCAACACATAATGTTACCAGTATTTTAATGAAATTTATATTTCTCAAAGTAAAATATAGATTTCTAAAAGAAAAGCTACAGAAGTTTATTAAAATGTACCGTAAATGTATAATAAAAACAAAAACTTATATAACATTTAATGAATATTATGTACTGTAAACACCGGCCTAAAATTCTTAGACTTATAGGTATTTCTTGTCTGTGCTTACAGGGCTACCAGATGTGGAATTTCATATTCGTATTTGTATGATTTTTTGGCGTTATGCCATATACGATCGCTAGAGCAAGATCTTGCGGAAAATGTACAAATTAACATAACTTATTGCTTAGACAACCTCTTTTGGTTGTACAGTGTCTAATTTTATTGCTCGATATTAGGATATATATCCTAATATCGAGCAATAAAATTAGAGATGACACAATAAAATTAGACGCTGCATTTATGTAGTTAAATTAATATCATATCTAAAGAACTATTTTGTGTTTAAAAAAAACGTTAAAGAGTGAATATCTATGCGCTGTAATTAGTTAGAAAGCGTGTTTTCAACTTAAATAACAACATAATAGTTTTAATTTAATTTTGAAATCAGTTTGTAGGTACATAAGTTTGGAAGTCATTTTGAAAATTATAGAGAATATAAGTAAAAATATAAGAAATTACCTATATAAAAGTCACTGAAAAATAGATATTTTTCAGTGTTTTTTATATAATTTCTTGAAATGCACTTAATCGAATAAACACACTTAATCGTAATTTGGTAGAATCAAAGCAAATACTATTTACCGCGTTACGATCGGTCTACTCATTCATAAGTTATGAGAAGTTGCATACACACACAGATAAATCAATACATATGTATTGTTATCGTACAAATTAGGCATGTTACATGATATGTGCCCGAAACGACAAAGAAAAATTTTAACCGATTCGTTGCGGCCCATATTTTCCAAAACTTTTAGCATTGGCGGAATACAAATATTTTGTGCCACGGCTGCCGTGTTAAATGTCATAGAAGTTGATGACATGGTTAACAAGCCACCAGCCATGTTTAAAAAGATTTATTGTTTTACACGTGTTTAGACTTGATTTATTTAGTTGAAACCATATCATGTTTGTAAACGGAAGATTACGTTGTTCGAGTAATTTTTGAGTAGGTTTACTGTTTTCCTAAAATGGAAGGATAAGTATCTTTGTTATTCAGATGTTGCAAGCCTTTTGTAAAATAAAAGTTTGAAAAATAAGTTAATTTAATGTGTTTTTTTTTTGTTTGGATATCCGTTCGATACGTAGCGTTTTGTAGTTACGTTATGGCGGCAGGAATAGTTGGAAGATGGTGGTATTCAAACCACGGATCAAGCGAGTCACGGCAAGACCATCGCCGTTCAAAACACCGTTATTTATTTATTACCAACAAAACATAATAATTTAAGTTAATAACAATCACATTATGATACTGAGTATCTAAGACTAATCGTGGCTGAAATGATTGCACCTCATTTATTTTTGGTTTTTGTTTCATTTGTAAATATTATTGCAGCTTATAAAAGGTTATAACCTCTAATTTTTTCTATTCCACCGAAAATTCAGAAACGAAGCCTCCAGGCTTGATTTATGTAAAAGCAACCGCTCCGTTGGTCAAGTGGTTAGCGAACCTAATTACGAATCAAGGTGGTTCGGGATCGATTCCCGACAGGGACAAACATTTGTGTGATGAGCATAGATGTTTTTATTTCTGAGTTTGGGTGTTAATGTATGTTAAAGTATTTATATATGTATGTACCAGTATCTTCGTTGACTAATACCTACAGCACAAGGAAATAATTTGCTTACTTTGGACTTAAATCAATTCGTGTTTTTCTTTTAGAAGAGAGGCAAACGAGCAGGAGGTGCACCTGATGGTAAATGATCACCACCGCCCATGGGACACCCGCAATACCAGAGGTCTTGCAGTTGCGTTGCCGGCCTTTTAGGAATGAGTAAGCTCTTTTCTTGAAGGCCCCCAAGTCGTACCCGTTTGGAAACACCTCTGCTGGTAATTGATTCTACAACAGAGTAGTGCGAGGTAAAAAGTACTGAGAGAAACCTAAAATTGTGGAAATCCAGACGACGATATGGTGAGGGTGGAATTTCAAATTTTGACGCGATGTCTGATGATGAAATTCGGCTGCAAAAATTAATACAATTAACTTGTCAGAACCCTTCTCAAGAAAAATACGATAGAAGACACTGAGTGAATCAACATCTCTACGCAATGCCAAAGAGTCAAGCCGTTTCGAAATAACCTGGTCGTCAACGATTCGAACCGCTCTACGCTGAATGCGATCAAGAGGTAGAAGCTGTTACTGAAGAGCTCCAGTCCAAAGATGGGAACAGTGCTCCATGTGAGGCTGAATTTGAGCCTTATAAAGTTGAAGGCGACGGGCCGGCAAAAAGTACTGTCTCTTGCTCTGCCGAGCATATCGAGCTTTTTGGAGGTTAGTTTAGCCATAACTGCCAAATGGCAGCGAAACTGAGCGTAATTTGATACGTTGACTCCCAGAATCCCGACACTAGCTGAAGCTGTCAGGAGAGTATCCCCAAATCGAGATGAAATGACAAAGGAAGTCTTTTTACTGGAGAACATGCAAAGCTGTGTCTTCTTGAGGTTAAAAGTGACCAGGTTTTGACGACCCCATTCCGAGACATCGGTTAGTCAATTCTCAACTTCGAACACATGCTTGTTTCGGCACTCTTCGACGTGTTCCTGAGAAATACCACTACGGCCGGAGTATCACCAGTACTGTCATCTGCATAGCAATGTATGTTGAGAATTCACACCAGACATTGATATGCAGAAGGAACAGTATCGGTGATAGCATGCTGCCTTGTGAAACACCAGCATTGACAGATTTAAGGTCAGAGCACGCATGGTCGACTATGGCCTTGATGTTCCGATTAGCCAAAAAACTGGTGATCCAGTTACATGATTTCACGGGAAGCCTGTAGGAGGGCAGCAGATAGGCATGTCAATACCGGCGCTAGTTCTAGAGCACATGCTTTAAATACAATCGGAGGGATGCTATCCGGCCCACTTGACTTATGGACGTCCAAAGAAAAAAGAGCTTTACGCATGGAAGACTTCAGGAATTTTAATTCCGTCATAGAACTATAGCACTGCGGGATTTTAGCCGGAGCATTTCCTTGGTCATCCAGAATCGAGTTGGCCGCAAAGAACGAGCCCTGAAGATCGGCCTTTTCCTTTGCAGTGTGGGCCAGAGAATCATCATCTGCGTGTAAGGATGGAATAGAGGACTATGAGAGATTCCCCAAGGCGAGAGACCAAAATGCACGGGTTCCCGAAGGAAGATGAACTCATTTCTCACCATTTCTGCCAATGTGTTCAGATTTTGCCATGGCGATAGTTCTTTTGAAGAACCTTTTGAGGAAGAAGAAACTTTTGATGCGGAATTATACTCTTTACGTAATGCGCTGGTTTTTTCATCACGAGATGTTGACGCTGCAGCCAAGCTCGGTAGCATTCCCGCTTTTGGCGTGAAGCCATTTTGCAGAAGCGACCAAAACAATACTGCAGAAAATGGAATGAAAAGTTCCATGCCATGCAGCACCACATCAGTATTAGAGTCAGCGATGACACTCGGATCATTTAGCGAGAAGCACATCCGCCCCCTTGAGTAGGATGCAAAAAAAGACCACATCCCGTCTTATTCTGCTGACCTATAATGCTAAACGCGACGACAGCCTGCAAAAGGAGGCCGTGATAGGCACGTAACCAGTATTTTACTCCGAATCAGGCAGTGGTCTGGCGTAACAAGAAAGACGTCCACAGATACCTGGTAATGGTCCGGATGAGAGGTTGGCAGAAGGTCCAGCGGTCAAGGCTTACGATTGTCCACATCGGGAACTCGCGTTGGCGAAATGCCCAAATGTGTTAGACCATACGCCAAGGCAAAATCTTGAACAAACTTCCCCACATGATCGGTAGTGATTGAACATAGCTATTCGGCGTGGTAGGCATTAAAATCGCTAAAGATCACGATCTCAGCGGAAGGGGTCTTTTGTAACACAAAATCCACAGCCGTTTAAAGAGCTCACAACTCTTTGAATATAATTCTATGAATTTGAGTATCATATACCTGTGAACGAACTAATTTTCCAGTCTGTTAATAATATTTTTTTTTGATAAAGTTACTAGTGGCCTAATATTAATGACAGCGAAGTAGGTAACAAAAATAAACGAAAATTGTACGAATGTTAAGCCAATAGAAGTACTAAACATAATGACCACAGCAAATATTATAATAATTATTAAATAGTCAGAAGTATATTAAACAGTTTTATTGCAATATTCTTTCTAAAATTAAACAAACGTTTATTTTGGTAAAAACTTCTAGAAAGTATACTATATTTGAAAATTTCGTTTTCGTATAACTTTTTTTTTGTATTTCTTCTGATCGTATACGATCAAATCTTTTTTGCACCTGGTAGCCCTGGACAAAGAGAAAAGAAATTTGTGTTTGGCATTTTCAGCCATTTTTAATTTGGATTTTTAATAATTGTCAGAAACGGTTATAATCTCTTATAATTAATTTTTTACATATTTTTTTTCCGTTCCGTTTTGTGTGCGGTGTTTATTAACAGGTATGACATTTGTTCATTCGTACATCCTAAATTATTAGGTAACATAATCACGAAATGACGACTAATAAGTTCAAAAAGGATACACACTACTTTGAAGAAAACATTTTGACCAACAGGGCCTTCGGCTCCTTTGAATCATCTGCTATAAAGGCAAATATCATTCGGATGTTCACTATTATCGGGACTATTAGGACTACTTGGCGGTGGAATTCCAGAAGTCTCGCCCGGGTTTGGTACCACTGTAATACTTATTCCTGTCGCAATATCGTTAATACTTGTCACTGGCATATTTTGATATGAATAAAGTAGCCAGTAAACTTAAGCATATGCCTGCTACACGCATAGCGGCTCACCATTAATATCCTTATTGTTTAGACAGTAGTTGTTTCTTTCTATCAGGATAGACCTCTTTTTGTTGTTGTTCTAAAATAAAATGTTTAATTTCACTTAAAACATTTTTTTATAGTAGAGGGTACAAACGAGCAGGGGGTGCACCTGATGGGGCTAAATTGTACTTTAGCATCCCACGAATTTCAGTGTTTTCGGGGATGAGGGTGGATCCTACAAAGGGGGTAACCACCCCTGATCTTTTTTTAATAATAGAAGGGGTGGCAATATATGAATTAGTACCTGAAAACAGTAAATTTTTAAAGTTTTTTGGGGTTGTATTGTGTGGGAGGTGGGGGGAGTTCAAATGGCCGACGTACAAGGCCACCCTATACGGGTGGTATATTGTTCCTAACAGAAAAGGAACTCACCAACCTGATGTAAATGTTTTGTGAGTCACAAGGTTAGTGCTCATTTTTTTTTGTAAATAGGCTTATTCTATCTTATTCTATTTGTCAAATTTCAAGTTGTGGAAATTCATAATTTTCCAGAAAAAAATTATTATAATATGAGAATAAGATGTTTAAATAATATAGCTAAATTGATGACAAATCTGAATCAGAGCACACCGACTTGCATGTGGTCTTGTTTTCCCTACCCCAAGAGTGTTTTTAGAAATTGCGAAGGATTGGAGGGAGAAGAATGGCAAACATTGGCGCCGATGCTTTGTTACACAAGGACAGAGGGGCTGCACTTCCCGCAGTGCCGAAGCACACACAAATTGACTACAATCTATAGTAGAAATTTTATTTAAAAAATTACTTAAATAAACTACTGCATATTATATACTGCATCAGAACTTAATGTGTTTTAGGTTGCTCTTTTTCCATAAGAAAAAAATACTCACTAAATAGCATGGGCTTGTACATTGTTTGAACCTTAAAACAAACAGACAAAAATTCTAAAAACTATATTTTTGACTTCGATATCTATGTAGATGACTCCCCAAGTATTCTTTTAAAAAAATATTCAATGTACAGTTTTGACTTTCTACGATTTTATTATATGTATAGATATGTATAGATTTTTAGTTATATCCCAACCCAATCTAAACAGGTATTTTACTTTCTGTTTTCTATATTTTTGTATTCCCATTATAAAAAAAGTTATCAAATAGACAACTTTTTTATTATTATTATAATTATAAATCTATATTAATTAATATTATAAATGTGAAAGTATGGATTTTTGGATGGATGGATGTTTATTACTCAATCATGCAAAAACTACTGAAAGGATTTGAATTAAATTTGGCACACAGGTAGATAATGACCTGGCATAGTACATAGGCTACTTTTTACCCTAGAAAAATTAGGTGATCCTGCGGGATTCGTCAAAAACTTATAATTCAGCGGGCTGCATGCTGCATCTGCCTAGGAAAATGTTGAGTATATATGAATGGTAAATTTGGTGGCAAATGAAATCAGAAGTACTTTATTCAATAAATTTCTTACAAGTTATTTTGACACGTCAACATATATTTTTTTAAACTATTACCGGAACGGAAATGCGGCCACACAAATTGAAGTGACATTGACATGTTTACATTTTTGATCTCGAATTCCATTTCAGATTGTATACCATTCTTTTGTGTTGTGAGTCTATACAATATTCTATTCTGGATAGCAATGTATCCTTGGTACAGACACCAATGACTTGGAGACCAGATGTTAACTATTGGTTTTGTCCTTTGTTGTCTCCTTTCATGTCTGGGTCTCCATGTGTTTTTGTTATCTTTTGTTATAAAAATTTAAATTAATGATTTTATTGTTCTTGCTCTGCATGTATCACGTCTCCACAGAATAAGTAACACTGGGGGCAGTCTATCTACCAATACAGAAAAATTACATAAAATCAAAACTCTGTACAAAAATCTGAATAGTTGGAAAATAATAAAGTATGGGATTAATTGCTCCTCATACGAACTGCATAGTAATTATAATAAACTAGCTGTGCCCCGACCTCGTTCGCGTGGAAAACATTCTAAAATAAAAACCCGCATAGTTCCCGTTCCTGTGGGATTTCTGGGATAAGAACTATCCTATGCCCTTGCTTGGGTCTCAAACTATATTTGTACCAAATTTTATCCAAATCGGTTCAGTGGTTTGGCCGTGAAAGCGTAACAGACAGACAGACAGACAGACAGAGTTACTTTCGCATTTATAATATTAATATGGATTGTTATAAATACATTATATAAAAATATATATATATGTATAAAAAAGACAATCCCTTTAAGTTTGTTCGGCCAGATCTCAGTGTATGGCCATGTTTCCGATCAGCTTGTACCTCAGAAAATGTAAACTCATCAGAAAGTGCCTTAAAGGATAATTCGAATAAAAATATTTTTACTTTTGACTTATTGAAATTGATGACTTATTTGAATGACTGATGATGACTTATTTGAAATTTGGCCTTGAATTATTTTTAATTTTATATATTTTCCGTATGGGTTTGAAATTACAGTATACTTTTAAATTTGATATCTGTAGTTCATAATGTAAGTCACACTTTGGTTAAACAAATAGCTTTTTTTTCTAATCACATAATCATTTATGCAAGAAATACGTGTGCTTTCAGGTCTGGACCTTCATTGTTTACCAAATCCAAAAAAATATTCTTTGGAATTTGCAAATTGGATAAATATAATTGGGTTTATTGATAAGAAAACGAATTATGAAGAAGTTTATAAACATCAAAGAATTTGTGCTCAACATTTTACAGATAATGATTGGAATCAAAATAATAGGCTAAAAAGAAATGCTGTCCCATCTCTTTATTAAACAGGTAAATTGCAATATTATTCCTAAAAATTTGTATTTGGCTAACAAAAAATAATCTGGAATTTCTATCATTCTTTTATTAATGTCACTTTTCATTTTAGGGAATTTCATTAATAGAGAACACAGAGGCATAACAGATATTACTGCTAGGACTATTAATATTCAAGATCATGCTAGCACTTCATATCAAGTTAATACAGGTATGGTACATCACATGCATAATTACTAATTATTTATCATTTGTGTAATTATTTTTCAAACTCAAACTCTTTTATTCTGTGGTAGTAGGTGAAGGAGTTAAATGTGAATATACATAATGTTAATAAGGACGCTACGACCTGCCGTTTTGGCGTAAGATAATTATAAAATAAAATTGAAGTTTTAATTACATTGTCATTTTAAAGTTTGAATTAATTTAATTACTAAACTAATAATATTTACTCAAATATAGGTACTGAGCATAGTCAATATAATAATATTTTACATGTCATATCTTAATTCTATAATAATATTAAAATTGTATGTCGTTTGTTTGCAGCATTTATTTACCATTTGCAATCAAAATATTCATCAATAGTATAAAATGACTTATTACATAAAATAACTTAATTTTTTCTTAAAAAGCTACAGGTCATTTGTGTCTGAGATCCAGGCTGGTAGATGATTATAAATATGCTGCATCATAAAGGCAACACTTTTACTGTAAAAAGCAGTTCTGTGTGGAATAAATTTTAAGAAACTAGCAAGTGTCTGGAGTGATACAGATATTAATTTGGATTTTGTGTTACATTGTTTTTTTTATAGTAAAAGATAGCAAACAAGCAGATGGGTCTCCTGATGGAAAGAGTCAGCCATTTTCAAAAGTATTAATGGTGCGTTGCTATCTTGTGGCGAGGTCTTATGCCACATGCATAAGTTAACCGGCTACCTTACCCTCCAAACCGGAACACGACAGTGACAGGCACTAACACTATTGCGGCAAGATTAGGTAAGACGGTGGTACCAGACCTGGAGAAGACAATGCAGAACTCTACCACCTAGTAGTCACAATGTTAGTAACTCGTATAGCTAATCGGTCGCCTTTTACGACCTGTGTGGCAGAACTGCAGTTGACCTTTTCTTCAAAGGAGCCCGGGACCAACATGGGGTATTATTATAGTATTTCCTTTAAGCTTATACATTATTTTTATAATAATGACACCATCCATATGTCATGTTATAAAGAAAACCAAGAGAGCTAAGTTCCAAATATCAAGATCCTTATGGATTTACCTTGCATTTAACTCTTATCTTTTCATGTTTAAGCAACATCTATACTCTATACATATAATAAAATCGTAGGAAAGTCAAAACTGTATATTGAATATTTTTTTAAAAGAATACTTGGGGCGTGATCTACAGTCGATATCAAAGCCAAAAATATAGTTTATAGAATTTTTGTGTTTGTCTGTATGTATGTCCGGGGTAAACTCAAAAAGTACTGCATGGATTTGCTTCAAATTTTGCATGAATATTACTAATAGGTTGGGTCAATATATAGGCTATGTATTATCATGCTATCACCTACGGGGGGGAAGCGTTGCGGATTAAACGAAGTTCGCGCTGACGAAGTCGTGGGCAACAGCTAGTCATGAATATTTGAAGACGTTGACAGTGCATGTTTGATCAGTTGCCCAGTACGTACATCTTTCTCCATTTACATTTTATTCCAGTTATATTAATTAACCTTACCTATTTTCAGCACATGAAAACCATTACAAAATGAAGCAAACAAACCGATTTGTTAACCAGAAGTTGCTACTTCTAAGATTTCCTTGTGAAGTTTATTGACACCCTTGTCCTTTGTTGTGTTATTATTTAGTTATAACTTGGTTTTTCAAAAGGATAAATATCTAATTTCATCCAAATTAGTGCTGTGATTCAGCTGAAGCATAACAGACCAAAATACAGAGTTGCAGGCAACAAAAATCGAAACTATATACATATAAATTTAATAGCAAAATCTTGCAAAAAAACAGATTGCAAAAAGTATAAGAGAACCACCAGCATGGTAGCACAGATGTGTGCTGTAGTAACATTGTAGTAACATTGTTTCTACACTATTTGAGTTCAGTCACATTCACTCACTTTCTATTGAGCTATGCTTTACATTTTATGATTTTTCAGAAAGTTTAGGTGAAATCAGTAAGTTAATAATCAAATATGGAGACTATTTGAATATCTCTATTCTTAGGGTTCCGAAGTAAATTAGGAACCCTTATAGTTTCGCTATGTCCAGCCGTCCGTCCGTCCTCACGATTGCTCACAGATCCTTATTACTAGAAACCTGTAATGCACAAGTTTACCCGCTATCTTACCCTTCAAATCAAAACACAACAGTGACAAGCACTGAGACTATTGCGTCAGGAATAGGTAAGGCAATGGTATCAGACCCGGGTGAGAAAATGCAGAACTCTACCACTTAATAGCCACGATGGTAGTAACATCCATAGCCAAACAATCATGGCTTGCTGGCTTTACAAATTTTTGGAATATTAGTTGACCAACTTTTAAAATATACTTGTAGAAGTTTTTATAATAGGTGAACATGTGGTGGGGAAATATTGGTAATTGATATTAGAAGTTAGTAATATGAAACAATAAAAGCCCTCTTCTTAGTCCGCATTTTTCTGATAGGCAACTTCAGAACTCTACACTGCACATGGCCCAAGTCGCACTTTACTAAATTTTGGTGTACATTATTACTCTATTGCATACTTAATAGCTCATGAGCTTTTTAGCAACTAATGGGTTGATTACACCTAACAAATACAGCGGCAAGTCAGTATCCTCGGTTGAGTGCTTGGTTGGTATAAACACTTTAGCGAGTGCTCGGCCCAGTGCTAGGTCGAGCAGAGAGGCGAGAGAGTCACTAGAATCCCAATCTGTTTTTAGGCTGAGTACCCACCTCCCTGCTTCATGCTTCTGCCCCCGCAGCGACTCGACATCGCGCGCGGCACGCATGAACACGCACTCGCTTGTCACTCGGCCACTCGCCACTCTTTCTTTGGTCACCAAGCAATATGCGTGTTTATGTTTTTGTTTTCAAATTATACTAATATCAATTTATATGTCCGCTAATAAAAAATGGAACTTGAAAATAACAATAAAATTTATTCAGTGCTACAAATGCAGATACTTTGAAGCATGATCAAAACTGAGCTGACTCGCCACTGTAGTAAAATGTATAACCACCCACTCAGTTCGGCAACTCTGTGGACCAAGAGCTCATTTACTGACTTGCCACTGTACTCTTTAGGTGTAATCAATCATAAGATAAATCTGCAAAACAAGTGCAATTGTTCACCACCAACTGAAGACGCTATATCCATCTTCATCTAAGTGGGATGATAAAAATGTTAAAAAAGTACAGTAAACCCTTCCAATGCGGCCTATATTACATCAAACCTAAACTCATTTACCACACAATTGCCATATTATTCGTTTTAAACAAAACCTCAGCTAAAAAAATATACAAATGTGTAATTATTCATTTCAGATGCAACTTGTGTGTCCTGTGTTCATGTAGATCACAGCTACTGTAAAACTACATTAAATACATTATTAAAACCTCATACTACTCGACAAAAAAGTAAGTAATATATTTTATTTGTTTTTATTTTCTGAATTTAAACATTAAGATTGTTTTCATACTTTTATCACTTCTCATCCCCACACTTGATCATTATATTCCTATATCATTTTTAACCTTATCCCCATCATTGTGTTCATTCTCTCTTTTCCAAAAATACTGAAAAGGTAACTTTGATTGCTGTCAAAAATTTTACTTATATACAAACACATGTAAGAATTTATAATTAACTAAGCCCCAACTGTTTGTTGGTTGTTAGGATACGCAAGCATCATTATCTGTGGGAGGGGGTCAATAAGTAGTGCAAAGTCTTATGTAATTAATGAATGGTGCCAAATAAATTGAACATGCTCTTAAGGAAAGTGACTGTCAATAGGTTTTTGATTTAAGAATTTATGTTTAGAGCACAAAACTGTGGTAGAAAGCTTTCCTCCAAGTGATAGTATGTATGCCATCTATTGCTATTGCAATAATGAAAATGTCATAAATAAATATTCACGGGACAAATTACTCTTACTGATCTAACCCCAAAGTAAGCAAATTATTGCTTGTGTTATGGGTGTTAGTCCATAGAAATACATATATAAATATTGGAATATATTTAATAAACACCGAAACCAACCACCTAACCAACCAACCAAACCAACACAACCACACCAACACACCAAACCAAACCAACACACCAAACAAATACTTGTCCCTGTCGGGGATCGAACCCGAGCCCCGTCGATTACCTAGTCAGTGTCGCTAACCATTCGACCGACGGGGTGGTTAATCGGGCGGGCGGTCATGTTTCTGATATTGGAAATTGATGTAGCAGATAAAAGACAATAGGCATTTTGTTCGAGAATTTTACCCACGGCGTACACGAACAAAATTAGGTTAAAAAAAGTAGCCAACTGTCTTCCTTAAATGATGGTTCAAGGCGCATTTCTGTGGGGTGTGGTGGAACGTAGAATAAAATATATATGTATTTACTATTTACGAAATAATAACTTATGAGGGCGTAGTAAAACGAAATTAGGTGCAGTTAGTAAGCAATCGTATTTCCTACATAATTGTACACGTCTCATATCTGTAGATATGAAATAAATAAATAAATAAATAAATATATATATATATATATATATATATATATATATATATATATATATATATATATATATATATATATATATGCAGAAATTATCAAGAGGTGGGTGCGATTCCTACGGGGGGTGCACATAGTGAAAAAAATCTCCTTGTCAGATTGTTCTCAGTTAAGATAGGCTAGGGCAGTTTAGTTAGCACATTGCAGGTTGAATCACCTGGTTGCCTGAACTGACAAGAAAGATGATTCCGTCCGTCGTCCGGAGGGCACGTCAAGCTGTCAGTCCCGGTCGCCATTTGTTGATAGCGCTAGTTACTGCGCTGGGCGCTGTTTGTGACAGTAATCCGCATTGTCATATTCCCGTGTGGTGCAGAATTGAGAATATTCATGCAAAAGGATCTTATTGTAATTAAAGGTCTAACACCACACCAATTACTAACTCCTGTGAAACCAGAACTCGGTTAGATTCACCTGGCAGTATAAACGTAAAGATTTTCCCTATGTTTAATTATTTCAATGTGTTTACATAATTAATTTTGTGGAAGAGATGGAGAAAACACAGTTAATACCACTGTCGCCTCTGTGGTCGAGTGGTCCAGCGTTGGCGTTGACCACATGAGGTCCCGGGTTCGATTCCCGGGTCGGGCACATACAAAAAAAGTGTTTTCAGTTTTCTGAGAAACACAAAGTTGCCTGAGATTGGAAAGTGCCCGGTCGGCGATGATAGGCTTGCTACCCTATCACATTTATGGGACCAAGTATCTTCGGGGTGCACTTGTTGTACCTCAGCCTACCCTTCCGGGAATACGGGCGTGAAGATACTTTTTTTTAATACCACTTTGTTAATAAATAAATAGACCACTTTGTTCTAGACCGGTGTTGCTCATTTTGCAGTCATCAGAAATGTTAATGATTCTTTATTATTGCAGGACCTTCTTTGGCAGATAATAAGGCAAAGCACATTAATTTTCAAGTTAAAAACTTAAAGAAGGAAATAAGAAGATTGCAAAAAATGGGACAAACATTAAAATGTAGAATTAAAAATGCTGAAGCCGTAAATAAGATTACCGCATTCCAAATGATTATGACACAGCCTGGTAAATTATTTACGGCTATGCAGTATTACAAAACTCCCAAAAAACCTTCTGGGAGACGTTTTACAGTAGAAGATAAAATTCTTTCCCTTTCTCTTTTCAAATGAAGTCCTAAAAGTTATACATTGCTTTCAAAACTGTTTACACTTCCATCTGCAAGAACTCTCAGAAAGTTTTTAGGTAAAATGAAATTGGGGACTGGTATAAATAAAAATATATTCGAAAATTTAAGAAAAACTGTTAGTAAATTAAATATAGAAGACCGTCTTAGTATTTTAATTTTTGATGAAATGTCATTAACACCACAAATTCACTATGATGCACATAAGGATGAGCTAAAAGGTTTTGCGTGTAATGATCCCAAAAAATCGCAAATCATGCATTGGTTTTTATGATAAAAGGTATCAAAAAAAGTTTTAAACAACCACTCGCTTTTTATTTTACGAATAATTTAACAAAAATTCAATTAAAACATTTCATCAAAGATGTAATTGAGCACATACAAAGTACAGGGCTACATTTACTATGCATGGTATGTGATCAAAGTCCAGTAAATGTAAGTGCTATTAATGAAATGGTACAAGAAACTTAATGCAACTATTTAAAAAATGATTCTAAATACAAATTTCAATGTAATATGAGTGAAGTTTCACAAAAACAAATCATTTATGATGTTCCTCATTTAATGAAAGGTATCCGAAATAATAATCTTATAGGAAAAGACCTTATATATTGTGAACCTAATAAAAACGAAGAATATACTATAAAATGGTGTTTTTTTGAACAATTATATGAAGCAGATAAAAGTTTTAGTCGATTAAGATGCCTTCAAAAATTAACTGAGGAACATGTTAATAAAGACAAAATTAAAAAGATGCGCGCCAAAACTGCTACGCAATTATTTAGCCACAGTGCCGCGTTGCAACTAACCATTTATCTGCACGTGGCCTTTTACCTCAAGAATACAGGCAAATGATTTTTTTTGTGAAATTACTTGATAATTTATTTGATTCGTTAAATTCTAGTAGCTTTTATCCAAAAAATGGAAAATATAAAAGAAATTCTCCACACCATCAGTTGTGGAATAACGCCTTAAACGTATTTAAAACTGTTAAATTTATCAAGCAGATAAAAAATGGGAATAATTAGATTTGTAGAATCTGTAACACCAACTGTAAAGAATATGCAAATCACTATTGAAGGCATAAAATCGTTATGGAATATGGAATGGTGTCACAAAAGTGTTCTTTGGACTGTTTATTCACCAGAAATTTTAATCAGGACCCATTAGAAAATTTCTTTGGTAATATTCGAAGTTATGGTACAAGAAATGTTGCACCAAACACAATAGCTTTCGAAGGTGCATACAAAGCCCTTCTAATAAATAATTTTAACTCTAGGCATGCAGTTGATGCAAATTGTGAAGAAGATCATAATTCTTGTTTGCAAAATTTTAGTACTTTTATAACAGAATATGATACTGTTTCCAATATTCCCAAAGAAAAAGATAATGATATCATAAATTTTAGCGAAGAAGTTTTAAATCTTTGTAATAATTATGATAATGATGTAGGCCAAATTAATTATGTTTGCGGATGGGTCCTGACTAAATGCTTAAAAAAAATTATAGGTTGCAAAATGTGTAAAAAACATTAGTTGAGTTGAATGATACGAATACTAATGAGTATACTAGAACCAAAAATATACTATAAATAAAAAGTGGCTAGCATATCCGTCAAAAGAATTGGAGTTATATTTTTCAGAAATTCAAAATATTACAGTCTTTTTTACAAAAAGATGGTCCTAAATTTAAAATTAAAAACAATATAAAAATGTTGGCAGATATGCCTAATAGAATTTCCATGCGATTGTTCTACACACAAAAGTGATTTAAAAATATTTTTCGAAAATTGTACGATAAATGTTTTAATATTCAGTTGGTGTCGTTCTATAAATAGGATTTTATCCGGAAAATTAATTTATGATGGTGTGGATGAAGTCAAAAAAGCAGTACAAGTATACTATAACACTCATAAAATAAAATAGTTCTTTTGTATAATAACAAGTTTCTCACGAGGTTGACATCCACGCGGGAAACTTGCTATAAATTATAGATTTCTACTAGTGAAAGAATTATCAAAATGGGTTCAATAGTTCCCAGACATTACAAACAAACTCGTCACAGATGTTGACAAGGACTAAAAATGTATTATTATTGAAACAACAAAACGTTAAAAAGTAAACTTTTATTCATAAGCATTGGAAAAGATCTACTTATGCTGATGTTAACATGGACACCTTTAATCATACTACATGGTGGATAAGCATGAAACCGTATTGCTTGTGGGCAACGCTTCTAGCTCTATTGTGACTTGACACAGTTCAATGACCAGCTGGTTTCAAAAGTTGTACACTTGGTCCATTACAAATAATCTTTTATTAAAAGGTAATTAGAACTAAACGTGTCAAATTTTCACTGCCTATATAAGGCATGTAGATACCAGTGTACAATTTAATAGAAACAAACTGGACCAGGTGGTACCTACAAACACTGGGAAATCTATTTATTTATTTAATGCTTTATTGTACATAATAATTAAAAGAGAAGTAATACATAGAGACTTATTAAAAACAGACTGCACAATGGGCGAGCTTATCCCTAATAAAAGAGATTTCTGTGTTTTTAGGTATAACTCTTGATAAAAAATGCAATCGGGACCGCATTTTATTAAGTTATCAATCAGACTTAATTAACTGATGAACGAAAATATTAACGAATATGTTAGTTACTTTGAGTAATGGGATTCTTCTCTAAGGAATTTCCACTGAAATAAGTACTATATTTTGTTTTACAAAAAAAGCTGCAATTATTTTAGCCGGATGATTTCCTTAGAGAAAAATTTAAGGAAATCAATATTTAAATTCTAATTTCCTAGTTAGTTTGACAATTTAATGTATATTCTTAAAATATTTGCTTGTTATGTGCACTGCTAAATACAAGGAACAAAAGCAATCTAGAGCATGCATCTTGTCTACAGAATTATTACTGCTTTTTATGGCTTATATCTATACGCTTTAAATACAAACTTTCCAAGCTATAAAAGTCTACTGGTAAACACGTTAAAAATGTGTTACAAAACTATTCAAATGGGAGGTGTTATCTTAGATTATTTATATGACAAAAACTTGGGATTTGATTGCTACTTAATTTCTTAAATTTTTTATATAAAATAATTTTGATAATCAATTCAAAGTAAGTCGCACCTAAAGTTTTCTCATCGGTGTCCTATTGCGTGTCAATATTTTTTTGATATTGCTCAACAAAAAAAATCAGACCTTTAATGGTGTGGAACAACCACTACATATTTCAAACGACGAAAAGACGAAGGTCATCAGTTCATGTATGTATGTAATATTATTAAAATTTAGTTTAGTTAATCAATAGACTTAAATGGCACTGCCCTTTTTAAATTGGCTAAAAAAGCTATTAATATTAGCACGAAATCTTGATACTCAGCAAAATAGATTTTATCGAAAAAAATATTTTTCAGTTCGGTAGGTACAATCAAAATTCTCTGAGAGTTTTGCTGTTTGCGGTCTGCCGGTTTTTGCGGCAAAACGTGCAGAGTGCGTGACTAGATTGTTTTTGTTTTGTGTAACTAAAAGGGTGGTGGTGGTGTGTGGAGCTGGACGAGCTACGGTCGCGGGACTTCCCATTGCAAACTAACCACTTTCACTAATTTAGTTCACGTACAGTAGCAACAATATGCACGTGATACAGATGATTTGTTTATTATCTATATTTAATATTATAAATGCGTATGTGGATGAATGGATATTTGTTACTCAATCACGCAAAAACTACTGAGCGGATTTGAATGAAATTTGGCACACAGGTAGATGATAACCTGAAATAGCATAGAGGCTGCTTTTTATCCTGAAAAAATGAGTTGTTTTAGTGGGATTCACATTTATCACAATAAACGGTGTAGCTAGTTGTAAATAAAAAAATGTTAAGTTTGTTTGCATTTCTAAATAATAAAGATTATATATTTTTTAATTATCTATAGGGAAGCACATGACCACAATCTCGCCTGGTGGTAAGCTAAGATGCGGCCTAAGATGGAACGCGCTTCCTTAGAAGGTGCCAGTTCACTCTTTTCTTGAAGATCCCCAGATTGTACTCGTCCGGGAACACAGAGTCAGGAAGCATGTTCCGGTCATTTGCGGTTCGAATGAAGAATGTGGAGTCGAATCGCTTTGTCCGGGTGGAACGTCCACTATATGGCATATATACAGATATCGCCATCATCTATTTAATTTTCTTCTGTTCTGCGTTTTATTGTGTTGAAATGAACCAAAAATATAGTCAATTGATAATTTTAGTCTATTTATGTATCAATTTTGTCTACTTATTTACATACACAATCTTTCCCCCAAATTTCTTACAGAATAAAACAGAGAACAGAATGCCAAGAATCATGCACACAGATTACGGAGCTTTTATATGTTCTTTACTAGATTGTTAGTGCATTTTAAATCTGGCAGTAATTAAGAAATTGTCAACCAGTCAAAAGAACCTCGAGTAAAATTATAATGTATCCAAATAAAAAAAAAGAAATATGTATATATATTGTATTTTTTCTGAACCCATCCAGTATAGCCTAGCAAAGTTGCGTTTTTGCGATAATCCTAGAAAGATTGTAAAAAATTGGATAGTTGAAATTAATTGCATATATAACTTTCAACTAAATTATATTAATAAAGTTGATTGATTCTGGTTTTTTGCAATCAGCTTGGATCCACCGCAAAGACCGTATTTTTTCCTTTTTTTCAAAAAATGGAAAAGATATATATACTGGATGATTATAAAAGGCTTTAGGAAAGAAAATGGGTATAATCAGTAAGTGAAATGCCTTTTCTGTGATTATTTTGAGTTTTCAAATCTCCCAAGCAATCAAGAAAATTATTTTATTGGGATTTTTGTGCCTTATAAAAACAAAATAATCATGGAAACGATTTTCATTTCACTTACTGATTATGCTCATATTTTTTCCTTAGAGCCTTTTATAATCATCCATATATATATGGATGTGTATATATGTATACACGCACGCACACATACACGTCTACTACTAACGCCATCTCGTTTTCTGCCCCTAAACTATTATACTCAAGTGACATTTGTGGGGGGAAAAAAATCGCCCCAAGGTACATTTCTCTTCCGTTAGTTATATTGTTCTGTGCCTAGAGGTCTTCGATCGATCTTTATTCGTCGTTTTATTATTATTTTAAATTGAACTTTATTTTAGAACTTTATTAATGACTTGAGTTTTTATTTGTAACAAGTTTTTCGTGAATAGTACGCCGAGAGAGAGATTAAATAATACGTATAATTATGATAAAACTTACGTTTTTATAAAAAAATTAAAAAAAATTATAAGTATAAAAGAAATTTTAAAAAAGCGGTCGACAAATTTTGTGGTAAGTTAATTTTAATTTGTTGAATAAATAAGTTTCCCTTAAGATATTTATGCACGAATATGTAATAATAAATCCGAAAGCATTTTAACTATCCTTACCTCGAATAATTTAATAAAAATTGTCTGGAAAGTTAAGTAAAATTATTAGATATTTTCCTAAAATAAGTATATTAGAAATATCAAATATTAAAAAAGTATATTATTATATTTATGTGATATTATATAAAAATCTTGCTTTTTAAAATAAAATAGCTACATTGAATATGAATATTCAAAATATTATTTGTTTAGATGAGTCATAAAATATTGCAACATATTAAGGTATCAATATGTACAATATTTTACAATACTTTATATAATAATTAACACTTTTAACTAGGTATCATATATTATAATATTGCTAAATATTAGAGCTATTCAAAAAATTGTATAATCAAAGCATAAACTATTTTAAATTACACATAAGTACAGTTTAAAACATAATTTAGTAATAAATTCATAAATTTAAATGTTGCTTTTGAATAATAATTAAGGGAAGTAACTCCCTTAATAGTATGAATGTGAAAGTATGTGAGTGTGTATGTGTGTTTGTGAGTAGAAATGCCTTTTACCACACATTAAAATGGCTGGATAAATTTGAATTAAATCTGATGTTCAGATAGTTTAGTCTTAGTCGTAACCCAGATGATTCTAGTCTACTGACATAGAACAAATTTAACATGAATTATTAACAAATATATAAAAGTACCTATATACCATATAGTCATCACTATACGTGTGCATAATGTGTATAAATAGAACCAAAAAATATTACTAGTCTTGTATAGTTCGCAAACAAACTAGTTCAGAAAATTGCTTCCACAGATGAACAATGTGAACTAGTTGCCAGATTCCTCATTCCTCAGCTCATTTGATCCTTTTAAAAAGACTTGTAATAGCGAGAATGAGTCGGGTGCCACATTAACATAGCCAGTAAATTAAAATACCATGAGTACATAAAATTACAAAATAAAAACAGAATAGTTAAAATAGCCAATGTGTGCACCACAAATAGCCAACCTATTTATTTTTACTATTTAATGATTTATTTGCCATTTGATGTCAAATTATTTAAAATACAGTATATGTTTAACATTGGAACACTGATTAGAAGAAAAAAGGCTATACATATCTGAAAATTACTGTTTATTATATACTTTTTTCTATTCATTTTTTTAAATATTTGCACACCAGATAATGATAGAATATGTTGGTAACTTAATTATTGAACAATTTGTAAGTTGTAACTTCCATATATTTGCATATAAATATTTTCTTTCTTTCTTTTTTGCTTTCTTTCTTTCTTTCTTCATTCTAGAATTTAGGAACTATCAAATTAAAAACGGGACCAAGTTTGCTTATCAGCTGTGAACTGAATTGGTCATTCCTTATTAGGAACTAGCTGACCCACGCAGCTTCGCCCGCAAGTAGATTAACATGTCGTCCAGTAGCTTTTCATACAAATTTCATCCCTTATTTCAACCCCTTAAGGATTGATTTTTGAAAAAAAATTAGCCTGTGTTTGACCACACCTCTTCAACTACTTCCATGCTACACTTCATGAAAATCGGTCTAGCGGTTTAGCTGCGAAAGCGTAACAGACAGACAGATTCTCGCATTTATAATATTAGTATAGATGTTTCACTATTGTGAATGCCTAATAGTAGGGGAGCCCAAGACGCTAAATGGGTAGTTTCTCGAGCGTTGTAGTGACCTATTGGATTTTGTAGATTATAGGAAAAATAATAGGTTATGTAATGTTTTTCATTTCAATGATGGAGAAAAAAAATCTATAGGTAAACAAAGTTAAAAAAAAACTGTGACATGGAAACATTAAATTGTGTCAGATTAAGGTATGGTGGGTTAATTGCCAGATAAAATTTATAAAATCTGACGATTCAAGTGTATCTTAAGGGAGTGAGAGGGTCACAAAGTTGCAAAGAAAACGTTGTTTTGACATTCTCGAGTGCGTCCTAATTTTTTTTTGTTATAGACGAAATGATGTAAGAATGACGAAAAAAATATAATGTGATAATTTCCACAAGCCGAAGTTATTGGAATTTTTTTTTCTGCTCTAGCCACTCGCCTCTATATAAAGGTTTTATATTTGGTGGAGGGCCTCAACAGTATGTGTGGTACCTTCCCTATGTTAACCTGACGCACTCAAGTAAATCCGAAAATCCCCTCTTGGGCTCCCCTACTATAACAGTATTTATTACTAAGAAATTTATTAAAATAAATTATTCTATTTATCTTTTATCATCATGTATTATATCTCTTATATCTATGTTATATCTCTTATATCTTTTTATAAGTTATTCTATATGTGTTTGAAGAATTTTGTTAATAAAGATAAACATATTCTGGTTGAATATAAAGGTTATATTTTTATTCAGAAAATTATTTTCTTTAGTCAAGTGTAATATGTGTAACTGAACTAGATCACCAGTAAATATTTGTTAACTAGCTACATGCAACTTTGTTCAAGCTTCCTTCTTTTAACTATACAATAGATTATTTATCTGTATATTATCAGGTACCAATGAAGTACAGCCTATTCCACAGTTTATGACAAAGTAGCATGCTCAAGTGCTTACTAGTTTTTAAATTGTATATCTAGCAAAAACCATACAAAATTGAATGCACAAGTTTTTTTCAATACTTTTAAACCAATAGATAGAACGAGAAAAAATGTACATATATTTATTTTTTTTAAATTAAAGAAATTATACACAGAATAAAAAAAATACATAAAACCGAAGAAGAGATTTTACCGAATAAACACAATTTTTTAAAAGTTTTACTATTGTACTAGCTTTTGCCCGCGGCTTCGCTCGCGTAAAGTAAGAGACAAAAAATAGCCTATGTCACTCTCCATCCCTTCAATTATCTTCACTTAAAAAAATCATGTCAATTTGTCGCTCAGTTTTGCCGTTAAAGACGGACAAACAAATTCACAGTTGCTTTCCCATTTATAATATTAGTATTGTTTGTTTTTATCGAGCTGTCTGTTTTAATTTTACTGACATTAACTTAGGACCATTCTAAGAGTTATATTGTAATGGAATATAATACTAAAACATTTCTGAATAAATCTTAAAAAATCATAAATATGAATGTTTGTATGTCAATGTACTCATTGCATGAAAAGTACAGGTACCTTTTAGGGAAGAGCGCTCCAGCCTAGGCCGCACCTTAGCTTACCATCAGGCGAGATCGTGGTCAAGCGCTTCCCTATCGACAGATGAAAATCTGCACACAGCTAGATTATAACCTGAAATAGAACATACAATACTTTTAATCGCATAAAAATACATTATTCCTGAAAAATTCATTAAAACCTTTTATAATGCAGCCAGCTGCAGGGTGAAAGGGTCTTGTAGATGGTGGGATTAGGATGTTAACAAAAAAATATTGTGTTAAAAGTATAATAAAAGAGAATTACTTACTACTTATGCATGTGGCATTACCATCTCTCCACATGAATACCCATGTACCATTAACATCTTTGCTATCTATAGGTGATGGCTATGTTTCCATCAAGAGAGCCATCTGCTTGTTTGCTATCCTATAATATAAAAAAACTTAAGATATATTTTAAAATAATTTGCTTAGAAATTTGATTTAGGAAACTGTAATGTCTATGAATGATAAAAAAGTAAAATTGTCTGACTGTTATGCTTGCACGGCTAGACCTGGCAGCCGTATTTAATGAAATTCGACATGAAGGTAGTTAAAAATATGGAGTCTAACATAGGCTTTCTTTTTTAAATTAAGCTGGAAGGGCTTGAAATAGAGGATCAAAATTTGTATTGACATGTTAATCTATTCACCAGCAAAGCTGTGCAGGTCAGCTAGTTTATAAATTAAAGTAATAGAAATAGTAATAATGTTCAGTACTTAGTTGTTTATCCTTCAACCAATTATTATTCAATAATAAATTCTGGTATCATTACCTAGTGCAATTATTAAGTCACAGTCTAGCTGAAGCACCTTGAGCAAGACAGTGAGTGTAATATTACATAATTTACAAGGTTAATTTCAATATAACCTGTTTACACAAGATAAGAATTCTTGTAGGCCTCACCACAAAACTGGAAATTGTACCTAATATAATACAATAAAATAATTAAGTGCTATTGATAATAATTAAAAAAGTTTTTCTAAGGATAATCCTACTACAATTACAAATGAGGAACCAAAAAGAAAATGAGGATGGGTGTATGGGAGTTTTCACTGTACTCTAGACATGCCTGCTAGTCAGTTAATAAAAGATGATTGATTTTAGTGAAACATGTCAACTACTAGTTGGCAGAGTTGTTATATTTTGCACTAATTCATGTGGTAATTTTGAATTTTGCGATTCGGTGATTCGATTTTGATTCGGTGGCCAAGATGTTATAGATGTCCAAGTCCAAAAATGTCTTCAAACCGAAGCTATCCCAGACATATTATAAATGTGAAAATTTGTGTTTAGCTGATGTTTGTATGAGATGTTTGTTACTCAATAACGCATGATTGATTGATTTGGCTGGAATGAATTGGATGAAATTTGGCACAAAGGTAGGCGATGACCTGGAATAGTACATAGGATACTTTTATCCCGAAAAAACTAGCCGTTCGAGTGGGATTCAGAAAATTTTTTAGGATGCAGCAGGCTGCACGTTGCAGCAAGTTAGTAATAAGGATGTTTTCATTGTTTTCGTTGCGGTAGTAGTCCAACTAAAACTGTCGCGTGATAGTCTCTAGTACAGGGGTTCCCAAAGTGTGCACCGCGGCGCCTTGAGGCGCCGTAAGAAGTAAAGAGGGGCGCCATGAGTCGATCTCTATCTATCATTATTCGAAACCACAAATATACGTGAGTGCCTTTTTAAGTGTTTCGCTCACTCGCCAAAGTAACCGTGAAAACCGTTGATACTCGTAATTGTTAGGTACCTGCCTATTACTTTCGACTGTCTTTTTTCCGGGCGCCGTGACAAAATACTAAACTTGTAAATGCGCCGCGGGTTTTAAAAGATTGGGAACCCCTGCTCTAGTGTGTTAGGGGCTCCTAAAAGAATTACGTATTTTTTTCGGGCAGCTATTGTTGTTAATTTCCGTCATGTACAGAGCTTGAAACTATCTACACTCATTAGTACCGTTGCACGTGTCAGTTTCATCACTTGTTATTATTAGAAACCTGTCTGTACTCTTGTGTTCGAGTTTAAACATTATTATCTTTTGGTTATCTTTGGAGTCGATAAAACTCCTTTACCTACGTGTTAATTTATTTAATGAATATCAAAGTTATAAACTGTTGAGGGGTTAGTGCGAAATCTTTCCATAATTTTTCCATAATTATTTTTTCGAAATTTTTCCATAATGTTAAGGCTAGGCAAAGAAGTAACTATATACTGGACCTACCTAAAGGCGAGTCAAGTTTTCAGCGAGAATATAGTCTTACGTTTGGGCTATTGTCGACGACCTTATGGGGTATCTTCTGTGCGAACGTAGTTTTGTGGGATTTCACACAGCATTAGGTGTACCGTGTACGGCGGAAAATAGTCTTTATCGCCAACTTGCCAAGACTCTTGGTGTCAGTGTTAGCAGATGCGCGATAAATTATTATTGAGGTCAGAGAAGATAAAGTTATATTTTAATTTCTATTTTAAGATATTATTTAATGAAAATGTATGTGTAAATGAAAGTAAACGATCAAGTTGTACGGGGAGGGGGGAGGGGGTTAGGTTTGCAAGTGTCAGAGAGCGATTGTTATCAGGAAACATTTACCCACCATCCTAGCATTCATGACGAGATAACAGACCTATTGTGTTTAAAAAAATAGTTTAATAATTTTATATAGAAAATTGCTATCATTTGAAATTATTGTACTTTTTGTCAAGATCGATTGTACGCTTAGGACAAATCATGAAATTATGGTACGCGTACAATAATTAATTATTGTACGTCTGCTGACACTGCTTGGTGTGTTAACTCCCACAATTAGTTAAAGTATCTGTAACGTACTTACTAAAAGTAAGCGTTTTATCATTTATTTTTTTTATACAGCTCGTAAGTGGAGCTTTGAGGTAACGCATGTCAAGGTCAATTTTTCAAGGTCAAGCATTTTTAAAACTTAAACTATATTTCATATTTACTATTTCACTAATACAATAAAATACACATGACGCATAGGCCTTTTATAAACACTTCTAAGACTTTTAAATACTTTTCGAGTATAATATATCTATAAAAAGCTGATTCAAAATTTTTTTTCGTGGACGTCCGGATGTCTGTGTTTATGGATATGCCACGATTAGGTACGCTCAAAATACTTAATGTATCGGTACCATTTAGTGGTAAATTACATCGGGGGTCACCACTTTAGGATTAAAAGGTTATATTGCCTTCAGGGTTAGGGCTTATCCATGTGTGGTCGCTTTTACTTCCAGGTTCGGTTGTCGCAGTTAGGACAAATTATAGAGCTTTGTAAGTAGTGCATATTCTGTATTGCGCCACAAACATAAATTACAAGTTAAATAGACTGGTAGGATTATCACGTGAGGGCGCGCGGATGACTTAAGGTGAAAGGTAAGGTGAAAGGTCCCACAATGCCTTTCCATATAAAGATGCGTCAGCGCATTCCGTACTGTATCCCCACAAAAAAAATTAACATCTTCCATTCCATTCCATTAGATAATTTTCAATAGGATTTTTGCTATTGAAAATGACTATCTGATTCAGTGTCATTAAATTCTTTTTAGGGTTCTGTACCTTATAAGGAAAAAACGGAACCCTTATGGGATCACTTCGTTGACCGTCTGTCCGTCTGTCAAGACTTTATTTCTCAGGAGCGTGTACAGGTATCAAGTTGAAATTTATACCAAATACTAGGGTCTAATGTCCCTTTCAGCCGTGAAAATATCAAACTTGTAAAGCAACGCAATGAAAAGATATGATAATTTTGCGATTTCAAATGGAAATCAAAGGCCATTTCCCGTTGACTTAAAATTATGAAATTTGGCAAGAAGCGATGCCTCATATTACAGCGCACTATAGAGAAAAATCCGAAAACATATTTATATATATATATATATATATATATATATATATATATATATATATATATATATATATATATATATATATATATATATATATTATTTGCATTCCACTCCACTTGGGTTATTTTTTGACACGATTACTATACGGAAAACCGCTAAATTTGTTTACTATTTACGATCCTATGACGTAGTAATTGCGGTCGGGTGTGTCTCTGACGCACTATCCAATTTACTGTCATTTGTTTTAATAAACCGCGACTCTCGAGGATGTGATTGCTTGCGTCCATCAGCTCGGGGTTAAGAGGTTTGTTTTGTTTGAAAGAAGCGTTTATTCGATTCTATAATACTATCTCTAGTACTACACGGTTCCGTGTTATACTGAAATATTTTCCTACGTATTGAATCAGCAATATGGGAGCAACAATAAACTTGTGGACTAAATTAAAAAACTGTTTAATACTTTACCTTATTTGTTATAACTACTACCCAAAAAAGCAGCAAAAGTAAGCAAGTCCCTTACCCTCTCCCGCTATGCTTACATAAGCATTGGTACATTTTTAACTTCCTGCTACGTACCTATGTAGATAAGGAAGTTTTAAATTTACTTTATATTTTTTAAATAATTTTCAGGCTAATATGCAGATTGATTTAAAAATCTAATCAGCTTTTCTCTTTAAAAAGCTGCATCAAATACCATCAAATACCGTAAGTTGTTTAAAAATCGGTTGATTTATTTGGTATTTAACAATGACAAAAAATTTAAAAAAAAAATATTTTTTGGACATTACTTCGTCATTTTTCAGCCTGTACATGATGTAGCTAAGAAAACATTTAAGAGCTTAAAAACTGCTAAAAAGCTAAGAACGTAGACTTCCTGAAAATCAGAACACCTATGTAGATAAGGAAGTTTTAAAACTTAATATTTTTAAAATAATTTTCAGGATAATATACAGATTGATTTAAAAATCTAATCAGCTTTTCTCTTTAAAAAGCTGCTTCAAATACCGTAAGTTGTATCAAAATCGGTTGATTTATTTGGGATTTAACAATGACAAAAAATTTTGAAAAAAAATATTTTTGGAAATTACTTCGTCATTTTTCAGCCTGTACATGATGTAGCTAAGAAAACATTTAAGAGCTTAAAAACTGCTAAAAAGCTAAGAACGTAGACTCTTAAAATTTTAAAATCTTAAAATTTTTTTGGTGAAACAGTATTTTTTAATAATTAAACAGTATTTTTTAATAATTAAATAATTAACTTCCTGATTTGGTGACACAGTATTTTTTAATAATTAAATAATTAACTTCCTGATTATTATACCGATTGAGTATATAATATACTCCGATCCATTATCACGCTATCACCTAAGGGGGAGGAGCTGTGCGGAGTAAATGAAGTCCGCGCGGACGAAGTCGTGGGCAACATCTAGTAATAAATGTAGATGAAGCTTTGTCAAACTCAATAGTTCTGCTATTAATTATTCAAGTAGGTTGTTCAAAATACCTTTGTCTTTCAGATAAAATATAAAAAATATTACCAAAAATAGTTTTCTGTCAACTTAATATTGGCAGGTGCATTCTCAAATTAATTATCAACTGGTAGTGTTGTTGAAAAATAAAGAAAAAACTTTCACGTTTCAAAATATTCAAAAGAAAATGTGTGGAACTGTGGATGTTATAAAGTTCACTTTAAAGTGGTCCAAACACTTATCACCTGCCAAATGACGGGGTCTTTAATTAGGTAATGAAATCAACATAAATTTAAATAGATACCTAATTTTGAAATGGAAAATGAGGTTATCACAATATAAAGTAACACGCGTAACTGCGTGCTATGAAGGGTTCCATAATTGCCCATCACAATAATGCGGACTCATAAGAGTTTTTTTTTTTATTGTTTCACTAGCTGTTGCCCGCGACTTTGTCCGCGCGGACTTTGTTTACTCCGCACAGCTCCTCCCCCGTATGTGATAGCGTGATTATATGTAGCCTATATGTTGACCCGACCTGTTAGTAATATTCATGCAAAATTTGAAGTAAATCTATGCAGTACTTTTTGAGTTTACCCCGGACTTACATACAGACAAACGAAAATTCTAAAAACTATATTTTTGGCTTCGATATCGATTGTAGATCACGCCCCAAGTATTCTTTTAAAAACATGTTCAATGTACAGTTTTGACTTTTCTACGATTTTATTATATGTATAGATAATATGAAATTTAACATGGACGGATACATCTACACTACAGCCTGTAAAGACTTCTCCAAGTATCCTACTAATCTATATTATTAATATTATATTATTAATATTATAAATTCGAAAGTTTGGATGTTTGGATGGATGTTTGTTACTCAATCACGCAAAAACTACTAAACGGATTTGAATGAAATTTGGCACACAGGTAGATGATGATCTGGAATAGCACATAGGCTATTTTTTATCCCGGAAAAGTTAGGTGATCCCGCGGGATTCACTAAAAACTTTTATAATGCAGCGGGCTGCACGCTGCAGCTAGTATTTTATAAGTTGGTCGCCGTGATAGTTCTTTTCATTATATAATATACTAGCTGACCCGCGCAGCTTCGCCCGCGAGTAGATTAACATGTCATCCAAATAGTTGTTCATACAACTTTTATTCCCTATTTCATCCTTTTAGGGGTAGAATTTTGAAAAAAAAATTAACCTATGTTTGACCCCAGATTTTCAACTATTTCCTTGCCAAATTTAAAATTATTAGACTCTAAGTCAAAGTTTAATCAAAAGATTAATAAGTCAAAAAAGTAGGTATCTTTAGCCTGTATCCCGGAAGTGGTATTCAGAGGTACAAAAAGTGCACCCACGATAAGCCGAAGATACTTATGGCCAATTGCACTAACATTATCTTAGCTTAGGAAAATCCTAAGTAGTATGCTGTCTTTTTTTGTCTTAAAGGAAAAGAATGTGACAGCATGTCACTAAATACTATCTTAAGCTAAGCCAAGGTTAGTGAAATTAGCCATTAATCCCACAACGTCATAGGTGGCAAGCCTATCGCCAACCGGTCACTTTTCCAATCCCGAGCAACGTTGTTTTTACCAGAAAACTGAAACACACATTATTTTTGAATTGCCTGACCCGGGAATCGAACCCGGGACCGTATGTGGTCAACACCGACAGAAGTCAAAGTTTAAATACCTATTTTTACATATTCGTTATCAAAATTGAACGCTAAACAACCTCTTTCATTATATACAGTTTATTGCAAGTCAACCTATATGTTATTTTTTTTAAAAATGGTTCTGATTGCGAAACACAACTTTTGCTGTATCATCTAAGATCTCATATGACGCAATTCCCAATATTCAGGTTGTCATATTTTGTAAATCCGCATGTCATTACAGTACTAGATTTATTCGGGTCATTAGCTGCTTGCTGTAACCGAGTTTTCAAAAGGAGGTGCTGCTAGAATTATATATATATATATATATATATATATATATATATATATATATATATATATATATATATATATATATATATATATATATATATACACATATACAATATAAATACTCCTATTATTTTAGTATCTCAATGTTACAAAGTGGCTTAGCTATGGAGGCGAGAGCCCTGGAGCAAAAATGAAATTTTGGGCCCTACTAATCCCCCGTGTTTGTCCGGGCTCCATTTGACTCAGCTTTCCTGGGCGACTGAGCATCGCTTGGATGACATTGTTTCACGGGAAAACGGATTATCATTAAAATAACACTTACCTACATAAATTTTAATAGTAAAAGACTACCTAAATACAAAATTTCGACAAAATCGTTAATGTCGTTTTGGAGAAATCAATTCCATGCAAATAGATAAAAATTGCTCATTAAAAGTATAGGATTTATTCAAAGCATTTACTAAATTGTATTTACTGTCAAATAATATGATGCACCTAAAAGTAATAGACAAATAGTAAGTCCTAGGGGTGGAGGCATCGGCGTACCCAGGTTCTGAGCCAGGGGGGAACAAAAGGTAGTAGAGAGGTAAACAAATTCGGGGGGGGGGGGGGGGCAGGGAGGTGCAGCTGTCTCGGTACGCCCATGGGTGAAGGCCTAATATCCTGGCATACAGACAATGTCTAGTTTAGGCATCAGTCTTCACAGAAGAAATAGTGATAATATTTTTTGTTACAGATATAAAAAATGGAGGCGTTATCCCAGACATTACAGCCGTACAAGGAGTTGGTGGGCACGATAGCAACCATCGTGACCACAGGCCAGATGTTCTCTGGGTCGTTCATGTGCTACGATATATACAAAGCGGGAACCACGGGGGCGATGCCAGTTATGCCTTTCTTAGGAGGTCTTATTATGTAAGTAATACTTTCATTTTCGTCCGGCCCCCCTTTGAAGAATAGACAATTTGTCGTATAAACTAGACACTTCGTAAAAGACGATCTATTAACTATACATGTCACTACCATCGTGACTACTAGGTCGGAGAGCTCTGCAATGTCTCGCCCGGGTTTTGGTAGCACCGCCTTACCTATTCCTGTCGCAAGCCACAATACTGGTCTCTAATATAGGGAAGATAGCCAGTATGCATGTGGCGTTACCATCCCGCTAAACGGATAGCAACGCATCCACAAAGCACAGACTCGGAGTCGGTCGCACCACACGATCGACTGTGATTCTGTGCTCTGTGAACGTATCATTAACATCTTTGGTAGGGAATTCAATGCCGCACCTTTTTTGCGGGATTTGAGGCATTGAGGCAGGAATTAGTAAAGCAGTGGTACCATATATCCGGGTGAGACGATGCAGAACTCTACCACCTAGTAGTCGCGGTGGTAGTGACACGTATAGCTAATCGGTCGCCTTTCACAACTTGCCTGGCTTTGCGGCAGTTGCTCTATTCTTCAAAGAAACTGACCAACACGGTTTTTTTTGGTTACAGCACTCACCTCGTGCTTGGCAAACTTGAAAAACTTTAAAAACAACAAAGAAAAATGTCGACACGCGAGACTCGAACCCGCGACCATCTCCCTCAAGCCAGGACGCTCTGCTACTGAGCTAGTGTCGACGGGCTCGACGTGGCGAAATTCTTCTTTGTTATATGATCGATTACGTCGATTGTACTGATCGCTAGATATACATACGTATAACTTAGATATGTATGTATTTCGTTGATCCTCTTGCTGTCTCGAATATTTTAGAAATTCTTGGTGTCTTTAGGCGGCGGTGGTATATGGTGGTGGATACAAAAGTAGGATCAGTGCCCAGGCGGTATGATATATCATTCTGTTGCTAACGCCCCAGTTGATTTTAATTATTTATCAGCGTAGGTGCCTCGAAAAAATGTTGGCAAGGAGTGATAACATATATTTATCAACCGCCGACGCAAATTAGGGATGTTAAAATGTTTCTGTGTGTGTGTGCGTGCACGCGCGTGTGCACGTGTGAGTCACCGCAGCTCTTAACGAGGTAAATCGATTGGATGCGATTTTTTTTATTTGAAAGCTGGTTTTATAGCGGTGTCTATTAGACAAATTTATCAAAATCTGTTCAGCCGTTTCAAGATCTACATCTTTATTCTAGTTGATGCAACAAATTTAGCAACTTGCATAGGCCTGATAGATACGAAATTTGGTACTTATTATGTTACTTCAATGATATTGCAATGACATGGTAACTTTGACCTGTGGATGCAGGATTTCCGTTCGAAAATCGCACCTGTAGGACCTCCGGTGCTGCAGCTGTTCATGGGCGGCGGTGATCACTTACCGTCGGGTGTGCCTCTTGCTCGTTTGCCCCCCTATTCCATAAGAAAAAGTGCTTTAGTAATTTGCCCTGCAAATTATGCACATAAGCTGGTCTTGTTAGGTATAAAGATCAGGTTTTTATGGAAATTTTAATTTATACTAGCTGTTACCCACGGTTTCGTCCGCGCGGACTTCGTTTACTCCGTACAGCTCCTCCCCCGTTGGTGATAGCGTGATAATATTTAGCCTATATGTTGACCCGACCTATTAGTAATATTCATGCAAAGTTTGAAGTAAATCCATGCAGTACTTTTTGAGTTTACCCCGGCCATACATCCAGACAAACAGACAAAAATTCTAAAAACTATATTTTTGGCTTTGATATCGATTGTAGAACACGCCCCAAGTATTCTTTAAAAAAATATTCAATGTACAGTTTTGTCTTTCTTACGATTTTATTATATGTATAGATTTATTTGTTATTTCTGTTTTATAGGGGAACATTAAACTTAAAGTTTGGCTTCATTCTCCGCGACGACACAATGATTCAAGTGAACTTCGTGGGAATAGCACTTAGTATAATTTACATGATGATATACTACACATATGCTGTGAACAAAGGCAAGGTATGGCTGCAGATGGGTGCCGCTGGTGCGTTCTGTGCGATGCTGATAGCATACGCTGAGATGGAAGACCCTACGCTGGTAGAGAAGAGATTTGGTGCTATCGTTACTACGTTTATGTTTTATTTGATCGCATCACCACTGTTCGGATTGGTAAGTTCTTAAAATCTACTAGTATCTAGCTTTATTGTAATAATAGTATTGAAGTAATGTCAGAATTTTGTCCTGGCCGAAAACTGCTCGAAACTCTTGAGTAACTATTCAGATTATTTCAGATTATGCCCATATTGTACTTCGAATACATAAGTTTAGGGTTGCCAACTTTTTTTTACGAAAATCTATATAAATATTATAAATGCGAAAGTTTAGATGTTTGGATGGATGGATGTTTGTTACTCAATCACGCAAAAACTACTTAACAGATTTGAATGAAATTTAACATACAGGTGGACGATGACTTGGAATAGCGCCTAGGCCACTTTTGATCCCGGCAAAAATTAGGTTATCCCGCGGGATTCGCAAACATATTTTATAACTCAGCGGGCTGCACGCTGTAGCTCATCATCATCATCATCTTCATCCTCAGCTTTTATCGACCCACTGCAGGGCGTAAGCCTCCTCCCCCTCACGCCATTTTTCCTTATTTTGAGCCACTCTTGTCCAGGTTTTTCCCTTCAGCTTGACGATATCATCGACCCATCTTGCCATTGGTCTTCCCACACTTTTCTTCCTCACTCTCGGATACCATTCTGTTAGGGATCTACTCCACCTATCATCACTTACGTCTAGCCAAGTGTCCTGCCCATCGCCACTTGAGTTTGTTAATGTGATAACCGATATCGACTACTTTGGTCCTTCTTCGGATGTCATCGTTTCTGACTCAGTCTTTTAATGTAATACCTAACATGGCGCGCTCTATGGCTCGTTGTGCGACTCTCATTTTGTACATCGTTTCCTTTGTGAGCGTCCATGTTTCGGCACCATATAGATTTTCATTTCTAAAGTTAATAAATAAAGTATTATTTACAAACTGTGCTGTTCATTTTCTATGCATATTATTTGTTTCTTTCACAATATCTAATAGTACTTGTCAATAATTACTTATGTTTCGTTCGTCCAGTCACTGGATGAACTCAAAGAATAAACTCTATAAATGTCAGTTTTGTATATATTCAATGTCAATATTATTTTGATACAGGAATTAAGCAAACTAAAATAAAATAAAAATAAGTTTTAGATAATGTTTAAAAAATCTATTTCTATTAAACACAATTTTTAAGTGAAATAATAAAATAAGTATTTTCACGTACTTTGACACAACGTGACAACCCTAGTACAGAATACTTAGAGACTAAACGAAGTCAATGCTCCATACAAGTAATATTCGAGCATAGCACACATAGACACCTCTCACGGACGCGATATCTCGGACTGGTGCGGTACAAACTGTTCCGAACCATTCCGAGATATGGTGTCCGTGAGAGGTGTCTATGTGTGCATTGCTCGAATATCACCCGTATGTAGATTGACTACTTGTTAGTCTCCAGTATACTGTGACCCTAGCTTGAGATGACACAACACGTAGAGATCTTAACTTATCAATATTTCTGTATTTGTTTATAATCATTAATTTTGTTTTATTACTTGATTTTATCGAAATAAACAATTAAATAACATATCAAACATTTATTTTTACACGTGATTTCAAATACAATGACTATAGTTTTATAGTAAATAGTGATCACAGTTTGACAACAGATTTTAACCATTAACAAAAAATGTTAATGCAGTAAAACTGCAGCTATCAACGTCCCATTTCTGATATCTCCGGACCCTGGCATCAGATCTTCACCAAATTAAAATGGGAACACACAGGAAGTATAAATATCCCAAACAAAATAAGAGTTTTCAAAATCGGTTCATAAATGTCCGAGTTTTGAGATCACAAACATAAAAAAAATTACTCAGCCGAATTGATATCCTCCTCCTTTTTGTAAGTCGGTTGAAAATAGTACCATTTCAAATTGATACACGCCTCCTTTTGGTAAGTCTGTTGAAAATAGTACCTTTTGAATCTTTTTTCCAATTTGTTTTCTTTTTCTCGTTATCTCCAATTTATGTCTCGATCGATTTTATTTCTGCGCCTCGGCGTGTTTTGCATTTGTTTGTGATACCTGCTTTTGTGACCCTTGCTACGTTAATTGGACATTGAACCTGCCTTCCCCTTATGCGTGGACTGGCTAACCGGATTACGAACCTGCTTTGTTAACATATTATATAGTCATGGAATTATTATATTACAAGCAGCAACTTCGGCCGCGTGGAAAATAACAAATGGAAGTAGCTTAAGTTACGCCTTACTACATCAGCTATCTGGAGAAAATGAGTCCAGCCGTAGCTGTTTCAGAGATTAGCCGGAACAAATAGACAGACAGAAATACAATAATTTATAAAAATATATATTTTAATATTACAAATAGACACTTTAATTTTATTTATTTGTATAGAGGTATAGATTTGTTGTGTTTTATAGTGTTTATATATATATATATATATATATATATATATATATATATATATATATATATATATATATATATATATAATTTTTTTTTTTAAATAAACAGTTGTGAAACAGTACAAGTGCTTTTTAATATATATTTATATATTGCAATGAAAATGGAGTTTCACTAACTGCCGACGACAAAGAGTGTAGAATGCTTATATAAAATTTAAATACCAATTTTTATACATATTCGGTATCAGAATCAAGTAATGAACATCCTCCTTCAATATTAGACCGTGGTCCAGCATCAAACTTTTTTTGATTTAATAAAAAGCCGATTTTTTGTGAACAGCTTCGTTTTGACGAGACAACCATTTTTTCTAATTTCGAAAAATCTCGAATCGGGTAGCTAATAAAGTCAGAGGGCTTCGAACATTTATATTCGGTGAAGGAAGATATTTTATTACTAACAATAATTATTTTTTGTTTTAATCGCTTGTTTATTTTATGAAAAACACGAAATAACTTTTGTCTTATTCATTCGATGGTTTTTCTGACGAGTCCTCCACTCTAAACCTGATTTTCTCACAACAGATTGTTAATTATTATTATAATCCAAGGGTTACTTTGTTCTACACGTGAATTGAAAACTTTTCTTAGTACGACACAAAGTTTTCTTTTTTACCTATCTTTATTAGTTACCCGATTCGAGATTTTTTGAAGATAGAAAAGGGCGTCTCGTCAAAACGTCAGTTGTTCACAAAAATTCAGCTTGTTATTAATAAAAAAAAAATTGTTCCTGGGACCACTGTCTATATGTAATTAGCCGGCGGCTAATTTCGTATTTGGGTACAGGATGAAGGGTCGATCGTTTCTTGGCAAGGCTAATGTCGTTGTACCTTTTGGTGACAACCTTGCAATGTTTTGAGAACTAGTTTTTAAAAGATATTTAAATTAAGATGCATATCAAGTATTGACTAACCAGGCTCAATAACATAAAGTCATTGACTTTACTCAATTATAAAATAATGATATTTTGAAATTTTGTCCTTAATTTTTAAATAATCAATTTAATAGATAAAGAGTGTAGAATAAATCAATTTTATATGCCATCATCCATAGATTACTGTTTTTTTAAATTTTTAGTTGAAACTAGTTTATCACTCACTTGTACTTTTATTTCACTATTATTATACACTAAATTATTTAATTTTATCGACCGGTTTCGCTTTTTAAAGCATCTTCAGGACGTAATATTCTTTACTAGTAGTAGTAGAGTAAAGTAGTAGTAGAGTAAAGAATATTACGTCCTGAAGATGCTTTAAAAAGCGAAACCGGTCGATAAAATTAAATAATTTAGTGTATAATAATAGTGAAATAAAAGTGCAAGTGAGTGATAAACTAGTTTCAACTAAAAATAATGGAATTTCACCAAGTGCCGACGATTGAAAGTGTAAAATCTAGTTTTTTAAATATCCATATGTTTTTCACTGCTATAACAATTTCGCTGTTTGTGCAGGTCATAATAAACATTTTCTATTCTATTCTATTCTATTCTATTTATTAATTTTATTCTAAAACAATGGATCTTTTCTTAGCGTATCAATACTTGAAGAGTTCCGAAATCCTACGGTTTAATTGTTCTTCGTCTGTAATTAGGTACGAGTATATTCCTTGTTAACTCATCTTTACTCCATACTTGTAAGGTAATCTTATGTAATCTATATTAATGTAATGAAATGATATTTCATTAATTCGAATTTGTAGGTTGTAAATTGTAAGTTGTGTGTGGAAGTCGGTAGAGGGCGCATTGGTCGAAGTGGCGTGTGGTTCAATGGTTGATGAGGTTCAAATTATTTTATGCAATTTATTGTGATAAAAACTTGTGATTTGTATAGAGATAAACAAAAGGATATAAATTGAGGAACCGATATTATTGAACTTGGATTGTCGTTTCTTTGTATTTTCAGAGAAACAAATTCTGGTATACTTTTGAAAATCATTACATAGTATAAAACAAAGTCGCTTTCTCTGGCTGTCCCTATGTCCTTATGTCCCTATGTACGCTTAAATCTTTAAAACTACGCAACGGATTTTGATGCGGTTTTTTTAATAGATAGATTGATTCTTGAGGAAGGTTTTAGTGTATAAACCTTTCCGATATTCCCACGGGAACAAAAGCTGCGCGGGTGAAACCGCGGACAGGTCGCTAGTCTTTATATATATGCAAATGTTTGGATGGAATAACCATATGTTTGTGACTCAATCACACAAAAAACGACTTAACAGATTTGAATGAAATTTGCCACACACATAGATATAACACAACCTGGAATAAGACATAGGCTACTTTTGATCTCAGAAAAATAGGTGATCCTACGAGATTCGCCAAAAACTTGTGTAATGAGCGTGCATTACCTTTATATACCTACCTATATATACCTACCTATATATTACACCTAGTAATATAATATTGTGCCACCAAATTATCTATTCAGCACACAAAATTAGAACTACAGTTACTTTTTTGAAAAGTCATTTCGCTGGTGGTTTTTCTTAGTAAGGTTCTTAAATACCAATGGATGGGCTGGGTCCGATTCTTGAATTTGTCAAGTGTTATTAAAAAAATGAAAAAAGATTAATTAGGTGCTGTCCGAATATAGTAACCGGCGTGTTTACTTTGTATGAAGAGCGTAATGCATATGAAAGTAGCGAGACAAATCTTCAAATTGATTTTTGCAATCGACAATTTTATAGCTAACTACTGTATCGATAATCTTCGAAAATGCTATAGCTACCTACTCTTTGATCGGAACGCGGCACGGCGGTCGTATTCCGCTTTGTAGGGTAAGGTAGCCGGTATAATTATGAATGTAGTTTTACCCCGCTCACGACAACTTACCATTTATACCAAAATTCAAAAAATGCTTTATTCAAATAAAATTTTAGGATTTTTGAAGTTTTCAAAGAGAACTTTTTTATCTTTTTTGTCCATATATGTATTGGTAACTAAGTAAGTATCTTCACGCCCGTATCCCCAAATATCCCACGGCAGAGGTACAACAAATGTACCCACGATTAGTCGAATATGCTTGGTCCCACAATGTGATAGTTGGCCAGCCTATCGCCAACTGGGCTTTTTTTTCCAATCCCGCGAAGTTTCTTTTTGTCAGAAAACTGAAAAATCAAATTTTTTTAATTGACTGACCCGGGAATCGAACCCGGTACCCCCACGTAGTCAACTCCGACAGTGGGTCATTAAACCACAGAACCGGTAAAAATACGAGATGACTGAATTAAAGAATTTATATCTGCTTCAAAATTGATCCGGTCAACATCGAGTAAAAGTGTTTCATTTGTTTGTATGGTGTGATTCCAGAAAACAATAATCAAGAACAAGAGTACGGAAGGTCTGCCGTTCCCGATGATCCTGTCGGGTACCGTGGTCACCTTCGCCTGGCTGTTGTACGGGGTTATTCTGAACAACTCTATCATCGTGGTAAGTATTGTTTATGTATTACTTTTTTAACTCTATGAAATAAATGTTATTAGTGATTTTGGTAGGGACAACACTTAGAGGGTAAAGTATGGGTATATATATATACAGTACCCGGCGATAAATATTGCACATCGAACTTTGGAAAGAGACAATCGGATAATTTCGGCTTCGTAAAGCGTTATCTCTGTCCCACACTACCTATGTGACGTTTAGTCAGTCGTTGTTCAAGTACGATAGAGTGCAGTCGCGTCCCGAAAAAAATATATATTTAGAGTTGATAACACCCACAAATTTAAATAATTTAAAGTTGTAATATGGCATCTTTCGGAAAAAGAGGGAAACCTTTACGAGGTCAGTCACGTGAAATTATCTACAATGTTTATAAATACTTTGTAAGCGAAGCTGATAGATTTAAAAAAAAAGTAGATGAAAATGTAAGTTGTTATTTTAAGAAGATTCAAGAGCGAGTTGCAAATGCCACTGGAATTTCAAGAAGAACTTTGAACAATATATTAAACGAAGTCAGTACTGAAACACATTCGACTGAAATTAAGTTCAGCACTCCAAAAAAAGGGAGACCAAAAAAGCAATTTCGTTTGGATATGGACGATTTTGATTACGATGTTGTTCGAAGAATGGTGTATGATTTTCACTTACGATTTAATGAACTGCCAACAATAAAATCATTAAAAGCTAAGTTATCTGAAGCTATTAATTACAATGGGTCTGAAAAAACGTTGAGAAAAATACTTCATGACATGGGATTTCAGTTCACTAAAATGGAAGATAATCGAAAAATTCTAATGGAAAAGCATGACGTTAGTCTCAAACGAATGGAATACCTTGATAAAATACGCAAATTTCGCGAAACAGGAAAAAATATCGTCTACATGGATGAGTCATATATACATGCATCCCACACTAAAGGGAAATCTTGGAGTGACGATAAGAAAAAAGGAGTAAAAAAGACAATTTCAAAAGGTCAACGTTTGATAATAGTTCATGCGGGAAATGAAAAAGGCTTTGTACCCGGTGCTTTTTTAACGTATAAATCCACGGACACTACAGGTGACTATCACAATGAAATGAATAACGATAACTATGAGAAATGGCTGGTTAACCAATTAATCCCAAATATACCCAGTGATTCTGTTCTAGTTATCGACAACGCACCCTATCACAACAAGTATGTTGAGAGACCCCCCCAACTCAAACACCATTAAACGGGAAATGATCAACTGGTTAAACAGACATGAAATTCCAGTTGATCCAAAATTAACAAAAACCCAGATTTACGCTATTATATGTCAGCACAAGGAGAGGTATACAGAGTTTTCTGTGGACAAAATACTTGCCGAACATGGGCACACTGTGTTGCGATTGCCACCATATCATCCGGATTTTAATCCAATTGAAAATATATGGTCTCAACTGAAAGGCTATGTAGCCTCTAGAAATGTGGGTATGAACTTAACTACAGTAAAAACATTATTGACTGAAAAAGTAAACATGATCGGCGCTGAAGAGTGGAAAAAGGTTTGCGATCATGCAATCAAATGTGAGAATGAATATAGAAGCATTCAACACAGTTTAGACAATTACACTGATAGATTAGTAATAAATACGGCTGATAGTGACAGTGATATTGACCTCTTTGAGAGCACAGATAGTAAAATGGAAGTAATTGAGAATTAGAATTATTATTATTTTTATTGCAATGTCTCATTTTAGCAATAGGTATAATGGTGTTTATTATGTACACTAAAGCTGTAATGTTCCAAAATAATTAAATACGTAAACATAATGTAAAAATGTTTTTTTATTTTATTTTACCCCAACCTAAAGCCATCACTTATAGAAAAATTAGTGTATTTTATACAAAGAATAAAAATATCAAAAGAAGCAAATCATACTTGTTTTAACAGCTCCTAATAGGTACCGGACTGTTTGTATTTTGTGCGACAGAGATAACGCTCTACGAAGCCGAAATTAGCCGATTGTCTCTTTCCAAAGGTCGATGTGCAATATTTATCGCCGGGTACTGTATATATATACATATATATATATATATATATATATATATATATATATATATATATATATATATATATATATATATATATATATATATATTATATATATTATATATATATATATATATATATATATATATATATATATATATATCGAATCAGACAGGATTTTTTGTAATAAAAATGTCTGATTCGATATATATATATATATATATATATATAACATGTTAACTCACTCACATGTTAACTCATCAGAATTGAATTTTCATAGCTAAAACAGAACAAAGTCCGTCGGGTCAGGCAGATATATTAAAAATAAGTGTCAACGACCAATAGTAACATTGCGCGTGTAATCACGCTTATAGAATCTACAGTACTATAAATATGGTATCTTAATGACCTCGTTTTATTAAATACTGATAAATCTATAGTAACAAGTATTTCATTATCAGTGATATAGTAATCGATAGCCATGACCATGTGAAGTACAAAACTTTAGGAATTGTTCTGTAATCGGGTAAGAACCTCGTGTTTTATAGACTAGCTGATACCTGCAAATTTGTCCACGTTGCTTATTAACTCCCATACTCCCAAATTTTGGCAAATAAATAATTTTATTTCATTTTATAACATTTTATTTCATTTTATAACATGGACGAAATAATAGTACATTACGATACGAGGGACTTAAGTAGCCGATTATTGTTCAATTATTGGTTAATTAAGTCCCACGTATCATAAACTATTTTATAGTACGAGTGACTTCTCTTTTTTTATCTCTCTTTTTGTCTATATTCAAACAAAAACCGTCGATCGTGTGGTTTATTTGGACAGTCACGGTGGTGGGTTTTTATTTTGTTTTTGGAGCGATTATATTTGTTATTCACAAGTATATAAAAGATATATAAAATATTTCAATAATGTTCATAAGTCATAACATAATCTAATGTTTTGTTTATAATTTAAGATATTCTTATAGATATTACTTAAATTAAAACTTTTATGTTTTTGTATTAATTATTTATATAATTTTATCGTTATTTCAATAAACATTGGTATCCAAATATTAAAAAAGTTTTCAAATTTCCTCAAATAAAATTGTAAAGTTAATATACTACTCTAAATTTATCAAAACAAAAGAAAATACTAAACTGATTTATTTAATGCTTATTTCAGCCGGTATATGTTGACACATGTTTGACAGTTTAAATTAACCATAAATGTGAAGATATATTATAAATGTGAAGATATATTATTAGTATTATAATATTTTCTAGTGCTCTTTTGAATGATTACATGATATTTCTTCTTTTTCTGCTTATTTGTATGTTTTAAAAAAAAATATTTTATAGTTTATTGTCTTTATTTACGATTCCGTGAAGTAAGTGCGTGGTTTAAGCAAAGGATAGCGTGCAATAATCGGATACTTAAGTTTCGTGTAAGCGTGATTTAACTGAATACTATAAAGGTATTTAATTATTCCCGCGAGATCATATATGGAACTGCTGTGATGCAACTGAAACGAAAGGTAGTGTAAAGAATTGAGGCAAACTTATCCCAGACTTGAAAATAAAAGATCACAGCGGCACTTTCTTGCACTTCAGTAGCAAAGACTATTGTCTACACACAAATTATGTACTCAATGCATGTTTCACTTCATAACCGAAGCATCTTCAGGAGAGTCGAATCGCTTCACTCCATGAAGGGTGAAGCATTAATTTGTTGTTTGTTTTTTTATCTGAAATCTTTAAAAATTTTTTTAATTGAAATCGATTAATCTAAAACGCATATGTGATACGCATATATCTGAAAAATTATTTGAATTTATTTTGTTTAAAATTGGTTGAAGTTTTACCATTTATTTTAATATTTTTATTTGTTAAGATAGCGAGTATGCAAATGATTTTCCTAATGTAAAAGAGATAACCATCACCTATAGACAGCAACGATTTTAATGGTGCGTTGTTAGTTATGTGCCAGTGTTGGAATGCCACCGACATGAGTTTATCGGCTACCTTGGCCTCAAAACTGGAATACGAGAGCGATAATCACTGACGCAATTGTAGCAGGAATATGTAAGGCGTTGTTATCGAACCCGGATGAGAATTAGGCACTCTGTGAAGGTGACGAACTAATAGTTACTAAAATTTGCGAGGTGAAGACCACAAAAGCAAATGGCTCCATTGTAAAACTAAAGAAAAACATTTATCAAAAAGGGGAAAAAAGGACTACTGCAAATTTAGAATTATCTAAATAAGATATTGAAGTTGTTGCGTTAATAATTGTGCTTGGTTTAAAAAAACCTGGATGAGACGCTGATGAAATCTAATTAAAGATCGCTTAAATAAAATTCTTATTATCTGACTGGAAACTGTGTCAGCATCACCAATGCTCCACTGGCATGTTAACTCACCAGAATTGAATACGATAAGGTATTACGTCGCTGTATATCGTCTAGGCATGGAAATAATTGCTAATTTTAACTTATATTAATTGGATGAAATAAACAAAAAATCACAATGACCTGTGAAATTTTACTGACAATGAATTTCACTCATAATTCATTAAATTACCCGAACGCCGCTTCTACGCTCCTGCTGCTCCTACGTCATTTGAAAGAATTTTTGAGTGTGGCATTTCTCAGATCCAATGAAGAGAAATAGCAAATGAGATGTATAAAAATAGATTTGATATGAAATTTCACATGCTACGTTGTTAAATTTTTGACCGATGCTATTAATGAAATTACTAGTTGACTTATTATGTCATTTCTATTTTCAGTTACAAAATATCGTAGTATTCTTCCTGTGTGTGGCCCAGCTCTCGCTGTTCGTGATATACCCTTCCAAGCCCAAAGGAAAGGCAGACGAGAAGACAAAGAAGAAGAAAAATTAATTTGGTTACTTTACATCACTTTGTATATACACTCCTCATTTAAAATAACGCATTCCATTAAAAATACTAATTGACAAAGTTCAGATCCTGAACAGCCAATTCGAAGCTATACCACTTACAATTTGTTCAATATCTTGCGAGATATGTATCTCTTTAGATAAAACTTACCATGGACGTAGTAGTAAAGCGTACCATCTCTGGGTAAAGCTTGCCATGAGTAATGAGTATAGTACAAAAATAAGTTACGATAATCAAAGCCGATCCGACCAATTAATTCAATAAAGACCTTATTGCGAACATGGTAAGGTTGAAAATGAAATGAAGATAAGTTATTGCTGTCTCCCTTTTGTTCGTGGGTCGAAAACACTAAGCAAATGGCCGATGTCTAAATTGCGTGCACACGTTCAAGCGATCACGTAAATTTAGACGTAATTGTCTTAATTTTTTTCATATAAGCATTTGTTTAATGCCTCTTTAGACAAATGCTTTCTGCGATGATGCATAATTGTAATTTAGTTTTGTGCTGCTACTTTTCTTCAAAATATCAACAAAGCGACATAATTTGTTTTCTTTACAATTTTATATGTTATGGCGGCTATACACTCCTTATGAGAAAGGCTCTACAGAGAAACACTCTTCTAGCCTCGGATGTCAATATTCTCTTCGGCTCTTGCTATCGTATCTTTTTTAACCGATAAAAAAAACAGAGGTGGTTCTCAATTCGACGCGTATGCATTTTTTTAAATGTTAGATTACGCAACTTTGTATAGAGTTGTCCGATTTTAATAATTCTCTTTTTATAGTAGGGGAGCTCAAGAGGGGATTTTTGCATTTACTCGAGCGCGTCAGATTAACATAGGAGGGTTACCTTGCATACTGTTGAGGCTCTCCACCAAATATAAGCTCTTTATATAGAGGCGGGTAACTAGAACATAAAAAAAAACAAAATTCCAATAAACTTCAGCTTGTGGAAATTGTCAGATTATATTTTTTTCGTTATTCCTACATAATTTCCCATATAATAAAAGAAAATACGCGCTCGAGAATGTCAAAACAATGTTTTCCTTGCAACTTTGTGACATTCCCACTCCCTTACGCTACATTTGACTCGGCAGATTTTCTAAATTTTAACATACCTTAATCTGACACGATTAAGTGTTTTCATGTCACAATTTATTTGTTAAACATTTTTTATGTGTACATTTTTCCCCACCATTGAAATGAAAAACATTAAATAACCTTTTATTTTCCCTATAATTTAGTCTACAAAATCCAATAGGTCCCTACGACGCTCGAGTAACTATCCATTTAGCATCTTGGGCTCCCCTACTATTATTAGAATGGGTATACCCCGAGGTTGGTCCCATTTAATTTTTATTCAATTGTAACCATAAGGGTACGTAAACAATGGATGATTGATTGTTCACTCACTGATTTTAATTTATCACGCATAACTTTTCTTCAGTTTAATTTTTGTTAAAAAAATATTATTTACGTTCGAGGCGACGGATCTCGGCAAGCAAGAAAAAACAAGATATGGAGTAGTTCTTCTTGGCTTTGGCGAGTAAACATGCTAGTCTCGTACGAGATCTCGGGGCGAGACTCGACGAGAACACTCAAATGGAAGTGTATACAACTGCCATAACAGATATAAATATTTATTATAAAAAATCGACTATATATTTTAAAAAAATACATATTTATAAATGAAAAGTGTATGGATGTGTACAAATGCATTTAAACTTATTTTTATAAAAATCTGTACAATGTGCAATGTATGCGATATATTGTTACAAATGTAAAAAAATAAAATATATTTTTTATGCATTTTTTTTATATTATAAGATAACAAACAAGCAGATGGGTCTTCCGAAGAAAAAAGTCAACCATCGCCTATAGACACCAGAAGGTTAATGGTGCGTTACTATCATGTGGCGAGGTCTAATGCCACATAGTTTGCCGGCTACCTTACCCTCCAAACCGGAACACATTACATAGCAAACAAGCGGATGGCTCTTCTGATGGAAAAAGAAATCATCGCTTATAGACACCAAATATGTTATTGGCTACCTTACCGGAACACGACAACGACAAGCACTGATGCTATTGCGGCAGGAATAGGTAAGGCGGTGGTACCAGACTCTGGTGAGACAATGTAGAACTTTATCACCTATTAGGCACAATGGTACCGACTCGCACAGCCAATCGGTCGCCTTTTAAGACCTGCCTGGCAAAACGGCAGTTGGTCTATTCTTCAAAGGAGCCCGGAACCAACACGGGGGGAATTTTTTTTAAATTACAACAAAAGTGATATTATAAGGATTTATTATTTTTCTTAAGCTTTTTTGTATGTATCAACGCCGTCGCTTTACTATAGAGGTATTATACATTGAGTAGGCGAGCTAAGCTAAAAGTCATTCTATTCACAGATTAAGAAAGAAAATGAATTTTGAACTCTTCTCTTATGCGTAGCAAGTTTCTAAAGGAAACAATAAAAAGCATGATAACTTCGGCCGTCAATTACAGAAGAAACCAATCAGATAGATTACATAATGCGCATGCGTTAGATTAAATGTAAAATTTCATAAATGAAAACGTAAAATTAATAATTCGGGTGTCCCAAAAGGCAGTGTACTTGGACCCCTTCTATTTCTCTTGTATATTAATGACTTCCCAGACATGACAACTAACGAATGCACACTGTTTGCCGATGACATTTCAATAATAATCACTAATAATAAAATATTGACGACGAACCACATAGTAGTCCTAATAGTCCCGATGGCAGTGTAGCAGATGGAACGTTTGTTCGACTAATTTTTGCCTTTCATGAATTGCCTGGCAAAATAGCAAAGATTCAAAGGGGCTTAGGAACCTGTTGGTCAAATGTTTTCCTGAAATAGTGTGCATCCTTTGTGAACTAATTAGTAGTCATTTTGTGATTATGTTAATAATATTTAGGATGTACGTGTGAACAAATGCCGTACCTGTTAATAAAAACCGTAAAAACATATTATATCGTATTGTTACGTACTCGGGTTCGTAATTATAGAAAAACACCACTTATATTAAATCCGTGTATTTAGTATACAAATAGACAAGACAACACAATGTAATACTAAAATACACTTTACACACTAGTCACTCGCTGTACTATCACTGAACTTAGAACACTACACAATAAAACACTTCTCGCTTCGCACTGGTCACTTGATGTATCGCTCTCGATCGCTTGATAAAAACTGCCCTGTATTTGTCAACATATCTCTATTTATAGCCAGGGTAAAGTTCTACCTGGATCCAGAAAAATCTAAATGTATCGGGAAACAATGAATCACTTCTTATCGTAAACATGTTATGAGTCATAAATAGTACACGCTACTTTCAACCTTATGCCATATCTCACAAAGTCCATTATGACATAGCCCAGGTCAACTATTTGTTGGTCAATAGGAGTAGCTATCTCTTTCTTTTATTTCTAGATCTCTCCAGCGCTCCAACTCTACACGTTTCTAGATTATTCGTAACAATATAATGATAATGATGTGATAATATTATGTACGTGGAGGAGACATCATTATTAGGGGGCGTCCACAAATTACGTGAGATGTTTAAGAGGGAGAGGGGGTCGAGTCAAATCTCACCTAATCTTACGTAGGAGAGAGGGGGGGTCTCGGCAAATATCACGCAATTTTTTTCTGATTAAAACAAAAAAATATACTTGGTCCATTATCCAGATTGTACATGCTTAAGATTTAATCTTAAGCGTAATCGTAATACGATTAAGATCATTCACTAATTCGTTCGAAAGAAAATGATTTGATCCATACTTCGACGTTATAGAGTCTTAACTAGTCGAAATAAAAGCACGAATCATTTTTTTTTCTTTTTACAATAACAATCAAACGCGTTTACATATTACGAAACCCACATTTTGAAAAATCTCACGTGAGATTTGGGGATGGGGGAGGGGGTTGAATAAAATCTCACGACATCTCACCAGGGGGGGAGGGAGGGACAGAAAATTTAAAACAAACACCTCACGTAATTTATGGACGCCCCCTTATATAATAAAACTATGTGCGTGCCGATGAAACTTAAAAAGGAGTCCCGGCACGATAAAGGAGGATATAGTGTGATAGCCCTTTATCCCCCCTCGAACAAGAAAGTTCCCGTTTTAACCTAAAGGGCGTGTTTTTAAATATATAAGGGCTTTTCCAACCCTTCAACTTGAAAATTAGTAGTAGTAGTATTAGTAATCGATAAATAGATTCTAAATCAAAAATATTTGAAACTTATCTAAACGTCCCTGCCGATTGACATACCAAAAATAATTTGACGATCTGGTAATGAATCAAATTATTAAATCATAGTTTCACTATCATATTTTACGGGCGGTAAAGGCTGATGTATTAAACTTTATGATTATGAAAGGATTTTTAAGTTTATGTTCGAATTTCGACAACAGGGTGATTACTAATAATAATAAATATGATTTTCTTTATGTCATCGGATAGCATGACATGCGGATAGTTGTTTATAAAGAGAGACAAGTATCGTCTATATACACAGAAATGGTGCAACGCAGTCTGTTCCAACGGCATTTATTTCAACTAAAATCCACAGCCTAACATCAAAATAGGTACATTATAATAATTTTTGCATTATTTTTGGCCAATTAAGGATTTCCTTTTTCTACACCTTATACTATTAGTGTGGGTGTAGATAAAACAGATATTAAGAAACGTTTATTACAAAACAATCAACAATAACAATCTCTGATTACATCGCAACGATGCCTTCCTTCAGCTCCTTGAGTTCCTTGGCGTGGATCCACTTGATGCCGGTGGCCGACGCCGAGCTCGAGGGTCGGCTGATACAACTGTATATATACACAAGATATTTATTTATTTGATACTTTAACCTACTTAAAAATAATATAATAACAACTAAAAAATAATGACTCAAAATATTCTAATTTTGAACGCAGTAACACTGCAGCAACAGACTTCTCATTTTCTATATCTACGGAATCCTGCTTCAGATCTCCACCAAATTAAAATGGCGCTCCATCTATACGTGGTGAAGCATCTATACGTCCAAACAGAAAAGATTTTCGAAATCGGTTCATAAATATCTACAAAATATATACAGCCGAATTGATAACCTCCTCCTATTTAGGGAATTCGATTTAAAAGTTTTCAATTTCAACAAAAAAAGATTTATTTTCAATTCCTTTTCTTTTAATAAATATTCACAGGAAAAATTGCACTTATGATGTAACCCGAAAGTAAGCAAATTATTTGCTTGTGTTATGGGTGTTAGTCAACGATACTAATACATAGAAATACATAATATAAATACTAGAATATATTTAATAAACACGTAAACTCGGAAATACAAACATTTATGCTCATCACATAAATGCTTCACCCCATCGGAGATCGAACCCGAGCCCCGTCGATTGCGTAGTCAGGGTCGCTAACCAATCGACCAACGGGGCGGCCGAAACTCTTTTATCATAAGACAACTTTTTGTCTCTGGAGTCCTTTAATTTCATACAGTCACTTTGTATAGTATGTGAATCTTTTTGGAATTATACGTCTATTGGGGCGTTTGGAGAAAATGAGTAAATTTTTTACCGTGGGCGCGCACACCCTACAGCTGTCAAAGGACACGATAAAGTTAACTGGCATGATGCGCGCGTACACCTGCAGCCAGCGACATGAAGTTAGCTATTACGATGCCTGGGCACATCGGAGACCAGCGACATGAAGAAATGTGTTCTTTTCAAATTGGAAAATATGGCACCTAATAACATTTTTTTGACAATATCTACTTTCCTATACATACAAAAAATGATAAAAATACTTATAAAAATACATTTAAAAAATCCTACAATTTGTCTTCAATTTCATTTCACAAAAAATCAACTAACCCAACTTTCTTCCCGAACAGATTCTCCAATCGAACTCTAACGAAGGGCCAGGGACCCTGATTCTTGTGTTCTTCTTGGCAGAAGAAAACCTTTGCTTTGTCGTACGTGCAGAATTCTTTCAGCACAATATCGTACGGGAAAGGGTATAACTGTTCGATCTTGCACATGGCTATTTTGTCTTCCAACTTCTTCTCCTTCCTGAGCTCGTCTATAGTGATCGCCACTTTGCCGGAGCAAAATATTAGTTTCTTCACTTCTTTAGGCTTTTTACTGGCAGGTCCGCTTTCTCTAACAGCTCTACGAATAAAAGGTAATATATAAATTATGCCGAAAATAATTTGTGGAGTACATTTGGCATATGTATGGCATCATCGCTTACATGGAGAAGTGTAGAAAAGTAATATCCACAATAATACACATATTTATCTATGGGTAATATTATTATGTACGCAGTATGCATTAGAAATTAATTCATATAAAAAATATTTACATATACTAGGTACCATGAATTTGATACACACACGTATTTATTTAGTCTATGGTATGGTCTATGTTCACCTTGAGTCAGTTGGTTTGTCTTATAATTTGTTTAATAAATATTTGTGCATTAATATTATTAGGGTTACGGTAGTTTCGTGACGACCAATTTTGAGAGAGATTTTTACAAATATCAAGTTGGTATAAAAAATTATATTGATTACCTACATGTTACTCTAATCGCGAGCGAAGTTGCGCGGATCAGCTTGTATTTAATAAATACCCAACTGAGAAACACAAACATCATGTTTTATGCAGTGTTTTTATCAAATGTACCCACTACATGAACGATTGGCTACACGTGTCGCTACCATCGCGACTACTAGGTGGTAGAGTTCCGTAAAGTCTAGCCTGGATATATAGTGTCTTACCCATTCTTGCCGCAATAGCCTCATAGTCGCATTTCGGTTACGAGTGTAAGAAGTCGCTAAATTTATGCTGTGGCCTAAGGCCACAATGTAAAACCGGCTCCCTTACCAGGAAGGCTTGCCATCCCACCACACGGATTGCAAGGCGCCATTAACATGTGTCTATATAGGCGATGGTTTCTCTTTTCATCGTGAGAGCAATCTACTTGTTTGCTATCTAATGATTTAAATATCTTTTTACCAAACAATTAAACTGACGAAAAGTTATGCGTGGCCATGCATTAAATTAGTGAATGAATAATCAATCGTCCTCTGTTTCCGTACCCTTTTGGGGGGATTTTTTTTTTCTATCCAATAAAAGAAGAATTATCAAAATCGGATCACTCCATAAAAAGTTATGCGTGGTTGTACATTAATATCAGTGAATGAACGACCAATCATCTCATGCTTACATACCTTTATATTTGGATTTTTACCGCCCTCGGGGTATGCCCATACAAAAAAAAATATATCAAAATCGAACTACTCTGTAAAAATTTATACGTGGTCATATATTAAAAAAATATACATGTCGAATTGAGAATATCCTCAGTTTTTTCTTCGGTTGAATTGACATCTGATATTGGTTCTCCTCATGAAATTAGAGACCAACTAGACAGTGGCCCAGAAATATTTTTTTTGTTAATAACCAGTTGAATTTTTGTGAACAGCTTCATTTTAACGAGACACTCATATTTTATATCTTCGAAAAGAAAACTTTAGAGTGTCAGACGAAGAACAGTGCTCACTTTACGTGTAGGACAAACTCTTAAATTATAATAATAATTAACAAGCTGTTGTTAGAAAATTAGGTTGGAGGACTTGTCAGATAAACCTTAGAATGTGTAGGACAAAAGATTTTTCGTGTTTTTCATAAAATAATCAAGCGGTTAAAGTAAATAAATAATTATTGTTAATAATCAATATTTTTCCTTTACCTTATTAAAATGTTCGAAGCTCCCTAACTTTACCTTAATACTAAACTTATTAGATAGGTACCCGATTCGAGATTTCTCGAAGGTAAAAAAATGGGCGTCTCGTTAAAACGAAGCTGTTCAAAAAAATTTCATAAAATTAGTTGTTAAACTTTAAAGCTTGTTATTAATCAAAAAAAGATAAGACAAATTGTTCTGTTGCTTGTGTAGTTCACATCCACGTAACCCTTCGTTTTAAAACAAAAACAATGTGGTCAGTTTGTTCACATCATAAGCAAATCATTTGCATTTTGGATTAGATGAATTGAAGCTACTTGCTCGTATAAATTAAATATACCTCTGGAATCGCGTCCCTGGCATGAACTCCTTGAAGTGAGACCTGTAGTAGGGATGCTTGAGCCCCACCTTGGGCGTGAACAGGATGAGCGGCTTGCGGAAGGGCAGCGCCAGCTGGCGCCGCACCAGGTGGAAGTAGTTGGCCGGCGACGTCACGTTACACACGATCCAGTTCGCCGCACGCAACTGATTCACTGGTGTCCATTTTTTTTATTAATGTACCGCATACTCTGCTGCTTTTGCAGCAACTTTAAAATGATTATATAGTGCAATTAATTCTAAGAGCTACGATAAGTTCACTCTCCATCTTTTATCGAATCTATCATGTGAAGATAGATGCGATATGCATATCTGACATGAGACGCTGATTTCCATCAGCCGTGGGAGGGATGCGCTGTGTCGCGTTTCCGGCTGCATGGGTACCACCATCTTGCTTGTTTCTCTCGTGAAACTGCTTTGCTGTGTTTCGGAGAGAAGGCCAAGACAGGCAGTGTAATTACTGGCACCACGACTTAACATCTTATGTTTCAGGATAGGCAAGACACGAATGAAGCCCAGGTATCCCATTTTTGTTCAGTAGCGACGTTGACTACTTACCATCAGGTGGCACGTCTGCTAGTTTGTCTATCTCAATAACATAAAAAAAACATCGGATATCGCGTCAAAATTTGTAGTTCCACCCTCACCATCTCGATGTCTGGAAATCCACAACCGTGTATTTCTCCCGGCACTTTTTGCCTCGCACTACTCTGCTGTGGAATCTATTACCGGCGCCTGCAGACCTCTGGCATTGCGGCTGTCCATGGGCGGCGGTAATCACTTACCATCAGGTGCACCTCCTGCTCGTTTGCTCCCTCTTCTATAAAAGAGTTATTTTTGGAGGGCTATACTCACATTCCAAGTTTTTGTCGTCCAGATCTGGCAAACAATCTTCGTCGTCATCAGACATCGTGAGATAACGCTCGACCCGCCCTGAAGAATGCTCCGGGCCCTGTAGGTAGCATTGTACAAATTATAATGGGCAAAAAATGGGATGAGATGCGGAAAAGGGGGACCTATGTCGTGTGCCATTCGTTTACTCAATTTAATTTCTTGGGATATCGATATCTACTTTTGCAGCCTCCAGAAACTCACAGAGTATGCATTGAAATGTGTAGAAAGAATGAATATGTAGAGTGTTTCACCCATGCCTTTCTTCTTCTTAAAATATTGTATTGGGTGAATGTAAAGATATTTTAAGTGTGTAAATAAATAAAATTAAAAAAGAAATTATTGATGAGGGATTCTTTATGAGGCGAATTATTACATTTTCGTCTGCAGTTTATATCTTCCTACGTTGCAGATGATGAAAATAAGGTGACGATCTGATGCATGTATGGGGTGTATTCCTAGTAACTTATCAGACTTAAGTCTGTCTAACTGCCTACCAAACTTAGAACTGTCAGAGTGAAAAAATTTGTCTAAGTTTAGCCAATGTCTTTCGGACACACTTTCTATCTTTAATTGTTAAAACCTATAGAAAAACTGTCAGAGTTATGCAAAAGCGTCATGACTTACAAAGTAAAATGTTGGCATTGGGAGTTCTGGAAAAGTTTTAGTCAAACCGTCTGTCAATTTTGTAAGAAGTCTGAGTTTAGACATTCGGCAGGAACACACCCATTGACAAGTCAGGCTTGATTGTTTTGGCAGGCAGTCAATGTTTGATTTCTTACACCAAATTAATTCTGTCAATAATCTGAGGCGCGAGAAAAAGGAACATGGTGTTCCTATTGGCTAATTCAAAATCCCCGCTCGCGACAAAATATCGGTATTTTGTCGCGGGTGTTTTCAGCTCACTGGATTGGTCGGTACTAATTCTCGTGTTTCGGTCGGGATTACTTATAACCAGATCTGTTAGTCTGACATGTTGACAGAACAATTGGTCTGTTATTAGATCTCAATAGGTAGGTCACACTATAAGTTTTGCGTAACTTAAAAAAACAACACGTTATAACCAAAATATTGTTTATTGCTTTTCAAAATAATCTCCTTTACATTTTTTTCATACAATCGAACCATTTTTTAAAACAGGAGGACCACAGATCTGAAGGCATGTTTTCTACGTGCTGATTGAACACTATCACTGCCTCTTCGGAGCTGGTAAAATAAAACCTTTGATTTTGGGGAAAATACAGAAATCACAGGATGCTAGGTCCGGGCTATGCGCAAGATGAGTGACGAGATGTACTTTTTCGGAAGCTAAAAATGACTTTGTTTTGTTGGCCGTGTGTGAAGAAGCATTATCATGGTGTAGGAGAATGCGGCTTTTGGGTTTTCTTTCGCGAACTTTTTCTAACACCCTAGGTAAACAAATGGTAGAATACCACTCGGAATTAACACTCTTTTGATCTTCAAGTACAATTGTACAGATGGGACCCGTAACTGAGAAAAAAAACGCGATCATTTTTTTACCAACGTTTCTCGTCTGTGTCACTTTTGTTGGCCTGTTCTCATTTTCAAACACCCATTCAGAAGATTGCTGTTTTTTTTTCGGGTTCAAAACACGTTTCGTCTCCTGTGACAATGTCAAAAACAGCATTAGAATGTCCGTGGTCGTACTTCAGTAGCACCTGTGAGCACCATTCTACGCGAGCCCGCTTCTACTCCGCTGTCAGTTCATGAGGGATCCAACGACAACAAAGTTTCCGAACTTTCAATTCTTCGTGTAAAATTTTCTGAATTTGGCTCATACCAATCCCCAATAGTCCCCGAATTGTCTCATAGGTAATCCGGGGGGTTTATTCAATTAACCGCTTAACAGTAGCCACATTATTTTCGTTGACGGCAGTTGAAGGCCGCCCTTCACGAAATTCGTCATGTAAAAAAACTCGACCTTTCTCAAATTCAGCAAACCATCGCCTCACGATGCTCAAACAAGATGCTTCTCTCCCAAAAGCATTTTGAAGACGAGCGGCACAGTCTTGCGGAGAAAGAGAACTTTTAAAATCATAAAAAATCATCGATCTAAAATCTTTTCGACTTAATTCCATTTTCGTTGCGTACGTAGAACTTTGATGTGTGATAAAAAACAAATTAACAAATCATTTCCCGCCAATTTTTTTTTTATTACTAAGAAGGTTGCAACGTTTTAAAAATATAACATTCGAAATTCAAATAGTTCCGATTAGCTAGAAGTGCAAAACTTTTAGTGTTCCCCATATAGATGCATGACTTTAGACATACAGGAAATTGGATGTCAGTTCTTGCATTTTTTTTTATTATACATAAGGAAGCAAACAAGCAGATGGATATCCTGATGGAAAGAGAAACCATCGCCTAAATACACTAAGGATGTTAATAGTGCGTTGCTATCCGTGAGGCGGGATGGCAATGCCATATGCTTAAGTCTACGTTCTACCGGTATATAATAGACAATCTGCTGTTCTGCCAGGCATGTCGTAAGAGGCGATCGATTGGCTATAAGAATCACTACTGACGTGGCGACTAGGTGGTAGAGTCCTGCATTGTCTCGCCTGGGTCTGGTAATAGAGTCTTACTTATTCCTGCCGCAATAGGGTCTGCGCATGCCACTGTAGTGTTCCGGTTTGGAGGGTAAGGTAGCTTATGCACGTGACATAAAACCTCGCCACAAGGATAGCAACGCACCTTTACCAACTTTGGTGTCTATAGGCGACAGTTTTCTCTTTTCATCAGGGAGCCAAAAAGGTTTAGATCCTGAAAAATGCTTGAATTTAACATGTTGGATGTAGAGTACCACCCCAGGCGTGCAAATAGCTCACCGCTCCATCGATCCCGTGCGGCAGTTGCACCACAAGTCCAGACTGGCAGACCCACTTGCTCTCGCCGTTGGCGATGAACGTGTCGAACACAGGCTGAGCGGTGTCCGCGAAGTCTCCGTATTGAGCTTCCCAGATGGTCAGCAGGTGAGGGCTGGAGTATGAGTAGCCAACTTCAAATCCCAGGATACCTGTTATTTTAGGTTTTCGTAAGACGAAAGAGCCATTCTTGAATTTGGGCTTTTTTCTATGGAATAGAGGACAAACTAGCAAAAGGTGAGCCTCTCTTTTATGGAATAGAGGACACACTAGCAAGAGGTGAGCATCTTCTAAAAGAATAATGAATTTTTTTATAGTAGAGGGGGCAAACGAGCAGATGGTGCACCTGATGGTAAGTGATCACCGCCGCCCATGGACATCCGCAATACCGGGGTTATTGCAGCTGCGTTGCCGGCCTTTTAAGAATGAATAAGCTCGTTTCTTGAAGGTCCCTAAGTCGTATCCATTCGGAAACACCCCCGAGGGTAATAGATTCCACAAAGGAGTAATGCGAGGCAAAAGGTGTCGACAAAAGCGCACGGTTGTGGATTTCCAGACATCGAGGTGGTGAGGATGGAACTTTAAATTTTGACGCGATGTCCGATGGTGGAATTTAGCGGCAGGCATTAATCCGAACAACTCGTCGGAACACTCCCCATGATAAATACGTTAAAAGATGCAGAGCGAGCCTACATCTTTGCTTAACGCCAAAGAGTCAAGCCGATTAGAAATAGCCTGGTCGTCGACGATTCGAACCGCTCTACGTTGAATGCGATCAAGAGGAAGAAGCTGGTACTGAGGAGCTCCGGCCCAGAGGTGAGAACAGTACTCCATGTGAGGTCGAATTTGGGCCTTTTTTTATATCATAAGATAGCAAACAAGCAGATGGGTCTCCTGATGGAAAGAGTCAACCATCGCCTATAGACACCAAAGATGTTAATGGTGCGTTGCTATCTTGTGGCGAGATCTAATGCCACATGCATTAGTTTACCGGCTACCTTACCCTCCAAACCGGAACACGACAGCGACAAGCACTGACGTTATTGCGGCAGGAATAGGTAAGGCGGTGGTGCCAGACCCGGGCGAGACAATGCAGAACTCTACCACCTAGTAGTCACGATGGTAGTGACTCGATAGCCAATCGGTCGCCTTTTACGACCTGCCTGGCAGAACGGCAGTTGGTCTATTATATCTACAAAGGAGGCCGGGACCAACACGGCGGCCTTGTAAAGTTGGAGGCGATGGGCTGGCATGAAGTACTGCTTTGCTCTACTGAGTACACCAAGCTTTTTGGAGGCTAGTTTAGCCTTCCCTTCCAAATGACCGCGGAACTGAACGTTGTTCGATATGTCGACTCCCAGAATTCCAATACTGGCTGAGGCTGTCAGGAGAGTGTTTTCGAACCGAGGTGATACGACAAAGGGTGTTTTTTTGCGGTGAACGCACAGAGCTGCGTCTTTTTGGGGTTAAATGTAATAAGGTTTTGACGACCCCATTCTGAGACATCAGTTAGTTGATTCTCGAGTTCAGACACGAGCTTGATCCGGCCCTCTTCGACGTGTTCCCGAGAAATACCGCTACGGCCGGAGTATGTAGCATCAACAGTACTGTCGTCCGCATAGCAATGTATGTCACTAATTCGCAACATATCATTGATATGCAGAAGAAACAGAGTCGGTGATAGCACGCAGCCTTGGGGAACACCAGCATTGACAGGTTTAAGATCGGAGCATGCACCGTCGACTACGACCTTAATGCTCCGATCAGCCAAAAAACTGGTGAACCACTTGCATAGTTTCTCGGGAAGCCCATAGGAAGGCAGCTTTGAGAGAAGCGCTTTATGCCATACCCGATCGAAGGCCTTCGCTATGTCTAAACTAACTGCCAATGCCTCCCCCTTGGACTCAACTGCCTCCAACAATTTGAAGAATTTGACATAACTCATAACTAATCTTCTAAAAGAACAAGCTTAAGTAAGCTTGTTCTTTTAGAAGATTAAGCAGGTGAAATGAGCTAAGATTGTATCTCTGAACTTAGTTCTGGATCCGCATGTACCTTGCAGGTGCGTCGTGGGAGTTTTAATAATGAGCAAGCTTTTTTTTTAAATTCGTTGGGTTTGGAATCATCCGCTGGCAACAGTCTCTTTCGATGTAACCCATTGTCCTAGGTGAGGGACGAAATGCGATTTACTAAATGTAGATCATGTATGTGATGCAATGCGATACTGTGCGATATAACGAGAACCATACTTAACGCGACGTGTTTCTTATTTCGTAGACAACAAAGACAAACAAGACGATCTCAATTCATTATTGTTTTAATAATGAACTTAACCGTGATTAAAACAATAATGCTTACTGTAAAAGTCATTTTTTAAATTCTAATATACAAAACCTCGTAAAAAAGAATTCGGAATTCAATTCAAACTCCCTACACCCCGCCATCCCCTCAAACAAAAATTGATGGGGCGCGCCTTTGTGAATTGCACTATCTTTAAGCTTACCCTTCAAAATAGACCACAGGAAACGATAAAGTGTGTTTAACACGCTCGGGCTAGCCATTGCGGAACTCTATAGCCTAGTAGATACGATGGCAGAATAGACACTATAGAGATGCGTCTAATAAATATTTTACGAACCGCACGCTAGAATATTCTTGAATGGAATCATGGGGAATTTTTCTGTAACTTACGTGATGTGTTTAATGAACAAATACTTACCAAACTCTGATAGGGAACTATTATGAAGGCTGTAATGCGCTTGATCTGGATACAGAGTGTCCATTACCCTGTAAGTGGCTCCATCTACTCCTTGGTGATGATACACATGATGTCTATTAGAAAATACAGAAGGCAAGTTAGGGGCAAGCCAGTAACATTTTTATTATATCACAATATAGCTTATTATGTCACAGGATAGCAAATTATGACACAGGATAGAAAAGTATGTCACAGGATAACAAATCATATCACAGAATAGCAAACAAGCAGATAGCTCTCCTGATGGTATTATACAATCATCAAATTTCTCCGTCCGCCGTGATGGTCCCGGCCTCCTTTGAAGAATAGGCCAACTGCCGTTCTGCCAGGCAGGTCGTAAAAGGCGACCGATTGGCTATCGAGTCACTACCATTGTGGCTTCTAGGTGGTAGAATTCTGCATTGTCTCACCCGGGTCTGGTACCACCGCCTTATCTATTCCTGCCGCAATATCGTCAGTGCTTGTCGCTGTCGTGTTCCGGTTTGGAGGGTAAGGTAGCCGGTAAACTTATGCATGTGACATTAGACCTCGCCACAAGATAGCAACGCACCATTAACATCTTTGGTGTCTATAGGCGATGGTTGACTCTTTCCATCAGGAGACCCATCTGCTTGTTTGCTATGTTATGATATAAAAAAATATATATATATATATATATATATATATATATATATATATATATATATATATATATATATTTATTTATTTATTTTGTACTGGCTAATAGCCCTTGGCGTTATCCACATAGGCATAGATCGAACTTCTAATTTTTTTGCCTCCTTATAAAATCAGCTATCTATCAGTGAAAGTCCCATAAAAATCGGTGGAGCCATTTTGAAGATTAGCTGGAATAAACATATTAAAAAAGTAACGTGTAAACATTCATATATACTTAGGAAAAAGGTTATTATTTTGACATAACAAACACTTTTATTATATTGTTTATACAATTTTATTTTTATGTATAGATGTACAGATGGTGTAAGCAGTTAGTTTTCTAATGGAATGATGGAACCATAGTTTTTGAAAAAGTAGGAATGTAACAAACCTATGTGCCATGGTTCCTCTTTCCACATCTTCACCAGTGAGTCGGATATGTACGCCATCTCGCAGCAACGAGCCGTATGCGAGAGCTTCACCCATGGCCCAGTCAGCTATGCCATCTTTGACCTAAGTCAAAATGTAAGGACAAAAATCTTTCAATATGCAATTATTATACAATTTCGCTTGTGCTAGGTAACGTTATTTTACATGGCGGTGTATTTTTTTATGTTATAAGATAGCAAACAAGCAGATGGGTTTCCATCGCATATAGACACCAAAGGTGTTAATGGTGCGTTGCTATCTTGTGGCGAGGTCTAATGCCACATGTACCTATATCTACTCCCTAAGAAGATAATTTAATATCGTTTTTAAAGTTCCCGCTAAAGAAATTTCATACTGATTTTCGAATATATCTATCTACTTTTATCAGATATCCACGTTTTGAGGTTTGAGGAATATTTCACGATGAAGTCTGTATGTTTGTACCTAAGTAGTTAAAATTTTCAGAGATAGCCTGCAGAGTCAACCGGTTTACAGATTTTTTTTATATTTTAACCTTAAAGGTTATCAGCCCTGATTAAACATAAGGCAATCTATTGCGTATATCTATGGGCCTTGGGTTCGATTTTCGACTAAGACAAATAATTGTGTCGTGTTATGGTGTGCGTAAGTCAATCAATGGTTCAATAATGAAAATATTTTTTTAAGATCATCACACCGGATCCCTTCAGTCATTAGGATTCTCACCGCCACATTAATTTTTTAAACCACTTAAACTTTCTTTTTCACAACTACTTTCTTTTTCACAATAAAAAACACTGAAACCAAAATAAAAAGTTGAATAAATGAATTTAAAGAGCAATTATTCTCAAGTAAACCTTGAAATCTTACCAGTTTAACCCGGTTAGCCAGTATTTTGAGCACACCCTTGTGTACTTCGAAGGCCCAGGGCTCCGGCGGCGTACAGAAGTGATTCGCAATTGTCGTTATCGATAACTCCTTGATTCCCGTTTCCTTGATCTAAAAGTCAAATACTTGAGATGTTATTTGTTTTATTAAATATCGTATTCCGTTATTACTTGGACTGGCTTTCGCCTGTGGTCGAAATTTAACCATAGATTAGACAGTAAAATCACTTTTAAATTTAACTAATTTAAAAAATATTATACATGTGAACGTTCTCTTACTAACCTGTATTACACGTATGTGTGTATTATTATATTTTTAACTTCCCGCTACGTAGTACGTAGTGTACGTAGATAGGAAGTTACTGAATTTGCCCCGATTTTCAAAAATCGAGTTTTCACCGGATCTCCACGTTTTGAGGTCCTAGGAATCTTTTCCGACTATTTTCGCGATGACTGTATGTCAGTATATATGTATATGTGTGTGTATGTGTTTTTTTTTATATCATAAGATAGCAAACAAGCAGATGGGTCTCCTGATGGAAAGAGTCAACCATCGCCTACAGACACCAAAGATGTTAATGGTGCGTTGCTATCTTGTGGCGAGGTCTAATGCCACATGCGTAAGTTTACCGGCTACCTTACCCTCCAAACCTGAACACGACAGCGACAAGCACTGACGCTATTGCGGCAGGAATAGGTAAGGCGGTGGTACCAGACCCGGGCGAGACAATGCAGAACTCTACCACCTAGTAGCCACGATGGCAGTGACTCAATAGCCAATCGGTCGCCTTTTACGACCTGCCTGGCAGAACGGCAGTTGGCCTATTCTTCAAAGGAGGCCGGGACCAACACGGCGAACACGTAAACATCTCATAACTTTTGAACGGCTGGACCTATCGAAACGCGGTTGGTGGCATTCAATTGGATTCCACTCAACTTAGACTTCCTGAAAATTTTAACCAAATCAAAAATATATACAAAAGTAAAAATTTTGGCGCAACAGTATTTTTTTAATATAACTTTTAGATTAATGTACCGATTGAGTACAAAAACTAATCAGCTCTATTCAAAAAACTACATCTAATGCATTAATTGCATTAAAATCGGTCTATCCGTTTGGAAGAAATCGTTGACGAAAAATTTAAAAAAAGTGATAAAAAAAAGTTTCGACATAACTTTGAAACTTTTCGATTTTTGGTATTCTACGATATTTTAGTACTAAAAAATTACGTCGAATGGCATTTCAAGAATCAAAATCGAATTTAATTTTCAAAAGTTACAGCTTTTCAAATATTAAAATTACGTCTTTTTTAGCAAATTTACTTTATATTTTTAAAATAATTACCGTTAATTGGATCAAAATCGGTCAATTTGTTTAGGATTTATTAATGATGAAAATATTTGAAAAAAAATTTTTTTGACATTGCTACGAAATTTTTCGAATTTTCAGCTGAAGTCCTATATTTATTTATCCGAAAATTAACACGTTTCCAAGCGGTTTCAGAACATACCGCGCCACCCATTTTTTATAGAATTGAAGCTGAATTTTTGTAAACAGCTTCGTATTGACAAACGCCCATCTTTTCTGTATTCGAAAAATCACGAGTCGGATAACTAATAAAGTTAAGAAAGTATCTTCACGCCCGTATCCCCGAAGGGGTAGGCAGAGGTACAACAAGTGCACCCACGATTAGCCGAAGATACTTGGTCCCACAAATGTGATAGGTGGCAAGCCTATCGCCAACCGGGCACTTTCCAATCCCGGGCAACTTTGTTTTTCTCAGAAAACTGAAAAAACACTTTTTATGTGCCCGACCCGGGAATCGAACCCGGGACCTCATGTGGTCAACGCCAACGCTGGACCACTAGACCACAGAGGAGGCTTCAATTATGTTAGTTTGGTGAAATAAAAATATTGATTAATATTTTTATTTCACCATTCAAGTTACTTTTTTACTTTGAAGGTTTTATTGTTTCATGAAAAACACGAAAAACTTTTGTCCTACACATTCGATGGTTTTTCGTTAATTTTTAATCGTTATAATCTATACTATATAATATTATAAAATTGTAGTTTGTTTGTTTGGTTGTACGCGCTAATCTCGAAAACTGCAGAACCGAATTGAATAATTATTTTTGAGTTGGATAGCCAGTTTATCGAGGAAGGTTATAGGCTTATATAACATCATGCTACGATCAGTAGAAGGGGACTAAAGAAAGTCCGCGCGGACGAAGTCCCGGGCAACAGCTAATTCACTATATAATACACGTAAAGTGGAAACTTTCTAAGGCCAACACTCTAAAGTTTTCTTTTTTACCTACTTTCATTAGCTATCCGATTCGTGATTTCTCGAAGATATTAAAAAATGGGCGTCTCGTCAAAACGAAGCTGTTCACAAAAATTCAATAGGTTATTAATCAAAAAACAAAATGTTTTTGGGATCACGGTCTATTAGAGTTGGCATTGCACTCTTGATACATGATAACGTACCATTTTAATCTCTGTAGGCGATAGTTATCTCCCTCCGCCAGGAAAACCACCAGCTTGTTAGCTATGCTATGATACGGAAATGTATATTTTATCTTAGTACCTTCTTAGGGTCTGTCGCCTCAAAAAACCCAGTCCAGGGAGTATCTATCCAGTCCATAATACTCAGCTTGGTGACCTTCTTCGCCAGCTCGAAGTGTTTGTTCAGCGTGTCCATGTACTCCTTCTCCCATTTTTTGATATCCGCGTCCGAAACCGTGCCTTCTGCTTTTAACTTCTCGGCGTAGATCTGGTCAACTGGAATCACATGAATTGTTATTTTATGTTAGGATAGGATTATGGAAGACGATTTTTCTCATGTTAAGAGAAACAGGCGTCAAGTCTCAAGACGGCGGAGATGAAAGACGACGTACGTTAGTTTACCGGACACCTTAAGCTTTAAACGGAAAATAGATGCAACAACACCTAATGTTACGACAGAAGAAAGAGATATGATACGGTGGAAAAAATAAAAAATAAAAAAAAAAGAAATCAAGTCAATACCATGGTACCTAAAAGAGCAATTGTACTTTAATCGAGATAAAAGTATATATACAAACTCATAACATACATATACTTTTTATTTCATAACTGCTATCTTACAGTCCACGCGCGAGCTCCGACGAATTTTGCGGAATTTTGACGTGCAGTGAATTAGTCGATATTACACAGAGCACACCCGTCCATATCTCAGTCCCCGATTCCTCGGAGCTCGCGCGCGGACTGTTGGTACGATTCATACCCACCAACTCGAATCGGTCCATGCCGAAATGGATGTGCTCAGCGACGGCCGTATGACTCCGAACGGACCCCGACACATGCCGACGGAGCTGTATAGAACCGTACGCAAGCGTACGGAGACGTACGGTGCCGCAGAGAGTCGTACGAGGCCGCAGGGAGCGGTAATGGGCCGTAAAGATCCTTAAGGACCCGTACAGAGTCTGCGGAACGTGAATATGACGGAAATATGAACTGTAATTCCTGTTCACATATTCTTATTTCCTTTACCGTATTGTAAAATGCCGTCAGGCCCAGGCCGATACGTGCCGGTCAGTTTGAATCGGTATTGCGTAATCGGTAATGCGGTATTTTGATATTGTTAAATAAATTATCTTCTTGATGAAAAGAGATGACTTTTATATGTGCGTAGTAGGGATGTTATGACTTATGAACAAGACAATGTATCCTTGTGCTCACTTTTAAGCGTATATCATGAAATAGTAAACAAACACATGGCTCATCTGATGGAAAGAGACAACCGTTGCCTATAAACTCCGAAGATGTTAATGGCGCGTTGCTATCATTGTGGTGGGGTCTTAATGTCATATGTATAATTTTAACGGCTATCTTACCCTCAAAAACAGAACGCGAAAATGACAATCATTGATGCTATTGCGGCAGGAATAAGTAAGGCGGTGGTACCAAAATCCGGTCGAGACGTGGCAGAACTCTACGACCTAATTGGTAGTCACGACTCGCGATATTAGTTACATGTACTAGAACTAGATAAACATCGATTTGCCGCTGCGGCGCATGTCAGTCAAAGCGCGCGCCGTTCGCCCGCGCTCGCTTCGTCCTCTGGAACGAAGTTATGGAGCATACGGTGCGTTGCGGATGTACCTTAACTCGCAAAAAACGTCGTTAATGTTAAATAAAAGCGTAAGATTTTTATGTGTACTCTGAGTATGATGAGCAGAGCTCTGGACTGTACCCGGCCGAGACGTTGCGAAACTCGCCCACATAGTAGTCACGATGTCAGTAACACATATAGCTGATCGGTTACCTTTTACGACCAATCTGGTAGAATGGCAGTTGGTCTATTCTTCAAAGAAGCCCGGATTAACACAGGAAAAACCGGGGAAAACAGAACCCTAAAAAGGCTTTTTTTGCTTTATCTAAATGAAAATCCCTGACTGGCGAGACGTAGCTATACTATACATTACTAGCTTTTGCAGTTTTTTAGGCTTCGCTCGGGTTAATTTGAGAAGTGGGGGGTTAGAAAGAGACAAAAACAAGCTTTTGTCACTCTTCATCCTTCCAAACATCTCCACTTAATCACGTCGATTCGTCGCTCCCTTTTGCTGTGAAAGACGGATAAACAAACACACACATACACTTTCCAATTTATAATATTAGCATGGATAAGCTTCTCCCCGTGTTGGTCCTGGGCTCCTTTGAAGAATAGTCCAACTACTGTTCTGCCAAGCAGGTCGTAAAAGGCGACCGATTGGCTATCGGTCACTACCATCGTGGCTATTAGATGGTAGAGTTCTGCATTGTCTCGCCCGGGTCTGGTACCACCGCCTTACCTATTCCTGTAGCAATACCGATGTAACGTGTAACGATAGAACGCGCTCACACTTATCTTATCGCGCCATCGTTATCACATTTTATCACGCAGTATACATGTGAATCTCTAGTATATAAGATTAATGTAAATCCAGTTAAAATTACAGTTAAATAAACACATTTATTAACCGATGTGTGACTGTCATTTAGTCGACGTAATAACCGTCAGTGCTCGTCGCTGTCGTGTTCCGGCTTGGAGGTTGAGGTATCCGGTAAACTCATGCATGTGGCATTAGACCTCGCCACAAGATAGCAACGCACCATTAACATCTTTGGTGTTTATAGGCGATGGTTGTCTCTTTCCATCTGCTTATTTGCTATTTTATGACATAAAAAAGCTGTATTTTAGACTGACTTGTTTTCATAGTTCGTATCTTCTTGTACATGAAGGGCTGCGTGAACATGGGCTCGTCCTCCTCGCTGTGTCCGAAGCGGCGGTAGCAGACGAGGTCCAGCACGACGTCCTTCTTAAACTTGCAGCGGAACTCGATGGCGACGCGCGCCGCGTGCGCCACCGCCTCCGGCTCGTCGCCGTTCACGTGGAACACGGGCGCGTCCACGCACTTCGCCAAGTCTGGACAGTAACAAACCATTATTTGCATTCCATGTTATGATATGGAATACAAATAATCGATTGATATGATATGATAGCGAACAGATTTCACCGTAAGTTATATTGCCGTGAGGGTAAGCCAAGGGCTTTATGGCGCGTTATCACTTCCTTTAAATATAGAGCCATAGAGGATGAATTTTGAGAAAGTATATTTAGAAGAAAAAAAATTAATTATTTATAATGTCCCTAATTTGATAACAGATGTATTAATTAAAGCTTTAACGGTGTGTATAGAGGTCTGTTCCATTACCACTACAATATCTAAAAGTAATCGGATAAATAAAGCCCTGTATAACTCCTGGTATCTTGCGTTATATGAAACATAGAAACACCGACCACACAGCCCATAGACACCTAATAATAGGCGAATGACTTGTGTCAACATCTGACTTATAGTTCCGATGTAAATGTCCACGCGCCAATGAGTAGTGATTGGGTAATCAGTGTTGACCAATCAGATGCTCTGTACATTATTATCTTTCACTGTGGCCTTGAGTTAGCCAATTACGGCGTTGCAACCCCACTTCATCTTACCTCTGCTAGTTGCCAAAATGTATTCAATACGGAAAATCAAACATTAGCCGTCTATAGGCTGTGTCGGTGCATAGAAATAAGCTTCAAAAAACCTTGTGTAATGATTTTGAAAAATTACTTATATATTAAGTATCGGAATTATTAAAATCATTTAATAATTATTAAAAAGTAAATATGAGAGATTTACTTGACAAATCAGTCAAAGATAACAAATTACTATGGAAAAACATTAAAAATATTACATACACAAGTAAACAAAATAACCACAATACTGAATTATTATATTAAAGCTACACCTACAGAATCTGTGAATTTTATCAATAGAATTTTTAAAAATGTAGGTGAAGAGCTTGCACAAAATATTTCATCGGACTTGCCTTCAAATACAAAGTTGATGAGTCACAATCACGGTTTAAATCTTTTGCCATATATCCCTGATGAAGTTTATAACATTCTTATGAATTTAAAAATGAATAGTGCTCCTTGCAGAGACAATATAACTTACTGTATTTTTAAAGGTAATTCGCCTTTTCAAAGTGCCTGTCTCTGTGACACTGCTAATTTAAGTTTTCACCAAGGTGTTTTTCCGACCTTATTTAAGCAGTCAATAGCTACTCCCGTGTGTAAATCTGGGGACATTTCCGACATTAACAATTATAGGCCTATTTCTGTTCTATCACCTTTTTCTAAGGTCTTTGAAAAGTTATAATTAAACTTAAGACTCTTAAATTATCTGGAAAAGTATCATATATTATCACACTCCCAATTCGGTTTCCGGAAAAGAAAATCAACTGAACAAGCTGTGAGGGCTTTAAATTACACCATCACTGAACGTCTTGATAAAGGGAGAAAAAGTATAAAAATATTTTTAGATATTAAAGAAGTTTTGATATCGTCTTAATTCTACGCTTGTTGAATATATTTCTTTGTTAGAATTTTTTTGCACAACTTACTCATCATATATGAATTTTTTTCAAAATCCGGAGCAATATGCATCGTGTCAGTCCTATTCTCAGTTGGAACGCATAGTAGTTGCGTTAAAATATTATGGGTGGTATATTTTTAAAACGTTTTGTTTGGTTTTGATATTTTGTCTATTCCTGGCGCATTAGCGTCAATACTTGTTGCAGACGTGATCTGGTTTGAAGGGTAAGGTAGCCGATAAACTAATACATGTGGCATTATCATCCTGCCACACTGATAGGAACGCACCATTAACACCATTACAATCTTTTCATAAGGAGAGCCATCTGCTTATTTGCTATCTAATGATATAACAAAGTATGCATTTTGAGTTTTATATTACCGGAGCAATATGGAGAACTCCTGGCGAAGCGAGGATCGGTGGTGTATCCGATCTGGTTGTTACACACGATATGTATGGAGCCGTGTGTGGTGAAGGCGGGCAAGTTGGTCAAGTTCATGGTCTCGTACACCACGCCTTGTCCGCAGAACGCAGCATCACCGTGCATTATTATCGCCATAACCTACATGTTTCACCCAGAGATTAGCGTGTTCAAGCAATAACCCCTTCTAGTTCATGGGGCAGCACCATTTCTATTAAATGATTAACACGTACATGAAACTTCTTCATGACACTTCTTTTTGGCGAGTCTATCAGACTTTCTCTTCACGACTTTGCTGCGAAACAATCAAGTTTATCACGTGTTACCATGACATCGTATCTGCTACGTGCAGGGAATTTGTGAACACTATGATAACATTGATAATTATTATTAAACGATTTAGCAAAAGTAAACTATGTATGTATTGATTCCTGTCCAAAACAAACGCTAAAATGCAGCATGTTTATTTACCACTGAAAAGCTCATCAATGCATTAAATTCACTATAGTAGCGAGAGAGAAGTGAGTGCTATATATCACGATCCAGACAGATTTGCTTTGCTTCCTAGACATTCATAATTCTCTTCATGCAAGAAGTGCTGAGTTTCGTCTCCACGTTCTTGGAGACGAAACTCAGCACTTTTGAAAAAAATCACAAGAAATTATATAGACTCACCACGAGGATGCCACTCACTAAGTTTTAAGTATAATTTGGTCATTTAACAAAAAGGGTGCAGTCCCGAAGACTATTCAACTTGATGTTTTTATAGAAATTAGATGAAACAACATTTTTGTTATGTGTTTTTTACAATTCGATGTTTCATCTTATAGGTGTCTTCAGGGTTCCGTATATCCTAAGGGTGACGAAAGAAAGAAAGAAAGAAAATATTTATTTGCAAGAATATGGGTGTTACAAGTTGTTAAAAATAAATTAAGTTACCGACATATTCTACCAATATATGGTGTGCAAATATTTAAAAAAAATATCATTATATAATATTACGGAACGGAACCCTATTAATATAACTTCGATGTCTGTCTGCCTGTCTGTCTTAGAATTTTACCTCTTCAACAAAATAGGTAGACATCTGAACTTTTTAGGTGATTTTTGTAATAATCGAATGAAATATTATTTTGGAGGTGGCTGGTTCAAATGCTAATCTAAATTATAATGTAACTAGCTGCATCGTGCAGCACACTTGACTATCGTTGACTAACAATAATACAAGCAAATAATTTGCTTATTTTGAGATTAGATCAATTCGTGTAATTTGTCCAGCGTTATTTACTTATTTATGTTTTAAATAGCATTCAACCCAATTTTTAGATCTTTACAAGTATTGTCTTAGGTACAAAATCGAGCGGTTGCAAAATCTCAAATCTATGTGGGAAAAATTCGTAATGTGGTTTTTTTTGACAACGATACCTCACAAACGAATTAAGATCAACTTATTTGAATTCAATTTGCGGCATTCATGAAGAAAAGTAATGAGATTTCAGAATCAATCGATAGGTATGTTTGTTTATTTTTAAGAAAATATTGTTTCAGAATTTTTTTTGAGATTTTTAAAAATTATTAAAACACCATCGAATAAAATTAGTTCATAAATTTTGATGAAAATCAATTAAAAATTACCAATTAAAAAAACACTCCGATTGGTTTTTTTGAACCCATAAGACACACACCTTATCGCCATTATTGTCTCCCTTCCAATGCTGTTCCGCGCGAGCTTTCCCCACCACTACGGGTGACACCACCTCCAAGTGGGATGGGTTGCAGCTCATCGACACCTTGATGTATTTGTTCGTTTTGCGGATGAAACGGTGTATGTATGTGCCCAAATGGTATTTAATATCACCGGAGCCCTGCACATTACAAAAAATTGTAAGTAGTTGGATGCCGACTACCAAAAAACATTACCTACTTTCACGTTTCGTAGTTGCTAACAATTTAACTACTTGCTATTACTTGTGATTTCGTGATCCAAAAATTATAATTTCCTTAAGCCAAATTAGGTTAAAAAGTAGCCTAAGTTGCTTCTGAATAGTGTAGCTTTCCAAAGGTGAATAGTTTTTTAAGATTAGTCTAGTATTTTTCCACTGTATTGGTCCGGGCTCCTTTGAAGAATAGACCCACAGCCGTTCTGCCAGGCAGGTCGTAAAAGGCGACCGATTGGGTATATGTGTCACTACTATCGAGACTGCTAGATGGTAGAGTACCGCAACGTCTCGCACGGGTATTTAGCACTTTATCTAAACCTGCCGCAATATTGTCAATACTTGTCATTGCCATATTTTGGTTTGGAGGGTAAGGTAGCCGATAGACTTATGCATGAGACATTGCTATCCCGCCACATAGATAGCAACGCACCATAAATTTTTAAGGTAACTCGTTACAAACATATTATATAACTCGTAACAAACATGATATCAGTAAAGATATTGCTATAATATTACTTTTACAACTGTGACAAATCTAATGATTAATATTAATGTATGAGTAGTACACAACACAACAAAATAATTTAGAGCAAATGATAAAATGTTCATAGCGTATTTTGAGAAGCGGTAGGCTTCGTACGAGTGTATGCGGCGGAGTACACTATTTTAAGGTTCCGAAGTAAATTAGGAACCCTTATAGTTTCGCTATGTCCGTCCTTACAATATCTCAGAGATCCTCAATACTAGAAAGCTGTAATTTGGCACGAATATACATATTAGTTACGACAATAAAGTGGTAACAAAATATTCAAAAAAATTTTTTCAGAGTAATTTCCCTACATATAAAGTGGGGATTTTAATTTTATTTCTCACGTACCTTATCGCGTGGAGTATCATAAGATATGTTTTTACAAAATATAGATTTGTCAAAACAAAGTTTTCGATTAAGGGTCACGTTTGTAAAATATTAAGCTTTTAAATGCTAATTTTTGTTAGAGCCAAGTGATGGGCAACTTCGGCCTACCTACACTCTACATTGCGCGTGGCCCCACACGCACTTTACCAATTTTTATGTTTTTAAATGCTGAAAATATTGTACAAATGACGCTGAACAACTATCTCGCCCTAATCAAAGGACTAGGGCGCTGATCCTATTGTTACGAGTATGAGAAGGATTTGTATTCAAGTTTTAAAATAGTTTTCATCATTCAAATTATAAGTGAAAGAAAACAGAATTTGAAATATTCTTTGAATATTTTTTTTGAATTGAATTCTAAGATGTTAAACAACCCGACAGAAGACTATAAGAAATATCAACTGAACTTTTGATCTGGAATGAGTTCTAATATAAGACAAATGCTAACACGATGGCTTCGGTTGTCAATATTGATGACATCGCGTCGATGGAATGGCGAATGTATATTATGTACTTACTAGTGTAAAATTATATAATCTATCTTTATTGGAACGAAGTTCCTTACGGCAGGCTTGGAGGGGATAGGGATTTTGCTGCGCGACCGAACTGAAAAAAATGTGACAGTAAAACCGTAAGAAAAATGCGTTATATATATATATATATATATATATATATATATATATATATATATATATATATATATATATATATATATATATATATATATATATATATATATATATATATATATATATATATAAACCTTTCCATATTTTTCTTGGTCACGACATCACGCCTGAATGGCTGGACCAATTTCAGTTATTTTTTGGTGTGTTTGTAATGGTAAGGAGAAGGTTCTGATAAAAGAAAATATTAAGAAAATTGCGAAAAATAGAAAATTTAAGAATACTTAACCACCATATAAAGTTTAATGTCATTTTGGCTGCGTGGAAGGACAATCCCGTAGGGCGTAGACTTATATAAATTACGTGTCACGTTTGTCCGCTATGGATTCCTAATATGAATGGCAAAACAACGTTTGCCGGGTCAGCTAGTACTACAATAAATAAAAGAATCGTATATGTATTGTAAAAATTACCGGTTCTTTCGGCTCCATGGGTTTGAACTGTGCAAATATATCAGTCAATTGTTTTCGGCACACATTCACCAACATGTTCAGTCGCCCTGCAAGTGGTACCAGGTGATCAGGTGCTAGTGTTGGTCCCGGCCACCTCTGAAGAGTAGACCATCTGCCATTCTACCATGTAGTTCGTCAAGAGCGTAACCATCCATCGTTAACTTCCTGGTGGAGTTCCTCAACGTCTCGCTCAAGTTTAATAACTCCGCCTTACCTATTCCTGCCTCAATATCGTCGGTGCTCGTTGTCACTGTTGCATTCCGGTTTGGAAAGAAGGGGATAGGGAAGGGGATAGTCAGTAAATTTATGCAAGTGGCATCAACATCCCGCTATACGAATAGCAACGCGCCAACATGTGCTTGTCAGTGTCTTGTTCCGGATGGGAGGGTAAGGTAGCCGGTAAACATATGCAAGTGGCATTAATACATCGCCACCAGATAGCAACGTTTGTTAACACCTTTGATGTCTATAGGCGATGGTTGACTCTTTCCCTCAGGGAGTGATGTTTGTTTGTAATCTTATGATATAAAATAATCTAGGAAAGAGATAAGGTGAGGATACCATACATCACTTGATATGCAGAACTTTAACTATTTGGTAATAAAGGTTCGCCTTTTACAAACTATTTAGTAGAAAGGCAAATGATCCATCCTTCAACAGAGACCCGGAACAACATGAAGATCACGGAGCAAAGACGGAAAATTGTTGGCTAGAATGAAGACATGGGTGGAGTATTCCCTATTCCGAGAATGGACTGATTGGAAACGCTGCAGTGCCGGATTATTGTTTAAGAATAAGGACAAGGACAAGGACAAGGACAAGGACAAGGATAAGGATAAGAATAAGTATAAAAATAAGAATTGTTTGAGGGCAACTTTGATTCAGCGAATTATTGTTGGGGGGGGGGGCTTCATTGAGCGAATTGTTGTTTGGGAGGGGGGGCTTGATTCAGCGAATTGTTGTTTGGATGGGGCTAGATTAAACTGAGGGTAGATTTTATCGAGGTATTCATCAAATTTTTTAGTCGCCTCTGTGGTCTAGTAGTCCAGTGTCGGCGCTGACCACATGAGGTGCACGAGGTCCCGGTTTCCATTCCCTAGTCGCGGGCAATTCAAAAAATGTGTTTTTTTAGTTTTCTGCAAAAAAAAACGGCTTTTTGAACGGCTGGCGATAGGCTTTCCACTTATCACACTGTGGGACTGAGTATCTTCGGCTAACCGTGGGTGCACCGGTTGTACCTCTAACGACCTCTTCGGGGATACGGGCGTGAAGATGCTATTTTTTTCATCAAAATTTTCAAGATTTGGTAGGGGACTTTAGCCTCCTCGCCCCCCTCTCCTATCCCCTCTCATATCCCCGCTAGTGAAACTGTATCCCCGCTGTATTGTATTTTTTGGTTTCAATGCGCGACAGTTCTCTCCTTCCATTAATTAAAACATTCAAGTGTTGGAAATTCTATGCAGGACTAAATTGCGATTTAGAAATAACGATTACAGGCTTTTAGCGAATATTATACAAGGGTTCGTTGATCGTTCAGATAGTATCTGAGATGAGAGCACTTTATAAACCTAAAAATAAACCGGTTTAAGCCAAAACCAAATGGTTCGTCACACACAGATAAGATTAACGCATGAGGTCTGATACATTCAAGGGGTTTACACGGGTCGATTTCAGATGCATGGCGAAATTGCATCCGAGTTTGACCACGCGGCGAAAAGTCACACGCAGGCCTGATGCGGTTAATAACTATAATCGACTGTGTAAATGGTCATCAATTGCAGGCGATCGTCTGCCACCGCTGCTGATTAGCATAGCTGTTGTAGTTTTCAGTCAACTGTGTAATAAGCTAGCGATGCGGTTTTGAGAGGCGATTAGCCGTACAGCGAAAATAGACCCATGTGAATTCCCCTTTCTATTTTTATGTGTTTTAATTGTAAGCCGGGCTTATCCTTTTAAATTTTCATTATTCCTGACTATATAACACGTCCGAGACTGGATATAAATATGAGAGATGTCAAACACACGATTATCCATGAAAAAGTCATAAGACGTAATAGCGATCATAGGTTTTACACCCGTTCGGGTAGGCAGGTGTGTACCTAAGCTCATTCAAGGATATGAGCGTGGCAATTTATATTTATTAATTTTTATGAAGTAACTTTCTTTATGTTAGCATTATTATGGTCCTGGGATATTACAAGAGCACTACCCTATCAAGCAAAAAATGAGAATGAAATCATGAATTTGAAAATATACCTTGCAACACTTACACATCAAAAGATTTAAAAAACTTCGATAAACCCGTTTTGTTGATTCAACCCCTGTAATTTACCCCGGAGTCTGGTATTTTTGAGGTTAAGGTAGAGCCAAACCGTTACAAAACACTCCTTATGTACTCACGCCGATTCAGATTTGAAAATTAACCGGTTAACAAACCCTGATCGTATTGTATAAAAATATGTATACAATATTGATATAAGTACTTCTTGTAGACCTTTAGATCCAACACCCACAGATGTAGAACGTGTCTATCTCACGAAAAACTCCAGCAGCTTAGCGAATACCGAAACAAGGAATTTTTCAAACTAAGGACTCAATTCCTCGGCGACAAAAGAAAATTGAAGAAAACATTTGAAAGTTCCGGAAATCTATTGTACATTTTAAGTGTACTGGGTGGCTTAGAATAGCCACCCGCGGTCTATACCTATACGCACTATGGCCGGTAGTGTCGCTTAGTGCGGTATGTCCCCATTGACCACCTTATCTATCCCTGCCGAAATAACGTCAGTGCTTGTCACTCCTGTCCCGGTTAGAAGGGTAACCTAACTGACAAAATTATGCACGCGGCATTATCAGGCGACCACACGAATAACGCACCATTAAGATATTAGGTGCCTATGGGCGATTGTCTTTCCATTAGGACAGCCATTTGCTTGCTATTTTATGATATTTGTATTCAGTTCAGCTTCAGCAGCACGATTATGATCATATCTGAGACCGAAAAGCTTTTCAAGCGGAAATATACGTACCTCGATGCTGCATAGCCATGACGATGGACTGCACACCGAGTTCAGTACTCGTGTCGACAATTTCTTCCAGCATTACGATCATGCTCTCGCCGCCTTCTAAACCAAATCTCTTCTCGGCCGGCCATTTTGTTGCGAAGTATTTTTCTAAGCTGTATGTAAAGTTCATTTTAATTTAACCACCTGAAGCGCATCTGATGGTAAGAATAATAATCTTGGCAGTAGACATCAGATTTTATGCATTTGCATGTTTTCATATGGAGATGCATAAAACGCTATTTTTACAGCGTTATTGCATATTTTGCTATTTTTGATAATGCTTATTTCAGTAGTTAAATATGTAAGGCGTGTTGTATTCCCCCGTGTTCGCCGAACGTTCGGGCTCCTTTGAAGAATAGCCCAACTACCGGTCCTCCGGACAGGTCGGAAAGGCGACCGATTGGCAATGCAAGTCACAACCATCGTGGCTACTAGGTGTAAAGTTCTGCATTGTTTCATCCGGGTCATGTCTGGCTTTACCTATTCTTGCCCGCCATGAGCGTACCCAGGTTCTGGGCCAGGGGTGGGGGGGGGGGGGGGGGGCAACCGTAAGATTTTAAGACTATATTTTTATCTACAACAGTACATAGTTAGTAGAAAGGTAAACAAACTCCCCCCTCGCAGCTGCCCCCCCCCCTCGCCCAGAGGCTTGCCGCAAATGTGTTTGTCACTCTCGTTGGTTCGGTCTCAATCTCGTCTCGGTTTGGACGGTAAGGTAGCCGGTAAACTTACGCATGTGGCGTTAGACCCTCGCCACAAGATAGCAACGAACAATTAATATCTTTGTTGCCTATAGACGATGATAGTTTCTTTCAATCAGGAGACCCAACTGTTCGTTTGCTATCTTATAATGTAAAAAAGGTGACGGATCACTGCCAGTGAAGTGACGCGCAGTTGTCTCACACGCCTTTACCAAGAAAGTGTTTGTAGAAACCTCATCACGAGTAAAATTTGCAATTTAAAACAAACAGAAAACTTAGAAACAATATTAACGCGGTGAGGAACTTGTTTAAAAGCAATACCATCAAAAACATAAATGTAAAATGAGAGTCAATTTATATAAGAGTATGCGTCTCTGTAGACTTCGAAAATTCATTCATATGTGTAAATGCAAGCTACACTAACATCCTTAAAAAATGCCTTGAAAAGCGTGTCCAAATTAATCCGTAAAAAAAGCTTATGCATTATTATATACTTACAAGACAGCCTTTGTAAGTCGTCGCATGATGAGTCGTTTCTCCTCAACCGTCTTATCATACGCGCCGGGTGGTTCGAGACGTTCTCTTATGAATTGTATTTGGTCCAGGTCGTACATATGCATGTACTCAGCACCGATAGACCCACAGTAAGCGGTCTCCAAACGATGAATTATCTCCCTTTAAATAAACAATTGTCTGTTAAAAGATACATATTGAAGGACACGATACTTAATAGCCATAGGTCACTAATGAAAAAAGAGAATATTTCTCAAACACATTGTGAACAGATATTGATCAGAAATTGTTTTTTTACTTTTATAAAGGAAGTATGTGTGTTGGTATGCAATCTATATTAATATTATAAATGCGAATGTATGGATGTTTGGATGGATGGATAACTTTGTTACTATAAATACAAAAACTTTTGAACGGATTTGAATGAAATTTGGCACAAAGGTAGATAATGACTTGTAATAGCACATTATCCATCTGCCATTCTGCCATTGTTCGTAAAAGGGGGTCTATTGGCTATACGAGTCACTACTGTCGTGATTACTAGGTAGTAGAGTTGCGTTACGTCTCGCCCGAGTATTTGGTACAATCGCCTCACCTATTTCTGTCCGGTTTGTAAAGGAGCCGGTAAATTTATACAAGTGGCATGAACACCTTACCACACGGATAGCAAAGGAATCTTTTGTGTCTGTCTGTTTGTTTGCTATCGCCTGATATAAAATTATAAATATATTGATTTAGAAATGGAACTATAATAATTTCATTCAGGTTTTATAATATTAATAATATACTTTACGAGTTGCAGCGTGCAGCCCGCTGCATTATTAAAGCTTTAGTTAATCCCGCGGGTTCATCTAATTTTTCCGGTATAAAAAGTAGTCTCTGTACTATTCCAGTTACACCTGTGTGCCAAATTTTATTTAAATCCGAGTGCTAAGTGTGAGTTTTTCTTTTCGCATTCTATCGTCAGCGCGTTTCGAGTTTACTAGGAATTTGTATGTGATTTATACAGCGCCACCTAGTGGTAAACTGGTTTCTCACGTTTACCACTAGGTGGCGCTGTACAAATCACATACAAATTCCTAGTAAACTCCAAACGCGCTCACGATCGAATGCGAAAAGAAAAACTCACACTTAGCACCCCGTTTAGTAGTTTTTGCGTGATTCAGTAACAAACATGGGCGCACCGGACTTGAGTTCGTGATATGATCGTGGCTAATTTATTTTCCATGGCTTCCCTAACATCTTCCGTCACTTTAAGTAGTGTAGTTGCGATGCTGTGGCAGAGACGAAAACCAGATTGGAGTGGACTTAATATATTAAATTTGTGGATGTAAGAGGATACTTGTTTGTGCACAACCGCCTCAAGGATTTTCGATTAATAAGGTAAAATTGAAATTGGTCTGTAATGAGATAGTGAAGTTGGACAACTTACCTTTGCATAGGGTATAATAAATGCACCACACCAAGCTGACGGGAAAACTCCAGTGTTAAGAGAGAAGTTAGTGATATGTGTAATTCCGGAAGCAAGGTGGGCCAAAATTTGAAAAATCATGTTACGCCATGTACGCCATACGTCATACATCAAAAATATGTTATGATTTGATGAATATGATTATCTTTGTAGTTTCATCTACAGATACTGGGGAGAACGTAAATCCGTCTGAGATTGGTGGGAAATGAGACATTAAATTAATCTCAGTTATTGAGTCAGATTTAACAGATTCATTCCACAGTTCCACTTCTGCAAAATGTTGATTTAATTCGTTTAGAGAAAAGTTTTTATATTCTATTGTTTGAAAAGGCGCACCCGACTTGAGTTCGTGATATGATTTCCCGTTTCCTGACGCGTATTCTTTTGATAATAAATCTAATACGTAATGCAACATGTGGTCCGTAAGCTTCTGTTTCAACCCGGCCTTAATTGATCCAAAGATACATCAATATTAAGTCCTTAAATTCACTAATTGCAACTTTTTCATATTTAATTGAAATAAAAACTCACACTTGTTTTATTGATTCTTTCGTTACTGTAACACTTCTATGGCGATACAATTTCTTACAGACGCTATACACTTGTTTTGCTCTTATAATAATTTTTGAATTCAATCGAATGTGTAGAATTTTGTGTGAAATGTATACTTGTATGTAATTCGAATAGGATGGACATCTCTTCTGTCAAATAAAAAGTATTTCAGAACCAATCTTTAATTTAAACTAAACAAATAATAAATAGCGTAGAATAATAAGTAGTACACCGGTACCTACCGATTAGTTGCATGCAAGCAAGTCCCCTTGGGGTGGAAGAAGTTCCACATTACGTTAAGGAAACCTATAATTCAAATGTGAAATTAATTGAATTTGCTATTAATAAAATACCAAATTAAATTATTTTCACCTTTGAACTAAGATGCCTACTTGTGTATAACTATGAAGGTTTCATATTGCCTATGGGTCATTGGAGTACGAAAGAGAAGCATAAATTTTGTAAATTTAAGTACGGAAAATTACAATAGGTAAGTGCATCTATATAGTATTTTACTATATAACTCTATTTCTGAACGTAAGATACCTTAAAGACAACGCCGTCTCCTTACCACCGATGAATGTTCTATCCGGCAACTCGAAGACCATGTCCATTTGTTTCTCTCCTACATTAGCAAAACATTAATTTAACAAAACATTAATTTAACAAAACATTAATTTAACAAAACATTAATTTAAAAAAACATTAATTTAACCAAATGTTAAATTAATCTCAAGGGTTTTTTTTTTATATTACAAGATAGCAAACAAGCAGATGTGTATAGGCACCAAAGGTGTTAACGGTGCGTTGCTATCTTGTGGCGAGGTCTAATGCCACATGTATAAATTTACCGGCTACCTTACCCTATAAACCGGAACACGGCAATGACAAGCATTGACGCTATTGCGGCAGGAATAGGTAAGGCGGTGGTACCAGACCCGGGCGAGACAATGCAGAACTCTACCACCTAGTAGCCACGATGTTAGTGACTTGCATAGCCAATCGGTCGCCTTTTACGACATGCCTGGTAGGCATCTATTCTTCAAAGGAGCCCGGAACTAACACGGGGAAGAAGCGCCGTAAGAGTTATACCTCGGAATCGAGGGCTAGTCAATGAATCTGTATAACGAATGTTCGTGAGCATTATTAAAGGATCGAATAAAAAAGTTTAAAAAAGTTGACCAATCTCGATTACAACGTTTTTTTAAAACAATTAACTGGATATGAGAGGTGAAAGGGGGGAACAAAATGTTTATAGTAAAGATTTCCATTTTATATTTAATAAATTATATTTGAATATTAACATTAATATTAATTTATTATAGATTTTTAATTGGTTAAATGTTTTTTTAACTTCCCGCTACGTATGTAGATAAGGAAGTTACTGAAAATTTGCTCCGATTTTCGAAAATCAAGTTTCCACCAGATCTCCACGTTTTGAGGTTCAATATTTTTAATGCTCGAAAAGATGTATATTTTCAAAATGATTATCGGTTTTAACTTTTAATGTATGGAATGGCGGTCAAAGCAATTTTTGAGCTCTGGGTTGTTTTATTTAGCTACAAAATCTATGAGTTAAAAAATTTCCAAGAAATTTAAAAAACTTTTTTCAAAAATTTGTATCATTAATAAATCCCGAACGAATCAACTGATTTTAATCCAATTCACGGTATTTGACGCAGTTTTTTAAGTAGAAAAGCTGACTTTATTTTGAAATAAATCAGTACATTAGCCTGAAAGTAATTAAAAAAATATGAAGTTAGTTTGCTGTAAGCAACGTAATTTTAATATTTCAAAAGCTGTAACTTTTAAAACATTAATTCGATTTTAATTCTTGAAACGGCATTCGACGTAGTTTAAGTAATAAAATGGTAGAAGATCAAATATGATTGGTTGAAAAATTTCGAAGTTAGGTCGAAAAAAACACTTTCAAAAGTTTTCGTCAACGATAACTCCCAAACGTATAAAGCAATTTTGATGCAATTCATTTAACGCAGTTTTTTGGGAAAAAGAGCTGATTAAATTTTGTACTCAATCGGTTCATTAATTTGGAAGTTGTATTAAAAAATGCTGTTTCGCCAAAAAATTAAGATTTTTTCGAAATTTCTCAAAATCTCCTGAACCAAACTGGTTCAAATTTTTAAGAAGTCTAAGTTGATTGGAATCCAACCGAATGTCATCAACCGCGTTTTGATCGGTCAAGCCGTTCAAAAGTTGAGATGTTTACCTACACACACACACACACACACACACACACACACACACACACACACACACACACACACACACACACACACACACACACACACACACACACACACACACACAATCACACACATCTAATAAATTCACACACATCAAATCTAATAAATTAACATTTAAAGTTAGTATTCAAATATAATTTATTAAATATAAAATTAAATCTTTACTATACACATTATGTTCCCCCTTCCATCTCTCATTTTCCAGGAAATTCTGTTAAAAAAAATTGTAATCGAGATCGATCAATATTTTTATTTTAAACTTTTTTAATTGAGCCTTTAATAATGCTGTCAAACACTCGTTATACTGATTCTTTGTCTAGCCCTGGATTCCGAGGTTTTACAATTTTTATGCCTTACGACACTCCACTGAAAGGTAAAAAATTCGTCGAAAAAAATCAAATATTTCCGACACTTTCCAACGGTTTTCATCTCAGAATCGTGGTAAAATTCTATGGTTTTGATTTTCTGTAGACCGTCCCTTACATGCTGTATTGTAGCAGTTCTAGCAATCTACAAACGCTACAAGAACTTTTTTTTATAAGATGGCAAACAAGCAGGGGGAAAGAGACATCCATCACCAATATGTTAATGGTGTACATACATAAACTTACCGGCTACCTTACCCTACAAACCGGAACATCACAGTGACAAGCTCTGATGCTACTGCTACAGGAATTGGGAAGAGGTGGTACCAGACCGGGCGAGTTTACAGAACTCTTAAGTAGCCACAAATGTATCAACTCGCATAGCCAATCGTGCGCCTCTTACGGACTGCCTGTTAGAACAGCAAATGGTATTATTACTCTTCAAAGGAGCCCCGACTAACACGAGGAAATCAATACTCGATTGAGCATTAGGACGTTATGATTTTTGGTCATGCGAAACAAGTCACAAAAAACAACTAGTAATTTAATATCTTACCTAGAACTGTGCCAAGCTCCCGTGCAACAAATCTGCATTCCAGTCCCTTCAGTTCTCGCAAATCTTTTTGCGGCATATGTAATAACCACTTAGCAGCAATTGAGAGATCTAATGGGTCTATTTTTGCTAAAAGATGACCTCGACACTAGAAAATATATGGGCAAATGACTAGCAGTACTATCACTATCATTAAAGAACTGTAAAGCGTATGAACTTTGCTTTTGGCAAATAAGCACGACCATTTTTGGTACCGTAAAGTAGTAATGTCAAGTATCATCGCAGTGTAACAATTTTAGGTAAAAATCTAATAGAGTATCCCTATTTCTGGATGTGGGACCTATAGGCAACTTAACAACTACTAATTCATATTCCTATACCAAGTCGAGAAGCGGGTAATTTCTATATGTATACAATATCATTATAAACATGAATAACTTAGATGCGAAAGTTCGAAAATTTATTAAAAATATATTTTTTTATATCATAAGTTAACAATCAAGTAAATGGCCCTCCTGATCGAAAGAGAAAACCATCGCTTATAGACACCAAAGAAATTAATAGTGCTTTACTATCCGTGTGGTGGAATGGCAATGCCAGCATGCATAAGTCTACCGGCTACCTTACCCTCCAAGCCGGAATACGACAATGACAAGCATTGACGCTATATGACGGTATCAAACACCCAGGCGAGACGTTGCGAAACCTAATAGTCACGATGGTAATGTCACGTATAGTCAATTGGTCACTTTTCGACTTGCCTGGCAGAGCGGCAGTAGATCTATCTATTCTTCAAAAGACCTCGAATTCTGGAGAAATATTATTATTATTTAATATTATAGGTTGTTTTTTTTTTTTAATTTAAATTTCAAGTGGCCAATCGGGTGCTACTAATATACATTCGGATAGAATCCACTCTAGAGCCGGCACTGCTTGTGCCTTGTATCAAATATCGATTCGATATATCTAGTTATTCCCGAATCCCGTGTTGATTCGGGCCTTTATAACTACTGACCTGTCATTCGTAGAAGGATGAATACTATCGTGGCTATTAACAATTTCAACCTCGCTACACAAATGACATTCTATCATAAACGTCTTTGGTATCTGAAGGTGATTTTCTATTATTAAAACCATATTCACCGGTTTATCGGTTGGCTAGATAAGTGGTGATCCTCATCGCCGCAAATTACTGACCTGATAAAGATTATACAATATTCCTAGAGACAACCGGGACCCACGGTTTTAAGTGCTCATCTGAAACTATCTTTTTGACTATTCCGACTCAAAGTTGCCGACCACTGCTCTAGACAACGAGCCAGTCTCTCTCTCCTGTAATATTAAATTATCAAGACATTCAGTTGTGCTTGTATGCTATCCTATCCAAATAAGTTCCTTTGAACTGGGACTTTTATGAAGTAAGTAGTTACCTATTCAATTTTTTTACATAATAGAAGTGGCGATTGTATCCTCTTTACCTGATAACTTCTAATAAGATTCTGAACCGCCAAGTGTAATTGGATATTTTCTTTCGTGCTTTTCTCGCTGGAAGGGCTGCTTTTCGTTTTAGAGTCTGAAAAATGAACTTAATTTCCATAATATATTATATATAGTCATTTTACACCTACCAGGCTACGCATAAGTATCACTACTTGACCTATTGACTTTTGATTGCAAAAAATTAAACTTTTTACTCATATAATCTATACATATAATAAAAATGTACCCAACTGATCGGTGTCTGTACGTGAAAAATTAATTAAAAAAACTGTTATGGGGGGTCTTTCCCTTCCGCTTTAGAAAATTCTTTTTTGTATCCAAAGGGACTTCCCAGGTGGTCCCATTTCAATGTGGTGAAGATGTGATGCTGGGTTCGGGAGATACAGAAAATGGGAAGTCGGTAGTTTGCATTTATACTGCGATTAAATTATATTTTGATGAGAAGGCTATATATAGAGCGATCCCGATGTAATTAGCGTAGAATTTGCTGAAGAAATAATAGGTCGTGCGTATTAGAAACATCATACTATATTCTGACTACCAAAAACAGCCTTAGCCATCTAGACGCCCTGGGCACGGCACTAATTAAGCACTCTATATTATATGATAATATATTAACGAGAGAAAACCATTGGTATAGATTCCTAAGATGTTAATGGTGCACTGTTATCCTTATATTATCTATATGTCTTAATTCCAGATGCATAAGTTTACCGGCTACCTTACCCTCCAAGCCGGAACAAGAAACTGACAAGCACTGACGCTATTGCAACAGGAACAGTTTAGGCAGTAATGCTAGACCCTGGCTAAACAATGTAGAACTCTACCACCTAGTAGCCACGATGGTAATGACGCGCATAACGGCAAAGAACGGCAAAGGGGCAGACCAATAAATACATTTTGGTCTCTGATCTCTATACGGAGAGCCGTCTGCTTGTTTGTAGCAATATAGGATATGGATTTTTCAATTTTCTGATAATAACAACATTGCCTGGGATTGGAAAGTGCCTGGTAGGCTTGCCACCTATCACGTTGTGGAATCTATCCTCGGTTAATCGTGGGTACACTTGTTTTACGTCTGCCTACTTCTTCGGGGTTACGGGCGTAACGATACTTTTCTTTTACGACACGGATGCTATGATATAAAAAAGATCTTTTTGAAGTCTTATCGCATATGATTAATTTACGTACGGACTGTTTTCGGACTGAATTCATCTTCAAACTCTTCTATTTTTAAAGTTGGACCAGCCAAGCTCTCGTAGAGTCCATCCCATGACTGGAAACATTTCATAGATTGCAGTATTTTTTTTTTCAAAGCAATAGATTTCTTTATAAGATAGCAAACATGCGGATGACTCTTTTGATGGAAAGAGAAACCAACGCATATAGACATTAAAGATGGTAATGATGCGTCGGTATCCGTGTGGTGGGATGGCAATGCCACATACATACGGCAGAACGGCTGTTGATCTGTTATTTAAACGAGCTCGGACCGACAGACACGGGGTTTCAGCGGTTAAACCGTGGAAGCGTAACAAATAGACTTTTTATAATATTCTTATGCATTATCGACTCAATGTTCGGACTTCGGTATCAATACCTGGGGCCTGAGTTTCTAGTCTCAGATCGAGAAATTCTTTCTTAATAAGTTTACAAGTTTTCTAAAAAACATCATTGGATATGCGTTTCATTTGTCGATAAGCTCGACACCTATCAGAACATAGGAAATAATATCTACCATTGGCTGAGTCTGTAATAGTTGCACCTCTGCCTATTTCTTCAGGGATCTGGGTGTGACAGTATTTTAAACTTAATTTTAAAAACAATAAATTCCCACATTATATACCACATATACCACAGAAATACATATACCACAGAAAATGAAGCCTTATCGATTATGACAAATATCACGCCGGTTCCTCTGGAAAGTAGATAGAAAGAACCGCACGTCTACAGACCGCCCCAATTTAGTTTTACATGATCAAGTGTAGAGTTTAGCAACGTCTCATCCGGGTCTGATACTTTCACCTATTTCTGCCGCAATAGCGTCATTTTTATCACTGCCGCGTTCCGGTTTGGATGGTAGTGCAGCCGGTAAACTTATGCATGTGGTTTCGTTGAAGACTCGACTACAAGGATAGAAACGTACTTTTAATATCTTTGGTGTCTATAGGCGATGGTTTGGTAGTCTCTTTACATCAGGACAGCCCTCTGCATGTTTGCTATCTTATTATAAAAAATGCATAATAAGTATAGCATGCTTGGCATGTCCAACGTGACCATACGTCCCGTTTTGAACGGGACTGTCCTGTTTTCAAGTACTCTGTCCGGATGTCCCCAAGTATATTTCAGGGACGTGAAAATGTCCCGTTTTCCGAGAAATATACACAATAAAGGCGCAAGAAGTTTTATACACCAATTCGTAGGGAATCCTATTTAATTGGACAGATATTTGCTAAGATACGAGCCGAACGCAAAAATCGCGCTTAAAATGTTTAACTTTCAATAGGAAAAATATATATTTCCAAATATTCAAAATTTTTGGTAGATCTAACTTAACACCGATATTCAATTTCTTTCTTCTTATGAAAATATATACATCCTACAGACATTACTTCTATCATTTATCATTCGCGTACCCAGTTAAAATAAACTTAGTGTCCCGTTTTAAGATAAAAATTATATGGTCAGTTTAGACATGTCGAAGACGCGTTTAACGGCAGATTCGCGCCTATCGCCACTTATGCATGTGGCATTGCCATCCGTCGCACGAATAGGAACGAACCAATAACATCTTTGGTGTCTGCAGGCGATTGTTTCTCTTTCCATCGCGAGAGCCATCTGCTTGTTTGCTATCTTATGAAATACAAAATAAAAAAATATTTAGTGAGATTTTACAGCGACCATGAAGATTTATAGTTCTGTAAAGTCTTGCGCGTGTTTCGTATTACCACTTTACCTATTCGTTTTGCAAAAGCATCAGTGCTTGACGCTTATCATAATCATGTCCTCCAATTTAGAGGAAAAAGTAAGCCAGTAAAATTCTGCATGTGACGTAACGTCTTTGCTACGTCATAAATATAGCAACACATCGTTGTCATATTTATGGCCTATAAAGCTATCCCTGTCCAACGAGGGAACTATCTTTTTGTATGTTATTCTACGATATAAAAACAGATTATATTTCAACAAAAACTTACAGAATCAATAGAACCTCTCGATTTTGACCAATCCAAATACTGCTGTTCCAGAAAATTTGCGTTTGTTCCGCTCAGAAAGGATTCCGCTTTTGACGAAACAAAACACTAAAAGCGGAATACTATCATTTTATACTGATTTGCGATTTCGGAATAAATAAAATGGAGCATTTAAAATATAATAATTGATTAAATTTGAAAAACTGCCTAATATTTTACCTTATTAGGTATATTAACCAGAAAACAATTTATTATTGTTAAATATAGTAAAAATTTCTCGTTTTAAAATTGAAATTAAAATTTACCGCGTAAACGCCCTGGACTGACATGGCGTTATATTGACATCACGCCATGGAAATATCTGTATTACATAATCTATGGTTTCTATGAAAATAACATTAAGATGGTGTTTTACCACGGTGTGACGTAACTGACATAATCTATATTAATATTATAAATGCGAAAGTTTGGATGTTTGGATGAATGTTTGGATAGATGTTTGGATGGATGTTTGTTGGCTGATGGAATGAAATTTGGCACACAAGTAGATGATGACCTAGAATAGCACATAGGCTACTTTTTATCCCGGAAAAATGAGGGGATCCCGCGGGATTCGCAAAAAAACTTATAATGCAGCCGGCTGCACGCTGCAGCTAGTACTTTCAGATTTGCGTTTACTGTTACGTGATCTAACGTGTATTTATATCTTAAAATTATTAATCTTTATCTTATTTAACAAATATTTTAGTTGTTTGTTATTTTCACATAATTAATCATCAAAAACTATAGTATATTCTATTCATTCTTAGTGGACACAAGCCTATTTAAATTTTAAATCAGTGGAATATTTACGCTTGATGCCGGATATGCCTTTTTTGCGCTGTAAGAGAGTGATTATTGAATATTTATAAATTAAATGTTTATAAACATTTAATTTAGAAATATTTAAATTTTTATTATTTTTTTTAAATTATATATTATAACTGCTATTACTATTTATTAGGTGGTCCGTGGTAGAGTTCTGCATTGTCTCGTCCGGGTCTGGTACCACAGCCTTACCTATTCCTGCCGCAATAGCGTCAGTACTAGTCACTGTCGTTCCGGTTTGGAGGGTAAGGTAGGCGTTAAACTTATGCATGTTGCATTATACCTCGCCACAAGATAGCAACGCACCATTAACATCTTCAGTGTCTATAGGCGATGGTTGATTCTTTCCATCAGGAGACCCATCTGCTTGTTTGCTATCTTATAATATAAAAATAATATTTCTGGTTGATTTAAAATTTACTAATTAATTCTACCACCCATTGTACGCGTCTTTGTTCGCGTTCTGCAAACAAGTTCGTAAAAGGCGAACGATTAGCTATGTGAGTCACTACCATTGCGACTACTAGCTGGCAGAACTCAGCAACGTCTCGCCCGAGTCTGGTACTACCATCTATCCTATTCCAACAGCATCAGTGCATGTCACAGTTTGGAGGATAGGGAAACCGATAAATTTATGGTAACACTAGCTGTTGCCAGCGACTTCGTCCGCGCGGAGTTCGTTTACTCCGCACTGCCCCTCCCCCGTAGGTGATAGCGTGATAATATATAGCCTATACGTTGACCCGACCTATTAGTAATATTCATACAAAATTTGAAGTAAATCCATGCAGTACTTTTTGAATTTACCCCGGACATACATACAGACAAACAGACAAACAGACAAAAATTCTAAAAACTATATTTTTGGCTTCTATATCGATTGTAGATCACGCCCCAAGTATTCTTTTAAAAAAATATTCAATGTACAGTTTTGACTTTCCTACGATTTTATTATATGTATAGATTAACGCCTCGCTACACGAATAGCAACGTACCATTGATAAATTTGGTGTCTTTAGACCGTAATTGTCTTTTACCATCAGGAGATCCATCTGCTTGTTTGCTATCTTATGGTATAAAGAACTTAATTACGTAATTTGAACTCCTTGCCTACTGTAGCCTTTAATATTCTTTTTTTTGAGGTCGCTACCTCGCATCCTAAGTATGAAGCCCCCTTTGAAGATTAGACCAACTACCGTTCTACCAGGCAGGTCGTAACAGGGGACCGATTGGTTATACGCGTCACTACCATCGAGACTACCTACTAGGTTATAGAGTTCTGCACTGTCTCGCCCGGGTATATGGTACCACCACCTTACTATTCCTGCTGCAATGACCTCAACGTTTGTTAATATCGTGTTACGGACTAGAGGGTAAGGTAGGTTGACTTATGCAATATGCATGTGGCATTGCCATCTCACTACACGAATAGCAAACGCACCAGTAACATCTTTGATGTCTTTAGGCGTTAGTTTATCTTTCCATCAGAGAGCCATCTGCTTGATTGCTATCTCATGATAAAAAAAAATGTATTAGGAAATAGAAGACCTCGGAATGAGTTGGAATGCCTAGATATACACACATGTATATCTCCGAAACCGGTGCGATTGTATAAGAAGGTTTGTATGAGAGTAAAGGTAGCAGGGGGGCCGGGGGAATTTGTCTGGACTGATGTATGACATCCACTTCTCTCTGCCTACCCCGTGAGACTGTAAGTGAAGATATGTAGGTGTACGTATATATAATATGACTTACTGATTGCTTGTAGATACACCAAGCATTTTTTCGAAATAAACTGACTGTGCGATTTATAGACATTTCGCATAAAACAAAATATTATTTTGAATGATTAACCAGAACTTATTATTGTTGGCATGGAAATAAATCTTAAAATAAATAATATAAAACGTTTAAAAAATTAAATTAAATCATTTAAATATACACAATATACAGAAAAAACAGTTCTGAAATGCCAGAAATGACATTTATTTTAAAGGAATATATTATAGAACTAGACTAGACAAAGAGTATTTTTTCAATTGTTAAAAATGTGGTTAAAAATATGCTATATATTTTTTTCACTGCAATTTCTTTGTTCAAAGGAGGATCCCTATTCTAATGTCCGTCTGATTGACTGCCTTTATGAGTAACGCTTAATTTAGAAACATTTTGTACTACAGTATCTTTATGGCCGTATCGCTGAAGAGGCAGGCAGAGGTACAATAGATGCACCCACGATTAGCTGAAGATACTTGTCCCTTAATATAAATAGATGGAAAGCTTATGACCAACAGGGCACTTATTAAATCCCGGGCAACATTGTATCCACAGATAATTTCGTGATTGTATTCATATAGAAAACTGAAAATAATACATTTTAAATTTTTGCGACTCAGGAATCGAACCCCGTACCTCATGTGGTCAACGCCGACACCAGACCACTAGAACAGGAGAAGGTACTAGAAAGTTATAATTTAGCAAAATATAAAGCAAAAAATTATTTATAAAATGCATTTAGTTAACTTTTCCACGTGTTGATTCGGGCTCTGCCGGTCGTAAAACTCGACAAATTGGCTATACGTATCACCACAGAATACATAACAGTACTAGTAGTATCACTAACATCGTGACTACTAGATGATGGAGTTCCGGAACGATTCGCGTGGGTATTAGGTACCACTGCCTTACCTATTCCTCCGCAATATCGTTAATGCTTGACATTGTCGTGTCCCGGTTTGCAGGGTAAGGTAGCCGGTAAACTTATGCATATCGCATTTCCAATTTACATCCCGCTACATAGATAGCAACGCACTGCAACATCTTTGGTGTCTATAAGCGATGGTTTCTCTTTCCATCGCGAGAGCCATCTCTTAGCTTGTTCGCTGCCTTATGATATTAAAAAAAGAAGATATCATTCTAGCTAAGGAATTGATTTGGCAAGTTTTCCGCTACAGAGTACAAACAGACAATTAGTACAATTCATAAGCCCGCTAGTGTGTTTCCTGTTTATACTGTTGAACATTAACAGTATATTGTTATATCTCATTATATACCTCACTAGCTGTCCCGGCAAACGTTGTTCTGCCAACTTTGTGTCTACTTTCCGTTTTTTTTTCTATATTTTTTCACCTTTTTAAACCTAACCTGAATCTCCATGAATATTTTAAAACCAAAATTAGCCAAATATATATATATATATATATATATATATATATATATATATATATATATATATATATATATATATATATATATATATATATATATATATATATATATATATATATATATATATATATATATATATATATATATATCTCAATTGCTGTTATAGGTATATAGATAGATTAATAACAGTGCAGGTATCTTCTGATGTAAATATATATCAGATAAAGCTTGTGCTGGACGTAAGACGTTTTTACATTTACCAGACATACTTCGTGTACAATTAATCACTAAAATATAGCATGACCTGTTCTTACATTTTTATCCACCATGTTTTATATGGTAGAGACACGCTCGTTTTGCGTAGGTACGTATTTCGAGAACAACCAATGGCTCATTCGTGTTCGTCGGCTATTTCGACTTCATTACGGATTGCGCAATATTGGAGAAACTCCTAGTAACGCCTTTATCCTCGCGCGGATCCAGGCGTTCGACGCTACAGGAATCACACTAGGCGATATTCATCATGGTCGTCCAATAACACCAAGAATCCCTGGAAACATCGAGTTGGTTGCGAATTCTGTGAGTCGATTGCCTCGTGTTCGCATTATGCCTCAGTCGCACTTGCGTCTGTCTTCACCAAGGAACTTATATACGATAACTGGAATTACTACGTAGCAATATTTGAAAAATAAAAATGTACTTTATTTTGTTACTCATAAAGTTGACATTTGTTTCTGACTTAACAGAGGGGAAAAACGTTCGGAGCAAGACAACGACAAGAGTGGATGTTGTCCCTTTCCTGCAATTGCCAGTGTAAATAAAACTATCTGATGGTAGGTTTTTATATATTCGGTAATCGTTAAATCCCTTTTATTCATACACGTCGGTTAATACATTAGCATAAATTGTATTGTAATTAACACAGTGAGTTCTAAAATGTGCTTATTTTAATTATAACGTATTTACTTATGCAATGCAAAAACTGTTTCTTGAATTAGTAGAATTACTTAGTAGTAATTTGCAAACTACGCATGGCCGCACTTATATATGGCGATTGGCGCTTTATTTAGTAGAAAGAGACGCACTCCACCCATGTCGTGGTACTCTTCGGAACGATTTTGAAGCGCGTGTGAACATTCCGGGTAGAATGTAACTTCCTTGATCGTCACAAAGCTTCGTCCAATGACACGACAAATGCAGATGTGACCGGCTATTATAGGCAATTTCCGCATAAATTCCGGACTGCGTGTGCCTTAGCGCGCATTAACTTCGGGATGATTGACGCAAGTGCGGCCCCAGCATTAGAAAGCGATAATAGCAATTAGGGCTATCTAGAGCGACAATTTACCGCATTATTAAATCTGATTTGTATTTAAAGCCTATAAAATTCAGATTGTACAGAACTTGAATGAAAATGATTATGTTCTAAAATCAAATTATATTAACATAATGTTAGAGGGATTTGACGATTTTGACAACATTTCCTTCAGCGCTCGCCCATTTTCATTTAAACGGTTATCTACGTGAATCGTCAAAATTGCCGATTTTGGGCAGAAAACAATTATATCAACGCTCAATGCATAGCCTCAAAGTTAGAATTTGGGTTGCAATTGTAGCAAAATGCATTGTTGGACCTAATTTTATGAAGACTATAGAGGCAGGGCGATTACTGTGAATTCGGCGCGCTATATTGAGATGACGAGCATTTTTTTCTGTCCAAGGATAGAAAGTTAGCAGTACAATCGCCTTTCGTGGTTTCAGCAAAATAAAGTTACGGCGCATACCACTAACAACTCGCGAGCAGCACTACAGGAGTTGTTAGCTGAAAAAGTGATTTCTCGAAGGGGACATTGAGTCACTACGGAGCCCTTGTTTATGGTGTAAGAGCCCACAACACAAAATCTAGTCCCATAAGACTACTGGATGGTATATACATAGTTCGTCGTCAATTGGAGAATATGAAATGGCTATGCTACAATGCGAAAAACCGGGTGGTACTAATAAAAAAAAGAAAAAAGAATGAACAAAAATTGATTTCTAGTACGATAAGACTACCGAATTTCGTTGGTTCCTCGATATAGGGGCGGGATAGGACTATACGAAAATGCGGTGCTGCATGTCCCCATGACTGACCTTATCAGTGGCAGCAGAATTATAAATGACGCCTTGTACATAGGTATCTAGATCAACAATCGAAAGAAACCAGACGATTGCGAGTAGAAACGCCGATTACACCGGTGCAGTGGGCGACCTTCAATCGCTGCAGCAACCACCTCATCCACTGTTTCGAAGATGCAGCAGTGGTTTTTCTTACACAGAAGATGATGATCTTTCAGATGAGCTTTGATTCGTTCGGTAGTCCGATAGTACTAGATACCTAGGTACAAGGCGCCACTGCTGCTGCCACTGATAAGGTCAGTCATGGGGACATGCAGCACCGCATTTTCGTATAGTCCTATCCCTCCACTATATCGAGGATTAAACGAAATTCGGTAGTCTTATCGTACTAGAAATCGATGTTTTTTTTCTTTTTTTAATTTTAGTTTTTTGCATTGCAGCATAGCCATTTGGTATTCTCCAATTAACGACGAATCTAACTATGTATTTACCATCCGGTAGTCTTATGGGACTAGGTTTTGTGTCGTGGGCTCCCGCACTATTAACTTCACTCGATTTTTTCTCGTGGAGTTATCATAAAAGTGTTGTCTACGAGGACCTGTATATTATGTTTTCTGTGACGAGGATAATAAAAAAACTTTGGTAGAGTTAATAAGAAATATTGAAGAGTACATCAGATTGATTCTTCAGAAGTTTCTTCGAAAAGTCTTCGATAACATCCATAAAAGGTTTGAAGAGTGTCATAAAAAAACGGTAATCATTTATGCAATAAAATATTTAAAAAAAAATCATTCTTAGTGCACATTTTGGTATCAATAAATAAATAAATAAATAATTACAGTCTGCAATTTTTTTAACCATTATTCGAAATAAGCAGATCTTTCTGAGACACCCTATATTTAAAAACATTCCAAATCTGCCACATTAAAAGCGCGGCTACATATATTGGCTTACGGCGAAGTATCGCGCTAGCACAATGTATCAAGCTGTCGCGGAACTGCATTGCGAAGGGGCTTGACCTGTCATTGCAGTGGGCATCAAACAGTGGTCTGCAGATGATATTTGTGCGGCTCACGACAATGTAATTACGATAAACAATAATAATAATAATAGACCTGCATACATATTATGTTTAGGTAATTTCATGTATAAGCCGTATTTTGATATTGACCTAGTGTATTGACGTATGCTATTTTATTTTGTTCCATGATAGAAAAAAAATAACATACAACGATATGACCTTTCATGTTTATGAAGGAGTATTATAGGTTCGTAATCTTTACGCGAATATCATACAATAAGCAGAAGCATTAAATTAAAGAATTTAAGGAACGAATGTTATTGAATTAAAAATCCGAGATAACTCAATATATTGTGCTAGCACGATACTTCGCCGTAGGCCGATATATGTAGCCGCGCAATTAGTGTGGCGGATTCTTTTGGAATGTATTTTGTTCTGAATTATTAATAACTAGCTCTTGCCACCGACTTCGTCCGCGCGGAGTTCGTTTACTCCGCACAGCCCCTCCCCCGTAGGTGAAAGCGTGATAATATGTATGTCTTTTATGTTGACCCGACCTATTAGTAATATTCATACAATTTTGAAGTAAATCCATGCAGTACTTTTTGAGTTTACTCCGGACATACATACAGACAAACAGACAAAAATTCTAAAAACTATATTTTTGGCTTCGATATCGGTTGTAGATCACGCCCCAAGTGTTCTTTTAAAAAAATATTCAACGTACAGTTTTGACTTTTCTACGATTTTATTATATGTATAGACTAGCTGTGGCCCGCGACTTCGTTCGCGCGGGCTTCGTTTACTCCGCACAGCTCCTCCCCCGTAGGTGATAGCGTGATAATATGTAGCCTATATGTTAACCCGACTTGTTAGTAATATTCATGTAAAATTTGAAGTAAATCCGTGTAGTACTTTTTGAGTTTACCCCGGGCATACATTGCCTTTCCTACGATTTTATTATAGGTATGTATATGTATTACGGGATCTTACCGCTATTATGTGATGTCCTATTTTCCCGATATTTCCGCGCTGTTGCAAGCACCATGACCACGGGGGAACTGAAGTATCGCGGGTAGATGAACTATTATGAGCAGACAAGCCTGTCTACCCTTTTTCTTATTCGTTTGCCCGTACCACTGGAACTCGCATGAAAGTCACTTTGACAATACACACTAACCACATCGCTAGGTTTATTTGGACATATCGATTATCTTTTGTTTTTTAATGCACTGATCATTGGATTCCACGATCCCGACAATTTTAACCCGTCTTCCCGGTTGAAATTCGGATGGTTTTTGATTTTAATGGCTTTTTTCACTAGCTGTGGAATGTAATGGCGTTCTGTCGATAATACGCGTGGCCTATATAATTCAATCCAGTGATTAGGGCCCGACTCCAGTATATTTTCAGCAAATGATGACTTATTAACGTCGTTAATCTTGACTGCTTTGATATGCTCCTTGACCCGACATGATATGGTTCTTTTTGTCTGACCGATGTATGCTCTCCCACAGCTACAATCTATTTTATGGATACCTGGATTTTCTAATAGGAAACTATCCTTTGGGGAACTTAGATTTTGATAAATTTTCTTTAACGGGGTAAAAATGGTTTGTATCGAAAATTTAGGTACTTAAGATTTTCCTCTTTGTCCGTTACCCCTTTAACAAAAGGTAGAAACGCAGCTTGACGTTCCACGCTTTGTTTTATTGGATAGTTTCTCCTGGTTCGTTCCTGTCCGATTTTTACCTTGTGACCATTCCTGTGTAGAACCTCTTGTACGTGTTTGTGTTCTTTTTGTAGATGTTGTTTATCGCATAGATCAAACGCGCGATTAGTGAGTGAGATGACAACGGCGTTGAGGTGTCTTGGAAACCCACTCACACTGACAGGTATCTTCACGCAAGCTCTCATCATCACCCAAGACACCCTTCTACACTTATCCTACCCGACCCTTTTTAACCTTGTCATCTCATTTGGTGCAATAAAACACAACAATATGGCTTATTTCTATTTTTCACGATACATCTACAAATATGTGACCTTTTTGACAGTGACAGGAGCGTTTGCTCATATGCGCGGCAACACGTTTCCTTCCTAATGGCGTGTCTGTTAGTATTCATGTGGTTTGTGGTCGGAGCTACTGGGAAGATGCTTGCATCTTTAAGTACTTATGTACCTAGTCTGTGTTGATAAGCTTGCAATCGTGGAATATAAATGTAAGAACGACCAACTTAGTGAGACGTGTCCATCAAAAAGCATTTAATCATGGTCGCGTCACCGTAAGAATTTTTAGAAAGAAAACGGTAAAATAGTTTATAAGCATGTGTCCAGTAAACTGTTAAAACAGCGCTACAAGCGCTGTCAAATACTTCACTCCGTCTAGGATATCTATATACCATATCATTGTTTATCCTACACTAACGTCATTCTGTTAAGATTTTGAATCTTTATTTTCAATGTACTTACAGCTGGACACTTTTACAACTTTCCCTTTACGTAAGTCGGCTCTCCTTACTCTTTTCTCCATGCTAGCAATCCTACAGTCCCACACCAAGAAAAGGGAGGCCTTTTCTGGGTGTGAGCAATAAAGCCTAATAAAATGAAGCCTAATAAACTAAAATCTTGTTTATGTAGCAAGTCGGGTAGCGGCTATCTTGCATCTATTGTACTTATTGTACTGGTCTTTTGAGCCATAATTTAATATTACACATTTTACGTCACTTTAACTAATAGCGATAGAATAATGCTAACGGCACTCTATAAACTCCTCTTTTGTATTAGGTAGGAGTTTGTTAACCAATTCAATTAAACGCTTGTGGAAAAAATTTCTCGGATAAAAGTAGGTAAATAACTTACAAAGTGAAAGTAACAGTTTATGAATGTTTATTTTTATTTAAAAAGTCGAAAAAAGTCTTACAAAGTCGGAAAAACTCGGAGTAATTCCAAAATTTCGGACTCTTCCAGAAGAGTTATTCAGTGTTAATAAATCTTGCAACGTTTATGGGTACTTTGTAAGTTATTTACCTACTTTTATCCGAGAAATTTTTCCACAAGGGAACTAACTCAGATAGCAACTCTATAACGTAGATAAAATAATAATGTGGTAGTAAGTAAATACGCGTTTATCTTATTTTTAATAGCTTGCAAATAGGTACAACCGGTTTTAACATTCTTATTTATACATGTAATAAAATTGTGCAGCACAGACATGTTTTTATTGTAAATATTAATGTAAATAGATAGTAAGGCAGGATAGAATTGTATGTTTCGTTTAGTTCGTAAGTTTTTTGTAATAAATAATGTTCGTTTTCGCCTTTTATTCGCCCTAAGACCTACATACAGCTTTGTTGTATAGAAATAATAAGGCTTTATGTAGCTATGATCTTTGCCTATTAGGCATATTACGAATAAAGCGAGTTCCACGCAGTCGACGACATTACGAGTCGACTCTTGCGAGATAGTATTTATATGCGGGAACTCGCAATTACGAAAATCCGAAAAGTACAAAATTCTGTATGTAAACAAATGTTTTATGATTGTAAATAGTATGTATAATGTAAGTATAAGCCTTAGGCATAGGTTTAGACACTTTTCGGTACTATAAAGATAGTTTACAGGATAGTACGACCTGAAAAGGCGCACAACTCTGTGATTATAAGAGTTTCCGAGGTCCTGTAAGAGCGTACAATGTATATAACACTCTTGTTTGTTATTATATAAGTTTATTTGTGTTAGATCCTAGTATGTAAATAAGAAATAACACATTGTAATTCGTTTTCGGTAGGTCTTAGGGCATTACGTACTTTGTTTTGTATATATTTGTAAAAAGGTAGTACCGTTGCACTCGCTAGAGGGCCACACTAGTTGATTAGAGGTAGGAAAAGCTACCTAAGGTAAAATTATTAAGATTAGATTGCAAAAAGTAGGATTTTAACAAATCCAGACATTGTGGCGCCACACCCGGCGCCGATTGTCTTTGTAGATTTCCGCCGACCGTCTGGCCGCGCACTATAAATATCGGAGAGCGCGGCCATACATTTAGTTCCGTTCCGGTTCCGTTCCAGTAAAGTAATAGTTTCGTTACGACTCAATAAGTTTCCCAGACAAGTTCCTGGGCTTTAGTATATATCCATAAGGTACCGGCTTTAGAGTAGGGCAGTGCTAGGGCAAGTACTGGCTCTCCATAGAATAGGTCAAATATTTGCAACGGTGCTAGCTTTATTGCTATTTCGTTACAATAAAGCACCTTTGCAAGGAAGTTGTGGTCTCGTTTATTTCTCCGACACATCCGGCTCAACAGAAAAGCACTACGGCTGGTGGGGCATCGAAGAGAGAAGAACCAGATATACAGTCCGCTGGCTCCCCCGGCTGTAGTGCACAAAAATCGTAGGAAGGTAAAAACTGTACATTGACTATTTTTTCAAAAGAATACTTGGGGCGTGATCTACAATCGATATCGAATCCAAAAATATATTTTTTAGAATTTTTGTCTGTTTGTCTGTATGTATGTCCGGGGTAAACTCAAAAAGTACTACATGGATTTACTTCAAATTATGCATGAATTTTACTATTACTTACTAACTGGAACATTACTAACTGGTCGGGTCAGCATAATATAGGGTAAATAATAACACGCTATCACTTATAGAGGAGCAGCTGTGTGGAGTAAACAAAGTTGCGGGCAACAGCTAATACTATTTTAAAATAAAAAAATGAAACACTTGTCTCGGAAATTTATTTTTAGATACATTAAGTTAGTCGTACATCGTTATGCTCAATTATGGCAACATTGAATTATAAAAATATGTCTGCTAAAATGACAATTGTCAATGCCACACAAATTACAAAAATAATCTATGGTCAATGCTATTGAGTTGGAGACCGGAATATAATATGAAGGATGAACGAGGGTTTTTAGTCTTTTTATTTGCTAGTGTTTTTAATGTCTGGGATTAAGGTTTACAGTAAAATCAATTATTATTTTTATTAAATCAATGTTTACTAAAGGCACGTAAGTTTTTAAAGTTGTAAGTTATAGCATTACATATTTTGTTGTTTGTATTGCTTTTCATGTGACAATCACAGACTAATATGGTGACAACTGACAATGACTTATTAAAAAGTGTTGCCATAATTCGATTACAAAAGACCAAGAAATTTAATATAACTTAGTAATATATTTTTTGCATAACATTTCTTAATTTAATATCAATATATAAATATTCTAGCTTTCTTTTTCAGCTTGAAAATAAAAATTATGACCGAAAATTTAAAACAACTTGATCTTAACAACGTTGTCTGGAAAGAAATATTGAAGGAAGGTTTAAATCTGGAGTATACTGTTCCTATCCCGCGTTCAATCGCAACAAGTATTTTAAAGGAATTAAATGAAACTCTTGAATATTTTACTGGAGACTTGGCAAAAATTAAGTAAGTACTATTTATATTTCTTCCTGCACATCGTTTTTTGATATAGTGAAATTAATAAAGTGGAATAAAGTAATGAAAGTTTTTCCGACTTTTTTATGACGACGACAGTACGTCTGTGTATATGTGTGTCTATGTGTATATCAAAACGTCAAATAACTTATTTTTTATTAGCCGACATCAAGGACACGCCGCCGTCACCCCCCCCCCCCCCCCCCCCCGCTATTCTGTGTGTTTTTTCTCTATTATATATTTTTATTTCCATTTTTCCAAGATTCCAAAATCTAAGGAGACCTTCTACTTGTGAATCGGATTTTTCAACCAATGGACTTTGTTATCAAGATAAAATTTAGAGCCCAAGAAACTGCGTATAAGCATCCTATAGGGCTAGGTAGCACCAACCGCTGTGAAAAAATCATTAGAGGTGATTCAGAAGAAATATGATTGTATTTACTTCAGTTTTAATTTTTCTTAAGAATCTAAATAAGCTGACTAACTTAAGAATATGAATAAGCTGATCGATCCTTTGTGTGTAAATATAAATAAATATTAATTTATTCATAATTTTTTAGGGTTTTTGGCAAGATTTATCCACTACCACGGCAGCAAGTTGCTTATGGTGACCCTGGCATTAGTTATACTTACTCTGGCATGACAGTACCGGCTTTGACCTGGCCATCACCAGTTTTGGCATTACGAGATTTTTTGTTTAAACTAAAGGGTATAAAATACGACTTTGTACTTGTGAATAGGTAATTTTTATAATTTGTATTCTCCGTTATTAGCACTTAATGAAACTCTTTTATAATTATTATTTAAAATCAAATCACTTGTAATGTTTTACATGCCACACTTGCAATATTTACATGCCTAGTTACTATATAATATTTGTTTTTATTCACTGCTTCAACAGGGCTAGAACTTAAATAAGTAAATTGTATAATACATATTATATATTTTGCTTAGTCTCTTTCCTTGTAAGACAGGCAGTAGACAGATTCAACCAAATGTCCAATGTTAGTTATGCATTTATTAGCTTCTAGAACTACGATTATTGACTGATGAGATTTTTTTATGTCATAAGATAGCAAACAAGTAGATGAGTCTCCTGATGGAAAGAGTCAACTGTCGCCTATAGACACCAAAGATGTTAATGGTGCGTTGTTATCTTGTGGCGAGGTCTAATGCCACATGCATAAGTTTACCCTTTAAACCGGAACACGAAAGCGACAAGTACTGACGCTATTGTAGCAGGAATAGGTAAGGCGGTGGTACGACCCAGGCAAGACAATGCAGAAATCTACCACCTAGTAACCACGATGTTAGTGACTCGTATAGCCAATCGGTCGCCTTTTACACCCTGCCTAAAAGTATAAAACCCCATTTCTAAATATTTATTGCAAGGTTGTAACTCTTATGTGATTTTAGATTACTTTTTCGTTTGAACAAATCGCTTGGCAAAGACGTTAGACATTTGTATAAGTTTACTGGCTTGTTTTGTAGTTAGATATAAGACTTCGAATACTTTTATTAAAACTATCTAGCAATTATTAATTTTTGCAAACAAATTTTTTTTTTTTTTTGTTTTCGTAAAATATACTTATCTAGCCGAGCCGAGCTTCAGCCAATAAAAATTGTTACATGTATCATAGTACCAGTCTTTGCAGTTTGAGAAATCGCCATTAGTTGACAATGTTGACAATGAAATCACATAATAGCTGCTTTTTATTGAAGCATTAGCTGACCCGCCAAAGGTTGTTCTGCCTTTTTAACAACTCTTATTTTTTTCTATATTTTCTCACCTTTTAAGCCGTTCTCAAGTTTTAGCGACGCTAACGAACAACGAACAGCAATTGATTTATATATATAAACATATTTTTTTTATTATCGATAGGTAAGCGCTTGACCTCGATCTCGCCTGATGGTAAGCTAAGATGAGGCCTAAGATGGAACGCGCTTCCCTAGAAGTTACTTGTTCACTCTTCTCTTGAAGATCTCCAGATTGTACTCGTCCGGGAACACAGACTCAGGAAGCATGTTCCAGTCCTTTGCGGTTCGAATGAAGAATGTTGAGTCGAACTGCTTTGCCCGGGTACGTGAAACGTCCACCATATAACGATGCCTAGATTTTGTGCACCTAGACGATCAATAGAAAAACGGGGATGGCGGAATTAAGTCGTGCAATTCCGCAGCGCACTCTCCAAAGTGTATTCGATAAAAAACCGATAAACTAGCCACTCTGCGGCGATGAGCGAGGCTCTGGAGTTTTTTGCATACCAGATCATCGTCGTTTATGAGCCTCTTGGCACGCCTCTCGATGGCCTCAAGTGTCTCCAGCTGGTATTTAGCGGATCCATCCCAGAGGTGAGAGCAGTATTCCATGCACAAACGGACTTGTGCTTTATAAAGGTTGAGCAACTGTCCCGGACTGAAATACTGTCTCACCTTCGCCAGAATACCAAGCTTTTTTGAGGCAACTTCGGCTTTTGATTCGATGTACGAACCAAAGTTGAGAGTAGGCGTTAACGTGATACCAAGGATCTCGAGGTGGTCATTTATCGGCACGGCCACACCCTGGAAAGACGGAGACAGATGGAGCGGACTCCGTTTAGCGGAGAATAGACACGCCTGGGTCTTAGTTGCATTAAACCTGACCAGATTAGCATCGCCCCAATCGGAGACTGCCTGTAAGGACAGGTTCATACGATCGACCATTGCCTCTCTGAGAGACCGGATCTGTGCCGTACTGGCCTGCGCATTGGATACGTAACTCTCCACAACAGTGCTATCATCTGCGTACCCATAGATACCGGGCTTCAGCAGATTGTTAATGTGTAGCAGGAATAGAGCTGCGGAGAGAACTGATCCCTGAGGGACTCCGGCATTTATAGCCATTTGGTCGGATGAGCAGCCATCGACGACTACTCTGATCGACCGGCCACTCAGAAAATCTGAGATCCAGGTGCAGAGACCAGTAGGCAGACACTTGCCGCAGCACATCTGTCACAGCATCCGCGCAGGCCAAGGAGTCTTCAGAAGAAAAGCAGACAGGCCGCCAGGGGTAAGACGCAAAGAAAGAACGCATCTCGTCCCAGTCTGCTGACTTGTATCGCCACACGCGCCGAGACCCCTGGGATTGGGATCGGGCGGCGAGTAGACGGATACAGATTTCACCAGACAGTGATCGGAGCTGCCAAGGGGCGAGGAAATCGCCACCGAGTAACGGTCTGGATCCGTAGTCAGCAGAAGATCCAAGCAATTGGCTGTATGGCTCTCAACGTCAGGAACCCGCGTCGCTCCTTGAACCAGCTGGGTGAGATTTAATGCTACAGCGAGTTTACGCATCTCTCTCCCAGCGAGGTCAGTGCACTGGTATGGGTATAGCCACTCTTGATGGTGGGCATTGAAATCCCCCAGAAGCATTAGCTGAGCGGAAGGGTATTTGTGTTGAGCAGCATCCGCCGCCTCACTTAGGTACTCTGTAAGACCGATCGTCTCCTGGTCTCCGCTGTGCGCTCGATAGACACAGGCATAGAGAATCTTCTCTAGGCCTGTGTCCACCAGTGTCCATAGTACGGAGTAGCGGGGGTCTTCTAGATACCGGAGATGCCGAAAGCAGATGTCGTCACGGACGTACGCGCACACACCTGACCGAGCTTTAAAATTATGCTCCAGGGTGTAGCCGGGATAGGTTAAGTACGCCAAATCAGACGGGCACTTTATCTGCGTCTCCGTGAGGAGTGCTGCCGCTGTACAACGTTATTCCTGTACCTTGTCCTTTTCATTTAATAGAGTGAGTGAAGTAGGTGTGAAGACGGCAGTGAATCGAGGCGCTATTCTTCCTGACCTGAGACACACACCTCGAAGTTACACTATTGGGGACTAGTCTGGAGACTGCGGGGACGCCCGAGCCCCCCCAAGAATGTCCATAGGGCCCTCTCATCCGGTCGCCATCCGGCACTATGGCGCATTTTTGGGATTTTTCGCTAGTTTGCGGGGCAGCCCTTCACATGTGGCTAGCACGTTACTTGGGCCCCCTACTGACTAGCGGTCGGCCAGCGGTGCACGCTGTCTCGGATCCAGAACCTCCATCACTAGATGCATCAACGTCAGTGTGTAGATGATAATAGCGTGATAATATGTAGCCTATATGTTGACCCGACCTGTTAGTAATATTCATGCAAAATTTGAAGTAAATCCATGCAGTAATTTTTGAGTTTACCCCGGACATACATACAGACAAACAGACAAAAATTCTAAAAACTATATTTTTGGCTTCGATATCGATTGTAGATCACGCCCCAAGTATTCTTTAAAAAAAATATTCAATGTACAGTTTTGACTTTCCTACGATTTTATTATATGTATAGATTAACGCCTCGCTACACGAATAGCAACGTACCATTGACAAATTTGGTGTCTTTAGACCGTAATTGTCTTTTACCATCAGGAGATCCATCTGCTTGTTTGCTATCATATGGTATAAAGAACTTAATTACGTAATTTGAACTTCTTGCCTACTGTAGCCTTTAATATTCTTTTTTTTGAGGTCGCTACCTCGCATCCTAAGTATGAAGCCCCCTTTGAAGATTAGACCAACTACCGTTCTACCAGGCAGGTCGTACAGTTATACGCGTCACTACCATCGAGACTACCTACTAGGTTATAAAGTTCTGCACTGTCTCGCCCGGGTATATGGTACCGGGTATAATTAAATAACGGAAAAAGCTATTCCAATATATGTGTATTGTATACACGAAATTAGATAAGTGATAATTTAAGGTACTTCATATCTTGAAGTATGCCATTAACATATTGTACTCTCTTGTTTAGATACAGGAGTGGCAATGATCATATGGGTGAACATAGAGATAACGAACCAGAACTTGATCATAATTCACCTATCGCTTCAATTTCGTTTGGACAAGAGAGACCGTTTGTATTAAAACATAGAGATGCTAGAAAACCAGGTCAAAATAAAAAACAAATTCCGACAGGTAAATTTATTTCAAATCTTCATATTTGTTTATCATTACAGAATCATCAATGCTGCGTAGTTTATAAAACATATAACGAAGTAGTCTGGCCTCATAAGTAACTGTTTGCTTAGCTTTATTATTCGCATCGTCTTCTTGAAATGGACTTTCAATAACAGTGCTTACATGTCTCCCATATGTTTCACATCCTTCTAAAAATTGCAAACAATCTTTAATTGTATTGTCTTTAACAACGATCAAATGTTTTGCCAGGTTTTCTAGAAAAGAAACAAAACATCGTTTGACATAAAACCATGTGTCAGTACCAAGACGCTTATTAAAAGGTTCCAGAGATTTAATAACTCTCGATATTCCAAACTCGTAGTTTCCTTTTGCACAATATAGCGTGCCTATAACTAAATTGACTATGCATAAATGGTAAAACTTTTTCTGCGGATCTTCAAAAATTTGCTGTTCTTCTTCTTTCTCTATCTTACGCATTATATCTTCAGCTTCTTCGTTTTGCGAGGTCATTATGTATGATACACATAAATTAGCTAAAACAACTGCACTTACATCTAAAATATTATCATACTGTTTTTTCACGATTGGCTCATAAAAACTTGCCGCTTCTTTATATTTACTTTCCTGCATAAAAAGTACATGGGCAACATTAAGACGCCATACATCGGATTCATTACAGAATTCCACAGATTTTCGGAATATTTTTTCGACTTGTCCAAAGTTTTCCATATCCCAATATATCTTGGCTTGAGCCATCACAACTGGAATATATCTCTCTAACGCTTCTTCGTATTCTACGACAGCCTTCTTAACTTGATCATTATCACCTTGGGATCGACTTTCTTGGACTATTTTTGTAAGCTTTCTTAGCTGTTCAGCATGTTTCGAGGCAATATCTTCATATTTTTGAAACGCTTCGTCTGGTGAAGTTTGACTTGTTATTATTGCATCTAAAAAATCGTATAAATATGGTGTGAGATACTTGTAAGTAAATTGAGCATTTTCGGCCAAGATGTCTGCTGCTAAGTCATAATATTCGAACTTGCAGTAAAGAAGTAGTAAATTGGCAAATGTTTCCGGTGGAAATGGATCCTGTTGAAGAAGAAAATGAAGTTTTTCAAACCCATCATTTGGCTTTATATCAATAGATGTAAGAGCTAGATTATGTAATGTAACTGCATCTAATTCATGTTCATGTCTTGGTGGCATATCAGAGAGTGCTTCTCGGGCTGCCTCGATATTTTTTAATTGATATTCAATAGCTGCTTTCAAGTTGAACACCTCTGTAAGTGCTGTTTCATGTAAGGTTAAAGTATTGCCAACTGATTTTACTTCAGACGTATCCGCTTGCATACCCACTGCTAACTCTGGGTGGTCGCGAATTCCTCTTTCAATAACTAGTGTAATATGCTTCAAGGCTTGAGGATATTCTTTCAATCTAAAATAACATAACGCTACGTTATAGTGCAAATGAGCGTTAAAGCCTAAAATATTCAAGCTTCTTACGAATTTTTGCAATGCCTCTTCATATTGGTTTTCCTTGTATAGTAAACAACCAAGATTTATATCTTTATCTACGTCATCAGATGAGAAAGACTCTACTAACGATTTGGCTGTAATTGTATCTTCTTCACCGTATTTAATAGCTGCTTGCAATTTCATCACTTTAGTCTCTAATTCAGGCGCTGTTATATTTATCGTGTTTTTATAGGCTTCATCATACATGGACGCTTCATACAACGCTTGGGCAAAATAAAGTCTATATTCTGGTACGTCAGGATGCATAGCTGATAGCTGTTCATAGCAATTAGCAGCTTCTACAAATGATTGAGTCCTATAATAACAGTATCCAAGCAGAGATAATCCAGCTCTGTTTGGATTGAAATTGATTGCATCATTTAAAGCTTTAATTGCATCTTCATATCTTGACTCTTTTATCTGCAATGAAGAATAACAAAATATATGTAATCTTAGATTGTATGTTGCCAACTTAGTTTTATGGGATGTTTATCGGAATTTTGTTTTTTTTTAGTCCCGACATTATTCATTATTAGCCAAATTTGTAATGAAGTGGGCGAAAATATTTTTATATTTTGACGTTAAAACGATATTTATGGTCGACATTTCACAATTTGATCTACACATTGATTCTTAATTTGGCGGAAAGGGTTTGATTGACTATATATTGAAGGAGCTTGAGCAAGAATTGAGAAAAATTATCTTAATTCATATCATTTCATTTCCGGGGTACCAAAAACAATAAAAGTAAATAAATATGATGGCAGATGCCTTGGTTCGAAAGGGAGAATATGACTGACAAAAGTATATTTAAGGAGGCTCAATAATTTAAAAAAATCTATAAAAAAATTAATTAGATTTTAAGAATTGATATGTGAACTTAGAAATATGTGGGGTTTTTATCAGAAAAAAGTTTGAGAAGTTTTTGTCGCGGAGAATATTTCTTGAAAATTTCTGCTAAGGGTTTTAAACAAATAAAAGATTGAGCACGCATAAAACTTGTGGCTCTGATATCAACTTAGATAAGTTTACACGGTTTTCGTGTTATTTCTTGAGTGTCTTTTATACATTCGGTGTAATAAACACGAATTTAACGAGTGATAATAGTATAGTGCCCTTTAGACACAGGTTACATTGTTGCTACAAGTATCTAGCTAAAAAACACAAGTACAATGAATAGATACTTATTTATGCTTTACTAGCGACTTGCCCGCGGTTTCACCCGCGTAGCTTTTGTTCCCGTGGGAATATCGGAAAGGTTTGTATACTAAAACCTTCCTCAAGAATCAAACTATCTATTGAAAAAACCGCATCAAAATCCGTTGCGTAGTTTTAAAGATTTAAACACACATAGGGACATAGGGATAGACAGAGAAAGCGACTTTGTTTTATACTGTGTAGTGAAGATAAAATAAACATAGGCATATGATGACCTATTAATTGTAAAAGCAAATAACCAGACATAATTTCTAGATGAAAAAATGACTAGAATCATTCGGCGTTTAGAAAGTAAAGGTAGAACAAAACAAAAGTAAAAACGTCAAGTTAATAACTTGAATATATCAACAGCTAATCTGTATGTTATCTGAGGTTTAATGCGAAGTCCAAGTTCAAAGTTTCAAGTTCAAAATCGCTAATTTACGAACTTTTAATTTATTCTCCTAAATTTAAAAATATGTTTTTTTTAAATCTGATGCAACAATTTGTGGGGTGGTGAGAGATTGATTATTTTAAAGAAGCAGATGCGAGCACGGATATTAAAAAGGTTTAACCTTACAATTGCGTAGCCGAAACATTAAGATTAAATAAGCTTTTCTCTTAGTGCCTAAGTTTTTATATGTTTTAAAAACATTTAGTTTTGAAAAGTATGAAAATATTAAGACCGATAATTTTACGAACAAAGAATATCATTATAAATAGTCTATTAGTGTCCCGTTAATCTTATCTTTACCATAGTAACGACTGCATCGGTTTACATTTCGCAGATAACTTTCGTTTATCAGTGTACATTTATTTCCGCGTAGGAGTGGCAAATATTATGTATGTTTGTTACATAATTATTTTGTAAGGGATTATCTGCTATTATCAATTAGTTTATTTTTAAATATATCTGGCGTAGGAATTAGGATTAGCCATGGCTTTGGCTAATCTGTTTAGAGGACGTAGTTGATAATGGTATTATTTTAAGGAATTTTCTGTAAACCATCAGGTTTACCAGATAAATATTATACAGTTAATCCTTATGATGAAATGTAATTTTCCAAAAAAAGAGACATTCATTACGTTTAAATCTTGTCGGTTAACGTCGTGGTGGTTTACACTTGATCGATGGCATAACAAAACATGTGATGAATATAATATCTGATATTTATGTTGATATTATGTAATAAATACCTATGGATGAAATACTATATATATATATATATACATATATATATATATATATATATATATATATATATATATATATATATATATATATATATATATATATATATATATATATATATATATATATTATATATTATATTCGGAACAGACAAACCATTCGGAAATCGATAAATCAGCACGAGTCTTGGCAAACGTGGTATTTTCATCGAATTGTATGTTTGTTATATAATTTTTCCTAAAATAGAGTTACTTCAGATCTCAGTATGTGAACATATTTAGCCAAATAATCGGCATGATATATGTTGGTTATACTATTACTATACACATTATTATACATATTATTATTATTATGAGTCATTACATAGTAGGTATCTAAACTAAAACGTCCGTTTTTTATTTGAATGTGTTTGTTGCACAAGAACTACCAGTCGAATATGAACATCTTTTCCTAGCACTTGATAGCACGTATATGATGTGATAATCATCATACTACAGCCTATAGGAGCAAAGCGGTGGACATAGTGGGACACAGTATTAAATAAAAACCAATTAATTTATCACTCTTATCAAATACATTACCAGTAATTAACAATTAAATTGCAGTGTTGACGCACGTGAAGGCCGGTATTTTGTTAACTATTATTATCCATACAATATATCCTATAAATAAATATCACTGCGCCAGTTAAACGAGAATTATATCAACGTGAATTATACTTTTTAACTGTAGTTTACCCTAAATCACAACCCTTATGTAAGATAGCTGAATTTCTATCGACGCTTGGATTTAATGATTATCAGTTGTTAGAAATTAACAATTCTTTACTCACGACGAGTTAATGATTTTCGACCTTATCGGATCAGAAACGCCACGTGGCGATATTCATTGTTCCGCGCACCGACAGTGTTATAGGTGCTAATGGCGCAAATCAGACCGCAGCCTGTAGGTTTTAAAATAATCGAAAAACACTATTTAAAAAAGTTCTATCTTTGTGGGAAACGGGTTAGTCAAATGGTTCAATAGCTCTCCGACTATTTCTTTTATGAATATCCGTAATTTTTTGAGTGGATACGTTTTCTTCCCTGCGAATCTTTGGTTTAACTGACTTTAGTCATGAGTAAGCGTCTAATCTTGGTATCAGTCATCTCTCCCTCTCATTACTCTCACCACTCACTCAAATTTTGTCACTGTTATATCACGGGTGATAAATCACGACCGTTATATTTTATTAGTAACGATATTGTCACAGTGGGTGCATTTCATTCCATATGTTACATCGCCGCGCAGTGATTACAATTTACAAGTGATTAGTAGTGACATAACATATTAAACAAAATCTTGCTTTTAGTTGGTGGTACGTTGCTCAAATGTTGTTCCTTGTCTCTTTCGCACGATAGATTTCTGAGAATTATAGAGTTAAGCAGGCTGTAAACGCACAAACAATTTGTCAAATTTTACGTGTTTGGCAAATTATTTGATAGTCTACGGTCATGTTTGACGTGCTTGTCAAGCAAACTATCTACGTGTTTGGGTGTATGTTTGAAAGATTTGATTGACGGCGTGTTTGTCATATTTGTTTGAACATGGAACACAGAAAACAAGCGGAAGTGGGAAGTACAAACATTTGTATCAGGACCGCGGTCGCCAAACTCACACATAAAATAAGCATTATTGCATATAAACTACTAATGTAAACAATGTGTCATTGGTCGTTTTCATTTTAAACAACAATAATCCGAAACACACAAACAGAACATTTAAAAATATTCCAAACTGCGTTTCAATAAATTTTATTTTACTATAAAAAAATGATTGATTACGTCCTTTTGTAGTCTATTTAAAACAGACACATCTATTGTACAATAGTGACCCTATAATCTTTATAGTTTCGCTATTCTACAATAGCAGTATTGATTTTTCCGTATTTTCCAGTTTGTAATATTTCAGTACTGAGAGCTTTTCAGAACGATATACATAATGACTATCATTACATATATCGTTCTAGAAAAATTAGCTCAACCTAAAATATGAACTTTATATGTAAGATGTACGTCTGATTTTAGCTTAACTTTCTATTATATCATTAGAAATTATATTAAATCAGGAATTTTATTAAAATAAAATGAAAATTGTACTTTCGGATGATATGGAATATCTCCATTTTTAATCGTCTGTATTCTATTATCATTTCTGCATTCAAGGATGGCACAATACGGCATAATTCAGTGTGTAATAGATTTTCGCACGACGACTATCTCCTAACGATATGTTAAATATCACTGAAAGCAATTTAGAGTATTTTAGAGTAACAGCGCATAATAGTGGTGCACGCGGTACGCCCACTCGTCACTTCCATTTGTTTTCTTTGTTTCATGTGTTTGATGGTTTGTCAAACGAACTCGCCATTAACCAGTGATGCATAAAATTCGCCATGCTTAGGTCAGAGCGTTCAAGATGTACCTAGGTACCAGGATTCAGTTCAGGCGCATTTTGCAAATTACAGCACACTGTGCAAATTTTATTTTACAATTATTACAATATTTGAAATGCAATAAAAGGTTACACTCATTATTGATATTTTTCGTATTATTATCATTATTTGTTTATTTTGTACTACTTCAGACTTTGCTTATCCAGTTGTTATTTCCATAGTTTACTTAAGTATATTATTGTAGGTATTTGAAAAACAGGAAATTATGTTTATGTTATTTTTGCGTGTACTAGCTACCTACTTCGTTTACTTTCAGACTTACAATAAATGAATTATTGATAACACAGCTAATACGTACCATTGTATATATTGTTTTAGTATACTGACCATCGGAAATCTGCAAATAATCCATTTACTGGAATATTCTTAAATTAATTTCGACTAAACTCAAGAAATAGGTAGATTGTTTGTGACGTCAATGCCATGGTAACCACTTCGATGGTACTATTAAAATGTTGCCAGGGTTTTATGATACTGAGCTTTATAGAACCATTTTTGTTAAAAATATGAACCACAATAATTAACCGCAGAATTAGGCACACACATGCTTTTATCTCTAAGTAGTCTGTGGTACACACTAGCGGTGTGTAGTTCACGAATGAATCCTTCAAATGAAGTACTTCATTTCAAATCAAGGAAGTTACATTCTATCCGGAATGTTCACACGCGCTTCAAAATCCTTCCGAAGAGTACCACGACATGGGTGGAGTGTGTCTCTTTCTACTTAATAAAGCGCCAATCGCCATATATAAGTGCGGCCATGCGTAGTTTGCAAATTACTACTAAGTAATTCTACTAATTTGAGAAACAGTTTTCGCATTGCATAAGTAATTACGTAATAATTAAAATAAGCACATTTTAGAACTCACTGTGTTAATTACAATACATTTTATGCTAATGTATTTATGGACGTGTATGAATAAAAGGGATTTAACGATTACCGACCAGATATAAAAATCTACCATCAGATAGTTTTATTTACACTGGCAGTTGCAAGAAAGGGACAACATCCACTCTTGTCGTTGTCTTGCTCAGAACGTTTTTCCCCTCTGTTAAGTAAGAAACAAATGTCAACTTTATTTGTAACGAAATAAAGTATATTTTTATTTTTCAAATATTGCTTCGTAGTAATTCCAATTATATAAGTTCCTTGTTTCAAATACATCATTCCTTCATTAGTTCAGTTGAATTTCATTTAGTTTACTACTTCATCTAGTTCTAGTCCATCGTGATACATAAGTAATCTGTGCATCGTGGAACGCCGAACGTCAGACAAGTGAACGAAATACGCATTGAAGTACGTTGACTGACCCGAGCACTGGCGATGGCTGATCGTATTAAACGAATCTAACCGAGCACCTACACACACGCGCGCAATTTGCTATCTACATCGCTATCACATATTATATTTTGTACTGATACCTCTCAGTCATCGGATTTTAGACGAAACGTTATTTGTGACCTTTATTACATTACGTTAAAGTACATTTCAATTTCATTACTGCATTTGTTTATAAATGACAATAATATTTATTTATAGTCCCATAACTACTATTTTGTACATTTTTTTTATGTCATAAGATAGCAAACAAGCAGATGGATCTCCTGGAGGAATCAACCATCGCCTATAGACACCAAAGATGTTAATGGTGCGTTGCTATCTTGTGGCGAGGTCTAATGCCACATGCATAAGTTTACTGGCTACCTTACCCTCCAAACCGGAACACGACAGCGACAAGCACTGACGCTATTGCGGCAAGAATACGTAATGGGGTGGTACCAAACCCGGGCGAGACAGTGCAGAACTTGACCACCTAGTAGCCACGATGGTAGTGACTCGATAGCCAATCGGTCGCATTTTACGACCTGCCTGGCAGAACGGCAGTTGGCCTATTCTTCAAAGGAGGCCGGGACCAACCCGGCGAAAAACGTAATTGATTTTGAAAAGTATAGTCAAAAGATACTGTAGTAATTATTTTATAGTTGAATAAACAATTCTGTACTTGAATGGGAACGAGTTCCAAATGCCAAACGAAATTAAAGGCCACGGTATGATCAACTGAACTAAATGGACTACTGAAGTAGGTGAAGTCAATTAACATTGACGAAGTGAAGGAGTTAAGCATTATGAGACATTCTGCGCATGTCTCATAATACTTTAAACTGACTTTCATTCATACATTAGAGGGACTAGATTAATCATAAAATTCACTGAAGGAAATGAAGTACTGAACTAAACCAATAGAGTACTTCATTGGGCGAAAAGCAGTACTTCATTCATTTCATTTCATTGACACATTTTGCGCATGTCTAGTACACACATACACTAATAAATAAAAGCATGTAGGTATTAACCATGAAGCTGTATTATATCTGGAGGCAGCACTTCTAATACCTACTTGAAACCAAATTTTAAATACTGCTGTCATCTTCTGAGGTCTTACCCTCTCTTTTTAACACAGCTGTATAAAAAGAGATGGGGAGACCTCATAGACAGAGATATAACGTAAATATTTGTTTCAATTGATTAATATGAGTGCTAGTTCCACCTATACCTAATACTATTGATTTTTTTCAAAAACTAGCAACAATAAATTATTATTGATCTTTAAGTGAGTTATAATGTCTCATTATCATAGACATGAATAAGTATATTTTGTTTTCAGTTACGATAAAATTGGAGCACGGCAGTGTCTTAATGATGAATCCACCAACTAATGAAATATGGTACCATAGTTTGCCCACACGCAAAAAACTACGAGGAGCTAGAATAAACTTAACTTTTCGAAAAATGCGTCCACGAAATCTAATGAAGTGATTAACATTTTTCATATATTTTAATACATATTGTGCAGAAGTATTTGTGTAATCCAAGCATGCCGTGAATTGTCACATGTATCAGATTCAGATGACGTATGTATGTGTGTGACACAACAATTGACGCTAGCTACTGCGATTACTGCGACAGCTGTCAAATATTGTAATTTCAAATTTGTATTTTGTAAGGTCTGTCATGTTATTCATTAGGAAAGAAAATAAACTTTGTAATTTCCATTCATATTTTATTTGTCCCGTTTTTCCAGTAGTCCTTTAATTTAAATAAATATGCCAGTTGTAAACAATTTCTAAGTGAATAAGTATAATTGTTTTCATTAAAAGGTAAGTATTGTAGCGTAATTTTCTTTGTTCGTATATTACATGCTTTAACTGCCTTACTTGGTTATCTGGTTCTTGCTCAAGTACGTTTTTGATAAGAGTAGCCTATATAACGGAGAAAATCGTTCAACGACCATCGTTACGAACGTAAACTGGGATGAGACTAAATGATTTTATAGAACTTCCAATAATTTTACATTGCTGTTTTTGCGAACAATGGGTTGAAAATTTCGTACAATCTTTTTATGGGAGACTTTTAGAATGCAGAGTGTTAAAGTTTATTCCTTTGGGGTTTGAATTTGTTTGGTTTTTGTGAGATTCTCTTGTTATAATGTGGTATGGTCCACATGTTCAAAGATCTTACAAATATATGATTTTTGCATGTAAGATGCCTTCCTTACGCTTCGACCAGAGCGATTTGAAATGCAAGAATGGCTGTGACTACTTTGGGAACCCACAATGGCAAGGATATTGTTCAAAATGTCACAGAGAACAGGTCCAGCGCCAGAGAAGAGCAGGTATGATCTTGTATTATTTAATTTATGATATTTTACACATATTTTATATATTTATTATTATTACTAGCTGAACCGACAAACGATGTTCTGCCTTTTTAACAACTTTTATTTTTTTTCTATATTTTCTCACCCTTTAAACCTTTCCTGGACTTCAGCAATTAATTCAAAACCAAAATTAGCCAAATCGGTTCAGCCGTTCTCAAGTTTTAGCGAGACTAACAAACAGCAATTGATTTTTATATATTAGATCATTTATTTTTAAAGGTAATTAATGTAAAATTAAATATTCTGTGAAAAATTTGAAGTGTCTACCTGATACCGTTATTAATATTGAGTAAAAATATACAAAAAAACATAATTATTGTACGGGGACCCCCTAAATATTTTTCATTTTTGTTATTTTGTTGTTGCAGCGGCATCGAAAATACATAATTTGTGAAAATTTCAGCTTTCTAGTTATCACGGTTTATGAGATACAGCCTGGTGACAGACAGACAGATGGACAGACAGACAGCGGAGGCTTAGTAATGGGGTCCCGTTTTTACCTTTTAGGTACGGAACCCTAAAAAATGCTATTAAGACATGACTGCTTATGTTACATATTTTCCAATTTTACAAGACAATCAAAACCTATAGGGTACTTTCCATTTACCTAGAATCATGAAATTTACCTGAAAGTTTGTACTGAACCCTCGATACGCGAGTCCAACTCGCAACTTAACCATTTTTTTTATCAAGGACATTTTTTTGTGTAATGGACACACTAAAACTATTAAACCAGTTATAATAAAATTAAAGACATCAAAATTTTATCATATTTGAAAAAAGAATAAGTACCTTAATAAATTTCAATATTTATAATATTTAATTAAATTTTAATAGCATTGCTTTAAATCTGTTGCATTGCAACAGATTTAAAGCAATGCTATTACTTTTTTGTATTTTAAAGAAAGTTCTTGAATAGTTATATGCTTTTTTATTTAAAACGGTTATACGGTGTGTAAAGAAAACCCTATCAGATAATCAAAGGTGTTATTTGGGTACCGTAATACATAAGTCGGATGCTACCGAAGGAAGAGGGGCGCGTGTGAGACGCGTTTAAAGTTTCTTTGTAAAAAGCCGAAAAACAAATAGCACGCCTTCATGTGGTGTTTGTATGAAAGCTGCCAAAGCGAAACAATGAAACAAACAGCGACAAGGTGTTGTCATTTTTAAAATGTTTGCATGACTCTGGGGAAATATAAGTAAAAATATGAATATTAAAAAAAGTATCTTTTTTATTTTCAGAATTTTTTTTTTTATTTTTTTATTTTGTGTCATAAGATAGCAAACAAGCAGATGGGTCTCCTGATGGAAAGAGTCAACCATCGCCTATAGACACCAAAGATGTTAATGGTGCATTGCTATCTTGTGGCGAGGTATAATGCCACATGCATAAGTTTACCGGCTACCTTACCCTCCAAACCAGAACACGACAGCGACAAGCACTGACGCTATTGCGGCAGGAATAGGTAAGGCGGTGGTACCAGACCCGGGCGAGACAATGCAGAACTCTACCACCTAGTAGCCACGATGGTAGTGACTTGATAGCCAATTGGTCGCCTTTTACGACCTGCCTGGCAGAATGGCAGTTGGCCTATTCTACAAAGGAGGCCAGGACCAATACGGCGAAAATATTAAAATAAAGTAATTTTAATATTTTTTTCAGTAATGCCTTTAACCAACCTATATGCCTCGTTCAGATCGGACAAGGTTTTATTTACACACTGTATATAAAATATTTTCTAGTGTCAATAGAATCTGTAATTGCCTTTCTATTACTTGTATACAAGGTGCTTATGACACACTAGTACATGCTTCCACTAATCCATATAAATACTTATAATAGTAAAATAATTGTTTTTACTTAAAATTAAAAGCGAAATTCAAACAAACTAATTTGTTATTATATTATACAAAACTTGAAACACCTTTGCAATATTACACTTTTCCATGAAGAGAGCCGTCTGCTTGTTTGCTTTTTAATAATATTAAAAAAAACCTCACTGGGTATGTAGTAAACATATTATGTGAAATGTAACGATCTTTGCAGAATTGTCTTGCTTTCTCTACATTTGTGACTCACTTCATACAAACATGCCAGCTATAGAGATTCTTTCAGACAGCACCCAATCAATCAGCCCCCTTATTCACATAAAACAATGACAATCGAGTTGAAGCACTTGGGACTCTTACACAAATAAACACTACAACGTACGACTTAATATGTAAGAAAATGTGTAAGAGCTCTAAACGCTCTTGACTCAATTGAGGTTTTGTTACGTGAATCGGATCCCTGGTCATGGTAGGTATGTCAAGCGTTGGTCTTCGTCATTCTGCATCATTCCAGGTTACCATTGTATATCTATTTGTCAACCTTTCATCTGCTTTCAAATTGTTTTGATTTGAAACTTGATGAAACGAAAATACCTCACGATAATAAAACAAACCCATAATTTATAGGATTAAGCCGAAGTGAATGAGATAGAACATATTACACATAATTATAAACTAGCTATCACCTGTTGCCTAAATTCGACCATAGTCTAACTTTAGCCGTAAAGAAAATAGTATACATGTGTGTAAATTATCACATTGTATGTCACATGAATGCAGTGTGTAGTTTTTATTTTTATCTTTATTTCTATATAATTTAATCTGTATGTATGTTAATATTATAAGTGCGAAAGTTTGGATGGTTGTTATTCAACCACACAAAAACTACTAGACGGATTTAAATGAAATTTAGCATACATGTAGATAATAAAAATAGAAAATAGGCTACTTTTTATCTTGGAAAAATTACGGGATTCCACGGAATTCGCTAAAAACACGCCAAAAACTCGCGAAAAAATTCGCCAAAAAATGCGGCCCGCTGCATTATAAGTTTTTGGCGAATTTCTCTCGCGGGGCACTCTGCAGCTAGTATTATAAATTTGAACGTTTCAATGTATGGCTGGCTGAACCTATTTGGATGAAATTTGGCACACACGTAGATGATGTACTTTTTATCTCAGAAAAATGAGTTGTTCCCGCGGGATTCACCAAAAACATTTATAATGCATGTGTCTGCACGGTGCAGCTAGTTTAATGTATTTCTAATGTATTTTATTTAAAAAATACAGGATTTATCCAGCCCTCCGCAATGTAAAATTTAACTGCGTTAAATTTCATACTGCGCTGTTGGCGCAATTGTCTTAAAAAGGGGTACAAAGTTTTCCCTTTACGTATTAATAGGTATATAGATTTAAAATATCTAATGAACGCTCAGTGGTTCTAAAACCAGCCAGATAGAAACAGTACAACCAAAGAGATTTTATTGCAACTTTACTTCTAAAAGACGAAAAGCCTTTTTTTCTCGACATCTTAAATTTATCACTTACATCAGAGTGCTAAGTGTGAGTTTTTCTTTTCGCATTCGATCGTGAGCGCGTTTCGAGTTTACTAGGAATTTGTATGTGATTTGTACAGCGCCACCTAGTGGTAAACTGGTTTCTCACGTTTACCACTAGGTGGCGCTGTACAAATCACATACAAATTCCTAGTAAACTCCAAACGCACTCACGATCGAATGCGAAAAGAAAAACTCACACTTAGCATCAGTTTCACTCTCGCGTACGGTCACGCTCACACTCAATTGTTTTGTTATGTAACTTTTACTTTTAATTATTTAAATTTTGTCCTTGAGTTATTAGGAAATATTGCAGTATATATTTAATATAATCTATATATAAATGTTATTATATATGATTAATCGAACTTAACCTTAATAAACTATTAACAATGCTATCATGAATATATTTTGACATAACATGATAGTGTTGGCGCCAAGGTTGATCAGTATATAGATAAAACTGTTGTAATATCATTTAACTGCAGTAATATCAATTAAAATATATATAATGTAATACATGTACGAGTATTGTCAATGTCATTCTAAACAGTTGTTTGTCTTGGTTTGTACGAGAAAATTTCCTGCTAAGGTTAAAAAACATTAAGCCCACAAAATTCGCTGAAGCAGCAAACACTCAGCAATACCTTCAACGCTTAGGGGCGGTCATGGGCGTACCCAGGTTCTGGGCCAGGAAGTGGCCACTGTAACATTTTAAGACTATTTTTATCTTAATATCTGCAACAGTAGATAGCTAGTAGGGAGGTAAATGGATTCCATGGGGGGGGGGGTCAGCTGCCCCTCTGCCCCCCCCCCTCGGTACGCCCATAGGGGGGGTGGTTGTTTCTCTCTGTTGTGCTGCGGCCGCATTACGTCTATCGTCCCGAACATACGAGCGGAATGCATGCGACAATAGCCGGTAACAGCCGGTTACATCTGCATTTATCGTGTCATTTCACGAATCTTTGTGACGGTAGACGCAAGTGCGGATGAACTATTAGAAAAACTATGATTGATTTTCTGCGAGTGAAACTGTCATGTAGTTCCAGTGTGACCATATTGAAAAACAAAGTTCTTGATGAAAAATCCTTTACATAAAGTTCTAATTTGGTCCCAATTAAATTTGGTAAAGGTCTTATCCAGATGTATAGGAGATTAGAAGTCGAATGCTGCAGTTTTACTGCGTTTAATCTATACATCTATACAAATAAATAAAATTGGAGTGTCTGTTTGTAATATTAAAATTTAAAATAACCGGTTTTAATTAAATGCATATGGATGTATACACGGTGGCCGCGTTTCCGATCCGGTAGTAACTCAAAAAATGTTGACTCGTCAAAAGTGCCTGCAAAGGATAATTTGAATAAAAATGTTTTGACTTTGACTTTGACTTTGTACACATACCAAAATAACACTTTTTACGATTTTTGTCTGTCTGTCTGTCTGTCTGTCCGTCTGTCTGTTTATCTGTCAGTTTGTTCCGGCTAATCTCTGGAACGGCTGGACCGATTTTGACAGGACTTTCACTGGTAGATAGCTGATATAATAGTCTACTTTTTAAAAAAAAAACGCGCGGACTAAGTCGCGGGCACAGCTAGTGTGTTATAAAACCGAATCTGATTTCGATTTAATTTTTATCTTTCTACATATTTATTCTATTTCTGGGAGTGTATCTTAAAGTGGAGTATGTTTTATCGTGTAATACTCTAAGATACGCCTAAAAAGTACGCTCAAAACACATGATAGCGGCTTATTTATCAGAAAATAATTTTTAATTCAGTAAAACTACAGCAACTGACATTCTATTTCCTACATATCCGGAACCCTGCATCAGATTTAACAAAATTAAGACGGGACTACACGAGAAGTATACCCTCCAAAATAAAAATTTAAAATCGATTCATAAATAACCGAGATCTAAGGCAACAAATATAAAAAAAAAACATGCAGCCACAGCCACCACTGATAATCTCATCTTTTTGAAAAGTCGGTTGAAAATTAACGCGCACATGGTCAAAAGAAACATTTAGTTTATTTAATTTAGTTTAAACTTTTAATATTTAGTATAAATATTATGCATTATGTGGACCTACCACTTGTAGGCGGTATAATCTATATCAATATATATATATATATATATATATATATATATATATATATATATATATATATATATATATATATATATATATTAATACTAGAAAAACCTTAAAAATATATTAATACTAGCTGACCCGGCAAACGTTGTTCTGCCTTTTTAATTACTCTTTTTTTTCCCTGGACTTCAACCATTAATTCAAAACCAAAATTAGCCAAATCGGTTCAGCCGTTCTCGAGTTTTAGCGAGACTAACGAACAGCAATTGATTTTTATATATATAGATTATAAATGTGAAAGTTTCGATGTTTGGATGAATGGATGTTTGGATAGATGGATGTTTGTTACTCAATCATGCAAAAACTACTAAACGGTTTTGAATGAAATTTGGCACACAGGTAGATGATGTTCTAGAATAGCACATAGGCTACTTTTTATCGCCGAAAAATAGGTGATCCCGCGGGATTAGCGAAAAACTTTTATAATGCAGCGGGCTGCACGCTGCAGCTAGTACTCGTAATTAATAACCAAGGCCAAAAGATTTACGTGCGTTTCAGAAACACAGCCAAAAATCGATCTTACTAGGTTTAATTTTTAGAAAATGTCGTTTATGCCAGAAAAATACCGAGCAAAGCCATCGGTCGTCCAGGTACTATGTAATAAATTATGTAAAAACCCTAAACGCTTCGACTCGATTGACGTTTTTTTTCATAAGATAGCAAACAAGCAAATAGGTCTCCTGCTGGAAAGAGTAAACCATCGCCTATAGACACAGACAGGTGTTAATGGTGCGTTGCTATCTTGTGGCGAGGTCTAATACCACATGCATAAGTTTACCGACTACCTTACTCTCCAAAACGGGACACGACAGTGACAAACACCGACGCTATTGCGGTGGTACTAGACCCGGGCGAGACAATGCAGAACTCTACCACCTAGTAGCCAGGATGATAGTGACTCGTATAGATAATCGGTCGCCTTTTAGGACTTGCCTGGCAGAACGGCAGTTGGCCTATTCTTCAAAAGAATACGGGACCAAAACGGGGGGTGGTTACGTGAATCGGGTTCAAGGGTGTTATCATGCCACCATCAGACTTTTAGCTGCTATTAAATTTTTGTAAGAAAAACCTATTCTTGCCGCAATAGCGTCAGTGCTTGTCGCTGTCGTGTCCGATTTGGAGGGTAAGGTCCCATCGATGGATATCTACAAAACGCCCCGAGACATTCCTTTATCGTCGTTTGTCTCGTGGTCGCCCGGGCCTCTTATGAATAATAGACCATCTGCCGTTTGCCAGGCAGTTCGTAAAAGGCGAAGATTGGCTATGCGAGTCATTATAGTCGTAATATCGTGGCTATCGTGGTAGGAGGACCGAGGATCTGCACTGTTAAGGTAACGATTATAATAATTACGTGTGTGATGAAAAAAAACAGTGTAGAGTATTATCTTTTGGTAGATGGACTATACAACAATAGTCTACATCGTAAGTTTATCTGAGGACAGCAGGTTTTTATGCGATGAAGGAAACATGGAGAAGGAACATAGTCATTTAAAATGTTGTATAGGAAAACTTGACTGTTCGTAAGGATTGTGCTTGCAGGTGTCGATTTGTAACGATATATTTGATGTAAATACTCGTAATTTAAAAATTCAATCAATATATCTTTAGTCTTGTGTTGCTTTACTGAAAATCTTAATTGTTCTTAGAGTAATAAAGTTACTACTCTCTTTGACTAATAGTTGTGAAATTGAATTATTTGCGCGTGATTTCAATGTTGAATTTAGCATTAAAGCATTTGTCGAATTAAGTGTTGAAGGCAAAGGAAAGTGCTTAGTGCTTATCTTTTACGCGTGTAGGCCAAACAATTATTGACATTAAGAACATACGTACATATCTCCACGTTTATATATATTAATATTATAAATGCGAAAGTTTGGATGGATAGTTGTTTGTTACTCAATCACGCAAAAATTAATAAACGGATTTGAATGAAATTTGGCACACAGTTAGATGATGAATAGCACATAGGCTATTATTTATCCCGGAAAAATTAGGTGATCCCGCGGGATTCGTAAAAACTTTTATAATGCAACGGACTGCACGCTGCATCTAGTATTTCATATGGTGAAGGTTCAGAATAGGTTTTTCTGTGTTGGTCCGGATGCATTTTGAAGAATAAAATTTCTTTTTTTGGTAGGTTGTTCGTAGAAAGCAAACGATTGGCTATAAGTATTACACCAAAGTGATTACTAGGTGGTAGAGTCTCGTAACGTCTCGTCTGTTTATGCTACGATCGCCTAACTTATTCCTTTCGCAATAGTGCTAATGATTATCACTGTCGTTTTCCAGTTTGAAGGGTAAGACAGCCGGTAAACTTATGAATATAGCATTAATATCCTGCCATATGAATAGCAATGACGGTGCACAACTATTACGAACGGGGTCCCTACCATTTACGCAACTACACGAACGGGTCACTACCATTTACACAACTACACAATTGGGTCACTACCATTTACACAACTACATGAACGGGTCACTACCATTTACACAACTATACAAACAGGTCACTACCATTTACACAACTACACAAACGGGCCACTACCATTTACACAACTACTATACAAACGGGTCACTACCATTTGCACAATTACTACACAAACGAGTCACTACCATTTACACAACTACTATACAAATGGGTTACTACCATTTACACAACTACGTAAACGGGTCACTACCATATACACAACTACACCAACGGTTCACTACCACTTACACAACTACTACACAAACCGGTCACTACCATTTACCCAACTACTATACAAACGGGTCACTATCATTTACATAACTATATAAATCTGTCACTACCATATACACAACTACACCAACGGTTCACTACCACTTACATAACTACTACACAAACCGGTCACTACCATTTACCCAACTACTATACAAACGGGTCACTATCATTTACACAACTATATAAATCTGTCACTACCATATACACAACTACACCAACGGTTCACTACCACTTACACAACCACTACACAAACGGGTCACTACCATTTATCCAACTACTATACAAACGGGTCACTATCGTTTACACAACTACATAAATTGGTCACTACCATATACACAAATACAGCAACGGTTCACTACCACTTACACAACTACTACACAAACGGGTCACTACGATTTACCCAACTACTATACAAACGGGTCACTATCATTTACACAACTACATAAATGGGTCACTACCCTATACACAACTACACCAACGGTTTACTACCACTTACACAGCTGCTACACAAATCGACTATCAAGCATTTCGCCATCACCACATGAATAAGTTTACTGCCTGTCTAACCCTCCGAATCGGAACACGACAGTGACAAGCAATGACGCAATTGCCGCAGGAATAGATAAATCGGTGGTAGCGAACCCGGTCGATACGTTGTGGAACTCTATCACCTAGTGGGCACGACGGTCGAAAACGTTTGACCTATCGTTACCTTTTACGAACTGCCTGGAAGGAAAGGTCTATTCTTCAAAATGGAGACCCGACCAGCACGGGGCGAAATTATCCTGTTATAACTATTGATGAACTAAATTTTATTTTTTCAATAGAAAAGGCATCTTCAGCCACGTTGCCGAAACCGGAACAGAAGAAACCCGACCGTGGACCGAAAGTAGCTTCGCACTCCTCATTCTCAAAGTTTGAAGAGAAGCGACTTCGCCAGAGCGAGACATTGAAGAAGGCAAACTTGCTTAAATTTAGCGTCTTTAAGAAGAGCACCAGCGCAGGTATGCGGTATTTTTTTTATAAGACAGCGATCAAGCAGGTAGTTTCTTCTGATGGAGATGACCACTGCCTATAAATACCAAAAATGTTTATGGTAGGTACATTACTATCCGTCGTGTGGTGGGGTTAATGCCATATCATTCAATGTTTAATATTAAAACACTTGTACTCTTTCACAATAAATTATTACATATATCAACCAACCGGTTTCGCTTCTAAATAAGCATTATCAGGGCAGTTACAATGAAACTAAAAAAAAAAATCTAGCCGTCACGGTTTAACATTTTATAATTTGAAAGCATAATATTAAGCATAAAGCATAATATTAATATTATAATAATATATAATATTAATAAGATATTGTTTTGTTTTTAGTTTTATGTTGTAATTGCCCTGATGATGCTTATTTAGAAGCGAAACCGGTTGGTTGATATCTATACATATAATAAAATCGTAGGAAAGTCAAAACTGTAAATTGAATATTTTTTTTAAAAAATACTTGGGGCGTGATCTATAATCGATATCGAAGCCAAAAATGTAGTTTTTAGAATTTTTGTCTGTTTGTCTGTATGTCTGTTTGTCTGTATGTATGTCCGGGGTAAACTCAAAAAGTACTGCATGGATTTACTTCAAATTTTGCATGAATATTACTAACAGGTCGGGTCAACATATAGGCTACATATTATCACGCTATCACCTATGGGAGAGGAGCAGTGCAAAGTAAACGAAGTCCGCGCGGATGAAGTCGCAGGCAATAGATAGTATGTTATAATTTATTGTGAAAAAGTACAAGTGTTTTAATATTAAACATTGGATGAAACTGGAGTTTCACCAAGTGCCGTCGACAAAGAGTGTAGAATATATTAATGCCATATATATAAGTTTAGTCACATTTGTGAGACCCCCCCTCCTACCTAGCGTGATGTCACATATTTAACAATTTTAAATTAGAAAAATGATCTTCGATTATTGTTTTATCTATACAGGTATTATATTTTGAAAAAATGTGATGTCACATAATTTGGGACCCCTTCCTACCCCTTGTCACACAATGTCACACTTCGACCACCTCCCTCCCCCTTAACGAGTGACGTAATTTATGGATGGCCTCTAACTAGGAAACGTCCGTTCGTCCGTCCGCACGATAGCTCGCAGATCCTTAGTACTACAAAGCTATTTTAGTAAATATTTTGAAGTCGGTATAATTTTTTAAATTACTTTTATCATAGATGAACAAGAAGTCACCTCAGAACGCAAGGTCCCGGAGTTCAAAGTCCCGTCCGCGGTGAACGAGGGCATGAAGCGAGAGTTCCGGGTTCGGTTCCCAGCGTTACCGCCGCAGGTGGACCGCGATACGCGCGGGTTCGTTCACAGCTTCATCATGGACGTCATCAAGTGCTCCAGTGTCATGTCCGTGGATGAACTGTCTGAACGCGTGCAGAGGCAGTATCAGGTACAGAAGTCCTTCCCATCATTCTATATGGATCTATATTTTTTTAGGGTTTCGTACCTAAAAGGTAAAAACAGGACCCTATTACTAAGCTTCCGCTCTCTGGCCGTCTATCTGTTTGTCACCAGGCTGTAACTCATAAACCATGATAGCTAGAAAGCTGAAATTTTCACCAATTATGTATTACCGTTGTCGCCATAACAAAAAATAAAAAATGAAAATATTAAGGGAGTAAACAATAAACGTGTTGTTTTCGTAATTTTTGCTTAATATTAATAACGGTAACAGTTAGACGCTTAAAATTTTCACAGAATATTTAATTGTATATTACCTTTCAAAATAAATAAAAATAAAGTAAATTTTAAAGGGGGCTCCCATACAACAAACGTAATTTTTAAGCAATTTTTTACTCGATTTTAATAAACTTCGGCATTTTGTAATGAACATTTGTTTTTTATTTTTTATTTTAATATAAAATAGCAAACAAGCAGATGGGTATCCTGATGGATAGAGTCAGCCATCGCCAATAGAAACCAAAGATTTTAATGGTTTCTATCTTGTGGCGAGGACTAATGCCACATGCATAAGATTACCGGCTACCTTACGCCACAAACCAAAACACGGCAGTGACTAGCACTGACGCTATTGCGGCAGGAATAGATAAGGCTGTGGTACCAGATCCGAGCGAGACAATGCTGAGCTCTACCACCTACTCACGATAGTAGTGACTCGCATAGCCAATCGGTCACTTTTACGACCTGCCTGGCAGAACAATAGTTGGCCTATTCTTCAAAGGAGCCCTGGACCAACACGGGGGAATGTAAAATGATGATTTCGTTTGTATATCGATGAAACATACAAATTCTTTGCAAGATATCTATACATATAATAAAATCGTAGGAAAGTCAAAACTGTACATTGAATATTTTTTTAAAAGAATTCTTGGGGCGTGATCTACAACCGATATCGAAGCCAAAAATATAGTTTTTAGAATTTTTTTCTGTTTGTCTGTATGTATGTCCGGGGTAAACTCAAAAAGTTCTGCATGGATATACATCAAATTTTGCATGAATATTACTAACAGATCGGGTCAACATATAGGCTACATGTTATCACTCTATCACCTACGGGGGAGGAGCTGTGCGGAGTAAACGAAGTCCGCGTGGACGAAGTCGTGGGCAACAGCTAGTACATAATAAAGTTTATTTTAATATATATTATATTTTGTTCCAGCGCTTTATAAAATATATGGATACATCATCGCTGTTCGCCAATGTCGAAGCTGAGACGAAAGAGAAGCTCATAGACTTCGTGGAAACTCACGCCATGACCTATTTACACGAGTATGTATTCGTTATGAGGAAAATCGCCTATGTGGTCTAGTGATCCAGCGTTGGCATTGACCACATGAGGTCCCGGGTTCGATTCCCGGGTCGGGCACATTAAAAAAGTGTAATTTCAGTTTTCTGAGAAACACAAAGTTGCCCGGGATTGGAAAGTGCCCGGTTGACGATAGGCTTGCCACCTATTACATTGTGGGACCAAGTATCTTCGGCTAATCGTGGGTGCACTTGTTGTACCTCTGCCTACCCCTTCGGGGATATGGGCGTAAAGATACTTTTTTTTATGAAGAAAATATTAAAATAAATAATGCTAAAAACTTTTTTATATCATAAGATTGCAAATAAGCAGATGGCTCACCTGATGATAAGAAAATCATCGTTTATAGACACCAAAGACCGTAATGGCGTTGCTATCTGTATAGCGAGATGGCAATGCCATAATATGCTTAAATCTACCGGATACTACTACTCAAAAAAGCTGGATGTTCTTAGCAGGCAGTACTTCACACCAGCTCATTGCTTACAGCTTTATAAGGCGCAAATTCGGCCTCAAATGTGGCTTCATGTTTTCAAGTTTTTTCCAAAGCAGAAATAATCAGTATATTTTTTTTATATCATAAGATAGCAAACAAGCAGATGGGTCTCCTGATGGAAAGTCAACCATCGCCTATAGACACCAAAGATAATGGTGCGTTGCTATCTTGTGGCGAGGTCTAATGTCACATGCATAAGTTTACCGGCTACCTTACCCTCCAAACCGAAACACGACAGCGACAAGCAATGACGCTATTGCGGCAGGAATAGGTAAGGCGGTGGTACCTGACCCGGGCGAGACAATGCAGAACTACCACCTAGTCACGATGGTAGTCGCTATAGCCAATATAGCACAGCCTTTTACGACCTGCCGGGCAGAACGATAGTTGGCCTATTCTATTCTAGTATTGAGCATTACCTTAATTTACATATAATAAATATTTTAGATTTCTATTGAAATACTTACTGGTGAAAAAAAATGTTAAGGTGAACTGAGTGCTAAGTGTGAGTTTTTCTTTTCGCATTCGATCGTGAGCGCGTTTGGAGTTTACTAGGAATTTGTATGTGATTTGTACAGCGCCACCTAGTGGTAAACTGGTTACTCACGTTTACCACTAGGTGGCGCTGTACAAATCACATACACATTCCTAGTAAACTCCAAACGCGCTCACGATCGAATGTGAAAAGAAAAACTCACAGTTAGCACTCTGATTTTGTAATTTTTTAATATCTAACAACAATATTTTTGGCATTTTGGCTCTGTATTGCACTTTAGGACTATATATAAAAATGTGTAAAATAAAATATTTTAGCACGTTACAATGGTTGTATTCATCTTGAGAGATAACTCGAACACCTATTTTCGTGAAACGCTATGCAGGGATTGTCTTCGTTTTAAAAAACCGTTCTCAAAAAGTTTTTGTTCTGTAGTGCACTAAATCAAGACAAACTTGCAAAAACTGTAGTATCTTTCGAACAATCTGCTCACATTATTACGATATTGCTCTGGAAAAAACATGAAAACATGAAGCTTTCTTTGCGAATCGAATACACGCTCTTATTGCAGAGCCATCCGACTCAGTTTCTATGCGTTATAATTTTATAATTACTAATATTTCGGGGCCATATTGTCGGGCGATTCAATGAAATGGAAAAGCAGATGCGTGGAACGTTTTCAAGATAAAAATTTGTGGTCGTGCGATATCGAACTATTTGACCACATGTACATGGTCGACAATAATACGAGTGAATATATAATTCGCAATATCAATATATTATTGCAATATAATCAATATTATTGAAATATAATCAATATTATTGCAATGTAATCAATATTATTGCAATATAATCAATATTATTGCAATGTAATCAATATTATTGCAATATAATCAATATTATTGCAATGTAATCAATATTATTGCAATATAATCAATATTATTGCAATGTAATCAATATTATTGCAATATTTAATGAACAAGTTCAACCTTTGGAAGGGCTTACTGAAATAAATACAATTTTAATGATGTCCTTTAAAAACAATTATTATTATTTTAAAAAATACAAGAATTTGAAAGTAGCTTTTCAAAAACGTTGAAGCATGTAATGTTTCATCCACTTAACTCTGTTGGAAATCGAACCTGAGCCCAATTGCTGCGTAGTCAAGTTTGTTAATCACTTGATCAAATGGGCGGTCAAATAATTGATAAATAACTTTGGCTTCAGACAGCCAGGAGTGGTGTTCTCCCCGTCCGGAACGGAAGATGAACGGGCTGACCGGGCCATGTCTGAAAGAGTCCAACAGCTGAGCTGGGTCAATGAACACCATCTCGAGTGTAAAGTGGACCGGAAAAGCTCGGAGTGCCGGCAGCTGTTGTATAAAGCGATTAGTGGTATGTTTTTTTTTTAATTCCTGCAGACATTGAAAATTTTTTCAACCCAATTTTCTAAATCGTTTTTTTATCTAGACGTTTTGATGTCCTAGAAGGTGTTCTATTTCTACGATAACGTTTATTAATAGTAAACGTATATATGCGTGTGTGTATGTTACCTTTCTGTAACTTTTGAATGGCTTGATCGATCGAAAGTTGACGGCATTCGATTGCGTTTACTATAATTTTAGTATCCTAAAAGTTTGAATCGATTCGGTCCGATAGATTTCGACCCAAAAAGTTTCCAAACATTTTTTTTAAATAATCAGAACGTACTTTTGATTTAAAAATCCAATCAGCTCTTTTCCTTGAAAAACTGCATCGAATACCGCAAATCGGATCATAATCAATTGAATCAATTGGATATGATGTGAGTTATCGTTGACGAAAAATAACTTCGAGATTTTTCACATTTTTGCGTTGTGTTTGTTTCAAATTGCGTTGAATGCCGTTTGGGTATAAAAAACCAAGTCAAATGTTGAAACGTATATATGGAACTTATATATGGCGAGAGGAGCGATATTCTGCAGGTTTAACCGCCTTACTATTTTTTGTATATTTACTAAATATCATGATAAAAGTTTGCTGCTAGGCACGCATTGGGCAAGCAACTAGTTGAGATTATTTGTGCTTGTTGAATAGATGCTGATGTGATATAAAATTAGATCTTTTATTTTATGAGATGGAAAACAAGCAGATGGCACTTTTTTATAGAGAGGGGGCAAATGAATAGGAGGTGCACCTGATAGTAAGTGATCACTGTCGCCCATCAACAACCACACTACCAGAGGTATTGCATTTGCGTTGCCGACCTCTTAAGAATGAGAAAGCTCTTCTCTTCTTCTTCTTAAAGGCTCCAAGTCGTATAGATTCGAAAACGTTCCTGGCGGTAACCGATTCCAAAAAGCGAGACAAAATGTGCCGAGAAAAATGCACGATTGGATTATCAGATATCAAGGTGGTGAGAATGAAACTTTGAATTTTGACGCGATGTCCCATGATGGAATTAATTTTACTTTCCTTGATAGATATGATAGAAAATGCAGAGTGAACCTACAACTCTATGTAACGCCAGAGTCAAGCCAGTTAGAAAAGAAGCCAGAACCACTCTACTCTGAATGCGATCAAGAGGATGAAGCTGAGGAGCTCCGGTCCAAGAATGAGAACAGTACTTCATGTGAGGCCTAATTGGTGTCTTATAAAGATGGAGGCGATGGGCTGGCAAGGTACTACTTCGCTCTGATGAGCACACCGAGTCTTTTAGAGGCTAGTTTAGCTTTTCCTTCCAAATGACCACGGAACTAAATTTTGTTCAATATGTCGACTCTCAAAATTCCAAAATTGACTGAGGCTGTTAGGAGAGTATTCCCAAAATGACGTGATACGACAAGTTGTGTTTTTTTAGCGGAGAAATTGCAAAGCTGTGTCTTTTGGAGTTAAAAGTTTTGACAACCCCTTTCCGAGACATCGGTTAGTCGATTCTCAACTTCACGCATAAGCTGGTTTTGGCACTCCTTGAAGTGTTTTCGAAAAATACTGCTACGGTCAGAGTATGAAGCATCACCAGTACTGTCGTCCATATAGAATTGAATGTTATTAATTCGTAACGTGTCGTTGATATGCGGAAGAAAAAGTGTCGACGATAGCACGCAGTCTTGGAGAACACCAGCATTTACAGGTGAAGAGTCGGAACTTACATAGTCAACTACGACCTTGATGCTCCGATCAGCCATAAAACTGGTAATCCACTTAATTATTTCTCGGGAAGTTCGTAGTAAGCAAGCTTCGAAAAGAGCGCTTTGTGCTATATCCGGTTACAAGCCTTCGCTATCTAAATTAACTGCTAATGCAGGCAGCGCTCGCTCGCGCGCTTGCGTGCAGTATTTATATGACGTAAGCACCTACGCACTGGTTCTGGCGCACACCCATAAAATGTGAACGAAATGTTAAATGAGATTATCACTCCACAGATATGGCGCGAGGTTGCTTACCTTAAGTTATGTTAAAAATGGATTATTTTATGCAGAAAGGTTTAAAGTGTTTGTAAAAATCAAAATATTTTTGGCTCTTAAATCACATTATTTTTTGGCTGGGATATCTTTCGTTAGACGCACTGAACGCTATGTTGAAATATGATCATCTATTTTAGAAGGGCCTTATATTTAAAAATCTTAAGCTTTTATTTAACGTTACGGACGTATTTGCCGGCTAAGGTACCGCTCTCCGACGCCCCATAATGAACTTCGGGTCAATAAAATATTGACAAATGGAATGGTGTTGTGTGTGTGGTGGCAGAGTTGCTGGGCATGGACAGCGCGGCGGCGCCGGGCGGCAAGGTGTGGCGGGTGCGGCGCGCCTGCCGCCACGTGCTGGCGCTGTGCGGCGCGCCCGCCTCCGCCGACGACCTGCTGCCCGCGCTCATACTGACGGTGAGACGTACGTTTCACTTCGCAACCGAAGCATATTCACACTGTAATAATTGTTCACACATTGCTTTGGTTGCGAAGTTGATGTCCATCTGTGTGGTGGGGTTAAAATGATATATAAATAAATTTGCCGAATACCTTCCCTTCAATCTGTAATATAATAGCTACAGCACTGATGCTCTTTCGTCAGACTTTTTCAACCGAATATTAATGGCACATGCATAAATCCACCGGCTATTTTACCCTTTAAACTGGTACACGACAGTGAGAAGCATTAACGCTATTGCGGCAGGAATAGGTAAGGCGGTGGTATCGAACTCGGTCGAGAATTTTTTTTTATGTTACTTGGATGGCAAACTGGCAGACGTGCCACCTGATGGTAAGTGGTCGACGTCGCCAATAAACATAAACTAGTAACTTTCATAGAGTGAAGTGCTATTCGACTCTCCTGAAGATGCTTCGGTTGCGAAGTGAAACGTGCGTTGAGTACATAACTTGTGTGTTACTGCCATTGCTTCTGACGTGGAAGAAAGTATCGTGGAAGTGGGTGGATTATTGTGCCGCTGTGGTCTTCAATAATTTCAGACTTCGGATAAGTTTGTTTTATTCCTTACACTACCTTTCATTTCTGTTGCATCACGGCAGTTCCATATATAACATTTCGCGGAAATTTGCAAATTAAATTCCATATGTTTCTTCTTTAAATTATGGATTTCCGCAAAGTAACGCCTGAACATATTAAATAGCCCAGGTAACTTAATTATATGTTGCCTATCCTGAGACATAAGGTATTAAGTCTCAGTGTCGATAATTACACTGCCTGTTTTGGCCTTCTCTCCGAAACACAGCAAAGCTATTTCACGGGAGAAACAAGCAAGATGGCTGTACCCGTGCAGTCGAGAGCGCGGCACAGTGCATCCCTCCCACCGGTGAAGAACTTTACCGCTTTCCATCAAGAATCTTTCTATCAGGAAATCCTTATTTGCTATGTAAATAAATAAAAAGAAATACAGCACGAGCAAACCGCAAACTTCACAAGCGTATGAAAGAGAAACCGATATTCTTAATGTCTGTATATAAGTATAACGTTAACGGTTGCAAACGACACTACCGATATCGATATCCGAAAACCGTTTTCGACGTCGATATGCAAACTGAATACGGTTACATAACCGTTTGCGACGAAAAACGAAAACGGTGATATCTATTTACTTTCTCACAATGTAACGTGTTGTCAACGGTACTGTTATGTCCGTTGCCGGCAGGTGCTGAAGGCGAACCCCCCGCGGCTGGTCAGCAACATCAACTACGTGACGCGGTTCTGCAACGCGCAACGGCTCATGACCGGCGAGGGCGGCTACTACTTCACCAATCTGGTAAGTCCTGACAATTCTAGAGTCGGGGTGTATTTCGTCGGATCCTACGTAAGTTGTTGTAACTTAAAAAATGCGATTTTTGATTTACTTATGAAAATGAATCCACTTTTATAGACCTTCTTTTTTCATTATTATTATAGAAAAAGGGGGCAAACGGGCAGGAGGCTCACCTGATGGTAAGTGATCACCGCCGCCCGTGGACCCGTTGATTTTTACATCATTGGGTAACAAACAAGCAGGCAAAAAAGCAAATAGTAGTATGGGAGATACAACTATCGCCCATGGACACCAACGATGTTAATATTGCGTTGCTACCCGTGTCCCGGAATCGTAATGCCATATGCAAAAGTTTACCGGCTACCTCACCTTCCAAAACGGAACATGACGGTGAGAAGTAGGCAAGGGACATTTCATAAATAGCTGGTGACATATATGATAAGATTTGTCGCAAATCGCATATGCGACGTCTCTTCATTTGGTTTGTGATATGTCGCACTCGATGAAATCGCATCGTTCGTAAATATTCGGAGATCATCGTATTGACATCGACGTACCAGTAGATAGGTAGATAGCGAGCGAGTAGTAACGAATCGTGCATGTTGTGTATAGTATGACGTGTTATAATTACGAAGAGCAAAGCGCCCCACTCGCACGATAAGAAGTATTTTAAAAATAGACTTTAAAGGAAGTGTGTTAAAGTATTAATTTCCTTGGAATGATTTGTCGCAGAACTAAAAATCATTTGTTTGCTTACGTACAGTGTACATGAATTAGTCAAAGAACACAGGTCATTTTAATTTTGTACAACCCTTGCGTGTCTTTTGGAGTGACAAATATTCGATAAACTAGAATAATATTCTACGATTTTTAAATCAAATAAATAAAATATATCGCTAGGTACAATCATTTAAAAATAGTTGAGACTATAATTTGATTGAGTTCTATCCAAGGAAGTTATATTCTACCCGGAATGCTTACACGCGCTTCAAAATCGTTCCGAAGAGTACCACGACATGAGTGGAGTGTGTCTCTTTCTACTAAATAAAGCGCCAATCGCCATATATAAGTGTGGCCATGCGTAGTTTGCAAATTACTACTAAGTAATTCTACCAATTTGAGAAACAGTTTTTGCATTGCATAAGTAATTACGTAATAATTAAAATAAGCACATTTTAGAACTCATTATGTTAATTACAATACATTATATGCTAATGTATCTATCGACGTGTATGAATAAAAGGGATTTAACGATAAACGATATATAAAAATCTACCATCCGAAAGTTTTATTTACACTGGCAATTGCAAGAAAGGGACAACATCCACTCATGTCGTTGTCTTGCTCAGAACGTTACCCCCCTCTATAATGTTAGAAACAAATGTCAACTTTATTAGGATCGAAATAAAGTACATCTTTATTTTTCAAATATTACTTCGTAGTAATTCCAATTATCGTATATAAGTTCCTTGGTTCTATCATCATATTTAAGTGTTACCATTTTATAAAACTTTAATTACATTTTCATTAAAACAGTAATAAGTTTATACATCATAATTTTCATTATAAGTATCAAATAAAAATTCTCCCTGTTTTTGTATTAAAGAATAGTTAATGCTAATTTATTTTTTGTTCTTTTAAGTATCTATAAAGTGTTTTTGCAAAATCTTAGCTGTCAATCTAACTTAGATATCTGAGATTAGCAGTTGTACTGAAGACACCCAATGACAAGATAAATACCTAACCACAGACTACTAAGGAGAGAACTGATTACGTTAACCTTATCTCAATTCCAACTTTATGTAGCTACTATTCCCCGAGTTAAAAAAATATTTACTAAATGCGGATAAGTTAAGGAGTTGTTATAGAATCTTAAGAAATATATTAAACTTTAAGGTATTAACTAAAAATAACGATGTATGAAATATTTCATAATAATGATTTTTGACGACAAATCGTAGGTCATTGATTCGAGCATGGCGTTCGAACTGCGACGTATTGTGATTTGTGTACTTTGCGATTTATATAGAAAGTAATTATTTATCGTAATAATTTTTAGTATTTAGATTGTTCTTTAGTACGTACGTACGTGTATAGCAATAGTATAAACTATAAATAAGACCAAAATAATACAATAAGTGGACTTACATGGAACCATTATGAAAAAAATCCCAGGAAAACTATGGCTAAATGTATATTATGTAAAATAGAATTCGTATAAAACTTCCAGTAGGTACACATCTAAAAAGACTTTTGAGTTTTAAACATTTAAGTACCTGGGTGATTCCGTTCTAACTGTGATATTCAATGTCCTGTATTGTTTGTTCTCACAGGTCGTTAATTAATAATTAATTTATGAAATTTTTGTACTTATTGGAAAATAATAAACATATTTCAACATTATTTTCATATAATATAACTTGCCACTTACAGAAAACTTACAATATATCACTTAAATGTCAGTACCGTGTCATGTCCATTTCTAGAATTTATTTATAAATTGTTAGTTTTTTTGTCGTAATAAATGATTTAAATTAATTACCTCATAAATTCTAATGTTTACGACAAAAAAAAACTAACAATTTATAAATAAATTCTAAAAATAGACATGACACGGTACTGACATTATATCACAGTTAGAACGGAATCACCCACCTACGAAAACTTTTTGAATTCCAAATCCAATCTAAACAGAGACAAATTTTAGGCACTTTATTATTTTTTGTGTTATAGCACTCACCCCGTGCTTGGGAAACTGGAAAAACCTTTAGGCTTTTTCCAGTTTTTCCAGTTTCCCAAGCACGTGGTGAGTGCTATAACACAAAAGATAATTAGAAATACGAAAGTACTGATCAAATTTATAAATGTGAATTTCATCTGTAACGATGAACACATTTAACTAGTTATACGTATGTATACCTAGCGATCAGTACAATCGACGTAATCGATCATATAGCAAAAAAGAATTTCGCCACCTCGAGCCTGTCGACACTAGCTCAGTGGAAGAGCGTCCCGGCTTTAGGGAGATGGGCACAGGTTCAAATCCCGCGTGTCGATATTTTTCTTTGTTGTTTTTAAGGTTTTTTAAGCACCTTTTTGGCCTAAATTGAATACTAAAATCTTACCATGATAACTTTTTTTGAGATACATACAACTTAATTTCTAAGCCTGCCTCGTGGTATAGGAGTAGCCTGTTCGGCTCAGATCATGAGGTCCCGGGTTCGATCCCCGGGTGGGGCAAAAATGTTATTGAGATTATTTTAGAACCTGAAAATCATCGTTAGCAATATTTCGCATGGGAAATCATTGCGATTTTCTTTCTTTGTTACATGGAATGATATTGATTTAAAAGTAGCAATCATTTCCATGCCTAGTGACAAGCATTGACGCTATTGTAACAGAAATAGGCGATTGTACTGATCCTGGGCCAAGCGGTCGAGTCAATTTGGGTTATATTATTGATTTATGGAAATCCATAATTAAAAGGAGAAATTAATTAAATTTGCTGTAAAATTAATTAACTAAAAGTAATTAAATTAAATTTGCTATTATAGCAACTATAATTAATTTCACCTTTCAAATTGGGTTAGAAATTTAATGTAAATATTAATATTATTTCAATTAAATTTTTATGTAAGCTTTTTTTTCTATAGTTGCAAATTTAATTAAATTTGTTACTAAAGCCATTAAATTTGCTATAGTAGCAAATTTAATTTAATTAAATTGCTCTAATTTAATAGTTTTTATTAATTAAATTTCCTATTATAGCAAATATTATTAATTTCACCTTTCAATTTGGATTAGAACTTTAATGTAAATGTTAATATGAATTAAATTAATTTGATTATCAGTGCTGCGCGGTGTCGTTCATAGAGAACTTGTCAGCGGAGTCTCTGAGCATGGACAAGAAAGAGTTCGACAGTTACATGGCGATGCCGGCCTCGATAGGGGGCAGCACTTGGGTGAGAATTATCTATACTCTATATATATAAATAAATTAGTGACTGTTTAAAATTTTAAAATAAGCGCTTTTTATTAAATGGGTATGGATGTATACACGGTACATTAACCAAAATAACATTTTTTACTATCCGAAACTTTGATATCTATGCGTAGGTGTCCGCGCCTATAGACATAATTATCCAATAAACATATTAAGCATAACATGTTTATTGGGTTATGTTATGGTTATAGGCTTGGTTTCACTAAGAATGAATCGGATATATTGTAGTTTTCAATGTTTAACACCTAGCGCGATCGTCGAAACAAATCAATCTAGTACCTATAATGATGGATGTCTGACAGCCCGCGCTTTTTTTGTAGGGGTTTTAGGAAATCCGTTTATTCATGTATTTTAGTTTATATTAAGTATATGTACTATACATCAACGTAATCTGCATTAGTTTTCCTATTCACTTATTATCTAATAAAAAGTAATGTAAGCTTACTTGATACTAAAATCCTGTGATGATTATTAACTTCGGGAAATTTTACTACACACATATAACGCACACTATATAGCACTAATTGATTATACACTATCACTCAAATAACGCTTACACTAATGTTTACACTATCAACTAATAATCACATAAATTACACACTTAGGAATAAAGTAACTATTTCACCCGTGTGTTCGAGAATATATACACCCGTGTATTCGAGAATATATACACCCGTGTATTTGAGAATCACTATCCGCCATAAAAATTTATGAACACTCGAAAATCACTCAAGGGGTAATTATAATGTAGAAATAACAAAGAAATAAAATATTTATTTTAAAATATAAGGATTAATAATATTTTTAGCATATAAATTCGGCAAAAATAGATAGTAAATTACGTGACAGTTATCGCAAACCTGAAAGATTTACGTCACACCGTGGTAATACGTCTTCTTAATGTTATTTTCATAGAAACTACAGAGTATGTAATGTAGATATTACCGCGGCGTGATGTATTAGGACGCCATGACAGTCCAGAGTGTTTTCGCGGTAAATTTTTATTTCCATTTTCAAAAACACGAAATTATTTTTATAAAATATGTACGTTATTGAACAAAAATAAATAGTTTTTATTAAACAGTTTTTTTATTATAGTCAACTAGCCTATTAGGTCAAAATTAAAGTAGATTTTTTTTTGCAAATTCGTTATCAGACCAATATTGAACATTCAGGAGCTTCACTATGTACCACGGATTAAATGGATACGCCTTTTAAAAAAAATTCTTAATTTGTCAGTGTAGCTTGCATTTACACACAAAATACAGAGTTTACTACTTACCGATGAAATCACTCCAAGAGTAATTTTTAAACCATGTCATCTCATTCGGTATAACAAAACTACATCACCATCAAGCACGAGTCCATTCGTGCATGAGATATTGCTCTCACCTCTGGGATGGATCCGTCAAATACCAGCTAAAGGCGCATGTCTGGAAATCCACAACCGTGGGGTTCTCCCGACACTTTTCTTTCTCGCACTACTCTTTTGTGGAATCAATTACCGCCAGGGGCTTTTCCGAACATATACGACATGGGGACCTTCAAAAAAAGAGCTTACTCATTTTTAAAAGGGCGGCAACGCAACTGCAAGACCTCTGGTATTGCGGATGTCCATGGGCGGCGGTGATCACTCAATACCAGAGTGCTAAGTGTGAGTTTTTCTTTTCGCATTCGATCGTGAGCGCGTTTGGAGTTTACTAGGAATTTGTATGTGATTTGTACAGCGCCACCTAGTGGTAAACGTAAGAAACCAGTTTACCACTAGGTGGCGCTGTACAAATCACATACAAATTCCTAACTCGAAACGCGCTCACGATCGAATGCGAAAAGTAAAACTCACACTTAGCACTCAGATGTCTGCTCGTTTGCCCTCTCTTCCATAAAAAAAAATATAACAATATGCTAACAATAGTTGCAATGGATTCAATAGCTGTTTCTCAACCAACTACTTTTCGCTATTTCATATAATACTGTTAAGGGTTGAATATATTATGAATAACGAGTACAATAGTAGAAGAGTATTGAAGTTACAGCTTTTAACTACAATAACAGTTATATATGTTCGGTACTATTAAATTGAATAATTGCCTCGTAGTGATTTGTACCCTGTGTTGTTCCGGACCTCCCTTGACGAACAGACCATCTGCAGTTCTGCCAGGCAGTTCGTAAAAGGCAATCGCATACTAGGTACTACGTGGTTACTAGGTGACAAGAGTTCTGCATTGTCTCGCCCGGGTCTGATACCACCGCTTTACCTATTCATGCCGCAATAGCGTCAGTGCTTGTCACTGTCGTGTTCCTGTTTGGAAGGTAAGGTATCCGGTAAAAGACCTTGCCACAAGAATAGCAACGCACCATTAATATCTTTAGCGTTGGTTGTCTCTTTCCACCGGAAAGCCATTTGCTTATTTGTTGTTTTATGGTATAACAAAAGTGAAAAGGAAGGTCCTTGTTTTTGACCAGGAAATCCAAGTTTGCAGAAAACGATGATAGAATTCTGAAATTAATACCAATAAGGCGATTCAGAGAATGATACCAATACGGTAATTCTGAGATGGATACCAATAAGGCAATTCTGAGAATGATACCAATAAGGCAATTCTGAGAATGATACCAATAAGGCAATTCTGAGAATGATACCAATAAGGCAATTCTGAGAATGATACCAATAAGGCAATTCTGAGAATGATACTAATAAGGCAATTCTGAGAATGATACCAATAAGGCAATTCTGAGAATGATACCAATAAGGCAATTCTGAGAATTATACCAATAAGGCAATTCTGAGAAAGATACCAGTAAGGCAATTCTGAGAATGATAACAATAAGGTAATTCTGAAAATGATATTAATAAGGCAATTCTGAGATTGATACTAATAAGGCGATTCTGAGAATGATACCAATAAGGCGATCTGAGAATGATACCAATAAGGTAATTCTGAGAATGATAACAATAAGGCAATTCTGAGAATGATACCAATAAGGCGATTCTGAGAATGATAACAATAAGGTAATTCTGAGAATGATGCCAATAAGGCAATTCTGATCTTGTATTTAGTTTTTGTGGCCCGTGCCGCGACTCACCTATTAGGCTGCGTTTCCACTGAGGAGGAGTGGAGCGTAGCGGTGCACAAATTGACCAATCACAATGAAAGAAATCTCCGCTCCGCTCCAGTGGAAACAGTGTTAGCGGAGATTTCTTTTATTGTGATTGGTCAATTTGTGCACTGCTAAACTCCACTCCACTCCACTGACGTTTTAGATTGTAGATTTTTTTACTCCAAAAAATTGTTTGGTACCATCGCCGTAACTATTTCTGTCGCAATAGTGTTAGATAAATTTGTGTAATTTTTACAGTGAATATTTATGTTACTATATTAGGCAGCGACGCTATCTCTGTGCGGGGCTACGAAGGAAGCCGAAGAACAACGGCTATACGTGGAAAAGCTGCGAGCTGAGGTCGAGGAGTTGAAAAGCAAGGCTGACGAGCTCGCTGCCAACGCCGACACTTTTGAGGTACGTATCTAGATTATCCCCGTGTTGGTCCCGGGCTCCTTTGAAGAATAGGCCAACTGCCGTTCTGCCAGGCAGGTCGTAAAAGGCGACCGATTGACTATGCGAGTCATTACCATCGTGGCTACTAGGTGGTAGAGTTCTGCATTTTCTCGTTCGGGTCTGGTACCACCGCCTTACCTATTCCTGCCGCAATAGCGTCCGTGCTTGTCACTGTCGTGTTCCGGTTTGGAGGTTAAGGTAGCCGGTAAACTTATGCAAGTGGCATTAGACCTCGCCACATGATAGCAACGCACCATTAACACCTTTGGTGTCATAGGCGATGTTTGACTCTTTCCATCAGGAGACCCATCTGCTTGTTTGCTATCTTATGATATAAAAAAAGCGAACGATTGGCTGTGTGAGTCACTACTATCATAATCACTAGTTAGGTGCACTGTCTGGCCCGGGTTTGATACCATCGCTTTATCGATTCCTGCTGCAATAGCGTTAGTGCTCGTATGTGTAGTGTTCCGGTTTGTAGGTTAATGTAGCCGTCAAACTTATGCATGTGGCATTAAAACCCCACCACGAGGATAGTAACGCTTTTTTAACATCTTTGATATCTATCGGCGACGACGGTGTCTTTCCATCAGCAGCGCCTTGTTTATTTGCAATCTTTAAAAATAAAAAATGATATAATATCTATAGAAACATCAATAATTTGGAAATCCTAATACGCCAACCGCGTCGGGCGACACATTTTCATTAGATATAATCATTCGCCCTTCGCACAGAAAGAGCTTAGTCGTTGGGACGTTATTTTCGCCCATCGTTCTAGCGAAGTATCTTAAAATATCCACTTAATATGTCGAGGTGAGATTATGTATTAAATTCGCAATATAACCATAACTAATTTGGGCAAAACTATAACTAACATAGTATCGCCCAAAATACTAGCGCTTTGTCTATAGATATCTATGATACAAAGATAATAAATTATTTTATTTTACAGAAAGAAATAGCCAAAAAGGTCCAAGACGTACTAGCAAAGACGCCATTAGAAATCAAACCGAGACGTGAGCTGCCGCGACTTGGAATATTAAAAACCACTTCTTCTCTAATAGACTTGGAAACGCCTAACGAGCAACCAACAGTACAAACCATACCAGAGATACAAGTACCAGAAAAGTCTACGCAAGAACCAATAACAGTGCAAACGGAACAAAGTCTAGAACAAAAGGACATCCTTGGATATGCTACCCCAGGAAAAAGCAGCCCGAAATCACCTCAAAACCAACTATGGGATATAAAGCAATCAGGATCATTTGAGCTTCTCACACCATCTCCTTTAGGCTTCGCATCTTTTGACACAAGATCAATAGATGAACTGATAACTCCAGACGAATTTGGCTCTGAGCACATTCCACCAGGACTTAGCAATATAAACTATGACATTGACCTATCAGATTTGAGCGGGGATAACAGTTTAGCTGAAGATCCAAAAGAACCGAAAGATCCATTCAGTCCTGAAGGTATAACAAAAGATCCTTTCGATCAGTTTAGACAACATATGAGTATAAGCACAGTCTTAGATAAATTTGATGAGTTTAGCTTAGATGATCATAAAAATGTATCAGAGCCATTTGAAGTTGTTCACAAAAATGATCATTTTAATTCAGAACCGAGGGATCCATTTAGCCCAATACAAAGAGAAAATCCATCACTGTTAGATGATAATGGATCACCAACCGCAGTGTGCCTGCTACCATCTCCGTTGCAGCCGCAAACTAAAGAGAATACTTAAAAAAATAAGTTTAAATTATTTATTGGTGATGTTTAATAATATTATTGAATAATTTATTGAAATAAATTATTCTGGAAACAGAATTAAATGTGTTAATTAAAGTGTTTATTTTATCCAACTGCACCAGGAAGGGGGTGAGCAAATTTTTTGAATGTAAGCCCATTTCTTGATCCGAGTCCCTTTTTAAAGATTAACCTCTCGAAACTCTGACATGCAAAGGCGATTTTAAGCGCCAGGACTCATCACTCGCTTTTTGGCGGGAATGGCGTCTCAGGCGACTCGATGGAAAAAAAATCTTTTTTTTTTCTACAACCAAGTCATATTTTATCATTCTGTGAACGACTGTGTATCAATTGATATATTTTCTGTCTACTAGAGATCAAAATGAAGTAATAGACAAAGTAGTTTTTATATTTACAAGCAAATATAATAAAAATCACTTGAAAAATAATGAATTTCTAAATTAGTTTATTTTTGGCTATCCCGATATATTTCTTACAACAAATTATCCAAATAGAAAAAATATACGACCTTTCTAATAAAAACAGTACTTACATGAGAGAAATGCACCGTAAAACAACACAAGATTGAATTTTATACCACTAAAAAACCGCAAACACACTCGCGGTCCGGTCGAATGAACTAAAATGACTGGTACAAAATAAATGACAATAATAGACTTCAATTTACGAATTTGACATGACAGATATTTTATCAAAGATTAAACGTCAAAGGCTTTTTCATACAACATTAGTCTTTATAAATAGAAATTTAAAGGTCAAATTCAAATGCAAGTGGGGTAAAATTTTGCTCTCAGAGTGAACGCTTGACCGTTTTATTATACATATGTCTAATATTTGCCTCTGCGAGAATCGAGTGGTTAAATGTCTGTGCAGATGAAGCACTAATCCACTTCGTACAAAAAATAGAACTAACGTGACAATGAGCACCAATGCACACAGCAAACTGTCTGCATTGAGCGATTCAAAGTGTCCATCCAGCGATCTAGTGATTTAAAGTAACTGACAGTCTTTCTAAAGGACCAATACAATACATTTTCTTAAACTTAATTTAAATTTCAACACAACGTAATTTCAGAATATATACCCCATAATGTGCGCTTCACTAAATTTCCGGACGACAAATGATCGTACACCGTCTGTGATGAGTCCGTGGTAAGTTCTCACTTTAGGGATTGTTGTCCTCTGCGGATAAAGTCCCTCGTCTGCGCAGGCAATAAAGCATCAATGCTAGGCATCTTGTTAAGAGCGAGCGAAGGCTGAAACCTGTCACATCATGACTACAAACTTGGTGGTAGAATTCTGCAAAGTTTCGACCGGGTTTGATTCCACCGCCTTACTTATGTCGATAGGGTTGGTGTTGTTATGTTTTGGTTTGGAGGGTTATGTAGCCAGTATATTTTTGGTTACACATGTCACTAGCATCGTAATTACTAGGTGGTAGAGTTCCGCAGCGTCTCGCACGGATATTTGGTACCACCGCCTTACCTATTACTGGCGTAATAGCGTCAATGCTTTTCATTGTCCTGTTCCAGTTTGGAGGGTAAGGTAACCGGTAAACTTATGCATGTGGCCTTGTCATCCTGCTACACGCGGATAGCAACGCATTACGATAGTAACATCTTTGGCATCTAGACGAAGGTTTCTCTTTCCATCAGGAAAGCCATTTGCTTGTTTGCTATCCATGATAAAAAAACTTCAGAAATAATATGAATAAATTCAGCCTTTTGACGGGAATTATATTAATCAAATTTTAAAATTTTAAATGTCCTTAAGATAATTAAGTAGGTAAGTACTATTATTTTAAACAATTAGAATAGTTCAAAACTAGAGAATTGAACATTATTTTGGAAGTAGCTTTAATGTTTTTATTGTTATTTCTCCTGACATTTAAATGATCAGCAGCGAAGAAGATGGCCGCCATATGTTGTTGTGTAGTGTGCATACGCATGATTTTCGCTTTTCTTCAGTCTCGCACGGGATCCAGTTCAATTTACGACCAGTCGTCTGACCAGACCAGACGTCACGTGCCTAGCAGTAGACATACCGGTATTACATTCCCTATATTATACTATCCTATGGAATTTAATTGAAATGAAGTTAAATGAACAGGTTCGATTTCAGGTATCTCTGGAGCATCAGTTCTTCGCCAAATTTAAATGGAACCAAACGGGAAGTCCTTCCAAACAAAAGATTTTCAAAATTGATTCAAAAATAACAAAAGTTCTAGGGAACAAACTTATAAAAATTAATAACACTGCGAGGAACAAGAATCCTAATTTCAAGATGCTTAAAAAGGCATGCATGAAAGAGCTTAATAGTTGATATTAATGGAAAGAGATATTGTGGAACTCGATAATCTTTGGCATTCCACCAGTCTCCATTCTTGGTTCATTTTTGTTTACCATGTATGTTATTGACGTATTATGTAGATGAGGATGGAATCATACTGTTAAGTATGACGAAGTGAATAATACAATTTTAAAAACGTATACAGGTTGTTACTATTAAATGGAAACTAAAATGGGTTAAATTTTCCATGATTCATATGTGATGTGATATACCTAATGATGTTCAACTTAATTTGAACAAGTTGAAGATTGACATTTTTAAAAAAACACTAGATACCTAAAAAGTTACAACGGTTATCCAACATTGATAAGTTAGCAAGAAGTTAGTTTAGTGATATATGTATAAAGTTACAAAAAAGAGGAGTCTTAAACAAATTAAATAAAATAAAAAATTACAAACTTACAACGGTTATCCCACATTGTTAACTTAGCAAGAAGTTAGTTCAGTGATATATAAAGTTATAAAAACCTTATTAGACACCGCTAGAAATGTGTATTTTAGTAATTTATAAGCATTGTACCTTATAGGACTTTGCTTAGTGAAACGGAGCTAACTAGCTGCAAAGGTGATTAACAATTTTAGGGTTAAATTATTATTATTATTTTATTAAAAAATTATTATATATTATTATTATTATAATATATATTATTTATTACAAAATTATTCTGTAAATAAAAGAAATCAATATTCTATCGTAATACCTCAGTATATACCTATTTAAAAATCTTATATCGTGTTTAAGTAAATATTGCATATTTAAGAAAATTCAATAAATACATACAAGGAACAAAAACAATCCTGATATGCACGCAGCCCGTCTCCACAGAATAAAATGATGTGGTGTCGCGGGACACCAGGTAGGAACGAACTTCCTTCGGCTAAACGGCACTACTCGCTTGTGTACGCGACTGTCGCGCCTGCGCACGTCTCATTTAACGCTTTTATTCCACGCATTTTTCTTACGGTTTTACTATCACACTTTTTTCAGTTCGGTCGCGCAGCAAAATCCCTATCCCCTCCAAGCCTGCCGTAACTTCGTTCCAAAAAATAAAAGCATTTATATTGCCTCATAAGTATTTTTTTATGGAGCAATGTGTAAGCTGCTCAAACCTATCAGAGATTTACTTGTAAATCGATTTAAAAAAAAGTATTAAAACAACTGATTAAGGATGGTTATTATAAAACTTCTGATAACTTGTAATTATAAAAATAACTTTTGTAATATGAAATCATCATTGTACATTTATAACAAGTACAAAAAATAGAGAAAAAAGACCAGCCCGCTGAGTTTCTTCCGCCGGATCTTCTCAGTGTGTGGCCGCGTTCCGATCCGGTAGTAATTCTAAATAATCGAAAGAATGTTTTAAATGTAATATTATATAAAGATAATTTTTTTTTAATATTTGCACACCGTATAATGGTAGAATATGTTAGTAACTTATTTTCAACAACTTGTAACATCCATATTCTGGCAAATAAATATGTTCTTTCTTTCTTTCTTTCCTGGTGAAAAGTAAACCATAGCCTATAGCCACTAAAGATTTTAATTTTTCGTTGCTATCTTGTGGCGAGGTCTAATGCCACATGCATAAGTTTACCGGCTACCTTGACTCCCCAACCGGAACACGACAGTACAGTGCAAGCACTGACGCTATTGCGGCAGAAATAGGTAAGGCGGTGGTACAAGACCCGGGCGAGATAATGCAAAACCTTACCACCTAGTAGCCATGATTCGCATAGCCAATCACCTCTTACGACCTGCCTGGCAGAACGGCAGTTGGTCTATTCTTCAAAGGAGTCCGGGCCAACCTAACTTCTCAGTGTGGTCACACTTCCTATCAAGTCATAGCTATAAAATTTTTAGGTCGTCAAACAGCTTATAAGGGGCAATTTGAATACAATTTTCTTCATCAATTTCTCTTATTTCATAGTAACCTGAGTCAGTCAACGATTTTTTACACATTGAAGAGCCATTTTGTTCATTATTACTATGTATATTTTATTTTCGAGGGAAAATATAAAAACTACAGTTTGTACATTACAAAAATTTATCATAACCAGTATTTATAACTCAATATTCCCTAAGTTTAAATAAATTGAAGAAATCCTAAACAAAATACACTAATTTTTGAAATAAAGCCCGATTCAGAGCATACATGTACACAAGGATCCAATTACACATTATAATTATTTAGACATTGAATGTTATAATGTTGGAAGCTAAGTGAACCAATATTCTAACAAACATATAGGAATTGGTCCACATTGAACTAACAATGTGCACTTTTCTCTGGCGATGAAGATTTCTTGGTGTATTTAGTCACATCTTAGGAAACAATGAAATAATTTAGAAGTATGTGTATACTTCTTAACGACTTTGAAAATGTTTACTCGTCTGTATAAAAAGTCCATTGCAAGAATTATGAAATAAGGCACCAAAACATTTAAACCATTTGGTGCATTTCTTTCACCGAGCACACAGTCCATAGATGCCTAATATTTGATTCTCCCTATTGACTACATTCTGGCGACTAGCTGAGGTAAGACAAAGCGGGGCTGCAACGCCGTGATTGGCTAACTCAAGGCCACAGTGAAAGATAGTGATGTAAAGAGCATCTGATTGGTCGATACAGATTGAGTATTTCTCATGTGGACATTTATATCGGAAATATAAGTCAGATGAATTGTCAGGAGCTATTCGCCTGTTATTAGGCGTCTATGGGCTGCGTGGTCGGTGATTTTTTTACTAGTCATTTTCCAAATTTTTATTTGTGATACTGTTTTATGGAAATAAATGTAAAATACAAAAATCCAATAAAAAGTAATAATAACTAGGTAGTCTTATAATTAGTTTCAACACTGAATGTCATCGGCATGTTGGTAAAACTCCATTTTGACTTGTATTTGTATGATTTATAAGGATTTTTACTGTTTTTACTAGGTAAAACCAAAAAAACAGTACATTATATAACAGTAAATTATATACACTTCTTATAGTTAGGGTTACCAGACATTCTGATAAAACTGGACAGGATTCACATTAATTAATATGTGCCCAGTCACACTAGACATATTGACTTATCCATTTTTTGTAAAAATGTTACCTGTAAGGCCCAATCAGCTCATTTAACTTGAGGCTTAGAAATTTGCAAAAAATGCTTTTTTCAAATCCAGGCATAAACTAATTGATTTTTCGAATACGATTTTAGAAGCAGGGAAAAAGCTGGTGTCAGTTTTTTAGTTTTAAAACTTGGCAGGCCTCTTAATAGTTCCATAATCCATTTTATTCGAAATTGCTGACCATTTTTCAGAAAAAATAAATAAATTCATATTTTTATTGGCGATAATAATACATATTATAAACTTCAAAGCAGGGAAATTGTTCAATAATTTATTGAAATGTTGCAAAGTAGGGTCAATTTTTAATTTTACTATGTGAGGCTTTATTAAAATACAAAGAGGATTCAAATTTATAAAAAGGTAGATAAATTGTGTATACTCATTTTTAAATTAGATGTTTTAGTTTACAATAGGCAGTTGCGTATTTTTTTTTGTTCCAAGAATTTTAATTCATTTATTCTATTTATCCACACATTATAAATCTCAACAGCCTATAAAAGGCATGCTAACAGTTGCTAACGGTGACCGCCCCGTTGGGGACAAGCATTTTTAGTTGAAACTAGTTTATCACACACTTGTACTTTTATTTCACTATTATTATACACTAAATTATTTAATTTTATCGGCTGGTTTCGCTTTTTAAAGCATCTTCAGTACGTACTTTGCGTCCTTTATGGCCTGAAGATGCTTAAAAAGGCGAAACCAGTCGATAAAATTAAATAATTTAGTGTATAATGATAGTGAAATAAAAGTACAAGTGTGTGATAAACTAGTTTCAACTAAAAATAATGGAATTTCACCAAGTGCCGACGATTGAAAGTGTAAAATCTGGGACAAGCATGTTTGTATTTCCGGGTTTGGGTGTTTATTAAATATATTCTTGTATTTATATATGTATTTCTATGTATTAGTATCGTTGACTAACACCCATAACACAAACAAATAATTTGCTTACTTTGGGGTAAATCAGTCAGTGTTATTTGTTCTGTGAATATTTATTTATTTATTTAACAGTTAGACTATTAATACAATGATGGCCCAGTATAACATAAGTTTGCAAGATACTGAACAGTAATAAATAAGCAAAGGATAACATACTAACTAGTTCATCCAAAAACTTATTCTTGAACGAATTTCAGAGATAACTTCAGAAAATTATACATTCTCTAACTAAAATTTCATATAAATTCAATGTCACAATTTTTTACCATTAAAAATGAGATCTATTTTAATTTGTCTTTATTTCCCCGTGTCAAGCTGTAGTAAGATGTGCTTACTATTATTATAATAAAAATATACAAAAATGACTTCTCATAGAGCCATGCAAAATAGTATTGGTCATTTAATCATAATTATAGAAGATTAATATTATTTATTTAGTTTTAAATAATCTGCAATTTAAATTCAATTTTTCTCTAATTTGGCTTTTTGCACATTACTGCCTTTTTCCTAAGCACGGCAGTATAGCCTTAATGTGGGGTTTTGACATGCCCCCACTCCCTCTTGTCATAGGTTGTCACACTTGTAAAACCCCTTCTCCTTAGTGTGACTCACATTCAATTTTATATTTGGAACCAATCAAATTAAGACAGCAGTTGTTCCAAATTTGCACCCCCTAATGGCTCAAACCTACTTTATAAATAACGATTGATTTAGTGATATTTAAATTTTTAAGTTAACATATAATTTTTTTAACATGTGATGTCACAAAGCCTTCCCCCAATCCTTGTCATGCAACATGTGAGATAATTTATGTATGGTCTCTTATGTATAATAACTGAAAAAATTATAGGTTTCCTTTATTATTCATTAAAATTTTAAGTAACCAAAAAACAGTAGCAAAATGTGGAGATCGAGATCACAACATATTATATGTCTAGCCGAGGAACTGTTCAATACAGAGCTCATCTAATATCAACTGGAAGAATCATATAAGTAAAATAAAAACAAAAATGTCGAGCTTTACATACGCTTTGAGATACGTAAAGCAACAGACCTTAATACTGCTTTGGTAGCATATCACGCATACGCAAATTCGTGGCTTACATATGGCATTTTGCTATGGGGTAATAGTTCAAACATACAAGAGTTATTTATTTCCCAAAAAAAATGTATACGCATCCTCAAAAACATTAAAGAAACCGAAAGTTGCACACCATACTTTAAAAGACTCAAAATATTAACTTTGACATCAATATACATATTGGAAGCAATGAAATTTGTAAGAAAATATCCCCATTTTTTTAAAAATAAAACCGATATGCCACGATACTTCGCAAGTAGATCCAAATATAATCTAGAATTGCCAATATCAAAACTAAAAATGCATAGTTCCGGACCGAATATAATGTGTATAAAAATATATAATAAACTACCTGGTAAAATTAAATCTGAAGAAAATGATCGTATATTTATAAAATTTGTAAAAAGTCTATTGGTAGAAAAATGTTACTACACCATAAACGATTTCTTTAACGACAACCGTATAATTGTATCATAAAATGGATCGGTCCAGTCCTACATTGCAATACCCTATTGGGTGTATATGTTCACCACATTATATATTATATAATAACACCAAATGTAATAATTGTAACATATTAAGCAATAAATGATTGAGTGTTGAGCACCAGTGCTTACCAGGAGCATCCGTGGAAGTTTGCTATTTTTAGCATCACTAAGCAATAGACAACAAGCAATAAGTTGTTCCAAATATATATAAGAAAATACTATTGTCAATGTTGTAGGTGCAATAAACTTATGTTGGCCTTAAGAGCCTGAAATAAATGATTTGTATTTTATTAATTATTATATTAATTGAAGGTCAATTCTTCACAGTTCTGCATTTTGCAGTACATTGTACGTTTAATTTTTTTTTCTGTAAATCTCACAGCAACATTTTTCTATTATAATAAGCCTATGTGTTAAATCGGGACAAACATTATTTTTACACAAAATTTCATGCAAATCTGTCATTACCATACTGGATGGAATTTGCATAATCCATTTTTAATGTGTGCCTATACTGCGTCTCCGTCTAAGTCAGTCATTAAATTTATCTGAGTTACAAAACATTTAAATTGCCCTAAAGTCGGCCGTCACCTAATGTCGGCCACCTAACATGTTTATGCTGATAATTAAATTTAAATTTCATTACTACCGGATCAGAAACACGACAATAGCTTTTATTTTTTTGTGCATAAAAATAGAAGGGTCAAATAGAATATTGTCTTGCAATTTTGTTGAATATTTCCATTCGTTATTAAGAAATAATAAAGGCCGAGATTAGGGCACTCATTTTGATACGAAATCCTATAGTCTGCCCCTGGCCGACATTAGGCCGAAAGATACAAATTTAGAACTCTACAGAATTTCAAGTTATAGTTATAATTTTATTCAATAATTTGTTTTTTAAGAGCGTTTCGAATCTGTTATTGTAATGACCAAAGTCCGCTCGCCTTTATCTATTACATATATTTTGAAATTATAAACATTTTAAATCACGGCAGGTATTATGGAATTCAAACAACATAATGTCGGACCCCTTTAAATATTCCACATATATACAGGAGGTTTAAAATTGATTATTTAATGATGTCTTTATTTATATTCTTGTTTAATATATTAATGCAATGCGTCAAATTGACTACCCCATTGTTCAAGTGGTTAGCAAACCTAACTACAGATCATAGTACTAACTACAGATAACAGTTTAAGCCTAGTGAAGTCCGAAAGTTGCGTTTTTCGTTAGGGGGCCGACATTTAGCTACTTTACACTATAATACAATTTTGAAGCCCTCTTCGAGTGAACCTGACTTCTCTAATATTTTAAAAGTATCAAAAGGTTGCTCTTATTCCTTTATTATCTTATCTGAAACAAAGCACAGCCAGAAAACTACATTTAGTATAACTTAAATATTACAGCAATGTAATGCAAAGACTATTGTCACCTAAGACCAATCTGAACTAGAATAAACTTTTTGCCATTTGAAAAACTGATCATCCACTTCAACTAATTAGTATACCGATCTTGTAACACAAAGCAATAGAAAAATCAACACACTATTGATAACAATTAGTGACTGAAACTCATAAAGTTGTCATCATTAAGGTCCACTTGCACTAAACTATTTAAAGTCTTTTAATGAATAAACCATAAGTTATTTAAAAAGTGTTTAAATAGTTTGGCAATACCATTATTGATTCAAAAACTGTTCAAATTCATATACATGTATATAGCAAACATTTGAAAAACCTCAATATTTGTACACCATATTATGATAATATATATTTATATATATATACTGGTATCTTTGAGTTATTTGATTTGTAACACTCATATTTTTACAAATAAAGGCTATTCCTTTTTTTACAATTTAGAGAAAAACAACTTTGTTTCAAGCAGTTTGTATTTAGAACTTGGAATGTAATTTCTAATAATTTAAAAAAATAGTGATTGTTTTTGGCCAATGACATACCTAATTAGTTTTGTTTGTTTAATATAAGAAATGTTAAAAGTATGTAAACATATTCAGGTTTGAGAGGCTTTTGTAGGTATTTCAGACAGCATTTATGTATTTTGCAATTAAGAAAATAAAAATTATGAAGAATATTTTATCTTCAAACCATGTAGTTATGGACAGGTTCCCAGTTGTTTCTATGATTACTGTTGTTTAACTAAAGGAGAGTTAGTGAATTGTTAACAAATCTGGAGAATAATGACCTAAATAAACATAACAAAAACTATTGTCAGTCGATGTCTACAACTAAAAATTTGTACCATTGTTTATTTAAAATTAAGCAACTGAAATGATTAATTTTCAAGGCTTTTAATTTATTTAATTGCTTTAAATGTCTGTTCCTTCATCTTGAATAGAAGTAATCGCTTTAATTGTTATTTAGGCTTTCGATAGAAACTAAATTATAATTAAAAAGGAAGTTGTCCTTATAAAATTACACCCAAGTGTTTTGTTTTTATAAACCAAAAACTACATTACTTAAAAACATAACTGATATAATTTAATGTCAAATAAAGTGTAATTTTAGAAATATTTTAATTTAATGTTTTTAATGCTCTTACAATAAATACCTATTATAGAAATACATATATACACACTATATAAAATATTTTGTTCAATATTTTGGATTCATCACTCACTGGCTTTTGCAATATTTAATAACCACTTTTTTATACTTATTTCATGTGTTATAAGTTTCAATAAAGCTATTTTTATACATTATTATGAGTAATTATTAGTCTTAAAGCTTGATAGTAAAAGCAAAGCATCAGAGATCAAACTGGACAAAGCACACTGTAAAATTTGGCCTGCGAGCATGGATTTTTTCCATAACATGGATTTTGTGTATAAAGGATTTTTTGCTAGTTGATCTCTCTAAACATAAACTAGCTCTGTGGAACTTGTACATTCTTCTGTCATCTGTTAAAGTGCTAACTTAACACAAACTTAAGCTAATACTTACTTCCCACAGTCATTATCATTGCTGAAAAAATATTTTTTGTTCGGAAAAACACCTTGGTTACAATTTCACATCTTTGTGCCTTTTCTCAAATTGTCCAAATAAATCACTTTCTTCCAATATTCTTTTACAACCTATATACCACATGTCTTGCCATTCCTAAGATAATTACACACATGACCTGGTATACTTAATTTTTTCACTACTTATCTCTAAAAGTTGAACACACCTTATACAATCATTAAACAAATCAATTTTTGGCTCACATCATCTCAAATTATTTGTTATTTTAATATAAAACATGTCACAATAATTTGCATATATCATAAAAATATTGATTTACTATTCATAATCATTAAATATCTATATGTTATGTCTGGTATTTTTTCATTGGCATGAATATACGAGAATAACACTTTATATATTCAAGTTACAATGTACATTAGGCAATTGATATTGTGACATTTATACCAAGGTTGCCATTGTCAGCAAATAGTTGTGCTAATGAAGTGTCAAAAACGAGGCAGTCGGAGTTCATGATTGCCGATGAGACTCCTTCATGGATGGACCGAGGCATAGCCTCCCATGTAAGTCTTCTCCGGTGACCGTTAAGTTCTAAGCGATATGCGAAATTCTCTGCTTCTTTACGAGATCCTATTAATTGGACAATGGCAAAAAATTGCTGATGTCCATCAAATTTTTCTTGTTTTTCCAATACTAACATAAAATGGTGGTTAAAACATGACTGCATCATGACCCAATCTACTGCACCAGGCAGGTTAATGTCTGTGGCCAAAAATACAATATCCTCACCTTGTAATGTTGTGATACTCTTGTGCGACATCATTAGGTGTGGCATAACTTGATCTAATCCTCCCTGCCATTTGCATGATGCTCCGGGACAGGGACATGAATAGGGTCTGAATTCACAAGCTTCCTCATGATCCGCCTTTTCCGTGTGTACAAGGGTGACAGTGCAGCCCGTGTTGGAATGTTTACATGGGAACATGACATTGCTAGCCACTTTTTCCATGGCAAGGTTACGAATGTTGCCGAGAGGACCTCGGCATGTTGGACAGCAAGATAGCTTTGGTCGGCAGCTAGAGCAGACGAGGTGCCCACTCTGACATTGAAGGATTGGTGGCAAGACATAGTCGAAACACACTGGGCATTCGAAGAGCGAGGCTAGGTCAGCAGACATGGCTGTAGGTACGTTAGCAAGCGCCGGCACTCCAGGAACAGCACAATTGGAACCGCTCGCTCCGCGCCTCTTGTTGTTTGTGCTCATGTCACCGATACGCACATATAAAATACGTCGATCGCGTGATCAACTGCACTAGATAACTATGAGTACAGCTTAATTTTATCCTATATTTGAATCATTTATACCCTTCTACTGTTGACTTTTTTCGTCTGGTTGTAGCATTGAAATAAGATTCCATCACAACTAGAGCGTATTGACCAAAAATTTTGATTTACAATAAAATATTAGCAAACAATCATTACGAAGGTTCTAGTTTTATGACAAAAGGCTGACACTCGTTGAAAATGCAATGACAACTTGACCAATCATGAATGACACTATATCATATGACATGAACCATCAACCATGATGTCTTCATGACAGACTTGCAGACGACAGCTTTTTAAGTTTTGGTTTTGACGGAAACCAAGGAAGTTATATTCTACCCGGAATGCTTACACGCGCTTCAAAATCGTTCCGAAGAGTACCACGACATGAGTGGAGTGTGTCTCTTTCTACTAAATAAAGCGCCAATCGCCATATACAAGTGCGGCCATGCGTAGTTTGCAAATTACTACTAAGTAATTCTACTAATTTGAGAAATAGTTTTTGCATTGCATAAGTAATTACGTAATAATTAAAATAAGCACATTTAAAAACTCACTATATTAATTAAAATACATTTTATGCTAATATATTTATCAGCGTGTATGAATAAAAAGGATTTAATGATTACTGAATATGTAAAAATCTACCATCTAGATAGTTTTATTTATACTGGCAATTGCAAGAAAGGGACAACATCCACTCATGTCGTTGTCTTGCTCAGAACGTTTTTCCACTCTGTTAAGTAAGAAACAAATGTCAACTTTATGAGTAACGAAATAAAGTACATTTTTATTTTTCAAAAATTGCTTTGTAACAATTCCAGTTATAATATATAAGTTCCTTGACGGAAACTGAGGAAATGACCATAATGTCATCGGATCCATAGACTTCAAATAAAAATTTTCTAATTACCTACCTATTGATTTTTTAAATTAGGTATTTAGACCTATGATTCAGACAGAAAAAGTAAAAATAGGTAATTAGAAGAGAAAATATAAGACATTTTAGTGGAGCGCCGTAAGATTATATACCTCGAAATTCAGGGCTAGTCAATGAATCTGTATAACGAGTGTTTATCAGCATTATTAAAGGGTCAAACAAAAAAAGTTAAAAAATGTCAAAGTCAAAGCTTTTTTATTCAAAATATGATTTATAGTAATCAATATTTGAAATTCGGGTTTTACATGTACTAGTATAGATTTCCATTTCGAAATTTCAAATTTTATCCCAATTATTTTCTTTCAAATGTAAAATAATTTTTTTATAGACAAAAATAAAAACATTTGGCAAACAAAATTATTTGTAAATAATTTTGAAATTGGCCCCTGTTTGATGCGCTTCAAAATTGGCTTATTGCGTTCCAAAATAAAGTCTTTATTCTTTAATTGAATTACCTAATAAATACATAAACAATGACATTCAGCAGTCAAGGTTGTATGACGCTTTTAGTTAGATCGAAATTGAAATGAAGTTCAAATTTTTAGTGAAAAATAAACCTTACTATCAGTCTATACGGTATATATTTGAGTGACAATTTATTTTACCCATTTGTTCCACAAACGGATGGAACTATTTTATTTATCCACATATTATTCAGGTGGTTTCGATAGAACCATACTTCAATAATCGCGTGAATAAATGCTAATGATGTTTTCAATTCTGAAAATGAAAAGAAGCGTTCATTGCAACGTGAAAGCTCGACGAGTAAAACTGTATTTGTGAAGTATTTATTCTAAGTAGCATATTAATTTATTTAACCATAATAAATAATTCTTTACCTCTTAGTCATGTCATGTGCACATGTTTTCCCAAACATGTTTTCCCAAACTAATTATAACTATTTATTTCAGGATTAAAACAAACATGGCATCTTACAGTGGTAAGCGATCTACCAAAACAAAACCGAATGTTTCATTATGTTTCCCCAAAATTGCATGGAGAAAACGATAGCAATCTGGCTCTTAAGGAATCTATCAATTGCAGAACCCATAGAGAGTGAAAATCCTATGTCAATTTTGAAGGTATGTCCTCTTTAGATACATATCTATCTTTAAACCTTTGAATCTGGCCTTTGCGATTTTCATTCAAGTTACAATTTCGATTGCAGTATTTCACATTTACTGATGATGAAATTTTCTGGTCGGCGATAGACCGCTGTCGTGACTGTACAGCCTACATTATTTTTGAAGCGCATAAGCGGCACTGGCAGAGGAAAGCTGTTCAATCGGCCAACGCGGCCGTCCAAGAAAATGATTTAGAGATAGACATGTTATTTGAGTATAATATGGAGAACCGGCCAGAACTTTTTGGTAACAGAAAACTGCTACGTCCTAAGTGACTAATTAATTTGTTTAAAGGTAACAAGGTCGAGAAGAATTAAATTAGTCAGTCGTATTACATCATATGTATTTAATTAAATTAATTATAATAAAGGAACATTTGTTTTATTTTTTTACAACCCTGTACGCATTAAAAATATTCGAACTATTATCTATGAAAAATCTAATCAATTTGGTAAGTCATGGAAATCCTTTAGAGAACAAAAAATTGTCAACACTTATTTTTAAAAATTAAAAAACTTAATTAGTAACAATTTTAAACTTTAACAAACATAAAAAAAAACAATAATAAAACTTAACAAATATTTTAATGATAAAACAACTGCTTGCACGGATTACAACCATAAAATTAGCTGTATAGATTAACTTACGATTTCTATACCTAAACTGTTATAGCCTCTTTGAGCTCAGCTCTTTCACACACCCAAATAATTGAAAAAACTGGTCACAGCGATTAATAACTTACCCCGGTTTTTTTTACGTTGTATTATCTTCGATCAAGTACTCGGTATCGAGTTTATTAAAATTCTTTGTCAATTGGTACTGCAAGTGGAACGAAGCGATATTTATAGGTATTGCTAATCAGAAAGCTTGTCCATTAGGTGCTTAGGGTGCTTCATTTTTAGGCGATATTTTTTTTTCTCTGTGCTACCTGAAAATCTGATACTTTATAAAAAATAAAAAATTATGCCCCCGGGTAAAAGGCTTTAAGTGTAATAGCGGCTTATTGAAATAAGTTTTTAGCTGATATCTAATTATTGAGAAAGAAGAATATTTTTATTTGTTATAAAATATCAGATTTTCAGGTAGCTCAGAGAAAAAAAAAATCGCCTAAAAATGAAGCACCCCATTTTTCATAAATACAATAGGTCATTTCAATCGTGATAGAAGGTTACTGATAAGACCCGGAGTCTGTTTGTCCGCTTAATCATATCGTTCTTATCGGGAATGCTAAACATTCTGCAAAACACAGTTTGATAACGTTTAAGCTTGCTTTCCGACTCACCTTTTAAGGTTGAAAAAGGTAGGGAACTGTTTTAAGGTCACTCAACAATCCGATTAAGTCGTCGGCGTCGTAACTCCACTTTTGACTTGCCTTTACACTGACAGATTTAGGCTTCGTTCTGGACTTTCTCAAAATACTCATCATTTTAAAGTCGACGTTTACATAGGCCATATGCCATGCTGTGTGTCCTTTGTGGTTCCTGGCATCTAAGTCAATCCATGGCACCTGGCAAAGCCATTCGGCTAGTTCATAATATTTTTTTTCGACACACAGATGAAGCGGAGTGAAGCCACCGAATTTTGCTTTGCCGTTTACGTCAGCACCAAGGTCCACAACGATCTTCATCATCTCCACGGCATAACGTTTTTGGGTCTTTACTATGATGTGCGTACACTGTAGTCCACTTGAGTTTCTTTTGGCCAGGATCACTGGGATGGGGTATTCTATAAACTTTACTACCCGTTCGAATTGATCCAAAGAGTTGCCTCGGCAGGCCTCATGGAAATAATTGTCACCGTTGTTATCATGTGCACTGAGAAATTGCAAAAGTCCGTCGGAGTGCATTTTTTAAAACAAAAAAAAACTATATCTGCACTATGAAGGTAAGTACTAAGATAAATACAGTCAGTTACTGAGAAAATTGATATGGACGAGCTTATAATAAAGCTGTTATCAGTAATAGTCAGATTTCTGGGTATTTGGGGATTGCTCGATGGTCAAATGTTATCTTGTTTCTGTTTACAACTTTTGGCAGATGATTAATATTACTTGCGATTTTTCTTGTTAGATTTCTCACCCAGTAAGACATGCTCAATTACTTTGTAGATGAACTTATACTGTTTCAGCGAAACAACACTCAAGTGTCGCATCTTGCGAACTGCCAATACACTTTCCTGTACGGATACTGCGTTAGTTTTTTTCAAGCAATTCAATGCATAATCGATTGCACAAAATGTTCCGGCACGGCCAACCCCCGCCGAGCAGTGGACCACTATTGGCCCTGATTATAGTTCTCGCTTCTGATTTACTGTTGACATAAAAGCAACGAATTCTTGCAAGCCAGCAGGAGCGCCGTAGTCCGGCCAGGCAGTATAACAGTAGTGGGTTATTACCCGCGATTCTCCATGAGTAACGTCAACAATAGACAATAGCGTTGTTAGGAAACCAGGCCCCTCTGTTATCATGAGCGTTTTCACTGTGTATCGGCCAAAAAGTAGTTCATAGCCTTCTTCGGCGACCCAATACTCGTAGTACACTTCATCTTCATAATCAATTTGAGTCAATGAGACGATTATCCGGACATCTTTCTCCCAAACGAGCTTCCAAAAATCGCCAACCGTGTTCGCCTTCGGGCCCTGAGTGCATATAAATTTCTTTTCATCTTCAAATCCATCCACAAAATTCTCATGGATGTACGTTGAGTCGCTGTCTTTGTTTGTCACGACGATACTGTACGAGCCGCTTTGTGAATAATCGTATGCTTTAGTCCCTTGTGAGGTCAAAATTACACGAGAATGGTCCCAACATTGAATGTCAAAGAAGCGGTTCTTAGCAGTATTTTCTTTTTTTGAAAATTCATTGAATGTACCTTCTAGTGGGACGGTGTATAGTTGCTGAAACTCCTGGCTGACGATCTCCTCGAAGTTCGGCTGCTTGATCTTCTTTATGATGTCACTGGTGGTAAGTTTCCACATATAAAAGTAGTTGGCCATAGCGATTGCACCTAATTTGACTTATTCACTGATGAGCAAGCAAAGAAGACAAGTGATTATCGCGATGGTCGGACTGAAAATGAAACTGAGTTAGTCCGGGAGATTTTTATAGTGCGCCGTAAAATATTTTTTATTGTTATCTTCAAGAACTTTAGCTGGTAAAATCTTGGTATTATTTTTAACAAATAAAGATGACAAAACATGAGGTGCAGGTCCCCATATTCGGTAACATAAGAGAGACGTTGAATATTTAATTTTTTTTTATCATATTTTAAATCAAAATAATAAATTTTTTTGTGTACTCTCTTAATTAATGTTGACAAATATATTCACAAATGCAGATATACAAATACATGGAGTGAGTAGATACTGGTTCCTGAGTAGTTACTGGGACTCTTGCCTTAGTTTAAACTTAAAATAAAGTTTTACTACTTTTCCTCTTTGATAATATTCAAAATTTTTATCAAATACTGTCAATTGTAACTATTAATAAATAAATAAATACAAAATCAATCAGTGCCCATACTGACGTCATAACTTATGACAGGTGCATTCCTCTTTATTAAGAAACTGGTTTTTAAAGAAACGCCACTTTCATGGTAAATAACGAAATAATTTTAAAAGCCTATTTGCATGTGTTTTATTACTAATTTTATAGACTCCTGAATTTGATTTTATAATTTGTCTAATAAAATTCAGATAAAACCTATTTCAATCTAATTTATCTGATTAGTCAAATTTATTACATTCTTGTAATTAAATTGACATAAAATGTTTTTTAACGCTAATTTTTCGGTAAAGTGATTGGTCTAATACATGAAAAACAGGAAAGCATGTGTAATTCTATATTAAGGTTCGTGCGTGTCCTGAAACATATAGCGGCATCGTTTGTTCATTAAATCACCATCATAAATATTGGGATCCCAAGGATGGGCGTGGCTTAGGCATTAGACCTCTGGTGTTAAAAAATGAACTACTCAAAGTAGGCAAAAGTAGGCAACACATGTACACATGTACACAAAATTAGCCTACCTTGAGTAGTTACACTTCGAACCACCAGTTAGCGTATCAAAGTTCTAAGTTTCCCAATAAGTAATTTGTGTAATTTGTTTCATTAGAAACATTAATTTCATTAGAAACAATTGCAGTTATTCTATATTTAGTGACATTTTATGAAATTACACTGGATTGTCGTCATTGGTTACCAGGAAAAACGGTATTAATGACGCGGAAAATATTCCTGATTATTTCAGTTATTGGCTAACCATGGTGAAGGAAACACGGGTCCCTCTACAAATTGTTCCTACAAATTAAATTACAATTTATAACGTGAAAATGGCGACAAACAAAATGGCACATGAAGAGCAGAAATACGCCGAGTTTCTGGCGCTTATGTACCGCGGCGACTGCAAGGAAATCATCAATGCAGAACATCAAAGAGTGATCAGTGACAAAGTAAAAGGCACCTTTACAGCCCAAAAAGAAAACAGAAGTTTGAACAGGTTCCCCCACGCTGTGTGTTTTGATCACTCGAGAGTGATTCTGCCGAAGGAACGGAACAGGGGAAACTAAATAAATGCCAACTACATTGATGGCTTTGAACACACTAAGAAGTTTATTTGCGGAGAAGCCCCGACTCGTAACACGTGTTACGATTTTTACAGAATGCTGTGGATGGAGCAAGTACAGATAATCGTGCCCTTGTGGAAAAAAATTCTCGGATAAAAGTAGGTAAATAACTTACAAAGTGAAAGTAACAGTTTATGAATGTTTATTTTTATTTAAAAAGTCGAAAAAAGTCTTACAAAGTCGGAAAAACTCGGAGTAATTCCAAAATTTCGGACTCTTCCAGAAGAGTTATTCAGTGTTAATAAATCTTGCAACGTTTATGGGTACTAAAAGAAATATATTAAAAGTTATTAATACTACGAAAGTGTAATAAAGGGGGAAAAAATATAACTAATACTTACCCGGTTTTCCGTTTAAGAATTTGAAACTTTCTTCTTTGTTTAAAAAAAGGTTACCGTTACTGTCGATCAATATTATAAACTTTGTTTCTTCAATTTTTGATAATTATTATTAAAATCTATTATATCACAACGTTATTTGCCAATTTTTATTTTATTGTACTTTTATTACATAAATATATTTATAAATTAAGTAAAAATTAAAACAGATGATCTAATTAGCTTTTGACAGGTTGAGTCAGTGTTGCCAGAGAAAAAGTCAATCTTTCGTCCTTAAAGCCTCCTCTACACTACTCGCGAAGTTCCTCGGCGAAGTACTCGGCCAAAGTTGACTGAAGTCCGCGGTGCTACACTACACACTCGTTCAACTTCGCGAGGAGCGCATTCGTGTAGCGTTACCGGTACCCTGCGGACGTTTATTATAATGGACGCTCAAGTAGCAGCTGCCGTAGCAATGTGCTCTCTAGCGTATTATAACTACGTGCATACTTATCTCACGAAGAAGACTAAAAAGAAAAGAAGAAAAAGAAGATGGTGGATGATCGCAATGCATCGGAACAGAACTAGGTAGGTAATATTTATTTAAATAATTAGGATTTCTAATAAGTTAAAGTACATTACATGGCAAGTTAATTAACTATTTTTTTTTACAGACGTACTATGGAACAACAATTTCTTGAACTCATACAAGAACCATCAGGAGAATTTGAAAATTTCCACCGAATGTCATTGGACGATTTTAATTTATTACTTTCTAAAGTCGAACCCTTAATCGCTAAACGAGACACTCATTTAAGAGAAGCTATACCTGCTAAGATTCGATTATCAATCACCTTGAGGTTTTTGGCAAGTGGTGACAGCTATAGATCTATGCACTATTTATTTAAAATTTCAAGCCAATTGATTTCAAAAATTGTAGTCGAAGTCTGTGAAGCTTTGAACGAGGAACTCAAGGATGAAATAAAGGTAAAATTTTAATATTTATGACATATATTTATTAAAAGTTTAGGTATGTACAATTACAAAAATATCAGTGAGAATAAGAATAAGAATAATTTCATACATTACGAGTCATTATATGCCTGATATATTAAATCACTCTGATGTGTATTATCTTCTGGACAATCAGATTGAGTTTGGGTCTCTGGTATATGCAAAATATATTGAACATCGTTAGATTGATCTGATTGAGGCTGCTTATAGCGTTGATAAACTGATTGACTTTGGGTGTCTGGTGCAATAATTTCATCACTTATAACACGTATCTTTGAAGAGCGTTGATGAGCAGTGATTTCGCTTGGTTGTTGGAAGTATGTCGGTTGACATTCACTGGACTCATTAGATAATGTTATATATGTATCAGGTGGCTCTGAAAACGATGAGTGTGGTCTAGGAGATAATGTTGTAACATTATAATGAACTGCATTATTCGCAGATAAAGGACGCTTTCTAGAAGATAGTGATGTAGTTAACGGACTATAATATGGCGTAGACTTAGGTGTAGAAGTACGAAACGATTCACCTGATGGAGATCTTTCAAAACGTGATTTCCGAAATAGAGCATGTATATCGAACATTATATCGTCCCTTTCATGTTCAGGTAACCTCTTCAGTTTTTTGGCAATTAGTTTGCCGAATACGTCGCACTCATCCTCAACTGCGCTGCTATCCTTTGAAGGATTATTTATCACTTTATTTAAGTTATTGAAGGCTTCTGTCATCTGCCTACTGGCAACTTGCAATTCCGGTGGGTTGTCACGCCGTCGGATGGTGTGTCTATTTTTTGGGGGCTCTGGTTCTTTTGGAGTTGGAGAAGCAATTGGTACATCCTCTGAAGCGTTGGTTGATTCTTCCTGAATCGAATCAGTTCCATGATCCTGAAATAAAAATAGCAAAGGTTTAAATGTATATATCACGACCTATTTAATAATAAATCTTTATTTAATCCAATCCAAATTTGTGAGTGTATATGGGTTCTGTATACTATATGCATTTGAGTGCGCGTATATGCAGGAGTACTGTATGTGTATGTAGGAGTGTGAGTGTATGTCTCTGTATTTTATGAAAAATACATGAGTGCTACAATTAATCGGCTTTTTAATTATTTATATACAATTTGAGTGTCAGCTTTTAATGAAATTGACCGTGTCTTTTTACATATTATTTGATGATAATATTTTTTATATAATATACTTTTTATTTACAGATGCCGTGCAATGAGCAGCAGTGGTTGGAAGTTGAAAACGGATTCAAGGAGAATTTTCCACATGCCCTTGGCGCAATGGATGGAAAGCATATTGTTATACAATGTCCGGTTAACTCTGGTTCTGAGTACTTTAATTATAAAAAGACGTTTAGTTTAGTACTTTTAGCTTTAGTCGACAGTAACTATAACATTATGTATGCTGACATTGGTAGTCAAGGTAGGATCAGTGATGGAGGTGTACTTAAAAATTCTTCGTTATGGCAAAAAATTGCATCTAACGGGCTTAATCTTCCTAAGCCAAGTCCATTATCCGGAACGGATCATGTCGAAATTCCCTATGTTTTTTTGACAGATGCAGCATTTGCTTTACATAATAATATAATGAAACCATATCCTGGCAACCATGATATCAATTCACCGAAAAGGATTTTCAATATGCGCTTGTCAAAATCTCGAGTAGTAGTTGAGAATGTGTTTGGTATTTTAGCATCCAGGTTTAGAATATTCAGAAAGCCAATTGATTTGGATATTCATAATATCCCAATTATTACAATGACATGTCTCTTATTGCATAACTTTCTCAGAAAAAGTAATAAATCATCCCTTATATATATATGCCTCCTGGTACTGTAGATATGTATGATGATAATGGAGTTTTAATTCAACCCGGGTCTTGGCGGGCAGACTTTGATAATAACTGTGCTTTGAGAGATATTACACAAGTACCACGCAGATCACCATTATCTGCCGTTCAGATAAGGGATTACTTTACAAATTATTTTCAATGTTTATAAATAAACACAACGAATGTAGGGTCATTTCGCCTGTTCGTTACCACATTAACTACATACTTTTTATATTAAAACTAATGCAGAGACATTATTATGTTCTCCTTAAAGCAAGCAACTGCACTAAATGGACGCAAACTGGCGAATCGACCTTACTGTAATCTGTACTTTAGTAATAATAAAACAAGTTATTGATAATAAAAAACTTACCGTGGTTATTGTTTGTTTACATTTATACACGGACCCCAAAAAGCTGTTCATGAAATCAAAGGCGAACCAAACTGGACGATAAACATCATCTGCGCCGGCACCACTTTTTAAGGAAGCTTCCATTTTTCTGTAGTAGCCCCTGTATGTCGCAAAAAGTGAATCCTTTTTTTTCTTCAATTCTTCAACTGGTATTTCCAAAACGTCCCGAATACGCACCCAAGCATCATTTACTTTTTTCTTGTCCTTATGACCTTTCCCACTGGGGTCCCAAATAAAAGGCTCTGCTTGAAGTGTTTCAAGGAACAACATAGTTTGCTCCTGTGACCACTGTATGCCGCTCATAATAGAGTCTCACATGCACATCAACGAAAAAATCTATTAAACACACGTGCGTTCACAACGGCGTCTTGACGCGTACTGAAGTCGGCCGAGTAGTGTATAGAGGTACTAAGAGCATGTGTCAGAGGCCTAGTAGCATATCAAAGCAGTCAAGAATAACGACGTTAATAAGTCGGCGATTGCTAAACATCTACAGCTGTAGTCGGGCCGTAATCACTAGATGGAACTTCATAGGCCACGCGTATTTTCGACAGAACGCCATATTACATTCCACGGCTAGTGAAAGAAGCCATTGAAATCAAAAAACATCCAAATTTCAACCGGGAAGACGCACGTAGTACGTCCTTGATAAGTTTTCTTGGCACGTATTGATTTTTGAAAAGCTGTATATTTTGGAAACGATGATCGATTTGATCTTTCAAATGGCATTCAACTCAATTTAAATATTGCTTTAGCTAAAAAATCGGTAGGTTCAAAAATTTCGAAGCAATGTCAAAAAAACATTTTCGTCTATGATAGATCCCAAACAAATTTACCGATTTTTATCCAATTAACGGTACTTGGCGCAGTTTTTAAAGGAGAAACGATGATAAGATTTTGAAGTCAATCGGTATATTAGCCTGAAAGTTATTTCCAAAATATTAAGTAACTTTGCTAAAGAAAACGTAATTTTAATATTTGAAAAGTTGTAACCTTTGAAAATAAGGTTCGGTTTTGATTTTTAAAAGGGCATTCGACGTAATTTTTATAGTATTAAAATATCGTAGAATACCAAAAAATAATTGGTTGAAATATTTCGAAGTTATGTCGAAAAAACACTTTTTTCAAAATTTTCGTCAACGATTACTTCCAAACGAATAAACTGATTTTGAGGCAATTTATGCATTAGATATATTTTTTTGAGGAATAGTTTTTGTACTCAATCGGCACATTAATCTGGAAGTTATTAAAAAAAAAATTGTTTCGTCACAATTTGTTTAGGGTATTTTCAAAATTTCTCAAAATCTCTTAGGCCCATTTGGTACAAAATTTCAGGAAGTATAAGTTGAGCGGAATCCAATCGAATGCCACCAACCGCGTTTCAATCGGTCCAGGCGTTCAAAACTTATGAGTTGTTGACACACACACACACACTCACACACACATATACATACAGACATACTGACGTCATCGCGAAAATAGTCGAAAATGGTTCCTAAGCCCACAAAACGCGGACATATGGTGAAAACTCCATTTCCATCCAAACGAGTAATTCATGTATTATTGAATTGTTTCTCCAAAACAGCTCTATTGGTTTTAATGAAATGTTGTAATTAGATAGTCTTTTACTAAGGTAATTGACCGTACTATGAAAAATTATCTATACATACAATAAAATCGTAGGAAAGTCAAAACTGTACTGAATTTTTTTTAAAAGAATACTTGGGGGTGACTTAACTTGGGGGTAACTTCGCGAGTAGTGTAGAGGAGGCTTTAAGGACGAAAGATTGACTTTTTCTCTGGCAACACTGACTCAACCTGTCAAAAGCTAATTAGATCAGCTGTTTTAATTTTTACTTAATTTATAAATATATTTATGTAATAAAAGTACAATAAAATAAAAATTGGCAAATAACGTTGTGATATAATAGATTTTAATAATAATTATCAAAAATTGAAGAAACAAAGTTTATAATATTGATCGACAGTAACGGTAACCTTTTTTTAAACAAAGAAGAAAGTTTCAAATTCTTAAACGGAAAACCGGGGAAGTATTAGTTATATTTTTTTCCCCTTTATTACACTTTCGTAGTATTAATAACTTTTAATATATTTCTTTTAGTACCCATAAACGTTGCAAGATTTATTAACACTGAATAACTCTTCTGGAAGAGTCCGAAATTTTGGAATTACTCCGAATTTTTATATCAAATTCAGAGTTTTTCCGACTTTGTAAGACTTTTTTCGACTTTTTAAATAAAAATAAACATTCATAAACTGTTACTTTCACTTTGTAAGTTATTTACCTACTTTTATCCGAGAAATTTTTCCACAAGGGCAAATGTTATCTTGTTTCTGTTTACAACTTTTGGCAGATGATTAATATTACTTGCGATTTTTCTTGTTAGATTTCTCACCCAGTAAGACATGCTCAATTACTTTGTAGATGAACTTATACTGTTCCAGCGAAACAACACTCAAGTGTCGCATCTTGCGAACTGCCAATACACTTTCCTGGACGGATACTGCGTTAGTTTTTTTCAAGCAATTCAATGCATAATCGATTGCACAAAATGTTCCGGTACGGCCAATCCCCGCCGAGCAGTGGACCACTATTGGCCCTGATTCTAGTTCTCGCTTCTGATTTACTGTTGACATAAAAGCAACGAATTCTTGCAAGCCAGCAGGAGCGCCGTAGTCCGGCCAGGCAGTATAACAGTAGTGGGTTATCACCCGCGATTCTCCATGAGTAACGTCAACAATAGACAATAGCGTTGTTAGGAAACCAGGCCCCTCCGTTATCATGAGCGTTTTCACTGTGTATCGACCAAAAAGTAGTTCATAGCCTTCTTCGGCGACCCAATACTCGTAGCACACTTCATCTTCATAATCAATTTGAGTCAATGAGACGATTATCCGGACATCTTTCTCCCAAACGAGCTTCCAAAAATCGCCAACCGTGTTCGCCTTCGGGCCCTGAGTGCATATAAATTTCTTTTCATCTTCAAATCCATCCACAAAATTCGCATGGATGTACGTTGAGTCGCTGTCTTTGTTTGTCACGACGATACTGTACGAGCCGCTTTGTGAATAATCGTATGCTTTAGTCCCTTGTGAGGTCAAAATTACACGAGAATGGTCCCAACATTGAATGTCAAAGAAGCGGTTCTTAGCAGTATTTTCTTTTTTTGAAAATTCATTGAATGTACCTTCTAGTGGGACGGTGTATAGTTGCTGAAACTCCTGGCTGACGATCTCCTCGAAGTTCGGCTGCTTGATCTTCTTTATGATGTCACTGGTGGTAAGTTTCCACATATAAAAGTAGTTGGCCATAGCGATTGCACCAAATTTGACTTATTCACTGATGAGCAAGCAAAGAAGACAAGTGATTATCGCGATGGTCGGATTGAAAATGAAACTGAGTTAGTCCGGGAGATTTTTATAGTGCGTCGTAAAATATTTTTTATTGTTATCTTCAAGAACTTTAGCTGGTAAAATCTTGGTATTATTTTTAACAAATAAAGATGACAAAACATGAGGTGCAGGTCCCCATATTCGGTAACATAAGAGAGACGTTGAATATTTAATTTTTTTTTATCATATTTTAAATCAAAATAATAATTTTTTTTTGTGTAGGGGGAAAGTGCCACCCTTCGTACAGAGGGATCTTTCGTACAGTGTGCATATCTACGTTTGTAAATATGCTAACGCTGTTGTACCAGTGTGCGTAGATTACACTCGCAACCCCCGCGGCCCCTACAGCACGTAGTGACAGTCGCCTCAAGGATTTCGTTGGTGCAAGTCGTAACGTGTTCCTACATTCGGTGAGTAATTTTTAAGTAGCACTTCAAACTAATATTTTCGATGTATTCCGAGCTTTGGTTAAATAAATAGTTTAATGTAAATGATATATAAATGTTCTAGTTTCGTATTTAAGCGATGTTTTATAGAAATCCTTGACCATTTAGATAAATCAAAAAATATTTTCTGATAACATGAATTGGGGTACTTTCGTACAAGTTTACGTGGGGAGCATTCATATACTGTACGAATGCTCCCTGTGCATTTTCCTATAACATATTTTTAATAACAAATATAATAACGCTAATATATTTACAGGACCATGCCGCGAATATACCACCTCCACCCTCGAACCTGTATGAATGTACCCCTTTCATGGGGTACTTTCGTACATTTCCCATTTTTCAGAAAAATCGTCATCGCTAGCTCGTGTTAGTTGTTTTCAATATTATTAAAAGTTTTCTTTGTGCCCAGATATATTCATCACAAAATAATATTAAATACAGGCAGTAACGGGCAATAGTTCAGTTTTTACAAGACATAAAAAAAAAGGTGTACGAAGGGTGCCACTCTTACCCTACTCTCTTAATTAATGTTGACAAATATATTCACAAATGCAGATATACAAATACATGGAGTGAGTAGATACTGGTTCCTGAGTAGTTACTGGGACTCTTGCCTTAGTTTAAACTTAAAATAAAGTTTTACTACTTTTCCTCTTTGATAATATTCAAAATTTTTATCAAATACTGTCAATTGTAACTATTAATAAATAAATAAAGACAAAATCAATCAGTGCCCATACTGACGTCATAACTTATGACAGGTGCATTCCTCTTCATTAAGAAACTGGTTTTTAAAGAAACGCCACTTTCATGGTAAATAACGAAATAATTTTAAAAGCCTATTTGCATGTGTTTTATTACTAATTTTATAGACTCCTGAATTTGATTTTATAATTTGTCTAATAAAATTCAGATAAAACCTATTTCAATCTAATTTATCTGTAACATGATTAGTCAAAATTACATTCTTGTAATTAAATTGACATAAAATGTTTTTAACGCTAATTTTTCGGTAAAGTGATTGGTCTAATACATGAAAAACAGGAAAGCATGTGTAATTCTATATTAAGGTTCGTGTGTGTCCTGAAACATATAGCGGCATCGTTTGTTCATTAAATCACCATCATAAATATTGGGATCCCAAGGATGGGCGTGGCTTAGGCATTAGACCTCTGGTGTTAAAAAATGAACTACTCAAAATAGGCAAAAGTAGGCAACACATGTACACATGTACACAAAATTAGCCTACCTTGAGTAGTTACACTTCGAACCACCAGTTGGCGTATGAAAGTTCTAAGTTTCCCAATAAGTAATTTGTGTAATTTGTTTCATTAGAAACATTAATTTCATTAGAAACTATTGCAGTTATTCTATATTTAGTGACATTTTATGAAATTACACTGGATTGTCGTCATTGGTTACCAGGAAAAACGGTATTAGTGACGCGGAAAATATTCCTGATTATTTCAGTTATTGGCTAACCATGATGAAGGAAACACGGGTCCCTCTACAAATTGTTCCTACAAATTAAATTACAATTTATAACGTGAAAATGGCGACAAACAAAATGGCACATGAAGAGCTGAAATACGCCGAGTTTCTGGCGCTTATGTACTGCGGCGACTGCAAGGAAATCATCAATGCAGAACATCAAAGAGTGATCAGTGACAAAGTAAAAGGCACCTTTACAGCCCAAAAAGAAAACAGAAGTTTGAACAGGTTCCCCCACGCTGTGTGTTTTGATCACTCGAGAGTGATTCTGCCGAAGGAACGGAACAGGGGAAACTATATAAATGCCAACTATATTGATGGTTTTGTACACACTAAGAAGTTTATTTGCGGAAAAGCCCCGACTCGTAACACGTGTTACGATTTTTACAGAATGCTGTGGATGGAGCAAGTACAGATAATCGTGATGCTGACCCAAAAGAAAGAAAATGGAAAAGAAAAGTGCTACCCGTACTGGAGCGACGTGGAGCAAACTTCGTTCCGGTTAGGGAAGTTTCAAATCACGACCACCAACTTTGAAAAATTCCCCCATTATGTTAAATCGACCCTCGTGCTAACGGATGGGACCGAAGCAACGCAAACGGTAATACACTTTAATTTTACCGCTTGGCCAGACCATGACGTGCCCAAAAATACGTCAGAGTTTGTGAGCTTCGTCCTAGAGGTCAGACAATGCCAGAGGGAACTCCATGAAAACTCGCTCCAGAACGGCTATAAACTCTCTCAGCCGCGGCCAATTGTTGTGCACTGTAACGCCGGGCTGGGAAGAACTACCTGCTATTGCGTGGTCGACATCAGCATTTCGAAGTTTAACCAGAATCAAACAGTTTCAATTCCGTCCATAGTGTCCAGTATTCGGGAAAAAAGGTACCACAGTTTGTTTAATCCCTTCCAGTATTTTTTCTGCTACGAAGCGGTTAAATTTTACTTGGAATCATCCGACGTGAAAGCTTTGATAAAGACAGGCCCAGTCCGACAAGTTGTCTCCTATTTAAAAAATTTAGTCAAGTAAAGTATTGGTAATCTTAATTAGGATTTAAGATCATGTCATTGCTGTAAAATGATCTCTTTGCTTCAAGTATTATTATGTTATAGTTTGTATAACGTGTGATATAAATGTCTGAGACTTACTAATAGTGTAAAAATAAGTTCCAGTCGTAGTTATGTTATTTATTATTTATTAATTTATGCATAAAGATTATATAACTTATTTTTGATATAACGTAAAAACTGTTGTCTTAAAGGTGCTATGATATTTGCCATTATTTAACTTGTGCTAAACAAACCAGTATTTTAATTGTACCAGAGTTCTGTTATTGTTTCATTTCAATAAGGAAAAATTATAAATAGGCTTTTACACTGCAAAGCAAAATCCACGCTACTTATTATGGAACTAGGTTGATTATACAATGTTCCAAATTCTTTCTTTCGTCTTTCGTCTTTTCAAATTTTAAAATTGAAAAGACGAAATTGGACATTCAGGAATGTCGAATTTCGGCCGAATGTTGAGTTTTGGCCAAAAGTCGAATCTCTATCGAATGTCGAATTTTGGTCGAATGTCGAAATTCGGCGTAATTACGTTTTTCGGTCACATGTTCAATTTCGGGCGAGTGTCGAATTTCGGCCAGTGGTCGAAATTTCGGTCCATTCTAGTAATGAACTGTTAAATTAATAAGGTGAAAAAAATTACCGCGAAATTACGAAAATTCATTGCTCGCCATTTCGCTTAAATTTACTACACGAACATTCATTAAACACCACGACTGACCGATCGCGACCACTCCAAGCTCTGGAGTGAGAAATATTGTGCAATATTAAACCTACACAGTAAATATTGCACAATAAAAATTAAACCCGCTCAAACTTTCGTTCAATCTTTGTGCAATCTTCAATATTAACCCTAAGCGGTGAATAATATTGCACAATACGTAATATTGCGCAATATTATTGTAGGTCTATGGGGCACCTAACGATGTGAGAATCTATAAATTTTCATATTAATGCTACAAGTGGGAACACCACTTCCTGCACGTTATACAAAATTTATAGTAACGTTTTAGGATGGATACACTATATTGTCACTGAATTATTTATTTATTATTATACTGAATATTAAATCTCAATTTAATTGCTTATTTACAACAAAATAGTCAAAGTTTGTACTTAAGTTCATTTCAACAAAATATTAAGTAGGTAGTTATTATTAATTAGCTGTGCCCGTGACTTCGACTGAGTGGAGATTTTTCTAAAATAAAATTAGCCTAAGTTACTTTTTTTATATCAGCTATATACCAGTGATAGTCCCGTCAAAATTGGTCCAGACGTTTCAGAGATTAGCCGGAACAAACAGACAGACGGACAGACAGAGAGACGAAAATTGTGAAAAAATGTATTTTGGTACATATAACGTGTATACATTCATATACATTTAATAAAAATCGGCTATTTTAATGTTATAAACAGACACTCCAATTTTATATTGGTATAGATTTTTTTATATCATAAGATAGCAAACAAGCAGATGAGTCTCCTGTTGGAAAGAGACAACCATCGCCTATAGACACCAAAGATGTTAATAGTGCGGTGACAGTGACTAACACTGACGCTATTGCGGCAGGAATAGGTATGGCGGTGGTACCAGACCCGGTCGAGCCGATGCAGAACTCTACCACCCAGTAGTAACGATGGTAGTGACACGCATAGCCACTCGGTCGCCTTTTACGACCTGCCTGGCAGAACAGCAGTTGGCCTTTTCTTCAAAGGAGCCCGGAACCAACACGGCGAAAGATAGATAGATACAGAAATATGAATTATTTTTAATAAAATACACATTCATGACTACTAAAACTTGAAGAAATGCTTTACGTTATATACTACGTGTAAACTATTTATATGTAAAAAATCAATTAACAAAATATACAAAATACGGAAAACAATGGCCAAAATGCTGGAATCTATGCCATACTGTGGACACAGTTCTACTTCTTTGTAGGCTTGGGCATAACCGGTCACTACAGAGAGCGCTCAATTTAGTTCATTATCCAAGGATGAACTAGTTCGTTCTATTAGTTCATTAGTTCTTTTTTTGAAATAATTTATTAAGAACAATAAATAAAGAAAAAAATATAGTTATGATTATTGTAAGTTTTGTTTATTGTTATTTAAAAAATACAAAGTATTACATGAAAATTTTACACGTCCATTTATGTAATATGAGATTTTTTATTTAAATAATGAAAAATATAATAATTTATATTAATGATTAGTCAACAGCTAGGTTAGTTTCTAGTATAATGTGTAATTATATTAGAATACTTAAAAAGTATGAATTTTTACAATTAAAGTTGACTTTTTTGTTAAGGTACATAAAATCTTTTATCGAAATAAAAACGAAAAAATAAAATGATTTATATTAATAATTAGTCATAATTAACGTGATATATAATAATAATAATCAATTATTTGTAACAATAAATGGGAATAGAAGAGATTTTTTTTAATTTTAATTAAACTTACCGTAAAATAAGACATAAATGGTATTCGTATTCTGTTTGATAATCAGCCAGCAATACTTCAGTTGACGATTGTTATGATTTCATATGATTTGATAAAATTTCAACCATGGGGATTTGAAGTTGTTTAGTATCGATATCGATTATCGAAATATCAAGGCGCGCACAGTAAAAGTAAATAACTCGGTTGGTCACATAGTGCCACTGTCTAGTAAAGTGGACGCCACAGTAGACATGGGTAACTCAGCGAAATTCCTTGCGTTAACTCTGTAACTCAAGCGCAGTGTACTGCGCCGGCTCATTGCGCTAACTCAAAATTGCGCCATGGCGCAACAAATCTGACGCAGCCCGCGGGTAAAGAGAAGTGAGCAGCGAGCGAAACGTGCGCCGTGCGCCACGCTACAGATTCATAACACAAACAGCGCACAGCGCATGAATTGCGTTGGTTCATTGGTAACTCAACGAGTGAGTCGCGACACATAAGAGTCATGACTCATGATAATTATGCACATGAATGAGAGTTTACTGCGTATAGTCATTAGTCTCTAAGTAGTCTGTGGTATAACTATGCTGCGCCGTGCGCTAACACAATTTGAATAAGTGAGTTGACACACCCGCTCAGTGAACTGAGTTAGCGCAATTGCGCAGCACAGCGCAGTGTTACACATGTCTACGCCACAGACTACTTAGAGATGCAAGCATGTGGACGCTAACAGAAATATAAAAAGAACTAAGAGCGGGATTTTCAATGAACTAGTTCGCATAGTTCACCTAAAGGAGCGCTCTTCCCACCTAGGTCGCTCGCGAACTACCCAAGACTACTTCTTTGACATCAACAAATTGACATTTGGTGTAATGTTATTTATTATTGTGTCAGTTCTAAATTCGTATCGTTCTAAACGATTTAACAAATCTAAAATGTGTGCTTCTATTAAAATGTCGAATAGAATAGTGTAAAAAGTTATATCGAAATCAAGAATTGAAAGATTTAAATATCATGGACTTGTTTAACTGTGATATACTATTATTCTTATGCTACCTACTATCGTAGAGAGTAGTGCATTTACATTGCGAACAGTATCAACCAAGATTATGGATCAACACATATTCCTACGAAAATTAATGTGCTATAAATCAGGAGAATACTAATGTCACAAAATGTATCACTATATATGGGAATATTAGGCTAGTATTATCTTACAACGAAATTGCCTATCAGACTATCTTGCACGCTCTTACTGCTCCTTTAGTAGGTGATCTAATGATGAAATCTTAATTTGACTGTTGTTTAAGAGTTAAGATAGATATTACCTTCTGGAGGACAGCCACAATATATGCCTTACATTTTAGGAGATTAAACAAAATTAATGCTGATTATTGTAAGAAACTGCCACAGATATACCAGTACCCTTCAAAGTATCCTATGAAGCACTGACATTCACTACAAGTTGTTACTGTATTGTATTCTGAACAATTTTTCTTAGAAGCCATAATGATGATAAATTTAACGAGTGATGTGTGTGTTTCAATACATAAAGATTATGTTTAGGATAGATTATCTTTATAGACTAGTAAGGAGAACTACATTCCATCTGCTCGTCTGCTATCTTATGATTTATATAAAAAAGATTTTTTATATATGTAAATATTTATTTACTTTACCTAGTTTGTATTTTAATTTAAACAAAGAATGTTAGATAATGTAAAAAAAATTATATTTGATATAACAGTGTTAAATAAAATAAAAATATTATTAAAATGCTTTTTATTTCAAAATTGTAAACTAACTGCTTATCATTTGTCAAACCATACTTTATTAAACCGGCGCCAGATTTTGCTTCAAACATTTGAACACTTCATGTTTGATTGCTATATGTGGCACGGGAAATTGAAAATGTGTTTAAAATTTAAACCAACGTTTGTCATTAGCCACTTGCTTTTAGTTTTTTAGTGCACATCAAAGCGTTCAAAGGTGAAATGTGTTCAAGTGTATGTGCAGGTTGCCACATTTGTGCAAATTCACTTCAAATGTACGACCCCGCTGCTATTGTGAAAAATCATTTCATTCCCCCAATTCTCTCTTCAATAACCCTATCAAAGAGTGATTAAAATAGTTTTTATTTGTCACTCATACAGCGGAGTGACCGTGTTTTATATGGTATGTAAAGATGAATATCATTACATACCATATATAACAGTCACTCCGCTGTATGTTCGTCTACATCTTTTGAATTACCTAATCAATTTTGATATGGATATCATCAATAGGCATAGTAATTCAAGAGGAAGGTTCATTTATATAAAAAATGCATATTACAGTAGATAAAGCTGAAAATTTCAAAGATTTGTCATAAGATTTGTCATAAAAAGATTTGTCAACATATAAAAACACATTTTATATGTTGATACATAATTATGATAATGTAACTTTTCATGTCTATATAGATACCATCTATTCTTTAAAATTTCTATATTTCCCGTGTTGGTCCCCGGCTCCTTTGAAGAATGGGCTAACTGCCGTTCTGCCAGGCAGGTCGTAAAAGGCAAGCGATTGGCTGTACGAGTTACTAACATCGTGGCTACTAGGTGATAGAGTTCGGCATTGTCTCTCCCAGGTCTGGTACCACCGCCTTACCTATTTCTGCTGCAACAACGTCAGTGCTTGTCACTGTCGTATTCCAGTTTGGAGGGTAACGTAGCTGATAAGCTTATGCATGTGACATGTGTAGATCTTACCACAAAATAGCAACGTACCATTAACACCTTTGGCGTCTATAGACGATGTTTGACTCATTCCATCAGGAGATCCATCTGCTTGTTTGGTATCTTGTGATATAAAAAAATACACCTTTCCACAATATTTCTTGCTGAATGATAAAGCTTAGTATAATTTTCTTTAGCTACACCTCTGGGAGCATTTACAATGTTTTCAGTCCTTTATTTTTTGTGTATATCCTGAACCCCTGTTAAATATAAACAAGACATAACACATGTATACCTTGCAAATGGCTTCTAAAAACTAAATAGTCATAATAAATTACTGTTTATTTGTGTACTTTGTATTTATTTGATTACACCAACCCGTTTTGCATGTTAGCATTGAAAGTAATAATAAATTAATATCTTCTCAATATTTTACCCATTAGAAATGAAATCCTTTATGAACATTTTTAAAAGGTTTCAAATAAAATAATAGTACCTAGGTTGCTCCTATAAAAATATATCTACTTTGTGTAGACATCATATACTTTTTCAGGTATAAAATGCTGACAAAAATCATGTCAACATTATATTCCATAAGAACTATATGTATTTTTACATGAACATACCTAATTAAACAAGTATCCAACTCAAATGATTACCACTGCTATTGCCACTGCCTCACTAATATCAGCGGCCAGTATAATACTTTGTTTTAAAAAGTAAGCAATTTCTAATAACCTAATGCAATAAACAAGCAGTATCATATAAAACGCACTGCACTGGTAGCACTTATGATGATGTATGTTTATATGTGCCAGTTTTGTATCACCAATAAGAGAGCTTTTATTTATTTGTTATTTTTTGTATGAAAATATGTGATTGGAAAAAACTATGTTTCTAATTGAAATATATTGGAGAAATTTACCATATAGGTGGATGTTGTCATTACAACAAGTAACATAGATATATTTTATAATTCAATATAGTGAATATTGTATTTCCTATTTGCCCATTTTGTGGATGGACTCATATTAGTATGTAAGTGGAAATGCTTTCTGTTTAAGAATTCCTCATGATCATATAGTCGTACGATAGCCACACGGATACCTTCAATGTGATCCAGCTCAAGTTCTTATAAAAAATGAATTCATCATCAGACATGAAAATGTCTTTGTCTGCATATCTCATGGTCCAATAGGTACTCATTTCTTCTTAGGTATGAGATCTTGAGTATATCTATATACACTGTTACCTATCTATGGAGTATATATAAATTTTGGTTTTTCATTTAGTGTTGTATACAGGCTGTGAAAACTATAACTTGCACAAAAAACTGAAATTTTTAAGTAAAAAGTATGTTTTAAAAAGCAGTCTTTAAACAATAATGAAACAAGTTTCAAATCCTACATTGGATGTCAAAAGTGCGTCAAGAGTACCGTTTTAAACCAAATAACGAATAAAAGCAATCATGAGTAGTTCCAAAAAATTTCGAATGGGTATGTGGCGCTGTCGCCGAATCCAATAATTAAACATGGTTGTCCAGAGTACCAAATACGTCAAAATTCATTATTTATTGGTTTAAGATTGACATCGGGCAAAGAGGAAAAAGCTTTTATTTTAAAAAGAGAACGCACATCCGGAGATTTTTGGCATATCAAGTTGATTGCGCCATCTGTATTTACGTTCCTAAACTAAAGCTGCATATAGGTATAGATATATAGGTTCGTTTCTATTCTGTATTCTGAATTATTTTTAACTGTTTTGTTCTAATCAACTTTTTGCTGAAATCTCGAAACTTTTTAAATTAAAAAAAAAAACAAACATAACTCCAAATATAGAATCGAGACTAGAACAGTTGATTATAACAACACAATTTTAAATTATAAAGCTAAAAAGAGGAATGAATAAAAATACTTCCAAATTATATATTATTTTTTATTTTTATAATGTTTCCTCTTATTATAATACTGTTGCGCAGCAACTATTAATTTGTCATTACCGGTATACACAATCTTACCAGACAAAATTCTATTGATTGATCGACACCAACTATGCAGTAAGAGAGCTGCTGAAAAGCTATCAATGGACAAAGCTTTTAATCGAGTTGTTAAAAATATGACAATGCCAGCTCGCTTATTTGTTCATATGCAATTGCAGACTAAGAAAAAGGGTAAAGGGCGTCGTTTTACAATTCAAGAAAAAGTGATTTCCTTGTCATTATATAAAAGAAGTCCTAAAGGATATGCCTTGTTAAATAAATATTTTACATTGCCATCAGTAAAAGCAATGAAGCGTTTGCTGGCACAAGTTAAAATTAAGACCTGGAATTAATAAAATTATATTTGAAAAAATAAAAAAAACTGTAATGTAGAAAGATAAATGCGATCGCTTATGCAGTATCATATTTGACGAGATGTCGTTGACACCTCAAATATTTTATAATGCTGCAAAAGATACTTTTGAAGGCTTTACTACTAATTGTGGTTAGAAATTTGTGAATCATGCTCTTGTTTTTATGGTGAAAGGTCTGAATCGTAATTATAAGCAACCTATAGCTTTTTTTCACCAATTCTTTAAATAAAATTGAATTAAAAAGTACAATAACAAATGTGATAAAACATGCACAAGATTCAGGCCTTATCATTATTAACACTGTGTGCGACCATAGCACCATTAATGTAAGTGCCATAACAGAATTAGTTAATGAAACAAAACAAAATTATCTGCGGCTACAAAAGGAGTGGCGTCATGACTTATTTTGCGTAAATGGACAAAATAAAATCCCCATTTACGACACTCCCCACTTAATTAAAGGTATCCGTAACAATTTAATGACTAAGGATTTGCGATACACCACAAATAACCTGGAAAAAGTTATTAAATGGAAATATTTTGAGATGGTGTATCATGCAGATAAGACCTATGGGGAGTTAAGACTCCTCAACAAAATAACTGAGGAGCATATAAATATAGAAAAAATGAATAAAATGCGAGTCAAATTGGCGACACAACTTTTTAGCCACAGCGTACCTGTAGTGACGGAACATTTGACAGCGAGGGGAGATTTGCCAGAAGAATGTCGCCAGTTGATCGAATTCACATTACTTATAGATAATTTATTTGATACATTAAACGTGAGTAATTTTCACATACCTAACGGTAAAAAATATAAGGGTCCTATCAAGCGGCACTCCCCTCACCATAAATTTTGGCAAGATGCCAAAAAAGTTTTAAATACAGTCAAATTCATAGAAACAAAAAGAGTTGGAGATAAAATTCAATTGATTGAAAGAAATGTACCATCAGTTGTGAATTTAATTAAAACAATCAATGGTGTGGAAGCAATTTGGAAATTATTCTCTCAGAAATATGGTTGTGATACACTTTTAACAAGAAACTTAAACCAGGATCCAGTCGAAAACTTTTTTGGAAACATCAGAAGTTACGGGGCTAGAAATATCGCCCCAATACTGTTTCGTTTGAAGGTGCTTTTAAGGCTTTACTGTTAAACAATTTCAACTCATTACATTCCATTAGAGCCAATTGTGAGGATGACGACAACAAATGTCTTCAGACATTAGATTTTTTTTAACAAATCAAACAAATGAAATAACTTCTAATGTTTCCACTGAAGACACAATTCATTTTAACAATGATATATTAAATATTGAGGAAAGTAAACTTCCAGATGCCGGGCAAAGAAATTATGTATGCGGCTGGATCCTAAAAAATGTCTGAAATTTGTTAAAACGTGTAAAAATTGTAAAGGGACTTTGTTAGACTCGGATAATTGCAACCATAATAACCCTTTTACTCAGAGAAAAGAGTATTGTAATAAAAAATGGTTGTGTTATCCGAGTATAGAATTAGAAAATTGTTTCCACAGCTTACAAAAAATAGTATTATCAGTTATACAAAATAATCCTCCCATGCATAATATAAAAAGAACAATACTCTCATTTTTCGATATTTTAGTAGAATTTCCATTCCAATGTCCAGTACACAAAGAAGAATTTAAAAAAATATTTGAAAACATTATCTAAACGCTGTTTAAATGCACGACCTTTCTTGCGTAAGCGTGATACTTCATTCCTCAAATACTTGATTTCAGTACGCAGTGACTTTGTTTGTGAACAATTAAATACAACAGTGTTGTGTGAATCTGGAAAAAATATATTAATTTGTTAATGTCTTGTGTTGATTTGAGACCCTTTTGAAGAATATCCAATCTTTTTTTTATATTATAAGATAGCAAACAAGCATATGGGTCTCCTGATAAAAGAGTCAACTGCATGAATGGTGCATTGGTCACCACATGCATGAGTTTACCGGCTACCTTACCCTCCAAAGCGGAACACTTTTATCAGGCTATTCGTAAAACACGAACGATTTTCTAAACGTGTATATATTTATATCATTATAAGATAGCAAACAAGACGTGCCGATACATATATCATTATAACATAGCAAACAAGCAGATGGGTCCTCTGATGGAAAGAGAAACCATCGCCTATAGACACCAAAGATTGTTAATATCTTGCTAACTTGTGGCAAGGTCTATTGCTACATGCATATGTTTACCGGCTACCTTAGCCTCCAAACCGGAACACGAGTGACACGACAATGAAAATTAATAGGCAGAAAATGCCTATTTTCACAATGACGTTTGCTTGTAAGAGTATGTACACATCTTATAACTTTTGAACGGCTTGACCACAGAAATCTAAATAATAAGGTAATAGAAGTTGTAAAGGCGCGTGACCTTGTCGCCGCGCATATATGACTCGTACGCCACATGTGCAGCGAAACACTATTGGTCCGACACATTATTGGCAATAGCTGCCACGTCTCAGGAGATTTTGAGTTTTTATAAAATATTATTTAACGTCATAGCTTTAAAATTTAATCTTTGGTGCATTAATGCAAGTAACATGACGTGTAGGCGTAATTGTGTACTTAATATTTATTGGTTGTCTACATGTGTTGGTAGCTGCGACCCGACGACACGCGTCACAGTATTAAAAGATAGTAGATAACATTTCTATTGCCTTAATATTTAGATTTCTGTGGGCTTGACCAATCGCAACGAGTTTGACGGCATCCGATTGGGCCCTAAAGCCAAATGCCGCAAATTACATCTAAATCGGTTTATATGTTCAGCAGTTATCATTGACGAAAAATTTTGAAGTGATTTTGAAATAACTTCGAAATTTTTCAACCAATTATTTTTTGGATTTTTACAATATTTTAGAACATACAAAACTGCGTCTAATCCTGTTTCAAAAACTTAAATCGAATCAAGTTTCAAGAAGTCACAGTTTTCCAATACCAAAATTGTGTTGCTTGCAAAAAACTTACTTTATATTTTTAAAAAATATTTTTAGACTAGTACACCGCTTTTTTGCTTAAAAAACTGCGTCAAATACCCTAAATTGGATCAAAATCTATCAATTTATCTATGATTCATCAATGATGAAAATTGATATAACTTTGAGATTTTTTAATCTATTGATTATGTGGCTTAAACATTTTAGATTTCAAAAATTGCGTTACCAAGATACATGGGCGCGTGCCCAGCCAAGCCAAGGAACTGGCGACGCAGCAACAAAAAAATTCCTTTATATTTTAAAAAAATGTTTAGACTAATATACCGATTGGTTTAAAAATCTAATCAGCTTTTATCCTTCAAAAAAAAAAACTACTTCAAATACCGTAATATGGATCAAAGTCTGTCAATTTATCTGGGATTTCTTAATGATGAAAATTGATATTACTTTGACATTTTTAAATCTATTGATTATGTAGCTAAAACAACATTTTAGATCTCAAAAATTGCGTTATAAAGACACGCTGGGGCGTGTTCAGCACCCATATGTAATATTGCACAAACCATTTCAAGCCACTTTTGACGCCTTCACAACTCAAAAACCATTTATCCTACATAAACGAAATTTGGAATATTTATTAAAACCTGTTAACTTATCTAGAACACAAAGTTTTATCAATGTAGCACAAGCAGTTATTGAGTTATTAACAATTGAAAACCTCAATTTTTGTGACTGACTAACTCACTCATCTACATAGAGGTCAAAAACCGAACCCACTTCTAGATGACCTAGCAACTCGATATTTGGCATCAAGGTATCAAGGAGTATACAAATGAAAAAACTGGAAACTCAAAATTTTTGAAAACTAGCTGTTGTCCGCGATTTCGTTCGCTTGATACAATAACATTACTTTCTTTTGCATAGACGGCTAAAAAGTAGCCGTAATAGCCTAGTAGTAGCAGTAATTATGCTTTAACACATATGAGTTATAACTGACATAATATGGATTAATAAATAAATATAAAATATTAAGTGACATGACACTCGCACGGCGCATCTTTGACAGCATAGCCCCGTATTGGTTCCGGGGTCCTTTGTAGAAGAAATATACCAATTGCTGTTCTGCCAGGCAGGTCGTAAAAAGCGACCGATTGTCTAAGTCACTACCATCGTGGCTACTAGATAGTAAGAGTTCTGCTTTTTCTCGCTCGGATCTGGTACCACCGCCTTACCTTTTTCTACCGCAATAGCGTCAGTGCTTGTCACTGTCGTGTTCCGGTTTGGAGGGTAAGGTAGCCGGTAAACTTATGCATGTGGCATTAGACCTCGCCACAAGATAGCAACGCACCATTAACATCTTTAGTATCTATAGGTGATGGTTGACTCTTTCCATCAGTAGACCCATCTGCTTGTTTGCTATATTATATTTTAAAAAATATAGATTTATATAATTTCATACAATCTTTGTTTCTCTTAGGGGCTAATTTAAACAAAAAACTACATTTGACTTAACTATCTCCTTGCCAAATTTCACAAAAATTAGTTCAGTGGTTTAGCCGTAAAATCATAACAGATAGACGCCAGTACAAATGTTTAATATTATAATATACTAGCTGAACTGGCAAACATTGTTTTGCCATATAAATTAACTGTATTAAATATTTTGCAGGGGTACTTGAGAGGGGAGGGAAGTTAATCGAGATAAAAATTATCCTATCGTTTAAGTTGGACTAAACAGTATACTATTACTATATACTATTTTGTAGATATCTTTTAAACAGTAGATATCTACAAAAATCAATTAAAATCGCCTCTATAATTTCATAGTCCATCGCGGACAAACAACGTGATAAGTAATTTATTGTACATATAAAGATTTATGTATATGGATAAAATAGGTTGTATTTACAACCTATTTATTTATATAGATATACAATGCGCATGTGGAAGGATGTAGATACCGGGGAAGACGAAGACTTACATAACATGATCAGATCAGATCAGATCAGCGAGTACTGTCCGAAGGTGGTGTCAAGAGCCTTCGCAATCGGCGTATGTGCATAAAGAGAGAGCAATGAATGCGGAGGAAGCAAAACAAGCCTGGAAGGATCGTGATGTATGGCACTCGGTTCTCTCTGGCTACCCCGTAAGGGAATTCGCATGAAGATATTATGTATGTATGTACGTGTATTGTGTATGTTGTGAAGAAACATAGATGTCAGTAAGGATCTGGTATACTTGACCGTCTCGTTGGTTTAGTGGCTAGCAAACCTAACTACAAAACCATGGGTCTCGGGTTCGATTCCCGGCAAGGACAAACATTTGTGTTATGACCATAAATGTTTGTATTTCTGGGTTTGGCTGTTTATTATGTATATTACAGTATTTATATATGTATTTCTATGTTTTAGTTCTAGAGATTAGCACGTTCAAACAAATAAACAAAAAACTCTTCAGCTTTATTATATTGGTATAGATTTTAAAATGTTGCATGTTTTGTAGCTAAAATTTTAGGAGTTTCTTTACAAAACTTGGCACCCAAACAGATCTCAATTCTTTTGTCTGCGTAGTCGGCAGAGACGCGTACTCTTATATTGTGCTTGGCTGAGACTTCACATTTGTGTTTTGACGGGATATAGTCATAGCCTAATTCACATAGTTGACAATAAACCCTAAAATTATGTTACATTAAAGTTTCAATAACGGTAGGGTGTACGGTCTAATAATATGTTATGATATACATAGTTAAATAATATTGACAGTCACCTTGTTTTATTATCTTCCTTTCAGGTCTGCTTATCACAGAATAATTATGTTCTTTGATTACATAAGCAGCACATGCTGTATTACTAATTGAACCTGAAATTGTAAGAAAAATTGGATAAATATATTTGTTACTAGCTGTGCCCGCAACTTCACCTGCGTGGAAAAATTTCTAAACTTAAAAAAACAATCTAAATCCTTTTGATTTATTACATTTAAATAAAAGTAGGCTAAGTTACTCCTCATTACATCGGCTATCTGCCAGTGAAAGTCTTGACAAAATCAGTCCAGGCGTTTCAGAGATTAGCCGGAGCAAACAGAGAGACCGACAAAAACTATAAAAAAAAATGATATTTTGGTAAATGTACTATGTATCCATCCATATGCATTTAGTTAAAAGTGGTCATATTAATATTAGAAACAGACAATCCAATTTTATTCATTTGTATGTGTAGTTGTAAAGATTAAGAACATTTTAGGGTGGTCAAAAAACAAATGGACAATGGAGCTTTTACATTCGCGGCATGAGTGATAGACTAATCTGATGTAAGAGGTTTCACATTTACCAACCTAATGACTATTGCATGTTAACAGTGCTATCCAAACCAATTGCTATATATATATATATATATATATATATATATATATATATATATATATATATATATATATATATATATATATATATATATATAAGTGGCCGTGGGTAGTTCTAAGCTAAACAAAGTTAACCCAACTAGTTTTGATTAATTTAGCTTGTCTTTGCAAACATCTTTTGCTGTATGATTTTGAGGATTTGATGATGGAACTTGAAAGAGGCCAAGAGGAAGCGTTGTCAAAATTTAATTGTGCTAATCCCAGTAATTTGGTCTTTGTGTCATGTGAACGTCAATTTTTGCAACTCAGCTACATATAGATTTTGAAACTTTTCACAATAGAAGGGTACATTTTTACAAGTAAAATATTTTGATCAAAAATTATAATTACCTGCGTTTAAGTTTAATGGTGCCAAAGCTTCATCAGTATTATTAAGATTTTCCGGGATAATGATGGGCTGGTTCAAAGATGTCCCTGAAAGGTAGAAGACACATTTTTATTTCTCAAGCAAACACATTTCCTGGCTATTTTAATTCCGACTTTATGATTCACATAATCATTTGAATAACATCATTTTCAAAAATATGGTCAATAAGATTGGGCGCAAATTTGTGCAAGTTTTCATTTTCTTAATCCCATTAAATTGGACTTGAACCAGTCAGTTTTTGCTTTTAAATGTACAAAAACTATGCTGCCTATAGATTTCTAAACTTTTCACAGATAAAGAGAAGGTCCAAAGAATCGAGAATATTTTTACAAATAAAATATTTTGGTCAATAGTTATAATTACCTGTGTCTAAACCTAACGATACCAAAGCTTCGTCAGTATTATTGTGATTTTCCGGGATAGTGACAGACTGGTTCAAAGATGTCCCTGAAAGGTAGAAAACATATTTTTATTTCTCTTATAAGTAATCAAATATATTTCCTGGGCATTACATTCAGAATTTATACTTGGGGTTTTGTGTAATGTGAATCAGTCAGTTCCTGATTTTAAATGTACAAAAACTCAGTTGCCTATATATTTTCAAACTTTTCACAGATGAAGAGTAGGTACTAAGAATTGAGAACATTTTTAGCAAATAAAATATTTTGGTCAATAATTATAATTACCTGCATTTAAATCTAACGGTACCAAAGGTTCATCAGTGTTATTGTGATTTTCCGGAATAATGACAGACTGGTTCAAAGATGTCCCTGAAAGATAGAAAACAAATTTTTATTTTTTTTAAAAGTAAGCACAGACATTTCCCGGGCATTAAATTCAGATTTCATACATTACATATTCATATGAATAAGATCATTTGCAAATATTTGGCTAAAAGTAAGTGCAAATTTGTAAAAAAATCTACATTCTTGGTCGTCAGCACTTGGTGAAACTCCATTTTCATTCAATATTTTATATTAAAACAGAAATACTTTATATTAAAACAGTATAAGTGTTTTAATATAAAATATTGAATACTGGTTTGTATGTACATGGACATACTGGGTAATACCCATTTGTATGTACACACTGGGTTGTATGTGCATATTTGTTTACCCAGTTTTTGTCCAGACCCCTTTGAGAAATAAAATATCTGCCATTCTGCAAGACGTTTCGTAAGAACTGAATGATTAACTATGTGATTGAATACTAATGTAGCTACGTGGCTGAGTTCTGCATTTTGTCACCCGAGTCTGGTACCACTGCCCTATTTATTCTTGCCGGAATAGCGTCAGTGCTTGTCACTGACGTGTTCCGGTTTGGAGGTAAGGTAATTCAGTAAACATATCCATATCATACATTAAATTCCCGCCACAAGGATAGCAACACACGATTCTTTAGTGTCTATAGCTGACAGTGGTCTCATATCATGAGAGCCATCCGATTGTTTGCTATTTTATGAAATAGAAAAACAGGTTATGAGTTGTAAAGGTGACTACTTTTTAATCTATACACATAATAAAATCGTAGGTAAGTCAAAACTGAACATTGAATATTTTTTTAAAAGAATACTTGGGGCGTGATCTACAATCGATATCGAAGCCAAAAATATAGTTTTTAGAATTTTTGTCTGTTTGTTTGTATGTATGTCCAGGATAAATTAAAAAATTACTGCATGGATTTACTTCAAAATTTGCATAAATATTACTAACAGGTAGGGTCAACATATAGGCTACATATTATCACGCTATAACCTACGGGGGAGGAGCAGTGCGGAGTAAACGAAGTCCGCGCGGACGAAGTCGTTGGCCACAGCTAGTCAATCATAAAAGTAGCGGCAGGCCTCTTAGCAGCTCACCCAGTTATACAGCAATACCCTTTATATTCACAATAATTACTTTGCTGCATTGTGGTTTGGTGTTATGTGGACTGAATTTACAACCGAGGCATAATATTCCTGCCTAAAAGTTATTAATAACACAAACAAATATGAAAACAAAAATGATGATCTATAATAATATTTCAAAGAGAAAACATATTTTGTATTTTTATATGACGTAATGAATACTAACTGATGCTCAATATTCTTTAACTACTATAGGCGATGTTTTCTTTTTACATCAGAAAATCCATCAGTTTGCTATTATGATAAAAAAAAATAATTAAACACCATCCAAAAGTAAGTAATATTAAGGTACTTTTTACACTGGAGGATCGAGCAAGGAATCAGCAAAGTACCTACTTTAAGAAGTGAACAAAAAGAAATTATTTTGTGTCATGTGAGTTTGTAACTTGGTAGCTCATAGAATATAAAAAGAGAGTGGATGCACCGCACCCTAGAGACACCGCAATTATTTTTTATATACTAGCTAAAGTGTGCAGCTCACTGCATTATAAAAGTTTTCGGTGAATTCCACGTGATCATCTAATTTTTCTGGGATAGAAAATAACTTATGTGCTATTCCAGGTAACTGTCTGCCTGTGTAGCAAATTTCATTCAAATCCGTGGTTGCGTGGTTGAGTAATTTATAATAATATAATATAGACATTGCATAACATTAATTCTATTATATACAATAAATAAATGTGTGAAAAAAGAAGGATAATATGAATATTACATTATTTGAAATTTTCATCTTTTTACATTACAATATTATAATAAATAAATAAATATTCTCGGGACGAATTGCACTTACTGATCTAGCCCCAAAGTAAGCAAATTATTTGCTTGTGTTATAGGTTTTAGTCAACGATATTAATACAAAGAAATACATTTTTTTTATGTCATAAGATAGCAAACAAGCAGATGGGTCTCCTGATGGAAAGAGTCAACCATCGTCTATAGACACCAAAGATGTTAATGGTGCGTTGCTATCTTGTGGCGAGGTCTAATGCTACATGCATAAGTTTACTGGCTACCTTACTCTCCAAACCAGAACACGACAGCGACGAGCACTGACGCTATTGCGGCAGGAATAGGTAAGGCGGTGGTACCAGACGCAGGCAAGACAATGCAAAACTCTACCACCTAGTAGCCACGATGGTAGTGACTCGATAGCCAATCGGTCGCCTTTTACGACTTGCCTGGCAGAAGGGCAATTGGCCTATTCAACAAGAGGCCGGGACCAACACGGCGAAAAATAAATACATATATAAATATTGGAATATATTTAATAAACACCCAAACCCGGAAATACAAACTTTATGCTCATCACACTAATGCTTGTCCCCGTCGAGATCAAACCAGAGCCCCGTCGATTAAGTAGTCAGTGTCGCTAACCACTCGACCAACTGGACGGTAATGCATATCAAATATATTCTAGTTTAAAATTTCAAATAAATTTACCAGGCACACTGTAGGGCAAAGGCACTGCTAAGGCATTTAACCGGTTGTAACGATTTTTATCCCTTTCTGTGAAATGTAAGTCACATATCCTCTGATTTTTATAATGTTCGAAATCTAATTCTGTTTTCAATTTCCCACCAACACGTTGAATCCAAACTTTAAACCGTTCTAGATATTTTGTAGGATTGGAAAAACAATGCATTCGAGCTTCTGAAACAAAAGAAAAAATGTCAAATATAAGTATTTAATGATAATATTTATGAAGAGGTAAAATTTGTTTGTTTGTCTTAAACACTACTACTTATACAGATTTCAGAATTCTTTCACCAATATAAAGCTATATGTTTTCTAAGTAACATAGATATATTTTTAGACTGACTGAGAAATAGTAAATAATGTATATTGGTCACACGAACAAAGTCACGGTAATAAGCTAGTATTTTATAAATATATTTATTAGTATCTAATAGATAAATAATACATTAACAAAGTAATAATATAAATAGCATCACTCGTGTTAAATACATATATAGGACTAAAGCTCAACTGTTGAACTCAATATTAGTCAACTATATTAAGATCTACGGTGTAATAGGTGGTAAAGCTTTTGAGCAAGTTAGCACAATTATTCCAACTTTGTGCAAGGTATGTTTTTGAAGTTATTTTGTAAGAAATTATTTATACTAAGGAAAATGAAAAAATACACAGCATTGACTGACCGGCAGGACCCCAATACTCTGTGCGACTGAAGTATCACTAGACTAATGAGAATAAAGACAATAACAAAAAAATTAAGTTTTTACGACATATAAAACATGTAGTCTAAAAATGGAAGTAGTGTGTATGACTGATACTTATATAAAAAAAATCTAAGCACTACTATGCAAACTACATGTATTGATTTAACCCTAAAGTAAGCAAATTATATTCTTTCTTGTGCTATGGATGTTACTCAATAACTGTAATACAAAGAAATACATAATATATAAATACTAAAATATATTTCTTAAACATTAAGTATAAGAAATTATTAATTAATAGACAATATTTACCATACAAAATAATTAATATATTATAAATGAAAAAACAAATCAAAGCTTTTGTTAACAAACTTATGTCTAAAAGAAAAAGAAGGCAATAAGTGATAGTGATAGTGAGTGGTAATTTGAGGCAAGTGGTAATTAACCACTGAAACCCAGAAATACAAACAAACATTCATGCACATTAAACAAATACTCGCCCCTGTTGGTATTCAAATATAAGCTCTATCAATTGTGTAATCGCTACCACTCAACCAAATTTTTAAAAAACTACTTATTTGATTTAAATGGATTCTTCTTTAATGCATTGAATATTTTTCAGCAATTTCAAGTCTGTGTAACAGGTTTAAGACAGTACAATTTGCAAATTTCCATAAATTTCTGTTAGTGAAATATGTTCTATCAGTTTCCTTTTTAGGACTTGTTAGTAAGTACAATATTTTCATATACCATAAAGGAGCAATCCAGCATAAGTAAATTTACATATACTGGATACAATTCTATACAATGAGTGACAACATAGCAGACCTAAGATCTTGTATGGAAAGTTGGCCATAAAGAAAATGTTATTAGATTCAGGACAGTTTTGGTTAAATTAATCAAGTACTTGGAAATCCCAGTTGTTTGTCAAAATAACTTGTAAAAAGTTTTACTGAACAAAGATCTTCTGATTTCTGTATTTTTCACTCAAACCTTCAGTTACTTAGGAATCCAAAGTATATATTTAATGGTTTTATTAAAAACTCGTATTAGGCGCGATCAAGTGAAAATGAAAATAATGATATTTAACTGTGATTTACAAGCTGCCATTATAAATGTATTCTTTAAATTGTATGGTACTTACCACCCGGAGGGCAGCCAAATTAGTCTTGGGTAGTTCGCGAGCGACCTAGGTGGGAAGAGCGCTCCTTTAGGTGAACTATGCGAACTAGTTCATTGAAAATCCCGCTCTTAGTTCTTTTTATATTTCTGTTAGCGTCCACTTTACTAGACAGTGGCACTATGTGACCAACCGAGTTATTTACTTTTACTGTGCGCGCCTTGATATTTCGGTAATCGATATCGATACTAAATAACTTCAAATCCCCATGGTTGAAATTTTATCAAATCATATGAAATCTTTTTAAATTTAATTATAAAACACTTGTACTGGTTTCACTACATATATATTCTTCCAAATTATTTAAAGTCTACCGGTTTCGCGTATTAACGCATCTTCAGGACTTTTAGCTAAACAAGAATGTTGTTTCTTGTTTAGCTATAAGTCCTGAAGAAACAACATTCTTGTTTAGCTAAAAGTCCTGAAGATGCGTTAATACGCGAAACCGGTAGACTTTAAATAATTTGGAAGAATATATATGTAGTGAAACCAGTACAAGTGTCTTATAATTAAAATTAAAATGCAGTTTCACCAAGTGCCGACGATTAATAGTATAGAACATATCATATGAAATCATAACAATCGTCAACTGAAGTATTGCTGGCTAATTATCAAACAGAATACTAATACCATTTATGTCTTATTTTACGGTAAGTTAAATTAAAATTAAAAAAAATCTCTTCTATTCCCACTTATTGTTGCAAATAATTGTTTATTATTATAATATATCACGTTAATTATGACTAATTATTAATATTAATCATTTTATTTTTTCGTTTTTATTTCGATAAAAGATTTTATGTGCCATAACAAAAAAGTCAACTTTAATTGTAAATTCATACTTTTTAAGTATTCTAATATAATTTTACACATTATACTAGGAACTAGCCTAACTGTTGACTAATCATTAATATAAATTATTTTATTTTTCATTATTTAAATAAAAAATCTCATATTACATAAATGGACGTGTAAAATTTTCATGTAATACTTTGTATTTTTTAAATAACAATAAACAAAACTTACAATAATCATAACTATATTTTTTCTTTATTTATTGTTTTTAATAAATTATTTCAAAAAAAGAACTAATGAACTAATAGAACGAACTAGTTCATCCTTGGATTTTGAACTAAATTGAGCGCTCTCTGTAGTGACCGGTTAAGCCCAAGCCTAAGCCAAATACGCAGCGGCGTGGCATTTTAATGTTAGTAATGTTTATTCACAAACAATAACTTAAAAACCAGAGTCACTATAGCGTCTATATCGCAAGAAACTTAATTAATAAAGAGCGTCTTTTCGCGAAATAGTTGTAAACTAATGAAGGCTCGACAGCAATACGGAGGAATGCAGGATTCGACTCAACGTAATAACTGGAGATATATGAGAACAACAAACAAAATGGAGATCAATTACACTGCGTATACGCAACATGCAAGAAAACCGCCATTTGTAATTAATTGTATTTGTGCCGCTTCTGTTTTGTCTTCTGCCTGACATTTTGTGAATATACAGTGTTGCCAATATTCTATCTGATATTTACCAAAAATAATTTTAGTGTAAAGAGAAATAATTATAAAACAATATATTTACAAAATATTTTGGAATGTTTTTTTAAGTAAAATAAGTTTGAATTTAATTTCAATTATATTACTTTTATAAACAAATTACAAACATTTATTATAAATCTGTTTTGAAGTAATGTTTTCCTTTACACTATAGGAAATCACTTAAAACAGCAACACTTACATAAAACGATAATTTCGTTGGTAATAAGGACATCTGTTGTAACGGTAGGTAAAATTGAACAGAGTAAGTTTAAAAAAAATTCCAGAACGGTATAATAGCTGGAGCTACTGAAAATTACGCATCACGTGACCTTTGTAACTGTCATCCCCCTGACATCGGGTTTCAAGAGTAGCCCAGCTGGAAGGGGCAAAACCAATCATAATGCGTTATACAGCTGTGTGAGTAGCTACAAAATAGACTATAGCTCTCTCACTTACAGAAGAAGACAGACGATTGAAATTGTGAGTAGGGATTCAAGGTCGACCGTTAAAGGGTTAAAATGAGACCTAATCTTTTAATCATTATAATAATTTATTATAATGGCGTTGCAAACTGTCCCAGTCAATCTAAAACTAAATCTCAACCTTTTCACACAGCTTTTTAACTTATTTTTATGTCTCACTAATATTGACTTAGGCAAAGAACGTTTTGACTTGGCAATTCTATGACTTCTTCTCACATTCGGGGGCGGCGTCTTGCATCCGGCTTCTTTCAGTATCCTCATCAATCTATAGTCTTCCCGTTCTAAGGCAAGTTGATAAGCAGTCTGCCCGGCGTAGTTAGTAGCCTCGAGATTGATGTCTGGTCACTCACACAGCCACTCGGCAAGCTCGTGATTCCCTTTGAAAACACACAAGTGCAGAGGAGTGTAACCATTGAGTGATTCGTGGCAGTTTATGTCTGCCCCAAGTTCCAAGACGATCTTCATCACGTCTTTTGCATAAAAATCTTTGCACTTGGCGATGATATGAGTGCATTGCTCACTATTGTAGTTTCTTTCAGTCACTGGTTGATCCATATTACATTTTGACTCCGTCCTTTCAAGATGAGTTGGTGGGGAAGCTTCACATTCTGGGTGGGGGTCGATTACGCCGAAAAAATTCTTATCACTCATCATTGCAATCCACTTTTGGGATTTATTCATCTTCATTATTTTCTTCAGTTGAGCACTCAGTACCGACCTCGTTGAAATCTCTTTTGGAACCACGGGGTGGAATGTTAGTACATTTGGACCTTTTACAAAACTTAATGGTGGCTCCACCTGAGCCACATACACCAAACTTCGTACGAAACTAATCTCTAGTCGAAATTGAAATGTCTACTATCCTCTACCATCATCATTTCTATCACATGTCAAAATCAAAATCGATTTGAATCGATACACTGTATCGATATGAGTCATAATTCGATGTATGTAACGTTTCGTATCGACACAAAACGATATTTTTTATGTGGTAAAATATGAATGGTATATTTCTGGAATAAAGATTTCATTGCTATTTCGGTATTTAATAGTAATATTAAAAGTCACCATTTTCATTCAACTGCATTTTTACTACACTTTTATGACTATAAACAATATCTTGTGGATGCGTTGCAAGTTAATACAATTGCAGATATCTGAAGGTGTAGATCCTGTCAAATAAAGTAAGCGTTCAGAGATCACTGAAGTCACAATCACTGACATGTAACGTGGGGCTAATTTGTTTTATTTTATTTTGACATTTCCGATGTAATAAGACAATGAACTTAGCATAAGCTTATTTCATATTAAACTGCTGTAAAGGTATTTGTTATATTCGTTTAAACAATAGTATCTTGTATTAATTATATTTACTAGTTCAAAAGAATTCGAACTTTGATTACTCCAACGTATATTTATGGTTTTTTTAAATGGTTCATCAAATTGATGAAATCGTTTTCTATCTGCCAGTGAAAGGCCTGTCAAAATCAGATAGACAAAAATTGTAAAAAATGCTGTTTTGGTATATATATCGTGTATACATCCATATGCATTTAGTAAAAAGCGGTTATTTTAATATTACAAACAGACAGTCCAATTTTATTAATTTGTATAAATTTAATGCCACTTAAATGAATATTTGATATAACATTGGTGGCATTTATATTTTATAAACAAAAAACAAATCAGGCACTACATGTAGCTCACAAACACAACTATAATGCAATATATAACGCTAATTAAACTAATTTATGATAATTATTACTAATGAAATTAATATTATGTAATCTATGATCATTAATTAATCTTGTATATAATCAACAATAAAAATATGCATCAACACAAAATGTTGATATATCGTATAATTCGCATAGCATGATATCGATACAATACTATATCGATTCAGGTCGCCCATCTCTAACTAAAACTTAAATTCCATTCTTAAATATGGCTGCCAGATTGTTTACATAGTTTTGTGCTAGTTTAATTTTGATTTATTTGCATTGTTTTCGTGATATTTACGGCAAGTTAACAACTATCTTCCACGTCTGCAAGTTATACAAATGAGTTTTAACTATTTTGGTTGTTTCTGTGTCTTTTAAACATTGAATTAATAAGTACTCTGTGTTTAGTAGTTTCGAATCAGTTTTCAGTGAATAAACCTCATAATTTTGCTATAATTTGGTTTGTAATTTGACAAAATAAATCTATTCTTCGACGTAAAGTTTTTTGTTTTATTTACATAATATGTCAGAGATCTAGTAATAAGTTAAGAAATAGATATGATAAGAGGCTTCCGTTATATAGTTTATGCTTGATTTATAGATGGCGCTGACGTCCTTTTAACGATTTTGAAGTTTCCGGTCTATAAAGCATAATATATACTAGTCTATGTTTGGAACTAACACTGGTTTATCAGTTCTCTCCGCAACTCTATTCCTACTACACATTAACAACCTGCTGAAGCCCGGTATCTATGGGTACGCACTACGCAGACGATAGCAGTCTTGTGGAGAGTTACGCATCCAGCGCGCGGGCCAGTACGGCACTGATCCGGTCTCTCAGGGAGGCGATAGTCGATCGTTTGAACTTGTCTTTACAGGTAGTCTCCGATTGGGGCAATGCCAATCTAACCTCTGGGGTGGATGCGCCAAATACCAGCAGGAGACACTTGAGGCAATAAAGAGACGTACCAAAGGGCTCATAAACGACGATGATCTGGTAGGCAAAAATCTCCAGAGCCTCTCCAGAGTAGCTAGTTTAACGGTTTTTTTTTATCGAATACACTTTGGAGAGTGCGCTGCGGAATTGCACAACTTGATTTCGCCATCCCCGTTTTTCTATCGATCGTCGAGGCGCACAGATTCTTGGCATCGCCATATTCAGGCCATTCGACCAACGGGGCGGTCAAAAAAAAGTTATTCATACGAGTTATACGAGTAGACACTTGGTTCTGCCTACCTGTGTAACGCATAGATCACCAAGATTCACGAGTTTTGTCGGTTGTCAAAATAAGTAATAATCACCACAGTCGTATTTGCCATATTTATGTGCTTTTTCGAGGGACGGCAGGATAATAGTAGCATTAGTTTTCGAGCTGATTTACGACTATAGAAAAAACCCAATAACACTTTGGCCGGTTTGTTTTCTTCAAGTAAACCCTTACAGACACTTTTGATGACACGATTTTTTTAAAATTAGTACCGGATCGAACGCAGCCACACAATGAGGAGATCTGGTGAAATATACTTAGCGGGCTTGTCTTTTTTGTCTATTATTTTTTTTTAAATGCATTACAATATTACAAGAATTATTACATTTTACTACAAATGTAAGAAATTGGTATGAGGAGCCATTAATCCGAGGCTTGTTTGTCTGCTAAATAATTTGAGATTTTATAATACCCTTTATTACACAGTTTTGTTTTACACATTTTTTTAAATTTGTTTATTGGTAGATTTCTTATAACATCGGGAAGTTTATTGTTAAAGCGTATACATTGCCCTATGAAAGAGTTACTTTTTCTACGTAATTGACATGTATGCACAACAACATTGTTTATGTTCCTTGTGTGTGTTCATCACCATTTTTCTTAATCATTACGAACATACATTAGATTTTTGAGAGATTATCTTAAGAACATTGATTTCTTAGAAATTTTCTCTCAGAGAAACTTTCGAGCCAAGATTGTAAATGGATCTTATAGCTCTTTTCTGTAAAACAAATATAGTGTTTATTTCAGCCGAATTTCTCCAGAAAATCGTAACTGAGAAATAGCACTCGGGATCTTAATCCGAACTGAACAGGCTAACTAGTAGACTCACAAGGCATTTTGAAAATATTAGTTGTAATCTTCTATTTAGTGAATTGTTAAAAAAAACTAAGGCGAACTTTCCAAAAAATATATTAATAATATGAGGTCTACCTTGTTATTTATTTTTATTTTGTCTCACCCAAATAGTTTGTGAAATCAATCAAAGCTCTGTCTCCTGGAATCTAAACCTTTTAGATTCCAATATTTGCACTTCTTAAATAACGTCACCACACTTACAACTTACTTCTGTGTTGCAGCTGTTCATGTATTCCGAATAAATTGTTTATGGATCATAATATGCAGCAGCAGTCTATATAGGATGAGCCTTGCTTGTCCGAATTGAGGCATTAAAAAAACTGATGCAAGTTATTATAGCGCCATCTATTATAACTACTAATAAATACACCACTAATTTTATTCTAATTCTCAAGAACTACACCTATCCTGTTGTGTGTGTAACCGATGGTTATAACTATTCTGAATACTGAACCCGTAATCATTTATGTTCCAATGCGTGCTTGACTGGATTTACTTTTTATTTGCTAACGAGATGAATTATTATGGAGAAAATTTCGACAACTTACTAAAAATTATATTTAAACATAAGTTTAGTTATAAGATAATAATAATTAAATCTACGAATACGTATTTACGTATTTTTAACTTTATTCTACGTAATATGTAGATTATTAGGACGTTACTAATTTTGCCCTAATTTTCGAAAATCGAATTTTAATTAGGTGGATGTTCTAGAAACCTTTTCCGACTATTTTCACGATGACGTCAGTATGTCTCTCTCTCTCTCTCTCTCTCTCTGTGTGTGTGTGTGTGTAAACATCTCGTAACTTTTGAACGGCTAGACCGATCGTATCGCGGTTGATGGCGTTCGATTGGATTCCGCTCAACAAAAACTTCCTGAAATTTTGAACCAATTCAGTCCATCAGATTTTGAGAAATTATGAAAAATCCTCAAAAAAATTGGCGAAACAGTATTCTTTTAAAATAACCTCCGGGCTAATGTACCGATTTAGTACAAAAATTTCGCCGTGTTAGTCCCGGCCTCCTTTGTAGAATAGGCCAACTGCCGTTCTGCCAGGCAGGTCGTAAAAGGCGACCGATTGGCTATCGAGTCACTACCATCGTGGCTACTAGGTGGTAGAGTTCTGCATTGTCTCGCCCGGGTCTGGTACCACCGCCTTACCTATTCCTGCCGCAATAGCGTCAGTGCTTGTCGCTGTCGTGTTCCGGTTTGGAGGGTAAGGTAGCCGGTAAACTTATGCATGTGGCATTAGACCTCGCCACAAGATAGCAACGCACCATTAACATCTTTGGTGTCTATAGGCGATGGTTGACTCTTTCCATCAGGAGACCCATCTGCTTGTTTGCTATCTTATGATATAAAAAAAAAACAGGTATTTTCTTAAAAAACTGCGTCCAATTCATAAATTGCATCAAAATCGGTTTATCCGTTCGGGAGTTATTACTTATTGTTGACGAGGATGTTCAACATAGCTTCGAAATTTATTAGCCAATAATTTTTTGACCTTCTACAATATTTTGGTACTTAAAAAATTACGCGAATTGCCGTTTTAAAAATCAAAATCAAATTAAGTTTCTGAAGTTATAATTTTTCAAATATTAACATTTTATTGTTTACAGTAAGCCTATTTAATATTATTGATTTAAAAATCCAATTAGCTTTTCTCTCTATAAAACTGTGCCCAATACCGTAAATTGGATCAAAATCGGTCAATTTATTCGGGATTTGTCTGTAAAGAAAATTTTTGAAAAAAATGTTTTTTAACAGTAATTCGTCATTTCTCAGATTATGTAGCTAAGAAAACATTTTGGAGCTCAAAAATTGCTTTGAATGCCATTCAAAAGATCAAAATCGATCATTGTTTCCAAAATATACAGCTTTTCAAATATAAAATTACTATCATTTATAACAAAATAAAGATTTTTGAACTCTGAAACAATCTATGCTTAGGTTTATTTATTTATTTTTTATTTAATATTTTATTGTACACAACTTATAAGATTTTACAGAGAAAAAAATATAACTAAAAACATACAAAAGGTAGACTTATCTCTAAGGTAATAAAGATTTCTTCCAGCCTACCCAGCTCATGAAGCGATTATAAAGAAACAGCAGACATTGTGCATAATCAACCTTAAAGTTAAAATACACATGAGATAAGCAAAACCAAAAAAAATATGGGAATGTCTTACGTAACTATGAAATAAAAAATAACAAAAATAAAAAACAGTAGCAGTCGTGGGACTGCCGATAGAAGTGAAAACGGAACTATTAAGTTGAGAGTAATTAAAACTATATGCAAAACATAGCTATAGATATACTATTATCATTAGCATGTCGGTGACGCGAACCGAGGATTTTACCCTCTACCAAAACGCTCAACGCGCCTAAAGAAGTTTTCACTTCAATTATACACAGAAATAACTAAATTTTAAAAGAGAAAGACAGATAGTGATTTCTTAATCGTTTTTTAAAAACTGGCAGGGATGGGCTATCACGAACATGAAATGTATGTGAATTCCATAAGTTAACGCCCTGAACATTAAAAGAGCGAGAATAGACTTGAGAATGAGATTTAGGAAACTTCAATAACGAACAGACAGATTTGCGACAAGGAGAATCAGGGGAATGTAAAAAGTAAAAACCGTTCACGAAGGTATTGAGGAGCTGCTGGGTTAAACAGTATTCTAAAAAGTAGTCATAAAATATGAGTATTCCTGCGAAGACGAATAGGAAGTAACTTAAGCTGGGCTCTGAAGTTCGAGATATGGTCGTACTTGCGCAAGCCAAAGACAAAACGGATACATAGGTTTTGGAGCCTCTCAAGTTTATTAATGAGTTCTTCAGTAGCATCTAGAAAACAAGAATCGGCATAATCTAGTATAGGTAAAATTAGAGTATGTATTAGAGAAATTTTAGTTTTGAAGGGGAGAAAGTTTTTTAAAGCATTTAGAGAATGAAAAGCAAAATAAACTTTTTTACATATATTGTTGATATGGGATTCCCAAGATTAATCTGAGCTGAAAATTACACCTAAATTCGTGACCTGGTCAGAGTAAGAGATAATAGAATTTTATATATAGGTTTTTTTTATATAATAAGAAAGCAAACAAGCAGACGGGTCTCCTGATGTAAAGAGTCAACCATCGCCTATAGACTCCAAAGATGTTAATGGTGCGTTGCTATCTTGTGGTGAGGTCTGATGCCACATGTATAAGTTTACCGACTACCTTACTCTCCAAACCGGAACATGCCAGTGACAAGCACTGACGCTATTGCGGCACGAAAAGGTAAGGCGGTGGTACCCAGACGAGACATTAACATCTTTGGTGTCTATAGGCGATGACTGACTCTTTTCATTACGAGACCCTAAGCTATAGCTCGTTTGCTATCTTATGACATAAAAAAAATATCAAAATTCTCATGTTAATTTATGTTAATTTAGGTAATTAAATTCATTTAAAGTATTATTAGCTGATAAAGTGAATGTGGAACGAAAATAATTGATTTAAAATTTATCAACTTCATTACGTTAACACATTCTGATAATTTTTATACCTATTTTGTACCAATGTTAAGTATTTTTTGTGCTTTTCTTCATATTTTAATTATAAATACAATTTTTTTATCCGACTGCGCTAGAAGGTTTTTATTTTTCGAGTGTAGGTATGCATCATGCATGTATTTATATTATTTACTAGCTGTTGCCTGCGACTCCACACTGCAACTCCCCTGTAGATGATAGCGTGATAATATGTAGCTTATATGTTGACCCGACCTGTTAGTAATATTCATGCAAAATTTGAAGTAAATGCATTTGAGTTTACCCCGGACATACATACAGACAAACAGACAAACAGACAAACAGACAAACAGACAAACAGACAAACAGACAAACAGACAAACAGACAAACAGACAAACAGACAAACAGACAAACAGACAAACAGACAAACAGACAAACAGACAAACAGACAAACAGACAAACAGACAAACAGACAAACAGACAGACAGACAGACAGACAGACAGACAGACAGACAGACAGACAGACAGACAGACAGACAGACAGACAGACAGACAGACAGACAGACAGACAGACAGACAGACAAACAGACAAACAGACAAACAGACAAACAGACAAACAGACAAACAGACAAACAGACAAACAGACAAACAGACAAACAGACAAACAGACAAACAGACAAACAGACAAACAGACAAACAGACAAACAGACAAACAGACAAACAGACAAACAGACAAACAGACAAACAGACAAACAGACAAACAGACAAACAGACAAACAGACAAACAGACAAACAGACAAACAGACAAACAGACAAACAGACAAACAGACGAACAGACGAACAGACGAACAGACGAACAGACGAACAGACGAACAGACGAACAGACGAACAGACGAACAGACGAACAGACGAACAGACGAACAGACGAACAGACGAACAGACGAACAGACGAACAGACGAACAGACGAACAGACGAACAGACGAACAGACAAACAGACAAACAGACAAACAGACAAACAGACAAACAGACAAACAGACAAACAGACAAACAGACAAACAGACAAACAGACAAACAGACAAACAGACAAACAGACAAACAGACAAACAGACAAACAGACAAACAGACAAACGGACAAACGGACAAACGGACAAACGGACAAACGGACAAACGGACAAACGGACAAACGGACAAACGGACAAACGGACAAACGGACAAACGGACAAACGGACAAACGGACAAACGGACAAACGGACAAACGGACAAACGGACAAACGGACAAACGGACAAACGGACAAACGGACAAACGGACAAACGGACAAACGGACAAACGGACAAACGGACAAACGGACAAACGGACAAACGGACAAACGGACAAACGGACAAACGGACAAACGGACAAACGGACAAACGGACAAACGGACAAACGGACAAACGGACAAACGGACAAACGGACAAACGGACAAACGGACAAACGGACAAACGGACAAACGGACAAACGGACAAACGGACAAACGGACAAACGGACAAACGGACAAACGGACAAACGGACAAACGGACAAACGGACAAACGGACAAACGGACAAACGGACAAACGGACAAACGGACAAACGGACAAACGGACAAACGGACAAACGGACAAACGGACAAACGGACAAACGGACAAACGGACAAACGGACAAACAGACAAACAGACAAACTTTACAAACAGACAGACAAACAGACAAACAGACAAACAGACAAACAGGCAAACAGACAAACAGACAAAAAATATAAAAACTTTATTTCTGGCTTCGATATCGATTGTAGATCACGCCTCAAGAATTCTTTAAAAAAATATTCAATGTACAGTTTTGACTTTCCTACGATTTTATTATATGTATAGATATAGATGTTCTATATAGAATTAGAAAGGTAGCAGTAAAAACACAGCCGTGCTAGCTTATTATGGTTACGTGGAATCCATTTTAAGTTATGGACTTGTTATTTGGGGAAACTGTACTGAAATATCTAAGGCTTTCATTATTCAGAAACGATGTATTCGTGCTATCTCAAATGCTGCTCCTCTCGATTCATGTAAACCTTTGTTTAAGAACTTAAATATTCTCACCCTACCGTGTTTGTATATCTATGAATCAGTTTGCTTTGTAAAAAAGTTCTATGGGGAATTTAAGTCTGCAAAAGAGGTTTATAACTTACTAGCGGCCCGCCCCGGCTTCGCACGGGAAAAAAATGATTAAAATCGATCCAGTAGTTTTGATTTATTTATTACTGCCCGTGGCCCGCACGCGTTAATTTTGGAGTAAAACAATTCCCCTTTTCATATACCATGAAGATTTCCTGCTATCTTTGGAATATCTAAATTCATATAAGTACTACATTTTTACTTTTTACATTTTTACCTATTTCTTCTATTTTTACAATTAATATTACAGAATGCCTTTATATATAACGTTGACAGCTTTCTTGCCATTAGACAATACGAACATGTTTTCTTTACAGGATACTCTTGAAAGAGCGATATATAGTTGGCCATGTGAAAAACAGTCAACGCTCAAATCTAAGCCTGCAACATTGAAGGTTTGACTCTGCGATTTATTAAATCGAAGCAAACAGGAAAAAATGAGTAAATGGTGTACCCTACGGGCCATCCCTGAAACTTACTAAACTCTACTAAACTCACTAAATTAAGGTATTTTAAGCTCAAAAGAGTAAAAAATGTAAGCATAGATTTTTCAGTTCAAACATTTATTTTGTTAAAAATTTATTTTATTAATTTTTAAAACGCTGTATATTTGAAAACGATGATGGCATTCAACTCAATTTTTGAGATTTAAAATACTGTTTTAGCTAAATAATTGATAGGTTGAAAAATTTCAATGCTATGTTTTGGATGGATTACAATTTGATTTACATATCTTTCTTTGTTTAAGGCGTTAAGCTCTGGAATTCTCTTCCAGTTGACATTAGGAGGTCCTCTTCTAAGTAGTCTTTCAAGCGTGCTTTGACGATCCATTATCTTAACATTTAGTTTTCGGTGTTAATTATCAACAAAATATCTAAGAGAAATTGAAATTATCTACAGAGAGACATTACTAAATACTTTTGTTATACTTACTTGCTTAGTTAAATATTTTGTTTATTATATGTGCTATGCATGTATATAGTATATTATGTGTTTATTAATATATGTTTATGTAAATATGTTAAATAGATACATTCTATTTATATTTTCTATTTCCTAGTAATTATTATATTTTTGTTCCGTTTAACCCATCATACTGTTTCCTATTTCCATTTAAAATATTTATTTACACCCCCTATTGAAATTTTTCTGCTCCACTTGCTAGGTGACTGGCAGAGAATGCCTGACATTAATACGTTTCCCAGCGGTTTAACAGAACATACCGCGCGCGCGCGCCGCCACTGGCCGTAAGCCCGAAACCGCTATGCCCCTGTATTTTGAATCTGTAATATCTTCGAAAATATTCATTTAAATTACATGCTGTAAACGGCCATATTGATCTATATTAAATCAACAATATATTTAGGGTATTTAATTGGATAAGGATTAGTGCTGTATTGCTTAAAATTGCTTCGAATAAAAGCCATTATTTCTCGAAAAAGTAAATGACAAAAAATGCTATTGTGGGTTATCCATAAGATATAGCATCGCGGAGTTTTCTGTAGACCTTTTAAAGGTGTACAAATACTTAGTACATTATTTTGATAAATCTCGTAGGGTTTAGCCTGCGTTTGCAATGTAAGCGGGAAAAAAATATAATTATTTACGACATGACATCAGAAAAGTCAAAAATTGCAGTATTTCCCTACAATATATTGAATGTTATTATACATATAAACCTTTCTCTTTAATCTCTCTATCTATTAAAAAAACCGCATCATAATCCGTTGCGTAGTTTTAAAGATTTAAGCATACATAGGGACATAGGGACAGACAGAGAAAGCGACTTTGTTTTATACTATGTAGTGAAGTCGTAGGTACTCCAATAAATTATTCTTGCCACCTTGTAAAACAGCACTTTTTAATAAAAATTGTAGCCAAAAGATAATAAAGTTATACAATAAACTTCCTGAAAGTTACAAAATTCTGCATTTGACTAAATTTAAAAAAAAGCAGTCTATAATTATTTAAGTGACAAATGTTTTTATTGTATTAAGGATTATTTCAATGACAAATTTTAATAATATTATTTACTGTGAATGTTGACAAATTTATTGTTTTAAAAAATCAGCATATAATTCTTCTTTTATTCTATTTTTATGATGGGAATAAAAAAAACATCGAAAAATTATGAATTGGTAATCTTAAAATTTAATATTAATATGTGACATATGTTTCTTTTAAAATAACAATTTTTAATTCTAATCTAATTTATTTTAATTCTCATTTGACATAAATTTTTAAATCTATTCTAATTTGACAGTTTTGTTTTGGAGTTTTATTGATTTTAAAACTATTAAAAACGTAATTTGTAATTTAAATGAAAATAAATATATTTTTTCTTTTGCACGCCATTTATTTGGCAAAGCAGGCTCAAAGCGCATCTATTTAGAAATAATCATCACCATATGTAAGCCTTATTTATGCAAAACAAATAATTTTGAATTTTGATTTTTTTTTAAATTTTGAATGCCGAAATAAGACTACATGATGCCCCCGTGTTGGTCCGCGGGGTTATGACCTATCTTGTAATCTGCAATGATCATAATTGTTTAGTTATTGCAAGACAAATAATAGCTTTGTACATTAGTGGCAATTGTTGTCGCTTGATTGCGTAGGTAAAATAAATAAATAAATAAACTTAAAAAATCAAACATGTTATAACCAAAATATTATGTTAATTGCTTTTCAAAATATTCTTCTTTACATTTTCAACATTTTTTCATGCGATTGAACCATTTTTTAAAACAGGAGGACCACAGATCTGAAGGCATGTTTTCTACGTGCAGATTGAACGCTATCACTGCCTCTTCGGAGTTGGTAAAAGCAAAACCTCTCATCAAATCTTTGATTTTGGGGAAAATACAGAAATCACAGGGTGCTAGGTCGGGGCTATGCGCAGGATGAGTGACGAGATGTACTTTTTCGGAAGCTAAAAATGACTTTGTTTTGTTGGCCGTGTGTGAAGAAGCGTTATCATGGTGTAGGACAATGCGGCTTTTGGGTCGTCTTTCGCGAACTTTTTCTAACACCCTGGGTAAATAAATGATAGAATACCACTCGGCATTAACACTCTTTTGATCTTCAAGTGGAATTGTATAGATGGGACCCGTAGCTGAGAAAAAAAACGCGATTATTTTTTACCAACGTTTCTCGCCTGTTTCACTTTTGTTGGCCTGTTCTCATTTTCAAACACCCTTTCACAAGATTGCTGTTTTTTTTTCGGGTTCAAAACAATAAATCCACGTTTCGTCTCCTGTGACAATGTCATAAACAGCATTAGAATGTCCGTGGTCGTACTTCAGTAGCATCTGTGAGCACAACTCCATGCGAGCCCGCTTCTGCTCCGCTGTCAGTTCATGAGGGATCCAACGAAAACAAAGTTTCCGAACTTTCAATTCTTCATGTAAAATTTTCTGAATTTGGCTCATACCAATCCCCAATAGTCCTCGAATTGTCTCATAGGTAATCCGGGGGTTTTATTCAATTAACCGCTTAACAGTAGCCACATTATTTTCGTTGACGGCAGTTGAAGGCCGCCCTTCACGAAATTCGTCATGTAAAGAAACTCGACCTCTCTCAAATTCAGCAAACCATCGCCTCACGGTGCTCAAACAAGGTGCTTCTCTTCCAAAAGCATTTTGAAGACTAGCGGCACAGTCATGCGGAGAAAGAGAACATTTAAAATCATAAAAATCATCGCTCTAAAATCCTTTCGACTTAATTCCATTTTCGTTGCGTACGTAGAACTTTGATGTGCGATAAAAAAGCCATTGACAAATCATTTCCCGCCAATTGTTTTTTTTTATTACTAAGAAGGTTGCAACGTCTTAAAAATATAACATTCGAAATTCAAATAGTTCCGATTACCTAGAAGTGCAAAATTTTTAGTGTGCCCCATGGATTGTTGGTACTGTGACATCCCAAAAAGTACATTAATTAACGACAAGCAAGCAATTGGTAACGTTTTTGACGTTTTTTGTCGACGATCGTTAGGTGATAGGTACACCTGCCGAGCTCCTTTGAAAACCACTTGCCGCATGCATAAATCTATCGGCTACCTTACGTTTCACGTTCAACGAAATCACAATAGCGTTAGAATTCATAAAATATTACACAATACCAATCGACATAATCTCGTGACGCACATAGTAAGACTAGCGCGAATTTAGCGTTTCGGTAGGCATCTAAACAACAAAATAGTTACATGATACCATAACTACCTTTGCTGTAATCTGCTCTAATATGGCCTAATACTTCGTACAGCAGTAATATTGACTCGCAAACAACGCAACTATGCAAAACAGAGGCTGTTCTAACGAAACTAGCGTTTGGTGCTCACACGCGTAACGCATTGTTACGACCGGTGTAAAAGTAAACATTTATCAAGTTTACTCCTAGTTTATTTACATGCCTATAAAATACACAGAGAGCCACGGAAATAATTTCAAATCATTTTTTAACTTTTGGCGCGGTAGGGAAAACCTATGAAGGGTTAGATGCTCGTAGGGGAAAAATGATGGGAGTTAATTTTTATGATGCGCGCCCATACCGACGCCGTAAATTAGCTAGTCAATATTTTAGTTTATTTAATTATGTATAAATCATTATTTTATGATAAAATTTATTATACTAGATAATGCGTTATTATAAAACTTTCAATATATATATTTTTTCTATTATTAGTGACGTTTTCTCTACACACACGGGAAAGATTTTTATTTTGTTACGCCAAAGAAGCATAATTTCTTTTTTTCATTCATAACGTGCGTACAATGTACATAAGTAATCACACACGTTTTCTTATGATAGTAAATAAGCATTCCCCGTGTTGGTTCCGGGCTTCTTTGAAGAATAGGCCAACTGCCGTTCTGCCAGGCAGGTCGTAAAAGGCGACCGATTGGCTATGCGAGTCACTAACATCGTGGCTACTAGGTGGTACAGTTCTGCATTGTCTCGCCCGAGTCAGGTACCATCGCCTTACCTATTCCTGCCGCAATAGCGTCAGTGCTTGTCGCTGTCATGTTCCGGTTTGGAGCGTAAGGTAGCCGGTAAACTATGCATGTGGCATTAGACCTCGCCACAATATAGCAACGCACCATTAACACCTTTGGTGTCTATAGGCGATGGTTTACTCTTTCCATCAGGAGACCCATCTGCTTGTTTGCTATCTTATGATATAAAAAATTTAAAAAAAATAAGCAGAATAATTATAGCTTTCTTCATGAAGTTAATCCACGTAGCCTTGTCCGTGAGTAAATTAACAACTTGTCAATTTTTTTTTCATATCATAAGATAGCAAACAAGGAGAAGGCTGTCCTTATGAAAAGAGACAATCATTAAATAAATAAAATAAATATTCACGGGACAAATAACACTTACTGATCTAACCCCAAAGTAAGCAAATTATTTGCTTGTGTTATGGGTGTTAGTCAACGATACTAATACATAGAAATACATATATAAATACTAGAATATATTTAATAAACACCCAAACCCGGAAATACAAGCATTTATGCTCATCACACAAATGCTTGTCCCCGTCGAGGATCGAACCCGAGCCCCGTTGATTGCGTAGTCAGGGTCGCTAACCACTCTATCAACGGGGCGGTATCATTGCGTATATTGTGTATTGGTAATCATTGCATATAGACACCAAAGATGTTAATGGTGCATTGCTATTGTTGTCTTAATGCCAAATGCATAAGATTACCGGCTACCTTATCTTCCAAACCGAAACACGACGATGCTATTGTGGTAGGAATATGTAAGGCAGTGAACCAAATACGGCGAGACAATGCAGAATACTTCCACCCAGCACCCGCGGTATTAGTGACTCGCATAGCCAATCGTTCACAGACAGTAGATGGTCTACTCTTTAAAGGGGACCCGGACCAATACGGGTTAAATGTAACAAATTTTATACAATATTTCACCCTCTATTTCACTATCTTTTGAGGATGAATTTGAAAAAAAAAACTTCCAAATTCACCCTCGTCTACTTAATAAGAATAACCCTTGTAAAAGTTTAAAACTTCTTGATCGAAGGGCTAGGTGTCAGTCAGTGAGTCAATATTTACATGTACAGATATTTATATTGTTAATTTATACCAATATTTAAATGTATTTATTTAATATTCAAATTATTGGACTTTTATAGTTCTGTTTGGAGTAAATTGATTAAGATACCGACAGGTGTTACGTCAACCGTTTTACTTTAATTATGCATTCACTTAAATTAATTCTAGAGCTGTAACATCTTCATTACCATGGAAAATTCGCCAATGACTTTGTTTTAGCAGCTAACATCGCACCTCGTCTGTAGATATCCACGTTCTTTTAAATGTTAAATACGTGGACACATGCCCTGGAAAAGTAAGGTTTGAAGCCAGAGCAAAACAGAATATCTGAAACGCCCCTTTAGAGATAACGCATTACTAGAAAATATCTATATTGTAACTTCACAACGGGTAAAGTTTATAAGAAAACAGTTCACTCGGCGCTATTGCATAGCTCTGAATGTTGCTCGATGAAAAAGGCGCATGAAATAGAACATGAGAGTACTTAGGAGTTATTTAGGAGCAAAACGGAAGTAATTAGACTTGATTAGTGATAGGCATTTAAAAATGATATCATCTAGGTTTTGAATGGCCTTTCAATCGTGTGTATTATGCAGGGTTGTGTAAGTGAAATTGTACTATCGCGAGATAGAACAACTTTGTGTTTTTTAATGCTTTCTTGTCAAGCAGTTAGTAAAAAGGGTGATTGGTCAAACGTTTATATTGATAGTCGTTACTATATACCTACCTACTGCTATTTTGCGAGATATTTGTTTTTGTATCATAAGATAGCAAACAAGCAGATGCGTCTCCTGATGGAAAGAGTCAACCATCGCCTATAGACACCAAAGATGTTAATGGTGCGTTGCTATCTTATGGCCATATGCCAAAGTTTACTGGCTACCTTATGATTAAACCAGAACATCACAGTAACAAGCACTGACGCTATTGCGGCAAGAATAAATTAGGCGATGGTATCAGACCCTGGCAAGACAATGCAGAACTCTACCACTTAGTAGCCATGATGGTAGTGACTCGCATAGGTAATCGGTCGCCTTTTACGACCTGCCTGGCAGAACGGCAGCTGGCGTAATCTTCGAAGGAGCCCGGAACCAACACGGCGAAAATTTTATCAATGAATGAATAATTTTGTTACTTATTAATTTAGATTTTTAGTTTTACCTCACTGTTGATATTCCCATGAACAAAAATGTGTAAACGGTTGACCCTGCAAGCCATCCCTGAAACTTCCCGCCTAATTGAGGTATTTTAAGTTAAAAGGAGTAAAAACTATAAGCATAGATTTTTTTCACTTGAGACATCTAGTTTGTTTAATCATGTCAAAAAAGTCATGACCGCCAACCAACAAATGAAATTTCGGACTGTAAATAAATTCAGTCTCCTATTGTAAAATTATTCGTGTTTGTACTAACAAAGTTACATAATTTTGCAGCAGTAGACTGAATCACACAGAACAACTCTCCAACCCGAGGTGTTTTCCTGACGATGTATCACCTTCTACTACTTAATATTCATTTAGAGCAGGGCTGTCCAAGCTAGATACCATCCTGGGCTTGACATGAATTACCAAAAATATTGGAGGGCTGCAAAGACAAATCACAAATTTACAAATACAAAACGAATAAAAATTAAAAGAAGTAATTTCAAGAAAAACTGACTAATAAGTATATAGTTATGTTTACGTATAAGTTATAGTTACAGTAAAACACAAAATAAGTATACAGGTAAGGAAAGTACAAATTGATAACTTATTTCGTGAGATTTCTTCCAACTTAGTCGCACGAAGAAGATAACATTTTTGTGTATGTTGCGTTAAATAAAAAAATACTTCGCGGGTCACACAATCATAAGTTGTGGGCCACATGCGACCCGCGGGCCGTGCGTTGGACAGGTCTGGTTTAGAGCATTTGAACGATAGTCCCTCTAGCATTCTGTCAGGTAGTTCCTTAAAGGCGAAAGATTGGTTATATGTGTCACTACCATTGTGACTAGTACTAGGTGGTAGAGTTCCGCTCCGTTCCGGGTGTATGATACCACCACCTTTTCTATTCCTACCGCAACAGCGCCAATTCTTGCCATTGTCATATTTCGACTTGGAGGGTAAGGTAGCCTGTAGATCTATGCATAAGACACCATTCCGTCACACAGATAGCGTTGCAGTTGATGATTGCCTCTTGCCATCAGGTAAGCTGTATGTTTGCGTGCTATTATAATGATAAAAAATGCTTGCCATTGTCATATTTCGGTTTGGAGGGTAAAGTAGCCTGTAGACTTATGCATTTGGTATTTCCATTCCACCACATGGATAGCCACGCACCATTAACATCTTTGGTGTCTATAGGCAATGATTTCTCTTTCTATCGAGAGAGCCATCTGCTTGTTTGCTATCTTATATAAAAAAATTGACTGCCAGTCCAAAGTGTAGTAAAAATATCATTGTTGGCTCTTTGTGTATAGCTTAAGAAAGTGTTGCGGTTGTGTGAAATAGTGAAAATCATCAATTACTTTAGTCTGTGTCTGAATGGCGCCGCGGTTTGTCATGCGCAGCTGTCATAGCGGGAAACTTGATAGCATCGTTTTGAATTAAGAATTCTGTGTATCTTTTTATCATTGTGTACTTACATACTTGATAAGGATTTAAGTGTTTAATTTATTGTGCCTTGAATTTTACAATAAAGATAAATAAAGAAATCAGGTAAGTTTCGGTTTTACGTTTTATTAAAATTTCCTTTATTTTCGTCTTGCAACTTTATTATTTATGTCTATTTAATTGAAAAAAATATTATATAGGTATCTTTATCGTAAAATATCAATAATAGGTATATATCACAGTGGTCTTTTTTGTGCATATATAATAGGTGTGTATATTTTCGTCAATTAAAATTTTTGTGACAGATAGGTAGAGAAAAATATAGAGACAAAAAGAAAAAAGAGAGATACATAGGAGAGAAAGGGAGATGGGAACTGTTGTCAGAAATAAATATGTTAGTCAAAAATTAGGAAAACATTGTAAATTTAATATTATTTAACATATCTCCATCTAAACAATATTAATCAGGCAATTTTCATACAAAGTTGGTCTATAAAAATGCGTGGCCAGACCCAGGATTTTTCCAATAGCCAGATTATATTGAGACCTAAAATATATGGACTTAACCCTGTTAATGCATTTTCTGAGTAGTTGTTCAGTTAAGAAAAATATATTTTATATTACTACTAGCTGACACGGACAGTTTCGTCCGCAAATAGCGTAACATGTTACAATATTTTCACGCCCGTATCCCCGAAGAAGTATGCAGAGGTACAACAAGTGCACTCACGATTTACCGAAAATATTTAGTCCTATAATGTGCAGCTTATCGTCAACCGGGCCCTTTTTCAAACCCAGCCTATCGCCAAACGGCTTTTTTGATACAAAGATAGAGACCCGAGAAAATACATAGTGTAGTTTTTATCCCGGAAGTTCCACGGAATCAGGAATTAAGCGGATAAAACCTCGGGACTCTTGATTTATAAATGTTTGGCAGAACTAGTCACTGATGAACTCAAAAATTACTGGACCGCTTTTGAAAGTTCTTTTAACATTAAAATTCTACAATATTCTGGAGTGGCATATTATGCTTCTTTTTACCCGACTGCACAAAATGGATTAATGATATAAGGTCATGTGAAGTATTTTTTTTCTAACGACATATGAAAAATATAATTTTCATTATAATTTCGTAGATAACACTAACATACGTAATGATGTAAAGGCTGAATTATGACAATCGTAGTCATAGGGATACGACGATAGAACACGTATATAATAAGGTCTTTACCTACGAAATTGCCGTTTTTCATCAAATAAATGAAGCGTATTTTTTTCTATATTTTTTATTTTTATTAATCAAGGGCTGGAGTTGGAAGTTCTACGTCATTCGCCGTTTTTACAGATTTTGCGCCTACAGACTTCTACTTTTCCAGAATTTAGATAACTCCTTGGCGGGAAAAAAATTCAATACCCGAGAGGAAGTATAAAATGCCTTTGAAGAATTTGTTGTCTCTCGTCCACCTGAATTCTTCAAGAAGGGCATCAATAAGCTACCAATTTGTAGTCAAAGATGCATTGATTGCATGGGTGATTACTTTGATTAATAGAAATAAAAAATATAGAAAATATACGCTTCATTTATTTCATGAAACCGGCAATTTCATAGCCTTCCTATTATTTAATTCCTTCATTTCAAACCTATTATTTAATTCAGTTTAATTCGTTCATGTTACAATGTACTTTATAGCGAGTTCATTGTTGCCCGCGAATTCATTCGTATGACCCAAAGCAGATTAAAAAGTACGTAGAAATATGTTATGTACATCTGGAATTCTACCACCTAATTCACGATGTAGAGACACATTTATGTTGAAGAATAGGCCATGTGCCGTTGTTTTAACGTCTGAACAAATTTTAAAATTAAGGCCTAAATAATGAATTCGATGGACCGAGACTTGTAAATGAACTCTGTAATGCTGGCAATGTGTCATTTTACAATTACCTACAATTACAATAGTAACTATCACGAATCACATTTAATTTGGTTGAAGGAATTAAAATAGTTTAGTTCGAATTTTGCGTAATCGAAATTTATATCGTTCGTTTCGTATTAAAATGAAATTTTGAAGTTTTTGAAATTTTTTTTTTGCATAAATCGAATATATATATTTTTGGCCGGACCTTTAAAAGCAACCCTATACATACATATATACACAATATATATATATATATATATATATATATATATATATATATATATATATATATATATATATATATATATATATATATATGTTTTTTTTACTTTTAAGCAATTATATAAAGTTCATATGGCGAAGTGGGAACTTGTTACTAGTTCTATGAGCAACGCACTATTAACAACTTTGGTGTCTATAGGCGAGGGTTATCTTTTTTCATCTGGAGAACTTTGCTTGCTTGCTATCTTGTGATCTAGAAAACCAAACACATGTAGTTGTAAAAAAGTGCAATAGTTTACTATAACATCAATAAGTAGGTATCTTATATGGTACGGTGTAATTGGTATCCCGATGGAATTAAATAATGTTGCCTATAGATGACCTAGACACAGAAGATGTTAATAACGCGGCGTCACAGGTGTGGTAGAAATGTAATCACACGTGTGTAAGATAACCGGTTACTTTAACCTTTAAAACGGAACACATTACATCACAATGTCAAGCACTTACACTATTGCGACAGGAAAACGTAAAATGGAAAAAAGTTTCGCTGCTTTTGAGCATAAACCGCGCGCGCGCGAGCGAGACGTGTAATTTTATCTCGTTTTCTTCTGTCGAGTTATGAGCCCATATTTTAAAATTTACAATCTTCCTACCTGGCAGGTAGTTTGTAACTTAGCAGAGCTGATACGCTTTGCCTGGAAATCACATGTCCGCATTATTTATTCCTGCCGCAATAACATCAGTTTTTGTCACATTCGTATTCTGGTTTCTAGGCTGATGAACTGTGAACTCGCACATGTGGTGTTTGAAACAAGGAATGTACCATTAACACATCTATAGCCGGTGGTTATCTCTCTATAACAGGAGAACCATCCGCTTGTCTTATGCTACAAAAAAAAATTCTAATACGCCTTTTACAAACTACTAATTGAAGAGATTTCTTGTTTGTTTAATCGTGCTAATCTCTGAAGGAACCAGTCGGATTAAAAAATATATTTTTGTGTATAATAGCCACATCCACTAGGAAGGTGGAGGAAGGACAGGATGATCGAATTATATCGTATAAAATATATACAGTCCAATTATGAAAAGTAGTTTGAAAGGAAAGTCATCTGCATGTTTACTATGTTAATATCAAACAAGAAGATGAAAAACGACTTCCATCTATTGACACCGATATTAATAATATTCACGGGACAAGTTACACTTACTGATCTAACCCCAAAGTAAGCAAATTATTTGCTTGTGTTATGGGTGTTAGTCAACGATACTAACACATAGAAATACATATGTATATAAATACCAGAATATATTTAATAAACACCCAAATCCGGAAATACAAACATTTATGCTCATCACACAAATGCTTGTCCCCGTCGGGGATCGAACCCGAGCCCCGTTGATTGCGTAGTCAGGGTCGCTAACCACTCTACCAACTTTTTTTACAGCTAAATTATATTGTCAAACTTAAAAAAGATTTTATTGCTTAGTTTATGGTCGATTTTTGACAAGAGACGATCGCCAGTGTATAAAATTGGAAAATTAAATTAATAATAATTAAAGTATAAATTATATTTATATATATAATATATACTGATAGCAACGCACCATTATATATATAACGGCGCGAGGAGCCCTGAAGGGTTTTTAAAAAAGGTTGACGTCGGTATCACCGACGTCATCCACATTTTTATCACTCATTTTTAATTACTACTACGAAATTAGGAATTAAAATTAATGAATTTAGATTTATTTATATTTGTAATAACTCTCCATAAAATTAAAACTGTTAAACTAAAAGATTATTTATTAACTTTATTATTTTTTATTTTTTATTTTATTTTATTTTTGTGTAACAAAGTCCACAGCTCTTAATCTATTTTAAATTTTACTTTTAAGAATTATTCTTAAAGCCAATTACGGACTTACATTTTTTAATATTTACATATAACTACGTCACTAAGTAGTAATGACGAGGGTGTGAGTGTATGTATATGGATATGCGTGTACTTGCGTGTGAGTGTGCATGTGTATGTGTGTGCGTGTGATCTGCAATGTGGTTAAAAATATACATATAATTATTTTACATACATATTATTAGTTTTATCGGAAGCTCGGTTATTTGAACAGTAATAGACGAGAGTTATGAAAATGGACAAATCGAAACAGGTAGGTCTCGGTAGTAATGTATGGAACCAGGTTCTCTCTTTCTTTCGATAAGGGGTAGTGAATATATTCATACATACATTACATATATATACATATATATATACACATACATTACATATATATACATATATATATACACATACATATACATATATATACACATATATATACACACATATATACATATATATATATATATATATATATATATATATATATACATACATATATATATATATATACATATATACACACATACATATACATATATATATATATATATATATATATATATATATATATATATTTTAAACAGTTTACAAATACGTTATATTCTCGTAACTCCTCGGTCTTAACCTTAAACTTTAACTATTATTATTTATTGTTTAATCAACATAATTTGTTACAAATATTTAAATTACATCAATTTCTATGTAAAATAAGAATTGGCGCTAGTTTTGCGCGCCAAACAGTCCCCGCCGGTAGCCATCTTGCTTCATTTCACGACTTGACGAGTTCAGTTCGTTTTAAGCCTTCAACATGAAAACAAGTGTCTTTTATACCGGCGTGGACTGGCTGCGAGTAAAGCGTTTATTATAATAATTCAAATTGGAAAGTGAAATGTTTATTCTTAGAATAAAACATTAACTGTGGATGAAAAGAGTGAGCTTATTTTGTTTTTAATTTAAATATTTATCTAGTTTCGGTTTGAACGCAATTTAAATAACTTTAACGATCTGCTAGTTCGTCTATTGAAATTAACTTTTGTAACCATCTTTAGTTTTGGATAATAATAAATTTAAGAAAATTAATCATTTAGTATTTGGTTTTAATTATTTAGAGATTGTTAAAACATTATCATTATACATTGATTAAATTTAAATGGTTTTTATTCCAAATTTCATAGCACTAATTAGTTTTAAGTGAAAAGAGTTTGGACAACGTCGGTAACAAATAACAAATTAATTATCTACTTCTCGATAATCCTTTCATGTCCTTTTTACATGGAATATGTCACGGCTACATAGATTGTCTTGAACTAGCGTCTAAATTTTTATGTTTCTCTGTTCCAAAACTAAGAACGAGGCACACGGCACTATTCGCAACTTCTTTCAAGTGTACAAAATATGCACAAAATTCAGTTGTCAATCGTTTACAAACCAATTACAACAAAAAATTTGCATCGATTGACATTTTTAACACCAGCAGGACTAGCTTTAAACGTGATATTACGTCATTGTTTCGTGTAAATAAATAAATAAATACACTCTGTCATAATAATGTATGCAATCAGTAGGGACATATAGTTCTGTAAATGGTGTAAAATGATAATTGGAATTATATTATGCTCTTCACAGTATTGCTAGCGACCGAGGAGTTACGAGAATATAACGTATTTGTAAACTGTTTAAAATATATATATATATATATATATATATATATATATATATATATATATATATATATATATATATATATATATATATATATGTATATGTATGTGTGTATATATATATATATATATATATATATATATATACATACATATATATATATATACATATATACACACATACATATACATATATATATATATATATATATATATATATATTTTAAACAGTTTACAAATACGTTATATTCTCGTAACTCCTCGGTCGCTAGCAATACTGTGAAGAGCATAATATAATTCCAATTATCATTTTACACCATTTACAGAACTATATGTCCCTACTGATTGCATACATTATTATGACAGAGTGTATTTATTTATTTATTTACACGAAACAATGACGTAATATCACGTTTAAAGCTAGTCCTGCTGGTGTTAAAAATGTCAATCGATGCAAATTTTTTGTTGTAATTGGTTTGTAAACGATTGACAACTGAATTTTGTGCATATTTTGTACACTTGAAAGAAGTTGCGAATAGTGCCGTGTGCCTCGTTCTTAGTTTTGGAACAGAGAAACATAAAAATTTAGACGCTAGTTCAAGACAATCTATGTAGCCGTGACATATTCCATGTAAAAAGGACATGAAAGGATTATCGAGAAGTAGATAATTAATTTGTTATTTGTTACCGACGTTGTCCAAACTCTTTTCACTTAAAACTAATTAGTGCTATGAAATTTGGAATAAAAACCATTTAAATTTAATCAATGTATAATGATAATGTTTTAACAATCTCTAAATAATTAAAACCAAATACTAAATGATTAATTTTCTTAAATTTATTATTATCCAAAACTAAAGATGGTTACAAAAGTTAATTTCAATAGACGAACTAGCAGATCGTTAAAGTTATTTAAATTGCGTTCAAACCGAAACTAGATAAATATTTAAATTAAAAACAAAATAAGCTCACTCTTTTCATCCACAGTTAATGTTTTATTCTAAGAATAAACATTTCACTTTCCAATTTGAATTATTATAATAAACGCTTTACTCGCAGCCAGTCCACGCCGGTATAAAAGACACTTGTTTTCATGTTGAAGGCTTAAAACGAACTGAACTCGTCAAGTCGTGAAATGAAGCAAGATGGCTACCGGCGGGGACTGTTTGGCGCGCAAAACTAGCGCCAATTCTTATTTTACATAGAAATTGATGTAATTTAAATATTTGTAACAAATTATGTTGATTAAACAATAAATAATAATAGTTAAAGTTTAATATTAATATTTATAAATTGTTTTAATTATATTCGTTTGTTTTGAGAGTTACCAACCTAACGCCATCTAGTTTTATATTTGGAATTACTGAGCCATGTAGTTGTCTCGTATGTGTATCGATGCAGTTGGCAACTCTCAAACCATTCGATAGCTAATTATTTTAAATCAATGAAAACGTTTTCAAAATCTAACAGATTAAAAACTAACAATTTAATCTGTATTAAATTATGGATATTCTAAGTTTTCAATGTAACTTCGTGTTTGCGCCGATATATATATATATATATATATATATATATATATATATATATATATATATATATATATATATATATTATATATATTGTCTATCTGTTATGCTTCCACGGTTTAATCGCTAAACCGATGTTGATGAACTTTGGCATGGAGGTAGTTGAAGGTTTTGGGTCAAACATAGCCATATTTTCAAAATTAACCCCTAAGGGACTGAAATAGGGAATGAATATTGGTACGTGAAAAACTTTATTGATCACATGTTAATTTATGCGCGGATCAGCTAGTATATTTTATCATAAATCCTTAAAAATTTAACGAAGGGAAATTTTGACAGGAATAAATTTTGCTTTTTTGTTAAGCTTATATAGTTTTTTCCCTAGCGCGGGATAAGTGCTAATACACGTCATACATAATTCTACTAATATTATAAATGTAAAATTATGTTTTGATGGATAGATGCATCCATAGTTACTCTTTGTCGCAAAGCTACTGAACAGATTTAAATGAAACTTTACAGGAGCTTATACAGAATTGTATATCAGAATAACACATAGGTAGGCTATGTGTTATTTTGATATACAATTCTGTATATGCTTTAATTTATAAAGATTTGGTGTAATCTGACTGTAATATAACAATAAGTATCAAGTAAGACGAATAAATTCCTGCCCTTTGAGATCTATCTGGCGTGCGCTGCCTAAACCGTTGTAGTTACATAAATATAATGTACGGTGGGATTGTCTTAAATAGTTAGCTAAATAAAATTCCACGACAGCATATGTCTATCTCTTATGTGGAATCCATTGTATCTAAAATAGAAAGTATCTTCACGCCTATATCCCCGAAGGGGTAGGCAGAGGTACAACAAGTGCACCCACGATTAGCCGAAGATACTTGGTCCCACAATGTGATAGGTGGTAAGCCTATCGCCAACCGGGCACTTTCCAATCCCGGGCAACTCTGTGTTTCTCAGAAAACTGAAAAAACCCTTCTTTAATCTAAAATAGTGAGCCATAAATACTATTAAATTAAATTAAATTTATACACAAAAAATATGCTTAGGTATTTTTTTATATTTTAGCGGAAAGATTCGGGAATAGCCTGCAAGGTCAACCGGTTTACAGATTTTTATAGTTCGCTGCTGGCTTACGAAAAGTGAAACCGTTTAAATAAGTGATCCTCTTCAATTAATTCAATATCTAAATATGTTCACACGTAACATAATAAAAAGGAAAGTGACATAACTGACTAAATGTCTTCCTGTCCGTTTGTTTACTTATAAATGTATGTTTCACGTTAAATCTCCAAAGTTTATGATATTATTGTTGATTTGTGATATTTAATGTGGGTATTCTGAAGTCTGGGGAAGGACATAGGCTACTTATTACCAACAATCAAGGTGGGTGAAGCCGCGGGCGAAAACTAGTTTATCATAAATCATTGTATAGTAAGTAGGTATAGAAATTAAATCCTATACCTACCTGTAAAAATCGCGCTGTGGGAAGTATGTCACAACTAATTATTTGATATCAAGTAGAGCATATTTTTTTCAATAAATGTTCAAATAAATTATTTTATGATAGAGCGTTACAGACTATAAATTATATTTTTCTCCGCTTTACGTTGAGTATGCATAGCGCGCTATTATAAAACGCTATGCATTATATTCTCTCTAATTAAATTAATAAAAATAAAAGTGACACACACTACATTTATGTGACATATATGATAAGTTGATAACACACACAAATGTATAATATTTTATTTACGGCCAAAGAGAATTGATAAACTTGAAAACATTTTTATTGTGTAGTTTATGGTCGAATTTCGGTCACAGCCAATATGTAAAAGGCGGTATATTGATTCGTTGCAACCAGATGGGTGGCAGGGATATAAAGACCTACATGTCTTCGACATAATATCAGTGACGAGCTCTAACATTACTAGCTTTTTTTGAATTACTAGGGGTTATTTTTGTATTTGCATTCTGTAATCATTCCAAAACTTTAATTATAGTTAAAGGTGTATCCTTTACTAAATCATCTTTATTTTTACCTTTAATGAGAATCGTGTTTTCACTTAATGAGGATCATGCTTGCTTGTTGTGATATTATAAAAAAACTTTGTGTTATAAAAAACATTGTGATTATATACTGTGTGTGATAAAAAAGCAAAGGTCCTAAATAGGTACTCTCTTTTAATACTCCATAGTTATAACGGATATATGTATATTTACGCATTTATGTATCACTAGGTGATAGAGTTTCGCATTGTCTCGCCCGGCTCTGGTACCGCTGCCTTACCTAGTCCTGCCACAATAGCGTGAGTGCTTGTTATTGTCGTGTTCCGGCTTGGAGGGTAAGGTAGTTGGTAGACGTATGCATATGGCATTGCTGGTATAGCTATCCCACCACACTGAAAGCAACGCACCATATATATATATATATATATATATATATATATATATATATATATATATATATATATATATATATATATATATATATATATATATATATATATATATATATATATATATATATATATATATATATATATATAAAGTTTTTAATAGTATAAGATCCCACTATAGGGCGACCTTCACCGATCTGGTTAATGCATAAAATGTCTATCCAATTAAATTTATCAAACTAATTAAAAATGTTGATTGCCTCTATGATGTAGTTTGTCCCGTTAATATTTGTTTATTTATTTATTTAGTGGTTTGATGTTAGTGTTGACCACACGAGGGTTCGATTCCTGGGAATATTTTCAGTTTTCTGATAAAAACAACGTAGCTCAGGATTGGATAAGTGCCCGGTTGGCGATAGGCTTGCTTCCTATCACATTAAGGGACTTCCTATTTTCAGCTAATCGGGAATGCACTGGTTGCATCTTTGCCTACCTCTTCGGGATACGGATATAGGCGTGAAGATACTTTATACTTTAATATATAATTGCAAATGGGTTAACTACATAATTTTAATCCAGAATATGATTAATTATCAATTCACTTTTTTAAATATTTCACTGGTTTGGTTAATAGAAAAATTCCATACTAATCGAAACGTCACGTTCACATCACAAACGTCACGTTGACAATTTTTTCACGTCACAACTCTTTTGTAGGCAGGATACTTATATCGATTTACCTTTTATACTGTCTACCCAAGAGTTATGACGGGAAAAAAATAGTCAACCTAACATTTGCATATTCTATAGGCTTCATACTTGCGACTGATATGGAATTTGTCTAATAACCAAATACTAGCGATCGCCTGTGGCCGAAATTCGACCATAGTTCTCGACCATAAATCTCTTTTAGTTTGACAACGGACTTAAGCAGTAAAAAGTATTGTTATACTTTTTGGCAGTAAAGAAAATGTTGGACATGTGTGTACACGTAGTATTGTATACTCTTTGATGTGTGTATATCACGTATGTCACGTAAATTTAGTGTAAGTTATGTTTATTTTTGTTAATATCATGTATTTTCAATGAAAATTATTCAAAAATATTAGGTTTCTGCCGTCCTCTACAATGAGAACTTTAACTGTGTTTAATTTTGTACTCCACCGTTCACGCAATTTGTGTGATGAGCATAAATGTTTGTATTTCCGGATTTGCGTGTTTATTAAATATATTCCAGTATTTATATATGTATTTCTATGTATTATATCGTTGACTAGCACCTATAAAACAAGCAAGAAATTTGTTTACTTTGAGGGTAGATGAGTCAGTGTAATTTGTCCCGTGAATATTTATTTATTTATTTATTAAAGTATTTCATTCACGTATTAATTAATATATGTAAAGATTCTGGACTAAAATGTTTTAGTCAATCCATTTGCAATATATTTACTGACATATTTAATTGGATATAAAATACTTTACATCCATTAACCAGTTCGGTGAAGGGGGATCTTAGACTATAAGCTTATATTGTTTAATTGACAACACAAACTCACGACACACATGCAATCTGCCGTTTGCGCATTTAGTCACAATAATTACACAGTTAAGAAGATAATTCGTCTAATAATCACTTTCACCGCTGCTAATATACATGCAACAACACTGATGTTACTAAAAACAACACTATTGTTGATATATTTAATTTTAAATTCGGCTCAACTATGAATTGCATAATAATTCCGCTAGTGACTGATTTTGCCGAAATTACGTATTTGAGTATGGCTTGAGAGCATTTATATATTATCATAGATAAATAAATAAATAAATATTCACGGGACAAATTACTCTGACTGATCTAACCCCAAACTAAGCAATTATTTGTTTGTGTTATGGGTGTTAGTCCACGATACTAATATATAGAACTACATATATAAATACTGTAATATATTTAATAAACACCCAAACCCTGAAATACAAACATTTATGCTCATCACACAAATGCTTCTCACCGTCGGGGATCGAACCCAAGCCCCTTCGATTGCGTAACCACTCGACCAACGGGGCGGTTAAATGTATGGAATTATGTTGCTTCTTAACCGACTTTCCAAAATGGGAGAGTTTCTCAATTTTGGGAAGCTGTATTTTTGTATGTGTACAGAACTCGGCCGTTTAAAAACCGATTTATAAACCGCTTTTTTGTTTGAAAGTTTGAGTTGAAATGAGTTTTTTTCTATTTATATGTCATCTGAAAATGTGTTTAAGAACTTAGCGACGTTTACTAGGTCGAGATAGAGTTTACATTGACAACAGTGTGTTACTCAACATCACCCAAAACTGTATTTAGTGAGTTTTACCTGTCATGCAACATTTTATACTAATAGGTATATAAAGATAATTTGTTTGTTTATATTGGAGAAATTCAAAAACAACAGAAACTATTTTAAAAATTCTTTCACCAATATGGAGCTTCAATATCACCAAGTTAGAAAGGCTACTTTTTACTTGACTTGCTTGTTGATATCCGATGTTAAAAAAAGGAACGCCGACATGTTTGTCAAATTTATGATATATTCAAAATATTTCTATAAAGGTTATCGATGCCTTCCATGTAAGGATTATGGCTTTTAAATATTTTTTCTGTTATCCCATATGTGTCTATCTTACACATAAACATTTCATTGATAATATTAAATGTTACAATCAGTTTATCGATAACAAAATTGCCAAACACTATCTTAGAGATGATAGCGTAGCTTTTATAAATTTCTGGAGTGATAACATAGTTTGCGTTTTTTTTAATACGTAAAGTGATTAATTAGTGTTTTTTATATCATAAGATAGCAAACAAGCAGATGGCTATTTTCGAGGAAAGAGACAACGATCGTCTACCAAAGATGTTAATATGGGTTGCTATTCGTGTGCCGAGTGACAATGCCACATACATAAATATAAAGGCTACCGTTTTCGCCGTGTTGGTCCCGGCCTCCTTTGAAGAATAGGCCAACTGCCGTTCTACCAGGCAGGTCGTAAAAGGCGACCGATTGGCTATCGAGTCACTAACATCGTGGCTACTAGGTGGTAGAGTTCTGCATTGTCTCGCCCGGGTCTGGTACCACCGCCTTACCTATTCCTGCCGCAATAACGTCAGTGCTTGTCGCTGTCGTGTTCCAGTTTGGAGGGTAAAGTAGCCGGTAAACTTATGCATGTGGCATTAGACCTCGCCACAAGATAGCAACGCACCATTAACATCTTGTCTGTCTATAGGCGATGGTTGACTCTTTCCATCAGGAGACCCATCTGCTTGTTTGCTTATGATAGAAAAAAAAACCCTTCAAACCAGAACACGACAATGCCAAGCACTGACGCTATTGCGGCAGGATTAGGTGAGGCGATGGTATTAAATACTCGGGAGAGACATTGCGGTACTCTATCACCTAGTAGTCACGATGGTAGTACAGACACATAGAGCCAATAGCCCTTTTACTTTTTTTTCAAAGGAGCCCGGACCAATGCGGGGAAGAGTTATTTGAAGTCGGTTTAAATTAAAAAAATATCTATCTTATCACTATATTTAAATGACGTATTAGTATTAGGTATTGATTTCACTACTTAATAATTAATGAACGAATATCTATATACTTGTCGATTATTTCCGGTTATAATTGATACGATACCGTTATATTGTATTATAATTTTCCCGCCAAATCCGTATCCTATTGACAGGGCATAGAAATATAAACGCTATTTGCGAATAATAAGATCCACGTATTTTATCAAACATACAATTATTCTAAGTGTGTCAGTATAATTTATGTATTTATACTAGAAACGAAAACTGCAGATCCGTTTTTAAGAATATTGTGCGCATGGAAGTGTGAAATTATGCATAGTTTAATTTTTTTATATAACATAGAATAAGGTGTATTCGATGAATTTATAAGAGGCATATAGAGAATCCCTTCATGGTTGAGCAAAATCTTATCAAATCCCACGTAGCGGTGGGGGTGGGAGCGTATGACTAGCCAAATATCTCCTAATGTTTTCCCATAACAAACAGTATTAAATTTTAAGAAAAACTGTGTTATCTATATATATATATATATATATATATATATATATATATATATATATATATATATATATATATATATATATATATATAAATTAATTGCTGTTCGTTAGTCTCGCTAAAACTCGAGAACGGCTGAACCGATTTGGTAATTTTGGTTTTGAATTAATTGTTGAAGTCCAGGGAAGGTTTAAAAGGTGAGAAAATATAGAAAAAAATAAGAGTAGTTAAATAGGCAGATCAACGTTTGCCGGGTCAGCTAGTTATTAATAAAACTTACTTCTGCACTAAAATATGTCTAATTCGAATTTTACTAGGAGTTTTAGTTGTTTCTTTTGAAATGTTTGTGGTCTAGTGGTCCAGCGTTGGCGTTGACCACATGAGGTTCCGGGTTCGATTCCCGGGTCGGGCACATAAGAAAAGTGTTTTTTCAGTTTTCTGAGAAACACAAAGTTGCCCGGGATTGGAAAGTGCCCGGTTGGCGATAGGCTTGCCACCTATCACATTGTGGGACCAAGTATCTTCGGCTAATCGTGGGTGCGCTTGTTGTACCTCTGCCTACCCCTTCGGGGATATGGGCGTGAAGATACTTTTGTATAAAACTCCCTACTGTATCGCATACTAATCGAAATCGTAACGTTATTGCCACGCCTCGGGACAAGGTCAAGAATCGAAATGCGATGCAGTTAACTTGCATTTCCCGCGCTTAATAGTCGCTGTCCCCCCATTATCGTTGCAGACTATTGTCGCAGAGACCATGCTCTCATTCACAAGACGATTATTTACGAGTAAACGTAAAACGATTTATTACGAATAGTAACATTTTCTACGAGGCATAAGCTATAACTGTTCCTATCACGGATTAAATGGATGCGCCTTTCAAGACAATTTCTTGGTTTGTCAGTGTAGCTTGCAATCACATACAGAAATACAGAGTTATATTCACGTTATGTTACTTACCAATGAAATAAAAACATTTCAAGGGTAATTTTTAAACCTTGCCGTCTCATACGGTACGATAAAACAGTACAACATGGTTTATTTATATTTTTTCACAATATAATCTACAAATGCGTAGTAGTAGTAGCGTCGTAGAGTGTTTCCTCATGTGCGCGACAACACGTTTCTTTTCCAATAGCGTGTCTATTAGTATTCATGTGGTCTGTGTTTCCCATAAATGTCAAATTATCAAATGTCCAAACAAGTTATGGAACGCCTTGTTATAATTAAATTGGTTGATAATGGTTACTGTTACGAATGACTTGGGTCAAGACTGTTTTGTCTTTTTAAAGGCAAAACCGTCTTGACCATTAGCGAATATGTCATTTCCATTTATACACTTTAATGACATATCACTAGAATTTTGACCACTTTGGCGTTAACAAATAAATATGTATATATTTAAATTAAAAATATATGTAATAAATACAGTCAATAAATGAAAGGTGGTTGTTTGCTGCTCAATGATATATATAGAAAATTTTCTCAATTCATTTTTTTTGGATATGAAAAATAGTTTTAAATTAAGTTTTTTTTTCAAAACGTAGCATGTTTATGTAGAAGTGTTTTTAAACAATTTTTACTTGACTATACTGCTAAAAAGTGGGGGTATTTAAAAAAAATGTTTTCGAGTATATGTATGTTCTTTGGCACTCTCTGCAGCCATATACCCGGGCGAGACGTTGCAAAACTCTACCACCCAGTAGTCACGACGGTAGTTCGAATACACGTACATAGCCAATCGGTCGTCTTTTATAAGCTGCCCGACAGGACGATAGTTGGTCTATTCTTCAAAGGAGCTCGGAACAGGTGTTCTTCTTAATTGTAAAAGTGACTAGCATAGACAATTTTATATATAATTTTTACTTAACTGCGCGAGAGGGAAAGTTTTGTTTCTTCCGATCAGGTCGCAGTCAAGTTCTTAAGGTTCCGTAGTCAAATGATAAAAACGTAACCCTTTTAATTTCGTCATATTCGTCTGTTAGTCCGTCCTTCAATATGTCACTTATTTTACTCGCAGACTAATGGAGGTACCTGCTGTGTGGTTAAGATTTAGAAGGTAGGTGTATTTTATGAGCCGCAACGCTTTGAAAAATAAAATTATTAATGGTAACTATTCATATATGTAACTGGGGGATGAAAAGAGTTCAACAGAGCATAGCCGTGTGCGCTATTCGTTACTTTTTTATATCATAAGAAAGCACACAAGCAGACGAGGCTTCTGAATTCTGATGGAAAAAGCCAACCATTGCATTGGTTTATAGAGACGCCAAAGATGTTCATGTTGCGTTGCTATCTTGTGGTGTCATGGTAATGCTATATGCGTAAGTTTACCTGCTACCTTACCCTCCAATCTGGAATACGACAGTGATACTTACTGACGCTATTGCAGAAATAGGTAAGGCGGTGGTATCAGACTCGGGTGAGACAATGCAGAACTCTACCACCGATGGTAGTGCTTGCATAGCTAATTCTTAAGTGTACAAAGTGTGTCCACCCATCTAACTTTTAAATTATGGAGTGCAAATGTATAAAAATCGGGCTTAAAGAATTAAACAAAAACTTCAAACAATAATCATTTCGTCTTCGAAAGATACTAACACTATTTCACTTTTATTACTCACGTTTTTCACTTTTATATTTCCCCGTGTTGGTTCAGGGCTCCTTTGAAGAATAGACCAACTGCCATTCTACCAGGCATGTCGTAAAAGGCGACCTATTGGCTATGCAAGTCACTAACGTCGTGGCTACTAGGTGGTAGAGTTCTGCATTGTCTCGCCCTTGTCTGATACCACCGCCTTACCTATTCCTGCCGTAATAGCGTCAGTGCTTGTCACTGTCGTGTTCCGGTTTGGACGGTAAGGTAGCCGGTAAACTTATTCATATGGCATTAGACCTCGCCACAAGATAACAACGTACCATTAACATCTTTGGAGGAGGAGACCCGTCTACTTGTTTGCTATCTAATGATATAAAAAAACCAAGAAAAAAAACTTAGCGTCATATTGAGTAAGTTAGTTCCATTTCTTAGATCGCTTCATTATTTTTTCCTTTCAGTGGCTTCGCAAGGGCACACTTAAGGGAGAGTCAAATTAAATTGTTTTAAAATTGTAAAAAATTGGTTGATATTTCTTTCATGTAAGGCATATAGATACCAATGTACAACTTAACGGGGACAAATTGGATCTTGTGGACTCTACTGTCTTTTTAGGGATTACGATAGATAAAAAACTACAGTGGGGACCACATATCGACAAATTAACGAGTAGACTGAGTTCAGCGGCATTTGCAGTTAAAAAAATGAGACAGATTAGTGACGTAGACACTGCGAAAATTGTGTATTTTAGTTATTTTCATAGTATTATGTCTTATGGGATTCTACTATGGGGAAATTCCACTGATATAAATACAATCTTTGTTTTACAAAAAAGAGCTGTAAGAGCTATTTACAATCTCAGTCCACGAGTTTCCCTAAAAGAAAAATTTAAAGAAATTAATATTTTAACCGTACCATCACAGTTTATATTTGAAAACTTGATGTATATTCGTAAAAATATTTCTTCATTTAAGAAAAATAGTGATGTACATAATGTAAACACAAGGAACAAAAACAATCTTGCTCTGCATGTATCACGTCTCCACAGAATAAGTAACTCTTTTATGGGGCAATCTATACGCTTTTACAATAAACTTCCAAATGCTATTAAAGATCTACCAATACACAAATTTAAAAAATGTATCAAATCGAAACTTTGTAAAAAAGGTTACTATAAAATATCTGAATATTTGGATGATAATAAGGCATGGGATTAATTGCTCCTCATAGCAGTCTCATAATAATTATAATATATTATTCATAAATACATTGTAATTGTAATTGTAATAACATTGTTTAAAAAAAATGTATATGCACAAAAAAAGACAAGCCCGCTGAGTTTCTTCCGCCGGATCTTCTCAGTGTGTGGCCGCGTTTCCGATCCGGTAGTAACTCAGAAAATGTTGACTCGTCAAAAGTGCCTGTAAAGGATAATTTGAATAAAAATGTTTTGACTTTGACTTTGACTTTGACATGTGTGTTCGCACCAACCGAGAACGTAACATTTCTGATAACAACTCGTTTTCCGATCGATGTACGGCAATTACTTTTAATCATTAAACCTTATGAACCGAATTCTCAAAAAGGAGGACGTTCCCAATTCGGTTGTAATGTGGCGCCGCTGGTCGGTACCGCTGAAGATTCATAGTAATGGAACCAGCGGGCCAACTTCTTGTCAGGATGACATCATAAATGTGAAGGTTCATGACGTGACACAAGGACAAGGGAGGGGAAAGGAAGATCTTCCCAGCCAGGCAAGGTGTAAGTCCATTGGAGAAGCGTTGAAACTTGTATATAGTGTGTTCAAGATAAATAATTGTGATATTGCAATTCAGGATTTTATTTTGAATTTAATTTTTTTCCATTTTTTATTATTTTGTTTGGTAGCGTTTTGTAGATTGCTTGAATCAGTCAGTATTTTTTATGTTTGTGATCTCAGAACTAATCATTATGAACAACCCGCTGCATCATAAAAAAAATTGGTTAATTAATCTCACGGTTACAACAATGGTTACAACTTATTTTTCCGGAATAAAAAGTATCCTATGCGCTATTCTAGGTCATCATCTATATGAGTGACAAATTTCATCCAAATCGGTTAAGCTGTTTTTACGTGAAAGACTACTAAACATCTATCCATCCAGTCATTTATACTTTAGCATTTATAATATTAGTAGGATAGGATTTTGGGAAGTTATTGGTTTTTTTAGATAAGGTATTGTAGGTGATCATGTCGGGGCTAACAATGTAGTAGGTGATCACGTTAGGATGACGTCATCATATCGGGTTGATGACATCAAGGGAGGACGTGGAAAGGGAAAAGGAAGATCTTCTACCCGTGTTGGTCCGGGGCTCCTTTGAAGAATAGGCTAACTGCCGTTCCGCCATGTAGGTCGTGAGTGGCGAGCGATTGGCTATGCGAGTCACTATCATCGTGGCTACTAAGTGGTGGAGATCTGCATTGTCTCGCCTGGGTCTGGTACCACCGCCTTATCTATTCCTGCTGAAATAGCGTCAGTGCTTGTCACTGTCATGTTCCGATTTGGAAGGTAAGGTAGCTGGTAAAATTATGCATATGTCATTAGACCTTGCTATAAGATAGCAACGCACCATTAACATCTCTGGTGTCTATAGGTGATGGTTGACTCTTTCCATCAGGAGACACATCTGCTTGTTTGCTATCCTATGATATAAAAAAAATGTTCCCAGCCAGGCAAGGTGTACTGCCTGGCACCGAAGTCCATTTGAGAAGCGTTGAAACTTGTGCAATATATCTATCTAGTGTTTACAAGATAATTAATTTTAATATCGCGTTCAGGATTTTACTTTGAATTTTGCAATTTTTTCATAGCGTTTGGAGATTTACTTTCCGTTTGGTCACATTTTTTAATAAAGATGTTACGTGGTTTGTGGGCACAACTGTCTTATATATAAAGCCTGGTGATAGACAGACGGACAACGGTGTTTTAGTAGCAGGGTTCCGTTTGTAACTTTGGGTACGGAACCCTAAAATATACAGCCGAATTGATTACCTTTTCCTTTTTGAGAAGTTGTTTAAAAAAAGATGGAAATTGTTCCGAACGTTTAAACTTTTAGCATGTAATTATTACTTAACCTTACTTACTTAACTTAAACTTAACAGCCTTTAAACATGAGTTAAGTAACAGTTCAGTAATGAGTGATGACGTTTTAACATCAGGCAGTTTGTCAACAGACGACAGACGTTCTTTTTTGTGATAAAACAATGACAACAATAAGTAAGTGTTGTAGCCTCCTAATTTACTTGCGTCATGCTGTTAGCGACGATTCAACTCAGTTATCAACAATCATAACGTTACCTTCAAGATGAATTTGCATTGTTGCATGAATAAAGCTATTGTTACATGTCATCTAATTTGAACCGTATAGGCACCAATCAATGTTAAAATGTTGTGGTTATTTCTTAGTAGTTATCAAAAAGAGGTGTTTGGTTTTTCAAATTCCCAAATAGGAGGAGGTTCTTAACTCAACTGTTAAGCAGGCTGTAAACGCTCAATTTGTCAAATTTTACGTGTTTGGCAAATTATTTCATAGTCTGTTTAACGTATTTGTCAAGCAAACTACGTGTTTGGCTGTATGTTTGAAAGTTTTGATTGACGGCGTTTTTGTCATATGTGTTTGAATGTGTACAGTCATGTTTGTCAAACAAACTCGCCATTTTGGCGCGACCGCCGCTGAGACATGTTATTAGTTGTTACTCATCTGAGCGTCGGAGTGTCATTCACGGCAAAAACTGCTTTGAAAGTGAAGTCTTGTTTGACAAACTTGTTGGTACGTGTGCGCTGATGTTTGTTAAAAACGTACAAACAAAACGTAAAGTTTGACAAATATGGTTGAACGTTTACAGCCTGCTTTAGTTAATATCTTCTAGCAGGGATACTACTAATGCACCCACGATTAGCCGAAGATACTCATCCCACAATGTAGTAGATGGCAAGCCTATCTCCCACCGGGCATTTATTCGATCCCGTGTAACGTTGTTTTTATGAGAAAACTGAATTAACACATTTTTGATTTGCCAGACCCAGGATCGAATCCGGGACCTCACGAGGTCAAGACCGACACCGGACCCCAAGACCTGAGAGGCGATAAATTCAAATGTATTTTTTCTATGTCTGTTAAATCACTCGCAATGAGAGCTTCTCAATCTTTTATCCACCCTTTTTTTCTATGTACGTGTCCGCACCAATGCAATATGTCTTCTCATTTTTACACAGGCACTTTCTTTCAAGCCTAACCTCTTTTTCACTTCAATATTACGAAGTGTTACGCCGTATATTTAATTTAAACAAACCATAGTAGACTATAATGTAAAACCGTCCTTATAATTTAATAGAATATGTTTAAAAACTAATCTCCAAAAAAATGTGAACGATGTCCTTAACTTACAGTTCTAACTGAGGTTAAGGTATTAAAGTAAAGGTCACACAAGTACCAGAAACTATTTTGTAATAATATGAAGCTGGCCTTAATGTTGTAACAGCATAATAATTGGGATCGCTTGAGTTTTGTCAACATCACACGTATTTAGTAAATTCTACTTAAATGAAGTTATACCTACAACAGAAAATTTCGTACTGTGATACTGACACTTACATAGGGGCCCAGTTTGATGTATCATGTAAGGTTTTCTGTATAATCTATATCTATCTATACATATAATAAAATCGTAGGAAAGTCAATGTATATCCGGGGTAAACTCAAAAAGTACTGCATGGATTTACTTCAAATTTTGCATGAATATTTCTAACAGGTCGGGTCAACATATAGGCTACATATTAACACGCTAACACCCACGGGGGAGGAGCTGTGCGGAGTAATCGAAGTCCGTGCGAACGAAGTCATGGGCAACACCTAGTCTATACATATAATAAAATCGTAGGAAAGTCAAAACTGTACATTGAATATTATTTTAAAGAATACTTGGAGCGTGATATACAATCGATATCGAAGCCAAAAATATAGTTTTTAGAATTTTTGTCTGTTTTTCTGTGTGTATGTCCGGGGTAAACTCAAAATATATTGCATGGATTTACTTCAAATTTTGCATGAATATTACTAACAGGTCGGGTCAACATATAGGGTACATATTATCACGCTATCACCTACGGGGGAGGAGCTGTGCGGAGAAAACGAAGTCCGCGCGGACGAAGTTGCGGGCAACAGTTAGTTAATTAATATTTATAATTCACAGTCCAATTAAGCATAAGAATTGATGTATGTATCTAATATCTTGAGTTTGTGAGCTAATGAGATCAAACTTGTGCATTTCGTGAAATTCCCAACTTTTTATCCGAAGACGTCAATTTTTACAAAAAATGGCGTTGGTACACAATATTATTTAAGTACGTGTTTAAATTTTTTACGTAAATTATTTAAGCACAAGCAATTATTTTGATATCTTTGCTATGACGTATTTGATTGTTCTTAATAAAAAGTTTTATTTGAATATTATAGTATAGTCTATAATTCGTACAGTCTACATTTCGTTATAAATAGATAATGTTTGTGAATTTTTTTGTAGGAAGTAATATCTGGAACTACTAAACAGATTTTGAAAATTCGTATACCGGTAGAAACCTACATTGTTGTTGAGTTGTATTTGCTATATTTTATTCCAATTTTCATGAGTGATAGCTAAGGAGGGAAGGCTAGTATATTATAATTAATACATATATGATTAATACCTCGTAAGTCGGGTTGTTTATGTAAAACATATTTAAAAGATGCTGATCAGGACGGGCTTGGGTTCGATTTCCGACAGGTAATGATAAGCTGAGACAGAGAGATGTTTATGTTTTTTTTTATATCATAAGATAGCAAACAAGCAGATGGGTCCCCCGATGAAAAGAGGCAACCATTGCCTATAGACACCAAGGATGTTAATGGTGCATTGCTATCTTGTGGCGAGGTCTAATGCCACATGCATAAATTTACCGGCTACTACCTTACCCTCCAAACCGGAACACGACAGTGACTAGCACTAACGCTATTACGGCAGGAATAGGTAAGGCGGTGGTACCAGACACGGTCGAGCCGATGCAAAACTCTACCACCTAGTAATCACGATGGTAGTGACTCGCATAGCCACTCGGTCGCCTTTTACGACCTGCCTGGCAAAACGGCAGTTGGCCTATTTTTTAAAGGAGCCCGGGACCAACACGGGGAAAAAATGATGATTTGAAAATGAATATTGATTTAATCAAAGCTTTGTCTCTGTACGGTGTGCCTATATATTAAGATCTTTCAATTTAAACTCAAATGGAACGACAGTCTTATCAAAAATCTGTAATGTGGCGGTAGTTTGTAGACAAGCCAGGAAACGCTCGCGATTTAAATTGACCAATGAGTGCGCGCTGTTGGAATTGAACAAAAAGCACGCGCGATGGTAATTTTACCTATCAATGGGGAAACTCAGTAAATTTAACCAAAATATTTAGAATACAAAAGAAATGTATACGTTGCAATATGTAATGTGAATCAATTTTATTCTTGTAAACTACTTTTTAAAAATCTTAAAGTACTACCAATACACTGTCTTTATATTCTGGCGGTAAGTATACGTATTTGTAACAAAAAACACAAACATTGGTTTAAAACAAATGCTGAAGTATTAGGTAACACATGTTTTAGGAATAGTGAGAAACTACATGTGCCCAGCCAAAGACTCCACATTTTTAAAAGAAATACCTATTGTACGCAATTAATATATACAATCATATTCCTGATAGTCTTAAATCCTTACCTCTTAATAAATTTCGCAAACAACTATTTGATTTACTACTAGACAAATCTTATTATAATGTAAATGAATTTTTTGCTGATAAAATTAAGTATACGACATCCATAAGGCTCGCTCCATTGATATATTTCTTCAAAGGCTCGCTCGTTTTTTGGTAAGGATCAAGAATCTCAGAATTAAAATTATTAATTCAGAAGATTAATTAAGAAGCGCGCACATCGGCAGACCTCGCTTTTTTATATCATAGAAGAGTAAACAAATTTCCCCCGTGTATACCCGGGCTCCTTTAAAGAATAGACCGGCTGCCGTTCTGCCAGGATGATCGTAAGAGGCGACCCACTTGACTATGCGGGTCACTACCATCGTGACTACTAGGTGGTAGAGTTCCGCATTGTCTCACCCGGATCTGGGTACCACCGCCTTACCTATTATAATAACGTCAGTGCTTGTTATTGCTGTGTTCCCATTTGGAGAGTAAGGTAGCCGGTAGACTTATGCATTAAGGCAACGCTATCACGCCACATGGATGGCAACGCACCATTGACATTTTATTTTTTATTTATTTATTTCATACTTTATTGTACACAAAATACATCTTTTGAAAAATTAATATAAAACATGTACAAAGGGCGTGCTTATCTCTGAAAGAGATGTTTACCAGCAGACCCGAGAAGCGAGAATGCACAAATAAAAGTAGAGCACAGTGTACAAGTGCATAACTTACAATTAAAATTATATAATACAAAAAACAAAAATAAATAAAAATAAATGATATTAATCTATACCTTATACCTAATGCCTTTCAAATTATCGTGAAAAGTAATGCTCTCTTACTGCTTTCTTAAATGTATGAAGCGAATTGCTACTGCGTATATTTAAAGGAAGGGTATTCCACAGTTTGACAGTGTTGAAAGAGAAGGAATGACTGTAGCAATTCGAAGTTTCCGAAGGGAATTTTAATATACCCCTGACTTGAGATCTACGATCAGAGTCAAAGGGATATAGAAAACTGAAGCGCTCTCGTAGATATTCGGGTGAAATATTATTAAACAAAATATTATAGAGGAGACTAAGTGAATTTAAGTTCCTGCGCGCTCGAATCGAAAGCCACTTAAGTTGAGTTCTGAAAATAGAGACATGGTCATACTTCTTAAGACCGAATATGAAGCGTATGCAAACATTTTGTAAACGTTCAAGTTTATTGAGGCCCTCTTCAGTTATATCCGGGTAGCATACATCCGCATAATCAATTATGGGGAAAATGAGAGATTGGACTAATGATATTTTGGTTTTTAGAGGGAGAAATCTTTGTAAACATTTAAGTGAATGAAAGCTGTGGTGAACTTTTTTGCACACCTCGGATATATGAGCTGACCAGGAAAAGTCGTCACTAATGATGAGTCCCAGATTTTTAACTGTCTTGCTAAAAGGAATGATACTGTTATTATAAAGTAATGGAGGGATATTCATATTTCTTAAGATTGACAGTGATGCACGACTACCTATAAGTATCGATTGTGATTTACCAGGATTAACTAATAAGCCAAAGCACTTTGCCCACTCTTGAATACGGGTGAGATCATGATTCATAGCGGCTATGGCATCAGTGACGTTAGAAGCTGAAAAATGAGAATAGAGTTGTAAATCGTCAGCATATAAATTATAATGTGAGGAAATTACTCCAGTGACGACATTGATAAAAGCGGAAAATAGGAGAGGAGACAGAACTCCACCCTGAGGGACGCCAGAAATCAACTTCCGGTACTCAGATGAAACATTGTTAAGGCGAACACACTGCGATCGGTCTTTGAGATAACTTTCAAACCACAAAATGGTATCTGATGACAGATTCAATGAAGCAAGGACACCGAGCAGAACATCAAAGTCCACAGAGTTGAAAGCATTGCTAAAATCTAAAAGAACCAGTAAAGTAACAAGTTTATTGCCCATGGCAAGACGTATGTCATCAGTTACTTTCACCAACGCAGTAACCGTGCTGTGTCCTGGCCGGAAACCAGATTGAAAAGGACTTAACAGGTTAAAACTCAATAGAAATTTAGACAGTTGTTTGTGGGCAATATGTTCCAAAACTTTAGATAAAAAGGGTAAAATAGATATGGGACGAAAATGAGAAAAATCAGTTGGTGAGGTATGTTTAGGCAGAGGTAAAACGAGAGCAGACTTCCACGCTGATGGAAAAGTGCAGGATGAAAGAGAAGAATTAAATATATGAGTTAGGATTGGGAGTAAATCAGGAACGAGAAGACTGACCATTCTAGAACTAATGTTGTCATTACCCACCGCCGAGGACGTGATAATTTGTACGTGTTTGGCGACCTCAGACTCCGTCACTGGTGTAAAATGAAAGGTCGAACAATGAGGAGCGGGTTTCTGTGATAAAAATGACAATGTTTTAGATTTAGTCTGCGGATCCAGAGCGACAGGGGGAGAGGAAAAATGAGTATTAAGCGAGTTCACATCGACACTGGATTCACACTCAGTCGCTGATTTACCGACTCCAAGAGTTTTCAGAAATTGCCACATATTGTTAGGACTAGTAGACTCAATTTTATCATTTATATACTGACGACGAGCATCCCGGCACAAACGTGAGCAAAGGTTGCGTAGAGATTTATATTTAATCAGATTTGCATTGGTTGGGTGTTTCTTATACCATGATTTTGCTCTATTGCGTTTTGCCATGACGGTCTTAATTTCACTCGAAAGCCAAGGAGCAGGATTACGTTTTATTTTGATTCGGGTCAAAGGTACGTGCTTATCAAAAAGCTTAATTATTTCAAAATTAAAAATATCTATTTTGGAATCAATGTTAGTGGAGTCAAATAAAGGAGACCAGTTAATTAAAGAAAGGTCATATTTCAGATTGTCAATGTTAATATTTTTAAAACTACGACGCGAAGAAAATATGGGCTTGGGCTTAGGAGGACGAATTTTGGCAGAAAGGTATAAGAGATCGTGGTAAGAAAAACAAGAAGCAAGCTGGCCATGTGTTTCAATTAAGTCAGGGGAAGATACTATAATTAAATCAAGTAAGGAAGCAACATTATTAGGAGAATGATGTGTGGCATTAAGAGGTAACGCATGCAAGTTATATGAAGATAAAAGTGACAGCAATTTTTGCGAACGAGAGTTTTTCTTAATCAAGCAAGTATTAAAGTCACCAAGAATTAAAGAGTGGCTATAAATAGGGCAAAAATCATGGAGGAGGTTTTCTAACACGGAAAAGTAATCAACATGCAGGGATGGACTATAAAAGACAGCTAAAAGTATTTTACGAAAATGCAGAACGACTTCAAGAATCAGATACTCAGCAGTCCCGGTATATTGCGAAGAAGAAGCAGAAACTATGGTGTATGTGATTTCGGAGCGTAGATATATTGCCACACCGCCACCTCCTTTACCAATTCTGTCATTCCGAACAAGTTTAAAGCCAGGAAGACAAAATTGGGTAGAAGGGAGAGAAGGCTTAAGAAATGACTCTGAAATTAAAATTGCATCAACATGATCATCTTTGGTGTCTATAGACGATGGTTTCTCTTTCCGTCTGGAGAGCTTTGTTTGCTATCTCATGAGATAATAAAAAGCAAACAGAAAGTTCTCGTAATGAAAAGAGACAATCATCGCCTACACGAAAGATTGTTACAAATTTTTAAATATACAGACAGACTTTTTTTTATTTCATAAGATAGCAAACAAGCAGATGGGTCCCCTGATGGAAAGGGTCAACCATCGCCTATAGACACCAACGATGTTAATTGGTGCGTGGCCACAAGATAACAACGCACTATTAACACACCTTTGGTGTCTCTACAGGCGATGGTTGACTCTTTCCATCAGGAGACCCATCTGCTTGTTTGCTATCTTATGTTATAAAAAAAATCTTGTGGCTAGGGTTTTATGCCACATGCATAAGTTTACCGGCTACCTTACCCTCCCAAACCGGAAAACTACTACACTGACGCTATATTGCGGTAGGAATAGGTAAGACCCAGGCGAGATAATGCAAAACTCTACCACCTAATTCCGCCGCCATCGCCGTTTTTCTATCGATCGTCGAGGCGCACGGATTTTAGGCATCGCCATATGGTGGACGTTCCACGTACCCCGAACAAAGCGGTTCGACTCAACATTCTTCAGCCGATCGCAAAGGACCGGAACATGCTTCCTGAGTCTGTGTTCCCGGACGAGTACAATCTGGGTATCTTAAAGAGAAGAGTGAACAAGTACCTCTTCCAAGGTAGTGCGTTCCATCTTAGGCCACATTCTCAGCTTACCATCAGGCGAGATCGTGGTCAAGCGCTTTCCCTATCGATAATAAAAAGAGCCAATAGGCCGCCTTTTCTACGACCTGCCTGGCAGAACGGCAGTTGGCCTATTCTTCAAAGGAGCCTGGAAAAATAAAAAAAATATATATCAAAATCCCCAACGAGTACAACCTGGGGATCTTCAAGAGAAGAGTGAACAGGTACCTTCTAGGGAAGCGCGTTCCATCTTAGGTCGCATCATTCCTTACCATCACGCGAAATCGTGGTCAAGCGTTTCCCTATAGATATTAAAAAAAACTGCATTCTACTGTTTACTATAATGTAGATATCTCAGTTCGCATGTGTGTACAGGCAACAAAACTATAAAAAGTTGACGCCTTGTGCCTGCCTTTTCGAGAACACCGCACAGCCTAGCCGTGATAACAAATAATTGTTTATTCACCACTATGTATATTGCACGTCATTGTTCCGATATCAAATTCCAATTACGACTGACGCTTGCTGCGTAGTGAACTGCGTGATCTTGAATGTCATAGTTCATTCAGAGAAGTCATGCCTGGGATAGGTAACCGTCAGATTTCTCTACATTTGAGAGCGTTTGTGCTTTGAAGGGCATTTAATGTCTGAATTATTAGAATATTATGCTATTAAATATTAGGAACTTTCTAATTTAGTCGTCTCTGTGGTCCGGTGTCGCTGTTGACCACATGAAGTCCTGGGATCCACTCCCAGGTCGTGCAATTCAAAAATATGTTTTTTCAGTTTTTTGATAAAAACAACGTTACCCGGGATAGGATAAAAAGGTTAATATAAATACATGATTACTTTTGCGACGTTCAGCTCGAAATTGAACCTTCACCAGGCATTTAAAAGCATATACAATACAGAACAATGTCAGTCAAATAAATCTATTGATTGATAAATCATAATCGATTTTAAATCGAGTTGGACGCTATACATAATAATTTAAAAAAAAATTGTGTACTTATGTGCGCACGTAAGAAGTTACACTTCTTTGGCGTGACAGGATAAAAATCTTTCAAATAATACTTCACGTTATCCTATGTTTTTAGAGAAAACAACATTAACGATACAAAAAAAGGTAGGTATTTAATGCATTGAAAGAAAGTTTTACTATTACACGTTATCCAGTAAAATAAATTTTATTTAAATGTCATAAAATAATTATTTGTACATTATTAAAAAATGGACAAACTTTCTTTGGAAAAAATCTCATCATGCAGATATCGGATTTTCGTGACGGTGTGCGTGCGCATCGTAAAAAAATACTCTTCAATTTTCCCTAACGTGCCAAAAGAAGTATAACTTCAAAAAAGACAGTCGGTTGAAAAAAGTAGGCTATGTTTGACCTTGGTTCTTTAACTATCTCCTTTTTGAATTCCATCAAAATTTACTGGTGCAACAGACAGATAGGCGCATTGGCATTTATGACATTAGAGTTCTACAAGCGCTCTTTCGGTTCTGGCACGGATTAAATGGATACGCCTTTCAAGACAATTTCTTACTTTGTCAGTGTAGCTTGCATTAACACACAAATACAGAGTTACCCTACTTACCGATGAAATAAAATAATTTCAAGGGTAATTTTTAAACCTTGTCATCTCATTCGGTGCGATAAAACAGTACAAAATGGTTTAATTCTATTCTTTCACAATATAATATAACCTACAATTTATAAAATTTTTGACAGTAATAGGAGCGTTTGCTCATATGCGCGGCGACACCTTTCCTTCCTAATGGCGTGTCTATTAGTATTCATGTGGTTTGTGGGTTCTGGTATCTTTCCCTTTTATTTTATTGTAACTGAGTGTCGCTGTCGAGTTCCGTTTTAAAGTGCAAGATAGCTGGTAAACTTGTGGGTTTATATTTTTCTTTTTGACCGCCCCGTTAGTCGAATGGTTAGCGAGCCTGACTACACATCAATGGAACTCTGGTTCGGTTTTCGACAGGGTTGCATGTAAATGCACGTTTGTATGAACTATGTTATTTCTATGCATTGGTATCATTGACTGACACCCAATCACAAATAAATAATTTGCTTACTTCGGGGTTAATAGCAATCAGGCTTAATCTGATTGTAAAAGTCTCATTTCGTAGCATTTTTATGCTTTTAAACTTTTTGCTGTCTCCTGCTAAAAAAGGAGGGAAACAGGATATATTTTTCTACTCCTCCTATACACTTCTGATTAATTTCGTTGCGGGATCCAAGACAGCCTAGCTTTTTACCAGGGCATCCTGAGCTCGCAACTCAGTGGTTATCAGGTCGGTTGCCGCGGTTGATTCTGGTTTACAGCAGTTACATTTGTGGGAATGAGATGTGAGCCCATTGCCCTTTCTTCGGGGTTAGAACAATTTTTTTTTTTTTTTATATCATAAGATAGCAAACAAGCAGATGGGTCTCCTGATGGAAAGAGTCAACCATCGCCTATAGACACCAAAGATGTTAATGGTGCGTTGCTATCTTGTGGCGAGGTCTAATGCCACATGCATAAGTTTACCGGCTACCTTACCCTCCAAACCGGAACACGACAGCGACAAGCACTGACGCTATTGCGGCAGGAATAGGTAAGGCGGTGGTACCAGACCCGGGCGAGACAATGCAGAACTCTACCACCTAGTAGCCACGATGGTAGTGACTCGATAGCCAATCGGTCGCCTTTTACGACCTGCCTGGCAGAACGGCAATTGGCCTATTCTACAAAGGAGGCCGGGACCAACACGGCGAGTTGTCCAGTGTTATTTATTATTATATTATTTATTTATTATCATTTATAATATTATATAGTATAAATAAAGTATGTATACGCAAAAATATTCGATAAAAATATCTAAATGCCAGTAAAAAGAGTGATCGATATACGAGCGGCATACCGCTGTTTTTAATCATGGTTTGTTGATGCTGATCGACTTCTGAATAAACAGTCGTGTCTAATTGTATATTGAGGTAACATGTCTTGTTCAAAATATTCCAATTCCAATAGTCTAATGCCACATGGTGTGCATGTGGCATTAGACTTCGCCATAAGATTTACCGGCTACCTTACCCTCCAAATCGGAATGCGACAGTGACAAGCACTGACGCTATTGCGGCAGGAATAAGTAAGGCGGTGGTACCAGACCTGGTCGAGACAATGCAGAACTCTACCACCTAGTAGTTACGATGTTAGTGACTCGTATAGCTAATCGGTCGCCTTTTACGACCTGACAGGCAGAACGGCAGTTGGCCTATTCTTTAAAGGAGCCCGGGACTAACACGCGGAAAAACTTTCCTACTTTCCTATTGTCTGAGCGCTTTTGCACTTTGAAGACTGTGTGTGTGTAACGGTCTGTGTTATCATTAGACCTATATATTATTAAATACACATTAAATACAACTCGTGTGCGATAAGTTGGGAATTGAACACGGTGACGTCACAAGGGCGTGATTACGGGCGTGGTAGTAGGTATTATGCGGGCGCCATCGGAGAAGTGCGGGGGAAGCTGGCGGGTAAACAGGTCTCAACTTATCGCGCACTGGTTGTACTTGCTTAATTATGCTAACACAAAGCTAAAGTGTTGAGTAAGCTTATGTAACGAAATCACGAAAACCAGAGTAAAGTTGTAGAATTTGAATTAAATGTTGGGTAAAAAAATCTATAAACCGGTTGAACTTGCAGGTCATTCCTGAAACTTTCAGCTAATTTCAAGTACAAAGTTCGAAAAATTAAAAAGTTGAAGGTTTGTTAAAAACGAGACTAATTTCATTTATAAAAAAACTGTAAATTTGAATACAAAATATATCGATATTTGTTTTTTTACGTCATTCGATACAGTTTTTTAAATACTAAAATCTTTTAGAAAGTCGATTGGTTGGTTGAAAAATCTCGAAGCTATACTGAAAAAAATCAGTATAGTTTCATCTAACACGTAGCTTAGAGATAAGAGCGTTGCCTGGCTTAAGGGTAGATGGTAACTGGTTCAAATCCAGTCATGTCAAAATTTTTAATTGTTTCAAAAAAAGGTGCTTTAGAGTTAAAAGTTGGAGACACCCACTCTTAACGGTCATTATAATATTTAAATCATGTAAAGTGTTGCCAAGGCTTATGACTCGCATTGTCGAAAAATCATTAGATCTCATACATGTAGAGCCAAGCTTCTAACTTTACACGTCCTCACTCTACAAGCCCCAACATTGCAAACTCTACACCTTAGTCAAAATATGTGTGTGTGTATGTGTGTTTCGCCCGGGTGCGATATCATCACCTTTTTACAGCGTAATAAAGTCAGTGTCACAGTCATGTTCTGGTTTTGAAGATAAGGTAGCCGGCAAGCTTATGTGTGGCATTAGGGGGCGTCCATAAATTACGTGAGGTGTTATTTCAAATTTTCTGTCCCTCCCTCCCCCCCTGGTAAGATGTCGTGAGATTTTATTCAACCCCGTCCCCCATCCCCCAATCTGTCGTGAGATTTTCCAAAATGTGGGTTTCTTAATATGTAAACGCGTTAATGTTACTGTAAAAAGAAAAAAAAAAATATTTCGTGCTTTTATTTACGACTAGTTAAGACTAGTAAGTAAACAATATCGCTGAGAGTTATAAGTGTAATAAAAAATTAATAATAGAATACTTAAATCAAAGCTACTGCGGTAAAAAAAAGAATATTATCTACTCTAATTCAGTCCATGGAGAATCATGCGCGGTCTCAAGAGAGACCCGACATGTCCATGTGTGTATGAATGAAATTATTTTCTTTCGAACGAATTAGTGAATGGTCTTAATCGTATTACGATTACGCTTAAGATTAAATCTTAAGCATGTACAATCTGGATAATGAACCAAAATAGTATAATTTTTTTGTTTCAATCAGAAAAAATTGCGTGATATTTGCCGAAACCCCCTCTCTCTCCAACGTAAAATTAGATGAGATTTGACTCGACCCCCTCTCCCCCCTGAACATCTCATGTAATTTGTGGACGCCCCCTTACTAACCCGCCACACAGATAGCAATGCAACATTAATGTCTTTGGTGTCTATAGGCGATAGCTATGTCTTTCCATCAGAAGAGCCATCTAGGTACTTATTGGCTGTTATGAAATAAAAATATTATATGAATATTTATTATGATATAAATTTAATAGATCAGCTACGGAATAGGTACATCTTTCCGGATACAAATACAGTGACAATTAGGCAAGTTAGTATCCCTCATCAAAGGAAGGTACTATTGCAGCTTGACATTGATTGACAATGTAATTGCATTTCAATAATAGGTATTGTTTATTTAATTCAATGAAACAATGCAGACTTCGAATCAGGTTTAGTTGCCGTGGTATCACTTTATCGCGCGTGGGTTTTACTACTACGAGTAGTATTATTTACATATTTATATTGCGCTTATGACATTTCATTCTCTTATTTTTCCTCGCCAAGTAAAATCATCATTAATATATTTAGAATTTTAGGGTTCCGTTCCTCATAATTTAAAAACAGAACCCTTATAGATTTACTTGGCTATTCGTCCAAAAAAATCAAAAGTTGTAAGTCAACGCGATCAAAAGATAATATGACAATTTATGTGGCATATTTTATTATTATATTCTACACTCTTTGTCGTCGGCACTTGGTGAAACAAATTTTCATTCAATGTTTAATATTAAAACACTTGTACCGTTTCACAATAAATTATTACATATATCAACCGAACGGTTTCGCTTCTGAATAAGCATCATAAATATAAAACTACAATATAACAAAAACATGGACGGCTGGATATTGTTTTGCTTTTAGTTTTATGTTGTAATTGCCCTGATGATGCTTATTTAGAAGCGAACCTGGATGGTTGATATATGTAATAATTTATTGTGAAACAGTACAAGTGTTTTAATAATAAACATTGAATATTTTGTTTTTTTTTTTGCGATTTCCAGAGGGATTCAAACCTATAGGGTAAGTACCTATTTCTCGTTGACCCAGAATTATGAAATTTGGCGAAAAGCAATGTCTCACAACACATGGAAGGGAAAAAATCCGAAAACCGTAAATTTTTATTTACATCACAAAATAACGCGATCAAAAGATGTTATGGTCGTTCATGTCAAATATTTTGTGATTAAAAACCTATCGTGTACTTTGCGTTGACCTAGAATCATGAAAATGTGTAGCTAAGGTTACCTACAAGTTTGTACGGAACCCTCAGTATGCGAATCCAACTCACACTTAACCAGTGTTTTTATATTATAACAGATTAGCTGTTGCGACTTCGTCCGCGTGGACTTTGTTCACTCCGCTCCTGCTGGTCGTAGCAAGATGTTATATAGCCTTATAACCTTCCCCGATAAACAGGCTATCGAACTCAAAAAGAATTATTCAAATCGGTTCAATAGTTTCCGAGATTACCGCGTACAACCAAACAAGCAAACAAACAAACAAACTCTACAAATTTATAACATTAGTATAGATGGTTCTCCTGGTGAAAAAAAAAGAACCATAGTCTATTGACACCAAATATATTATTGGTGCGTTGCTATTCATGCGTTTGGCTGATAATGACACTAAGTGTACATGTTCTTGTCAACTAATTACACTATTAGATTAATAAATGATAAATGTTTTGGGATTTCCACTTGGAACTATGTTTTGTTTACATATGACGTAACAAGGCCTTGTGAGAACGCACAGCTATTATCTTAAGAGCTCTATGTGATCTGTCTTATTTTACTACGAGTAATTAAAACAATAATGAATATCGAATTAAGTATCGCATCTGTGGTCTAGTGGTCCAACGTTGGCGTTGACCACATGAGATCCCGGGTTCGATTCCCGGGTCGGGCACATAAAAAAGTGTTTTTTCAGTTTTCTGAGAAACACAACTTTGCCCGGGATTGGAAAGTGTCTGGTTGGCGATAGGTTTGCCA